>OX421855.1:5000000-7500000 GCA_949127965.1 Pandemis corylana | reverse complement strand
TTATTTTGTTTCACTTAATAAAAAAGGAGGTAAATCTAAAACGTAATTTTATCTTGCAAAATCTTCGTTTAGAGCAGAAATATTTTAAAGGAGTTTCAGGAATGAATAGCAATGGGCGCGGACGGAGGGGCAGAGACAGCGAAGATTTGTTGTTCAACAAGAACGAAATCCGAACAACTGTGTATGCCTGTAACGGTTATACACGACACTTTCACGTATGATTCACACTTCTCAAACAGTGAGGCGCAAATGTGGAAACTTTACAGTCATAAATAACGAAGATAAATGTGGTTCTATGACATGTATTACTAATAGACGCGTTTTAAGCGAACAAAACGCTTTTCGTATTTTGGCAACATTATTGCTGCGTTAGGTTGGTGTACCAACGTGGAGTACAAAGTTATCGCGGAGTACCTAAGTAAAATGGGAATATTTGGGTAAAAATTGATTGATATTCGTCAATAAAATCCACCATTGAATACATAATGCACTCTTAAGAAGATTGGAATGGTGTTCTGATTTCGGTCTTTGACTGTTATAGTGTTATAATTACATCTTTTATAACACGATAGGTAACAAAAAGTGACACTTGACAAGCGTCGGCAATTGTATTACTTTTCACTTTACTTACTTTTGGAGAACGCTGATGACGAGTCTACTTCATAATGTTAGCATACAATACAATACAATACAAATACTCTTTATTGAACACCACAAATCAGTACAAAACAATACAGAAACAAAGAACAAAGTAGACAATAGGCGGTCTTATCGCTTAATAGCAATCTCTTCCAGACAACCAAAAAGCTAAATAAGTTGGAGACAGCATATCATGGAATGTGGTCCAAACACTCCCAGAATGTACCTCTTACCTGGTTTATCGGGAGATTTATTATAATTTAACAATTTCCCCGAATACAATTGTGTTTGCAAAGGGGATTGTGCTTATTGAATTTTCTTTTACTTGATTGTCGTGGCTTTCGACTAAGGATGATCCTTTCTACATTGTACCTGCGAAATACGCCTGTGATGGAATTCGTATTTATACCCAGAGGCGGAGGTTTTCTTTACACGGCCCTATTTTAGGATTCCGTAGTCAAAATGGCAAAAATGGACCTCTTATAATTTCATCATGCCCATCTGTCTGTCTCTATGAGTGGCTTAGCTCACTGACTTTTCGTTTTTAGTACTGGAAAGTGGTAATTTGGCATGTTTCTTTTCACGTCTACTATGTCCTTCCCGCCCCCCTTGCAACTAAATGGTTTTTATTAAGTGTGTGAAAAAGCTGCAAGTTAATGAGTAAAAGTCAAGCAACACTATATTAATACGGAACCCGAACACATCGACACGAACTTGGCCTCTTCACTACATAGCAAATAAAACAAAGTCGCATTCCGCTGTCTGTGCTTAGATCTTTAAAACTACGCAACGGATTTTGATGCGGTTTTTTTAATATGATAGTGATTGAAGAGAAAGGTTTATATGTATAATAATTCTAGCTAGTGATTCATAATTGACTTCATAATTCAAGTAGGTACGTACGTACATGTACATTAAGTACCTGGATGACTGAGCTTTGCTCGGTATTTTTTTTTTGGTACGGATTCTAAAAATGAAACCTAGCTAGATCGATTTATCGCCCCTGAAAACTGAAACCCTTGAAGCCGTTTCCGAGATTCAGATTGTATACATATATATATAAGAATTGCTCGTTAAAGGTATTAGATGAAGTCATGAAAAATCGCTTGATTCCAAGTTGATACGGACGGTACCTAGTTAGTCGAAGATGTCTGGTTTCAACTTTAATCTCAGCATGAGATAATAGAACTTCTCTTTGCCTACGAGTGAATTATTTCTTTGTCACGCCTACACCCAAAATTACACGCGGGAAAAATTAATTAATGATCAAGGAAATCCGTAACGCCTCCTGTCGACAGATTTGGTTTCATAAAGAAAATGTCGGCTGTGTTCGCGTGTGAAATAAGGGTGTGCAGGAGGAATTCGTTGACACATTTAATCTTATACTCAACCTGTCTCGTTTATCTTGAGATAAATGGGCGAAAATCCCGTGTATACATGTGACTGGAACAACCTCAAAAATAGGCTTTTATGGAAATGGGAATACGCTGAATTATTGTTTTGTTTCGGTGGTTTTTGTGAGATTCGTATGGAAACAATTAAAATACAAAACATTAAAACGAGAAGAAACAAAAAAAAACACAGATATCTTCTGATTGTTGCTCTGTTCATTGAATTCATCTTTTAAAAGGTACTCGTAAGGTCTTTTTTGCTGGACTTGGGAAACAAATCGTATAGATCAGATATCTTGGCATTTCTGGGGATTACCAACTAATTTTAGCTGAAAGCTCGGCACAGTAAACTCGTAAATTACCGCTAGGCCGACCACAGCGACGACCGAACTTTATGAACTTTGCTATTCTCTGCCTTTGCTCGCTGCGAAGTGTCCGTGGCCAAATCTAGGTACGTCGCACCCACTGGAAACTTCGGACTTTCAACAAATTACGGAAACGCTTAAGAGCTAACAGAGTAGAACTTCCTTTTATTAAGGCAGAAATGACTTTGACTTGAATGAAACCTTAAATAATTATTTAATGCATAGATTTCAGAAAGTTACTTAAAAAGTTACTCGCTATGGCAACCGCGTGAATAAGTTTTTACAGTCCTCTCGGGGCTTATTTTTAAACTGAGACAGTTTGCTTTTAAGTTACTTTTAATACAGAGGGTAGATATAAAAATACGACGATTCTTTCCTACCTAATAGACTGAAAATCAGTGAGAATGTAGTTGCAATAATTTGAAATTCAAATACCTGCATAAATGTTACGTTAAATAAATTGTTTTAAAAAGGTAGTAAAACAGATTTTTAAAGACGTAGTCAACAGATCGCCGCCATAATTCTCGCATTTTTATATTTTCGGTAAACGCAAGCGCATACCGAGGTTGATTTACGTATGAATTGGTGCAGAACGATCCAAATTTCCATGCGGCTGTGACATAGATTTTCTGTGATTTATGTGAAGTGGTAAAGTCAGCGTGGAATTCAAAATTCTGACTGCACACTTAGTGCATGTCTTTGCTATCAAAGACATTTACTTTTACGGAATTTAATGTAAGTTTATTTTGTTAACTGATAAAAAATGAAGTCAACTTTGTCAAAATATTTACTTTTATTCGACTGTAAAGTTCTCGATTCGAGTTTTTTTTAATTTGCAATTAAATTTGTATCGAAGATATTGTAACTAACTATTTTATTTTAGACAAGCACTGTTTTCGAAGACGTATCAGCGCTATGAACTTAATTTCAGTGTTTGAGTTTCAACGTAAATTTGCATAAATTAAAACTTTAAATTGATTCTCTTAGCTTCACTCAATTCAAATTTACGAAATAATTTTTGTTAACACTTTTTATCTGATTCATGACGCAGTAAAATAAAATACACAGTTTCCAGTACCTAAATGTACATACGAGTATGGTATTATGTTAATGTCTTGTATTTTCATATAATTTGCTTGTCACTTCTGATACAAAGTTGTGTGCAAAGTGACCCGTCAATTTTTTTCTTGTGAGTATATCATCTGTAAACGTAGACGTCAGAGAGACGGAGATTTTCATTTAAATAACTGCATTGTCAAATTAGTAGGTACCAGTCACATGCAAGTTCCAACATCGAAGATCTAGGTAATGACAGTTGGTGCAGAATATCGGTCGGATGGCTGACGGCGCGCCGACTGTCTGCTCTGGGCCCCGATCCTCGTATTCATCCGAGTACCATCTCTATTGCTATATTCCACCACTACAATTCATGTACCATGCAATCTCATGATAGATAGAACTCGATGACTGCGAGAATCGGCGCCCTGCAGCGATGACACGGCCGCCATTGCTATGATTGATCGCACGCCGGGAACCAATTAAACTTGTCCACTACACTGGACGACACAAATTCAGGAAGATATATGGTATGCGAATGTTGGAACAAATATTGTATACCAAATTTTAGTGGTTTGATGATCTCTTTTCACAGTTAGTCGTGGTTTATGAAGGTACAAAGCATCCTGAAACTCAGGACTTCAATAAGCCGATTTTTTTCTAACACCTTTACATTAGCGGCAGCTTCACTTGTAACAAACTAATCTAAGTTAAGTATCTAAAAATAATATCAACAAATTCTGCAACTCGATTTTTATCCACTACCAATGGTCTGATTGCCTTACAACTAGGTACCTGGGTGGTGTAGCGGTAGGTATAGCACGCATCACGGAATGATGAGGGTCTGGGGACAATTCCCGGTCATAGTTTTACTTTTCGGATTTTTCTTTTCTTCTAATTTTCAGTGTCGTTCAAAAATTTAACTAGGTACGTGTATTAAAAAGGTTTTACAAAATTGCAATTTTTCACTCAGAAATATTTTTGTACAAACGAAATACTTTTCTTCAAAATATCGATGACGTGATGCAAAATGGATCAAGACAATGATTTTTTTAAACGATGCGTTCAGTAAACAATAAATAGTCATAAATTCGTCCAGGGTACGTATTCTCTTGTCACTAATAATAACAAAAAAGGTTTTTACTCGAAGATTTCTAAACTTTTCTGAATCTGCATTCCTGATCTACTGAAGCATTATAAATTAAAATATACTGCATGCGGAAGCAGTTTTTTTTCTGTAGGCATTCATTACAAAAATGCGGAAAAGCGTGCACAAAACCACAATGACCCGTTTATCTCCGAAGCAAAATTGAGCGTTTTCGTAATTCAGCTGTGTGTGCAATTTAATGGTGGTTTAGTTTAAAAGCATGTGCGTCTTGGGCCGAGTAATGGGGCTCCCGGGGCGCAGCCTCCGCGGCGCATAAACATGCTCGTGAAATTTTAAAATTTTGGCATGCTCTGACTCTGAAATTATTCAAAACGCCGTTTTGTATCGTAAGCAAGCGCTGCGCCTGTAGGCTATTATTCACGTGTATGTTTGCCTTCATTGTAGTCATACCAATTCATTTACACGCGTCAGACGCCGTAAGGCTTAATCTACGGCTTACTCTGCTTTAGTTAGGTGAAATTAAAACATCCTAATAACTGTTATCTCAATTCAAAATAAAAAGGCATATTATTAAGCAGAGCTTTAACAAAACAACGAAAGCTTTTCGCTGCCGATAGTATTTACTTGATTGCATTGTCCTCGTATCCGATAATTAGGTATAAGATTTGAAGCGAACATACGTTTTTAAAACAAACTCCATTAACATAATAGCAATTGAAATTGAATCACTTTAAGTATGCTATAAGTATTCCATAACATCGAACGCGGGGGTATGTGTATAGGTATGTGCATATAAAATAGGCTGAGTCCCGGAGGGCACGGAGCCTCCCTATCAAGTGTTCATTTTCAATTTCCGTTTAAGTATAATTGAATCAGACAATATAATGCTCGTATCGTGCACCCAAATAAAACATTTTTGTATTTGTTTAACGTTCACGTACCAATTTCGGCCAAGGTGTGAATTATGTGCCTGTTTAATCGATTGCGATATCAATAGGGTGATTTAATCTGAACGGTAGTTAGATTCTGCTGTAGGTACTTATAAAGAAAATTTAAGTGACACTTAATTTATTTTTATTAAAATATATATTCTCCTACACTAGTATTTACACTAGGAGTTTAAGTTTTTCTTTCTTGGTAAAATTCGCCCACAGGTAGATAGTTTTTTTAGTATATAAATACTACACATAAAAAAACTATAGGCTCTAAGGTCATACAATTCAGGGTGGACTCCATTTTGTTATGGAAAAAACACCCCGCGCCCGGGCTCTGTCTTAGGTCCTATTTCGGATTATAACAGACGCAATTTTTTTAATAGTCCTTTATAGTGTCTCATTGCTGGGCAAAGGCCTCCCCTTCTATTTGCCACTCGTCCTTGTGAAGAGCATGCTCCGGCCACCCTTTTCGATATGCATCCAAGTCGTCCCGTCATCTTCTCTTTGACGCAGATTTACGTTTTTTTTAAAGGTTTTTTATGATTTTTTTTCCTGCAAATTTGATTGAGATTAAGAATAGAACATACTTACTCAAATATAATTTTAGTGAATTTATTTATTTTCATAACACTTAAAAAAAAACAACTATAGATAAATATAGGATAAATTAACTCAAATAAATGCTCGCCCGCGGCATAGAACCAAAGATCTTGGCAGCATTTTCTCGCACTTTTAATATATTTATGTTGTTAGAAAGAAAACTTATTTCTCTTTTTTTTTTTTTTTTTTTTTTTATATGAATAGGAAGGCAAACGAGCAAGTGGGTCACCTGATGGTAAGTGATCACCACTGCCCATAGACACCCTCAAACCCGGAGGGATTGCAGATGCGTTGCCAACCTAGAGGACTAAGATGAAATGCCTCTTGTGCCCGTTATTTCCCCGGCTGTCTTACTCTCCACACCGGAACACAGCAGTGCAAGCACTGCTACTTAGCGGCAGGATTAGCGAGTAAAATGGTGGTACCGATCCGGACGGACCTTGCACAAGGCCCTACCACCCGCAAAAATTGTTTTCCAATATCTACAACATCTAATTATAGTTCCGTTTATAGGTCTTGAAATCCTCTTTTTCTCGATCAGAAGAATTAATGCTAAAATATCCATAATAAAATCACGTGCGTGATGTGAACTCAAAAAGATATTTAATATTTTCGATTGGTAAAAACAAAAGCCATTCCTCGATTGAAAACAATTTCAATTTCCCAACAGGCAAAAGGTGGTTTTATTTCATAAACATATTATTTCGATTGATACGCTACAGGCTGCAGCCGTTTTATGGAATTAATTGATGTTTTGCGAATTAAGCATAGTATAATTTGTCATGCGGCGTCCTTTGTTGCGGCGCCGGCGAGCACTTGAACAAATTAATAGCCATCTCGGTACGTCTTTGTACGTATATTTAGTAGCAAATTGCACTAAAAATTTAATAAAGGTGAAATATGAGGCATCAAGATAAACTGTTAACGTCAAGTAAAAACATTGAGATAGTTATTAACGTTTTAAGGCACATAATTCGCCTGAAGGTCACAGATTATGTTGAGCCAGATATTTGAAAATATTAATTCTGTGTCTTACACAAATTACATAAAAAAGGCTTTTTTTATTGAAATAGAAAAGATAATTGTTGTTAAATGTATGTACAAAGTGCTGCAAGTCAAAAATAGTCTATTTTCTTTCGTATAAAAATAACCCGTGACCTTAGATCAAATAAATAAAAGTAAATCCGGAGTGTTGCTAATACGACATACTATGGCCGCGTTACTCATCATGTCCTTGCTTTATCACACTCTGGCACTCCCGTTATTAGAGACAAGGAAGGGCAACATTGTGACAGAGCGAAGAGCACTCCAAGGAGTATAGGTACAGTCACAACTCACTCAATATTCCTGGCGCTTTTTGATAGTTGCGTAAGCATTAATCAAATATGAACAATATGAACATGCTACTCACAGAGTACATTTGTATATATGCTACTACAAGTTTGCATCAAACATAACCATTTCTCTGTGTCCTATCCTATCAACTACTATTAGTATGAGCAGGACGGTACGATATGAGATTCGAATTTCTGATTTCAGAGTGTAAGAGCATTAAAGCTTTCTTAACATCAATGTATGTACTTTATTGGTAAATACAACATAATTAAAATATAAACTTAGGCTACCTTAAAATAACTTAGAAAAATAAAACTTATGTTAAAAATTAAAATAAATTTGGACCCTTAGGTAGGGTCCCCATCACTTAAAGCTTTTGTTTATTTAATACTGGTTTTCTTGTTGACAGCCCGTGGTGCAGCAATGGGGGTGTATAGGTGAGAGCGCGCGGCGGGCGGCGCGCTCCGTCGGCTCCGGCGCATGGCCCCCGCACAAACACTAAGGTACCAGTACGTCGTCTCCTAACTACGTCATAGACACAGGCTCTCCACTTGGAGTATATGAATGTACGACCGTAAAAAGGCTGTAGCCGTATCTTTTCAACGTCGATGTCGGAAGGAAAGGGCACACTTACATTTATTTTGCCACTGACAGGCAAATTGCAGAAATGTTGTAAATATAAATAATTTGTTAAAAAAACCTTACCGTCACTGTGTCAATTGTAACATTCTTATTGGTTGGCCTATGGTCAATTATGGCGCTAGAATTGGGCAAGTAAACATCACTATAGATATTGATAGTAAATGTTTAGTCACGGCGGAGAATAGTGTTTATCAGTGTTTATCTCATATTTTTTAAGAATATTGTTCTTTTCCATGATAGATACATATACGAGGGGCAAACCGAAATGATCGGGAATTTAAAAAACTAAGTACACTTGATACACAAATTATATATTATTGTTTTTCGAAGTACTCTCCGTTACAATCAATGCACTTTTGCATTCTTTTAAACCAGTCATTGAAACAGTAATTCCAGTTTAAACTAGACATTGCCAAAATGGCCGATTTATAGGCTTCCACGGCGGCTTCTGGGTTTTCAAACCGCTGACCACGCAATAAATCTTTAATTCTAGGGAACGTAAAAAAATCATTTGGACTCAGGTCAGGGCTGTATGGAGGATGGGACATCAACTCAACGTTTTCCTCGTTCAAAAATTGATTTGTTTTACGGGCGGTGTGGGAACTCGCATTATCGTGATGTAAGATGACACGTCGTGTGGGGTTCCCTCGGCGAAGTTCGGCCAGCATCTCTGGCAAACAAACTGTAATATACCAATCAGCGGTAACCGTTCTTTGTTCTTGTAAAGGAATTGTGGCAATATGTCCTTTTTTTGAGACGAACGAAGCCACCATTTTCTTCGACACGCTGCGGGAACGCACAACTTTCGTTGGTTTGACCTCGTCATCGAAGACCCAAACTGCCGACTGGTGCTTTCTTTCAGGCTCATAGGAATAAATCCAGGATTCGTCACCCGAGACAATATTATAAACGGCTTTTGACCTTCCTCCATTGTAGCGTTTTAGAGTAGATCGGCACCAATCAATACGAGCCGCCTTTTGCTCTTCTGACAAATTATGGGGTACCCACCGGGAAATCAATTTTCTGACACCCAACTCACTATGCAGAATAGTGTGGATTGCAGTCATTCCAATGCCTATGGTTGCCCGAATCTGGTCGTATGTCACATGTCTATCTTCTTTTAGTATTTTTTCCACAGCCGCGACATTTTCAGGCGACACCGCTGTTTTCGGCCGACCTGTTGAAGGTACGGTGCTGAGAGAGGCACGACCCCGTCGAAACTCTGCATACCAACGATATATTGTCGTTTGACTAGGTGCTTCAATTTCATATATAGAAACAAGCTCATTAAGACAGTTATCTGGAGATAACCCTCGACGAAAGTTGTGATAAATAATTGCACGAAAATTTTCACGCGTGAGCTCCATTTTGTCCATCGACTTGTCAATTTGAAAATGGAATTAAAAAAATATGACGTTATTTTTTTTAATTGTGAAAACGGCATCGTGACTGTCAGTCGCCAGTACGCATGTGATAAAAAAGGATTTAATGTAACTCAGTTTAAAGTACTTTATTCTCGATCATTTCGGTGTGCCCCTCGTAGATAGATGAATATATTTCCTTCTGAAAATATAATAACCACATTAACAATTAAATGTCAATGAACCTTTCACTGCAAATTAAAATGAGGTGTGTACCTAATATCAAATGTAGCATAGAGTTGAGACTATAGAGTTCAGAATTAGACTGCTAGTTAATACGCTTTATTTGATAGTTACTCGATGACCACATATCGCACATTTGTGACAGGCCAGTGTAATAATGAGGTCATTGGCATGGATCTACATTCATCAATATTATCGTCATGTATCACGAAATGAAATCCACGATTCTATATTGACATGCCAGTATCACGATAATATTGACCGTCTAATCCATGGCATTGTGGTGATACAGGTGGACGGTGGTATGGGCGGTGCTGTGGGTGCTCTGCGGGTCGCTGGGCGCCGGGCTGGCCGGGCACGCGCCGCCGCTGACGCCGCCGCCGTGCCCCTTGCACTGCATCTGCCTGTCACAATCACAGGTGGGCATTGTCAAGATAGTCGGTGATAAATACGGGGCTGTTAGGGTTAAGGGATATAATATATTGTTCTTACAAACTTTAATTTGATGTGCGCTTGCGCCTTGCCATGTTTAGTAGGTACGTGGAGCGGTCTAATTTGATCCTTTTCTAGGGGTCTGATCTGAATGACTGAAACTTCGTAACTATAAAAATGTGGGATAAATGACAATCAAAAAAAGTAAACTCAGCAAAGAAACGAGCGCTGTTTTTCTGTTTTTTCCTTATATTCTGTGTAGTAGAACCTACAGAGTATAATTAAGAAAATATTATTGAGGACATAGAGCAGTGGTTCTTAATCTTTTCTGTTCCGTTGCCCTTATGACCTAACTAGGGTCACGGATTTTACCCGTCACAGACGAGTTTATTCGTTGTTAAGGCAAGGAAATCATCCAGCCAACCAGCTGGTTGGCTCATGACCCCCGAAAAACCGATTTTACCCCCGAGGGGGTAATTACCCCCAGGTTAAGTACCCGGGACTTAGAGTATGAGTTAAATAGGAGCAGCAGTAATCGTTGAATGGATGAAAGCTCAAAATTACACATTTTTCTTTTGTCGGGAAAGTTAAAGCCTGTATAGATTTTTTTAACTTTTTGGAAACTAAGTGGTTACCTCTTGCTGACGATTGCATAGCACATTGATTGAATTAAAATTAAACGTGATCGGTTAGACAAGCTTGTTAGACATTCAGTCAGCCAGCGTTCGGTTTAAAAATCGTTGTCTATTTTGTGCCTTCGTGATCACGCAGATATCGGAGCGATCAGAATTCAACGGTACCTTGTTTCTGTATTAATAGCACACAAGCAATCGAATAATTCTATTAGTTTATTTGTATTCATGATAACAAAAGCCATGTAATATAAAACAAAGACAAATATGGCTAGATCATTAAAATATCAATTCTGTGGGGTTCACATTAGAGAACTACCTTACGCCACTTGATATTTAGTAGATAAGTATCCACCCGACATGGTAAGTACAGCAACTTAAACAATTGGATATTAACAATAATGGCAGTTTGGCGTGAAATCAATAAATTCTGATCATTACATCATTTTGTCATTGCATCAGGAATCTCAACATAGTTTTCCTTTGGTATAAACTCGCGCTACGGACTCCAGCTCTCACCAGCTCATGCCCAGAGATTGGATTTCCTTTCAAAAGAGTACCTATTTTGTTTTGGGCCAACCTCGATTTCTAACTCTAGCAGGCCATTGAATAGCCTGTTTTGGAAAACGATCATCAGTTATCCTCGAAGTATGCTCTTTCCAGCGTCATTAACCAAGGCACCTGAGTTCTGTCGCAATGGGATTTTGTTCAGTATAGTTGCTATATTAATGCGCAACCACGTTACGTCAATTTGCGTACTTTATGTTTAAACCAATAAAGATACTACTTTTGCAACATAGATTTGTTACAAGCTTGTTGCTTTAACAGCAGTTTGATTCCAGAAAGGCCATTTAAAAGTAAAATGTATATTTTTAACTGCAATAATGTCACTACTCGAAACATTTTTAATTTATTTTGTTTCATAGTTGGATTCAACATGCATTCTGTTCTCATCTCGTGCTGTGAGCGTAATTTATCGTCGATATGAATTTCGATGAAGTATGCATAAGAAGAGTACGAAACAAATAGCTAAGGGTTGTCCTTAACGTTGTACAATACCTGTTTAATATCCAATAAAATTACTCAATTCAAACCAGTTAGGTACGGGGTGTTTTTACCCCCATATTCGTAAAACCTTGTTCAGTTTATGTCAACTTCTGTTCAAATTCATTTAAGAGACATCTTAAGTCGCTACTCTTGCAGAAGCAAGGTGGTTGCTCAGTAACCAATTTCAAATGTGACTTTAAAGTTTAAGAAAGGTGTGGGGTGAACGCATATCTGTATCAGGTGCTCAAGAGATGGAGAGGCTTCTGCAATCTCTTTCGTTTCGTTTTTTCTTATTTTATTTTAATATTATACTTACTTACGTACAATTTCGCTTTATGATGCTCACTGTGCATGCTTTTATTAATTTTTGCGCCGTTCACTTTAATTTCATATTTTAAGTACCTAACTGTTAAAAAGTGTTTATTTGTTTGTTCCGTGGGTTGTGGCAGAATACCAGTGTTTTGCTTTTACGAGCAATGTTGACCACTGAGCCATGGCCCTTTTGTGCTACTGTAGCGCACACAACAAAGATAATGTTCTAGTTTTAAGTTTTTGCTTGATATGTTGATATTTTATGTAATCTTGATTGTGTGTGTTGGCAGTACCAAATAAACGTTTTATCTATCTATCTATCTATCTAACTCAACATTCTTTTGTCTTTGTCTGTCACTTAGACACTTGCTTTGGTCAGACACAGACAAAACTTACACTTTGTCATATTATGTTTGCAACTTTTATGATTTAGTAGATAACACTTTGTCTATGATTGTTTTAAGATTGAGTTAGTAGACCAAAACCACTCGTACCTTAGGTACTTACGTCACTATGTTCTACATCGGGCCAGCGGAGTTTCTTAACACGGAAACATAAATGCAACTTTTAACTCTTTTCCTTCGGACTTCGGTCTCGAGGCATGATATCCGCCTCTTTATTTTGGCCTCTTACCACTGAACCATGTTGGCCTTATGGCGCAACTACTCTATCATCAGTTTCAAATGTCCACGTCACCCCCACCTACCTTCACCTCCTCCCTCTCCTCCCAAACGTCATTTTTTGACACTTGTAACTTAAGGCACCTATAGAAATTACCTTAGTTTGTTTTGAAATAGCTCAGATTAAAGTTAATGGAAAAAACGCATGAATAGGTAAATAATGATAAACTCTAAAATAGGCATGAATTTGCACAACCAACTGTTCTCAAATGTCAATGCCCCTAATTCCAAAGAAGCAATCTCCTGGTCCCTTCTCCAGAGAATACAAAATTTATTCTATTTACCTACAACGAGAAAAGTTTTATGTGGGGCTACACATTATACAACCCAAAGTGGTTTTATACGCGTGTGATGAATACATACTCATTGTTCAATAAGGAAAATAAAATACGTTTTTTGCCAAAATTAAAACTTACGTAATTTACGTAAGCTTCCATGCTGGTCTGGCAGTAAAGAAAAAACATAGAATGTACCAGTTGCTTCTCTTCCCGGGCATAATATGAATGGGCATAATAATCAAGACTTATATAGGTAATGCAGCTAGCAACCCATCACTTTTTTGATTCCCCTTTCCACCTATACGCCCACAATCATGCTAAACGTGGCCTTTAGGTCTTGTTACCCTAGGCTCTGTCAGCCCCGTAAGGGATAAAGACGTGATTTGTGTGTGTGTGTGTGTGTGTGTAAAACTTACGTCCACAAGCTGTCAACAGGTTACATTGAACGGGGTTTGAAGTGTTGCTTCACACAGAGCTTTACTTCAGGTCCGATTTAATTTTGAAAGTACTAGGTACTTGAAGTAGATAAAACCATTCACCTTGTGGTAAAAAATTTCTTAAGAAGAAAATTTCTTGGGAAGAAGAGGAAGAGGTACTTGAAGTAGATAAATCATTCACTTTGTGGTACAAAATTTACATACTATCTAAGTCTATCTTTTTAACAAGCTTTTCTTTAACTTAAGCGCTTAGTTCTCGTATATATAAGTCCGCTTGAAAATTTGCAAAGTATTTTTGAACACTGCCACTGTAGTGTAAAATGATCTGACGCGATTAAAGTTGACAGTTGCGAGTGACATTAGAGCTTGGCGGCGAAAAGGTTAAAAGATGTTCTTGCTTATTCTTGACAGTCTTCAGACCAACCGAACCAAGAGTTCCTAAGATTGTGATTTTGGATATCACGTTAACACATTTTAAAGATTATTTTTTTAGCGAAAATCTTGTACTTCACATATTACATTCAGCAGTTATTGTTCGTATTGATCTGTACTTTATAAAGTATGCTAGGAATTACGAGGGCCTAAGAAACCGTGCAGATAATAAATTATTACTGTACCTAACTACCCGACGAGTCTCAACGGGTTGGGTTCAATCAAACAACGGCTGAATAGTTTCATAGCAGCTCTTATAAAAGTAACTTTATTTTTTACTTCTCACTTCATAGTCTGTGGACCTAATCTACATCTAACTTTATTTACGAGAGCCACGTACAAAGCGTGGGGGTGACTGGGGGGCAGCAGACTAGTGAACACTTGGATCATGTCGGCGTGTCTTTAGAATGTCGTTGCTAGCTAGATGATATCGGATAAGCTGTTTCTCCGTCTATAAAGTGGAGGTAACCTCCAATGAAAAGGGGTAGTCTAAGTGTTCTTTCGGATAAGCTTTCGTAAACAAGAGGTGCCAATGGAATGCATAAATAAGGCTGCACTGTCTTTTTGTCCATTTCTCACATGGCTGTATCTTTGGTGAAATTTATATGGCCGCTATAATAACAAAAATCGAAGAACTGATAGGCTTTTTTTGTCATTTATTTGCTTTGTCGATAGTGACAATTGTACCATGTTATACGGAACGCTTTTTGAGCGAGTCCTGCTTCGTCTTTTGGTGTTAATCTATCTAGTGTTTGTTGGATCGTAGCTGGCAGTGATCTGGGTAAGTTGGATTCTTTGCCCTGATGAATCAGAAATACGTCTTTTAGCGTTTAACTGTTTGACGGAATATATATTTTTTAATTTAAACAAAAGCTAAATTTAAATCACTAAATGTCTTTTTTTTACTTAACACTGGGTTCTCCCTACGGGTTACCTTATCTTACAAGAGCCAACCCTGAGGGATTTACTTTAATATTTCGGATTTTAGAAAAGTATTTTTGGACTTTTGGCTTCCTGTTATTATTGGAGTTAGGTGGAAAACAATTTAAATATTTAGGATATCATAAATTGCTTGGTTGCTCAATTTGTAGAATGCTTTCTGGTAAGTCCTTGCCGAGGTTTTCCAGTATGGGGTTCCTTAAAAAAGGAGTGTTAAGTTTTTAAGGCATCGGCAATACGCATAGATATTACTGCCCAGAACGTCCATATAAAAAAAGCTATTGTAATTTTTACTGATCTAGGTTTTTTGTAGAGGTAAACTAAGTAGGGTTTTTCTAAATTTCCATGGCATATGTAACTCGCCTATTCCTTTATTCTTTCACGACAGCGGGGCACGTGCTTAGTATTGGACAACTGAAAAACGGCGTCTGTTTGCCGAATTCGAGAGTCGTTTGTCATTTTTACAGTTTATAGCATAATGTTCTTGTAACTTATGTTGTTGTTTCATCTAAGTTGTAAATAAACTCTTTTATAAATCCCTTTCATTATTCTGATTTATATACATTGCTCATGTTCCTAGAAATCAACTAAAACACGGAAAAAGTATGATTCAGAGAAAAGTTATGAAAGCAAAAGGCGGTCTTTTATAAAGAAAATTGAAAACGAACTATACTAGTAGCGAACGCAGAAATTAAGATAATATTAAATTGTCTGATGTGATGTTTGTATGGATAATGGTGGAAAAAACCCTCCAGCCACGTGGTTCGACAGCGTTGTTGTCAGACACTCGGATTGTAAGGAATTTTAGAATTTCTGATGATTCGCTGGTCGGACTAGAGAATTTTAAAATTCCTGGTGGTTCGCTGATCGGACTAAGTGGAATTTTAGAATTCCTGGTGGTTCGATGGTCACACTAAATGGAATGTAAAGTTCCTTACAGTTAGAGTGCCGGACAACGCTGTCAAACCACGCTGGGAACGTGCGAAATGTATGGTGGGAGTAAAGCATTTTTTTATTCCTGCTAAACGTGGCCTTTAGATCTTGTTACCTTAGGCTCTGCCTACTCCGTAAGGGATAAAGACGTGATTTATGTATGTATGTATGTATGTATGTATTAGGAGGATAGGTCACAAGACAATGAAGTTGCAGTTCCATTGACAAAAAGATGAAATTAGTATGATTGTGAACTAGGCTATCGATATTATTATAACCTTTAGTGTTGCGACTAATTCCAAATGTTATCGATTTTCTTTACTTGTTACTCACAAATTATCTTGAAAGTCACTTTTTTACCTGTAGCTATCATAAATGATGTGATTTATAAATTCAGTTTGAGTTTTTAATCATTAGTTCAAAAGAGCCGCTAATATCAAAGATCATACAAATCTTTAAATAATATTTAACATTTAATTAAATTAAAGAACCAGTCGGGGCGCGCACTGAGGGTTCTGTATAATATTTAATTATTAAGGATATCAAATTGACTGAACCGATTAAAGTAATACTTAAAACGCAGTTATTTACGTATTTGTGTCACTTGGGGTTCAGTACAATCAGAGTACCTAAATTTGCTGTGAAGGCGGACAGACACACAAACGGATACAATAGTACATTACTGCAGAGGCCGTGAAGTAAGGGATTGCTGGACGAGTTTGGGGTAGGTGGCCGAGTCGAAGACGAGGCCAGATAGAACGAGTCCTGCAATCCCTGTTCCGGCCAAAGCTTGTATAGTGCTTTTCTCAAACAATGTGAGGAAATATTAAAATTAAAATAACTACTAGACAATCAAGTAAATCATAGTTTATTATAGGGAAAAATCTCTTTACTTTTTTCCGGTAGCATATTTTGCATAGCTAAATTTGCCTCCTCTTTTAAATGAGGCGGAGTACAGTTCATAAGTTCCCCGTCACTTTCATCACTAGAAGTCATTTTTATTTCTGTTAAATTATAATAACAATCACTACGAAATACGCATAAGCAGAAAAAAATATTTTCGATTTGCCACCTTTTTTATTTTTTAAATGTACTAATTTGATCCAGCTATTTGAGCACCATGTTTAACCGCACATAAATATAGTACCATAGATTTTTTTTTTATGCCGCAATTATGCTTAGGTACAGATTGTGGTGGTGGTTGGCTGTATGTAATTTTTTCCTTTGCCAATTTAATTTTAGTATAGAAATTTAAAAAATTAGAGCAGCGGACAAAAATGGATTTTCATACTAACTTTTGTGGCCTAAGCCAAGAAGTAATGTAGGGAGCCATAAACGAGAAACTTCATGTCCTCATATCGGGACATTAACGCATACATTTCCGAGCATGTTTGAGAAAAAGAACTTAAAGTCGCTCTAAATATTGGAATCTATTCTTAGTGCAGCATGTTACACGACACGAGAACTCTTTTCTTGCACAATTTACCGTCTACACTAGAATGTGTAGGTACTTCTGCTATTCCACCACCCGTGGCAAGCTGTCTTTACATTGTCTCACTGGACTGTCACTAATTAGAAACTTCATGAGTATGTAAGTTGAGTTGTACTTTTGCCGCAAATGTAATTCGTTCCTGAAATAGATCCATGCATCTACAATTCCGGGCTAAAACTTCGATTGTTATTTTTGGAATAAACTTTTGTAGACAGCCAACGCAAGCGGACCTACCAGTTTGCACGTTAATTCCGGGGAATCTTCACTTAGATCGACCGCTTCAATGAGTCCTCGCCCGCGCGGTGCAGCACGTCTAGCACGAGAGCGCACAAGAGTCGCGTCGCGCGCGAGATAGATTGCCCGTCCTTTTCTTACTCTACCAACAAGAAAGAGACGGGTAGTCCAACTCGCGCGCGACGCGACTTTCGTGCGCTCTCGTGCTAGCGGGGCAGGACCGAAAGAGGTCCCCGCCGTTGTCTTGCCCCACGCCCTGTAGCCGCGCAGACAAGGACTTATTTGAGCGGTCGGTCTATAACAAACTAAGAGATAAGACTACTAGTGAAAATGTTGAAAATTTAAAGATCGAAACGTGTACTCTCGCGTCAAGTCAGACACTTTTTCTTACTGTTCGTTCAAGCTAGGAAGAGACGGTTAGTCTATCTCGCGTGCGACGCAACTCTTCCGCGCTCTTATGCTAGCCGTGGGGGAGTGTGGGGTATGAGCGATGTTCGGGCGCAGCTTCCCTATACTGTATTTTGCACGCCAAAATAGACCTCGGGGTTTTTGTTTTAGTTTTGATAGTTTTCTCAATCTCATCACTAAATCGTACTCCATATTAAGTACGCGTGTAGTTAGTTATTGGCGTCATAATCTTGAAGCTAGTTAACAATTACAACACAAAAGAGTAGAAATCAGATGATAGAGGAGCTAAATATTTTCTTACAAAAAAAGTTGCCATGTTCAAGCATTTTACGTCAAAAATTTGCTAGCTACGTAGAAAGTGGCGCCCTCGTTTAATTTATACCTTTTTATGTAGGACCTCTATAAATAGTACTTAGTACCTATTTACATTTTCATTTCAGCTGTAAAATTATGTGTACGTATGACGTTGAAGTATGTGTGTACTGAAAGTAATATATGCTTGTAAACGTAATCATTTATTTTAATTAAAGCAACAACTTTGTTTATAAAGTTTTCATGTTAAGCCACTGAATCGACTGAGATGAAACTCCTAACAACATTTGGGAACAATGTTTTTAGTAACAGTCTTGGCTCTGTAAAATCAAGCGAGCAAGTTGTAAAAGCGGAAGCAGTTTGCTGGGAACATTTTTAAACCTCGATAACAAAAGGGTGGTTGTTTGAAGCGTTTCTCTGTCTGTAGTATTCTAGTGTCTAAAAGATTAAATAGTGGCTTACCTAATAATTTTCTCTACGTTGGTACCTGTTTTCTGCATTGTTTATTATGTGGTGTTCAATAAAGAGTCATATCATTGACAAAGACAACCTTTTACACGTCATAACATTATATGTTCGTATTGAAAATTAAGTAAAAATGCAAACAAGTCACGTGGCTTGGGCCGAGTAGGGTGACCAGATGATGATGTTCTTGTATAAGTAGGGATTCATATTCTTATTTTGTTTTAATTAATTGAGAGGCTGACCAAATGCGATTACCACTAGTGGTCAGTGTTAATCTTGGCCAGTTTTATCGGGAAATGTGGTTGAATGAACCGGTTTATTATAGAAATGCTTGCTCCGATGGTAAACTGTGTTGTGCCCGACTGATTATACCATTATCATGCCCCGCGGGCTCTGTCAATACAACAGTCGGCGAGGGTGCGTTGCGCTTTCCTCGTTGGCTGATGGTGCTTCATTTTTAATAATGTTTGCTAATACTTAATGCATAAGTACCTCAAGTCATATTATAAACTAATCATGATGCTACATATGAATATTTGTAATAGGATCAAGTTTTCTCTCGCACGTTTCATGCTAAACTGTTCGAAATTAGTACATACACATATCACGTCTATATCCCGTATAGGTTACGCCACGGTTTGCATAATTGTGAGCATATAGGTGAAAAGGAAAATCGAAATTATTCAATTTATTCGTAGAATCATTGTCAATCTGATTCTGATTACTTACATTGATCACAATAATTTACGTTCATATTTAGTGAGAGTAGATTCTGACCCATTTCTAAACTGTTATTGTCCCCAATATTCATCATCACTACATAGTATAAAACAAAGTCGCTTTCTCTGTCCCTATGTCCCTATGTATGCTTATATCTTCAAAACTACACAACGGATTATGATGCGGTTTTTTTTATATAGAGTGATTCAAGAGAAAGGTTTTTATGTATAATTCTACGCAGACGAAGTCGCGGGCAGAAGCTAGTACATAATATATTATCTTAGAGTACCTAAAAAACCATGAGGTGGTAATATCGGTTGATATGCTCTTAACTTGTACGTGTTGTTTCTAATTTAAAACGTATAAAGCGATAACTGTACTGAAGGGTTACCATGACGTCTTAATGCGATTCAATTCCGATTCAGTTTAGGTTCGCTCGCTGTCTGATCCACACTAAAATGACAGCTAAAACCTGAACTGAGTCGGAATTGAATCGCATTAAAACGTCATGTTAAGGCCCCTGGTTAGGGTTGCCACCTTTTTTTTGAAGAAATATAGTATTTTTCTCAGAACCTTGCCAAAATATCGCACGTTTAATAATAAACCGAAATAAGTCAAAATTTAATGATTTCTACTTTTTCTTATAAAGTGAACTAACTCGGTCTGAAGAATAGGTACACTTTAACGCGGCTCGAAAATAAAGAAAGATGGCCGAGTTAGTGGATCACCCTTCTCTTTTTTACTAAAGCGCGCGTCAATGCGTTTCGTGAAATAGTGATACAATCAGTAATGCACCAGCCGTGATGTGAGGTCGACGTTAAGTTTTTTTGATGACAACGAAGTAAGGCGAAATAATTCAGTTTGTTTGTTAGCGCACGTAAGTTTATTCCGCTATTTTTACTTCTAAACAAGCATGATTTTGATTTATTTCACTTTAGCCGAAAACGTTGTGTTATTACAACGTTCATTTTACGACTTATTTCAGTGTTTTATTAAATTGACTGTGAATAAGTATGAAAGAGTACGATTTAGTGCGTTTTACTTCAAAAGTATAAGTTAAATTCAGGAAACAATTATTTTTATTTCACTTTACTGCAAACATTATTGGAAAATATAAAAGTATTCGTGTTTATTTCTGTTTATTTTTAAAAATGTCCAAATATTAAAAAGTACTTTCGAAGTTATTGCAGTTTATTAGAAACACATATTTATTTTTTGTTAATGTTCTTTAATGTCTGATATGAGCTGCCTCATCTCCTCCTCGGTATCAACGCTATCCAGGTAATCGTCAACATAGTGCCTTCTCTTTATAGCTTCCACAGCACGAGGATGAGTGCTGGCGAATTCGTCAGAGTTTCGACGCGAGATGTAAGTAGCTGTGCAGGGTGATGATGCGGCACCGAATGTCATAGACGTCATTTTGAATATTCTTGGCGGGCCACGTCGGTCCATTCCACGCCAAAGAAAACACTGCGCTTCTTGATCTTCGCCAATAATCTTTACCTGCAGGAACATCTCACGTATGTCGTCAGTGACCGCTGCAGCTCTTTCTCTAAACCGCAGAAGAACACCAATCAGCGAGTTTAGAAGGTCCGGTCCACTCAAAAGTTCCGTATTCAAGGAAATCCCATTGGTCTGAGCTTTGGCGTCAAATACGAGTCGAAGTTTGCCAGGCTTGTTGGGGTTACGAACGCCAAAATGAGGTAGAAACCATAATCTGATCCCACTTATAGGACTCGTGACTTCCTCTGCATAACCCTTCTCGAGCATATTAACAACTTGCTTTTCGTAGTCTGCGGCAAAGCTAGCATCATTGTCCATGCTCTTCTCAATAGTCTTGAGTCGACATTCTGCACTCCGTCTATTGTCTGGTAGTTTCACGTCGTCGGATCTCCATAAAAGTCCTGCCTCCCATCTGTTGTCAAGTTTTTTGCTCTTCTTATCCAGCTTGTCAAGCGCGCGCCGTTCTTCAGATGAGCTCCTTTGGCTGTCATCGCGTTTGATCCCAATGCTGTCAAATTTAAAGTAAGACTTTACCAACTCGTGCAGCCCGTCATCGTGCTATTCATGCAAGTGACAGCCATAGTCAGCACCGTTAGGTCTTCCGGCAGCAAATCCATGCAGAACCCATCCTAATCGAGTAAGAGAGGCAACGGGCTCATTCTTTCTGCCTTCTCTTACCTGCCTGCCTACAATCAAATACCAATAGTCTTGGCCAATAATCATGCTCGGTTTTCCTGTAACAGGGGAATGTCTGTAAGGTGTGGCAGTGATGACAAGTCGGACCTGTTTAAACTTTGCGTCGGGAGTGTTAGGTTGTCAACTGTGCGGACGTTGTCTAGTTTGTGCGTGCCTTCTGACGTGCGGAGTGTTAATGACACACGGTGACTTGGCGTACGCAAACAGTCGCCTACAGCACCATGAAGATTAAGTTCGGCTTCTGGGCCATGGACTCCAATGACTCAACGATATGGCGTTCGACTAAAGTTACCGTAGAGCCTTCATCTAGCAGAGCAAAAGTCTTCATGCTTCCTGCTGGCCCCACTACAGTGACTGGTAAGACCTTCAGGTAAACCTTCTTCCCCGTCTGGTCCCAAAAGTTTGCCGTTGTATGTGAATATTCGGGTTTACCTTCCTTATTGTCTTCGATTTTCCGCCAGTCATCTCTATGCAGCAGCGAATGATGACCGCGTTTGCACGTCGCACATCTCTTCTTTGTGCGACAGCGGTCGCGACGGTGCCTCGACTTCAAACAGGCAAAGCAGAGCTTCTTCTCACAGGCCCAATCCCATCGCTTATTGACATCGAACTTTCTGTAATCAGAGCAATTGTCGATTGAGTGTTCTGCCTTACCGCAATAAATACAGGTCATATTAGGCTTTTTTATTTCAGCGACGGCGTTGACAGATGGCTCGTCATCCACTTCTTTCGTGACAGTAAGTACGGGTCGCTTGGATGTTGATGGGATGCATCTCGCTGTAGTTCTTTGGGGTAGTTCGACTGCACCTGCATTACATACCTTCTCGGCTTCTGACATGAGGTACTTGGCAAGTGAAGATAATCTGGCTTCACGCTTATTCGATGCTCCCCAGTAGTCCAGCCAACGGTATACCAACGACTCTGTCAGCTTGCCGATCACTTCAGTCACCAGATCGGGGCTGTGTAGATACTCCTCTGTTGCCTCTATTGCCGCTACACAGTTAGATACCTTGGTCGCCAGGACGAGAAAATCGGAGCGCGTACCAGTGAGCTTGGGCAGCCTCTTAATACCGTCTATCAACTTATGTAGCACCAGGTCGGGACGGCCGAATCACATTTCCAGCGTCTTCATGATATTATCAGCGGCGGAAGAGAGCATGGTGACTAGTCTGGCGGCCACCGCCTCCCATGCCTCCCCTGTCAAGCAACGTTGTGGGCGAGCCACGTTTTCTTTCTCTAAATATTGGCCGATTACCGTCGTGGTTTCAAAGGCGCTCTTAAAGCGAAGCCAGTCAATCGGGTCTCCCGAGAATGTTGGCAAATCTCTAGCTGATAGTCTTCCGATAAGCTTGTCGCCAGTGGGTGCGGGTCGGCCTACCTGCTTGACTGCCTCAGTTATCGCAACAGCCAACGAAACGATGTCTTTATCCGACCAATCCTGCGGCTTATTCTGCCCAACTTCACATTCCTGGTGAACGGACTGAACTTGATGCTCGTCAACCCATTCTTGCACCCTCGACGTCGCCGAAGCACGCTATGACTTGTCGCCCTCGTCGAGGAGCGCTAGTTCTTCCGATAACCGCGCCTCAATCAACTCGCGCTCTACATCCAGTCGTTGTTGTTCTAGTTTGCGCTCAGTATCTAATCTTTTCTTTTCCAGCTCCGCCTTCTCCCGGACCGCGCGCGCCTCCAGGAGTCTCTTCTGGGAGGTCGTACTCCGCGCCGTGCCCGTGACGGACGATTGGGCAGTATGCATGTCAATTCCGGTTTTTGTTTTTTCTCGTACCTGATTTTTCTCGACTCCGGCAATTAGTCCGCTACGAAGTCGCATTTACTCTTTTTTTTCTATCCAATATCCGGCTCGAAGGACCAATTGTAATGAAATAAATCTAATTTACAATAAAACTTGTCTCCTTCGATAGCCTCATTTTAATCCATACGTTCAAGTGACATTCAATATCCATCAAAACATAAAAAGTAAAGCTATCGGAAAGGAGTTTGCAACAATAATTATACTACTTTACAAAAATAAAACGATTTTTCACTAAATATTTCTTCTCTTTTATATCCTAACTTTTTTTTAAACTGAAGCAAGTCTTAAATGTAAAAACAAACTAATAAAATATATATTACTAAACTGAATTATCAAGTATTATTGCAAATGGATTCAAACAAATTGTCACCATTTTTAAAATTAAACTGAAATAACTCGGAACTTAAAAAATAAACTATTTTTTTAAATGGAATATAAAATAATTTAATATTTCCGATTACTTATTTTAATCTGCTACTTATTGCCCTGTAATTTAAGACCAAATGCTTCAAAATAGGATCGTAAATACGTGAAAGCGACGGCAATGTTTCCAACACGGTAGAAGCTCAAAACTTTGACAGCGATTTCCCACAAAACTGTTTTTTTGACTTATTCCGGTTTATTATTAAGCGTGCGATATAGTACTTTTGGGAAATTTTGGAAAAAAAATAGTACACATTAATTCATTTATCATGTTTAAACATTATATACAAATTGCAATCCTATGTACGTTCCAATTTAGTCGATGTTTATACAAAAAAGTGCAGCAGTGGAGTTAGCAATGAAAATATAGTATTTTTCGTACTATATATATTTCTATAATATATGGTGCAATTGACCGCAATATAGTACGATACTATATAATATAGTACAGGTGGCAACCCTACCCCTGGTATAAGTTTACACGGGCACAAATGAACATTACACACAGAGCACTTTCCTGGCCAGTTATATGCGTCTGGACCACACAGCTGTCGAGATTTGCTGGGAGTTGTATCCATGCATTAAAGTTTAGAAGCTTCAATAGCCCGTTCTGTCTTCTGGACAACGTCCGATGTTCTTCTAATTGACAGCCTCATGGTATTGTTCGTTAATTGCTTGTCTTGTACTACGTCCCGATGTCGCTAGGTCGTGTTATAAAGCCTGACGTGCGCTGAGTTTGAACTGAATAGCGTCGCAATTTTTCAGTTCTTCCTCAGACTAAATAAATAGTAATGTCAGAATTTTGCGAACCATTAAGTGTTCTGAGGTATTCTCCAATAAGATATTTGAGCGTTTTCCGAAAAAACTCGACATGAACATTTTTTCCAGAATTTAAATATTTTGGGTTTTTCTTACTCAGAATCATGTACCCTATCGATTTTCATAAAAGGAAAAGTGTGTCCCAGATTTTACTATGGATTTTTTTCCTCTTCGTCACGTTCCATACATGCCTATATTAAAAAAAGTGACGAAGTGGAATGGAAATTATGGGACACATTTTTTCTTGTATGAGAATCGATAGGGAAAACAATTCTGAGTAAGAAAAACCCAAAATAGGTAAATTCTGGAAAAAATGTTTCTGTGGACTTTTTTTTGAAAACGCTCATTTATTTCAAATGGCAATGGCAAAAATCTTTATACTTAGTTTATACTTAGTTCCATGTCCGCTTGTCTGTTTGGCCGTGGTTTAGGTCCAAGACTTTTAGTAGGTACTAAATAACTGTATTTTTGCATGAACGTACATCATAATCACGCCAAGTGTTATAATTTTATTTTTATTTTAATTACCGTCCGGTGGAGGATGTTTTTGTTTGACAAAAATATACCTACTTTATACTCATATATAAAAATAGATACAATCCTTTTATCAACTATGCTAAACACGACCTTCAGGTCTTGTTCCCTTGGGCTCTGTCTGCCCTGTAAGGGATAAAGACATGATTTATGTACGTATGTATGGATATATCTTTTTGTCAAAAATTTGAAACATGCGTTTTACACTTCCGTTCACTCCAGGCTTAGATGTCTACTTAGTAAGTTCTATAATTTAAAAAATAATGACAACTGCACTATTAGTTAGTAGTTCTAAAAACTAACTAGTAACTAATAAACTAACATTGCATGATCACGTCTGTTATATTCAAACGTACTAGTTTAAACATTTGCAGACTAGATATCCATAATATAGTTATGATACGATCCATACTGCTAATGTTAAATGCTATTATTGGAAGTGTCCAATAGATTTTGCTAATTATCGCAGTTCCATAGTCAATCATTAAAATGGAAGTCAAGTTGGAATTTGGCTCGATTTGATAAGCCTAGTGGATGCTGGGCTTAAATAGGATGAAATGTCGCAAATGCCAATAAAACTGAACATAATCTATTCGGAAGAGCACCAGTACGTCATATTATTAATTTCACATTTCATATATCAACTTTTAAACAAGTTAACATTTAACTTGTATTTCTAAACGATACTGAAAACTAGAACACAGAAAAATAAAGCTATGGCCGGGAATCGAACCCGGATCATCATCATTCCGCGATGCTTACTTTTACCCCCACACACATAGCAGGTAATTAATAATTAATTAAATGGATATGAGAATGATGTGTAGGTACAGTTGTAATCAATTTATAACTCTCGCAGATGTTATTAGATATACATTACATAATATAAATGTGAGGTACTGCTGGACTAAGATTTTAGCAAGTAACATATTTTTCTTTAAATGAAATGTAACAACATAAGTTCCAATTTATTATACCCACTAATATTATAAATGCGAAAGTAACTCTGAATGTCCGTTACCTTTTCACTTTAAACCGCTGAACCAATTTAGTTGAAATTTGGTAGGTATACAGAGAGTCTGAGTCCCGGGAAAGGACATGGGATAGTTTTTATCCCGGACAATTGCATAGTTCCCGCTGGATACCGATAAGCGAGTTCTGCGCAGACGGAGTCGCGGGCGACAGCTAGTCGCACATAATTCCCAAAAAACTCAAAGTTTGATAGATAACAAAATTAATACAGTTCTCATCATTCATACCTAAACCACGTACGAATAATAAGGCTCATTTCTTTCATTTATATCTTTATAAGATAATAGAATTAACTTGAATGTCACCCACTCATTCCTTAACAAATTCTTCTCATTTCAACTAGACAGGAACGTGTAGCGACTTTTAATAAGCGTATTTCATGACAAATTCTAAGAAAAGTTTAGTCAGAAAAGGTTAATTTCATTTACGACTGTACTAAACTACACGGGGCTAATTGAAAACGAGAATCGAATAAAACAAAACCATAAGCATAGTGGAGACTACATAAATTGAATTGGTAGGTATTTGTGCAGATCGATTATTTGTGAAGCTTAGGTACGAAACAATTCAATCAAAATATGGACGTGCGTCGGTGTACGTCGGGGATATTTGGGAAAGGATTAATTTTATCGGCAAGGGAAATACTGTGGCAATAAGCGGCTGTGACGCGACGAAACCGATCTGTCAATATTTTCATAGGGATTTAGTCGCCCTACCAACAAAGCAGGAGCATTATTTTTCATCGTTTGTATCTTTCAGCATCGCGTTGCGTCAGTGTGTTAGTAATTCAATTTAACGCGGCGCTGACGTTCTGAAAATTGAATTAAGTATTTCGTGTTTGTTTGTTATGTTACATGGACTTAGCGTTACGGTTAACCATTCGCGGCCAGGTTAAAGCAGTGTAGGATACAAGCGAGTAGTTTTCTGCCTTAAATATCTGAGACATATATGATTATAAATAGGTAAAACTGAACGTACACGTTCCAAAAAACAACTATTCAAAACTTCACCTTAATTGCCCGGCGAATAAACATTGATACTATCCTGTTTTTAGTGATAAATGCTAACCCGTTCACAAAGGGTTTGCTTTAAACCAATAAGGGCGGTCGAAACACGGAATTTGCATGAGCCAAATTTCCGTGGTTAAACGCGGATATTCGATTTAATTTAAAGCCCTTCACCCACTACACTCTGCAGGGTACAACAATAAAGTTTTTGTTGCAGGTGGTGTGCAACAGCGCGAGCTTGCGGGGCGTGCCGGCAGCGCTGAGCCCGGCGGTGACGCAGCTGTCGCTGTCGCGTGCCGACCTGCGCGTGCTCCGCTCGGACGCCTTCGCGCACCTGCGCCAGCTGCGCCGCCTCGCCCTCGATGCCTGCAACCTCACCCGCATCCGCCCCTTCGCCTTCCGCGGCCTGCCTCGACTTCGCGAACTTATCATACAACACACTCCCCTAGCCACCGTCGACGCCTTCGCCTTCGCCGCACTACAAAACATCACCTCCATCATACTCACGCACAACAGGATCGCCAAGATAGAAGGCTACGCTTTCGCTGGAACTAACTTTATTAGACTCATCTCGCTACGGAACAATCCAGTACGCAAGATACTGGCGCATGCCTTTTCCGGGCTCAATGATGTCGCACAAATTGAACTTCCTTCTGGCATCAGATCCATCGAACCGCAAGCGTTTGCGGGACTTGAGAGCGTTGGTGTCTTGGAGCTGGCTTACATGGATCTACCGGCACTCCTGCCCGACACATTCCGAGGGTTGACACGAATCGGGAGGCTCGCTTTGCGGGAATCCGATCTCGGCATCATACGACTGGGCGCCTTCGACGGGTTGCAACGGGTCGACACACTAGAAATGTGTAATAATAAAATTGATAGAATCGAGGAGCTTTCTTTAGTGCAAAATAACAGCGTCCGTATTTTCAAACTGACTGGCAATCACATGTTAGAGACGCCAGAATCGGTCTTGTTGGAAGTGGATGACTTAGTGATACGGGGTAATCACCTGCCGTGTGAATGCGGCCGGGACCCATTAGCCAATCCGTTGGCGTTGACGGAGGATTTTGCGGAGGAGAATTTCTGTATATCGCCATTGAAGGTGCGTGGGCGGAGTCTGGGTAGCGCGGCGGGGGCGGCGTGCCGCGGGGAGGCGGGGGGTAGCGCGCGCGCGCGGGCCGCGGCCGGCGCCGGCGCGCCCGCCAGGTCCAAGCACTGCCTCGCGCCCCCCCTCCTCGCGGTCACCATCACCGCCATAGCTTCCCTCGCCAACAGCTAACCGCCTTCCGTGTTCAATTACTCTGTCTGTACATATTGTAATATAAATGAGTACCTATAATGTCAAATATTTTACATTGAAAAGGTCCGTTCATTGAGTATACGTTGGACCATGATTAAAATTTGCCTTTTCAAATTTTGTTTTATTGTGAATCGGCTTTATTAGTAAAATAATACCTTCTATCCTTTCTTACGTTAAGGAGGTTTCATATGTTGCATAAGTTATTTGACAAACACGATACCTAAGGAATGATTTATGACCACGACAAAAGGCATCGTCTGTGCATCATTTCCGAGCTCATTAAAGGCCCGTTTCAGTGAATGAGTCTTCGATTCCCGAATCATACGTAAGTGAAGATTTATGGAGGAATAAAAATAGCGTTTTATCTTTACTTCCAGTCAATTAGCAGACGACATCAGATAGGGCTGAGTAATGCGCGCCGCCGACGGACCGACGGAAATATAGCTGTACTTAGATCCTAGGTACCGATAAACAGCGAGAAACCGCGGCCAAACCCGCAACGAGATAATCTTTCAGGCAGGAGGCTCCAGTTAATACGATGCTATTCTAACATTTCGTTCGAGTCTATAAATTAGATGACAATAGTGTGGTAAACGACTTCAATGTTAATTAGAAAATACTCAATGGAAATTTTCAACGAATAATTTTAGGTGACCGGTGAGGAATGGGCTACCATTCTGAGATGAGGCTTGTGCCCAGTAGTGGGACGCATAAAATAGGCTGAAGACCAGACGGGACGGTAAGGAATGATGACCAAAATAAGTCACGAGCGACCATTACGCTATGATATTAAATAATTTTTGATATAGTTGTAACAATACAGAGTTAATCGGCACTCTGTGACATAAATTAACATATTAAAGATTTATTAAAATGTGACACCATCGAGTACAATTGAAGTGTCAATGCAACCGTAACAAGGTAGGTATTCACGGTAAACA
The DNA here is from genome assembly GCA_949127965.1 of Pandemis corylana. NCBI lineage: Eukaryota > Metazoa > Arthropoda > Insecta > Lepidoptera > Tortricidae > Pandemis > Pandemis corylana. The sequence goes on along the minus strand of OX421855.1, from coordinate 7,470,504 downwards.
AAGGTTCCTAGGCAACATAATTGTTTATCGATTTCCCGCGGGGACTGCGCGATTTTCCGGGATAAAAAATAAATGGATCAAAATTATTATCTTTTATTCTGCAAGTAATTTGTAGAGGGATCGTTTGCATGATTTTTCAAATCATACGCAGTAACATGATTGGACCACAAACAAGCAAACAAAAGATATTGATACTTATAATATTAACCCTTCGTATGCCTAGATGACGGATTCGGGCTTCGGTCAACAAGATTCGGGACAAGATTGAAAGCTATCGTTTTATATTTTTTCTAAATCTCAAATTAGTATTATTTGAAACAAATGAGACTAGCATGCAGTTTTTTTTGGATAACGAAAATTAAATTCGGTTAAAATCCATAGGTACTTGCTAGTTGAGATAAATTTTGAGCGCTTCAGCAGTTTCATCTGACCAGAAAACCTACAATCGATCCGCACAATAGCAGATTTATGTTCAATTCAATTTTAGTACATGCTGATACATATTACAATTTTGATGCAAATCAATTGTGATTACGTACGTGTAGATGAAATGAAAACAGTTTTGTTTGCATAATTACAATGAATTGGAAATGCAATCGTAAAACTTTAACTAAAGCCATTTAATTAAACCTAAAGCTTACAAATCTGTTTGATAAATAAACTAAAATTCAGCCACTTGTCTATAGCAATAGTGCTGTTTGACTCAAATCTATTAAAGCTACAAAATGAAGTCGAATATAATTAAGCGAGCTCGGATAAATGGGACGGTGTTAATTTTTGTCCATAGTGGCTTATTGGTATTCAGAGCGTGCGAAATGCGGCAGGCTGCGACTCGTGCACGCGGGAATAGGGTGGCCACGCTTTATTAAAACGCTGGGATTGCCTTTACAGCTCAAGTACTGAAAACTGCCAGTCAAAAAACACAAAAAGCGGGTGGCTAGATTTATTTGTGTGCTTAGGACACTTTTATCCTTTGCTGTTCGAGGAGATTATTTGCAAAATGCCGCTTATCGAGTTTTTTTGAAATAGAGGATTCTGTAATCATGGCCGTTGCAATTTTAATGAAAGATTACCTGTGAGTCGTAAATATCACTTCCTGAAAAGATGGATTCATATTATTTTATTACCTTTTTTTAATTTCTATGAGTTTCTTGAACTCGATCATGACACAAATCGTGTATAATCTCTATAGAAAAAAAATTACTTTAAGAAAATGCACATTCTAGGAATCAAAACTCACAACTGTAAGTAACAGTCACGTGATCTCAAATGAAAACCCTTTACAAAAGACAAAGTTAAAACGAAACCATAACAACGCCTAACGGGACACTTCACGAGCATCCTTTGACGCAGGCAGCGAAATTGGCAAAATTATAATTTTCCCGGAAATTTGGTAAGTGTGGTCACGTTAAGCCCGGTTCACACATGTCGGAACAGCGCGATACGCCTCATTAACGGCATATCGATCCGGCTGTACTCCGCTCCGCATCCAAAACATTTAATTAACAAGCTAGGTTCCATGCCGACACAGCTCGGTTTGTTTTTCCCTATATCTGTAACAGAGTAGGGTCTTGCTGACGCCACTTTAATCTACTATATTAAGTGGAAAAATTCGAGATACTCGCTGTTGTATTAAGTACTAAGTTAAATAGTGGGTGCTTGAAGAAATATAGAAAGTGAATTTTTCTCAGCGTCAATTTTAGAAGTATTTCATGTTTTTGAGGGAATATTTATATTTGAACTGAAATAAAATAGATTCTCAATATATAGTTTACCTCTAGCAACCTGAATACTTAATTAATTAATTTCCGCTTTAAGATCTAAATACTTTCAGAGAGTACTTATTAAAGAGTGACAGGAAATAATTACAGTCATTTTCCTTCAAGTAATGACACTAATGACACTACTTATTGGCAGTGTAGTAATTGAAAATAAGGAATGACAATAAGAAGTTGAAGTTCTTAACATATTAAGTATGACAACTAAACGAAGAATTACAGTTTAATGATGTCATGTCATTACAGTTCCCGAAACGCAACTGGTTTGTAGAAAGCCTTTACTAGCATTTAGTAAAATAAAGATACATAAATTATAACAAATCGTGTAGTCACGATGTAGCAGAGTTGGTTTTGGTTCATGGATACAAACCGACCTCCGTAAAGTAACGACTAAAATATTTTTTAGACAATTATAATATTGCGTACTTAATTTATTTGGATATGGTAACGTATCAATGTAGTTAAGCATGTAACCTCTATTTTCAAAAGTAGCACTGATTAATTTTCTATTGCTTGAATATTATTTTGTTACTATCTGTTACTTTTCATGTGCATTTGTTAGACAGAGAAAAAACATTACGTATGAAAGAGGTCTTTGATGTGCATCTTTCCTACACGACTAGTCTGCGTAATTGGGTTAAAGATAGGTTCTGGGCCCGGCACGGGTTGGGTAAGATATGCTGACATTTATCAGAGCATTCGTCATTACCGACATAGTAATTATCGGTATAAAATAAGGCATGAATTAGCCAACTTTAATGACCATTATCATAAATTAATATTTAAGACGGCACAAGCCTCCTCCCATAATGAGAGAGCTGGAGCTATCCACGGTGGTTTTGAATTAGTATACAAGAACCAATTTGTCTTACTGTTTGGGCAAAATTAACCCACCGTCGTAAAAAAGTACTGCATTCTAGTTCTAGTCTCATCTGTTTATTTATACGCACAAATTCTGCTGATTTAAATAAAAAAACCATAATTATGTCCTAAATTTGGCACTGATCCCTGTCTTATGGATATGAGTGGTTAAATATAACTACGCGTGTGTTAAAATAATTGATGAATTCCTTAATTATTTAATTAACAATAAAGTGATAAAATATTATGTAGGGTTATTGTATGGTCACCCTACATTTCTTGAGATGCATACGTCAGTTACTGTCAGTTATGACAAAGAGTCTAGTAACCAGGCATAGGGTGGCAATAATTTAAAATGTATCTGCCATCGATTACTGAGAAAGAAGAATTGGTTCCTTTATACTAATTCAAAGCCAGAGAATAATATTATGTATAGTTTTTTTTTTAATATGAATAGGAAGGCAAACGAGCAAGTGGGTCATCTGATGGTAAGTGATCACCACTGCCCATAGACACCCGCAACCCCGGAGGGATTGCAGATGCGTTGCCAACCTAGAGGACTAAGATGAAATGCCTCTTGTGCTCGTAATTTCCCCGGCAAAAAAAAACTAAATTCATAACCTTACTCTGCTACTCTGAGCATTAGTCCCCATCCCTTCATATCCAATACTTTCAATGCCTTCAGAATGCGGTCGAGACTACGCTGCGTGATAGCGGATAGGTATAACTTTCCCATCCTTTGTCACTGGGTGACAGATCAGGGACCTTACCATGAAGTCTTAATGCGATTCAATTCCTGTCAAATCCGTACTAGAAGTGTCAAAAATGACAGCTAAAACGTAAAATGAATTAAGTGGTCGTAATCTGAGTCATACCATACCATTTATTCACGCATAGGTATTTCACGCATACGCATTATTTATTGCATAAATTTATAAGTAAAGAAATAAGTTATTGCTAAATTAAACATAAGGTTTTATTGTTTCTGTTCATAACCCGAAATGGATAATAATCTGAAATAAAGTAATTATTATTAATAGTGAAATCAATTCATGCAGCTAAACCACCCTCCCTCTTATTTTAGAACGTGTTTCACTTCTTTCCGAGACATCCTCAGCGGTTCTTGTCAGTACGGGGGTCCCAAACGCATGAACATTTACGTAATTCTTTAGGGTTACGTAGGCAATATCGAAAACAGAACCCTTTTAAGATCATTTGTTTTTAAAAGATGATTTGATTTTCTGGTTTAGCTAAGCTTTACAAATCGGTTTTGTCTTTTATACATACATACATACATACTTATATCATGTCTTTATCCCTTAGGTACGGGGTAGACAGAGCCTTTTTTTACGGTGTGGAAAATGCGCCTTATGCATCCGCCCGGTACGGGTTTATCGGGGGTATGTTGGGCTCTCCCGCGACGGCAGGCATACCCACTAAAAACTACACGGATTCCCTATTCAGTTGTATGTGAGGCGTTACGGGGGCACTCGGTGTCACCGCGACGGGGGTAGACAGAGCCTAAGGTAAGAAAACCTTAAGGTTAAGGCCACGTTTAGCATGATTAAGGGCGTATAGGTGGAAAGGGAAATCACAATAGTGATGGGTTGCTAGCTGCATCGCCTATAACATGATTCCTAAGACTTTCGCCCATTCCCTTGATGGGCTTTTACCATCTGCGCGGGACGAGAAGTAACTGGTAATTTCTATTATTTAATATTTAAGAAAATGTGCGACGTTTCTCATCTTTTTCAAGTTTTTATTGTAATGGTTGGCTAGAATTTGCCAATTGTTAACTATTTACAAGCGATTCAACTCAAAATTTTAGCTCTTCAACAGTATTTACACAGGGATATCCACCAATACAGATTACAGTGTCCATTTATGTTTGCATTAATTTGGTGGTATCTATTGCCCGAGAGTAATTCGCCTACACGGTGATTGAAGGTCAGAGGTCACTTAATATCCCGGACCAGCATTCCTGGAAGTCTCCGCAATGCATTACAGTATTAACTTGACTGCACGAATGTATAGTAATACAATATCGCTCTATACTCTACGTGTTGTATTGTGTATTGTTGTTAACAGGCTACAAGTAAGCGCAAAAGGGTGAGGACCAAAAAGTTACACACCGTTAAAGTTGCGTTAGTAAGGTAATTACAATCGCTAACTTTTTCCATTGTGACACTAAAGTTATCCATAAAATGTATGATTAACTATTTTGTCACAATTGAAAAAGATAGCGAAGACGACCGGATAGCCTAGTGGTTAGTGACCCTGACTATGAAGGTAGAGGTCCTGGGTTCGAATCCCGGTAGGGGCAGACAGTTGTATGGTGAATACGAATGTTTGTGCCCGAGTCATGGATGTTGTATGTATTTATCTACATTATATAAGTATGTTTATCCGTTGCCTGGTACCCATAGCACAAGCTTTGCTTAGTTTGGGGCTGGGTCAATTGGTGTAATTTGTCCCAAGATATTTATTTATTTATTTTAATTGCCCTACTAACGCAACTTCAACGGTGTGTAACTTTTTGGTCCTCACCCAAAAAACATTTTAGGAGTATTTGCTCAGATTATGACTAGGTAATGGATAGTTTTACACAAGTGTTATACAAATTTTTCATAAACTTCCAGCTATGCTTATTTTTTTTGTAAACAGAGATAAAACAAGAGAACAAAACATTAGTAGGTATAGAATACTAACGGCAAGGGAGCTATCGCAAGATGTAAAAAATGTATTCAAAAATAAAGAGAATTTAGGATATGGCAAAAAGAACTTCCATGCTGGTCTGGTAGCAAAGAAAAAACATATACAATGTACCAGTATCTTCTCATCCCGCGCAGATGGTAAAAGGCCATCGAGGGAATGGGCAAAAATCTTACGAAGCATGTTTTAGGTGATGCGGCTAGCAACCCATCACTATTTTGATTCCCCTTTCCAACCATACACCCACAATAATGCTAAACGTGGTCTTTAGGTCTTGTTATCTTAGGCTCTGTCTACCCCGTAAGGGCTAAAAACGTGATGTATGTATGTATGGCAAAAAGAACGAAGAAGGAATCAAGACATACTCGTACACACAAGTGTTAGTAGAACAAGGTGTAAATGGGTAATGAGGAAGTAACACGTGTCGAAATGTCTATTTATAGCTTGTGTATATAGCAATGGAATGAGAAATTTAATTTATTCTCACTAAAGTCTGCGAGATATTTCATTATTTGAGTGAGTCTAATGTCGAGTCCACAGTCCGTCGGTGTCGTTCGTTGACGGACGTCGATTGTGATTCTGTTCAATGGAAGAAAGGGCCTTTGTCCGCAATCTTTTGTTTATGACACATTGTCTTCCGAATTTGTTCCTGTAATTTTGTTTTTCTCTATTTACATGATGTTGATGTGTGATCGTGTGATACAATGGACAGGGAAACCGTTTGTTTCGACCGTTAATTGACACGTGTATCTGACTAAATTGAGGTCTCTAGCTCCTTCAAGTCCTTCCTTCCTTCAAATGTGACAAAAAAACACTATTCAACAAGACTTTCAAAGTAATGACCACTTGGTGAAAAAAGATATTCTATTGGCATAGGTAATTGATCCGATCATTCTAACTTAATCTAACTTTGAATGTCATTTGTAAAACTTTTTTACTTTAAGTCTTAGTTTTAGAATTTGTTTTATTTACTTGTATATTTGGTTTATAAATCGTTTTGAGTTTTTGTAAAATAATAAAACCAGACTTCCAGATATAAAGTATAGTAATATCTATGACCTTCACTAACAACTCAATACGATAGTCAGTTTCATTGTTTTTTCTTGTTAAGATATTGTATTTAACAATAGTACAAACAGATCACTTTTCTCGCGGCACAAAAACCGAGCAAAAACCATAAACTTTTATTTCATTAATTCGGTTTTCACAAGACATTTCGAACGATATGGAACAGAGAAAGGTAGATGAAGTAGTATCTAAAAGTGTACAGCTTAACATCACAGAGCTTACAGATTTTTTTTACAAGAAAACAAAAACAATCAACATCTCCCCAGATAAGTATAATCAACTTTGATTGTAGGATTGCTTATTAGGTCGCTACGTGCGGCGTAGCGGGCTACGGTCGCTACGATTGCTACGAATCCTCTTAATGACCGGGTCCACCTGCAGCTGACGGCTACGAATCGTAACGGGGAGTAAATAAAAGAAAATATGACTACCCTTCTTTCTTTTTATTCATATTCTTCAGTTACCGCGTTTGATGATTTTGGGTGTTGTAAATGCATTCCATTTTTATTCTCCTTGGGTTTCTTTGTGGAGTTGAAGAAAGATAAGAAAGTTTGTCATGTTAATTATTTTTCAAGATGGCCACAAAATGTTGGCCATGTAGGAGAGTAAATTGTTTCCTGAATATAACAAATTAATAATATGACAAAGGCAGGAGTAATATTTATTCTAGTTTCATCCATAAATATTGAGTCAAACGCAAAATCGCAATTCAACATTGCATTCTGCCAATTGATATAAAATGAGGATAGCAAGAGATGGCAAATGCAATTAACTACTCAAACTCAACGCATCAGACAAGGCTTGTCTAAGAAATAAATTGCTCTAAAAATGGTTTTCATCTTTAAACTTAAACATTATTCCAAAAGCCCGAATATCAGATTAAATGTTCCCATTTCGAGTAAAACAAATTTTATTCGCGTCAAATTAGAACTGATTTTAATGTGAAACAAAGATTGATGGGCCAATGTGACTTGAGAGAAGGTCGAGACTGAGTTCTTGAGTAATGGGGAAATGACAGACGTTATTAAGATTGGAAGGAAGCACCTAAAGCCGGAAAACGATTTGGTACATTAAAATTGCAAGTGTCCGCATTTTGCCCTTTCTGAGAGTGACTGTGTAAGTGGATTTCGCAAAAAGTCGAATAGTAAAAAATACAAGGATCAATTATTTGTTACTTACAATAAAATTGTACATTTGGTGGCGTCGGAGTCGCATAGCTACGGCGGTTGCAAGTATAGTAGCAATTTAGTGGGTGTTGTATAAGAGTATTTTTTTATGAAACACTATAGCTCTGAACCGCGGCTTTTGCTAACCTCAGGAGTTTATTAAAAATTCTTCTCAAAAATTACATCGTGGTCTTTATTTACGCTGCATGAAGGTTATTAGTGCAAAATGTGACTAATCAATTGACATTACTTAACGTGATATGCGTAAATCCTGATTCAGAGAGAAAATCAGAATAAAAAATAGCCTAAGTGTTATTCTGTAGACCCAGAACGGTTGATTTGATTTTAGCATGAAACAGCAACAAACATGCATACACCCCCTTGCAAAAACTTGAGCACCCATTGTTTTTTTTATTTTACGTGCATTAAAAGCTTACTTTCTAAGCTTTATAGACAAAAAATCTGAAAAACCATAGGTGCCCGATTTCTTTGCAAGGGGGTATGCTCTCATACTTTTTCATTTATAATATTAATAGGATGGGATAGCATAGGCTTACATATGACCACAATCAAGCCCGATGTTAAGCGAAAATGTTGGAGCACACTTGGCCCAGCAAATACCCATTCAGCCTAAATTTGAGACGGCCTGATTATAAACACAGATCCAGGCCGTAAATTCCATTCTCCTTAGCTGTCCGGACTGTGAAGGACGACTAACGAAAACACATATAATATGTGTTTGTTTATGTTTGTTGCGACATTGCCTCAATAACCTTGAGCACCATGTACAGTGCAATAGTAGCCATTTAAAAAGACCTTCAAGTCCGTCTTGCGGTCTCACTCACTCTAATGGCTTATGGGCTTGATATTTGATTCGACCAATGGTACTGTTTTTGTAAATTACACACACACACTCACACAAATCACGTCTTCATCTCTTACGGGATAGTCAGAGCCTAAGGTAACAGGCACCTACAGGCCACATTTAGCAAGATTGTGGGCGTATAAGTGGAAAATGGAATCAAAATAGTGATGGGTTGCTAGCCTCATCGCCTATAACGATCGTGTAAATTACACGAGCTTAGTATTTGCCATTCCATTAGTTTTTAGGGGAGACCGAGGCAAGTTGAGACAGAGGTGAGTTGATACAAAGCCTTTTTCTCTGCACCGATGACAGTTAGCGAGGTCACAACTTCACATATACTGTGGAGTGTAGAAAGAGCAACGAATTAGCGAAGTTACCGGCCCGATAAACTGTCACAGTTCAGAGAAATCGGCTTTGTATCAACTCACCTCTGTCCCAACTCGCCTCGGTCTCCCCTACTTTAAATGATAAGGTGCTGCTCTGTGGAGAGGTAAGTGGCAAGTAGCTGTCTACATGTTGATGTTACACAATGGGGGGTTACTCCCAAATTAGAAACTTACAGTTCAAATATCGAACCGTCCCTTTCATTCTCGTATTGGTGTAAGCGGGAAGATACCATACGAATTTCGAATTTCTGAGTATAAAAAACTAAACTCAAATAAATTTGTCACTAAACAATTTTTTAACACATAATTAGCGTCAAATTGTACAGGTATTCACGATAGTAGCTTGTTTGCGAACTAAAACTGCTATATTTTGTTTGAAAAATAAAGTTTACTTAGTATTTATATTTACTGTTTATAACATCCCTAGCGAAATGTAAGTTGCCTCAACAAACAAAAGCGTCCACCGCTATTTTTAGAATTATTTATGAGAGAATAACTACTGCTTATGTTAAGTTAAGTCTTTGTAACACATAACGCGTACCTCTGGCTGCTGAATATGTCTAATAAAGTATTACTCTTTCTACGCCACTTTTTCAGCCCATATATGTAGTAGAGCATGAGTGGGGAGGAAACGTTTACATATAAAATAAGGCAACTTTTTTCCGAGAGATATGCTAATAAAAGTTTAGGTACTACATAGATGTTATTTATCTCGATAGATAAATAAGTACTCGAATAAAAAATCCTGAATGACTGATACATTACATGGCTCAAACCCTTATAATGGCAGCGTTGGAAGCGCCAGCAAAACTAGCCAACCAACCTAAAAAGGCACCTTAAAATCTCTAAAACGAACAAGGAATAAAGACCAAATCTATTATAAACATGCGTATTTCGTTTAGTAGAAGCTACCACACATAAACAAAAGCAAGCCATTCCAACCCAGTGGTCTCATGGAAAGTTTTGATAGTGGGTCGCATGGTTAGGTGCGTTCACATACGCCACCTTAATTAATTTCTACAGTGCTGACGAACAATCGCCGGCCAAAACTACAGCTCCAGACATCTTTGTAAATTCAAAGTTTGCAAGTTAACCGCCTTGCAAAATGCATAGTTTCTCACTTAAGCGGTTCGCGAAGAAGTCTAGTTAAGAGTTTTTCCACTTAACTTTTGGACGGTTATGTCTTGCTTGTTTTTCACGCTCAGTTCTTCATTAAGCTGCGTTATTTAACTGGTTTAATGGATCTTTTTGGATATATGTGATGGTAATTATATGTAATGTGAAATGAAGTGTGCATTTTTAATTAACTATGACAATGATTAATAATGACACCGATGACGAACTCAACAGGCGAGTGTTTACAAACCGACGGAAAATTTTGTACCTATATTAGCGTGGCATGTTGGAATTACCAAAGTCCATGTTTATCGATGTTTCATCAAAGTTTTTATTACTTATTAAGTAATCTCCAACAACGGTGTAAGCTGTTTTAGGGAAAAAAATATTTTTTATGATAGTTTCTTTCGATGTGACAAACGTTTGAAGTTTGATTATGTGGTTTCCGTGTTTCTGTGTACTCGTATACTTAATCCTTGTTGTCAAATTAAAACCCGTATCAAACACTTACGTTGATATTTAACGCAGTACCTATGTCAACATGATAATTCTTAATGCAAGGGAGCTGAAGGAAGGGACTTTACATTACTGACTTTTTAGAGTTCAGTACTCAAGGTATCAAGCGGGTTCAAACTAAGCGTCCGACCGCCCGTCTGTCACAATCACAAGGCTGTATTTTTTGAACTGTAATGGCTGCATAAAAATCAAACGGGGCCCCATAAAAGGACCGCGTATTATATACTGTTTGTGAGCGAATCTGACTAGTACTAGCATGATTTATAAAAACCATATTATGTGTATAAAATCTTAGGAATCATATTATAGGCGATGCGGCTAGCAACCCATCACTATTTTGATTCCACTTTCCACCTATACGGCAACAATCATGCTAAACGTGACCTTTTGTTCTTGTTATCTTGGGCTCTGTCTACCCCGTAAGTGATAGAGACGTGATTTATGTATGTATGTCTAAATGTATAAAATTCGATTTAATTATGTTTGAATTTTAGTTTATATATAAAACTCTTTGGATTTGTCGGCATTATCAGTATTAGATAGATTCGTATTAAACGGGTGCCAGCGAGACGGTTAATGAAAGCCTGCGCCCGACAACCAGACGGAATGGCGGATCAATTAACTGGCAAAAAATCCTATTTTGTTGAGCTCAATCGTTCGCAGTCGTGTTATTACATTAACTTCGCGTTCATCTGGCTGTTGTTTGTAACGTTTATTTAACTCTCGTAGTATGTGGAGCTTAACACCGTATTTAAAAAAACTTGTACGTGGTAAAACCATCATCATCAAAACCACCATCTTACTCGCTAATCCTGCCGCTAAGTAGCAGTGCTTGCACTGCTGTGTTCCGGTGCGGAGAGTAAGACAGCCGGGGAAATTACGGGCACAAGAGGCATTTCATCTTAATCCTCTAGGTTGGCAACGCATCTGCAATCCCTTCGGGGTTGCGGGTGTCTATGGGCAGTGGTGATCACTTACCATCAGGTGACCCACTTGCTCGTTTTAACGCGTTTTTCTCACTGAAATTGGGCCATGACATGATGTCTTATAAGCACTGTTTAAGGCACAAATAGCGCTATTTAATGTATATTATTTTCTAAAATTACACTGCTCTTGTTTTATTTCTCATCTTCTCGTTTGACGTGTTTTTTATGTTACACAATCTTGGGAAAGCTAGCGCAAAGGTGGCCTGACAATTCTTATTTCAAATAAAATGTCAAATGTCGAGGCAGGTGATAAGTTTGTATGAAATGTGGAAATTATTCAGGTCGTCAACAAACGGCGTTCTTCATCCGGCATGATTATGGCTTTTTATATTTACCAGTTCAGAGAGAAAATGAGTTAATGAGGTAATAACGACTACTTTCATATGAAAAAATAGAATACATAGATATTTTGTACCCAGAACTGATCCAAAATTACCTCTTTTGATCGGTCTGAGGCACTTTTGAATTCCAAGATGGCGATTGCGGCGAAATATAGCTTCGCGTGCTATTTTAAAAGTGATTCCGTGTTTCAGCTACTGCATTAATCAAAAAGGCTAAAATTACGCTACCACAAATATTTAATAATATGTTTGTCCAAGTTAATTTCAGTTATGATAAATCCGTTTCGTACTAAGTGTAATATTTTGTTATTACGTTAAACTGCAAATTGGAATAGTCACTGTCAGACCATCATTAGCAATTAACACCAAATGCGTAATATTTTCAACAGTAGACAATGTGATCTAACAACAAAACTGCAAATTAGATCAAATCACTTTTGAAATAATTGTTAGTCCACTCTAGTACAGCAATACAAAAGTGTCAACATGCATTTGCATTTTACAAACGTACGTGTAGCTACCATATAACACTTGTTTGTAAAATTAAGCTTATATTGGATTTACCTTTACGTTTGTGGAGATGCGCTTTAAAAATCCAGGATTATTTTTTTGGTTTAATATGTAATTATGATATTAACATTAGATAGGTACCAGAATGTCTTTGAAATTTAAAATTTCAATTCAGTTCGGTTTATTTTAGAAAGGTTTTTTTTTTTTGTTTCACGTTTCTCAAGTCTGTGAAGCGTTCTTACATTAACGTAATGGTTTATGTTAGGGAACGAGCGCAAGGCCCACGTCTTCTCTAACAAGTATTCGCAAGCGGTCTGAGACATAGGAAGTGTGTTTGTACTCTACCGACTGCTAAGACTAATAGGAACGGAACACTTCAAAGCTTAAACGACCATTAGGCTACGCCGTGGCTATGCAAATGCAATGTGCGGGCTACGTAAACGAAATTCAGTGAACGACCGTTCCGGGCGATTAAATTATTAGAATTAGCCATAAAATAGAAAATTATTTACGTAGGCCGTTACATGCTTTTTATTACGCTCATGCATCAAGTTAAAAACCGGAGTGAAAACTACGAACGCTGAAGTTGGATTATTTGACCCACTGGCATATTCCAATTTGAAGTTGCGAGCTAGCTGAAGCCACATAACGGCGCTTTCGTCTGAAACATGCCCCTAGTGGCGCAGTGGCGATGTCGGAGCTGTCACACGAGCACTCGTGTCGTTGGTGATGTTTCTCTTATCAGTGGGCAAGCTTGGTTTTCGAGCTTCATTTTACGTAACTTCTAGTTTCGATGAACGGTACTTATAACTAGAAAATTTCATGTTCAAAAACATATTTAAAAATCCCAATCAATCCGGCTATGGAGGTTTTGATCTAAGACCTACGGTACGTCTGATAATGTTATTTCCAAAAGCAGAACAGCAAAGTTGAGTGTGACATTCTGGTTGATCCGCCTTCACTTCAAAAGTGTTATTAGAGGAAATATTCCTCCTCATGTGTAGCACAAACCTAAGCTTAGTTCATTACGTCTCATTTAAATGGCATCAGAGTACATTTCTATTCAGATGAGCTACGACACCGTAAGACGTTTGTAGCCCAAATGACGGAATCAGCATCAATCTTTCGAACAACCTATTTATGTCGACGCTTAGTAACATCGTCTTTCAGTGTACCTGATATTGTATCTTAATTTGGTTTTGCAGAGTTGAGGTTGCTCTTTCGTGTATAGTGAACTAATTAATTATAAGAGTAACTACTACGTTTCCCTGCTTGTCTCTGTATTGTGACCTTTGCGTCTCTATATCTTGCATGGAAAGCCAAACAAATGCAGCTTCTACGCTTTTGTGAATACTGGAACATTAATACCGCATAGCAGAACTAATTCATTATTTTTTGTAGCGACTCGCCTCGGCTTCGAACAGTAATTTAACTATACGTATAAATCTTTCTCTCGAATCACATCTATATCTATTACTCAATACCGCATTGCAATCCGTTGCGCGGTTTAAAAGATCTAAGCGCAACATGCATACATATAGACGGTGTAAAGCGACCTTACTTTATCCTATGTAAAGATTCGAAAGAAGTGTGTAAGTAGATAGGCGTCTGCTCTTTTGTCACTGCGTAGTGGGTAAGACCGCAAAGCCTATCAGCCGTCTTATTTTTCGCGTTACCCAAATCGATGATGACCTGTCACAGACTAGCAAGGTAATTGGTTTCGTTCATGAACTTGTTAGTCGACATTAGAAGGGAAAAGGATAAGGCGGTTGAAACGCTTCGAGGTCCTACCCTACTTTGTTTCACGAGCTCGTCGTTGTGGAATGACGAAACAGTTAGTGACAGTAAACAAAGCGTAGAGAAAAGGGTAATCAAACACAATGTTATAAATTTTAAATGTCTCTATGCATGAATAATGCGAGGTGGAGGCGGAAGTTATGTTTTATTTATTTCGATCTCGTTATTCGTAAATTTTCTGCAGAGTAGTTGAGGGTGATAGTAAAAGGAAATGGGACATAGTCGTACCTGCATGGTAAAAAACATCAGTAGAAAACAATAGCCGTTACGAGCGAACGTTGAAAGCCCATGAGCGGCGATTCGTTAGCAAAGCGAGAAAAACGGAATCGAACCATTCACGAAGCCGCGGGTGTAAACTGGCGACCAATCGAAATGGACCTTCTAAATAATCGTGTAAATTTGATTTTAGCTTTTTAATGTGGACCGCTGGGTCAAGCTTGTTTATATAAACACTATCTGAAAAATACATTATGAAAGATTTCGATAGAAATAAAATGGTTCCAGAACTTTCACTACAGTTGCAGTTGCTAATGCTGTCTTGGCACCCGGCAAAGTATTTACTTATTTACTATAAGGATTTGTAGTTTACGTTGCTGAATGAAGTGAAATATGGATGTAATTAAAATAAATATTTAATTCAAGACAAACCAAACGCAATTCTCCCATACGGCGGAATTGGTATAAAAATTTGATGTTGATATTTTTTCACGTCCCTATGTTGATTTCTACCACGAATTCGATACTGTTTCACAGCTTAACCGCGCACTCCTTGTCGGGGGGTATTTAGGAGTGTAAAGTACGATATATTGGGGAAAACGACTTTTGTGAGTGCTAACTTTACTGCTTTTTCCTGGTTTTTGTACAGTTCGACAGATGGAGTCAAAACTTCGATATGTACGAGGGTTTTCCGTTCCAAGTGAAAAAATTGTTATTATAAAGATCTCATGATTGTTTTGATGAGCTGATGTGTATCGAAAATTCCATTCAAATATCTTTTGTATTTTTTTAAGTAGGTAATTAGCTGATCGATCATTTTGTATTCGAGACAAAGTATATAGCCACTCGAAAATATGATGAGTGAAACAAAATTGTCTCTGGCTACCCCTATGGGAAAAAGGCGTGACGGTATATTATGTTTGTATGAATTGTATGTACTCGAAAATATGCCAACAAAATAGTTTTTAAAGTCGGCTTGATAGCTACCACCGAAATGTGAAATGATGTCTCAAAACTAATAAAATGTGGGCAATGTTGTATCTAGCCTTGAGCCAAAATGAATTGAACACTTGCGTACACAAAAAGAGGATGTTGAACTAGTAAGCTCAATGCAAGACCTTTATTTATCAGAAACGCAATAACTTTGGATTACTTACAAAAAAACATGTTAGAACGTGGTTTCAGAGTTCAGTCCTTTCGTTATCTCGGCAATGCATGCAAAGTCTACTGGTCTATTATTCATGAGACATAAGAAGGAGGCTGGTAACCCTGTGTAAGGTGACATTTTCCCAAAAAATACTGCTCAATTGAAGAGATCGCGGGGAAACCTTTGTTGCTCACGTTCGGATAAGGAAACTTGAGACGCAACAAAATTGCAAAGGTAGGTAGGTACATTACTTGATAAACTTAAAAAAGTTAAGTTAATCTATCAAAGGCAACAAACACACCCTTCATAATACGCGATAAAATACTCGTTCATAAGTAAAGAGGAGATAGTTTTTAATCTGAGGATGAGTCAATGAACAGCGTAGCAATAAACGCTGGTGGTTGAACACACTTTAACAAAGAGTCGTCGAGTAGCGGTGTATTTTTTGGCACGTTTCAACATAATCCTTAACGCTCCTAAGTCGGTAAAACTTTCCGAGTTTTTTCCCTATCCGTTTCTCAGGCAAACAAACAACCAACAATGTTGCCATTGTGCTTGTATTTATCGCCACCAATAAAAACGTAAAAATACGAATAATTTTCGGCCGCGTTCCAAACTTTTATTTGGTAATACCCTAGAGCAATTGCTACTTTGTTTACAAATAAACTTGGCGTTGAAATTGGGAAGGAAAAAAGCCAGCTTTTGAAAGAGGATAGGTAAATCGATTTATGCAAAACAGATAGCGCTTTTTGTATGCAAATTTCTGTTGATTTCACAAAGATTGAAATCGTGGTATTGTGGAATGAGAATTATTGATTCCAACGGATAAATATCACTATTTATTTTCAATATATTTTTAAAACATCTTGTCAACGTCCTCTTCATTTATATCTCCAATCCATTCCCTTCTGAATATGCTTAATATTATCTAAGTGTTGTTGTTCTGTATATTTATTTATTTCAATTGTCATGCATATTCTTTACACTACGTACCCGTAAGTTACCTAGTAGTAGTTACCTAAGCAGTCAAATTACAAAAATGTGTTTCGGTGTAGTGTTCCAATCAAAGCTCTAAAGCAAAAGTATTTAAATACGACATAAAAATGATATGCGCTAACATTATCTAAGATCAATTATAATTTGCTAAAGGTCGATTTCAAGAGAGGAAAAACGAAACGGAGTCTCTTTCACTGGTGGACTGCAAATATTGAAGTTTTATTTTAAAATGTCAGCCTTGTACCTACTAAATTAGGATTGGCTAAAATCTGCCGAAGACGATAAATCTTTGTCGAATTCGTCAGCCAACAGTTTTATTCATTTTTCCTTTTACACGAGAATTCTTCGGAACAAAGTTACGCATTTCACTATTGACTTGTATTTTACTTTTTTGTGAGGGTATCTTTCCGTTACGTTATGAAATGAATTTTGAAATGAAATTATTTAATATATCTCGCGACAATGACGACGTTATTCTTTGCCTTTTGCTCCAAATGAAATGAATCGTCTTATGCTTGCTCTACGACCGAAGATATATTATGAATTATGACCTACTCGTATTATTTCAAAGACATCTTTATAAACAGTTATTTTTAGACCAGGAGCAAGAATTAAAGTTAGAATTGAGGTACTTTATCAGGCCGCTGTAACGATGAGGAAATTTATACTGAATCGTTAATTATTTTAGTTATTGTTAGAAGGCATTTGGAACACCTGCGTCCCGATATAATTACGTAACTTCAAACAGTTCTACTAATGGACCTAGTATGTTCCCTTTCCTGACGTATGGTGTGGGCCGTCTGTTCAACTCGATAAATTCATTATATGTAGTTATATAAAACCTGCAACTTGATCATTATATCAATAGTGCGAAGGCGGTGTGGGTGTGAGATGGGTTTAATTAATTGAGACAATTCTATAAAGTTCTTCAACAAACCCACGCAACAGAATATCGTTGAGTATGAGTTACTTTTAGATATTTCTATACTTTCCTATTCCTTACAATTCGATTTCTGTTATACGTATGAAGCCTTGAATATTCAATAAAAAATATTGCATATTGCATTGGATCTTTTTATTGATTTTGTTCGCCATTTTGTTTTGTCAATTTTTCTTTGAATGCCTCCTTCAATAAAATTGTATGCAAGTATATCTTTTGACAATGTTTTTGTTAAGAGTTAGTTAAAAAAAGTAGACCACATTTTTCCTCATTCGATTGAATGCATCCCGGAAAAGGGATTAGTTTCCTGTCGATTTTGGAAGAGCGATTGAACCCCGCCTCGCCTTATCACGATCCACGATTTTAATACCAAAGTAAGATGTCCTCTTTACAACCAATGGGAGCGAGGGAGAGGTTTATTTCATTGCAATTCAGATACTAGAGACTGTGAATCGCGTAGAGAAATACTGCAGGCAGCATCCTGGCGGCGACGACATGATTTGTTCGTAGAATTGCATTGTTCCGTCGACACCTGGAATCTGGATTTGGTTAGCACTACCTAACTTTGCAGATTTTATTTTCTCTTCTCTCGCTAGAAAATTTCTTAGCTTGCTAGCTTAAAGTGCGAGTGGGATCTGTTGTTTATTATTACACAGAGCTAAAAATACTAGCATTGGAAATTTATTTCCGCTATTGGCCTCGCCTGGAGCGACATCAAGCCAGGATTAGAGCAAAGGGATCAAAACTTTGTAGATGTTATTAACTTTCTATGGCGGACGTACCGGCTGTCAAATTCAGATAAAGTCGTATCTACTTTCGATTTACTTCTCAATTATCTGGATTAGAAGGCAATTTGGACGGTTGTAACCATTTTGTTTAACCGAATTCGGAGGGCTGGGTAATTGTTCCGATGAATTAACCACTAAGTTAGAGATTGGGCAGGTACGTTTCAAAATTTTGCAAAGTTTTGACGATGTGGGTTATCAGTTAGTTTTAATGAAGGTAACAAATGGATCGTGAAAGGCATTCGTTATCAAACCTTTATCGCCCTGAAAATACCTGTTAATATAAATTCGTTGCTATAAAAACGGGTAAGTAGAACAAAATCACAATTACATTTCACTTTTAATCTCGCTGTAAACAAACGAACTTCCGCTTTGGGGACAATCCGTTTCATACTCTTATTGCTACGTAATGGCAGAAAAAACAAAGTTATAATTTATCCTTCATAATATTTTTAACTATATTTGTGTTTACATTTCCGACATCGAAGCGAAGTAAACAGTATTATAAAATTTACACCACATTTATCGCAAATTTTCTAAACTATCGGATCCCCTTTCAGTAGTCCCTCTATCATTAGTATGTAGGCCACGGAAATGTCACGAAACAAGGTTGTAGGAGAAACATGAACATGCTTCCCATAGACTTACAAAGTAGGTATAGGTAGCACATAACAATATTTCACTCTCGTGTGCCAGCATTAGACCGGAACATGAATAATTGTTATTACATGAGACCCGTTTTATGTAATAACAGTTCCACGGAGAAGGTCTGTCTAACTGTAAGAGAAAGGCGTGGAAATAATTCGATAGCTTAGGGAATCGGTTAGGAAAAATAATTTACGAAGGCGCGGACTTGATTTTTATACATACGTACATACATTCGGACAAAAATCCCGTCTCTATCCCTTGTCTTTTATAGAATTAAAAAAAAAGGATTAGTTGGTCTAGGTTTATCATTATTTCCTGCGGGGGAGGGCGGGAATTCCCAATCCTGCATTGCACAGGTGTCGCAGGGAGGTAGCCCCATCCCGGGGTGGGCCCGCAGGGACGTCGTCCGCGGCACCTGCGGGGGAGGGCGGGAATTCCCAATCCTGCATTGCACAGGTGTCGCAGGGAGGTAGCCCCATCCCGGGGTGGGCCCGCAGGGACGTCGCGGTTCACGAAAGTTCTCCCGCGGCCCCCTGCAACAGTGCCAAATGTGGGAATCCGTGTGTTTTTTACTGGGTATGCCTGACGCCTCGGGAGAGCCCCAGATACCCTCGGTAACCCCGTACCGGGCCGGATGCATAAGGCGCATTTTCCACACCATAAAAAAAAAAAAAAAAAAAAAAAAGGTTTATCATTATTTCACATACTTATCATCTGGTGAACTTAAACAACCTATCTGCTACTTAATGAATTAACTTCGAAGAAGTTACGAAACTTCAGTTAAGTATATTTAAAACCTGCGATTAGGTGTTGTTTTATTTCAAGTTCACGTATTACATAAAACTAAAGATTTGCCACATCATAATGATGTATTTGTCAACTGGTTGGTTGGTGAAATGATTGGATCTCGTTGATGATGGCCTGAAGATAAAAAACCGGCCAAGAGCGAGTCGGACTCGCGCGCCGAGGGTTCCGTATAAATCGCGAAGTTAATTTAAAATCCAGTGTTAGTAGAGCCCTGTTCCTAAGCAAAATGTATGCAGTGTGAGGTCATTTATTTTATGTTGGTTATTTAATCATGCTAAACGTGGCCTTAAGGTTTTGTTACCTTAGGCTCTGTCTACCCCGTAAGGGATCAAGACGTGATATATGTATGTATGTTACACATACAGACATAAAAATATTCTGTTTTTAGTATTTGTTTTTATAGCGGCAACAGAAATACATCATCTGTGAAAATTTCAACTGTCTAACTATTACGATTCATGAGATAAAGCCTGGTGACAGACAGACGGACAGACAGATAGACAGACGGACGGACAGGGAAGTTTTAGTAATAGGGTCCTGTTTCTGCCCTTTGGGTACGGAATCCTAAAAATAAATGCGCAAACTGGATAGACTGGATGGACTGGTATTGATAGTGTCGTGTATCATAACGTTAATATTTTCTGAATCATTACAGTACATAGATGTATCTGAAAAGAGTAATTTCAGAACAGGGTGAGACGAGTCGGCAGGGAGCTAACGAGTTTCGGTCTGTTTGTAAAGTTACAGGCCACGGTGTGAGTGAATCGGTGCCCGCGCCTAGCCAATTTGTTGGCGTTCTCCTTGTAATAGGATTTCAAGTTACGTTAGAATGATAATAACGCTTGATTTTAGGAGACGGGTATAAAAGTAGAAATAAGTATTCGAACGTGATGGCGAATGACATGCCTAAGGAAACATTAATTACGAAACATAAAAAAAGGTGTAGTTGGTCAACTCTTTAGAAAAGGGAATTTTTATAAATTACTGTGAAGATGACAAATGCATTCCACCTTCCTGCATTTCCTTTTTTTTTCTCAGTTCATATTTTAATGGTTACTTAGGCCGTTTAAGCCTAAATTGAGAAAATTATGGAGAACTGGACCAGTCTCCTCGATGTATTCTTGATAAATTCTTGAAAAACTGACAGCATTTTATCAGTGGCAATGCTACAGTTAGTGGTAAGACAAACATGTTTATTATACGTCGTGCTGGCGGGGCAAGATGATTAATTACGTCATAATACACAGACATTGTTGACAAGCCACATACCTAACCTTTCACCATGTCGTGCTCTAATTATCACCTATAGCTATCATTAAGTAACTATGTGTCAAAATAATATTAATTCTTAGAATTCAAATTATACTTTGTGTGCAAAATCTTACGAATTATAAATTCATCAAAATGAACGTTTCGTAACACAAAGGGTCAAAGTTCAAACTTGATTGAGGCAGAAGTAGTGAACGTTGTTCAAACTTTTATCAAATGGCTCTGGACTGGAATTGAAAGCAATCAAAAGGTAATAGAAGATAGTTAGTTTTCAATGACGTCTGCGCCCCATTTATGTAAGCGGATGTAATAATAATTGCTGTTTTTCACATGTAATTAACATGAAAAATTACCATGTTACGGGCCCAGCAAAGGGGCCGGGCGCCGTGTACCGACAGAGACAGTCCTGGCTCGTTAATAACATGTAAATATTCATGTCCAATCGTCAAAATGCACAACACGTGTGAGGCTGGCGTCGATTCTCACGGACCTAATAATTCTTATGAAATATCGATGATTCGTGAGTCAATAATCCGGAAAGCCTCCGCTGCTTTGACATTCCAATATTTCCACCGGGAACATGCTGTGCCGTCGGGAACGAAAAAGAACTACAGTGCTAAGTTGTTCTAGAACTGAAATTAAAATAGTTGTGATGTCGAGAGCTGTTTCAAGAGGACAAGCTAAATATTAATTCTGCTACGCTCGAGACGCAATTTGTGGAAAACGGAACTCATTTCGATTTGAATATTATTAGTAAGTACTTACTTTATTTTTATATTTTTGTATCCCTCCACATACTTTTAAAATAAACACGGTTTTTGATTGTACGGGTAATTATCGATAGTCAAATTATTTATATTATAATGGAATGATGAAGTGAAACTGTAAATCAACAAGAATACGAAATTTTCACAAATCGCTGTGAAAACCTTGTTCTAGCCGTAGAAAGCATTGAGGAAATTCGTTTTCTTTTATTTTATTTCGTCTAAAGATTTTCCGCTAGAGAGGTCCCAGCTTCGTCGGTCAGATAAAGTGCGCTCAAATATAAAGTTTCAATTTCCCGCCGTCCGAGAGACGTGCAGTGCCTTCCTGAAATGAATGCCCCTTAATCTGTCCCCCTCTAGTACAATTCCACATGTGCTACTCATTTAATATTCAATGCTACTGTGTTTTACGGCGTCTAGATAACATGATTTAGGGGCAGCCTCGGAACCGCGGTGTTTTTTTTACTGCCGCATGTATTTGTTCCTTCCAAAGTTTGTTTATTGTTTTTCGGAGTCACACAATACACCTCTCAAAGTTTTTGCTTTTTATAAAGCTTCGGTATTATGGTATCCATTTTCACATTAGATTAGAAATGTGACACAGAAAGTTTTTTAGACAATATTTACGTGCTGGTGAACGGACTTCAGAAAGATTCGAAACGCTTGACTCCTGTTACAGTTAAAAAGTGGAATCATAACAATCGTTGCGTATCTGTCATGAATAATTCTTAAGCATGATAACCCAAAATTCAATCTCCGACCAATGGGATCGTATTAGCATACAAAAGGGTTCACATATTTTACGCAAATCCGTTATATTTTGAGTTATCTTCTCACAAAAAGGCCCGCACCACTCTCCGACCTGCGAAATAAATTTTATCCGCGGCACAGGTTGTGAACACGCGGCTCCGACTGATTGACCTGTTAATTTTTACTGATGACTTTTTCACAAAAAAATCCAATTACCGACTAATAATGAACGGCTCGCCGTTATTTTACGTAATTAACATGCGAGTTCAATCTCATTATAACCATTTGAATCGACTAAACTGGTGCTGATACATAATTATTTTATAATAACGGATAATAAGCGCGATTTAATGCGACTGATGATTTGTTTTGTAAATGTTCTGGCTTGAATACGAGGTTGCAAGTGTTTTGTTCGTTCTCAACTCATCTTTTGAAATCAACCGGTTGTCCCGCTCCGAGACAGTATTTTCCTGGAACATTTTCGTAATCACATGCGTGCAGCTGCGCTGCATCTCGTTTCGAGCTTTTCATTCGTACACGGAACTACATGTAAATTTTTGCTGTACTTACAAGTATATTTTGCGTGTATACATTGTGCAGGGTCAGTCCAGATCGCTATCACCACGAGAAGACTAAGAGAGCCAGTAAAATTACTAGCACCTGAGGTATTTTATTTCAGCCCTCTGGCTGGCAACATATCTGTGAATGTCCATGTAGTGGTGATAACGATCCATCAGTTAACCCACTTTCTTGTATACCTTCCTTCTTGTATAAAAAAGGTATAATATAAACTAAAATAGTTGAAGCTTACAGTTGAAATCTAAACCGACTTTAACGCGAGATCGTTCTTATTACATAGGCTGGTTCAGTTTATATTCTAATATATCTCGTAATTCTATGGTGAATATTTTTTTAAAACATATACTTATTTAAGTACCGCAGGGTAGGAACATACTTATTTAATTAACACACCGGAGTTAACCACCGCATATCTGGGTTGAACGCATCGATTATCGCAGCGGTCAGTTCGAACGCATTGTTTTTGCGAGAGGAGTAAGATTCAGTTTAAAACGGAAAATTCAATTTGTAATTTACCAATACGATACCTATATTACTTTAGACAACCACTTACCGAGTGAAAAACTTGACATAAATAAACTAAACAAAAGAAGGCTCTTTGTAAGAGTGAAGCCGTATTGCTACGCTTGCTAGACAAGTTTATCTTCCCAATTTTTAGGCATAAAAAATATCTTGTGTCTGTCTCCGGGTCAATCTAATTGGCTGCAAATGTACTACTCGATTAAGCTTAAATTTTGACCCCAGAGAATTGCATAATGCAAATTTGCATCCTTCGTTCGATATGTACCTACGCCATTTTCACTGTACGATGTCGACACGCTTTTGATCGTTTCTTTTTGTCGTTTTTGTGTGTCGTGTGTTTTTTGTTTCGTTTGTTAATGAAATGAGGTGACATTTTCGCGCGTTTGAAAAATCATGTTTACAATTATATTGCAATAAGTTAATATATACTGGTATACTGAGCCTTATTTTACAACTTTTGTTTATAGCCATACAATAACCATTGGCGGCAATACGAACATACATAATGTAATATGTCCTATAGTTAAATAATAGGCGGTAATTGATATTGATGCTGTTTAAATACGTTCATTAATTACGCTTTCAACACGTAATGCTAATCTATTTGATCTGGAGCCGCAGAAATGAAATGATAAATACGAATTACAGGTGCATCAGTAATTTTTAATAACGTATAAGAGCGAATCGGGGCTGCCATAACAGTAACGTTTATTTAGTTAAAATTACCTCTAAGTAAGTATGATTGATTTAGTGGACCGGGTAATATCATTCTCCAGATTTGCGCACTCCGTCTAATTAACGCGTCACTCATATGGCATAAAAGCAACACGTTAATTACAAAACTTTGCAAATCTTAAGAATGACCGTGATCAATCTCCAGATTTTGTGCACCCTGTCTAATTAACGCATTGCTTTTATTCGACATGACTTGAGATTTATTCGATTCGACGCGTTAATTATACGGAGCGCACGAAATCTAGAGAATAATTGTAGTAATTCTCCAAATTTGTGTAACCCGTCTAATTATGTAACTTTTTGGTAATGCTACAGTAATATAATATGATAAGTCAAAATTACACTAACAGATAACTCACGTATAAAAGTCGAGTGATGCTCGACATGTTTAACGAAATATATTGACGAGCAAAAATAACGGGTCACTTCCCATAGAAATTTGTATAAAAGTGACCCCTTATTTTTGGCCGTCGTTGTAAATATCTCCTATCCATTTCCACATTATAAAGGTTATAAAATACGAATAAACTAAACACGTCTTTCAAAAGGTCCCTTTTTACTCTACGAAATGACAAATTGGGACGGAATCGAAACGAACTCTCGTTAGTGGGCGCTGTTGATTTTTGCTATAACTCGTCCCTTTTAAATGGATAATGAGCTTCGGACGACGTTTAAATAGGCCCCCTCGCTCCAATGACGCTGTGATCCCGCTGACATAATCACCTAGCAACCGAATGGTTCGATTTGTTCCACTGCCTATTTAAATTTAACACGATACGTAATTTTGCACAACAATTATCATTAAAATTGGCTTAGTCCAATTCAAATATTATAAATTCGAAAGTTTTTGAGGACGTATGGCTATTTGTTAATGTTTCACGCAACAGCTATCCAGTGGATTTTGATTAAATTATACTCACAGTTAACCAATTGTGAACCTATAACCAGGATTAACAAGTAGGATACATTTTCCCCGCGCAGATGGGAAAGCCCATCGAGGGAATGGGCGAAAGTCTCAGGAATCACGTTATAGGCGATGCGGGTAGCAACCCATCACTTTTGATTTTCCTTTCCAGCTATACGCCCTTAATCATGCTAAACGTGGCCTTAAGGTTTTGTTACCTTAGACTCTGTCTACCCTGTAAGGGATAAAGACGTGATAATATATGCATGTATGTATATATGTAAATTCTTTATTGTGCAAAATAAACAAGACAAATACAATTGACAAACACTGAGATACATGCACAAAGGCGTATGTATATATTTTATGTAGGAAAATTGCGTAGTTCCTGTAGGATAACTAATCCTTCCTTGCAGACGAATTTGCTGGTATTTTACCTACTAATAATTTCAGTTGCATGGATCTCGTATATAATTATTGAAATTAAAACACGGATCACCCTTATATGTACCTATGTAGTGTTTTGAGATCTCGAAATGGGGTTTATGAAACGATTTTCATGAGAATTATTTTATAGGCGTTTTTGTGAGTGCAAAATTGATCTGGCTGACTTCCATCTTTGAGCAAACACGTTTCCAATTTTATAAACAACAAGCCTTGCCTTTTAATTACCAAATAAAGACAATTTGTCAGTTTATTCGTGTTCATGAACACATTAAATAATTACACCTCTCGCTTGACAAGGTAAAGTCAACATTGAAAAAACTAGGGAAACTCACCAATTTGATTTGGCGCACTTAACTATTTCGCTCACGATACAATAGCACCGTCAAGTGTGGAATGGTGTCATTGTAGGGAACTAAATTTAGTCGGAGGACGGTGCAAGAGGTGTGACACAAGGAGGGTTGGCTCGGCGAGAGTTCGTAACTTAATTCATTATACTGCGCCGTGTTTGAGTTCCGTGAGCAGCCGACGGTTTCGGCGAGCAGGGTTGCCAGTGTGGGTGCGAATAATTCAGCGTAGGTGTACCTACTAAGAAATATCTACTAGACGAAGACGAAATTGATTGACATAACCCATGTAGTCGTCAGCAGATAGTGGCAATGAGCAGGACATAATATGTATATGTCGCAGGAAGGACCTCAGAGGGCGTAGATGTGTGCTTGAGTGGACGCCCAGAGTGGGACCCCGATGAGATGGACCGATGACCTTGCCTGAGGGACAGGGAGGAATTGGATGCGAAAGGATTAATATTGGAAGGAATGGCGTGCATTAGATCTACATGCAGAATTGGGTGGATTTTGGTTGAAAACGGAGAAGAGAGTAATAAGGAGTTTATCGACACTTCACAATTAACCTCTATTATCTGTATACACCCATGAGGTTTCTTATTCGACAGTTTGTTTAGGTTAGGTCATTACATTTTATTTTTTTACAATATTATTATCTAATTTGTTATAGCTAGGTAGGTAAGGAGACATGGATTCAAAAATATAAAAGTTTAATTAGTACAAAATACAAGTATGTAATCGTCTGCCCATGGTAGCATTGTACCTACACATACACACATACAATACGTTCATACATACATTATCTCGGTATGTATCACAGTGTTTGTCAATTGTATTTGTCTTGTTTATTTTGCACAATAAAGAGTTTACATACATACATTGTATTCTTTATTGAAAATCACCAATCATTGTAGGGAGCTTACATTTCAAGCAGGATGGACAAGACGGTCTTATTGCTCAAAAATAATATCTTTCAGATAATCACTTTCATATAAACATTATATTATACATATATGTATACATGCAGCAGTGAACGAAAACCAAACGTTAATAAGTCAATAATTATTTTGTATCTACTTACTCATAATCCGTGTTCCGTTTTAGTCGCTATCGAGTAAAGTATTACCTATCACATTATTATAAGATCCAACATAATTTTAAATCTAAAGTAGGTCGCTTCGCTAACCCTAGCCGTGTGTGACCCGCTCACACGTCTCCTAGTCTAAACAACCACCTGATTGACACGCAGCTACCTACAGGCTAATATAGTGTTCGTGAACTTTATCTATACGAGAAACTGAAGGCATTTATTTCTAGACACCAGTTCTAAAAGCATCTCAAAAGACGAGGCAGACCATTCACATTAACTGATGTATAGGCAAGTCATTGTACTTTAAAGCGATGAAAATTCTTTTACGGGAGCCATCTAAGTTTTCTACGATTTCGTTAAGCTTATTAAAGTTCAAATTTGAGCTGTAATATCAAGCCACGCTTAGAAAATTGTATTTTTAATTTGTTTTACAATCAACTGATGGAGGCTACGAAAAATGTCAAGAAAACCAATTAGATTGAATGACTGTAATTAAATTAAGGAGTACATGTCATACACAGAGATTGAAAGTTATGAAGGCAATTTTACCGGTAGCGCTCTCACGTCAGCGGCAGAATTGCTTAAGTGAAACAAAACAACAACCTTCAAGTTAAATTACCTCACAAATCAAAGAATTCTTCGGTATTACCTTAAATACTTTCAAACCGGGAGGCGCTTTACGGCTCAATTACCACAAAAGAATGGTTTACGTAAATGCTGCTTCAAATTTGTATTCCATTACAGAGTTTTAAGAGAGTTGGTACGAGTGCGGTAGTATTTATTTTAGTATACATAGTCCGCTAGAATAGCTTAGACGGCTGCTGCTTCTAGATATAGTCAGTATGCATGCACAATAGCCTGGGTGTTCCTTTTCCGTAATATATTTTTTTACGTTTTAGCCAGTTTCACTAAGACTCACTCAAAATAAACAGCTAAAAATTTCTAAGCATATCTCCACTCTCCGTCGCCAAAATATCGAATTCAGAATGTTTCGAGCAGCTACTTTGATATGGTTCTATGTGTAACACAACAGTGACTATCACACTCATGACATGATTGAATCTCGTAGTACATAACTTAGTTTTATATTTTTTTTACATTGCCTCGACGTGTCAACGACAGAGCGGCCATACAGTTCTCCACGTGACCACGACCGCTGCATGGTGGTTTTAACGTTGAGGTAATTTATAAATTAGTTGCTACGTGATTAAGTCCCGAATGTGATAGCGGACTTAATCACTTGGGAGAGCGAGTTAGTTGTTAGAGTGCTTATCATTGGGGCAGCGCCTACAACAGTTGGCTGGTTTGATTTATTCTTAATATCCAAAAGTACATACATACATACATAAATCACGTCTTCATCCCTTACGGGGTAGACTGAGCCTAAGGTAACAAGAGCTAAAGGCCATATCCAAAAGTAACTATCCTTTAATTGCAACAAAACTGCTTTAACGAAAGTAAGTGTAAAATGCGTCGTAAGATGTTTGGGCTGTGATAATAGTCAACGGAATCGCACTAATGAATTAAAGTTAGTCGTCGCGAGCCGCAACCGGAGCGCTATCCCGCTACTGTCGACGTTCCCCTTACAGGACAGGAAGCGGTCGCAGTCACTAGAAACTGCACTTCAGAATGCGGTTGAACTATACTCGTATAGCTCTTGGATTACGAGCTAGGAATTAACCGTCTTGGTAAACTTCAGACTGTGTTTCTTTGTATGTCACTTTTGATTTAAAAAACCAGCCAATCCGTGTTGAACTATGTATTGTGTAGCAAAGGGTTTCGATGTCGAATCGAATTAAGTGGTGGCCATAAAGATGGCTGAGCTGCTTACACAAAGGAACGTGTCTTCATAAGACAATCGTTGACGTGTGGCGACAATTTCTCCTAAACCATAAGAACTGCATTCACACAACTTGATGGTAGTATTTATTTCGGTGAAGGAAAACATCGCCAGGAAACCTGCACGCACGAGCGATGCAGTTTAAAGTGATATGCACTGGGCCCGTGTGGAAACTGGAAACTATTGCCCAAGTTCTATTATTCTGAGAGGAGGGCTGTTCCCAGCAGCGCCAATAAGTTGCTTCAAACAATCTTGAAAGACCAATCTAATGATATATATCCTGTTATTAGTCGTATCGACTTGCAAATGGAATAAAGTCTTCGTTATTTGCCCCACCATTGTCAGGTTTTCTGTAATGACAGGGAACCTGTATACAGAGATAAAAATACACATGGAGCAAACGCGTAGTTCATCCTACACACTTTTGACGTCATTGTGTGTTGGTACACAGGTATCAAATGCGTATTATAATAATTGCGTAGTTCATCCTACACACTTTTGATGTTATTGTGTGTTGGCGAGCTCAAAATGATCTACACATTACTTTATCGCGAAGGTAATACATACATACATACACAAATCACGCCTTTATCCCTTACGCGAAGGTAATAGGTACGTATAATAGATAATTTTGAGCTCTATCAACTTCTGATGCTGACTGTGCAATTCGGTAGTCTTATTTTAGAATTTGTGCATCAGGTACAATACACGTACTTATTGTATTGAGTACCTTTTCTCTCATATCTTGGACCACAAATATCAGACGATGTTCTCTTTGTAAAAGTTAACAGGCATAGAACATACCTACCTATCGTGAGTTGAATGTTAAACTTGCGAACTTTTAATGGTTTAATCAACTAAAAGGAATAATTAATGCAAAGATGTTTCTATAGCAATGCTTATTTTTTTCCGCAACAGTGCAGAGGTGGTTTTTGTGTTTCTAAGAAATTAAGAGTGGGACAGTGGGATTGTGTTATAATAATGCTACTCCTTTATTCTCAACCGTTGCTTAGGCTGGTTAACTTAACATTAATTTGTCTCATATTGCGTTGGCCTAAGTTAGACAAAACAGGATTGTAACTTTTTATAATTGAGTGATTAATCGAAAACATTTTATGTATCTAATCTTATATGACATTATATCGTTGAAATTAGCTACCTACAACTACTCGTGATCCGATACGCACTTAACAGCTTTTTTTTCGAAGACTGAAAAATGTCTACCGTATAAGGTGCCTTTGAATTATTCTCATTATATCTGGCCGGTAGTAGAGTCTATTTGACTGATCACCCCTGTTAATGTTATTCAGGATTTTTAACTGCAGTTCACAAAATGTTTCCATGGTCGATGGCAAAGTATCCATTCGCCGAACCATTTACCACTAATCCTTTTATTTTTGTTTTTGTGTTTTGATGTTTTTTTTTTTACGATTGTTAGTGGTAATAAATATTTTTTCTTTCTTTCTTTCAAAGTGTAAGTAGGGCGTCAAAAGGTGACTTAATTTTTAATCCTAAATTGCAATATAACCTTTTAAGGAGTGTACAATTAAAGTAACTCAACTATCTGCTGTAATATTCCAGAATAATTCAAAAACATCCTGTATAAGGCATCAAGTCAATAATTTGCTAAGCAATACTTAGGGACCCAGTCGTGGTTTAATAAGGAGACAAATTTATCATGGCCTCTGCTCTGAACCCTAAATGATATGAGATCATGAGAGTCGTTTGGATACCTGAAACATCCTGAACCGCACTACAAGTCCTATCTGATCTTCTTGTACATATGTACCTATATAGGTACCTACAAGTTGAAGCTCTTTAGGACTGATTCGTCCAGCCATTATGGAGTTTTGTTAGCAGACATTAAGGTCACATAATTTGCTTCGAAGTCTAGAGACAGTATAACCGTATAATAAAAACATTACTAACGCTAACTATTAGAATACTATTTTGTTTTATTCAATCCCTTTTACTGAATATCGTAGAAATGTTTCTGTTTACGTGTTCTTATAGGATAGTTTTATTCCGGGAAAGTACGAAATCCCCACGGGTCGCAGATGAAGTTGCTGAGTTTTTAGTGCATTTTTTTTCATATACCGACTTTTTATAGACCGACCGCTTAAATGAGTCCTAGCCCGCACGGTGCAGGGGCGCGGGGGGCGAGAGAGGTGCGGGCGGCAGGCGCACTACCCGCCCGCACCTCTCGCGGTCCCCTTTGTCGTCCTACCCCGCGCCCCTGTGCCGTGCGAACTAGGACTCATTTAAGCGGTCGATCTATAAACATGAGATGATACTTAGTATTTGACATTTTAACGGGAGCAGTTTATTGCCGACACGTGCCGCTATTGATGGGTTGCTAGCTGCATAGCTATAATATGATTCCTAAGAATTTTGCCCATTCCCTCGACGGGCTTTTACCATCTGCACGGTAAGAGAAGCAGCTTGTACATTATGTATTTCTTTGCTTCCAAACCAGCATGGAAGCAGAGTGTCAAAAACTTACACTAAAAGCTCTTACCTCGGACCAACGAGCGTGAAAGTATGAAGAGATTGATGAACGTGGATGAACCCAAAGAGGTATGTCAGGGTCATAGCATGTGGAACAAAGCAGTCTCTGCCTACCCCTATGCGAAAGAGGCGAGACTGTATGTATCTATGTGTGTATGTAAAGCTCAAATTACACCTAGTACAGTTGAGGGCGCAATTGGCATTGTTCATTTTTTTTAAGCTGTGCTTTTAACACCTTTATTTGATAAAATGGACTATTTCAAGCAACTAATTTGAATATTATGCTTTTACGTAGCTTTGTTAATTAATAATAAATATTTTTTCGCTGTTTGATAATTCGTGAATTTAGACAGAATCCCAATCGCCTTCGTTCGGCTGGCTATAAAAAAAACGGCTTTGTCTATGGTTTTGTTAGATTTGACAGTGACACGTGACAGTTGCCGTAGCCAAACTTTTTTTTTCATTTTTGTGGCAAACATTCCATGCTAGATTCTGTCTAAAAACCCGGTCGTTCGGTCAAACAAAGGTTCCAAGTACTTTTACAAAAATATCTGCAATCATAAAGTATTTTTGAAATCGGACAAGATAAATCGGATAATTGATGGTTTTCCTCGAAATGGTTTTCGAATTGGAGCATACTAAAAAAAATGAACAATGCCAATTATCGATACAGCCATCATGTCAAATATACCTATGTATCACCGACCTTATTGTTTGTGGCACAAAAGTGGCAGTGAAAGAAGTTTTTGACGTCTTGGTAACGTAGGGGAGACCGAGGCGAGTTGAGACAGAGGTGAGTTGATACAAAGCCTTTTTCTCTGCACCTATGACAGTTAGCGAGGTCACAACTTCACACAAACTGTGGAATGTAGAAAGAGCAACGAATTAGCGAAGTTACCAGCCCGATAAACTGTCACAGTTCAGAGAAATCGGCTTTGTATCAACTCACCTCTGTCTCAACTCTCCTCGGTCTCCCCTACAGTCAAGGGCATAAAAATAAAATATTTACCTTGCTACTCTGCTACTCAGGTACAAGATAACCAAGCCTGTGTGAAATGTATATATGCCTTTCATGCATCCCTCCCTCTACTACCTACCAGAACAGTGCTTCTATTCTGTTAAGGAATTTATGGAGTACCGACGGTGTGGGCTGTACGCTTGATGTTTTATAAAGATTATTAATGGATTTGTTTCATGACTTCTCTAACTTATTTAAATTTACTGGACATTAAAATTTTATTTTTGACATTTCATTTTAACTATTGTTTGCGATTCAGTTGTATTTATTTTAAATGATTGATTCTGGACTTGTGCTTCCTATTTTAACAATTTATATTGTTTAATTTGTATGACATATTATTGACTAAATATGTGAACTATATCTCATTTTGACATCTATTGTATACCATATTTAATTGCAAATAAAGATTACTTACTTACACTACTGCCAATAAAACACATATAAATCCCACAAACTTAATTATCCCTTTCACCACACGAACACTGATGCGTTTCGATCCCTCTACGGGATCATTATCAAAGTTTAATGAGCACAACTGTTATACATGCAAACCAACGTCGTACACCATATCCGTACCGTAATCGTCGTATGCCATAAACAATAAGGCCGGTGACAGATATAATTTGACATGATGGCTAATCGATATGCCCTCGAATGTACTTCTTTTACATTTATGCCCTTGACTGGTACATAGTCGTATATTTATGTAACAAACAGGTCGACGTGACCTGATTGATCCCTCAACGATTTCATTCATTCTGTTTGGTCGGTACACAACCAGTTTGCGGTAAATTGGCGCACACATGCATGGTTTATTTACGTTATTCAAAATATTTTCAGTGTCATGAGATAAAGGTGTAGCCTCCCGGGAAATTACTGCCGAAATCTCGCCGCTCTCGCTATAGACAGCTCGCCGGCCTCCTTTGTGCCTT
Source organism: Pandemis corylana (assembly GCA_949127965.1). NCBI lineage: Eukaryota > Metazoa > Arthropoda > Insecta > Lepidoptera > Tortricidae > Pandemis > Pandemis corylana. Next base: position 7,437,158 of record OX421855.1, on the reverse strand, counting down.
GAATCAATTCCCGTAACTTATCTGCATATTTTATAATGCGAGACGAAGTGACGGCACAGTATTAGGTAAACTCTTTAGGGATATTATCTCGCGTTTGGAGCGAGTAAAAAATTAACTGAATGTTAATAGGGTTGGCGGTGACTTGATAGTGCAAGTTAGTTGAGGTTTTAATGTTCTAGGTAAGATGTTTACAGATGGCTATGTTACTGCTTCATTTACAAGTGTTAATGCAAATGAGGAACACTGTCTTACTCATCTTAATGACTATCACCAAATGCTGAGTGTAAGTCATGCTTACTTTTGTCAAACGTCACGAATAAGCATTGGTGCAATTGTTTATTCTTTTTCTTAGCATACAATTTGTTAAGATCATAATTTTTATCTATTTATACTTCCATGCTGGTCTGGGAGCAAAGAAAAAACAAGAATGTACCAATTGCTTCTCTTCCCGGTAAAAGCCCATCGAGCAAATGGGCGAAAATCATAGGAATAAGAAGCATAGGGAATCATGTTATAGGCTATGCGGCTAGCAACCCATTACTATTTTGATTCCACTTTCCATCTATAGTTAGCCCCACAATCTTGCTAAACGTGGCCTTTAGATCTTGTCATCTTAGGCTCTGTCTACCCCGTAAGGTATAAAGACGTGATTTGTGTATTGTGTGTATTGTATTGTATAATTTTTATCTTTTAGTCAAGCAAGTTGCTCTTGTAGCTCTGTTTACAAGTAAACAAATAAATTAGAATATATTTGCTGAGTATCTAAAGATGTGAGGCTGTTTTCACGCTGAATTAGGACAAAACAAATGAAAGTGTGTGGCTGTGATCTTGCAACACTACCGCAGACGCCCAGCGTCCATACGTTCGTGCTCACATTGTAAGATCTCGAATTTTATAGCTCAACCTCACAGCTTTGTTTACATAACTTTAGCTCGAGACAATGACATCTAAAAACTTTTGTAACACGAAAATAAACACGACCGCTAAATACATTAAAACTTGAACAACTTAGTGCAAATATTTGCACTGGTGTTTCACTGTCTAAACCAGTGTTTCTTATCTCTATGGACCCCTGTCAAATATTATAATGAAAAGAAAACAAAACCTACTTATTAATGTTAAAAAATACTTTAAGTAAATATGTTAAGGGTTAAATGTGTTGCTGCGGACACATATTACGTGGACCCCACTTTAAGAAACCCTGGTCTAAACAATAAATCTTAGTTCCCTTCATATTATTCCTCTCAACTAAATCGCACTTTATTTTAATTTACTTTACAAAATCCACGCTGAATTTGTATTAAGCTATTTCTGAACAGATCAGTATTAATTTTGATCCTAAAAAGTCACAATTTCATTTTTATGTTTAGTAGCTTTTGCCTGCGACTTCATCCGCGAATTCTTTTGTCTCTATCCCGCTAGAATTTTGCTATTTTACGATCGGGTTAGCGATTTTGTCGTGAAGAACTAAACAGATCCATGTACTAAAATTGACATTTAAATGTTTTCTTATTAATACACGGGACGGCTCTTTATTAATTAAAACAAATTAAAATAGCAACTTTCACTGTTGTTAAGCTGCAGACAATTTTGTTGAGCTGTATTGTAATAAACAAACCCAGGCAGATTAGTTCAGAAAGAAACACTTTTATCTAAGGCTAAGAAGTACAAAGCCGTTTGTATTGTGGCAAGTCCCGAGGCGTTGGCAGCGTTTTGTTGGGAACGCGCACTCTGAACTTTTAGGAGCAACTGGCGCGAGTCCGCCGCAATAGGATTACCGGGAGACCTACTAGCCTCCACCAGCTAATTCAATTACAAAGCGTTAAAACATTTTTTTATTTTTTTTTACAATTCAAATTGGCGAATTTTAGCATACAAACGAAAATTTGCGTAGGCACTTTCGACCCTTCATTTTGTTTGTTTCGAACCCGTTTCCAAACATTGATTAAAATCCTGGTACGATTTATCCCCGTCGACTTTGAGCACATTCGATTTTTTCCGAAACTGTCGCGCTCTGAACATTGAATCGCTCTCGAATGAGTGGAGTCCTTTTGGACATTCAATGGCAATTTTAGTGGTGGCTTGGACGTGCCTTTGAAATGGTCGTCGATAGCGCCGCTAGCCGATTGTGCCCGTCCTGCCGGCAGCCAATCACGGCTTTTTCAATTTTAGATCGCTGACGCTGACGACTGTAACGTGAAACAACAGTCGTAGAACGTTCAGATGAAGCATCCTGCAAGAACCAATACAAAAAACTTTCATTTTAAACTTTCCTGAAACACTTCAGCCTTGTCTGCAGCCAGGTTGGTGTTACAAACTCCCTTAATCAATTTCGTCTAGAGAATTGAGACAAATCACTTCAAAGTATTTGTAATCTTACGATTGTTTTAATGACTTTAGTTAGTTAAGATTGCTGATAAAACTCTTTAGTTGGATTTTCTTATCTTAAAAGTACAGATGATTTCGTGCCTTCAAAGATATTTGCCCTTGGCTTATTGCGATAATTATCTACCTATCCCCGATTCCAATTTTAACTCTTTGTTGAATGTTGAATAAAACAAATAAACAAACTCTTGACGACCGAGAATACCTACGAGTATATTAAAGAAAGAAAGTAAGAAGATACTTAAGTTACTTAGTTTGCGTCCCTCATCATGACAACGTTATTTACGCTGTTCACCATAAGACTTATGAAAGTTAGGGAGCGGGAATGGTGTGTCGAGCTCTCTAATCGGGGGATTATCCCGATAACTGGCATTATCCGGCGACGGCGGGCGCAGTCCGCCGGCCGCCGGCCGGACCGAGGTTGCCCTTATGTCGAGGCTTTTTGCCAACCGAATCGGATGAACGGGGAATAGAAATAGTGTTATTTCATGACAACCCATACAAAAAACAGATGGAGCTCCGCAGCCTCAGCTGGTAAGTAATACTCATGTCAATAATAAATCTTATGTTCAGTAAGATAATTGGTATGGTTTTACTGTCTCGCTAGGCATTCCTTTACATTACTTTTTGTACAAAGTATCTAAATGATGCTTTGTAGTAGCACATAAAACGCTTTTCATTATAACAACAAACAAGAAAACTAAATGAAACATTTTCAGTACACGTAAAAGGCGAACAACAGTCCAATTTCCCTTTGCACCGCTCAGCCGAGAAGTTGAGTGTTGTAGTTGTCAGAGTTGCCCCAGTTATTACCATTATCTATGTATATTCAAAAGCTAAAGTAATTTATTTAAAAGTGTCAGATTAGAGGGGGAATTTACTTAGGCGGATACAGTCAGCAATTTATGTCGGCATGCCGCCACAGATGTGGTCGGTGGCCCGGAGGAGGATTGTGGCACTGTTTATAACAACACAGGCGGAGTAATTAAACACTTAGACACGAGCCTCGGGTCCGGTGGATAATGTCGTTACGCAGGGTGCCGAGAAACTTTTGCGTATCACCCCACTTGGGCACATGGCACTTGGGCGCTCCGATAATATTAGTTTAATTGGCCACCTCACGCGATTATCTGATGGACGAGCGAACTTTTGGACACGTGTCTTGTCCATCTTCCGTGATCAAGTTATAAACGTTAATAAGATTAATTTTAATAATACGTTATTAGGGTTGAAACTAGTAGAGAACGGTTCCATTATTTTATTAGGATTAACAGCGTGTGAACAGCTTGGAGATTATAAGACCTCTGAGTCGGAGATCACTGCCGCCCGTAGGTACAGAACGTGATCCTATTTGCAGTGAAACTCGCCTACAGGCCCCACCGATATACTGCATAACGTTGCTTTCCTTGAAACGCTTTTAATGTTTGAGAAAATGCGTAAACTTATTGAGAACCAGCAATAGAAATATATTCTTTTAGTTTAGTAATCCAGCTCTTAGGCTCGCTCGGCCAGCTCGAAGGAATATAGATAGATAAATATAGGTACCTTAATATTGTTTATATTCGCGATTTTTGTGTTTATTTTTATTCTAACACATATGGAATGATCCTTGGTGCAGTCAAATACGCCATCAATGACGTTTTTGTCGTTGTGACGTGATCAAAATATCTTGTATCGATAAAATATTCTATATATGCTCTCGTTATTAACATTTATAATTTGATTCTTGCATCAAGTAAGTGTACTTGCACTGAAGCAAAGCGGAGGCGTGGAGAATTGACCTGCCACAATAGTTGAAAGTCACGTCAAATTAAGTATCAAATAACAAGTCGAGCGGGCGAGACGTGGATTTCGATTAATATCTATAATTGGTTGGATTCTGAATTTCTAATGAAATTCTGAGTTAGTGACATCAAAAATAGGAAAACGCCGGATGTCTAAACTAATTACATTCATTCTTTATAGCAGCACACACATGCCCACGTCCTAAAATAAATAAAGAGAAACATTTACGAACACAAATATTTATCCTACGGAAATGGCACCTGCTGCTGTTATAAAATAAAATTTATTTTACCTGGATATAAAATAAATGTTTTTTATTATTTGTCCGTATGAACAAACTGCAGTTTCAAATGAAATTACGGTCCACAATTACACAAGTGCGGTTGAATCTTTGCAAGCGTACATCTCATTTAGAACTGCACCGAAAGTGAGACAAATCCGAACTTTAAATTTGCAACTCTCTGATAGGTGATTTTTTAATATTATAAATGTGAAAATGTGTCGGTCTGTCTATCTATCTGATAGTTTCACGTCCAGGGAAGGACGTAGGAAAGTTTTTATCCCGGAAAATTACCGAAAGTTCCCTCAGTATACAAGGCCCGATACGTGAATTCTGCGCAGACGGAGTCGCGGACAATAGCTAGTTTCAAAATGAAGCACAAAACTCATTTTTTACCTTCTCAGTAAAAACAAGGAAAATATTGTACGACGAAGCATTGTTAGCCTGACTTACTTCTATGGAAGGGAAAAGACAGACATGTTTTCCCCATTTTCACAACATTTAACAAGTCAACGAGTGAGTATTGCGTTGGATCCAGAGGCCTCCCATCTCGTGCTTAAATATTCATATAAAAACTTCACACGCTTTTAGTTACCTTGAATCAAGTAACAAACAGAGACACGGGGGCGAAATATATAATCTTAGATGCCTAAAAGCATAATTTTAATACATAGGCACATGTTATGTTTAATTAGAGTGAACATATCTTTGTTTAATTTAGACTTAAAATGTGTTGTGGCTATACGGTTGTAGAATTTGATTCGTTGCCAGTTTGGATTCAGTTAGTTGGAAATTTTTAAGGGTTTCAATTTAACACGGCGGTAGCTATTGACTTGAATGTGTATCGCGTAAAGATAACTTGACAAGCGTGTCTGTCTGGCAATCTTTCCATCTTGCTCTTTACAAACCATAAAAGAAATCACCACCAACCAACCACCAACTTTTGGAACCGTCGATATGATGTCGAGACATCTCACTCCATATAATGCCTCCGAACGAATGGGGTAAGTTATGATTGTTAGTTCAAAGATGCGGATAATCCACGGGCGGCTTATGTAGGTACTTAAAATCTTAAAAAAAACAAACATAATTTGACAGACATATTTAGATAGATTAATTAATTATTAGTTATTATGGATTCAGTATCAAAATGTTGCCAACTTATATAATTATTAAGTGAAAATTACTTTAATAAGAATTAAAATATATGTATATTATCTACGATTTCATCACGATAAACATAAAAAGGTTAGCTAATTTTTCTTTTACTTGTTACTTTGTCAGACTCCAGAGTGAGCGCTAAGAAAAGGAATGTCCCTTTATAATGTTTTTATTTAATACAATTAAAAGTAGTTATAATCTTAAAGTCAATACATTTCCTTTGTATCTGAAGGAGTCAATTGATATTTGTTTGATTAGGTACAAATTATGGATTAATTACTGTCTAATCAAGCCAATGATCAATATGTAATTGGACTCCTCACAAGTAACTACCTACGTTACAATATCTTGTACTAAATTACCAAGCGAACAAGTGAATCATACTCGTATGTACATATATAATTCTCGAACGCACAAACAGTGGTAAATATTACTTATAAACAACACTATCAAGACTTCAACGACGGTTGAAACTCAGTCGAAAAATATTGTAGACAAGTTACGATTTTTCATAAAATCCCTCCCATCATTTGATGCCTCTCATTATGCACCAGCCACATAAATAACTAATATACCTACTTACCTCACAAAATGTATGCACGTGAATGATTTATTATACACTTACTAGTTTCTACCCGCAACTTCGTCTGCGTAGAATTATACATAATTATAAACCTTCGTCTTGAATCACTCTATCTATTAAAAAAAGGCATCAAAACCGTTGCGTAGTTTTAAAGATCTAAGCAAACATAGGGACAGATAGACAGACAGCGGAAAGCGACTTTGTTTTACAGTATGTAGAGAAAATTATCATTATCACACGAAATCTACATATTTTGCATGTTGCGTGAAATAACTAAAATAATTTATTACAACTGTTTCTCGTATATTTTTTGAAGTTCCCTAACTAAAAGAAAGGCACGAATCCCGAAATTTAGTGTACACACATTTTGAACGTATAGGTAGATCTTTGAAATAGATCGAAAAAATGCAACACTGTCATTGCAATTTACGCTTCAATCCTTACGTATTACATAAATTCACCAATGTGATTCAATTCTTGGGATCACGATTGACAAGCATTTAAACTGGAATGCCCATATATGTAACAGGCTTAGTCGCTTTGTATTTGCTCTGAAGAGGTTGAGGGATACTGTTTCGGTTGATGCAGAGTTAACAGCATATCATGGTTATGTGTCATCTGTTCTGAGGTATGGCCTAATACTGTGGGGCAATGCAGTAGATCTGGAAAGGGTGTTTAAAATCCCAAAGAAATGGGTCATTAGAAATCAGTTAGCAATGCTTGGTGGGGTGACATCTGTGTGCCCCTTTTCAAAAAATTGAAGATACTCCCGCTACCCTGTTTGTACATCAGGGAAATTTGTATTTTCGTGAATTCTCACCAATCATATTTTAATAAGTGCAACAGAGTGTAGGGCAGAGAAAGTTACCAATCGCTTAGGTAAGTACTGTAGAAACCACGATGCAGAAAAATGATCTATAAGAAGAACGTTTATAACATGTGCATTGTTGCTTACAACCAACTTCGAAATCATCTAAAGACACTAAAGCGGCCATATTTTTAATCGCTGTCTCACAGACTGGCTCTTAGAATAATATTGGAATTGTAATAATTTGCATTAAAAAACATGCAGGCTGAATAGGTACACTGGACAAAACGACCTCTTTATTCCTACTCTCTTTATTCCAGCAAATAAAAATTTCTGAATGCACTTACCAAAATGAGCTAAGCCCATCGATGTCAATATTGTCAATACGCAAATGGTCAAAGAAATAAAAGAAAAATCGTTAACAAAATTGGAATTAGTATCGGTTTCTCGCGCAGCCCAGTCGGATAAAACTTTAATAATGGAAAAAGCCCGATGGCAAAACTTCCTTCGATAACGACGTTCTCTCGCAAACTTGGCCCGTGGCAAAATAAAATCAAACACTGACGCGCCGGCTAAACGCTGTCTGCGCAGCCCGCCATTTGCCTCCAACAACATTGTCTACAACTTTACTCGCCCACTTTGTTTGAACAATATTACTAAGTAAATTAACGTCATATACTATCTACGACTTTGCGGGGTACATGACAAGATTTTATAGTCGATTTGTACAATCTCTGGATGTTACATCCAATAATAGCCATTATAGCACGGAAAGGCACCCATTAGCAATTGTAACATACACACAAATTACGTCTATATCCCTTACGGGGTAGACAGAGCCTAAGGTAACAAGACCTAAAGGCCACATTTAGCATGATTGGAGGCGTATAGGTGGAAAGGGGAATGAAAATAGTGAATAAAGTGATCCCTAATAATTTCGCCCTTTCCCTTGAAGGCCTTTTACCATCTGCGTGGGACGAGAAGCAACTGGTACATCCAATGTTTTTCCTTTGGTCCCAGACCAGCATGGAATTGTAGATTATAAAAACGAACAATTAAGATAGAGGAAGTAAGCAACATTTTTATTCTAGCGTAAACACCCGCGGAACGTCGGATAATGGGTGAGTTACATCCTAGACCCGATACGAGTTCCAAGAAATAATTAGGCAAAACGGTCGAACAGGTAAACATTGTCGATTCGCAACACGCCCAAGCTACGTGGAGCGCCTCAATCGGCCGGCCACCAAATAAGATCACTTAAATTCCGCACCCGTAGTCTTATACCCGGTTACTACTACCAGTTAGCTTCCCCACACACATATGTGGAGGCGTCTTAGGTAATTACACAAAAGAAACCGACCCGAAGAAAACGTTTAAACATTGCCTCGGCCAGCTATTAGATCCGATGCAGGATAAACTGTAAATTTAGTGTTCTGCCATCTTTATTGGTTTAGTGGAACAAAAAGCCCAACCTTTTATACTAAAGCAGTTTCTTAGAATTATGTAAACTCAGTTTCGTTGCGTGTTTTTTGTAGAAGTATTTGTATTTTCCTTAGGTGTATTTTTTCTGTACTGGCGTGTAGCCTTTTCCGACCGCGACTTTCGTCCCTTTGTAAGCAATATCAGAGGCGAACGATCAAATCGCGCCGAAACTTTGCCCATTGGCTCGTAACTATTGTCAAAGTTGAGCACTAAATTAGGGCACGGCTAATCTTTGTGTTTTTCAAACTGACTTATCGGAAATCTTCTTTCAATTTATAATACCTGATGTTCAAAATACCTTGCTTGTGTAAGCGTGGCGGAGCTATGAAATTAACCATATAGGAATCACCTTGTCTTTGTAAGTGAGTAGCTACATAATATTTGTAGGAGATAGCAACGGTACTTCTAACCGCAGCCCGGCGAACTTTGTAGGTTTATTGTCTTAGCTTGAATTAAAAAAGTTTTAGTTCAGGTCTTTCGTAATAGTGCACATATTTATTGCTTGAAACGTAAAAACTGGGATTCATTACGTGAAAGCATATTTTCGAATACGGGGTTTCGCAGAAATTTGCTGGTATTGTATTATTGACAAATAAACTTTTTTACTCTTTTTTCACAATTCCGTAAATAACGATACCTGCGATTTATTTGTTATACCTATTATTATTCTTATATGCAAATACCTACATATAGGTAGTGCAAAAGTGGCTACCCACTCAAAAACTAGTTTCTAACTTTAAATGCGCAAAATAAATATTCTACCTTTGATCACGTTCGGGTTACGTACAGTTACGTAAAGGTGGTACGAGTATATTATGTAATGGTTTTATTTCTTGCTTGTATTTTCCTTATAATTAGACCTGCGGGAAAATCACTTAATAACAGCAATAGTACGTTTATACATGATGGGTTTTTACTAAAATTACGCAAAAATATAGTTCGTGTATTAAAAATAACAAAACAATAATAATAAAATCATATTCCTTCACAAAAATATTAAAGAATAGTGAAGAGGTCAATTCTTTCTACTAAATGCTCTTCGGTTATATTGTTATCCCTTTTTACTCGATCTCTTCGTGGACGAAGGGTTACTTGGGGTTTTCTTTTAGAGAATTGCTCAATTTCTCAGAATAAAAATGCCCTGAAAGGGTAATGGCTGCAAGTAGACAGCTACCTGGATTTATCTTCTCATCAATTATTTTATCAAATATTTTCCTGACCATTGATTTTTAATTTACCGAGTTCAAGAGTTTAATAGAAATAAAGAATTTGAAAATATTTGAAAAGGCAGAAATTACTATTTTTTATTTTTAATTACCTTGTAACAAAACATCCCCCCCTTCTACTCTAATTTTTCTTAAATATTAAAAATATGTATTTAAAAAAACTGACATTTAAATTTATTTCGAATTAATTCTAATAACGCCTAATAACGTACCTAACACTACATAGCTCAATCCAACGCTTACTTAATATATGAGGTAAGTAAAATCGCCTACTAATAAAATATATATGTCGTGAAAGCCTAACAAAACTATACTGGTCGTGATACGTGATATTTTGAAGATATGGCCATGTGATCGTCTAGTGTGTGAATCGTCTAGTACTTAAATTAAATACCCTTCGTTGTGTCCGCATCCTATGTAACCCTGGGAACGTTTAGTGACGAGTAAAGATTGATCTACCTACAAATTAAAACTATCATATATACGCGACGGCTAGCAACACATTACTTAAAGGATTTTAGTTTAAGCTGACTAAAGAAAATAACGATTAAGTTATCTGAATGGAAGGAAGTTTATGCCGAGTTAATGATGTATAGAGTATATAGTTAGGTGATCATTTGGGCAAGTATGAAAATAAGTCGAACATAATTAATAAATTATAAAGATCGTCAAGTAGCAGTATACGGTAAAGTAAGTAAGTCGATGACTAATAGCGTAGCAAGGAAACACGTTATGATTAAAGCTTCATGGAGAACTATGGAATGTAAAGTACACACGCGCTTACATTCATGATAATTATACTTTAAAATAAAATGTGTTTTCATGGATCTAACAGAATGTAGATAACCTGTAAATTTGCCTATTAGACGTTATGCTGAGACACTGACCAACTTATGATCAACTTAAGGGCATCCGCTGTTAGGAAGTAAGTAAGTACACAAAATCAGATTGTCAGTGGAAAATAGAAGAGCACGCTATAAACACAGTTATAAAAGATATGTGATATATTATTTATTTCCCCCCCTTATCCCCGACCGTCACAGTAGACCTTAATAGGCATGAGTTTGGGTTCCCTTTAATAGAGAACAGCAGTCTGAGTTTGATTTCGAGTAGTATTATGTCACTACTGTATGACTTCATACTGTACTTCGATATAGGCAACTAGCCAAACCAATGCGCTACCGGATGAGGTATGGTCTCCCCGTCCATGGTTCAATAGTGATATGAAATTACTCACTTTAATAAAGACTTCAATTTACAAGTCTAATAAATAACATGTACACTGTTATTGTAGTAACTTTGCGATCGCAAAGAATAGTTTCACAAGGTAAATTAATCGTGTGATGATGATAGCAGATTCCATTTCCACTATTAATTGATCATAATTTAGATGATGATGGTGGTGATGACTCTCAATGCATTTGTAGTGCTTCCCGATCTAGGTAAAACAACTACATGCGAGTCTTGACGACGTAAAATTGGTTTCAAATGAGGTTTTGATTAATCTACCCTCAAAACAATCCAGCCAAGGCAAATTCAACAATTAGTGAAAGTAAATGATTCAAAAGTAAGTAATTCATATGACCGTTGAATACAGACATAATGAATAAGTAACACTGCATAATATCAGCCTAAGCTCACATATCACAAACAAAAGTAACACAAAACAAAGAAATCACTCACTCAGTATTTCTTCTGTGACAGCTGCGTAAATCAGGAACCCTGAAAATATACACCCTAATAACCTATGAATCCTAACCATGTCTAATAAGAATCTATGCGACATTTGTATATCTCACAGCTAGAGGTGATGGTTACCTCACATTTACATTAATTGCGTGGTGTGTAATGTGACTAATCTGAACTAACTAGGGGGTTGAGGTGGCTTCCTCGGTGTGTTCCTAACCCTATTTCCTACGCCATGTGTAATAACCCCATCCGCTGGTCGAAACCAGGTTGCGAATGGAGTAGGGCGGAGAGATAGTTGTGCGAATAAATAAATATATAGATATAGAGACCAACGCCACCAGTCCTATGCACTGACCAGCAGATACACAGAGCCTGATAACGCTAGGGGGAAGTTTCCCGACTGCCATACGGCAGACGAGCGCCAGGTCGATCCCCAACGCCTGACTCCGTCCCGAAAGACGTTAAACCCCAAGCTTTGTTAACACCGCCAGGTTGCCTTGGGGCCGGGAACCTCGTCCCGTAAAGTCCCTACTTCAAGCGTGACAAATTTAGAACACACAATCAGAACTCATGGCCAATAATCATACGTCATGACAATGACGGTGATGGAGGTAATTTCTCTGCCGATACCCCGGACTCAGGGCACCGATCATGATACTGACGGCTAAAGGTGTCCTGGCCACAGAGAAATCGGAATAGGGAAGGTTCAAGGATATTGGTGAGGTTGGTATGGTAATTGGTTCACGAACGCTGATTGCGAAGCACAATAAACAATTAAACTAAATTAAATAATTAAACTAAATAATTAAACTTTGTCAAAGTAAAATAAACTGCGAACCGATATCGCTTACAACAGCAAGACCTCGCTTGAAGAAATTCCGAAAACAACTAATCCCGATTCCTTGAAGAAACGTCCCTTTTATACCGCTAAGTCTGCATCATCTCAGACATTAGCGTTTTTAGCATCATAAGCCTCATCTCCGACACCGTCCTCTTCTGCGTTTTCTGCATCTTCTCAGACATTAGCGTTTTCAGCAACATAAGGCTCATCTCCGACACCGTCCTCTTCTGCGTTTTCTGCATCTTCTCAGACATTAGCGTTTTCAGCAACATAAGGCTCATCTCCGACACCGTCCTCTTCTGCGTTTTCTGCGTCATCTCCGACATTTCCGACATTTGAACCAAAACGATCCTTACGCTCTACCCAATAAGGTCGAATTTCGCTATTCCCCGTGAGTCTCGGACCGTATACATACAACTACATACATACCTGTTTTGTGGTTAGTCTAGCGTGTGAAAGAGATAGAACGCACCTCAGATACAACCAACATGAAACAACACGATCAATGAAAATTACGTCAATTCATTCGACAATTGAACCAAATCGATCGTTACGCTCTACCCAATAAGGTCGAATTTCGCTATTTCCCGTGAGCCTCGAACTGTACACATACACTTACATACACACCTGTTTTGTGGTTAGGCTAGCGTGTGAAAGAGATAGAATGCTCCTCAGATACAAACAACATGAAACAACACGATCAATGAAAATTACGTCAATTCATTCTAGTCGCGAGGAAGCACGTACGATGCTGTTTACGCAATTATCGAACATTTTGGTGTCATATACTACCTGTATAGTCTACTCAGCCTTTATGTAATATTTAGTACATTCCTACTCATCCAGTTATCACCCTCGTACAGAAATTCCAGATTAATTATTATTTAGTCTATACATCTTATAAAAAGGAAAAGGAAAGGCTTACATAATATATTAATTGTATAATTCTAATATTATTAATTGACTATGGGCAACGCCCAAACATATATTTGTGAAATTAACGGTAAAATACGCTATGTACCGTTACAACCACCCCCCAATGTTTGCGCAAGTGGAAAGCTGACCAGCTGATAAACTGAAGTAAACAGTTAAACTCTCTTGTATTCACAAATATATGAACCTTCAAAATTGATCACTCTTAATTTAATAGCATTTTTCCCATGAGTGTATTTGGAATGTGTGATGTGTATTTAAACCGAAAGGTAGTAACTAAAGCAAAAATTGAACCCTTCAAATTTACGACTAAATAATTATGAACGATTATCACCCTCACAAGGCAGTCTAGTCTTAGATAGGGAGACTGTTTTGTGAGAACAATCCACGGCCCTAGTAGCACGTATGACCAGTCCCGCCATACCAGTCTTGCTCCTGCATATCGACCGAATATGGAAATTCCGGAAAAATCCCTTCCAAAACCAGACTACGTTAATAGATGTTGGGCCATAACCATCCGTTAATCAATAGTCTCACTCGAAAGGTCCCTTCAATACAGTAATCGCTATTCCTTCGGTGAGTGTGTAGTGTGTGAAGATTAAAGCATTGCATCCTAGCTTCTGCTTGGTTGCACCACATGTAAAGTAATGATATTCTGGTGCCAGCCTCATAGCTGATGTCAATTTGACTTAACCTAACTCCATTCGCACTGGAAAATCATTTGTAGTGTGCTGTTCAGGGGTCGAATGCCAATAAACCGTCCTTATTAACCCCAAAATTGCTAAGTTGCTGAAGCCCCTCATACTATAGCAAAACGTCATTTATGGTCCAGTCATGAAGTCAACATAACATCAATACACAACCTTGTTCTTCCTTCCCCATTCCAATCGCAGTTTCATACCTAGCCACATCAAATCAGCAACTTTATCAGGTAACTTAGACGTAAGTGGAATATATATAACGGACTGAAACAGTCGTTATTTTTCGAAGATTCATACATATGGATAAAAACAATTACATCACCACATCTCGCAACAAGTGCAAAACAACCTTGTCTGTGCAATATGCGCACTGACACGCAACTTGAAAATCGAAAATATAAAACACGCAGGCAAAGCCGTCCAACACCCTATATTACGGAGTAGCATGGCAACCGTTTTCATCCTAATTAAATCAAACTAACTTAATTTAATCATTCATCCATCCAACCTACTTATTTGTAAGAGCCAATCGCTTTCCACCTGCACAAGTCAAATCTACTAACTTTAAATTATTTTCCCGCACTTATCTATTCTATCCTATAATTAGCATAACATAATCTTATGGTAAACTTAATGGATTAATTCTATGATCTTAAAGCTAAAACTTATAAGTAGACTACACCCGTGGTAGCTCAGAGTTCTAGCCTGCGACCCAACTCGCGGCAGGGTTCGCACCCCCCAGAGTCTTCCAGAATTCAAACAGGGTAATGTGAGAAAACCCGCGGAGCAAATTAATAGGTGGAGTCTCCAACCCACACAAAGCCCGCGCAGAACCTAGACGATGTCGTTGAACAATTGGATAGACTTAACTAAATACTTAAGAAAAATATTTAATCCTGAAAATGTTAATGTAAAATATCCAAAAAAGATAATCGCTAAGATCAAGACATCCGCACTTACCTACATTTCCAGTAATAAAAATACCTAAATAAATTCAGGACAACACATTCAAAATACTCTAAGTACTATGCCCAAATAATCACCAACTCAATCATAAACTCTGATACATTATAGGTAGATTACGCACGAAACCGATAGGTAATGCGTGCATATGGTGTACGCACTCACGAATAAGATTTAGAACAGAAAAGAACAAGTGAGTGTAACATTTATGCCATTACCTCTTGCGTCAAAATAATTACAGTTGACACAAATTCATGTATTTTTTTCAAATGGATAATATTGCGATAATCAGCCAACGCAGCGATTTATCTAAAATATTCAAAATACCTTCTACTCAGATTACCGCCATCCGAGTTTACACTATAATCAACTATGCACACTAGAGGGCGCTACGAACAAAATACAACAATTTAGGTTAATACGTATCGAGCTTTTCATGGCAATAACTTTCACAATGTATACTTAACTATTTTCAATACACATTAACAGTACGTTTGAAATTAACAACTAGGTATTTTAATTTTGTTTAAAATTAACCTGCTGTAACTTATCAATCGAAAGTCCTATAACGAAACGCAACAACAATTCAATAGTAATCATTTAAAATAAGGGTAGGCATGCGCTGTACTGCGCCGGTCTGATCAAACTACCCTTCCCTTCTTTTATGTGAGCACACTGCCACGGTGTTGAGTCAATATTTGTTAGACAAAACTCGACCTTAAGTAACGGACATACTGGGTTACTATTTATGTTCGCTCCTTGTATTTGAGAATGACTACGCTATAGTATAGTAGTATAGTATAGTTGATATGCTAGTAAGTAACTGACGCAATATTAACAAAGAGCAAATTTCCTCAAGAATTAAAAGATAAAGTGTGAATTGAATCACAATATGCAAAGAAAGCAAATATTTCAAAATTAAATGCGAGTGGTAGACTCCTAATAAGTATGCTCATTTTTTTTTGTAGAGTTCCGTACTATCTGTACCTTAAAGGAAATTTGTGTAATCGGTTACTACGTCTGTTCGCATCTTATTTCTGTGAAAGTATACGCTATAGTAAGGCTAACTTGGTAAACCGTTGAACAAGAATTAGTAAATAAGAACTGAACGATAGTAAAATGTTTAGAATTATTTCTGAAATCAGAAAATAATTACAAATGAAACTTGTTCACGAAAGAAAACAACGAAATTGTAAAGCTAACTCGAGTGTCGTTTTTCTCGAGTTTTAAGAGTTCTAAGTGTGTGTCCATTGTTCACACCGTAATTAGGTACTCTATTTATTGATTATCGGAAAATCTATAAAAGTTTTAAAAATTTGCGTAGCTAAAATAATTTGTCAAAACATGTGCTCACGCACCGCGGCGCCACCTAGCGAACGTCACGCGAACTATCAAACAAAACACCGAGCATAGTTCAAGAAAGCTCTAAGCACCCCTACAAACTGCGCCGGACCATGCTGTACTAGTGCTGCCACCTATCGATTAGTTTTACGTTCTTGTATATATTTATTTCGAGTCATGCCCTCAGGACAAGCATCCGCTTACCACCCTAGTATCGTAACGGACACAATAAAATTATAGTTAAAAATTAACAAATAATAACCAGTCATTCTGCCCTACGTTGTATTAGCCCTTAATATACGCGGGAATTGATAGAAAAAAGAGAAAGGAGAGCAAAATCTGAGGCTGACTGCAATGACCTACCAGATCCCCAACACAAGTGCTTACATACAAATAACCAATATAAATTGAGTCCACACTACGTAGATTTTGCTTAAGGACAGGGCTCTTTGTCACTGGCTATCATGTATACGACCGTTCATAGTGAACACTAGATACCAGCCTAATCATGTACCTGCATACCTATAAACTTGCAATAGACACGTTTCCATGTCTATCTGTCTTCGTAATCTACAAATATAAAACGACCTCACACTATCTTCGTTTTACCTAGGCACCGGGCTCTATTAACACTGGATTGTTATATTCACTAGCCTATCTACATACATACATACATATACACTCACAGAATTACAATGACATACTTACAATTCTGAACCTATTTTTCATGAAATATATTCGGCTCTGAAAATGTTTAATATAATACGACAAATTCACAATAACAAAACAGAGCAAACCCGTACTAATTCCAAAAGACAGGGATTTCTATATTCTATTGAACTAAAGCTCAAAATTATTATTATCATCTTTCTGGGATTGTAGCAAGTGAAACAAGGCATTATCGTAGAAAGTCCTATCTACCCCTATGAGAAAGCGGCGTGATGATACGTACGTATTATCAAAGTCGTGACGTAAACAAGGCACTAATTGTGCATCTAAAATCTAAGTAGTAGCCGCTGAACCAATTTTAATGATAATATTTGTTGTTCAAATATAAGATTGTATGAAATCTGGAAAAGCCGTAACAAAAACACATTAATGAGTTTAAAATTTAACTGATACATTATATGACGGCCCTGCGTACTAAGGAATATGCACAAACTTGTATTGTCAATACAATTACCATCGGAGCTACCTGTAAGCACACTACTAGGTAGTTAGATATAAACTACTTTACCTATCTACAGTATGAACAGCCGCTACGTATTTAGAACCAAAGCGCGATCTACTATCAATCGTACTTGTGGAAAGGAGGTAGAAATCGGTGAATCATTAGTCAATTGATATAATCACTTCAAAATGTTATCCTACCCTATCTTATTCTATTTTACTTATTCTATTTTACTATCCTACTAATAAAAATATAAATCTTAACGTATGTGAGAATGTATGTGTGCATTGGTGGTATTGATGTATGGTTGCTATAAATGTATGAGTGAAAGAATGCATGTTACCTACTAATTTCACGTCAGAACGGCTGAATAAATCTGGATGAAATTTAACATAACTAACGATAAATTATAGACTGAAATAACGCGTGACTTTTATCCCTAAACCTGCGTAACTCTTATGCGGGTTAGCGATAAACAAACTCTTTGCAGACAAAGTCGCAAGATGCAGCTAGTCTTTTCGGCATCTGCCTATTTAAAATGTACAACAAGGGAGACAAACTAATAAGTGGGTTACTCGATAGTAAGCAACCATCACTGCTCATGGACATCTGCAACACCGGAGCATTTGCAGATGCGTTATCGGTTCAGTGAGTCAGAGTGAAATACCTGGTATGTTGTGCCAGTAATTTCATCGACTATTTTACGGTTGAACACAGCAACGCTAGTACTGCTGCTTGGCAGCAGGATTAGCAAATAAGATAGTACATTTTTAATAGAAGCTTCTTTTCTTACAGTATATTCTTTACTTGGCTATAATTTGTGCAATCAACTCATTTACACACAAACATACATACATACAAATTAAATTAAATTAAATTAAATATCTTGGGACAAATTACACCAATTCACCCAGCCTTAAACTAAGCAAAGCTTGTACTATGGGTACCAGGCAACGGATCAACATCTTATATAATGTAGATAGACATACTTAATTACAAAAATTGTACATTATATAACATCCATGACTCAGGCACAAACATTCGTATTTATCATACAACTGTCTGTCCCTACCGGGATTCGAACCCAGGACCATTAGCTTCATAGTCAGGGTCACAAACCACTGGCTATCCGGTTGTCAATACCAAGTGCCTAAAGTGAACGGGCCACAACCTATTGGACTCTATCCAACAAACAAACAAACAAACAAATGAAAATTGCAAGATAAATAAAAGCTTGCATAATATGAAGTTGTATAGGATCGTAATACACATTCCTTAACATACCTACCTACCATCTTTTTTTTTTTTTTTTCTATCATCATCATCATTATCACTATCCACTATCATAAACATTTTTATCTAACAACTAACGTCATCATAATCATCATCAGTCCACTCACGTCCCACGGCTGGGCACAGCGCCCCTATCAAATGAGAGGACGTCTACCAAGGTACCTGAACGGGCCTACCCACCATATTGTATACCTATTTTACTGATCTTACGAGTACCTACCAACCTTCTAGTAAAATCAACCTTTGAAACAAACAATACATACGTGCTTAGCGTCAGTGTAATTCTTAACGATACCTACAGCATAAAATAATACAGGAAAGCATCGATGATGGACAAGAAAGCATTTCAATAGTAACTATAAACTTACTTAAAGTCAGCCTTTGTCTAAATTTCTACAGTAAAATCTAATGTAGAATTAATAGCATTCCAGAGTAAACAATGACATGAGCGTGTCCTATCAACCGACACCTCCTACAGAGAAATAATAACTGAATTATACTTATATACTATACACTACAATTTTTAAATCAAAATTTGAAAAAGACAATCCTATGTATGACCAACGGTGGCCATCCTGCCTTCTCATGGTGTAATACCTACCTACACTAAATAGAATCAGTCTATTATAATATAACTTTGTCATCAGTTGATACCCCTCCCTAATGATATCATAGATCTATCAATCAGATATATCTACCTTTGTGTTTTATTTTAAAGCTGAAGATGGCAAAAGTTCTAGATATCCTCAGTCTTTGTTGGAAGGCCTAAGAAGAACAAACTATACCTCACACTCAATACATACTCACAACTATTACGCAATGTAATAAAATAATGCACTCTAATTAACCCCAAGAAATTACTTCTATATTTTGACTTAAATACCCCCATATACATCACACACATAACTTACTATCGCCAAGTATACACAGGTACCTACAAAGCTCATACAACCGTAATGAAAAATCAAAATGAATGAGAGTACATTCACTAATACAGTAAATCAATCTAAATGCTCCGAGATAGGTACAACTGTCACTAAACATAAAACCTCTCAGCAGTTGCATACTGTAGCTGTAATTTCAACATCACCGATTTTTGAACTCGGTTTTTATAACACTACTATTTTTATTTTGTAAACACGACATACATACTAGTCATTACTACCGTTCGAAAACTTAATCCCGTTTGCTATCACAGTGAATACATACACTTAAGTCTCTGTCTACCCTATATGCCTTAGCACATGAGCCTACCTTAGTAGTAAAATTTTCTAACAAACAAAGCAAGGGTTCCTCAATGTCAAGCCCCGGCCACGAACTACTCTATAAGATCTATTAAAATTATAAATTTGACCCACAGGAAGACTACCCCATTCGCTAGCTTAATATTATCACCGTAATTAAAAAGTATATTTATTACACCCCCCCGACCTTGCAACCTTAAAAACCTTACTAGTATTCTTAACCTAATGGAAACCATTCAAAGATAACTATGCACCCCCCCGACTTTACGATCTTAAAAATCTAGCGTACATAATAAGCAATGTTACCCATAAAGTATGAAAGTAATTTAAGATTCCCTATCTGGATATTCAAAACACAGTAATCATAAATTTACCTTCAGTCAAATGAACATTCAGTTTAAATTTAATAATGCATCTAAAATAACAATTCGATTAAAAATCAGTTAAATATTCCAAGACGTTTTTAAGTTACGAAAATATTTCCTTTTTATCTACTCCGGGAACCCTAAATCAACTTTTATAAAGAAGGTAGGCATCACATTAACCAAACCGAAATCTACCCTAAACGAATCGATAATTCGAGAAGTCTACCTATATTTGACCGGCTTATATCTATCCTTCCAATTAAGGGGCAATTCTATCGCTGCATCCAACATGCACTGTAAACACATTACATACACACGGGAAGTCACGTCTATACCACTACGGGGTAAACAGAGCCTATTGCAACATTAGAGAAAGACATTAAATCATCATAATATGCTATGATAGTAAAAAACACAACCTAAAAACATCAAAAGCACCTATCTTAATAGTAATAAACCTAAAATAATTACACAAAAGATCCACGAATGGGTGAAACTGTACCGTAGGACCCCTAGATTAAGATCAGATAAACCTAAAGTAACGTAAGTGCAAAAATGGTAACAACATTTTTATTGGCTAAACTAATTTGAGACAAGTTCGGCGACTCAATAAGGCGAACGCAACAGTGTAATTCCTCCTTAAGATATAATCCTACCAACGTAAATTGTTAACATTATTGTTAGCTAGCTAGCAGTACCCTACCTACAACGGACGTCGTTTAAAGTAAGAGTGCAAGTGGATAAATTAAATTTACACCAATAATGACCGAACGTAATATATAAGTGCATACATCAACTACAAGTGAACAAACACAAACTGAAACTACAAGTCTAGTGAAAAAGAACAGAGTTTACAACGTAAAGTGCAAAAATGGTTGTTAGTTAGCTAGTAGTATCCTACCTACAACGGATATTGTTTATATTCTAAAGGTAAGAGTGCGAAGTGGATAAGAAATAGCAAAGATCTTCACGGAACGCAATGAATGAGCGAGATCATGAACCAATGGAACTATGGAATGAAGTGGACCAATGAACGTTTACGACAATAGTGATAAGGTAACGTTAAGTGCAAAGTGAACAAAGAGAATGTGGAAACATCGAGACGAAAGTGACTATCAAATATCATAACAGAACTTTAACTATGAATGCTGATAATAAGTGTTGTGAAAATAAAATGATACAGTAATAATTTAGAAAATTATGTAAAGATCAATATTACAATTCTATTCTAAAGGTGACTATTTTATTGAACTATATCCAACTAATAATATATTTTAGTAACCTATGAAAAAATACCAATCCTTACTCTCACTTTTCCATTACACGGCAACACTGTGTCCAACAATTGCTTTTAATAAAAAAGCAACTGTTGGACAATTCCTAGGTAACCTACCTATGTTGAAAGTTTAAGACTAACAGACTTGTAAAATACGAGCAAGTATCATCCTATTACGATAAGGAATTATAACGAAATAATAAATTGAGCTATGTATTAACAGCTAACGAGTATTGATATACGACCTAAATAAACCAGGACCTAAGATAATCCTAAATCCTGGTCACGCGAACCACTGTAACAAAACATCCCCCCCTTCTACTCTAATTTTTCTTAAATATTAAAAATATGTATTTAAAAAAACTGACATTTAAATTTATTTCGAATTAATTCTAATAACGCCTAATAACGTACCTAACACTACATAGCTCAATCCAACGCTTACTTAATATATGAGGTAAGTAAAATCGCCTACTAATAAAATATATATGTCGTGAAAGCCTAACAAAACTATACTGGTCGTGATACGTGATATTTTGAAGATATGGCCATGTGATCGTCTAGTGTGTGAATCGTCTAGTACTTAAATTAAATACCCTTCGTTGTGTCCGCATCCTATGTAACCCTGGGAACGTTTAGTGACGAGTAAAGATTGATCTACCTACAAATTAAAACTATCATATATACGCGACGGCTAGCAACACATTACTTAAAGGATTTTAGTTTAAGCTGACTAAAGAAAATAACGATTAAGTTATCTGAATGGAAGGAAGTTTATGCCGAGTTAATGATGTATAGAGTATATAGTTAGGTGATCATTTGGGCAAGTATGAAAATAAGTCGAACATAATTAATAAATTATAAAGATCGTCAAGTAGCAGTATACGGTAAAGTAAGTAAGTCGATGACTAATAGCGTAGCAAGGAAACACGTTATGATTAAAGCTTCATGGAGAACTATGGAATGTAAAGTACACACGCGCTTACATTCATGATAATTATACTTTAAAATAAAATGTGTTTTCATGGATCTAACAGAATGTAGATAACCTGTAAATTTGCCTATTAGACGTTATGCTGAGACACTGACCAACTTATGATCAACTTAAGGGCATCCGCTGTTAGGAAGTAAGTAAGTACACAAAATCAGATTGTCAGTGGAAAATAGAAGAGCACGCTATAAACACAGTTATAAAAGATATGTGATATATTATTTATTTCCCCCCCTTATCCCCGACCGTCACAGTAGACCTTAATAGGCATGAGTTTGGGTTCCCTTTAATAGAGAACAGCAGTCTGAGTTTGATTTCGAGTAGTATTATGTCACTACTGTATGACTTCATACTGTACTTCGATATAGGCAACTAGCCAAACCAATGCGCTACCGGATGAGGTATGGTCTCCCCGTCCATGGTTCAATAGTGATATGAAATTACTCACTTTAATAAAGACTTCAATTTACAAGTCTAATAAATAACATGTACACTGTTATTGTAGTAACTTTGCGATCGCAAAGAATAGTTTCACAAGGTAAATTAATCGTGTGATGATGATAGCAGATTCCATTTCCACTATTAATTGATCATAATTTAGATGATGATGGTGGTGATGACTCTCAATGCATTTGTAGTGCTTCCCGATCTAGGTAAAACAACTACATGCGAGTCTTGACGACGTAAAATTGGTTTCAAATGAGGTTTTGATTAATCTACCCTCAAAACAATCCAGCCAAGGCAAATTCAACAATTAGTGAAAGTAAATGATTCAAAAGTAAGTAATTCATATGACCGTTGAATACAGACATAATGAATAAGTAACACTGCATAATATCAGCCTAAGCTCACATATCACAAACAAAAGTAACACAAAACAAAGAAATCACTCACTCAGTATTTCTTCTGTGACAGCTGCGTAAATCAGGAACCCTGAAAATATACACCCTAATAACCTATGAATCCTAACCATGTCTAATAAGAATCTATGCGACATTTGTATATCTCACAGCTAGAGGTGATGGTTACCTCACATTTACATTAATTGCGTGGTGTGTAATGTGACTAATCTGAACTAACTAGGGGGTTGAGGTGGCTTCCTCGGTGTGTTCCTAACCCTATTTCCTACGCCATGTGTAATAACCCCATCCGCTGGTCGAAACCAGGTTGCGAATGGAGTAGGGCGGAGAGATAGTTGTGCGAATAAATAAATATATAGATATAGAGACCAACGCCACCAGTCCTATGCACTGACCAGCAGATACACAGAGCCTGATAACGCTAGGGGGAAGTTTCCCGACTGCCATACGGCAGACGAGCGCCAGGTCGATCCCCAACGCCTGACTCCGTCCCGAAAGACGTTAAACCCCAAGCTTTGTTAACACCGCCAGGTTGCCTTGGGGCCGGGAACCTCGTCCCGTAAAGTCCCTACTTCAAGCGTGACAAATTTAGAACACACAATCAGAACTCATGGCCAATAATCATACGTCATGACAATGACGGTGATGGAGGTAATTTCTCTGCCGATACCCCGGACTCAGGGCACCGATCATGATACTGACGGCTAAAGGTGTCCTGGCCACAGAGAAATCGGAATAGGGAAGGTTCAAGGATATTGGTGAGGTTGGTATGGTAATTGGTTCACGAACGCTGATTGCGAAGCACAATAAACAATTAAACTAAATTAAATAATTAAACTAAATAATTAAACTTTGTCAAAGTAAAATAAACTGCGAACCGATATCGCTTACAACAGCAAGACCTCGCTTGAAGAAATTCCGAAAACAACTAATCCCGATTCCTTGAAGAAACGTCCCTTTTATACCGCTAAGTCTGCATCATCTCAGACATTAGCGTTTTTAGCATCATAAGCCTCATCTCCGACACCGTCCTCTTCTGCGTTTTCTGCATCTTCTCAGACATTAGCGTTTTCAGCAACATAAGGCTCATCTCCGACACCGTCCTCTTCTGCGTTTTCTGCATCTTCTCAGACATTAGCGTTTTCAGCAACATAAGGCTCATCTCCGACACCGTCCTCTTCTGCGTTTTCTGCGTCATCTCCGACATTTCCGACATTTGAACCAAAACGATCCTTACGCTCTACCCAATAAGGTCGAATTTCGCTATTCCCCGTGAGTCTCGGACCGTATACATACAACTACATACATACCTGTTTTGTGGTTAGTCTAGCGTGTGAAAGAGATAGAACGCACCTCAGATACAACCAACATGAAACAACACGATCAATGAAAATTACGTCAATTCATTCGACAATTGAACCAAATCGATCGTTACGCTCTACCCAATAAGGTCGAATTTCGCTATTTCCCGTGAGCCTCGAACTGTACACATACACTTACATACACACCTGTTTTGTGGTTAGGCTAGCGTGTGAAAGAGATAGAATGCTCCTCAGATACAAACAACATGAAACAACACGATCAATGAAAATTACGTCAATTCATTCTAGTCGCGAGGAAGCACGTACGATGCTGTTTACGCAATTATCGAACATTTTGGTGTCATATACTACCTGTATAGTCTACTCAGCCTTTATGTAATATTTAGTACATTCCTACTCATCCAGTTATCACCCTCGTACAGAAATTCCAGATTAATTATTATTTAGTCTATACATCTTATAAAAAGGAAAAGGAAAGGCTTACATAATATATTAATTGTATAATTCTAATATTATTAATTGACTATGGGCAACGCCCAAACATATATTTGTGAAATTAACGGTAAAATACGCTATGTACCGTTACAACCTAAAATCCACGTTTCGCATGATTTAGGAGGAAAGGGGAATCAAAAATTGTAGTTTCCTTCATCAAATCCCAAAAGTGATTTCGATTTGATTTTCTAACAAAATCAGAGGTTTCAGATGAATAGAGAGAGGTAGGTAACTAAATAAGTAAAATATGGTAGACTGATGCGTGTCGTCATTTTGCTTCGCGAACTTGGCTGACAAATTTCCGTAAGTATAACATTTATCAAGTCAGATTCTATCCTCAGTCGAAACATCTGGATGTTTCATTATACGTATTTCATCCTAACAATTTCCATATTTCATCCCAACCAGTCCTTCCATGCTGGTCTGGGAGCAAAGAAAAAACATAGAATTTACCAGTTGCTTCTGGTAAAATCCCATCGAGGGAATGGGCCAAAATCTTAGGAATCCTGTTATAGGCGATGTGGCTAGCAACCCATCACTATTTTGATTCCCGTTTCCATCCGTACGCCCACAATCATGCTAAACGTGGCCTTTGGATCTTGTTACCTTGGGCTCTGTCTACCCCGTAAGGGATAAATACCTGATTTATGTATGTATTTATGTATGTATCCCAACCGATCCTCACTTAATCTTTTTAACGAGCGCATGTAATACAGCAATTGATACTTTAAGCAATAAAATTGACGGGAAACAATCCATTAATACATGTGATAGCGACTTTTTAAGCTGCAACTGATAGGACGTTCTGACGCGACAAAAAATAGAGTTTTTTTGTCGACTGCAGCGACCGCGTACTGCTCGTTACATTAGCAATTATTACCTACACATCCACTAAGCTGTGCGTAGAAACGAAGCAGTGTGCAAAAGAAACTACCAATAGGAATGGGTATAACTATTAGGTAAAACAACAAATAATAAAAAAACAATTAACATCAAACTAGGTTCCCATACGAGAGAGGGTTTGTTTTTTGATTTTGGCTATGACTATGATTTTTGTTCATTATGTTCGTAAAACTGATTTTATGAATATCTAAATAAGACATCGAAATGTTTATGATTTTACAAGATTTAAGAATCCGAATTAAAAAAACTAAGGGCCATGGCAGAGGTACCGGTAAGTATAAATCGCCTGGTATTTTTTTAAAATTCTAATTGTGATTATCCAGGAAGTAAACAGGGCAAATACGTTTGTTTGGATGTTAACAAAACGGCTACCCGATTTCTCAATGTTTTTGAAGAATTGTGGATACGATCGTGATTTCCAATCTATCACTCTTTTTTATTTACTATGCCTATATCAAATGCTGCATCCAGAATGTGTGTCGACACGACAAAATGTATTCTCAAAATAACATAGTGCTTTTCGTGCGCCATTTCAAAATATTAAGTAATTAATTGAAGGATTACCTTCTCCTGTTGAAATTGCGTCCATTTTAATAATGAATAATTCAATGCTCTCTGTTTAATGATAAATACTAAAGGGGTTCGTGATTAAGTAGCTTTAGTTGACACAAAAATAATAATGAAAAAGTTTCAGTGAATAATTATGTTAGAATTTATTGTGCGAAGTCAAACACCTTTTCTCTTTCGCGTATAAATAACTAGACATATCTGTGGTATCATGGGTAATTTCATTTAAATAAACTCAGTTCAATCCTTAAACCAACACAGAATTTTAAAAGTGGGTATATAAAACGAAAAAAGGCAAATTCGATGAGTTCAGTTCCAGATATTAGTTAGTGCGTGTAAACACACAAACTATTTAGCTCTAGAAAGAACACGGAACGGTGTTAAGTTTAGCAAGTTGTACAGTATATAAGTAGCTCCTAAATGGATGAACCGATCTGAATTTGTTTTTTTATATCGCAAGTCTTATATATCGAGGTGGTTGTTAGCTATTCAGCGTTCATTGAAACCGCTAAGTAATCATGCAACGGCCCTTGGATTAAAATGTCCTAATTGTATCAAACGTAAAAGGTTAATGCGTTGATGTTTTATTTTATTTTTTTGAGGATTTTGTGTCAGTTTTTCCGTACATTTTTGATTGAATAAATTGCCTTATAATGATCAATCATTACTTGTGAACTCCTGTGTCTGTTTCATTGTTTCTTTGTTGTGTTTATTTTTTTCAGTACAAAATTAGTATGATAGACTTGTTTAGCAAAAATAATGTCATAACTGTCGGTTGTAAGCTATTTTTCAAAATAAATGTTAAGAATCGATTTTTTTATCATTTTAAGTTACTTTACTTTAGAACAACTATCCTAGTTTGAGTGTTGTTTTAATAGACAAACTATTAAGAACTAAATAACAATAAAGTATTTATTTCTTAATAGTTTGTCTATTAATAAAAAAATGTTATTGTCTAAAAAAATAAATGTTTTAGTCAATTCAAGGATGGCTAAGTTTTTTGCACGCTCCAGCGACAAAGTATGAGGAAAATCGAAAACAAAATAGATTCTTATCTGAAAGATATATATTTCTTATTATTCTTATCTTTGCTTGCTTTATCAGCACCCTCTTTCAAAAGATATAACTTATGGCAAATAGCTAACAAAATAAGAGCATTCGTACAATTTTAAAGCTTGTTCCTACTTAAGCAAAAGTAAACATGTATTAAGTAAATATAAAAACAGGCATACGATTGAAATACTTTCAATAATAAATAGCGGGTCTATGAGGCTACACATAGAAAAAACATTAAGCCGTCACTTATTTCAGTTTTGTTTTAAATAACAAAATGAATACTATGAAATAATCGATAGTAATGTGGCCTCAACACTCATGCAAGGAAACCGCCATCTTTCCTTTGTATGTAAAACTAGGTACGATGTAACGCTTGTAGTTCACTTGCATGAATAGTTATGGAGCCATTTTAATACTTTTCGTTACAATTTTCTACATGATCTTATCTACTAATTAAATAAACTATAATACAGAGCAGTGCTACAATTTTTTGCTAAATTTATTCTAGTTATAACTAAAATAATAGACTACTTAAATACTTAGCAATACTATGGCAACAACAATGAATGGCCAGTATTGCCTTTTCTGGTCATACCAACAAATTATTAAGCGATTACTATTTTTTTACTCTCTCTTTTTCAATCTTAGCTTGACTCCGTTGACTGATTCAGTTATTATTCTATGGGCAAACTTGGGCTCGTCTTCAGGATTACCAGGAAGAACCTCGTATCTTCGCAGGAGATTCGAAAGTGTGGCTTTCATCGCAACCCAAGCGTAACGGAAACCTTGAAAAACAAAAACATATCGGTTATCAAAATGTTCGAACGACAGCACCCAAGGTGCAAAAATATCTGGGGATTCTACGCTTACACAAGTAAAACATGGATTTTTCTAATGAAAAATTTTGCATCCCAACTCTTATGCTTAATGCATTTTATGTACCACTATAAGTTTATGTTAATATTTTACGATAGCATAAAATTTAGAAATAAAAGTAGGTAGCGTTTACACCCACAATTTGCGTCGCCTTATCAAGATACTCAGTATTTCTCTGACGCTGAAGAAATGGAGAAAAAAAATGTGTTTGTTTGGCACCCTTAATTAAAACTGTAAACTATATGCGTGGAAATAGTGGACAATGTAAACAAACATTTTAGCCGTTAACCGATATTTTCTTCATGATTTATCACACTTAACTAAATCTTCAAACTCCAAAATTTAACTAGAAACTTGACATTTAACAAATTTCTATATGTATGTTAAAACTCAGCCATCTGTACGATCTCATGCTCATTTTCAATAAAATGATTATGGTTTATTTTATATTACTCACCAATGCAATTCCTAGGTCCAGCGCTGAATGGTACGAAAGCGTACGGGTGCATGCTGTTGAAGAATCTCTCTGGGTTATACTTTTCAGGTTCGGGGAACACCTTAGGGTCAGCGTAGAGAGCTTCGTAATAAACCACCACCTGGGTTCCAGGAGGAATGATTCTGCCGTCTGAAATATTTAGGGTATTATTAGACTATTTTATATTCGGTGCCATACAATTGTACGTGAGGCACGTTAACGTTGGCGTGACGTTGTGTTTAGATCGATAATGACGCCGATCGGCGTCAACAGCAATGAATACGTTAGGACTCTCACTGATAAATGACTCAAAGTACGAACTATTATAATATATTAAGGATCTTTTGTAATTTTTTGTAGATTTAAACACTTCACTAACCTTTCAAGGGTAGCTCGTTTTGCAGTTGTCGTCCAATCTTAGTTACTGTGGGGATGACACGAATGCTTTCCTTGATTACTGCCTCGAGGTACTTCATTTCAAGCAGATCGTGGTTGGTGGGATTCCTCAGTTTGTCGTTGTTAAATATAGACTCCTGTTCTTCGAGAACGCGCTTCTGAATTTCGGGATGCTTGGCTAAGCAGTACAGGGTATGCGTCATTGTCATCGTGGTGGTGTAGTGTCCCTGTGGAAAATATATGCGTTTAGATCTGAGAACATGAGTTTAGACTACGTTAATATTGAATAAAGCTTGCGAATAACTTACGGTAAAGCACAGAAGAGTGATTTCTTCGTTGATCGTCTCATCAGGGGCAGGATCACCGTTAGGCAGGGTGCTCAAGAGTAGGGAATCCAACAGGCAAGCTTGCTCTGACACTTTTTCGTGCACTAGGGCCTTCATGTCGACATTGGCATCCCTGTTGTTGCTCTTGATGTCATCAATAATTTTATTCAATTTCACTCTCCTTTCGCGGATAAGCTGTAGACAAAATATGTTTCTATTTAATTAATAATTCTAACAAAGTAGATAAATGTTTACCATTATAATTTTAAAATAAGAGACCATTAGCTTTATGCAAAGTGATGCTAAATATAATTATATACCTTGTCACTGTAATCACGGACGGTTTTAATGGTGTCCATCATTTCCCTGTAGATAGGAGTCAGTTTGAAGATGAAACTAATATTCCTCCAGTAGGAGAAATAGTTTTCGGTGGCAATCTTGATAATTCTGTAAAAAAATTGGTCATTAGTTCTATACTTAGTAATTAGTTCATTGATCTAGAAATGTAATGGTTAATTCGACATAATATCATGGACCTTAAATTGGATAACTTGAGTTGGATCAGTCTGCTTACCTTCCACTAGCATCCAAGTAAGGGTGATCCGGGTTAGCAAGCATATTGTGATCAACTCCCATAAGCGTGTTGCACAGGATATCGAACATGAATGGTCTGAGGTATCTGTACAAGTCTACGGGAGCTTTATCCACGTATTGGTCCAGTACTTGGTTGAGAGCGCCCATGCGAGAGTTAACCGCCTCGACCCTCGCCTCCAAAGTCTTGAAGTGGAAACTGGGGGTCATCAATTTGCGCGTGGACTTCCATCTTTCACCTTAAAGAAATCGTTTTAACTTTAAATTCCATTCTTGTTTAAAAACCTAATGTTAACGGGGAAGTGATAACTTTTGCTTCTTTAGTATTTGGTTAACGTTTAATTCTAGGTCGTTAATAGTTTTGTTTAGCCAGGCCACATAATACTGCTTTGGAATGCATTAATGCCTTTCTGGCTTTAAGTGGGCTGCGCTTGAAAGAGCCAAAGCACCTCACCGCAACAAAATGAAGCTTTGTTTGGCCAACAATGGTTAACACCGATTCTCTTTTGTCTTAAAAGTTAAATCATGTATTTTGTAAATGTATTACCTTCGGACGTAGAAACCGAGTTCCCGAAAAAGGGCATCATGGCGGCATTTCTCTCGGTCGGCTTGGCCAGTTCTGTTGGATGTCCTAGGATTGACTAAAAAAGAAAAAGTAATGGTAAGTATCAACGTAAAACAAATACCTTGCATGGTTTAGAAGCTCTCGCACACTCATACTACACAGTTCAATTTAAATCAGGTATATTTAATAGGAGACAGTTAGATGAAAAAGTTTGACAAGTATATTCTGTTTTTTTATGTTATACGCTGTCCCAGACGTCATCTTGTTGATACCGCGGCATTGAAAACAGAATTATTTTTCTTATTCATTAATTTCCAGGAAACACAGGTGAAAATAACTGAGAAAATCTTATTATCTCTACATTTATCCTTGAAGGGATAAAGACGTGATTTGTGTATGTATGTATGTATTATCCTTGAAACCGGGAATTCCGCGCTTACACGTTTTGCGAAGAAGATACGTAGCGTAGGTATTATTTTACCTTTCAAATAAAACAATCTCGGTGCTAAGAATTTATGACAATTGCTACTATCGCCTTAGTGGATAATCCACTAGCTTACGAAAATAATCTTATCAATAATATAGAATTAATGGAACGATTGCCTTCAGACCGTAACGCTTCTTTGTTTTAATCTCTGAACGAGGTTTTTAAATTTTGTATAGTAAAAATATTAAGTATGTAGGTACTTTAATTTTTAAATGTTACTTACCCCAACGTCATCGGATTCGCACAGCATCACCCACTCTTCCGAACCAACTGTCAGGCGGTAGTTGGTCATTCCGTGTTTTCTCCACAAATCCATCAGAATTTTGGACACACCTGCAAAAAAATTATTTGATAAATGCGAAAAATTTTACTTATTTAAAATTTATTAACTATCAAAATGTTAAAAAAAATACAGTAATGAATTAGTAGGTAACTACTCGTAGTTACTTAATAATACGCAACATTTTGTGGTAGGTTATACATCTTTAGTGTCTACTACTCTAGGTGAAATGGCTACCTAATTTATAAATCAAAATCAAGTTTTTTTAAACAAATGTCTGTAAGCAAAATAGAAAAGGTTAGAACGGTCATGACTAATGCATAAAGAATTGGCCAACCGCCCTTTACGTCTGAATCTTTAAGCGAGATCGTTCAGTACTGTGTATATATAAAGTAAAAAAAAAATTTTAGAAACTTTTGGATTTTTAACTAAACATAAAAAAATATAATAAAATATAAATAAAATACGACCACGTTCAACAACTAATTGATATCAATGCCGTATTTGCAATATTAACGTACTCGTAGCAAAGTTGCAGATACGTACATATTATACACATGCACTTGATCATGTTGCTCGTACTATAACTGTATATAAATTTTAAAAAATCGTTAACAATACTAACCGTCCGAATCGAAGCCAAGCGTTAAAGCATTTCCGATGATAGGCAGTCCTTTGTCTCCATTGAACTTGCTGAGAAGAGCCCAAGCTCGGGTGCTCTTGCGCATGTAGTCGTGCAAAAACACCAACGCCACCAGCACACACACTAGTGCAACTACGAAGATCATTGTGGTACTGAAATCAATCATATTTCCGTCAGTAAAAAATATACAAACAATGTAGCGCGGAAGTCTGCAAGTATGCATGTACACCCGAAATTATACATCAGTTATCGATTCGCATACTTTTAAACAATTTCTTATCAATTCAACTCAAGCATAGCACAGACAATTTCAAGTACAAATTCATTCACGTGTTTATACTAGTGATAAGCGCGGATTTCCCTTCCGAGAAAACATTTAAAGACTAGCTTGTGCCGTCGGCTTCGCCCCTGAAGAAGAAGAATAAACAATGAAGCTAACCTTACCTAACCTGCGAGAATTATAAAAGGTCTCTTAGAGCACTTCTATGATACTCAAGTTAATTATATTTGAAAATAAGAAGTTTTTGCTAATGTGGTTACTGTTCGTGAAGATTAAATCAGTCACAGTACTTTTTCATAGAAATAGTGCATTTTGATCTATTTGAAGCCTGCGTAAACCGAGTGTCGATGATGTGATGATGTTGGGTGGGGACGCCTAGCTGGATCAGGCGGGCTGTCGATCCGCTGTGGTCATTAAAGTTATTTAAAGTGTTACCGAGTGTTATTTGAAGTTTTATTTTACTTATCAGTAAAATGCACTTCGGCATGTTGGCATGATGCGATTTCTTGATAACTTTGCAGCTCGAAGTTTGCAGTAGTGCATCCCCGTATGCAGTTTTGACTAGTTGATAAGTTTTGTTTAGTTTGAGACTTCGCGAATCTCTCGCGTGTGTTTACTTATCCCATTAGATAGTGTACGGGTTTTTTAAGTTAAGAATATGATGTATTAAATACTAATATAAAAATGTTCGGAACAGTATCAAGATAGGATCAAAGTGTTGCAACGTTTATTCTTAGGTATTAACTAAGACATAGTCAAAATATTACGTTTAAGCTAATCCTTGTAATCTATACGTTAAGATTATATAGCAATATAAAACTCTGTTTCAAATACGCTTAGACAGAGGCTGCGTTTTTGTACTACCATCTACTTACACTCATGCTTGGCCTTGTATCATGAAAAAGTATCCAAGTAAGTAGGCACACAAAATCTCAAGAAACTTATAAGTCGATCGAGCATTAGCAAGACTCTCACGCGTTGGAAATCTTGCGCAGAGTAGTGCCGTCGTACGTCAGCGGCATGCCCGCAATCGTATTACCTTAATCACAATATTGCCCCGCGGAGGGCAGTTTGTATGTTGTCGTAATGGGCCCCCACTATGTTACCCCGCCCTACCATATACCACACCTGGCTATTTGTAAGCCACGCTTTAGGAACACGAAAGGATCTATTACCTAGCAAGTGTAGTATACGAAGAATTTGTTAAGTAAGGTGGCCACGTTTTTTTTTAGATATTTGGCGTTAGACAAGACAAAGTTTGTTTGTAATTTTATTAAAATTTATACTTCGTGGTTCCGAAAAAAGATCGTGAGTTGATTTTGCATAACTTAAAGTTTGCCTTTCAATTTATTTTATTTTGTCTCGAATGCGAACGCGCGCCGTGTTAGTATTTATTTGCGACCAGTAACAATTACTTTCAAAAACTTATGTCAATCCTCGCAATATATAGAACAATACCGCTGACAGTTATAAATCTCATTTGTGTGAACTCCTCATTATCAAAGCTGCATAAGCAGACATCATTCACGATGATGAGGCATTTGAAATAGTAATTCGGGCCATTTGCAATTAGCGGGAAATTTTGTTAAGCGCCGGGCAAGTTGCGGCGCTGATCAGGCCGGCACGTCGGGACTTCCTAACACTCATTAATTTCTTTCAAGTCCCGGCCTCCAACTTCCTCGGCTCTTTCACACCAACAATTATTAAGGAATTACTTTTGGTTCATTATTCTGCGAAAATTACGCACACACTCGTTAGACGTATTTCCGATTGAACACATCGCAAGTTAATTGTAACTTCTTGTTTGAAACTAGAGCTATTAAGTACATAATATTGCGCCGGATGGCCTTATAAACAAATGTTTAACGAGAGAGCAGTAATTTATTTGTCATAAGAAACAAATTGTGAACGCTGAAGAAATAACAACGGATGTTACAATTTATTTTTAGTCTTGCTGAGAGCCTGTTAGCGAGAAATATATTGCGAATGGAACTACCAGGACCAAGTTTGAAGAGAATCAGTGGTGAGTAACGTTGTTGGCTACGTTATGGAATAAAGTTTTAATCGAATTAACTTTTCAATAAATCTAGCCTAGTTGCTACACTGTACAAAAAGTACTGCTAACCGCGGATAATGGTGACCGACGAGTGGATATTTAAGCACATATTTTGTATACTGAATATTTTATGCAAGTAATATCTATGAATATCGTAAAAAAATATTATTTATCTTAGTAGTATAATATAGTTTTGTATTAATACGAAGACACTTACTTAATAAAATAAAATCCTGTTTTGAAAACGATATCTTGATGCAGCAAAAATATTGTAAATAGCACTGTTAAGTTATTTTTATTCTGTGGAAATGCAGCAGAATATTGTAAAAAAATATTTTTATTTCCCGCGCTGCAAGAGAGTCGTACGAGACGCAACTTGCTGAGAGGCGCGCAGGAAACAAATTAATTACACAAACAAAGTTCGCCCGTATATATTACGGCGGGGATGACTCCGCGACTACTTAG
The DNA here is from genome assembly GCA_949127965.1 of Pandemis corylana. NCBI lineage: Eukaryota > Metazoa > Arthropoda > Insecta > Lepidoptera > Tortricidae > Pandemis > Pandemis corylana. Next base: position 7,401,997 of record OX421855.1, on the reverse strand, counting down.
AGCTTATGCTCATAACGGAATCTGAGTAATGGAGTTAGGTATAATTGAGACGTGGCTATGCCCCTCGGGTAACGAGTTCGCACCTCGCATACCGAACAGTCTCGCGCTCCCCTTTCATCCCACTTTGTCAGTGTTTACACAACAAGGCATTTGCTTTAATTGTGAAACTAGCATCGCTTTCATATCACGCAATCTCTAGCTATGTTTCAAGATTCAGTTATTTTCAAAGGGGATAGAAAACCTTATACATGAACATGATTCTGTGACTAAACTAGTACTTTTCAAACTGCTAAAACAAATTTAGAGCATTTATTATAGGTTAGTTCGTGTGCATATCACAGGCTTGTTACTAGATAACTCTAGGAGCTATGATACGAGTCGAATAACCTCCACCTGTGCTCAAACGTTGCGGTTCCTTGTTGAAGGCGGAAGAGTAGCGTTTAGGCCCGTGCAACCTGGGCAACAACGGTTAACCAGTGTACTCAGAAATTTATTGTTCGTTGGCTAATATAATTTAAAAATGTCTTAAATACATGTTTTGACATGGGCGAAATAATCCTTTAAATGGACAGAAGCCATCATCCACCTACAGCCTATACTTATAAGTCTCACTGCTGGGCACAAATAAAAGCCATATTACGAACAAATAAAAAATGTATAAGAACTAATTTAGATCAGAGTCTTACCTTGACGTCTTAATGCGATTCAGGTTCGCTCGCTGTCAGATCCATACTAAAAATGACAGCTAAAACCTGAACTGAGTCGGAATTGAATCGCATTACTACGTCATGGTAACCCCCCGCTCCCGTCTTTTTTTTAGTTTTTACGACATCGACGAAAAATTGACATTCTAACACAAACGGATTTAACTACCGTGATGTCCTTTCTTGTGCTAATTAATGATAAACATTAAATTTTAAACTCTATTCTGATTTGTTTTTTTTGTGTTTCTTGGAAATGCCCTTATAATTTTCTTTGAATGAGATTAGTATAAAATTGAATCGTGTACCTACTGATGTAATCATTTATAAGTACGTAAAAATAACGTGTCAGCGATTGGGCATTAAGTTGTTAAAATATTACCTATACCTTTCTTTATATTTATGAAGAAATGAAAGAAAAACCATACACAGTTATTAAGAATGGCTTTGCCATAAGTAGCTCAGCACGAGCGAATCTAGTTTTTAGGGTTTCGTGGTTAAAACTGCAAAGACAGAACCCTTCTAGTTTCGTTAAGTCTGTCTATCTGTCCGCAGCCTAGTTCTGATTCGCAGTGCCAGAACAAAAGTTTCTCGAAAAATTTGAAAACGTATTGTAACGCATATCATTGGACATGTTTATCAATAACATCACAGATTTCCATAACCCATTTTACGATTCACGGAGCTCCCTAATTTATTAAAGTAAAAAAAATTACAATGTAAAATGTCCCCCCCCCCCCCCCTAATGCTAGAGTGTGACAGAAAACCGCGAAATAGGTAACGTAAAGTTATAACGAATTCTTTGCTATCTAACAAGCAATAGCAGATCAAAACTTAATTTAGAATATTTGTCCTGCGAAACCCTACGCTGCGCGTGGATCAACATGCACTTATTTGATTTATTATAAATAAACTTGATACCTAGGACGCAAGATAACCTAGAAAACATCTGTCGCAGACTTCGCCCAGGGAATACCCCCACGTAACCAAGTCTTGTGAGTAAACCGGCAATTGCGTAATTCCATCGATTAAAGTTTCAACGTTAACCTGTTTGGAAAGACTTCAGTATATGAGAGTCATTTCCTTCCTCAACGACGGTATACAAATAATGTTTATTTATGTCAAGATTGCATTGTGTGTGTGTATCATTAAACAAAAAAACGGCAATTGCGAGTCAGGCCACGCGGAACGTAGCATTTCATACCTCATGATATGAGGAAAATATTAATAAGGTTTTTTTCAATTACTACTCATTAACTTGCAGTTATTTAGCTGTACTAGTTTTCTTTTTAAATTTGTCATAGTATAATGTAACGTCCAGGATGAAATATTCTATTCATGACCGTACATATCTAATTAACATTTGCCTCCACTGATAGTTAGTGAAATTAACACTTTTTAAAGAAGAAAGAAGACATTTATTTCTTTTTGCAAGACACAAATATAAGAGCATACATAAAATTTTATATAGAAAAAAAACAGACATGAGTCATCAGAGTTCAGTGGTCTTCGCAAAAGTGAAACGGTCGCTGTGTTTTTTCGTATTTATTGTTTTTTTTTTTTAATCTTAATTTGTAGCGACCTGGTAGTTACCCTATGTTGCTAGCTCATTAATCTCAACCAGAACTAGTGCTCCATGTTAGATGGAGAAAGCTTTATCGGTAACCCTAGTTTCGTTTCACGACTTAAAATTCACTCTACTTGTCATATTTTTGAAATACTTATTCGAAGACATCATGTGTTCCACGCTTTCAAAGTTCTACTGATTTCGTTTTTAAAGATTTTCGTGGCAAATTAAAATCAAATGATAAAAAAGTTAGTCTTGAACTTTGCATTTGCACTTTCATAAATATCTACATTATTATTTATTGCGTTGTTTCGAGAAAAAAACATCGTTAAAGCATAGTTAAACTTTTGGCATGGAGGAAACAGGATAGAGGCCGTCTTTGATGTCATATGCTCATATTATTATGTACATGCGGGCATGATCACCGGGAGTTCCCATTCTTTAGGCGTCATACAACCCACGATAAGGTAGAATATGACAATCCATCACCCGACCGCAAATGCAACCTTTCAACACCTCATTCGACCACGATAGGAGATCTAACGCCGGAGATAAGTAATGAAAGGATTTAGTCCTTTTTGTATACTTAATCTCTAATGAAACCTCATTCGTATAAATATTAATGAAACCAAATTAGACATTTATATAAGGCTCTACTTTCATGTAATGTTTTAATGGAATACTTTTTAAGTATTTAAATAATGCATTATGGGAAGGTAGTAAGGTGCAATTTAATTTAAATAACTATGAAAATATTTGAACGCCGATTATACCTATATTATAATTTACATAAACTCTACTGTGTCTATTTTGTAAAAAATAATCGAGTTGTCATTTTAATTAAAACAGACTTTTATAAAAAAAGATATAGGTACATAGATCAATACTGCAAAATAAAAATAGATTTGACAATAATATTCTGAAAACAGGAAAAACCCAGAATCGTTATGAATGGGTAAACCAATACGTGTGTCGAAGTACAACATGACGTTTATGAGGAAGGTATTGCATTTTTTTAGTATAGAGGCAAACTATATACCTACGCTCATTACGTAAGTATTTCTACACGTCCTATTTCATGGAGATCGGTCTTCGGTTTTTCCGATGCAGGAAAGCAGAGTAAAATACATATATATCAACTTTTCAATTACTAGCTATTTATCATTGTTTACGGTTCCGTATCAGAAACTTTTATAGCTTTGTGCAAATTTTTCATTGCATTTACTTGTTTATCACTTTGGCCTTGGAGTTTATAAAATATCTGAAATTTGCATTTAACAAAAATTACCGGTTGAGAAGGTACCTATTTTTAAAAAGTTAGGAGTAATTAGTAAAAGTTAGTAGGTAGTTGGTTAGTTAGTAGTTTATTGTTTCAGTTCTCATAGATGGACTAGATTGAAGTCGTATGTAATTATGTGAGTGTCATTATTCCACTAAGTACTCAATTTTCGTCGTCGAATGTCAATTAGTATTATTCTCATTTTTTTTTAATAAAAGAGGCATTAAAAATCAACTAGCTTTCGAAATAACTACGAATCGCGAGTGTGTACGAAATCTTATTTTCCATTTATTAAAAACTAGCTGCCCGAGCAGACTTCGTTCTGTCAAAAGTTAATAGAAGGAGATAGATGATGATAACGATGACGATGAATCCGTAAAAACCTTCCGTATGCCTTAAGGAACATATGAAAAAATGTTGCCAAATAGGTCTAACCGTTCTCGAGGTTTATGGTTAGAATCGTACATTTTTATTTATATGTATAGAAATGTGGATAGTATTGAAGAGGTGTACCTATAAGAAGGTATAAATAAGAAGAAAGAAATAAAGAAGAAGGTATAGTAGCGGAGTAGCAAGGTAAAATTTTTTGTTCGTATAAATACAGGCTGAGTTGAAATTGGTCTTACTTCGGCTGGTGGGGAAAACCGCATCTTCGCTGCAAAAGCCCAAGCCGGTTTTGGGTTTAGTTCAATACACCTCGGTTTTTCCCTACGTATTTGTGAAAGTTTATTATTAAAGTAATCTTCGATGTTTGCATAATGAAAGTATTCATTACAAGCTTATTAAGGTAAGTAACTCTGAAAATCAGTCAGGATCTAAAAAACTGGAAGCCATGCAGTCAAACCTAATAATTAAAATAGGTATCTATTAGGTATATTTGGTTAAGCAGCGCCGTGGAAAATATAAATCATCATCATCATCCTATTATAAGGGGGCTGGAGTTTAGTTCCCACGCAGGCCCAGTGCGGATTGGGAACTTCAGACACGATTGGTGGTGTTCGCTTACCATAAGGTTACCCACTTACTCGTTTGCTTTCCTTGTCCTATAAAAAAAAACATTTAATTGCCTGGCAGGTGTATGCAGATCTCCTTACGATGTTTTCCTTCCCCAAAAAGTTCATGGTAAATTTCAATACAAACAAAATATATATATTTTTAAACATAAATGTGTTATCAAAGTTAAGAACCAGATAGTTAAAACATAATAATTAATTGGTTGAATTCGATTTTAAGAATGGTTCGTCTATGTGATGAAACCATACACAAGAACGAGTATCTATAGGTATTTGTATAATAATAGATCATGGTCTAAACAAATTACTCAATATTAAAAGCGTTTGTAAATTCCATTCATCAATTGAATTATTTCCCGTAGATACGCTTGACTAGGTCTTTTCCTATTAGGGCAAAACACATAAATAATAAGGACAGTTAGAAATAAATACAGAATGGTACAAAAATAACACTAAAGCTAAAAGGGGGTTAAACGGTTTCTTATAAAAAAAGTCCATCGGCAAAAATTTTTAGTACGTACAAACTAAGATACGTACGACTTACCGAAAAACATCAATAAAAAAATTATCGTTTATGTAAGCACAACCCTATTTTAGCAAAATTAAAGAGCATAATCCGTAAATTTGTATTACCGAATATCCTCTCAGTCATAAACAATAACAGCAAAATCATTTGAAATAATATAGCCTTCTGTTAAAATACTCTAGATGCCAATTAAGTTTACTAACAGGACAGCTTACTAGGTAAGGTTGGATTTTGGATTTCATGAATTATTTTATGAATTTATTTTATTTTTGTAACATGTTGTAATATCCTACAACCTACAACTGTTACGTCACAGTATTCAGTTATTGAAAATTATTGCATATCTATTTTTTTTCGGTAATTTATTCGTTGAATCATAAACCAAGGTCTTGGAGTAAAAGAAGAAGACTACGAAGTGTTAGTGTAAGTGTAAATTTATGAATCGATTTATCAGCCAATTTATGCACGGAAGGCGTAAAGTCAAAGGTAGTGTCACACTTAGCGTAGAAAATCACATAGAGGTACCTAAAAAGTATAAGATTAAGAAAATAAATATTATTATCATCTTCGACAGAACTGAGAGTCATCCATCCACAACAAGGAAAACTGCATCCAATTATCATTGCGTCATGGGTGAACTCATAAAGGGCATTTTTATTTCCGATAAAAGAGGAAAATAGTCATTCATTCATGATAGCCAAGATTTGCTTACTCGTCCAAAATACCCGTAGGTATAAAAAGTTGATTGAACAAGGAAACGTTTAATTATAGTTCCTAGAATTTTAATAGTTTCACCTACTGACTTCGTTAGCTTTTTCATTAATAATATTATGCGTGTTATGTATGTATAATCGTTTATTTTTATTTTAGTTTCACGCTTACTATTGTCCGTTATTAGAAGAACTAAGTAAGTAAGAAGGATATACTTAGTGAAATAATAAAAAAATCTCGTAGAGTGCGGAACACAGCCTTTAAATAAAGTTTGTTATTTTGTACATGCTTTGTTCTTCGCTGCTCCAAACATTAGATTTTATATCAAAATGTTGACAGGATTGGTATCTCTATGTTGACAATGGATTAAATAAACAAAGCACAATAATGGTTTTAAGCGTTTAATTTTACAGTATTACGGATAAGTATTGATATCACACACTAAATTATGCTTGTGCTCCCAACCTGACAGAGCAACTAATGAGTGATAGTTGTTCCGTCAATACGACAGGGGTCGATTTTAAAACTGGAACTAAACTAAATTATAAAAAAGAGGAGATTTCAATCCAGTATTCACCAACAATCTATGTGTTCAAGTAGCCGAGCGCTAGGCACTACGAGTAGATAAAATGACATGTCACCTTAACGCCACATTAATTATTTTCAGCCGACTGGAAACGGGATTAAACAGCTAATCCGCACTGCTTAGTGCGATAGGTACTTGGATACGCAGATTTTAGCATCAGGCTAATATGCCTCCAAATATTGGGGAGACTAATACTTAAGTTAAGCACAAAATCGTGGAGCACCAGCCAGCAGTGGCTATGGTCGCTAGAGGCTTGAGGGTCGAGGGTCGATCCTCTAAGTTCTTCGGAATGTATGCGCTATATTTGAAATTTACCATGAGCTTTTTCGTGAAAGAAAGGATCGTGAGGATGTCGTGATTTCTGTGAAGTCCCCAATCTGCATTGTGCCCGCGTGTGAACTGTGACTCAAAGCCTCTCATTCTGTGAGGGTTATGCCAAGCGGTGGGATGGATATGGAGATGTTGATGATGACTGCACCTTCGCTTCGTAACCAATTTATTGTGCATTCAGTACCAAATATACTCAACATGGAGAAAGATCAGATACACAATCTGTTTACGCTTTTGGTTTGTTGATAAGACTAGTAACTTTAATGTATTGACTCGTAAGTCATTGCCCTTTCGTTATCATAGATACAATATTAGCTGCCAAATGAACAAAGTCATAGTTGTTCAAACGAGTTGTTATGTTGTTCTATTATGCTAGATGGAACTTCTATCGGAATTACTCTCTGAGTCTATCAGCTAAGCCGCTGGCAGGTAGACAGACAGACGGGCATAGTGAAACTATAAAGGTTTCGTTTTTGCTATTTTGACGTGGACTCTCTCAACAGAGGTTTCAGTCTATCAAATACTTGTCTCGTGCTTGTGTTACATAATAGGGAACAATAACAATATAATTTATGCTAGTCACGCTAGCCGATGAGCTGATCATAAAGTGTGAAATTATCTCCAATCCAGTAGAGTATCCCGGTTTAGCGACTGGCGTGTTCGCAACGAGCGTCAGATTGGATTGGGATGCGGACGTGCGCCAATCTTCTTGCTTTCTCTGTTTGCAACTCCTTGTATGAGATTATAACTTTCCTACTTGGTGCTCGAGTCCACTTCGATTCGCAAACCATTAGAGTATGCTTATAGATGCACTTTGCTTCACATTTGCAAAAGTGAAAGATTGAGTTTCGATGTTCTACGGAGCATGTTTATGTTCACATTATGAAATGAAAAGTTTTTCTTGAAAACCACACTAATAAATAATTCTGATTTATTATCTGCAATGCAGGATTTCATATCTATACTGCAAATAAAAGAGAAACCTGCGTCTACTTTGGAATATTTTTTTAGAGTCTGTTAAATGCTTCCAAAGATTATCCCCTATATAAAAACACACAAACAAACAAAGTTTGTCTCATAAGCTATGATTTTCTTTTTAGTATAGATAACGTTGCGCCTTGTATGGTTTGTCAATGTCGCAGTAGCCGTCCGCTCGAGTTACTATGGAGGTAAAACGCCGTACTTACATAATACGGGCTTCCCAGTACCGCAGGAATGAAACCGGTTTAGCGTATAATCTCGGTCGTCTGGTACTTCCATTGAAATTCTCTGGGAAACCCTGAGTTGGTAAACAACTAATTACTCATAATACTAGACTAACTGACGCCGAATAAATTACTTACTCGATACTCGTAGGTATACATAACATATGAATGGTGAATGCGTAAAGTCACTTCTCATAAGCTCATCGCGATGTAGGTACATACGTATTAAATAAATAATTTACATAATGTTCCTCTAAATTTGATCCCAATGCGATTATAATTAGAATGTCAAATACATTATTCAAGGAATCAGGATAATCTCAAATTTAAATTAAACATACGATAAACCCGAACGTTAATAATCATATTCTCCTGGCAAAGTTACCCGGTAGAAAGTTTCTTGAGTTGCGGAACCCTTAGCTGATTACCCTCAGTTTAGTCGTAAATGTAAAATTTGCGCTGGGAACTTCGTTTGATTTAACAAATTAGCTTTCTTGTTACGAAGTTTCTCTAAACTTTTTCTAGCTCAAAACTACGCGTGACTTCTGAAGTTACAAGACTTCAATGAATTTAATTGACGTGTTTTCATAAGCTGAACAAGCGTCAATAAGTTGCTTACAAATTCATGCCAAGATTTATTAGACGTCCTCATAATAGCTGAAATCAATTTTGACGGTTTACTCCGGATAAACTACGCTCCGTTAAATTAATACGTCGTAACGCCGACGACCTCGTCTGCGGATTTCATCCAAACATTCAAATTAACATTAGAACAACCCGATGTTGGATTTAATCCACTAGAACAATATCATTGTTAACATTTCATCGCTCCTGGTTATGGCGCGTCTGCGATATTTAGTAGCTGGTGCTTAGTTAATTAAATTAAGCAGTCCGTTGAGGAGTCGGTGCCATTATTATAATTAATAATGTACACACTGGAGTTCGTCTTACGCGCACGCACCGCGCTTGCGACTCGCGATCGAGTACTTCCAGTACTCGGACTAATGTTGTTCCTTATCAATTAATTATTACTTGCGAATATTGTATACGTGAAAGTGAATTGGTTCATTGTTTTGATTATGACGGCTTTACACATCAGTTTTGCTGATCGATTATTTATGTTAAGATCAGCCGACAAAGTGTGTCCGCAAAACCGTTTTCAAAACCTTTGAGAACTGTTCTCAGCTCAGTTGCGTGGGGACCACCACTTGCAAAAGGATATCTCGAAATATTTAAAATAATATAATTGTACCTACGCAAAGTTGTAATCATTGAATGCGGTTTTTAAGCGCTAGAGCTAAAATACGGAAACCATCCGAAACATTGAGAATGACTTCTTTTTATGAAATTGCGTAAAAAAGGAAAAAAAGTCGGCAAAAAGAAAGATTTTTTTTTTTTTTTATAAAGATGAAATCATTTTAGCACTCATAATAAGTTAATTATGTGTTAAATGTTTATTTAGCATTTTTTTTAAGTATTTAAATTAGCTACAGTGCAGGATTAGAACAAACCACGAATTATAAATTTAAATAATGAAATAATAAATAATAATAACCAATTTGAACAATTTAAGAATATTGTATTTCTTCCTATTTTATATCTACGTGTATCGAATGTGTTTAAAAAAATGTTTTTCTTTCTTTCTTTTCTTTAAATTATGAATTAAGGATTATAAAAATAATAACGAGTAATAATTAGGTATCCGGAGCAAAAGAATTATCGTTGAAACTACTTTATTTAATTTATCTGCAATTAAAATCACCCTAGATTACGATTGGAAATGAACAGCTGGGAAGATTACCTTTAGTGGTGGATATCAAAAGAATTATTTTAAGCTTAAAATATTATTTTTCTACTAATTTTTATATGATGGACAGAACTTTGCGTAATGTTGTTAAAATCGGCACTAAATAGTTACCTACAAATCCTTCATTTCCCTATTTATTTACGCCCTGACTGTCGTAGCAAAACGCCTACACCAATTACCAACGCTAATAGCAAATCATTTATTCAAGTAGAGCGAGCTGGCAGCCCATCATAGCACGCTCGGGGGTTTTATATCAATTTCCTTGCAAGTTTACTGCCTGCCCTCGGTTAGCACACTGTCTGGAACTCGTTTAATTAAAAGGGAATCTACTCCGTGAGTGCAGTTAAGCCCCTGTTTGCTCTCCATCTACGTACTTGCTTCATGCGACCCCGTACTTGACCGGAGGTAAACAGAAACTACAGCAGTACACGTTGGTTTACAAAAAAAGTGAGTGTCAACTATTTTGCTCTTATTAATTTCAAGTTTAAATATTTTTTTGGACTCTGCTATATCTACCTCCTTTTGGAGTCTATAAGTTCGTGTTGTATTTTTGAGATGATTGACACAGCTCAGGCAAAGATGTAACATCAATTCCGAAGTCATAAATGGCTATCCTTATCTTGTTTAACACTAATTAACAAACTATTTCAGTTTTTAGCAGCTATAGGAAAATGTTGTATTTAATACCGAACTGCAGTATCCCAAGCAAAATAAGAGTTAGTCATGGCAAAAACAGCAATATTTAACAATGAGGTAAACGAAAATGAGGCGTTGAAGGAAACTGGCGTGGAAATACGTACCTATTGCATTATGAACGGGTTCTTGAATTATATCATGAATCATTATAAAAAGTAACAAATCTCTACCCGCGATATTTGAAGCGTTTGGTTAGATCAGGTCCGATAGTCATTTTATAAGTAAATTACACTAAAATATCGGAAAACCACAAAATTAAAAAAAAGTGATTTACAAAGATATTTCAATAGAGCTTTTATCTAACATTTCTTCTTTAAACCCGTAAAGTAATTGAATTGGTCTTCACGTTAACTTGATGGGTTAAGGTGTTTAGTTTTTTATGACTCTTCACGTTATTGATGGTTTGAGGACAGTAAAAAGTTCAAATTATCGAAAAACTTGAATCACCCAGCCCACAGTAAATAAAAATGGGGTGTAAAAATAATCACATCCTTATTTATGGCCTCTTCCCTGATCACAAAACACTTCATAAAATGTGAGAATAAATTGCACAATAAAATGATCGTTCCCTTTTACGTTCCCGCCGTTTCCTGTCTCGTAAAATGACAAAACTCTGGTGGGCTCTATATCGTGGTCGTCACATAATGTGCATTTGTCATCCGCAAACCAATTACTGTCTGCAAATGTCGTCAATTATCAGATTTCAGGTCCTTCTGAAGTGCATTCTATGTTTGTACCTATTGCGTACATGCTCATTCTAAACATTGCAGCGTGATCACAGCTTCGACGCGGCGTGGCGGAAAATGACAAATAATTTCCATTTCCTTAGGCCCCACTACAAGCAAATAAGATCAAGTTGGTACTATATTTTACGCGGGAATTTCCCCAAGGGATTCAACGACTTTAAGAATATTGATAATCTTGCAATTTGACAAATGAAGTCTAAAAGTTGAAACCGTTTAATTATTCTTGACTAACCGGTACCAAAGGCGCTCGGCTGTTTGCAATACGTATTACGCGACGCAATGAGCTGAATAAGGCAATTTGAACTGGAGTAATCTAGAAGCAAACGGAGCAAGATCGCGCACACATACATTCGCTGCATATAGTCGTAATAGCGATACGGGGAGTGGCGTAATAGCTGCCGCGCCAGCTAACTTAAGCTGCAGGGCAAACTTAATGTAACTTCGTCGGGGCCACAACCGGCCCGATAATGTACCGGCACGACCCATTTATCTAAGTATTCGTCGTTTTAATTATCGAATTTTAAACGGGTCTTATCCCTCTTAGCTAATTATCCGCGACTTCGAGCAAATCCGACTTTCTAACAGTTTTTACGTCCAATAAAATGAGCTGGATGCTCAATTCTTAGTATTATAATCTTGTTTAGTACCTACAGGTACCTACAGTTCATTTGAGTATATACTCTAGGGACGGATTCATAGAAGTAGGTCAGGAATATTTTAAAACGCAACTATGCCGTAAAAGTAATTTGCATTTTATTTAACCCTCACACACGAATAAAAATAAAAAAGGCTCATTTTAGACGGAAAGTGATATTACATTTACGAGTATCGCTGGTGAAAACCTTTGCATAGCAAAATGCTTTCAGACGTTATTCCGCAAATTAATTACCTACCGCAAATAAATCCGCATCCGCTTCATAAAAATGCAGCGCTTGACTTCAAAAAGCTTTCGATGGAAGTGCTGTTGATACGCAAATTTCAATCGCGGCCGTATAACTCGATTGGGATGTCCGATAAAAACGGGTCAAGAGTGACTCGGCTTCGCGCGTTCATGGTCCGACACCGAACTTTGTCGTTTAGCAAGTAAAATGGCTTCCAATGCAACTGCCAGGTGGATAAAGTTCGCTAGAGGCTAATGAATTATCATTTGCAGTTTGTAATTTGGATCGGTGACAATTAAGGATTCGGTTAATTATTACCAAGAGGTTGATGAGTCGTTTTCAAAACACATGTACATAGTTAAGAGCCTTAATTAAAACAAAAGTTAATGGATTCCTTTGTATTACGACTTTTTCACCCTTATTGCAAAGGAATAAAGGTGAAATGGTTGTTGTGATTAAGCCCTTAAGTATGTACATTTTTTTTTAAAACAACTCTGATGAGTTTTAATCACGCCTATGAAAATATTAGAAAATGGTGAAAATCTCTTGAATACTCAATTATACAAAAAACCGATTAACAGAAATTTTTGATTTCGTCTGACCAAGACGACACAAATCGCGTAGGTACAGCCGTCATTCCATAGACAAGAGAAGTTGAAACATTTCGCTCTTAAAACTTATACGAGGACTAAAAATCACACCGTAAACTTTCGCAATATTCACTCCCATTAAGCGGTGAGGTGAATTTATTATTTAAATCGCGTTCCACTCCCATTTTACTATTTAAATATGATTATAAAAACTTCAACTCGCAGGTGTAAATTGGGGCTTTAATTCGATGACCTAAGCCAGCTCTGATTAAAAAGAAAAAGGTTCTTTGTGTAGGGAATTAAAATTCGAGAGCACGGTTCGGTTTAGCGGCTGCAGTGGGCCTCAGCTGCAATTACCTAATGATGCGGCGGTTAACCAATTACGACGATTGCTGCATTTACGTTTTTACTTTTGCCGATTCGGCTTTAGCTGCTCTATAATTCTATTTGCTGCTGCTATTATTTTTCAAGCCTTCTAGGGCCTAGGGCAAGTAAGTGAAACTTTTATTAAGCGATTGTCTTTTTCCTACAAATTATTGTTATGCCGTTGCATGTCTAATTTTTTAATGTTCAGTTTGCCATTTTAGTTTAACATATTTTCATTCTTAAATAATACATTATATTAATTTTCCGTTATTGCTTATTATATTTTAAGTGGTAAAAATTGTGCTAAATTTGTAAGTGTAACTCACTCATAGTAACTCATCAAAATTAACTACAGCTTTTTAGACGTTTTATAGTAAACACTCGAAAATATCTCGAATTGGTTTATAAAATCTCCTGCTTGTTTCAAATCGGCAAAATCTTGGAATAAACCAGCTGCAGCTTTTTCTCAACAAATACGAACTAGCTGTCTCAATAAAGTGTCAAAACTCGCTCTCCCGTCTTGTCCCGAAACGCCGAACATAAAATTTCTTAGGTCTACAGAGACAAATTAGGTTGGTACCTGCAACATCGTAAAACATGTTTAACGGCGTATTTAGTAAGGTGGTTCGTTATTCTGAGGAAAGGAAACGTTTCATTAGCAAAGAAGTTTAGTAAAAGTGCACAATTTTTGTGTCTACTTTACTCAACTTACCGGAAAAATAAAGCCGGGTAAAAGATGTACTTATTTCTAGCAGCAAAAAAAATGTGGTTTATGTCGTAGAATGTGTCAGGTTAGACTGTCCCGTACAGTTTGACAGAATCAAACTGAACTTCAAATTGAAACTCAATTCTTTGCAGGAAGAAAACTTTCAAGAATATTAGAGTTTTTTCTTTAATATTTAAGCAGGTAGCTAAATTGGTTTGATTGAACATGCCTTATACTATCTTCGGATGTATTCCGGATTATTTTAAGTTTTTGCATTTGCGATTAGACTGACAATGTGATGAACCTAATTTGTGTGATGAAAACATCCCTGGGCCTGTCGATTCAAATACATATTTCGAGTCAGAGCATCTGAACCGGTTTCTCTCGGCTTGTGGGTTCCTTCAAAACATAATTCCCGTGGCGTTAAAACTGTACACGAAACGATACTAGCTATGTTCACGGTGTTTACTCATGCTAAATGGCAGTAGGTACTAAATAAGTAGGCCCGAGTTCTTTTAAGCCTTTGCTCAGCAGTGGCACACTAAATAGGCTAATGGAAGAAAGGAAAAAATAACCGTATTTCGATGGCTATTCTAACTGAGAAGGTAATTCCGTAATGAGGACTGCGACGCTTCAAATATAATATATTTATAATATATTTGAAGCGTCGAAGATATTATCACAAAAAACGTGGTAGTACCTACTTGGTATCAAAAACGAATGTTTTCATTCGGGGTTTACTTCAATGAGCCACCTTTGTCAATTTATGACGCGGGAGCTTTTTAATCTCTTAACCTGTGATAAGTTTCTACTGAAACATATGTAAATATTAAAACAGACAACCGTTCGGGATGGAGACGGATTGGACAGGCGTGTGCCCAACGGTGGACGTTTACACGCTGAAGAAGAAGAACAAATACAGACAAGGTCGATGTTAGACGTTTTTAAACTTCCAGACTTTCTAAGTAGTATAAAATTATTTTATTAAACGCTTTCGTGTCCAATTTGTTTAAATACCTACCTAGTCTACGTTATAATTATAAAATAACAATTATTTACACTAAAACATTGAAACTCCTTTGTTAAACTGACAAAGCCCTATCTATCAACGAAGGATCAACTATTTGCTACAATTATTTATCATGCGGCTCCCCGGGCATTCCCTGATGAAATATAACACTTCGACATTGTTTCCTTTGCCGCAAGAAACAGTGAGGCGGATCATGTTTTTAAAACTGCCGTGTTCTTTGCGCTTATTTGACATTTTTAGCTCATCCATTTATCCGGCAATGTTACGCAGAGTGGCTTGTACAACCACTTTATTATTTCAAATTAGGCGGCGTCGGTGTTGGCTTCACAAAGTGAGAGGATGTTAATTTAATGTACGACGGTGTCACTTGACGTGGACCCGCGGCTCCGCTTTCAAAGGACTAGGGCAGCCACGGATTCTCTATTATGTAAATTTTCCCGTTATTTTCTGGGACGGAGTGTGCCGGCCAGACTTTGAAACGGGAGCGGCCTCTCATTAAGACTCACCTGACCTCGTCAATTTTTGGAGCAGGTACTTACTCTTTAAAAATACACTTCACAATTTCGGTTGTAACATTATTATTTAGAATTCTTTTTGCGGGACATAAAGCCGTAAGGTGTATTCGGTGATTCCGAAAATCGGATAATTCGGAAAATCATTAGAATCAGTCATAATTCTGTTGTAATAATAGTCCCATTTCGGAAGTTATCGTGTAATTGAAATGGAACTCTTATAACAACGGAATATGACTGCATTTATTGATTCTCGGAATTATCCGATTTTTGGAAATACCCGAATACCTACCTACCTTACTGTTTTTTGAGAACGTGTAGTTAGAGCTTAATAAAGTATCCGTGCCGCAACTTGTGATTAAATCTGGTTCTAGTAGAGTTCTAGTCTACATAGAGTGTTCTAAGAGGCTTTGTGCGCCGCTGTTTTGATATTATAGAAATTACTTCATTGAATTTACGTTAGTTATGTATGCAAACACTAAACGTGAAAAATATTTGGGCCTAGACAAACTTGTTTTTAACTCTTGCGCGATGGTTATTTTATGTCTCTTTTTTAATGATTCAAGTTTTATTTTGACATGCACGTCAGATCTATTCAAAGACAGTGACTTTTTAACGTAATCGTAGAGATGACATAAAAAATAAAATGTAATTCAATGGTGATCCACCCGACCGCCAAATCTTGTGTCATGAACCATTTTATTAGTTCCAAACTTCTTGCTCTTAAGACATTGGTATCTATTTACTCCTAAGTTGTTTGAGTCGTCAGCTTCGTCCTTGAAAGTTTTTAATGTTAGCGTCGCTAAGTAGGCACAGTAACTTCACCTCAAAAGCGAGACCGTTATTAGATGAAGGTGCTTTTGTTAAGAAACAGTTAGAATATTGATAGGTACACTTTGAATATTTCAGCTGCCTACGTGTATAGTTTGTTATTATTCATTTTGTTTTCGTCACAAAGGATTTAATAAATGAGAGTTTTCTTACAGACAACATTCCTACCGCTATAGACCGACCGCTTAAATGAGTCCTCGCCCGCGCGGCACAGGGGCGTCAGGTAGGCGACAAAGGGGGCGGGTATTGCGCCTGCCGCCCGCACCGCTCTCGGTCCCCTTTGTCGCCTTACCCCGCGCCCCTGTCCCCGCGCGGGCGAGTTCTCATTTAACCCGTCGGTTTATTGATGGCATTAGTACGAGAGAACTGGCTGATACTTCTGTTACATAATAGACTACAGGCCCACGTACAAAAAATGTGGGTCATATATGAACCACCAGGTGACGTATATAGGACGATATAAGAGCATAAAATAATAAGATTCAGCACTATGCCGTCACTTGTAAGCTGTCCAACTGGGTGCTGGTGAGAATTCAAAAGTGCAACCCTCGATTTTTTCCCCTTGTCGCATGATTTTTGTACGGCGTTGCGGAATAATGGATTAGAAGCTGTATTGAAACAGTATGAAACTGAATCAAATGACCAAATTTACCCTGGAAATTGTTAGAAAATCAAAAAAAATTACCGACTTTGTGGCGCACCATTTGTACGGCATCAGTTTCATACTGTTTCAATACAGCTTCTAATCCATTATTCCGCAACGCCGTACAAAAATCATGCGACAAGGGGAAAAAATCGAGGGTTGCACTTTTGAATTCTCACCAGCACCCAGTTGGACAGCTTACAAGTGACGGCATAGTGCTGAATCTTATTATTTTATGCTCTTATATCGTCCTATATACGTCACCTGGTGGTTCATATGACCCACATTTTTTGTACGTGGGCCTGTAGTCTATAATTGCATTGCCGAGTATTACGAGCGCCATCTAGTAGAATACAAAAATAATAAAACTAAAACACTTCTCCGCTGCAACAGTGTGTTTCGCACTTGTGTGTCGTTTTTTGTTTTAGGAGGAGTTTGTAGGAACTTAACAAAATGAAGTTGAGTGTTAACTTGTCTTCTGAAATTGAAAAATCGTTTGCAACGTATAATTAACATTTGACGCGTATTATGAATGTAGTATCTCAGAGTGTATTTGGCAAATTATTAAAGTACTCAAGATTTTGGTAGGCTTGTGTATCAAAGTGCTGAAACAGGTTTTGCTTAAATTGGCTCAAGATTATGATCTATTAACTAAGTTAGCTATGATCATAGTTATGATTGAGAGTCCGCGATACCTATGAAACTACATACCTAATGAAATGATGTACTCCAGGTAGCAAACATGCCGAAATAAAGAGGAAGTTTAATATAAAACTTTCGGACTGGCAACCGGTCCTCGACGTGTCATTGTTGGAACTTTTTGTTGATACAAAGCCGAACTTTAGAATAGCAGGTTGTTTGGGATACAGTAAAATGAAGCCTGTAATGGAAATACTTAGGTACATAGACATAGGTAAAATATAACGCATAAAGATACCCCTTTTTAAGAGTTTCCAAGTCTAAATGGCAACAACGAAACCCTTGTGATTTGGTCCTGTATGTCCCAAAATTAAACCTTCCTTGAGATTTTGTATTCTGTTAGCATCGAGTTTATCGTTTATTATTAGAATTTCAGCACTCTTGACAACATTATCCCTAGTTCTCTAATATTAAATAAATGCGAAAGTAACTCTGTCCGTCTGTTACGCTTTCACCCCTAAACCACTAAACCGATTTAAAATTTGGTACAGAGATAGTTTCAGTCTCGGAGAAGGAACTAGAATAGTTTTTATCCCGGAATATCGCATAAACGAATTCATCGCAGACGGAGTCGCGGGCAACAGCTAGTATTCAATAATACTATGAGCTTACCTCAAGTCTTGCATTTGTTTTCTTTTTGAGGCTGAGTCGTTTTTAAACATTGACGCATCGATAATAAGGTACTTTGGTTTATTCATTATATTCATTCATCACAGTGTACCTACTATATAACACTTTTACCCAATTTATTCTCAAACGCTTGTTGAGATTATGTTATTTAAATCTAATATAATTATCATTTGAGTTCATTCATATTTACATTTGCCTTTGAAAGACACATATAAAACAAAAATTTGAAATAAAATCTTGAGAAGGTAACCTATGTTAGCTTACCCGCGTCAAATTTAAGGCAATCTTTGTTAATTTTCAGTTCACAAATTAAATTAAAAACAGAGGAAGATCATCTTACATTCAGACTGAGACTTTGTTAGAGAAGTTTATCTGTAAAAAACCACGCAAATCATAACTGCATCAAAACATAATACGCTAGGATTAAACAATGAAAGGTATTCAAGATTAGACATTGGCATTCGAACTGAATCAGATTTATTTTCACAGTATGCATCTATTTGCTTACGTTATTCGAGTCAGAGATTGCATTTACATCGCTGGGGCCACTGCGAACTATACCTAGGTGTTACATAAATGACACATGCCACGCGCCGCCTCCGTGCCCACCACTACCGACCACAGATGCTTTGTGTACCAATTAACTGGGAACTAGAATCATATTGCGGAAAATTGTTCTAAGCAATCGTAATGTAATATTACACGTAAAATGAAAGAGGTTTATATAATATTTTGATACAACAAGGAAGGAAAACGAGCAAGTGGGTAACCTCATGGTAAGTAAACACCATGGACATTCCCGACACCGGAACATTACAGATGTGTTGTCAGCCTAGAGGACTGTATATCTTGAGCCAGTAATTTCACCGATTGTCCTACTCTCCATGAAGGAACGCAGCTACGCAAGCACTGTAGCTTGACAGCAGTATTAGCGAGTAAAACGGTGATAGCGATCCGGATAGACCTTCACAAGGTCCTATCTGAAAATTATTCATAATATATATTTTTTAATTTTCATGTTTGATGTAAATAAGTAGGGGAGACCGAGGCGAGTTGAGACAGAGGTGAGTTGATACAAAGCCTTTTTCTCTGCACATATGACAGTTAGCGAGGTCACAACTTCACACAAACTGTGGAGTGTAGAAAGAGCAACGAATTAGCGTAGTTACCAGCCCGATAAACTCTCACAGTTCAGAGAAATCGGCTTTGTATCAACTCACCTCTGTCTCAACTTGCCTCGGTCTCCCCTACATAATCTCTATGGTTATCACACATTATAATCAGCGCCGCACCTGATCCGCATCGCCTAATCGTCTCGCCTCATCGACTCGCCGTCAACCAAGCATCACCTACGCAAGCACTTAATGGAAACGGCTCTGCACTCTAAGGTCAACGTCACTAGCGGTCAACGTTAACAACCATCAACGACCGCGCGTTGACCACCGTCGTTCCGAGCGCCGTCCTCGCGCTGACGGCTAGACGCAAGTGCAGCGTTAACTTGACTTTAGCGCGGTGACAGCTAGTTGTCGGCGCGCCGTCGCTTGGGTTTCACAACCCTCGTGCCGAGGCGAGGCGGTTAAAATATGAAGTTTCAAGAATACTGAGCGACTCGAGTTGAAACGATGCCGATCGGGTGTCGCATTGATTTGTATGTATACATAAATAAAACTCTTTATTGTACATTAAACCCATGAAAATAGATTTGTGTGCGATATAACTTTAAGTTTGGTTTAGCATTACGTAAATGTATAGCTAGTAGGTATTTTACGGTACCTCAAATTGGCGCCTTGAATTTTTTATAACAAATGTCATGATGACTTGCCAACTACTACGACGGACTTCTGTGGCTACTTTATGTCGGCATTCATTCGCAAAGGTTTTACGGTGACCTAAAATTTTGATTAATGTGAAACTCTACAAGTGCTTGAAATATTTTATAGCTGGTTTTATTTTTCAACCTAACTTACCAACCCACCTAAATGATTTCTATGTAATGAAAATTACTTTGAGACTCAGACATTAATGATGGCAAACTACCAGATAGCTTACATGAGCAATTATAATATAATTTATCGGATAATCGTCCACCAGTTTCGTATCTATCTTCGAGCTTCGGATAGATCTGAAACTGTCGGGCGCTTATTTGATATCTTATGCTGGATTGAACTAACAGCAATTACATTTAAACATCACACACTCTTGTGTTTAGCATTCATAAAATAATTTTTATTCTAACTTTTAAATTACCGTTATGTAATCAAATGTAGCATTCCTGACTCCACATTACGTATAGGTGATAAACTTAAGTAAATGACCTGTTGTATATATGAGTAATGTGTGCGAATAGACAAATTGACGTTTCAAATTAGAAAAATGACTTAAGTCCCATATCACTTCTGTACACTACTACATACAACAGGTCATTTACTTAAGTTTATCACCTATTCCCAGTTCGTTTTTTTATATGCGCTGAGAGGTTCATTTAGGACAATTAAAACAGATTCAAAAACAACAGCTTTCACTCGTAATATAACGTAGGTGTACGGAGTATATGAAAATCTAAGGGGTACTAATCCGTAGATGAGCTGCGGCTCTCGCAACATCTGCGACCGCGACAACGCGGAACGAAACAAAAACGAAATGAGAAAGGTTTGGCAAGTCGTATTGTAGCAAGCTGCAACGAAGCAGCCAGGGGAGCCATTGTCCCGTCTTGCTTACAAGCGACGCCCCATGCGCTCTGTTGACCTCAAAATAATTCTTCGGGAAATCTTTTTTCACGCCACGGGTTTTGAACTATTCCATCGTGAGTAAAATTTAAGTTTTTTTTTAGAAATTGTGCTCCAAGCCGATTTTTGAAAGATGACTCGATGTGGTGTTAAATTGTGCTGTGATGAAAAAATATAATTTCTAACTACGTGAGATTAATTCAAGCTGTCATTTTCTTCTACCCTAGTCGTATAACAAAAACAGTTAATTTTTTACCAATTTTAAATGATCTACTTAGGTGCTTTAATAAAATCGAGCCCAAGACATCGGGGTTTAATTTTTTTTGTTTAAGTATTAATTTATTTTTACATTGTTTGGAGTTCAAAGAGTTCCTCGACTATATTCGTTCACGCTTAAGCTTAACTTGTCCAATATAATTCTTTGTATAATTATTTGTAAATGTTAAATATTTTTGTTTCAAAATTGAAATAAAAGTCTTACAGAACACGTTATGTGCTACACTGGGGGCAGTGTAGCGTGTCCGGTTGGCGATTTTCATCCAAGTTTGCCCATTTGGCACACAATGCGTCGTGACCACTTCGCCGAACTCCAATACGTGCACCATTAGTTAGACGGATCCTATTTCTGAACATTACAATTCATACGACACACAATACAATTCATTTTAATGTGAGAATAAAAAATCTTACGTTATAATACTATCACTGCAGATGAAGAATACATACATAAACAAATCACGTCTTTATCCCTTACGGGGTAGACAGGGCCCACGGTAACAAGACCTAAAGGCCACGTTTAGCGTGATTATGAGCGTAAAGGTGGAAAGGGGAATCAAAATATAGATGGGTTGCTACCCGCATCGCCTATAACATGAGTCCTTTAGTATTTTCGTCCATTCCCTCGATGGGCTTTTACCATCTGCGCATGAAGAGAATCAGCTGAAAATGATCTATTTAATTTAGAATTACCTACCTACTTCCGAAGTGTTGTCAATGGTGTTAATGATGATGGATGACGTAAACTTGTTATTTACTTTTTTCAATGCGGTATTACGAGAAATATGATTATTGTTTTCCGCGGGAAACCCGCAAAAGGAGCTGCGTTGCATATTGCATCATGTTTGTCCAAAAGTATAGGTAGACCAGACCATTAAGGAAAATACGGCAAGATCACAAGTCTTTTACGGTTTACACACCGCCAATTTAATTGTACCTAAAGTTGGCATTAAAACTCTATGTTTTATGTGAGTTCGGCGAGCGGGGTGTTAAAGACAGTGTTCAATTCTAGTTGGCCGTGTTTAATGTAAAACATAAACGTTTTACAGCCTTCCCCAGACGTGAGCTGCTTAGATTCAATTAAAACGTTTCTTTCTCCTTTACTTCGTAGTAACGAGTCAATTTAAAATTATGTAAGTCAGCTCATTAAGGATAGACTCCAAGAGGCGTTTTGCATACAAATGAATGCGCCAAAATTCCATGGAAAATAGTTTTTAAATGCACTGTTCTGAAGAGATAAGCCTCAAGTCGAAAGTACTCGACCAGTGTGTGTTACCAGTGATGACTTACGGCACTGAAACGTGGTCCCTCACTATGGGCCTTATGATCAAGCTCAAAGTAGCCCAACGAGCTATGGAGAGGGCTGTGCTGGGAGTCTCTCTGCGAGATCGAATCAGAAATGAGGAGATCCGTAGAAGAACCAAGGTTACCGACATAGCCCAGCGGATTAGCAAGTTGAAATGGCAGTGGGCAGGGCACATAGCACGGAGGACGGATGACCGAAGGGGTCGAAAGGTCCTCGAGTGGAGACCACGTACCGGCAAGCGCTGCGTGGGACGTCCACCCACAAGGTGGACCGATGACCTCATTAAGATCGGAGGATCGCGCTGGTGCATGCCGCTTCCAACCGGTCTTATTGGAGGTCTAAAGGAGAGGCCTATGTCCAGCAGTGGACTTGTAATGGCTGAAATGATGATGATGATGAAGAGATAAGTACTGATGGAGGCTTTTTAGAATTATGATATAAATGGGTACATTAAATTTAAAGCATGAACAGCATGAAACAAAAAAATTAAGCTTAGTTTGTATTTAAAGGCGAGAAAAATATGTTACCTATATTATATTAACAGCGAAATAACGTTGTACCGAAACTTTTTGTTATTTTCTCTAAAAATAATAAAGCCACAGATAATTATAATAATAATCGATAAAAGCTATGTTCTCCAAGGCATTGAAAGCTTCAGGACTCCAGCTTCAGCATACGTTTAGTCTAAATTCAATTATATTCTGTCGCAGGTTTACAGATTGACTGACGGAGCTTTGAGCGTAACTAGACTTAAATGAAATTACTGGTAAGTGTAATTAAATTGTAAAGTTAGAGCAGCTTCCACGCTGCATGCAATTAAAAGGAAAAAGCTCGAGCTACAGAATTTTCATACGACCGACGCAATGTAAACCCTTTGGTTAATTAAAGTTGATAATGAAATTATCAATTTTCTTCGTAAGATTTAAAAAAACACTGCATATTCACGGCTGTACCATTTCAAAACCTAGTAAGTCTCAAAAACTCAATTTTGGGATTTTTGCTTAAAACGTGGTTTCTAGCAAGTGCCTATAGGATACAGAAACATTTAGAGGCCTATCTCGCTTAACTTCAGAGATACGAGTACTGCAAAACCTAGTAAGTGTCCAAAAAAACGGGCTTTACAATTTCAAAACCTAGTATGGCACAAAACCATTTCAAAAACCTAGTATGGGACATGCACTTACTAGGTTTTGAAAATGTCAGAGAGACTTACTAGGTTTTGATATGGTCAAACGAGTTTAATTGTAACTTTTTGGAAAGTAGTATGTGTTTGTTATTTGAAGTTACTAGGTTTTGTAAGTCAAATGTTATGGGTACGTTGTTCTTTATTTATTTTGACGCGTCAAGGTAGGCAGCACTGTGCTCCCGCGCCAACTTCATGCTATTGCGCTGGAGCTGTTTCGAACTCGTTTAAACGCGTCAGTCAGTCAGTTGCCTGCCAAGGTTGAGTGTGCTTGCACGTGTTATGTTTAAATTTTGCCAAAACGTGGCGTAATGAATAAAATTAGCAGTCGCACTAAGTAAGTAAGTAAATGCTTTATTGTACAAATATAAAGATACAATTTACAAAAAAATAAAAATAACATTAATACATGCACAAAGGCGAACTTATCCCTATAAGGGATCTCTACCAGTTAACCTTTGAGTAGATGAGAGCAGTCGCACTAAGCGTATAGTAAACAACGCTTTAAATTTAGATGACAACCATTCTGTGTAAGTAAATTTCTATAACATACCTATCCTGGTTTACTTTGACATATTCGTGTAGATATTCAAAACGTGTTATAAGTTAAATTTTTGGTTGCCACATGATTTTATTACATATTTTTCAAATTTAAATACCAGACGCGCAAATTATAAGTCTGTTTACAGGTGTAAGTAGGTACTTTGTTTTGCAAAATGGTTGGGTATTTAATTATTACGCTTCATACAGTAAGATTATTTCCACTTTAATACTCGGGAAATGGATTTTTTAGTAAAAAAAATTGACATCGTGAACTATCCTAAAGACATAGAAAATCATCGCGGAATTAAAACCTCAAAAAAGACTAATATAATAAATAAACTAGTACCACTGATGCCACAGTCCCGAAAAAATTTTTGGATCAATCTCCCTGTCAGTAATAGTGCCATTGATTTAATAACCGACGACGGCCAAATTTCGGAAAATGATTACTAATTATGGAAAGACCTTGGTGCCGCATTTTTTATTTTTTGTAATATTTTTTTTGTAATAAACAACTTAGCTGACTGGTTTGTTTTATTTAAATTGAAAAAAAGGTCCACATATTAAAACTTAAATGATTAAATCTCTTAACCATGCCAAAGTGGCAACACATACTAGGTTTTGAAATTGATCGGTTCACTATAGTTTTTATTTGAGTTCAATTTCAAAACCTAGTATGGCACATAAAACATGCAATATAGGTAATTAAGGGTATATATATATACCAGGATATTCGGCTTAATCTAATAAACCAAGAAAGTATCACTTTTGGAACGAATATTGCAAAATTTTGTACGGCTGAGACAAAACATGTTTTTTCGCTCTCCTGTAAAATTAGCTTAATGTCCCTTACTAGGTTTTGAAATTGTACAGCCGTTCAGGTTAGTTGAAAAAGGTGCAAGAGTGTGCATAATTGGTAAAGTCAATCAAGAATGTGCTTTGGAGCGAGTTTTGTGAATAAATCAGATTGATTATCTAGAAAACAAGTGTTTCCCATTTGAAACAACACAGACGAGTCAGAAACTACTGTTTTTTAATTCAGTCGAAAATAGACTCATACATTTGTTTAATGACCGGTAACAGACGTAGAAACTTGCAAGGCTGGCAGGCATACTTTCTTTATTCATAACGTTATATTGAATCCATTAAGCGTCAACGTCTACGTAATGGAATCGAGTGTTTGCATTATAACTTCCTCCGATCATCTAGTTTGTATACATTAGCATGGGAGTCAAAGGTAAGCGTACCCCGCTGCAACCTCGTGCAATATCAACAGGACATCAACAATAGGTTACACAAAGCCGGGCATCTATAGGTTGTTTAATGTATGTGCAAAAGACGGCAACGTGAAATAGGGATATTGAATTCTAAACGCGTTCGCGACGAGCGAGCGTACGTGCCCCGCGACCAACTGTTCCGAAGCCTCGGCAAAAAGTCCAAATAAACGTGTGCCGCAAAGAGGATAAGGACGAGCCATTGTGCTCCATGCACTTCGGGGCTTCTGCAAATCTCAAAACAACTCCAAGGGACATAACGAGAAAAGTTGGTGCTTTCAGCCACGCGCGGTGGTCGCGTGCACGTATACTCGTGTAGGTAATAGCCTAATCGTATTTGACAAGATACCACGACACAGTAACTACATTATGAGCGCAATGAACATAATAAATGAAAGAAACGGTATTTTGATATATTTCAAAGAGGTTCGATATAAAGGTAATGTGGTGACTGTATTCGTTTAAAATGTGGTGTAAGTTTCAACAATTTTAAAATGATCTGTGTTATTTACGGTATTCCATAAAGTATGGTGAGACAATAAAGAGTTAAAATTGAATAGGGTCGCCACTTTCATTATAATTGTCTTATTTTTATGCCAAAACATAATAACATGGCAACAATTTTGTATTGAAACAAAAAACATTCGTCTACCGTCGTTCGAATTCTCACTTAGTGAAATGATTTTCGAACTGAAGAGTATACAGAATTAAAAGCAAAAAGTGGGGAGCAATAATTTCTGCAGGTCTAAACCATAGTGAAAGTTTTTTAAAATAAAAGAAACATGCGTTAAAAACCATTTTTTTATATTTTTTCTGTTTCTACTTCTAGCCAGAGGCAAATGGACTGGTCGGGACTGGGCTTTCACATGCCCCTTATTGAACCCATTGACTAGTCTGCTCTTAGTGTGAGAAGATCAGATAAAATGTGTTCTTGTTCACCTCCGATTACATTTGTTTAACTATGTTTGCTAATATTTTGAGTTTGTACAACCTTATTCAAAACGTGGGCGTTCTCGGTGGGAGGCAGCTGTCAGAAGCGTGCGTCTTACCTTTGCCTAAATTCCACATTACACATGACTTACCTTATTCAGGCAATTTTATTTCGTTGCCTCTATCATGAGTCATCGAGACTTCTTACAACATCTAATGAGAATGTACTGTATTCAGATTGTATTTTATTCTTCATATTTTATTTCTTATTAGCCATTACACAACTTTAAGCCATATCTCGCTTTCCTTTCCAATAATGATTATTCCACGATCAGTTTCTTGAGATCCAATTTTAGGCGAGACTATAATTCTATTATCCTGAATAGAAACGGAAAGCCATCAATTTCACTTATCTGCACAATTATTCAACTACCATCATAATGTGGGTTTTTCTACCGAACCTTTGTCTGTAATCGAAACACTAAGCCGAAGTGATTTAAGATTATGGTGTGGGATAATGGCGTTCATTTTCGTGCCTCCACGTAGCACAGGTGCGAGCCAATTTTTCCTAAAATCGTTAAATTTATGTCCGCTGTAATTTTCATCGTAATGAAGCTTATCAGGAAATTATGTGAGTTATAATAACGCTTAAATTTAAAATTGGATGGGGTGCGTAGTATTCGAATGGGTAAATCATGGATAGTTATAGTGGGGAGTGGAGCATGCCGATGCAGCGGTGCAAGCTGAAATTATCGGGCAGCTCCGCTATCGGCTTCCCGGTCAGACACACGATACGAGCGGACTCAAGTCTGCATCATTGCCACATCGGTGCCCGCATGCAGCCGTTTTGCTCGCTATAATGCCTCCTTGCCTTTGTCATCCCCAACTGCGAAACGATTAATTAAACATCTCATTTTCTGGCACCTATAACTCTAACCTATAATTGTTTGGCTTTCAGTTAAAGATATACCTAGGCGATTTCGGAAGATCTAAAAGTTGTTTGGTTTTGTTTCTAAAATATATTTTTTGCTCTGAAAACATTTGAGTGACATTCAAAAATAGACATATACATTCGTACCTACATACCATCACGCCTCTTTCTCATAGGGGTAAGTAGAGACTACTTTGTTCCACTTGCTTGCATTAAAAATAATAATTATAATAAACATAAAACCTTTTGATACTAAATCTTAGGTACCTATTCGAGATAATTTTCGCTTTTTGGTTTAAATATAAGTTAACGTTAATTAATTATGCTTAGCTCAGATAAGTAATGATTAATTTATGATCTTAAATAGTTGACATTCAAAGTTGACGAATTTCAAGTAAGCTACAAATACAGAAGCCATTTTTATTTCTTAAAATTTCTTAATTATACACGTTAATTAAGTAATGTGCTCGTAGCTTTGAACTTCAAAATATGTTTGACTTTCATCAGTCAGTGAATAACTAAATAATTGGTGTAAGTTACTAATTGCATATTTATATTTTAATCAGAAGATGGGTTTTTATCATTACTATTTCTAGCTATACCTAATCGGCGTGTTACTTTGCACACGGCACTAACATGACTCAGAAAATAATTAAAATGATTTCCAAACGTAATCCACAGAGTAGGTATGCATCGCCTCAGATAGCCCGATTACCTAAACCGCTTAAAATGCCAAAGCGTGTCGTAGTTAAGACTGTCAACCGTAAACTTAAATCTTTCTCAACGCTTGATCTTCAAAAGTTTCGTCGTGAACATGAAAGGCCGACAGTTTAATAGTTTATTAAACTTGCAAGTGACGTTATTCCATCAACTAGTGGAAATAAGACGTACGCCACGGTTGAAGAGTCAACGTAATCTTGGCAAAGGGTCCCACGGTGACGCCCACCAAAGAAATTACCCGAGATTTGCATAAAGGAGACTCGAGGGGTTGTCTTTGAAACTCTCGCTTAAGTTTGTGGACATCCCAACATGCTTTATATTAAGTTATGCTCTGCTTTGTTTGTGCTAGTGTACCGCAGCTCAATAACCTGTGAGTAGTACCTATAGGTTTTGGGAAATCTCCTCCATAGGCATACCTATGGAGGAGATTTCCCAAAAGTATTATATACATACATACACATTCACAAATCACGTCTTTATCCCTTACGGGATAGACAGAGTTTAAAGTAACAGGTACCTACAGGCCACATTTAGCAAGATTGTAGGCGTATAGGTGGAAAATGGAATCAAAATAGTGATGGGTTGTGAGCCCTATCGCCTATAACATGATTCCTATAAATTTCGCCCATTCCCTCGATGGGCTTTTACCATCTGCGCGGGTAGAGAAGCAACTGGTACATTCTATGTTTTTTCTTTGCTCCCAGACCGGCATGGAAGACTGCATCATGCATGCAGCATGGAATTTAGTATTGCAATCAAGAATTCTAGTTAATGCCACCATGAAATTGGTCTTAATTCTAGTTTTAACATAATTTTACTTAACCGTAGTTTGGCTGCTTGAATAATCCAGCTTGAATAATATTAATAATATTGAATAAAAAATCTCCCACGCATTAATAGAGTAATCATACTTCAATAAAAAAAACAATATTACGCCAAAAATGCTTTTCATCACTTTGAAAAAGAGCTACTTTACAAAGTACTGGAGCGAACATGGCTAACAATCACCACAAGAAAACTTATAACACCCCTTTTTTACGTCGGGGGTACTTATATTTCTACTATTATAGTGCGATAATATTTAAAAATATCTTCGAGTCCGTCTTTCTGTCTTACTCACTCGGCCTTTTATGGCTTTGATAGTAAATCGGCTGATGGTACCCGAAACCCGAATGTTGTTCTAGGTCCAGGAGCTCACAGACTTTACCTGTGGAGATTTTCTGTTACAAAATTTAATCATCATAATTTAAAAACAGTACCTAATTATTGACATCACAAACTTGCGGCACTTTAGCGTAACTGCCAATTATTAGGCAAAGTTTCAAGGTTTTTGGTTTACATTCTTGACCACGCCCATCAAGATTGGCTGTCTCTTTTTTAGTCATTCACCGAAAGTTGCTCATTATACCGCTTGGGAGCTATCATCATCAGCTACTTCTTAATAAAATTATCTTTTTAAAAAGGGAATGACTCGTTTGTTTATTGTAAAATTATTTCTGAACTCCGAATATTGTTGAAACGTAAATCAGAAACTATTTACATTCATGTTCATTTGGTGGAGCAGTCTTAAAACTGAGCGTAGTTTCTGTTTCGAATAGTTTACCTACTCTACGCGCCTTGATGCAACTCTTACCGAACGCATAATAATAGGATTTATACGCGAAGCTACGTTGCACGCATTAATTTGTTTATTGAGATTTTGGTAATTTATACTTTGAATTAAATTTAAAGTCACGACTGAAATAAATAGAACTTAAATTAGTTAAAAGAAATTTAACTCTATTTAGACCAAGTTTTTAGCGTAATTTTTTTCTGTGCAGTATGGTGAAAAGAGTATAACTGCGTGAAACAACGTATATACCTAACTTTTAATACAATAAATTAACTGTTGCCAGGTAGGTATCTTTGTTACCCATTTAAAACAGTAGGTGTAACACGGATTCACTTAAAATGGTGTGTCCCTGAGGAAGAGTACCCACGTGCATGTTTCCACGGCCAAACGATCTTTTTATGTAAGTGTTTTATATTTAATATTAATAAAACCGACTAAATATTACGACATGATATTCAACACTTCTTTTGGTTGACGATAACTTGCCAAAATGACCCATCTGTATGACTAGACTTCATAAATTGTGTAAAAAATTAAAGACAAAATATTTGCTGAAAATTGCCACACAGTACGACAATGATGTTATTATTGTGATCTTATTTAGTAAAAATAAAAATAATATTTGTCACAATACGTAATTAATTATTTTTTCTTTATTATAATACAAATGCGTACAAATTTTAATTTAACATCATGATACAAGTATTTTAGCGGGACCACAATCAACTACGTCGGTAGTAATTTAAGATTATCTCCCGGGCTAATAGCGGCAGTTAGAGTGACTATCTGGCACACGTTGGACAGGGCATTTGTCCACACGACAGCTCCAATTACTGGGAAATACCGGGCTCATTCGTTCAAATACCTAAGCGATTTACCTTTATATCTACCCTCTCTTGCATGCCATTATTATCATGTTTTAAATAAAATAGCCGTTAAGGGCCCCACCCCACCTAATCTCCTTTAATCTGTACAACTCATAAGGTTGATATATTAAATTAAACATATTAATAACTAAAACAAAGTCGTCCAAAAAGTTTTGCGAGTACGCACTGAGCTCGTGATTTCCCCGGGGATACCTTAGGCCTCTGGTTAAATTAGCTCGACTAAACATTCCTTAATGAGCTATATTTCTCAACCGACGACGCTCCGCGAATGTTTCCGTCTTCATATTTTTTCAAGACTCCCATTTGTTCAAACAGCAGGCAATAAATTTTAATTGCGGCAGTTGTACCTACTTACTTTGCAGGAAAAGTCGTCATTTCGTTTCTTATTCCCGAACAGCGCTCGTTTAGTCGGTGAATGATAGTTACGTCAAACAAAAGAACTGCGGATGGTGGTCAAACAACTTAAAGAGGGCATGATTAAGGCTTCCGACGTATGTGACGCGTAAAAGAACACATTTAGCGCAGAAAATTATCAGAAACGAGGGTGTGTGTCACTGGCTGGCAGCGACGTGGATGTAAGAAGTAATTTCTTCAAAGACGCGGGTCGCAGTAACAAGAAACGTAACAGATGTCCGACGTCAACCCGACAAGCTCTGATTGACGTCTGTCGTGGAAAGGCCCGGAGCCCCCGGCTTACTGCGAGCCCTCTTTTTCTAAACATGTTAAATTTAATTTTGGCCCGCTGCTGCGATTGACGCGACGCGATCCTCTTTGGGAAGTGACATTCCCCGTCACGGGAAAACTACCCAGTCTAAGTATGTTAATCGGGGTGCGAGTCGGGTTACCTCCACGTGTGATCAAGAGCTGCGGTTCGTTTTTGGATCCGTCCGAGGGGAAGTGCAGTGCTTGTTCCGGTGCACCCTGGGCACCGGATAATGATTTCCTGGCGGTCTCCGAGGGATATCATTATCCGTTGGCTAAGAGCCCGACAGGGGGGGGGGGGGGGGGGTCTTATGACCATGTTCTACCGTACAACGTTGCCGACATTTTTGTCACAAGATTTTTGAATACTGTATTTATTACCTTGACATTGGCGAAATCATCGCATGGTTCGATGGGGCCATATTAGAAAAGAAGAAGAAGAAGAAGTATGTTAATCAAAAAATGTCTTCTACTACTACGTCTGTAATTATTTATAAGTATTTATTAATACCTATAGCATGATTTAAAAAGAAACCAAAACACAGCAACTCATAGTAAAACGTTAAGTAGTTAATTAATTGGAGAGTCATTTAATGTACCTATACTTTGTACAGTTTTTTTTTTCTTAATGTCTCTTGACAAACTTCGTTTTTCATATGACTCACGTCTTCAGACTGATGAAACATGAAATTTGCCGAAAGACATTAAGAAACTAGAAGCACTGTAACTATTCATGTGACTTCAGGCTGAAAAACTCTACCTAAAACATAAAATAGCACACGTATTTACAAGTATGCGTGAACTTGTGATACAAATGGTAAATGGCAAAAACGCGTAGAATATTATAAGCGTGATGAATAACAAAAACTACAAGCTTCATCAAAGTAAACAATAGACCAAATAACGAATGCAAACTTCCTATTCAGCTGCATTGACACAAGATAGGTCGAAATGGTTTGTTTCACAAACTTTATCAATTCAATTTATTTACATCAGACAAGGCCAGTGATTGTCCATCCCGCCTGAATATTATATTCTTCACAAGTTTTACAATCTCAAAAAGTAAATAAAAGCAAAAAAGGTTGTTCCCCAGTCGAAGCACTAGTGAAATTTGGTTAAGAAGTTACACGCGGAGGCAGTCGTTCAATACACCTCCGCGGCATTCAGGCCCGCCGCATTATGCCCAACGGAAAAGGTCACCTACAACAAAAAATACATAAATTTAGCTGAACTACTTCTGCTGACGGATTCAGAAAGGTACGGTCGGGAGTTAGCTTTGTGTCTACTGCCAAAGGCGGACTCAATTTAGCGGCCGCGTACAACCTACTTTTTCTTGAATTATATTTTTCCGTCATTTTGGATTCCTGTTGCAATTATTCAATAGTCGCGAGAGGTATGAGCTACGATAGCTTGCACGTTAATATAGGTAGACGTAGGTAAGTACTTTATATTGCACTGAACACTACACTTTCGGCAATAACTCCGAAAGATTCAAATATTCGGATTCAAGTAACAATTTACATTTCGGATACACGTAGGCTAAAAAAAAATACAAACTTCTGCGCGTAGATGTTAAAGTACTATAATTGTGTATTTAGAAACATTCTATCATTATTTCCCTAAGGAGCAGAAAACAATTTTCTCTTCATTATGCAGTACACAATGTGTATTGCTAGTTCTCTGTTCGTGTATTGCCTCGCTCGACTGAAAACGCTGCACCGCGTGAAAATAGTAGTATTTTAAGAGCATTTATCATGCAGAGGATTTCGCCCCACATCTCTGCCCGTGTTACGTTCATTAACAGCCTCTACTCCGCCCTGGACCAAATATTAGAACCATTTAAATTTAAATCATTTAAACCCAAAAGTTAACTATAACGGAAGGAACCACATGGAAATCGTTTCAGAAATTATTAAGAAAACTAGTAGAGTAACTAACAGACACATCCACTGCCTCTTACTTAGGTACCCCGAATGCATAATCTTCTCCGTTTCGTCGTGGGTAAAAATAGATTAGAAGTCGAGGTTGATGGACACGCAGACAATTGGTTGACAAATACTGACGGTCTACGTCTCTTTGTTCTGCTACTTGATATCCTTAAATAAAATGGTGGCGGGAACAAGATGAGATGTTTTGTAAAACCCTGAGACAAAGATGATTTCATAGATTAAATATACTCTTAGAAAAGCTGGTTGCTTGTTTTATTTACAGCC
The DNA here is from genome assembly GCA_949127965.1 of Pandemis corylana. Lineage (NCBI taxonomy): Eukaryota > Metazoa > Arthropoda > Insecta > Lepidoptera > Tortricidae > Pandemis > Pandemis corylana. The sequence continues at coordinate 7,368,639 of OX421855.1, read as the reverse complement.
TTATAAAAGAAAAAAACAGTTTTAGGTATACAATATTTTTTCGCGAATGCATTGAATCAAATTCGCCATAAATCTTACTAACTATTCCTTCTTGTAGGTACCGATTTTTTAAAGGATTCTACAGCACTTAATACATTGAATTTTTAAATCATCTGGAGTTTTAAGACAATGAATAAATTTATAAAGGCGTTAGCTTTGTCTAGTTTACAAACCTGTCATAGTTGTAGCAAAGTTAACATCTACTAACAATGAAACAAAACCCGCTCATCATCACAACACTGCCGAGCTTCTAATTAGGTATAAGCATTAAAATATAAGCGTTGTTTCCAAGAGTTTAAGTATTCCCGAATACTCTCATTCAAATTGTAATTTAGGACGATCGTTTGTCTCGAGGCATTTTATAATTTTGAATTTAAGTAAAAGTAGGTACAAATTATGCTAAGAGCTTAAGCAAAAAGTCCTCATCTACATTTCATTGTTGGTCGCTCGCGAGATAAATGAAGGGAGGATGGCGGTTTGATTACTATTCATGAAGTGTTGAGTCCTGCTCACATAAAATTGTTTGAGCGGAGCTCCCTGCGTCCGGGCTCCGGCGTGCCCACCACAGGTGGCCCGCTGCTGGCCGCGCCGTCCGCGTCCCGAATCAAACTTGTTTTCCGCACCTACGCCTTTATTTACATAACGGACATCGAAAAGGTTTGTAAATTTTATAATTCAAATATATGCATGTCAAGAAATTGGGGACGCTTTTTACATAATTATGCTGCAAAGGTTAATTGGTAGCGTTAGAGTATAGGTAAGGTAGGTACATGGTTTTTTTATCGTGCCATAAATACCAAGGTTTCTTTAAAGATTTTAATTATAAAATTTAGGGAAAAAATAAATACAGGGTCATCACCGCGGGTGGGCACCATCACCATAATAACTGGCTCTATGCTTTCCTCGATTAATTAAATTAAATCAATTAGGTATACGGTTAGATTATTTTAGTAATCATAACAAGACTACCTACTGAATTGAGCCTCTGAAAAGGGTCTGTTCTAAAGACGAAAATTTCAAGAAGTTATCTTTTAAATTGTGTTAATAATTGAATAGACTTATATTGTCACTGTAGAAGTAGAGTTACGCGTTTGTATACGTCATACCTTTGTACTCATAGGTACTTTGTATGCATAGAATGTAGTAGTCTGTGCTTGAAAAAGACACACCTCATTTACAGTTGCGCGTGAATGTGGCGCCCTATGCACCTCGTTATTCGTGATTCTTTGAAATAATGTGTCAGTTTTATTATCATGTTTACAGGGTTCCAAAACTCGAAAGGAAAAACCGACTAAGTGTGTGTCGGGCCAAGGCCTAGCTACCAAAAATATGTACTTTAAAGTTTCATATTTCGCAAACGAATCCCTAAATCGGAAAATAGTGTACACAAATGTTTCTGAAAGACTTATCCCGCTATATTATTATGCTATTTACGTTACGGGGTAGAAGAGAGAAAAAAAAACACCTCCACTTTATGTACAGGGCAGGTACTAAACTTTTTAAAAAAATCTACCGCTTCAGTACTTTTTAGTCGTGATATTACCCAATGTTAAATACGAAACGGCAAACAGATGGACATGTCGAAACTGTAAAGTTCCTCTGGTTCTGTATTTTCTCCCATGCTGGTCTGGAAGCAAAGAAAAAACATAGGATGTAGCAGTTGCTTCTCTTCCCCCGCAGATGGTCCGCCATCGAGGGATTGGGCGAAAACTTAGGATCATGTTATATAAGCGATGTGGCTTAGCAACCCATCACTGTTTTGTTTCCCCTTTCCATCCATACGCCCACAATCATGCTAAACGTGGTCTTTAGGTCTTGATACCTCTGTCTGCCCCGTAAGGGATAAAGACGTGATTTATAAAAGGACTAATGGAAATTGGGTACAGATGACGATATTTACAGAAATATAGGTAATATTATATATAAAATCTGTTCATTCTCTATACAGTAAATAAAAGACATAAACATCCACGATAACATTCAGAATACCGCTGCTTGGCATGTTGATAGACGTTGTTTAAGCCAGTAAATTTCTACGCAGCGTGGTGTTGCGGAAATATCTCACCGTGGCAGAATTTTCCTTTCTTTTTTAACTGAGCGAGAATGGCAAACAAGTGCCCACTTGTGAATAAACTTGTTGCAAAGGTATTTATCGGACTAACTGGCTGACACCGTGTTTGAAACTTGTGTCGTTGTGACAAAAATAATTTATTTCTGTTTCATTATGTTTTCGAACAAGTAATATATATAACTAGCTTTTGCCCGCGATTTCGTACGCGTAGACAATAACTCAAGTAAGACAAGAAATATTTTTGTACCCTGTCCCCAGGCTTACACGCTTCTTTTTCCCGAGAAAGTGCAAATTTTCCCGAGAAAGTGCAAATTTGAAGAGTCTAGTTATTACACTTACTGAGAAATAATTATATGCCTCACTTATTCTCTATCCAGTGGTTTAGGCTGTGCGTCATCTGTCAGTCAGTCAGTCAGTCACGGTACTGTTTTATAAGTATAGATAATAATGATCAATTTATTATTTGTTGAGATTTATTTTATTCTTTCTTTAGTTTAGCGTTGAAAGAGGCTCAAAATTTTCTCGATTAAATTTTCCACTATTTTTATTATCCCAGTATTTGAATAGAGAACAAAAACGCATTGCGGCTGCATGATTTAGAAAGTTGCAAAATATCTTGCAATGTATTTATTCCCAAATACACCCAAATTTACCAACTTACTGTTTAAAAACGCTTACAACTCTGCAAGAAAAATAATAATCTGTAAGTGTATACTTCGTAATAAAAAACGGGATACAACATATGAATTACTCGGGGAACACTTCAGCGGAGTTACACGGGGTTGATTAATGTCGTACAAAGTTGTAACTATGTACCGGAAAAACACTTGATTAATAATGATAAATGAAAACAGTTTCAGTGTAACACGGCGAAAGTTTCATGCATGCAAACTTATATGGCAGTTTGAAACGGAATTAACTTTTAACAACTTTTGTAAATGTATCCTGTTTAAAGTGAGTCCAGACATGTAAAATGTTACTTTGTCGTTGTAACTTCACTGGACAGATTTTCACTGTCACGAGTATTCACTTTTTTTATATAGCCCCTTTTAATCCGTTTCGCTGCAATTTCAGTACATTGTGTAGTTTTTTTTTATAAATTGTCATAGGCCTTCTCCATTTATTGGAGGGTTTGGGCTACAGTTCCCAGGGCCCAGTGATTGGGGGAACTTCACACACACACCATTGAATTGCTTCGCAGATGTGTGATGGTTTCCTCACTATGTTTTCCTTCACCGAAAAGCTCATTGAATGGCAAATTTCAAATGTAATTTTGCACATAAATTCCGAAAAACTCAGAGGTGCGAACCCGGGATTCGAACCCACGACCCTCTGCTTGAGAGGCCACAGGTCAAACCACTAGGCTACCACGTCTTTTTTTCTATTCACTTAAGACAGAACAAATTATGAAGTAAATATTAAATTAACAATGTGACACAAAGTTTACCTTCATTTTATACTTCATCTAAACGTGGCCTGTAGGTCTTGTTATCTTAGGCTCTATCTGCCCTGTAAGGGATATAGACTGGTTTGTGTAGGTATATACTGTATGTATACTTCATCTCCAGCCTATATTGGTCCCGCTACTGGGCACAGGTCTCCTCTCAGAATGAGAAAGCTTGGGCTGTACCTAGTTCCCACGCGGGCCCAGTGGGAATTGAAAACTTCACCATTCAATACTCCACAGGTGTGTGATGGTCATTTGTACTTGAGTACCCTTATTCATTAACGCATGTTAAGATTAAATTAAGTTAACGTTCGTTTGATTTTATCTGACACTTTGACTGACATTAGGTATGCTTTGCATTAGTTTACCATTGAAGTTAAAAGAAATAACATTCGTAGATACACTTATCTAGTTTTTTACTTAGAATAAGGCGTGCAATAACAGTAGCTAAAAAATAACAGTAGCTATTCCCAAATTAGAAACGAAAACTATTTCCACACAAGAATGATACGTTTTGACATAATGCATTGTCAAAGCGAGATGAAAGCACGAGATGAACCACAGAGCTCACTTTATTCTCCGAAAATTGATAGCTTTTTCTTTCCTTTCACATGGGGAGGGAAAGAAGTGAGTGAGTGGCGCATCGGGCGAGGTAACGAGGTTTGGGCGCAAATAGCAACACGTGTGTAGTGGTTAATGGGGCGGCCGCGCCGCGCACGCACGCTCGCCTCGCCACTCTAAGGGCTGGTTGACACTCGGCAAGTAGCTTAGTCCAGTGGCCAGTACCTAGGGCCTTACCATGACGTCTTGATGCGATTCAATTCCGAACCTAATTTGGATCGCTCGCTGTCAAATTCATGCTATAAGTGTCAAAAATGACGGCTAAAACGTAAAATTGAATCGCATTAAGACGTCATGGTAAGACCCCTGGTAAGACAGTCTTAGTTAATCTAGCTCCAAGTAGCAAGACGTGTGTATTGGTTGATGGGGTGGCTGCGGCGCTCATGCAGACTCGCTTCGCCACTCTAAGGGCTGGTTGGCACTATGCAAGTAGCTTTGTTAAGTGGCCAGTACATAGAACGACAATCTTAGTTAATATAGGCGCAAATAGCGCAGCTCGTGGCAAGCCCCGCAAACAAAGCATAGTTTCCGTAGGTGTAGAGCGAAATCTGCGCTGAAAAAGTCACGAACAAAAACTAATTCCAAATATTGAAGTATATTTTGTTACTCTGTGAGTCTAACTAACATAGTTTATAGGTTGTACTACTAGCCCAATATGCATCTGAATATTGTTCGATATGAAAAGGTTTTCTTTTATTTGTTAGCTTTGGGAAGGTTAAATAATACTAGCTCTTGTTTTTACTATCATTGCTTCTCTTAATTTTGTATTGACGATACGATATTGTTTTCATTGTTTCATTGTTTAACTCAAAGGCACAGTTTAGATTGTGATAAGGAGCCTTTCAAGGGATAAGATCACGATACTAAAAAAAACAGGTGTGTTAATACTTTACTAAGTAGCCAATTTAATGTTGTGCTACCATTTCACTGGCTAAGTCTAAACCAGCCCGCTGAAATAGATAGTGGGCCAATACTCTGTTTACTTCCCTCCTATCTAGATCGTGTTTACTCGTTTACCCAGTTAGATATCTATCTAAAATAGGTAATTTTCCCACGGCTTATAATATAGGTATCTGCGCAAGGTTATTCTCGACCACCCAACCTTTGCTTGTCGATTCTTGATGAAGGTTTTAGCGTCATATTTCTTCTTTACGAGCATTACGGACCTCGCTTTTTCATAGAACAAAAGCTAAAATAATATTGATGTTCGTTCTTGCAAAGTGTTTAAGCAATATAGTAGTTCTATAGCAATGTGACTAAAACTTTGAAGTAGGACGGGATAAATACTGTTTAATTATTTTACTAATTTTATTACTTAATTTTCAATTTAGTTGCAAATATTTACAACAGGAGAATAACTGAGTCATAGCTGAGAAATCGTACGCAAATACTTAGCTTTTTTTTCAAATCCAATGTAGCGAATGAAAATGTTAGGTCCCCAATTGTCGTCCCCGGCAACTCGTCAAAACGAACCAAGACGTTCGCCGTTTTGTGTTTGGTACGATCGGAAGACGTTACTGATTCGCTTTCTGTCCCGCCCTTGGAAAGGCCCAATTTCCTGCAATAGATTGATAGAAATACGTGATCCCAATGCCTGTCTGAATTTGTACAACTATTCACGGCAGTTTGCCGGCGCTCGGATAATAAACGTCAGCAAATAAATCTGTCAAAAGAATAAATAACTATAAACGTTTTGTATTGTCATAATCTTGATTTTTGATCGAGATTTTAAATGTGACTTTATTGTGCTATGTGCAAAATTAGTTTTATTTTCATTGTACACATTTTTATTTACATTACAAAAGTGTTTAATTTATCTATAAATCAGTACCTTTATAGGATAAGAAAAATGACAAGCAAGGTTACGAAATGTTACTTATTTTTCACAAGTGCTCTTTTCAGTTATTTCAAGTTATCGATTTAAATGTTTTATTAAAAAAATAAGCGATTGACGAGTGGATGAGAACTCGTGTTCCGTATGGAACGGGGAAGTGAATCTTACTTCCCTCAAAGGGCAACAACCGCAACTAACAAAACAATTTATTTGACTGAAATTTAATGGCACAATGCAACGCGTGGTGCTTGCAGCGGGCATGCGACCGCAGCGCCGCCGCAAACACGTCGGGCCGACTGTCGCTGCCGCTGTCGGCTTATCTACGCAGCTATCGGGCAATGCGTTATTATTACGACAATAACATAAACCTCTGAAGACGTGATGAGAACAGGTAGGCACAGTTGACTCCTGACATATTGTTGAGCGATACCGCAGTAGGTAATGATGCTAGGCTTCCTATTGTAAAAGGATGAGTACACAGCAGAGGGACATGAAATAAAAATTATGATTTCAATTGAAAGTAACTTGAACACAAAATGTGGTGACAATTTCCCTAGTGCGCACCATGCTTGTGCTTAACTGATAAAATAGGCACGCAAAGCTGTAAAAAGCGTGTGGCTCTATTTGTATAAAAACATGATTTTAGTATTTCATAGCCGAAACGTTGAATCACAAAATTGTTTTGGTTATATTCAAGCTATCGTTTGATAACTATAAAATGTGGATGGTAATCGACGTCTCCGTCGTTAACTATAGAATATGTCCGGGCTAACGACCATGTTAATGGGAACCTGTTACAATAACAGGCAATCATTTGATTAGGTGACACGTCTGTTACCACCGGAGCTGAGGAGCTCCGTAATTAGAGGCAGGGTAGTACACGTATACATCACTGTTTCCCAGTCTTGGTTATGTAGGAAGTCTAGGATTAATGCAGGTGATACAATGTCACCTGCCAGGACCGGACTGGCTGTGTGTCAAACAGATTGGCTATATCACTGATGGGGCATACGCCTAGCTACTGGTTTGTGTTCGTAGACAAGATGCTTATAAGCGCTAATACTTAACGCTGTTCTACATTAACGGATGCTTTTGTCTGATTAGTTAAATTTATCTGTATAAGGTTGCTAAATAATCATCCAGCACAGCTACGAGTATATCCGCAAACTTTGCTGGGGTATTGAATCAAACATAATGAGATTCTCAAGCGAACTAAAGTAACCAACATATCCGAAGAATAGCGAAGCATAAGTGGCAGTAGGCGGAGTAAATCGCTCGCTGGATTGATGGCCGTTGGGGCCGGATAGTTTTCGAGTGGCGATTGCGTACCGGAATACAAAGCAAAGGGCAGGTTTACGCAATATCTGGTGAAAATCAAGAATTGCGTAAATAGCGGCATTCCTAGTACGTATATTCATGGACTTTCTTTGTTGAGCTACCATGGATTCCATGGGATAATGTCTTATTAGCCTTTTATGTTTTTTTAGTTGTCGCAAACAATTATCGCGCTATGAGTTGTACGATTTTTCGCACAAAACTTGGAAGATAGAACGAGTTTAGGATCCTACTAGGTATTATAAATGCGAATGTTTGTGAGGATGGAAGGATGTGACGATGTGAGTGTGTATGTTTGTTCCTTCTTCACACTGAAACGACTGGACGGATTTAGATAAAATTTGAAACGGAGACAGCTGGTACCCTAACACATAGGTTACTTTTTATCTCAGAAAATTGCATAGTTCCCGCGCGATAGCGTACATGGCAAAGGTAGCTGCCTTGAGTTGCAACGTAAATACTTATTGCAGAATATACTATCAACATCAGTTCTTAAGTCTAATTCTACGCGGAGGAAATCGCGGGTAGAAGCTAGTCCATTATACTTAATTGACGGTTCTGAATGCGAAGAGAGTAACAATGTTCTACTTAGGCTTAACTAAGCTTTTAGCACACACACAGAGCAGACACGGTGCGCCGCGGAACCCGATATCTCTGTGCGCTTTATACACCCATTCCTTGTGCAATTATACAACAACACGTCTGTCTGTTTTGTAACAATGATTACAGCACATCCTTATGATGCGCCGCTGCCGCCCTCTACTAACAGTAGCCATGATGGTTTTAAATGCGAGCAGTTACTATGACGTCTTAATGTGATGCAGTCCCGTTTCAGTTTGGGTTCGTTCGCTGTCACATCCATATTAAAAACGACAGCTAAAACCAGGACTGAGTCGAAATTGCATCGGATTAAGACATCATGGTAAGGCCCCAAGTAAAATACATTTTCTTTAGCCGCAATGAGATCGCTATCATCACCTCATACGGCACTAGATATTGATGATCTGACAGTTATAATCGTCCTCTAGTGTACATTTTTGTAGTAAAAAAACGTCTCGAACGCATTCGCACAATCGTCTCAATTACTATGGCGGCGTCACTAGCATTACCTACCATAACAAACTATCATGCGAATTACAAACGTAAACGTGTTCTAAACTGAAACGCAGCCTTTGAGCTTGAGGAAACACTGAAGTGTTATTTTTGTCTTAACAAACGTCTTAAATGCATTCGCATTAGTGCCGATTTGCCCGAGGTTTAATATTATGTAAGAACTTACAGTGGAGGCTCAGACTGTCTGTGTAATACCTTAGTTAGTCGGAGCTCCAGTCCGGGCCTGTGGAGCACCCGGGGCGACTCGGCCGCAGTACGCAGGCTTTGATTAACGCGCCGATCCGATACGACACCGCCGACGATAAACACGCCGGACGACAATGACAGTTGCTATCTAGACTGCCAATTTCAACTGAAAGAAATTACGCGTGTGCATTTAATGATGGTGCTAGGGCGATGAGGCTTACGTGCTCGTAGTAAAACGATCAAATTTACAAAAGTTAAGTCGTGGGATGGTTTATTTTTATTACTATTATACTATTACTATAGAACGACCGCTTAACTGAGTCCTCACCCGCGCGGTAGGGGAGACCGAGGAGAGTTGAGACAGAGGTGAGTTGATACAAAGCCGATTTATCTGAACTGTGACAGTTTGTTGGGCTGGTAACTTCGCGAATTCGTTGCTCTTTTTACACTCCACAGTTTGTGTAAAGTTGTGACCTCGCTAACTGTCATAGGTGCAGAGAAAAAGGCTTTGTATCAACTTACCTCAGTCTCAACTTGCCTCGGTCTCCCCTACAGAGGCGCGCGGTTGGGGCTGTACCCGCGCAGGCGAGGACTCAGTTAAGCAGTCGGTCTATAGATATGTAGCTGTCCTAGTGAACTTCGTTCCGCCTTAGACTTAGTTTCTGCCTACCTACTGCGTTCGAAAAATTAACGATAAGTTAAAAGAGTTAAGTTTTCGTTGTATGACTGCTCTTGTGTCTGAAAACCGGTCAGTCGTTCGAAGATTAACTGAATTCGTTCATCATCATCTAAAGCCTATATACCCGATGAGTTTTAATTGGTGATCAGATACACATTTTTCTAATACATTAATTGAAAGAGGTCACGTTAAAATCGGTTACATCGAACCAAGCTCTTTTTTTCTGTGATAATTTTAATTCTGAGTAATTTTTGGAGAAATTTTCACTGGCGCCCATTTAAGGTATCCATCCTATGAACCTACAACCTCTTTCAAAAGCTTGGTACGTAACTTATGAGTAATAAGCTGTCACTGTCAAATTCAACAAAGTGCCGTTATTATTGACGCAAGATCAGACATTTTGTCACGATGGCAGTCTGATCTCTCTGTTTTTATCTTTGTAAAAGAGAACCCAGCATTGCCGCCGTGCCAAAATGTTTCCCGTTCGCGCTTAGTCTAAGGTTTACGGGGAATTAGGAATGGATAATTATTTTAAAAGTGCTTGATGAATTTTCTATTGATAGGAATAACCGTTCTTAGCTACAGAAAAAAGTAACAGATTTTTCCGTTGAGCCGTATATTTAATAAAAATAAAAGTATTTTACTCAGTCTCTGGTCAGCCCCATAACGGTAAGTCCGTAACATAACAAATTAAAAAAAATTGCTGCTTGAATCTGTGGTACACACATTTGACACTGATGCTGACAGCAAAGCTCTCTCTGAAGCTAAAAGAAGCAACGGCTCAGTGGCGCCGTCTGCAAATAATCTGTGTTACTACCATACAAACATGGGGATATATTCAATAAAAATTACGATATATGTAATAATATGTTTTTTTCCCAGATTTTGGAAATTTTGGGTTATTTATTTCTAGTCAGAATCAACAACACTGCTGATTCTTATACGAGAAATTAATGGTGTTAAAAAAACATTTTATTATGACAACGGTGCTTTTAAGTTGTTTTTTTAAATATCTAAAGAACAATGTGAACAAATATGCACCGCATTGAAAGAGACGAAGCCAATGAATTGTCGAAGTAAACTTCCGAGAGTTACATTTTTATTGAAACATTCAATTAAATTACAATGGTCCGCATTTCTTGGGCGTTCTAATTAAATTGGCAGCTAGTTCGCAGAGCGTCTACTAATTTGATAGTGTCGTTGATGCTCGTACCTGACCTAAAACTTTATTTCCACCCTCAAAGGAACTCCTTCTACAGTCGGGGTAAGAAAATTGTTTCCATTATACACTCTACTGAAGCTCGCCAAATGTACATAATACTTAGACGTATTATGCTATATGAGCTATAAGTACATGTATACGTTTTGAGATCTTGGAAACAGCTCTAAAGATTTCGATGAACATTTCTTTATCGAAGATTTTGGGAACAAGATTTCACTACATTTCAGTTTTAATGTGTGGCACCATCTCTTAACTTAGCTAAACTTCGACATTCATAATTGAATTCAAAATTCAAAACTTTATTTTGGACCTAAAAATTCATAGTGTTAGAAATTAATTGACTGGACTTTTACTTGTTTTGCTGAGATCCATACTCATAAATCAATTAAGTACCTAGCTACAGTAAAACAATTGATTTAGTTCAGGCTCATTACTAAGCATACCTACCTAACATAAAATCATACGTATTTGCTAGTTTTAGTTGGCCTTGTAAAAGAAATACGCTAAAATAAATATTTTTAAGGATGTCGAAGTTAATAATTATTCCATGAGCTCAATGACAATCAAATACTAAATAAGAATTTGTCACGCTCAAGTCTTGTATAATAACTACCTAATTATAATTTTTAAGTAATTTTATTTAAAAAAATGGATTTAAAGGCTTCGTGGTAAATAATCAAATCATAACTTCAGCGACACTAACTTTTACGAGTCAATACTCACAGAAGCATAATTAGACACAGTTAAATAGGCTGAATGCATATTCAACGTCAGTACCCTCTGGGTTCAAAGGATCCGCACAAAGTAGGTCCTCGTTGGTAGCATGAATGTAGGAAGCGGAAGTTCGAATTTAAAGCAGCCGCGCGGTTTGCAGCAGCGCCTGTAGCTTGAATAACTTTAGACTTCCATTGTGATTTCGGGACATGTTATCCTCTGCTTTGGGCGGTGTGACCAGGATAATGATTCGGTTAATACTCTGGTTTGTTTGTTTTACAATTACTACTTACGTCATCATGTTTTTAATGCGCAAACATTAAGATAAGAGTAAAGACGTTGCGGATTAACTATGCTGTGTAACTCAGAGTTGATTGCCAACCCAGGGTTAAGCAGTGTGAAATTGTATTGGAACTGTCTTCCCTAATCCAGGTTTCCATTTAAGTTTTTGACCCCGGACTGTGCAAGCGGCCCTAAGAACTTTAGTTTATGGTCATGGATCACTAATATTAAATTTTGCTCAAAGATATATTTAACAAATAAAATAAAGTTAGTGTTATATTATAATCATTAAAGAATTAAGTAATTAGCTGTTATTGAACTACTGGGCTACGAGTATACCTTTGACCTCGTCTGCACTTCAGGTTGACAGAGGTTAATCGCCAGTCACTTTATGTAATAAAACAATACCAATTAGGAACGTCACATTATTTTTAGTTTCAACTACTATTTCAACATATCTACTTTAATATTACTCCTCTTGAGTTTTAACATGAGCTTTTCGGTGAAGGACTACATTGTGAGGAATCTTGCAGACACCTTCGAAGCAACCAAATGGTATGTGTGAAGTTTCCATAAGCCTTTTTTTTTTTTGCTTTTGGTGTGAAAAATGCGCCTTATGCATCCGGCCCGGTACGGGGTTACCGAGGGTATCTGGGGCTCTCCCGAGGCGTCAGGCATACCCAGTAAAAAACACACGGCTTCCCTCACATGGCACTATTGCAGGGGGCTGCGTGATCGCATAAGCATTTCCAGCCGCAGACACCCCTGCAGGCCCACCCCGGGATGGGGCTACCTCCTTGCGACACCTGTGCAATGCAGGATTGGGAATTCCCGCCCTCCCCCGCAGGTGCCGCGGATTTTTTATAGAGGTTTTCTCCTCACAGTCACTGCAGTAACCCGCGGCCTCGGCATTAGGAACACCAAGGTTACGCGTAGCCACGACAGGCACCCTAAGGCGCCTCCGTCACAAAGGGGTGGTTTTCCAGGACAGAAAATGTCCCTTCAAGCCGCCCCTGTCCTCTCAAAGTCCCGAAGGATTCCTCACAAGGGGGTTGCTCTCCAGGGCTGAAAATGCACTTTCGAGCCACCCCCTCCCACTTTCGTCCTGAAAAGGACGTTTGAAGTTTCCATAAGCCTAACTGGGCCCGCAACCTTAGCCCTCGTTCTGAGAGAAGCCCTATGCCCAGCGGTGAGACGTATGCTGGCTGGAGAGGATGATGAACGTCATGGAAATTCGTTCAGTATATATCTAGTTAATCAGATATTTAAAAATTCTTATAATTTAATCATCATTTAGTGGTACCATTTAATTAATTATTTTATAAATTACATGTTACTATTTAGTTTATTGACGGTGATTACATCAAATCAATTTCCCCTTTTTTGTCTTTTAAACTCTATACTTGGGTTGTAAAGTACCTACATCTCTAAGCTCGTTTAAAGCCTTTTGTGTAAGTTAAGTAACTTAGCTGAAAACCACACGTGTTGCTAAACGTCTAATTATGGCTGAAAAGCGTATTCTTTGCACGCGCTTCCCGAAAAGGTTCTACGCGACGCGATCTAAAACAATGCTATTCATGTACTTAATTGGATAGACACAGTGTACCTGGCGCGTGATTAAAAAGTTCTCACTTCTTTCATCATGGCAGACATTCATTACAACATGAACAGCTTTTGAAGCAAAACTCAGTTCATTTTCCACAATTGCGCGCTTTGTTTCGCGGTGCTTTTACAAATGACTCTTTTATTGTTATTTCCTATTTAACTAGTAAAAATGCTCTAGGTTTATAAGAAACGGTAATACTGCTATAATAAAGGTAATTTAAGTATCTTTAGGCCGTTGTCGTCGTGGCTGTTCTCTCTTTTTTGGACAAATCCCGTAGCAAAAAGTATGAGAGCGTTTAAATCAACAGCTTCTACTACAGCCACTAAAACAAGAAATCAAGATCAAATCTCTTGTCGACATTATCTTGGGAAGATTTATGTAACATTTACCCAATAGCTTAAGTCGCAACTTTATGACCTCGTTTTGGTGAAATACCAACAATGTGCCGGCATCTCTTGTGTACCTATCTACTAGGAAACATGTTCCTCTCATATTTGATAAATAAAACTAACAATAACTCTGAATTTATGCTAAAAACACCATATGAAATGTATTTCAGCGCTTCTGTTGTTCCAGCCATGATAATTTTATCACTGTTGTATATTGTAACTATTTTATGCGCAGCGGCCAAAAACAACATTCAAACAATTGAAATGGCGAATCACTGCCATTCAACGAGGGAATACTGTCAGCCTTTTGGGCACCATGCCACGGGGGCCCTTTTGAGATTTAATTTAGCATTAAGAAATAAGTGTTATTTTAGATTTTAATTTTAATTTTACCAATAAGTAATTTTGTATTTGTAGATAAACTTGTTTAAATTATTATGAAGTAAAATTTGATTCCTTTAAATTATGACCGGTCAAGATTACTGATTTCTTCAATATCATTGAATTGGTCTTGTATTCAGTGTGCCGTGGACGCCCGGGTGACCTAAGCGCCAGGTGCGGAACCTGACCTGTACAAGCTCAGCGATTCTAAACAACCTCTCATATCTTTGTATTATACGGATATTTCTGTAACAAAAGAGGTACCTACGTGGTTTAAGGATGTCATTTTTCCGAGGTTTTTTTATCCAATATCTAAAATAGCTGGTAAAAATGCATTCAAAGAAAAAACACGGATTGAAATAAGTTAATAAGAGTCAGCAAGTCCGGGCGCCCGTTAAGCCGTGGCTACAGGGACAATATTTATATCCCGGGATTTTCAACGCGAGCTTATTTCACGCAATGCACAAAATATGGAAGAAAAAAACTATAACTGTTCTCTATGCGCATAATGTTAAGGAACCATAAAATAAAGGGGTATCTAAAAGAGATTACACATTTACTCTATAGTTGAAATTAAAAGTTCCAATATTATTTATTTAACTGCTGTTAATAAAACATTATGATGATTCATTTCAGATATAGGAATTCAAAGTATTCTCTATCGAACAGAATAGTTTATTACAAGTCACATTAAGGTTAAAAGTGAATATTAAAGTAGGTAATCAAGAGCATGGCGACATAAATAATGAAAAATTGAAGTTCTTTATTATTCTTATTACACTATTTTTAACATCCATTAAAACGTTTTAAGCTTTTGACTTGACATTAATCTAAAGTTCATGTAATTCTATATATACTCTGGTTTCTGTTGTCCTGTCAATCGTTCAAAGATTAGCTGGAAGAGATCCCTTTAAGGGATGAGTTCGCCGTTGTACCTCTGTTATTCTCATTACCTTTAAAATTAATGTGTTTTATGTACAATAAAAAGTTATACATACATATATGCGTACATTTATATATTACATTTAAAACGAATAAATATACTACATAAAGACGCTAAGCAAGCGGCCACATAGTTAATGAGGCCGTACGGAAACTTGAACAGTTCCGACACATTGAAAGCATATCGCCGAGCTATGATGCCGATACAAGTTACAGACCCTGAACATAATATGCGAGCTCTACTATATTTCATAAGCTTTCAACAGGCTTGCAATTAAATTGGCCCGGAGCGGGTATAGGTACATCTAAAGTACGTCCAGGAAGAGAAGAGTTATTACGTGCCTAATTATAAACGTCCTATAAATTCTCGCTGAAGATCGGTTCTTGTTAAGATTGCTACCACCATCTTACGAGTTCGAGAATCCGGTTACCATCAGAAAGTGCTTGCGCTTGTGGTGTATTCTATAGCCCTCCAGGCTGGCAAGCATTTGCAATCCTCTGGTGTTGGCGGGTAACGTCTCTATGGGTGTCACCCTGGCCTGTTTTCAACCTAGTTCAAAAAGTAAGAGCTGGACTAGGTATTTCGCAATGATTTATTTTTACTATATTTTATTAAACTTCTAAACGACACTGAAAATAAAAGATAAAGATAAAGATAAAGATAATTTATTCATAAATGTTTTACAAAATTATAACTAAGAACAAAGTACAAACCTAACCTTTTTTTTAACGTGCGGCCACGTGAACCTCGTGTCTCTGGTAAAGGCAACTGTCAAAAACGACGAATATTAAGTGAATGCTAGATTAACAAGCGTTTAATCAACAAGAGTGCTAATTCTTAGTCGATTAAGTTCTGTCGCAGTAAAAAAAAACAAATATAACTATTAGTGTAGGGGTGGAATAGACAGTAACTAAGTACCATGCCGCAGAAATGCATCTAATCTAACGTTACGAATTATGTAGATAATCTTTTAAAACTTAGCTTAGATTCACGATCTGTTACAGATCCCATTTGCCATCTATACGCCCACAATCTTGCTTAAGGTGGCCTGTAGGTCTTGTTACCTTAGTCTCTGTCTACCCCGTAAGGGATAAAGACGTGATTTGTGTACGTATGTATGTACGTTACTGACAAACCCGTAAATCCAATAATTATGTGATCAAGTTAAGGTTATCTCCTTAGCACATACCACATCACTGTGTAGAAATTTACATCATGTATAATTGTTACATGTAAATTTCGTAATTATTCAAAACATCAGGTTGCGTGCTTGATTTAGGCAATCTATATTTTACAAATTTCAGCTAAAATTGGCATAATTGCTCAAGTAGACTTATTTGCGTATTTAATGTACAAGTACACATCCGGTAAACGTGTTAGACATTATAGAAATGCCAACTCAGTAGGTACGTAAATTATTAAATACATACGTAGAAACGGCGTCTTTAAGAGGAGTTTAAGGAAGAACTACCTATAATCACTAGATACAGTTAATTTTAAATACTTTATGTTGCCAAAATTACCAAATTAAAACAATTTAATGTGAAATTATAACCAGAAGTACTTACCTAATCACTTAAACAAAACTGAATTGACGCAGCTCCGCCCGCCGTTATATTATTAGAAGCTGTAATTGAGTAACTGTCAGTCAAGAGCCAGGATCCATTTTGACATCGCCAACAATGATTTTTGTCATTTTTTTGTGACATCAATGCAAATTATAATGTAAGTTTTACGCTAGGTACAGTTTGTACACCATGATATTTGAGTAATTACCAAAAAAAGAGTCAATTACAAAGTACATAAATTACTCGCGCTTCACAAATTTTGAATGCAGCAAACAAACAATTTCACTGCGTTAACCAAATTCATAACTAAAATTGTGTTACTCCCAACAATTTGTGTGGGCATGCCCTAAGAATTAAATGTACCGTTGGATCCGGAATCGCTGAGTTAGTACCGTCCGCAGCCGGAACAGGTGCCGCCGCTGCTGCTCTTACAACTCACTAATTTTATAATATCACCCACGACCTTCCAAACCGTACTAATGTTGTGGTCTTACCTTATTCTCTATACAAAATCCAGAGTTAGGGAAAGTTAGGTCCTTGACCTGCTTTGGTTTAGATTAGTGTGGTGCAGGTAGGTAGTGAAATAAACGTAGCTGAATCCTTTAGGATTGTTAGTTTTCTGCGCGTGCAATTGTGGATTGTTACGTTCACAGTTTAGAGTTACATGACAACATTTATGCCACAAAATATCGGCATCGAGATATCCAGTTTGTCATTTTTTTTAATGTCGAAGGATCTCCTTGCCACTAAAGAAAAATGTTCAGTAAATAATTTTCTACGTAGCCAAGAATTTTATTAAAAAGGCTCTACAAACAAGACCTGTTTATAGATCTTTTTTAATAAAATACTTAAAGCAGTGTCTGACATACTTAGTACCTATGTCAGACACTGTTTCCAAAATACTGAAAGGGGGTGAGGAGGGACGGGCCGGTGGACTGAAATTGATGCCAAAATTATCATGTTCATTAGTAGCTTAATTAAAAATATTCAAATGAAGCACTTTTTGCTTTGGTATGATTTGATATTTTCGGCTTACCTGGTTCGTTATTATTTACAAAGTTTTTTGGTTATTTGGGAGTGTTTTATCAGTCCTGTTAGTACTGGCGTCATTTTATAGAATATTTGTTCAACGCTTTACGTAACTTCTCTTGTAAAATAATCCCTTAATAATGGGTGTATTAAGAAAGTATCGCAATGCTTTCGAATATTGAACAACTAGCATTTTGTACCTCCTAGTTTCATCGTAGGTAAATTAATTAAAGGATTTATTATTTGCACTTCTTCCGTTTAAAATAGTACCTACCAAAGGTTCATAGCAAAACCTATTCGAACCCAATAGCTGTTTTAAAATTCCGGTGCATATCAAAGTTGAAATACCTCATTGGATGTAAAGGGGATTCAATGGTCATTGGATAGAACGCATCATACATCTCTTAATGCAGGTAACGTGAAAGGTTTCGTAGCACGCGTGCCCATTACGTCTGCCTTAACGTAGCAGGCTATTGATTTTTTATTTGGCCGAAGCTGTGGATAATGGACGCTTTTATGCAAATGTACATTCTGCAGTGCATTCCGACGGGCTATGCAAAGGAAACAAAATATGGCATAATAATAAACAAAGCTATATTACTGCAGCTTATTAGTGCTTCCATGCTGGTCTGGGAGTAAAGAAAAAACATAGAATGTACCAGTTGCTTCTCCTCCCGCGTAGATGGTAAAAGCCCATCGAGGTAATGGGCGAAATCATGTTATACGAGATGCGGCTAGCAACCCAACACTATTTTGATTCCCCTTTCCACCTATATGCGCACAATCATGCTAAACCTGGTCGTTAGGTCTTGTTACCTAAGGCTCTGTCTACCCCGTAAGGGACAAAAACGTGATTTATGTATGTATGTATGTACCTATTACTGCAGCCGATTATTTAGCTATAGATACTCGTACTTTCACATGTATGATGTGTGGAATTCAGTTTAGGTAGGTACTGTATTAGTTTGTATATGCAAAAGTTTGTATATACAAACTAACTGGCAGGCAATGTCAATTTAATTTAGGAATTAATTTCAAATAATGAGAAACAAGTGTTTCTGCGTGTGGCATTACCTGTCCAACCTCCTGTGCACGCGGTCGTGGTAATCTAACTGTAAATTTAGCATTCTAGATATTTCTACGGAATAAAACAGTAATTGATGGAAATAATTTTATTAGTAACTAAAAGATATGCCATCCGAGTGCCGAGATTCCCTTCTTCTCGCTAATACCAGCAAGTTTAATTCAGTTTTGGTAGTGCTGGCTACACCCTCCAATAACACAAAGCTTGGAAGCACATTGCAGTACATTAGTTAGAATAGTAGGAATCGTAGTGTAGAATCAGAACACTGAATGAATCTATTAAAGAAAGAAAGAAACAAAGAGAAACATTTATTTACACACATTCGATACACGTAGATATAAAATAAGGAGAAATACAATACACTAAGGAATAGTTCCGTATTAGGTACATTGTCTCTTTTATATATTATTTATTCGTTAAAAGGACAGGTCAGGAGTACCCGAAACCGACGAGCATGTATGAAGAGATTGATGAATGTGAATGAAGTGAAAGAGGTACTTCAGAATCGTAGCAAGTGGAACAAAGTAGTCTGCCTACCCCTATGAGAAAGAGGCGTGACTGTATGTTATTCGTTAAAATAGTTTTGTCTTTCAATTAACTAATTATTCAATAGTAGAATGAGCTGACTATCTCAACTTACTTATACTTTTATAATTAATTACACTCATTTAGACGTTATTCGAGAAACCAGAAAGAACATGTTAGTTTACCCGTTTTATTCAGCCTTAGATAAAAAGGTTCTTTGTTCCGTTAAACAATGAACTTGCTCCACATAAGAGGGAAAACTCCTGACAATAGATAACTATCCAGATAGGTATATCAGGAAGAAACCCCTGTTTAAGTTATAAGAGCCTGACTAATTAAATAAGTCCCGTTTAAAAAGGTGAATTTACGACCCGCCACTTGAAAATGGCAATAAACAGCATAAACCCCGTCTGACAACCTTCCATTTTATTATTTTCTTTTTAACAACTGCCTTTTACAGTCTCACTGTTTCTGTTAATTAGTAGATCTATCAACAGAAAACCATTGTTTTCTTGCAATAATGTAACAGCGTACCTGCTTGTTTTTTAAGTTAAGCGTTGTATTTATGCCTCGTTTAAAGTATTAGTCGTCATCTCTACGTATAGAGTTGCACGCATATAAATAGTAGACAATTGAGCTACAAACCACGCGCACGACGCAAGGCGTAGTTTAAACCGACCTCACTTTGACATTCCACTTTTACGTTTTTAGCTGGTCTGGCGGGCCATACGGTTGCGTGATACCAACGTGATATAAAAAAAAACGAATAAAACTAAGTTCTACTGCTACTCTATTTGCAACAGTTACTCGGCCACAATTATCCCGAGTATTGCTGTTCACCGCAGACCGTAGATCAACTGCCAAAGCCAAAACCACGGCCCACGGATATTACCGTGAGACATTTAATTTTCTACGTGAAAGGATAAGGCAGATAGTATTTCCTGAAGCATCCTGAACCGCGTTCTCAAATTGTGTTTTCGGCTCGCCATAAATAGAAACGGCGCGGCGTAAGCTGGCGTGACACCCAACAGCTACTGGATAATCCATTTCTTTAACACACTTTTTGTGTACAATTGCCCAACTATTTCTAAACAATTATAACTTAACACTCTTACGTCCGTATATATTATTTTGACACTTGCTTTTGCTCACACATGATTTAAGAACGTGGAGAACGATTTTTAATAAACACGTCACAATTTTAGATGAAGCGCATAAATCTAGAGGATAGTCGGAATATTAGGTGTTAGGCTGGCTCTTTCATGTTTTAACGGTCTCTACCCATTACACCGTATCATACCATGACCGCAGTGTGAACGTATCCAGGCATGGACTAACTATGTTCCATGTATGGCACACGACGGAGTGAACACGTTCCTACCACGGTCATGGTATGGTGCGGTGTAGTGGAAAAAGACTGAATGAAAAGAAAATGGAAAGGCATAAAATTCGTTCGAAATTTAGACAAATAGATATAGGTATACGAAATAAATGTATTTATCTGAGTAATGAGTTTGTTTGTGGTAATGAGTTAGTCTTGGTCATGTATTAAATCTCATTTTTTGTTAAAACACAAGACATGAAAAGGATTATTCTGATAGGATAAATTATGTAGAATTCTACCTTTATTATATTTTATAGAATTAAACTATATCTAATAATATCAAAAATTACTGTGCGTCATACACTAAAGTATATATATGTATATCTATCTATATATATATATATATATATATATATATATATATATATAGACTACCTACGACAAAATTTTGTTTGAGTAAAACAGCAGTATTTATTTGTATGTGTGTGCGTAATTAGCAACAGTTATTTTCGTGAATTACGAATAAATGCAACTAGTTTGAACCCTACACGATCTAAAGACGGACGCTTGAAACTTTATAGCACCCATCTCTTTCAGTCGCACGTTTAAAAAGCAAACAATTACTTCCTGCTAATAGCCTATCTTGTACGTTCGTTGTTCCTTGCTCCTGTCTAGTCTCGTTGTTGTTCCAGTCGGTATACGCCGCTTCCGCATTTAAATTACGTTCACTTTCCTGGGACCCTCTCACCAGTCCCCAACGGCATATACTTTAACTTACCCACGAAATATGACACCTTCGAAACCTACGCCATAATAATGATGAAGTCATTTTAAATCTGGACAAGGGCTTCTTTTTTAAAAGCCTATTATATTTTGTTAATTTGTGAAAGCTGCAGGGTATTGTTATTTAGTAATTACCGATAAAGAAAGGTTCTGTTTATCACGACTTTTTAAACATACAAAATTGCCTAGGGTAAACAGCTTATATTTTCCTAAACGTGTAATAGGCTAACCTCACACAATAGGAATCCATTATTTGATTTCATAACTTAATTTATTTTGTTATATAAGAAAGTATCCTACTCATAGGATTTGTCTCCTTGTGTGATGCTACTTTATGTTTATTAATCTATCACTGATTTGTCTCCTTCTGTTAATGCCACGATTTTGTTTGTGAACACAGTAAAGTAACTATCATACAATGAACAAAATACTGTGCGACTGTATGGAAACTGTTGGAAACAACCAAATCATACGCCTTGTCTCGCGAGTTTTCTCGATGCGTTTTAAAATAAAATTGCATTTACATTCCACGCAGGTAAATATGCCGCTTTAAAAAGCCGTTACCCCGAAACTTTTTGCTAAAAACACGATGCATCCAAAAAAACTAAAATGCACTCCGTTGCAGTGGTTGTCCGAAATGGTGGATAATTCTATTTTGCTGCTATCAAGTGCCGTCCGAGAGTGCTATTCGAAAATAAACGATTACAACAGATGTCCAATTCTGTTCCTCATGAATCCTATCATTTACAAACTTTCATTTAACTTGCTGTGTTTGTTAGTTTTAGTCAAATCTTGCTAGTCAAATTTCACCGACTTTAGTTGGTTGGAATTACCTACTTAGTTGCAATTTTGTGCAGCTACTCTTAGCTCTTCGGGTAAGTTTTTGCCTTACAAAATGTCTCGAATGCATTCCCGTGAACGTCTCTATTAGGTACCTACTGTGGAAAAATTAACAGCACCTTCTTATTGGAATTTCTTGTTACTAAAACCGTACCTAGGTATTAAAATTTGAAGGGTACCAATTTCCCGTTGACATAGAATTATGTGATTTTTTTCTAAAACCGAATCACAAGTCACGCACACTACAACGTCTTGTAAGCATCAGTTTTTATGTACTTTTTGCATGTCGACAGTTTACTCTGGAGGCGCTAACGCATGAGAGAACAGAATATTGTGTACTAATGTACTTGTATGTATACTTATATGTATGCGCTTCAGTATAAACGTCCTTTACAAGTTGTCAATACCTTCATTTAGGAATCAATGAATATTCATCAGTCATCACCACGATTACGGAAACATGGCCTTTAAACCACAACAAATTCAGCTTAAAGCCTAACCATTGATGCTATCCTTGCATGTCATTCCTAATCGAAGGAAGTAGCAGCGTAACGTTCCGGTAGTCAAAGAAATGTATATAAGAAAATGTGTTTGGTAAATCAGTAGTCAGTGGAAGATTGCAATCATGTATACCGACTTGAAGTTCCAGATTGTTCTGCTGGCTATCATAGCCGTGGTCACTTGTGCTGACAATGCGACCACTGCTGCCTCTGCCTCCGCCCCAGCTGGCTCTACCACTCCAGCTACACCGACAACAACTGATAAACCAAGCGTACGTACCTATTATATATTTTTTAATGGACTAGATTCCATTTTCGACGATATTCCGGATGAACACTTTTCCTTTTTGATATATTTCAAATTGTCATTTTTCGACTTCGAGATGCCAATTTTCCATTTGTACCGAATGACAGTAAGTTATCAGAATGCGTCAGAGTGAATGGAAACAAAGACAAACTCGATTTATACCTATATAATTTGATTATACAAATCGACCGAGGTAGGTTTGCATCTCGCAGGAATGCGGCGTCCCGCCTGCTTCCCCGCTCACCTTCCCGCGATTGCCCGTCGCGTCAGTACGGTTAGCATCTTTGTCGCTGATACGCGTCTTACTAATTTTCGTCTCCTATTTGATGAATTTTAATTTTTCGATCTGTTCTTGTTAAGACGCGAAGTGCAAACTTATCTCGGTCGAATGTATCCCTTGATCCGTGCCGGCCGTCAGCAAACGCTTTCTTCGAAAACAATTTTTAAATTAATGTTTTATCCCACAGGTACTTGAAGACTTAGGAAAGGTTATTGCCGCTATACCCCTTGGAGTTGCGGAATTATGTAAAGCTGTAAGTGGATTGTTCTTTATTTTACACTTATTTTTTTTTAACTCAATAGCGATGTGTTTTTTGCTACCATTGTATCGCATGAAGGCGGTTGAAATAAGAAATTTGTCTAGTTTTAAACATTACCTACGTGACTTTTGTTATTTTCCGACCGCAAAAAAGAGACAAACGGTTCTTAAATCGTGGTTTCTTTATTCCCAATCTGTTACTAATTATGTAAACACATGCATCGTCTTAGAAATTAGGACAAGTTATGTTGTAATGGCTAAAAAATTGTATATACCTTGTTAAAATGTATGTATTTAAGTATGAAAAAATTATATCAGTGCTTTTTTTGTTCATAGACTGCAACGACAATGCAAGATGTTATTACCGACATATTTGGATAAGAAAAAATAAAGATTTTTTTATAATTTTCCGAGTTTTATTTTAGTGTTTATTACTTCCATGCTGGTCTGGGAGCAAAGGAAAAACATAGAATGTACCAGTTGCTTCTCGTCCCGCGCAGATGGTAAAAGCCCATGCGAGGGAATGGGCGAAATTCTTAGTAATCATGGGTATAGCAACCCATCATTATTTTGATTCCTTTTTCCACCTATACGCCTACAATCATGCTAAACGTGGCCTTTAGGTCTTGTTACCTTTAGGCTCTGTCTACCCCGTAAGGGATATAGACGTGATGTATGTACATATGTACTACACCAATCTTGGCCACTACTTCGTGGCCGCTACAGTAATGTACTGTTTGTATGAGCTTGATGCTTGCTCATACCCCGACGCATTGGCTCAAGATCCGATAACTGCACATTACCTAATGTAGCGATGAGCTTATTCCCTAATCACATTGTTACTAGAGTAAATGGTGTAATGTTGGCGTAAGGTTTTAGTGAGCGGCAACACGGTTCTGGTACAAATCGAGTGTCAAGAGCCCTCCCGACACCTCTCTGTTGTTTCGTGCCTACAACGCAACAGTGACATCTGCTGGCTACCCGTTACAAGATTCTATCGTACTCTCTTGCCGAAGTGTGTCAGAATCTCAGTACTGTGGAAAAATTGACAGCGCCTTATTCTTCTTCTCCTTTTTTTAATATGGCCTTATTGATCGATGCTATGATTTCGCCAATGTCAAAGTAATAAATACAGTATTCAAAAATCTTGTGGCAAAAATATCGGCAACATTGTACGGTAGAAGACGGTTAAAAGACCCCCCCCCCCCCCTGTCGGGTTCTTAGCTAACGGGTAATAATATCCCTCAAAATCTGCCAGGAAATCATTAACCGATGCCCAGGGTGCACCGGACCAAGCACTGCTCTTCCCCTTGGACGGATCCAAAAATGAACCGCAGCAACACGCGGAAGTTACCTGAATCGCACCCCAACGCCTTCTTATTAAAAAGTATAATGTATTACCGAAACTAGTAGGTGGGCATTTTCAAAAAAACATGTACCCTATTTTTTTTTTTCAAAATGATGACATTTTGGGTATTTCTGTATCAGAAATATTAGCACTATTTATTTTTGTAAAGAAAAAAAGTGTCCATAAGGTTTTTTTGTCAGTTTTATGACACTATTTTCATACGATTTATATGGGGCGTCACAAAACTGTCATGAAAAAGTTGTACGGGAAATTAAGGTAATCTTGTTGGAAAAAGGGTACACGTTTTTTTGTAAATGCCCAGGTATCAGAATTTCCCCTTGACGTTTAATTTTGTGAAATTTATCTAAAACCAAAACCAAGTCACACACACTAAACATCTTGTAAGCATTAGTTTTACTGTATTTTTTGCACATCGACAGTTACTCTGGAGGCGTTAAACTTGAGTGACCAGACGTGTACTTATATATATACAGTATAGGTAAAAGTTACTGACTTAAAGAATTCGCGCTTCTGTGTGAACGTCCTTCACAAGTTGTCAATACCTTCATTTTGAAATCAATGAATATTCATCAGTCATCACCACGATAACAAAAACATGGCCTATAATACCACAACAAATTCAGCTTAAAGCCTAACCATTGATGCTCTCCTTGCATGTCATTCCTAATCGAAGGAAATAGTAGCGTAACGTTCCGGTAATCAAAGAAATGTATATAAGAAAATGTGTTTGGTAAATCAGTAGTCAGTTGAATATTGCAATCATGTATACCGACTTGAAGTTCCTGATTGTTCTGCTGGCTATCATAGCCGTGGTCACTTGTGCTGACAATGCGACCACTGCTGCCTCTGCCTCCGCCTCAGCTAGCTCTACCACTCCAGCTACACCGACAACAACTAAAAAACCAAGCGTACGTATTTTACATATTTTTGCAGTGTTTGTTTGTCTATTTATCAGTTATGGTTCAATTGAAATTTCATCCACTTCTAGTGGTCGGATTAAAATGAATATACATTATGCAGATTGGATGACAATAAAGGCACAGTTAATAAAAATGTACGGATAAACTTTGCTCGTGAATTTTGCCTTTTATTTAACAGAGAAAACATTTCAACGAGTTTTAGGACACAATAAAAGTTAGGTACTATTTATCATGTACCTACCTAAAGTCTATTCTTTTATATCGGATACCAAATTGACAAGTGCAAATGTCAAGTTGTCGAATACCAGCTTTTATTGTTTGGTGGTGTACTCGAAACTATCGACAATGTTTGTGGTCTGGATAAAAGTCGTGTTATATTTAAGAAAAAAATGTTATCATAATCAAGTAAATTTAAAGGTTTTATAGTTTACTACACTGACTTATAATGCTGACTATAAATCATTTTTAAATTAGAGTACCAAAAGAATTTAGATACCCAATTTCTCCTTCCCTTGTTTACTGAGATTAAAATTAGTATTTACACATTTTATAGGATAACTTACAAAAATCTGTACTAAATTTAATATATCGTTAACTTTCGATAGTCGTGGCACATCTCTATTTTTAATTGCAAAAAACAGGCAACACGCGTAATGTAATTTTAGTATTCTACTACTATTATAAATGTGAAAGTTTGTGAGTATGGATGTTTGAATGTTTTTTACTATTTCACGCCAGAACGGCTGGACAGATCTGGATGAAATTTGGAACATAGATAGATTATAGTCTGAAATAACACATAGTTTACTTTTTATCCCGGAAAATTGCGTAATTCCTGCGGGATAGCGAGAAACGAATTCTATGCAGACGGAGTTGCGGGCAGAAGCTAGTCTGATATAAAGGAATAGACTTTAGTCTCATTTCCCGGAATAACTATCAATGTTTTCAAGTATAGTTAGGTAGACAGAAGTAAAGAAGTAAATATCCGATTGCGCACTTGAAATAGAGTTAGTGCGACGAACTAGCAAGATTGGAAAGGAGTTCGCTGCTGACCCATGCAAAAAGAGGTTAACTTGCCTTTTACGCACACCCATGTTCAAGTCGCAATAAGTGAGTTGGAAAAACCTCAGCCATTCCAAATTTTGTACCTACGTTCGGGGCAAGGAACACCTCTTATACTGCACAGAAGAAAGCAATCGTCCTTCAAATTATCCCGATAGAAACAACTTTTCCTTGAGTAAGACGATGATGGAACTCGGCACCTGGGACAAGTTTAAAGTGTTCATCAGATTGCGTCAGAGTGAATGGAACTGTCGCAATCAAACTCGGTTTCAATATTTGATTTGATGCATGTTGATTTTTAAATTAATGTTTTATCCCACAGATACTTAAAGACATAGGAACGATGATTGCGGATCTTCCCAAATTCTGCGAAGCTGTAAGTTGATTCTTTTTTATTTTGCACTTGCAATTTTTAAACTCATATACCTAGGTGCTGTTTCTTTACCCCCGACGCAAAAAGGTGTGTGTTGTGCGCGCGCGCTCGCGTGTGTTTGTGTGTGTGTGTGTGTGTGTGTGTGTGTGTGTGTGTGTGTGTGTGTGTGTGTGTGTGTGTGTGTGTGTGTGCGTGTGTGTGTGTGTGTGCGTGTGCGTGTGCGTTTGCGTGTGTATTCTGTATGTGGCATCGTAGCTCTCAAATGGTTCGATTTTGATGCGGTTTTTTTTCATTCAAACCCAGTTTCCTTGCGGTGATGGTGGTAAAGGTCCAGCAGTTTGAAGAGCATCAGCTGTTTTCCAAAATTGTATAAGGCATTTTAGGCATTTTTTAAATTTTTACGTATTTAATGTTATTGTTGTCATGTATAATGTGGACGGTCTATTTTTATTTCTGAAACTAATTTACATTTAACTTATTGACTTTAATTAACATGAACGTTTGGACCTAAGTCACACATATATAAAATACCAAGAAACTATGTAAACAATGGGGCATAGGAATAATGTTTTAGGCGATGCAGCTAGCAACCCATTACTATTTGATTTTGATTCTCCTTTCCATCTATACGCCGACAACCATGCTAAACGTGGCCTTTAGGTCTCGTTACCTTAGGCTCTGTCTGTCTACTTCGTAAGGGATAAAGACGTGATTTATGTGTGTGTGTGTGTGTGTGTGTGTGTGTGTGTGTGTGTGTGTGCAAGTCAGTCTTTTTATCTTTAAATTAAAATCGAATGTGGACGGTTGAAATAAGAAATCTATCTAGTTTTAAACATTACCTTAGGACGATGTGAGAAGGGATTGCGGGGGGAGAAGGGATATAACTAATATTTCGTGTTTACACTTGCTACATCAAATTTCTGGCTCAGCTTGCTTTAAAAGTAGTTTAGTTATGTTTTTAGACATATTATATGCCCGTTTTTTGCTATCGTATTTTTTTTGTTCCTATCCTGACACCACCACAGGGTGAGCTAGAATTTGCCTATATTTTAGTGTCTATTATTCAAACTATGAAACTACGACAGGTAATCAATATTAAACTAAAGCTCATACCGCCGGAACATTTCTTTTTTATAGAAATCAACTTCATCATCATCATCTAGCCTTTATACGTCCCACTCCTGGGCACAGGCCTCCTCTCAGAATGAGAGGGCATGGGCTATAGTTTCCACGCGGGACCTGTGCGGATTGGGAACTTCACACACACCATTGAATTGCTTCGCAGATGTGTGCAACTTTCCTCGCGATGTTTTCCTTCACCGAAAAGCTCATGATAAATTTCAAATGTAATATCGCACATAAATTCGGAAAAACTCAGAATTTCGAGCCCGGGCACGAACCCACGACCCTCTGCTTGAGAGGCCACAGGTCAAACAACCAGGCTACCACGGCTTTTCAGAAATCAACTTGCTACATAATGAAAATATTTTTATCGAGGTTTGAACTTCAATTTTGTCCCTCCCTACTTATCCCGTTTTACGGTACGAGACTTTTGTTACTATCCGAGCGCAAACAAGAAGGAAGTTTTCAGGTCGTGGTTTCTTTATTCCCAAAATGTTACTAATATTTATTTATAGAATTGCACCGTCTCTAAAATTAGAACAAATTAAATTACAACAGCTTTAAAACTGTACCTTGCTTACATTGCACCAGAGGTTTTAAGTAGGAAAAAATTAAAATCAATGCGTTTTTTGTTCATAGGGTGTAAAGATAGTGGAAGACATATTCACCGACTTCTTTGGATAAGTACAAATAAACATTTTCGATATATAAGTTTTGAAGTTTTATTTTAGTGTTTATTGAGCTGATGAGATTATCTTAATATAAACAAAAATTGCCCTAATCTAGCTTCTTAATGGTGGATACCAAGGATCCAAGTGGATACTTGGCTCGCACGCACTGGACCTGTGTTCAAGTAGTCTACAACAAGGGAATAAAAAGAAGAGGTTGTAAGACCTAGTAAGAGTTGCACACGCGCTACAACTATTGTACTGACGGCCAAGAACAACGAGTCACTCGTCATACAACGTTGTATGGAAAACGAACCGTTATATTTGCTTGTGAATGTATGCGAATACGCGTATTTACCTAAAAGTGGAGTTAGACCAAACGAGCGTGCTCATTCTACCAAATTTATTGTGTACAGCAAAAATAACGGGTCACACTACATACGATTTTACATAGGAGCCAATATAACGGTTCGTTTTCCATACAAAGTTGTATGACACGTGACTAATATTATTGTATGCGTTTGATGCTTGCTCATGCCGTGACGCCTCAAGATTCGATAACTGCACATTAATGTAGCGATGAGCGTAATCCCTAATCGCATTGTTATCAGGAATGGCATAATGTTGGCGTAAGGTTTTAGTGAGCGGCAACACAGTTCCGGTACAAATCGAGTGTCAAGAGCCCTCTCGACATCTTTGTTGTTTCGTGCCTACAATGCAACAGTGGCACGTGCTGCCTAAGCCGCTACAAGATCTAACTCTCTCTGCAAAGTGTGTCAAAATCTCGCTCGACTTATTAAAATTATATCATGTTTAATACGTGTCACAATTTTTTGTGGATTATAGAGACGCGTCTATATCAGCTTCTACTTACTTATATACACTCAAAGGCTCCCTTCTCATTTTTACAGCTATTGGCGTAAACTAGGTACGCAGGATCTGGATAAGTAGAATCTTTTTGAAATATTGATACTACCTAGTGTAGTTCTTGTACTGTGCAATTTTTGTACCATATCAATTCGTTAAATTATGACGGTTGGCTAATATCTACTATACGGGTACACAACAGCAAAAGTTTCGTTTCTAATCCACCGTAAACTTAAATATGATAGGTAGGTACGATACAATTATCTATCTTCTATGTTCTATATAAATACAAATGAATCGTCGAAATGTATGTACTGTACACGCATAACTTCCAAACAACTGCATCGAATTGGATAATTCTTTTTTAGTTGTGTTTGTTACTGTTTAGACAAGGTTTATATAAAATAAAATAAAATGAAAATTTTACTGGATCGGGGGGCGAAGCCGCAGGCATCAGCTAGTTGTTGTTATAAAGTTTTATTAAAGACTAACATCCATAGATACATCCAATAATTGTGTGTAGCTATGCGTCTTTACTCGTATGAGAAATGTTTCAACAGCGTCAACAAATTTTTAAACCACAAATTTGAAGATATACATTGCATGAGACAAGATAATATTGTTTAGTTTAGTTTGTTTTAGTTTAACTTTTTTAAGAAAAAATATTTGACATTATATTCAATGACATTCATAATTTTATCGTAATAAATTCACAACGGCATTATATAAATGTTATGTGTATCAATGATAATGTTACCATTATTGGCCGAGTGATTAAATCGCTGACCTCAGATTTTCACATGGCTGAACATGTTATGGGTAGTAATACTACTTATAAGACCTTATGTAACAAAATGTTCGTTGTGAATAAATAAACGTTCCATTTTATTTCATTTGAGGTAGTCGTCTTTCACTTCAGAGAAAAGTGCATGAGGTTCTACAATTGACCTGTCTTTGCACGTAAAAAAATACGTCAAGGATTGACACTGGACGCCATACCTAACTATATCGTGTCTATACATTATCTAGAAAAACCAGGAAAAGTAAATTATTATGTTTATTTGTACCATAGAGTTATACATACATAACAAGGCATCTGTTTTTTTCATGTTGAAATTTATTTGATTCCAAGATCTTTATTTAGGTGCTACCTACGCCGTCACAAAGAAATTACAAAGGCACCTGATAATTGAAAGAGGTACCCACTCTCCACTGAATAAAACCCCGGCAGTTTTTGTTAAAGAAAAATGCTACAAATTGTTAATTATAATTACCAAACAAGCTTATTATTCACTTGACATGGACCTTTGCATTGAACGCGCTGATGAAGTGAAGAAATTAATTACCGCAACCACAAACAAAGTAAGCATAACATTTTAATGTTCGATAAACATAGGCAAATAAGAATATCAGAACATGTATTTATTTTTATTTTATTAAACAAAAAAAAACCTTTTAAAAATACAAAAATAAATCTTCCTAACAAAATAAGCTGTCAGTTCATTACCTTTTAGTGTTTTCCTCTCGGCAAAAAGATAAACATCACGTGGCCCTCAGCTTCCGAAAGATCCATTTGACTAGTCATTGAATATTCATTATCAAGAAACAGCGACGGCCTTTTGACTACCAAAACTAATTCCTCATTGTGCGTGTCTTGGCGTTCTAAGCACGTCATGGTTGGTCACTCAAACAATGCAGTGTCACGGGTATCATTTGCTAGTCCATATAAGAAAGACGTTTTGACAAAAGATGGCAGTTTCAAAGTATGTATATAGACCTAAAGGTACTGGTCGCGGTGCTGATTGTGACGGTGGTCAGGTGTGCTGGTAACGCCACCTCTGCCGCCGTCGCCTCTGCCAAAGCGCCATCGGAAACAATCAGACAACAACCAGGTGTCAGTACCCATACCAATATTTTATCTAAAATCTATCAATTTGTGTCAATGTTAAATGAAGAGTTAGTATGAAATAGGAAACATGTTAGATTTCTACTTACTGAGATGTTCCACATGCCAAACAAGATGCAGTATTTATTGATTATTGTGTATATTATCCGGAGCCAGCGCCATTTGTTTCATTGGTAACATCAAAATATAGGTGAGTATGTACGTGTTTCTATTTTCAACCGACTTCAAAAAAAGGAAGAGGTTCTTTATTATTTACAATAGGGTTTTAGTGACACAACACAACACAAGATAAATATTTTATAATGGATTAGACGAGTTCAGTTAAAAACATTGTTTTTTTTTTACTAGTTATGCTCAAGTGGTTTCTATTTATTATTTTGAGCATTAGGTACATTAATTAATTGTTGAAAAAATAAGTGAAAGTCTTCATGAGATTCGTGATTCAACTAGTGGATATTTTATTATATTTAAGTAGCGCCTCATTCATCTTACGTCATTTTTTTCAGGCACTCGCAAGTTTTGGAAAAATGTTGATTGATATACCTTTAGGAATAGTGGAGGCTTGTAAAGATGTAAGTCGATTTCAGCGAAATAATATTTGTTCATCTTAAAATAAAATAATGTTGTTTAGTGTACTACATTAGGATAAAAGCTGTTTAAAAAACTTTCCCAGGGTGCTGCAGCGATAGAGAAAACCTTTCTTGCCATCGTCAGAGGAATCTTCTAGAAATAATAGATTAGTTTCGAATACATTGATGACATGACAAGTTTTGCGTTTTTTATTTACCTTAAATCAGCAGAACGATTGCGACAATCAAATAAAATGGAATACCAGAAGAGTTAGCTACTTTTATGCAAATTTGTTTTAACAAAGTGGGGCCGAAATTATAATAACAAACAAGTCATAACAGCTGTAAATCAACCGGCGTCAGTTCGATTCGCCATCGCTACGGAGTCTAACTAGAATTGTGGCATTATGTTGAAAACTTTGATTTTTATCATGATATTTGGATTCGTTTTGTGTGAGGATAAAGTTATTGAAAAGGATATCAAAGTTGAAGGAAAAGAAAAACAGTCCAATGAAACTAGCACCAGTCCGCCCAAGCCCCAAAATGTTAGTAATGAGGATGAAGTGACTGAAGTAAGTTGGAACATTATTATTTATGTTACTTTATTCGATTAACTTGATACTTCGATACCATATTGGGTACCATTTTGGGATACTTAACCGTACTGAAATGTTATGATAATGGTTTTTTACACAATATACCTACCTACGAATATAATTATATGCGAAATTAAATTGGTTTTCAAGTTTTACTGTCACGTTTTAAATTTTTGAGTTCTAGTATCGTCTTTATAAATTCCTACTCAATGGTCAGCGACAAAAGGGACGATACCTGGGCCCTTACCATGACGTCTAATGGGATTCAATTCCGATTCAGTTTAGGTTCGCTCGCTGTCAGATCCATACTGAAAATGACAGCTAATAAGGGACCGGGCTGAAAACCAGCGCTGGAAACTTAAACCAGCATTTGCTGAGAACGGTACCCATTGTCAAAGTGTAGTCCTAATTGTATTATTTTGTAATGTTTTGATTGTCACACCTGTACTTTGGCAATAAAGAGTTTTTTTTTTTTTTTTAATACCTAGACTGAGTCGGAATCGCATTAAAACGTCATGGTACGGCCCCAGGATACGTAGCCATATAAATAACACGATACCATTTACAGGGTCTTAAAGATGTTACTTACGGAGCGAAACAAATAATAACAGGAGTATTTGAGGTTAGTGTTATGAAAACTTTATTATTTCAGTAGTAATTAGGAATGGACACACCGGTATAATAAGACTTTACTCTGCGACAATACAAAAAGAACGTATTTTTTTTCCTGAATTTGGACAAAGTAAATTTTTAAACGAGTAAACTTTTAAATTTTTCTTTAGAAGCAAAATTCAGACTATTACAAAAATATCCAAACCGGCAACGCCTTACTCAAGTTATAAACTTACGAACCAACAACATTTCATTGAAACTCGTGTAGGTTATTTGCTAATTATTTTAGGGTTAGAATTTAACTATCCACTTCTACCTATTAAACTGCATATTTATTCTACAGGTTGGATCGGGCATTATTAGTGCTATTACCAGAGTAAGTTTTATTAAAGTATTATGCAGACTTATTTATTTTTTTGTAATTTTGTACTGAGACATTCTCCTCTTCATTTCAGTGGTTTGATGGCGGCAAGAAGAACTAAATTCATCACCACAAAAATGAATAAATACGCTAGAGTAATTATGAAGTGAAGTTAACAAATCGTAAATCGGAACTTTAAAGACGGTTCAAAAATGATTCATAACATAAAAGCAGGTCATAAACTTCAAAGCGAAATATAAAAATGGACGTAATATCACATTCAATTTATTTGAGTTTAGTAAATGAATATTGTATTCACTGTTCCTTTAGTAAGATAAAATAAATTTATCTGAAATTATAAAATATTACATAAGATACAATTGTACACAAATTACGTACTTTCTTAATAATTATCTCGCTGGCTTACGCTAAAAATGCCGTTGGTACAAAATACAACTTCAATAATGTAAACTTCTTCCCTTATTCATAAAACTTTGTTATACTAATGTTAAATTCAGATTCATTTGTCTTTTTTGTCACTTTGACATTGTCCTTTGCCTAAAACAGACACAGCACATTTTATGAATAAGGGGGTTTATATTTACTGCAGTGCACGGTCAAAACAGTTTCATCGATACACAAACAAAAAATACATTTGTTTTACTAACTCTATTGAAACTGTTCGAGTGTACGCCTGACTTTGCAAATCGCTTTGGAAATGTGATTCATGCCGTCATGTATGTAAACAGAAGGTATTGTTCACAAATGCATCTACTGGACATGCAAATACCCAACATGCACAGTAAAAGAGATATTGTACTTTTAATTTATCCCCATAGTTACGGTAGTGAATAATCAAATAAACAGTGTTAAAACAAAGACCCCTGTTATTTAAACAAAATATAAAAGACCATGTTAACTTGTGTCAATCATCCCTTGGCCACCTTGTTTTTTTTCGTGCTACTTGCCAGTACTTCGTGCTAATTGACAGTAAACCACAGTTTGTTTGCCTACCAATTGTGATTGCTTACTACAGAGTACCTAGACAAGTAACTTTCTAATAAAGAGTAACACTAGGAGAACATATACGAGGGTCATTGACGTACAATAAACAACCAGACTCCCAATCGCTAACAAAAGTTCTCCAAGAAATGTCCGAGCGGCGTTGTCTATGTGTCGCGTGTGTCAACACATCAACTTATACAGATAACATTAACATGTTCGTTTAAATTAACACCTTATTTCGTGGCAGTAATGTTTACTGTCAATTGCATACAATCGTGAGAAGTAATGACACGACGTCACGTGCTGGAAACCTGTTTATCTCTTTTGTTCTCAAGCGTTTGAGAGTACGGTGCAAAAGAGACATTATTCATTATTATCAAAGCGCGGTTGAAACAGGACTGAACCAAAACTCTGCACAATAGACGCGTCGTGTAGCCTTTTGCTTCCGACAGTTTTTAAGCATTGATTGGGAGTATAGTTGTTTATTGTACGTAAATGAAGAGGGTTCAAAAATGGCTAAAATCGTCCATACGCAAAAAAACTCGACTAACGTAATGGTCACGCGATCACATATGCGCTAACCAACCAAGTTCTTTACATCAGATCGCGAAGAGTTTTTGTTACTTGTCTAGGCTCACTGTACTATCTACACTAAATTTATCCAGCTACGGCGTCTCGACAAGTTAACGTATCTGTGTGGATGTAGTACTCGCGATATGAACTAAATCATCGGCCCAAAAATGTCGGTAGCTCTCGCAGAACCAATTTTAAGTAAAGATTGTGAAAGGAAAAGTAAGACCGGTTCAAACTATGCCGCGCCGTGTGCATACAAACAAGTGCAGCCAAACTTCGCCATACAAACTAGTTGAGCTAAGCACACGAGCTTCTCAAAGGCTGTAGTTTCACGCGGCCTCACTTTGTCTGTTTTATTTGGTGTTAGGTAAGTAATAAAACAAGAAAATGGCATCATCGATACCTAGTTTGCTGCCTACTATCTAGTTACAAACTACCCACATTAAAACTCAGTTAAAAAGGTTCCTCCAATAGCCGTCGAAATGACATCAACGAAACGTTGTCAATGGACTAGACGGTCAATTATTGTGATACTGGTATGTCAATAAAGTATCACGAATATCAAAACAAGTGGATTTTAATTAAACATTTTTATTTAACAGTAAGTACCTGCAGATATTTTATAAATTAATAGTTTAGTCAAATGAATTTAAATGTGTACCTACTTAATTTATGTGTGTTATTATTTACTTCGATTTTGTAAAAACGTTATTATGGGTCTACATAAGCTCATAGTAGAGTGCGAGTGAGATTTACGAGTAACAATGATTGATGGCCCAGCAACTCGGTTCTCAACGCGAGTACTATAAATATGACTATATTTTATGGCGAGGGACTAGAAGTTGCGCTTAAAACAATATCACTTATAAACTATGAATATCAATAACGATTTATTCCTTACAATAACTCCAATTTGGCTGCGAAATTATATGTAAGTATCAAAATAAAACTCTGAATTCAGTAACATAAAAAAATACTCTGAAATTTTATAAGTAGGTACTTAAATCTATTCTTGACTACAAACGATTGATTGATAGATATAGCATATTATGCCAGTGTGTATATATCCATAACATAGTGATCAAAAACTTCTGAATAAACAAATGGCGGACACTAAGTTGAAGTGAATGGTAAATTTATCACAGCTACACAATTCACCGACTGCAAAAAAGAGATTAAAATACAAAAGTACATATTTTTTAATGAATGTAAACATTATCACGCTATCAGGAAAGTGAACAATAAATTCAATAACTTTCTTCTGTTTGCTATCAACACTGTAGGTACAATCTCAAATCCCGCTGACATGACATGATGCCTGATAGTGGCGTGTCAATCCATTCACTTCAACTAAGAGTACTATATTGTAGCTACAACTATTGCTAATGCAGCACAGTTGATAACTTTTGATCACAACATATTATTTACGACTCTTAACACCCGAATTTGTTTACTGACTATACATTCAATTCAATTGTTAGGAATACGCTCAAGCAGCTGTAACAAAATAACTATTATTAAAATTCCGATTGTTACCATAATCTATGACAATGATCAACATTCATCATTCGGTGTCATGCAACAAAACCATGCCACGTTCCAATTATGCCATTATAATAATTCTATCGTTATAATCAAAATAACATCTCTCCATACCCATACCTTACGAATATCTTTAAATATATGTTCGAAACTGTGAAACTAAAAATAAAACTAATATTAGGGTGGGTCTCGTTAAAATTGGTTTTATAACTATATTTTCGCAATCCTATCCTTCTTAAATTCACTTATCGTATCAAATATCACATCTTCGCAGCCGATCTTTAGATAAATAACAGTAAACTTTGGTTCTTACACAGACTAAGTACTTGAAGCCAAATATCATTCACCTCCAGCGTAAAGCAAGGTACAAGTACAGATGAGAATGATCCAAGGTCTCGGGAAGGATAACAGGTAACGTTAAACAATAGAAATAAGATAGAGTAAGTTTAGTAGACATGCAATACAAAGAGTTCTAAAACAGCAACACATATTTAAAGAACTACTAATTACCAAATCATACCAAAGTTAAAATAACATTGACGCATTATACCAAATCCCTTCCAAAGTTCAACTTCACTTGACTAGACCATTTCCATTGAGGTTTACGTAATTATTAGCGATTATTGGAGATTTTTTGTCCAGAGACGGGAACGAAATGTATGTCGGGTTAGTCACAGCGTTGTTCTGTGAATTTTTGAAATTGTTTTTCATTTCTTTTTCAAATACCTCGTCGGTTTCCTCGTCGATGCGTGGGTACATGTTGAGGTAGGGGGAGGCGTTGCCTTCCTGATCGGACTCAGAGCCCGAGCGGGCGCTCAAGTGGTTCAGTGAGAGCATTGGGGTGAGTTCGGAGCCCTGGCTGGCCGCCGATACCCGGGGGTTGAGGTTCCGTGGGTCAAAGTCGAACGTGGGGCCCAGCCGCGGACTGAATATGGCTTGGTTGGCCGCCGGGGTCATAGCTAAGTACCCCTCGTCGTCTGCAATAGAAAAATACACAAATAACTACCTAATTAACAAACATATATGTTTTGTGATTGCGAAAGACGGAGCGTTTTGTCACTACACGAGTCTCTACCTCATCAGACCACAACGAAGGTAAAGTCCGTGAGCTCTTTGAATGACTCTATGGTTTGTCTTGCTGTCTCCCTCACTCGGCCAGTATCAAATCCATAAGAGGAGTGAAACAGCAAGACAAACCCGAATGGCATTATATGAGCTCACGGACTGATAGCTACTGGCAGTGGACTGTACAGAGAGAATGGAGGATGATGGAAACACTTCTAAATGTATTATTATTTAATTATTGTAGCAAAACACAAGACGTACAAATGGTGGCACAAGGCAGACTGACGGAAAAAATATATTGACATGTATCAAAAGGGTAAAAATAGGCCGCAAACCAGTCAGTAGCAAACACGGACTGTAGCCCACTTAAATCTTCTCTTTTACTTCGGATACTAAATTGACAAGTGCAAATGTCAAGTTGTCGAATAATGATACCAGCTCTTATTGTTTAGAGGTGTACTCGAAACTATCGACAATGTTTATTTAGAAAAAGCAAGAGCAAATTTAAAGGTTTATTAGTTTATTGCACTACCTTATGCGGACTATACTTCATTTTTAAATTAGAGTACCAAAAAAAATTAAACATACCCAATTTCTCCTTCCCAAGTTATACTGATATTAAATTAGTATCTACACATTTTATAGGATAACTTACAAAAATCTACTAAATTTAATTACCCATAGTAAAGCTTGTACTTAGTTTGGGGCTGGGTCAATTGGTGTAATTTGTCCCAAGATATTTATTTATTTATTTTATTTTATTTATCGTTAACTTTCGA
Organism: Pandemis corylana; assembly: GCA_949127965.1. NCBI lineage: Eukaryota > Metazoa > Arthropoda > Insecta > Lepidoptera > Tortricidae > Pandemis > Pandemis corylana. The sequence goes on along the minus strand of OX421855.1, from coordinate 7,329,890 downwards.
TAGTGGTGGCACATCACTATTTTTGGATTGCAAAAAACATGCAATACGGCTACCTAATGTCATTTTAGTATCCGATATAAAAGAATAGTCTTTAGTTTTAGTAACAAACGAACATCAGTCAGCGAGTATCACATTAAATCTCTAGCTACGGGTTTGTTCCAGTACTCAATGCAACAAGGAAACATGAGTTAAAATAAACAAAATTCTGTTTTTATTCGGCTGTGATGTTTTACGGTTTTAAGTAATTGGAAATTCATGTGGAAAATCCGGCCATAAAAAAGAACCATCAGCACCATAACTGTTATGATTATGACTTGTTTGTTTTTGGCGCAAAGAGAACATTACAGGGCCAAAAAACTCATTAAGCCTGTGTTTTAGTGTACGTTAGTAAAATCAGATTAAATATTAGTAGACTATTAATCTTTAGTATTTACTCTAATCGTTGCAAAAGACGATCCGCCTAATTATGGAATGTTCGTTAATAGTTTCGCGTTAAAATATGATCAACATCTTACGAACATGCACTGACGTAAAGTTAAATACAATACTGTTAGTTGCGATATTTTTTTATGAAGTATCCTGTGCATTTACAAGAAAACTTTTAGTTTAGTTTTGAACAACGATGATCGTGCCACACATTATTACCCGGGAAGATCTTGCTGCTTGTTATCAAAACTGGGTATTTTCCGTTTTATCTAGAGATAACGAATATACAATTAAGTTTTATGTTAAAATACAACATAATGTACAAATAAATGGAAAGCATGTTTATAGTGTTTATATGATATGTACAAGTGTCTTAAACACTTGTTTCGATCCATTTACATATCAATACTCTGTAGCTACGTCCTTTGTAAAACTTTGACGTAGACGTGACTCAACTGTAACACATACTCATCGATTAACGAGGTTGCTACGTAATTAAACAAATGAAGATCCAACGTAAGCCAGGACTGTTTCTATACGACTGCGCGTCAAAATAATTTTTATATGTTTCGAGCGTATGTTTGTATTATGTATTCCTATGTGTGTTTTTCTCTTCGACAAGCTGTGCAATCTAAACAGCTTGATAGATTTTAAGATATGAGGTCCTGTTTCATTCTTCTTGGTTCTAGAAGTCACATAAATAAACCATAAATTATTAACAAAAAACATAAGGGAGGATGGAAACTTTTTTATGTGGTTTATACCACATGTTAAGTTTGTTTGTCCGCCTGCTATGATGTAGGTATACAGTTATTTCTCGTGAAATTCTATAGCAGAACAAATATTTTTTTCAGCTACTTAAACGTTATTGTGATCGGGTTTTTTCCTTTTTAGATCATTTGTTTCCTTCCCCTAGTTGTTTGTTTTATTGATGAAATCATTTTCCTTCATCATACAGAAAATATACCTACTAGAAATCTTTACATAATTAGTTTATTACTTAAACTTTCTCATTGTATACCTACTTAAAAATATTCCACTAGTACTTAATTTATTCTTCTGGTTCAAACAAAGGTCAGAGTTGTTGTTACTTTCAATTGACAACATAAAAAGCAAAAAACGGTATTTTATTTCAGATATAATTTTGTTTCAGATCGTCCCAATTATTCTAAACTAGCTTCTGCCCGCGACTTCGACTGCGTAGAATTAAACATACAAGCTTTCCTCTTGAATCACTCTATCTATTAAAAAAACCGCATCAAAATCTATTGCTTAGTTTTAAAGATCTAAGCATACATATGGACAGACAGATAGACAGCGGAAAGCGACTTTGTTTCATACTATGTAGTGATTCCAAGTAAATATAGTATATTATTATATAATCTTTAAGCTTTAAATATTATAACATACTATCTAATACAACTAACAACTTCGTGAGATTTTGTAATTATTTACTAGCTCTGTCTGTGCGTTCAAAGTCTACATTTAATATTTAGAAAACGGGACACGTTAAGGACTACTTAACTATTGTTAACTAACGTCACTGGGTGCCGCAGTGAGTGACTAAGTCTATATAAACACCAGCCAGATATAAAGACTACCAGTCTCTTTCTAGAACGAACAGTATGAATAAGACGGGCAATCTATGTCACGCGCGACGCGATTCTTGAGCGCTCACGTGCTAGACGTGGGAACCGGTCTGGATACTCATACGGCTAGTTGAAATCATTTATGTATACCAATCAATACATGCTTTAAGAGCGTACTTTGAAGGTGAAAGTAAATATTCAGCATTGAAACGTAACTAGAGTCGTATTTTAAATCAGAGCACTGTACATTTTGGACACCGAGGCATTTTGATTTGTAAATGCGCTTTTATTGATATATTTCTACATAAAACGACACGGAACCTTAATCAAAGATTAATGGTCAAACAAAACGTATAAGATTGTTTACAATACAATACAATACAAATACTCTTTATTGAACACCACAAATCAGTACAAAACAATACAGAAACAAAGAACAAAGTAGGCAATAGGCGGTCTTATCGCTTAATAGCGATCTCTTCCAGACAACCAAAAAGCTAAAATAAGTTGGAGACTTTCATTTCCATGACGACTTTTGAAGAAAAATCGACGGTTCCACGGTGAAATTTTCAAATTAATCTTCATCCACTACGCTATATCATACTATAATCGTAATCATTCCGTAACAGACTTAACAATTGCCGTCTGCTCTCACGACCGTGCACCGTCAAGATCCGTACCGTACCTGCTTACTTAATAGGTGATAAATCACATCTTTGACGCCCGCAGTAAACGAATACATTTGTGATACTGATACGCAACGGTGTACAAATGCGTAACTGTAGCCTTCATGTTACATACTGGGCTTTGTTTGTGACGGGCAAGACTTAATTATTATATTGTAACAGCCCGCAACTCTTGTATAATTCGAAACAGTGACGTCCTAGTACTTAGTATTTGAGTGGGAATCCTTAACTTACCATGTTGCAACGGTATCGTCGTGGGACTAGGATTGACGCCAAAGAAGAAGCCGTTGGCGTCGTTGGCGTAGTGATGTGGACTTGGCGTGATCTGGTTGTTGTAGTCCGGGGCACATACTCGCACCAAATAGTCTTCCCCGGTGCGGTCTGCGTTCTGGTCCGCCAATGGTGCGTTTAGCTCCAAATAATGCTAAAAATTAAAAAAAATTGATTAAAAGAAACACCAGACAGATTAGTGATGTTATTAAGCAACCGTGTGCTAATGCTGCATGTGGAACTATGTATGATACCGAAACAAGATACGAGCGGACAAGTGGTGTACTGAGGAGATCCTTTCCGGCTTAGCAGTACTCAAAGTCAAAAGAAATTCTCTTTTGTGAAATTGTACACATGATAAGGTAAGCTTTAAGAGTTTTAAGATGAATTTAGTTTGTTAAGGAGTCATTGGTAGATTAAATACAGACGTTTAAAAATCGGTTGAACTGTTAAGTTTTCTAGGTGTGTAGTCGAGGGCATAAGTATCGATACAGCCATCCTGTCTAATATATGTGTGTGTCACCGACCTTATTTTTTGTGGAATAAAGATGTATAGATGTTTTTGACGTCTTGGTAACGTACATACATTTATGCCCTTGACTGTACCTATTCTGTGGATCCTTTAATAATAATTACGAACATCGCCTATTATCGTGTCTGACAAGGAATTCTTTCAACTCGATTAAGGTTTCTTGACTTTATGCTCTAAGCACTTCCTACTATAATATGAAAAGGACATAAGAAAATCGGTTACTTACGTTGCGTACATTGTCTTCAAGGAAGGACCCAATGGTTTCTTGGAGCTCGGAGAAGGTAGGCCTCTTTCCCGGTCGATGCTCCCAGCATGACTGCATCACTTTGTACAGCTTATCGTCTGCATACATTGGTCTGTCTAGGCGATGGCTAGAATTTAATAATCATGTTCAGTTTAATATTTGGGGCCAAATAATTAAAAAGACGGTATAGAAAATATTGACTTAATATTGAATAGACATGTTCTTTGAAGATTACTTAGGTGAAAAGAAAAGGGATTTTTCGAATTTCCCACAGAACAAAAGGATGGGATAAAAAATAATGAAGTGGTTGTCCATGCAAGAAACCGGTTTATTTGGTTGAGGTATGTGGGTAGTACGAAATCCTTCGTGCTAAAGTACCCACGACCCGCATTTGGCTGGTTTTTGTACATTTTCGATGGGAGAGAGGAAGAAGTTTTAGCGCAAAATTTTGATTCTGCGCGGACGAAGTCGCGGTACAACATACATACATAAATAACGTCTTTATCCCTTACGGGTTAGACAGAGCCTAAGGTAACAAGACCTAATGACCACGTTTAGTGGGCGTATGGATGGAAAGGGGAATCAAAACAGTGATGGGTTGCTAGCCACATCGCCTATATAACATGATCCCTAAGATTTTCGCCCAATCCCTCGACGAGCTTTTACTATCTGCACGGGAAGAGAAGCAACTGGGCTGGTACATACATTCTATGTTTTTTCTTTGCTCCCAGACCAGTATGGAAGAAACGGTAGCGGTACAAGCTAGTGAGTAATATAATTTATGCTCTAACTTAATGTATGCTACTAGCTTTTATCAACGCGTTAAAAATAAGCTACCCGAAATACTAAATCCACGCAGACGAAGTCGCGAGTTAAAGCTAGTAAATAAATATAACGAAAGGCGTAATTTAGGACTTCTGTTAGCCACCTTTTCGCTATGCTATGCAATGTGAATTCTAATTAAAATGTGTTATGACATCAGACACGTTTTTTACGAGATCACCTTTGAAGAGCTCCATATTTCTATAGGTACAGTCGTATACATCAGACTTAGTTGTATACATTCCGTAGAAAATATATGACTAATGTAATTAACCGAGAATCATTTAAAACTGTTGCATTATAGTTTTTAGCTAACATGTTTTTGACGTACGTACTAAATATTTTAACTGGGTTAAAAAACAATCGAATAAAATATGAGAAATATGAGGATACTGAGGAAAGCCACAAGCATGTAACCAATAAATTCTACGTAAACTGTGCGATTGGTATGGTACAAAATTGGTATTTTCCTTAATTTCTTAAATCACGCATGGTGTAATTGTAAAAAAAAATATCTTGATTACCTATCTTGGGACAATTGACACCGATTGACCTAGTCCCAAACTAAGCAAAGCTTATAATATGGGTACTAGACAACGAATAAACATACTAAATAAATAGATACTTAAATACATGATTTTAAAAAACCCACAAGGTTTACTGGAAGAAATCCCTTTTAGGGATAAGTTCGCCTTTGTTATTTGTGTTGTCCTGTATTCATCTTTATCTTTTTCATATTATGTTTTATGTACAATAAAGAGTTATACCTACATATTAAACATCAATCTATATCTATATTAAACCTCAAGACTAGAGAACAAACATTCATATTTTCATACAAATATCTGCCCCGACCGGGGATCGAACGTCAAGCCAAACTTCATAGTCAGGTTCTCTAACCTCTAGGCTATCCGGTCGTAAAAAAAGACTATTGTAACGCGCGGATTAGGAGAGATTTTAAATTACAGATGAACTTACAAAAATATAACAAGGTTGTGAAATTTTAATAAATGATATGAAAGTTGTTATATAACTTATGATAAACGAGTGCCGTGCCATGTTGTTTACATGTGTTATTCTAAACAAAAGTTTAATTATATTAGCTGAATGTTGAACCCAAAGGTTTTTACACAGATAGACAGGAACTTTAAAAAACACAAGGTTTTAAAAAGCAATCGTACCCTTCCAACAGGCGCGGCAGTAGGTTTTGTGGACTGATTTCTGGATACGGCGTTTTGGCGAGTGAGAATAGCTCCCACAAAACGATGCCGAATGACCACACGTCGGACTGAGTCGAAAATATGCGGTCCGTCATGCATTCTATGGCTAACCACTTCACTGGTAAAGGACTCTGAAAATAAACGGGAAAAGAATTGATTAATAACTAAGTTCTTGGGCGATCTGGACCTGAAGGTGTTTACACCTGGAAGATGAAAGCGATAGACGAATTCTTCACGGACAAAGTCGCGGATAACAGTTAGCCTGAAATATTACAACCAATAGGCAGTAGGATTAGTCCTTTTGAACAACTTTGCAAAAGTTTTTCAAGAATTTTGAATTTACGTTGACAAAATGTTTTAAGTGCATCGATGTTCAAAGGGAAACTCATCAAAGACGTGACGTCAACATGTATAAGAAGTTCCAAAGAAAAAAACTCTGCTGGGTGTTTAACCACTGGCTGGTTCAATAAATATAAATAATGTATAATTAAAAAAAACCTAACCTTACGTACCTACCTATATATTACACAGGTATAATCGTTCTATGTCGTATAAAAAACTTACCATGAGAGTAAATACGAAATATCGTATATTATAAACAAATCAGGATGGCTTATCAGTATATTTCGTCTCTTAGATTACCGTGGACTTTTAATTGCCACCAATAAAAATTACGATTCATAAAGTCTAGTCGTCTCTATTAGAGAAATGATCTCAAGATATTGGCAGTGTCGTAGCAGACCATTACTGTCTCAATAAACTAGCTGGCGATCAAATTGAATCACGCTATGATAATGACCGTCCCGAAAGACGAGCACCGGTCAATCAATAACTGACTCTATTGCCTACCAGACGCGAACAAATTAGCCAATACACAAAGATAATAAAAGTTTATATCTCTCGTTTATGACGACCAAACAAACAGCGATGTGGCCATGACAACAGAAACGCGTCGAGACAAAGAAACTTACATTCTCTTTCTTTTGATACTCGTCGTTTTTGTAAATGCTTCGCGCCAGGCCGAAGTCGCATATTTTAACGACGTTGTCTTCAGCTAGTAAGATGTTTCTCGCAGCTAAGTCTCCGTGAAGGATCTGTAAACGAAACGAGTAAATTGTTAAGGATATAACGCATTTGCATCAGTTCCAATTACTTATGTCAACATGCTTGGTACACTGGTCATTTGCGGTAGAACTAGGGTACAAAGTAGTTCCATACCCACATATGTGTATATAAATGTGTCGGATTGCTACATCGGGTCGAGCTTGTAATTCGAGGAACATGGACGTGTCGCTGGATAGCTCATTACGTAGGTAGTATATACGCAACATAAATATTGTCCGTTAGTAAATATTTATCAGGCCCGGTTAGAGATTTGAAGATGGGTTTTGGAAGTGCCAATAAAACCGTTACGAGGGCAAAGCGTCTTTAACAACCGAATAAAACATGAACATTTACTTGTTCTATTGCCATTTTACGACCGAATCCACTGGCTTAAAGCACTCATTAAATAACTATATTATTAATTAATTTTTAACAAATAATAAAATACTATTCCGTTATTTAAAATTATTTCTGTTGTTTATGTTGCACGCAATTTCGAATACTTCGTTGGCATGGTCCGGGGTTTGAAGTCAATTGATTGATAGCTTAATTAACTTCTTTCTACTTTAATTAATTAGTTTCTTAGTAAAATACGCGTCAAGGTCAATAAAAAAACTAATCCTTGATTCGTTTTACAATTAGAATTTGAGTGAATAACCTATTTGTTCTTCTAAATATACTCGTCTATTGTTTGCCATGCCACATAACAGATTTCAAAACGTTTCAAGCCCATTGAGTAAGGGCCAGGACTCTGGTTGCTACTTCAGTATCTATTTTGCCGATCACATCGAGATAATCGTGATGGGTTGTTATCTACGTACCTTTCTGCTAGCCAGGTACTCCATGCCCCTGGCTATTTGGAAGGCCCAAGCTAGGAGGTCACGGGAGTACAGCGGTCGCGGCTTGCGTCCGTCGCTCACGTAGTCACTCTCGTAGTTAGAACGCCATTCGGGCTGCACGTAGCCCGTCTCTGATACTGCCAGTGCAATATTAGTTATAGTCGGTCACAATCGCATTAAATCTTAACGCTATTATGGGTTAAGTTGATGAATTGCTAATTCTATATTCTGAAGAACAAGGAATGGATTGAAAGCAAGAAAACACTATACACAAAAAACGTTGTCCTACTTCGTATTGCTGTTGCGTGAAAACTGAGAATGTTGTCAATTGCTTTAAGCGTTCATGTTTACTACTTATAATTATTTTACTGCTCCTCGCACCGATCGATCGTATCGGATCGATCCAAAATTTAACACAGAGGTAATCTTGCTTTTAACCATAGGAATTAACCAATAGAGCAGACATATCGTAATTTGTTTGGTGCTATCTAGTACGGTAGGCGGCAAATGGCTAAATGTTGCAGAATTAGATAGCTGGTATAACTAAGCTACTTATATTGGTTAGTTCCGCTGTGTTTTAACCTTATGGTGTGACCTGTCCTATCAGTCGTGGTTACGCGACGGGATAAAAGCATGGGATTATTTTGCCTTTTGTTATCATAAAGCGTCAAAAAACATGCAAGGTGCTAAATAATTCGTAATATTATTATGATACCAAAATTGGCTTCCGTTGTTACGTTTTGATTGTTAAAAACGAATATTATAGCAACAAAAATACATGATAGGTATTTTGAATCTGTCTGCATAGAACGTATTAGGTATGTTTACTGATATAGGTACCTATACATATAACTACGATTAAACTCGTACATTCGTTGAAGTCTTTAAGTATGAGAGGGAGTTTTTTTTATGACAAGTAAATTTCTTCAGATTATTATTACATTACCCAGAGAAGAAAAAATTAAAAAAAAACAATCTGAAAGAAAAATCCAGCATAACAATGAACTTCGGCAGAAGTTTTTGTTAACAGGAAATCAACCAATTATATTGATAAGAGAAACTAAATCAAGTCAAAAACAGGTTTAAAATATGCAACGATTTACGTTCAATATAAGGAAAATTTCGCGTATTATTTACACTGTATTCATTATTTAATAAAACCAATGAGTCTAACATCCAGCACTTCGAAAGTAAGTATGTAAACTTATTTATTTAACACAATTATTAGGAAATGAAACATAATAAACTCCAGACCATAAAGAAACAGGAAAAAGTGCTTCAGCATTCAATTGGTGTTTTCATATTCTACTTAACAAAACTTGAATTATGAGTGCAATGAAAACTGTAAAATGCATAAAAATTACCTTTTTCAGATTCCGAAGGTTTCAGTTTGTCTGATAAGAAATCGAATTGTTTAATTAAAAATTTAAAACTTCCCAGAAAACTAAGTATGAGATGAGATTCGGCAACATAATCTTGTACCTAATATTTCAAAGGTATAATTATATCAATTTACAGTGCAACCTGTATATATAAATTTGAGCAAGTAAGCGTACGAAGAAAACGGAAGTATTATATTATTAGTTTCTAGTAAGACTCCATTTTTTGAGATGCAGATAAGCATAACTAAAGACAATTTTTGAATATTCCTGTCCAACATCTTTTATATTGGTTTAGGAAACAGCAACTTTCTAGAAAATTTATAATGGTGCGACCAGTTTTGATTATTTTCCTGTCTTAAAAATATGTTTAATTCTATTCCTGCAGGTAGGTATTTCATATAGGTACCTAGTATTACATTTTCCCAATATTAAAATTTGACATTTACCTGTTCGTCCTGATCGATTGCTGGCGGCCGTGTTTAGGAACGTGTGGTCTGTTTCTTGTGTCTGATTAGAGTTGAAGCAGTCGGAATTCATCCTGAAAACATTAAATTGCATATGACAATCGTAATTATTAAATGTATTTTGTTTTTTATTTGCTTTCATTTTTCTGATCAGGACGGGATAATGTTTCCGCAATGGTAATCCTTCCATTTCATGTAAATTGTGAATATTATTGGGTTTGAAAATATCTAGGCTGTTGCCTTCGTAACAGGTAAAAACATTTTTTGCAATTAAATTGAAAATAATGAAATTTAAACATACTAAAACTGGCTCAGTTTCTATGAAACTATTAACAACTAGCTGTTGCCCGCGACTTCGTCCGCGTGTGTTTTTGTGATACTTACGGCTTTTCTCGATATCAAAATTATTATTATTATGACTATTAACTTCGTCACATGAACCACTGAAAGTATGTACGAAACTATACTTTTAGAATTACGTCATGAAAATAATAATTTGCGAAACGGAATCTTGAAAAAAAATCAAGTGCAAACTGGTTAATGACTCATCACATTTATTTATACTTTATTTTACAAATAGTTTTATTTATAGTTTTGTTTATAGTTTCTTTATTCAAAAAAGCTAAGTACAGTTTTAATTACATCACTATTAATTTCGCCAAACTATGACGCTTATTGGCGAATACTGCGCTCACTTTAACGATATTTGTACCCTGATTAATTTAAAAAATTAAATCTATCCCCGTTTTAATTAATATTTTGCGACTCAATTTTTTCTAGCAGAAGCTTTTTTAATTTATTTTCTTGGTTTAAGTAGGTACGTAATTACAGATTATTAACACTTATTATCATTCTACAAATTAATTACCTACAGGGGCCTTGCCATAGTTATTGCCATGATGTCTTAATGCGATTCAGTTTAGGTTCGCTCGCTGTCAGATTTATACTAAAAGCACCAACTTTTCACAATAAAATTCTGACATGTTCGTAGCGCAGGCGTAAACGCGCCCTTTGATTTTGCTTTTTATAGGCAAAGGTACCAAGAACATACAGCCAAGCGTTTCACGCCGCCCTCATATTAATATCAGGTTTTCAAATAAGAGTGCGTTCAAAAACCGAACACGTTGTTAATAATGGCGCAATAAATAAAAACAAAAGTAACGGTATTGCATATTGAACTTTAGGTGTTAGGTAAAGAACACAATTTAGGACGCCAATTTAGGTTGATTTAGGATCGACAAAAATCTCTTCGTTGAAAAAATGCCTGTACAGCATGTAATTATTATATTAATGTTTTTTCAAAATTGACACGCTTTTCCGGCTATTATGTCTTATGTACATTTGTATCTATCTATTTTCTTCGTAGTATTATTTTGTTTGTAACTATTACCAACTACTTATACCGAGGAAGCTGATTTTCTTGAGTTCCGCTATTTTGTGCGTAATCACCTCAAAAATCAAATTTCAAGAAAACTGAGAAATTATATTTACCTGTATTAAATTGGAAGTATTATTTAGCAATTTTTAAAGGTTACGCTTCATTGGTTTTTATTGTATAGGTGTATGAAGTTAGTTAATTTTAAACACAAAACCCTCTTTTTTGCACCTCTGGATGAGATTAAAAAAAAATGCTAAAACAGGTATTTCTTTATTTTTATTACTAAGTATTTATTCTGAGTTTCATGATTCTAGAACAATCTAATTTTCTTTTTTCATACAAACTTTAACCCCCCTTTTCACCCCCTTTTTCCAAAATTTTCCAAAATTTCTGTAGCCTATATCCTATTCTGAATTAATTGGAATCGATTTGTGAACATTTCATTAATATCCGTTCAGTAGTTTTTACGTGATGCTCAGTCAAACAAACAAACAAACAAACAAACAAAAATTTTAAAAATGGTTTTAATATGTTCAGTTACCGATTTTAAGTCACCCTGGTCGGTTTTTTTTTTTTAATCTTCAATGTACAGATTTTTTGGTCTCAACGATTTTATTATATGTATAGATTCTCCCACATGATCATAAACATAAAAATGTCTAGAGCAATTAAGACCTTAAATTTATTATGAAGAGCGTCAATTTCAATTTAATTTTGAACTAATTTTATAAAACGGCTGTCCCTTATTCATAAAAAAGTTATGAACCTAATAACAGTTATAGGTACATATAGAGTTTGTGTCTGGCAGCGGCAATTTTCAAAGTGATAGATTACTATCACTCTCATATTTGGTGTTGTTGCCAGACACAGACCCAATAACATAACATAACACCCAAATGTTAAGTTAACAGAAGATTAACTAGCGTTTGTGAATAAGGGAGAAAGTTAACATTCTAAGTTCAGGTCTTTCCACAGGGAAAACTTATGAACAGTGTCGGTACATTCGTCTCGATCCAATAATACCAAGTATACATTTCCTTAAGCGTTTCAAAATTATAAGGCGCGGAATTTAGCAATAACTTTACCGGTTTCTAATCAGGACTACTTCGATACTATCTTATGCCCGATTGACTTTTAAAAGCGCACAGAATGCCACTAGCACGTATTGAGCCCATCGCCAATCGTCACTGCTTCCTACATTTACCCAAACATATTCCCTGTTTTCCTTCCTGTACAACTGAACGTATGAAAAATAACCAAACCTAAAGATTTCATTTCTAACGTCCAATATTTATTTTGCTTACTTTACTTTATTTCACTTCAAGATTATTGTATTGTCACTGAATTTATGCACATTAGTATGCCAAATTTCACGTCAATCTGACCACAAGATGTGGTTCAAAATTCACTTGCAAGATTTCATTACAGACACCGGGACAGGTGAGAGTAAATAAAGGCTTGTAAAAAATCGTTACGAACCCGCTGTTTCCACTGCTACAAGAGAAGGCTCGGTTTATGTTCCCCTGGTTTTTCTCCTTGTTGTCGGTCAGCTGATCAATAAACACATCACGGTGCCTCTGCATGTAGTTATGGATGTTTCCGAATTTGCAAAACTCTACTATCACGATTAGTTCACCTAAAAAAATATTGAAAATGACACGGTGGAAGCGACTTTAGCTACAACTAAATAGCTAATTGGAACGTTCGTGTTATTTACTAAATGTTAAGTAAACTGGTCAGTAATTAGTAGTTTTAGTTTTGTATTTACATTTTTAACTATCTGTTGTTTCATACTTACATGGAATCTAAACAAACTAATTTCATCGAAATTCCCAAACTGGTCAGTGTTTACGACTTAATAAATTATTTGGTTTTTGTCTCCTATACATTATCCTCCTCCTGTACATTATAAGGAAGAAAGTATTCCCAATAAGCACGGAATATTTTCCAAAAAAGTAGGTACATTTTAATTAAGTGCCTTTGTATTTCTATAATAGGTATGTTTGTTTTCATTGTCTCACACAAACACCGAATACCAGTGGTTTCCTTTTTATTTTGATATGTTATTAATAAACCACATTATAACAAAATACGTAAAGGGAAAGTTTTAACACGAGTATTGTTAATTTATTACCTTAAGTTAGAATATTATGCAAGGACATTTTGCAGACATCAAAACAATACATTTTAGGAAGATATTACTAAATATGACGGGTCAGTGCTTAAGTCGTCTTGGCAAATTAAGCGTCACTCGCGAAGTGAGGACCTGTTTTGAATAGTTCATGACAGTTGCTGACACTACTATTATACTGTGAGAAAAGATCGGAGGAGTAAGATTTATTTTGGGGATTGTGACTTTAGCGTAATATATTTTATGGTTATAGGTCGATGTATTAATCTCTAATCTTGAAAGTAAATGAAAAAGTTTACGATTGGTGAAATAAATAACTTACGTTTGCCAACATGTTTGGTGCAAGCTCCTAACAGGTTAACGATATTAATGTGTTTCCCGAGATGGACCATTATCTTAAGTTCTGATGCCAGTGCTTTGATGTAGATATTGTCAGCTGTTTTCTTAACCATTTTGACGGCTACGGTTGTAGTATCTTCAGCATTAATAATGCCCCGAGCTTCGGCTTTGTATACAACTCCGAAAGCCCCAGCGCCGAGTTGTGTTCCTGTGAAGTACATATAAATTTACGTATTTATAAACAACATAACATATAAATATTTGGCCGCGGAAACAGTGGAGCAAATTTTATAGTAAGTATCAAGACATTGCTTGTCGATGGTAGCTTTAGTCTGGATAAGAATTAAAGAAACGAGTACATAAATGCAATGCGAAATTTTTGAATTGTTGAATCAAAAGTTTAGATATTTGGGGTGAGAAATCCAAATGAAGGACGGATGATAAAGAATAAGAAAATAAACATGGCTATCTGCACAATTTGAAAACATAAGATACTTTTGATTGTTTCAGAAAACATTATGAAAATATAGTTTTGCCATAATTACCTAAAGTTAGTTTGTCTGCAGGGAATTCAAACTTGTCATCGTATGGCAACAGCTCAGCTTGCTCATCGATTCCCAAGTCTGGGTTCAAGGACTTTGTAGCACCCTCCTTGAAGTACAGTAGACCAGCTGCTGCCAATTGCTTCCGGAACTGCTTTTCTTTCTTTATCTTCCAAGTCAAGTAGACCACCAATATGATCAATGCAACAATGATGACTCCTATAGCACTGAGGTAGGCTTTTATGTACGGTGACTTTCCTGTTTCTGTGTATAGAAAAATACTTTAAAAAAACTGTAAAATTTATTTGTGTTTTATGTACAATTCTTCAGAATTCTTCAGTCCTTCCATGCTGGTCTGGCAGCAAAGGAAAAACATAGAATGTACCAGTGTTGCTTCTCGTTCCGCGCAGATGGTAAGAGCCCATCGAGGGAATGGGCAAAATTCTTAGAAGTTTAAAATAAATGCCTCTTAGTTTAAAAAAGATAAACTCGTAACTATTTTGTATCTTTTATGTCTGTCCATCTTTTTTGCTGTCATTAAAATAAGTTTGCTTAATTATCCAATTTATATTCAAGTATTTCCTATTGGACAGGTCAATATCTGTATCGAATGATTAACGATACTAAAAATGGAAAAGCACGACGAAAAACCTACTTCCTAAGGCTCATATTCGTTTGGCGTATACAAATTTGTGGATTATTTGCATTGTTTGTATTTATTTGGTTGTCTGGTAGATATCCCTATTAAGCGATAAGACCGCCTATAATCTACCTTATTCATTGTTTCTGTATTTTTGTGTACTGATTTGTGGTGTTCAATAAAGAGTACCTATTTGTATTGTATTGCATTGTTTGTAAAACTAGGTGGGTATTACTCCTTTTAATTAGGCATGATAATATCGAAACCGATGATGCACCTTCCTAAATAATGCGGGAATTCTGTGAATTTGGTCAATTTTCGCAGCATGTTATTAAAATGTTTTTAACTACCCGTGTAATATTCATGCTTGTTTGAGTAACACTTACTGATATTGATTACGTAGGTCTTCTTGCTCTCAATACCGCGATGAAAGCTTGAATTCTTAGTTCTTGCAACACACTCATATTCATCAGTTGTATCATCTTTTTTCTCAAACGTATAAGTAGAATTAATCGTAGTATGATTTGATTTCAAAACAGTAATGTTACTTGTTAGCGGTTGGCCATTCTGTGGTGATAAAAAAATGCACAGTAATGTAATAATAATAATAATAGTAAAACTAAAACAAAGAGATAGAATTTATGTATTTACCTTAGACCAAGTGATTTCCGGTGGGGGTACCGCTTCAGCTACGCACAATAGTTCAACTTGTTGGCCAAAGACCACTTCCTTGGTCTCAATGTCCAAAACCGGGATCTTTACGTTCGGTGGGTAAAGGGCTGTTGGCATACATTACGTTAATAATCAAGTAAGTTATGTTCTGTAGCTATGAAAGTAACGAATAGTTATTTAAAAATTCCATAAGAGCCGTCTATCGATTGAAGCATAAACACACAATGATTAAGTGGTTATGTGGTGGTTATAAATTCCAACTTAGAATCGTCTCTTAACAGCTTAATGATATCACATAGTATATAGTCTACTATTCAGTGTTCGCAGTTTTATATTTTTAATGACTAATAATAATATGTGACAACAGAACCATATTAGATCATATAAGATTCCTTTACGCTGAATATGTCATCAGTTAAAAAACATTAATATCAAATTTTAATTTCTTTTATCTAGTAAGTGCGTGCAATTTACTTGTAATACAGTAGTACACAACTGATATGGCTCACCGATATACCTGCGCAGAAGACGCATTTCAGAAGCGCGGGAAATGCAATTGACCAATCGGTATACTGCACGCACGGCGCGTCTTTTTCCTGTGCCGCTATTGGTGGGTTGCTGCCACCATGTTAGCGCGCGCCGCTTGGCATGTTAGTCAGTCGCCAAACTTCCGAGTGAGTACACGCGTTGCTGACAAAAGTACACATAGTGGCAAAAAAAGTATTCTATTTCTTGACAGTGTCAAAATGAGTTCTTTAAAAAGAGGCCGGCCGCTTAAAAGACAAGCAAGGGAGATCGTGCATAGTTATTGAAATGAGCCCATATCCTTCCAATAAAAAATAAAAGAAAATTCACAAATAAAAAATTCGGAAAATCCCTTCTTAGAGCACCTACAGATCCTCTAGGAATATTATCTACTAATTATAGTCTTAATTATTTACCTTGTGTTTTTATCCCGAGGGAAATTTGAAAAATTCCTTTGTAAGTGCATCTTTATACTAATCAAGGAATAATGTGTTGGCATGCTAAATTTAATGTCTGTAGCTTTATTAGTACAACATTTCGGAATTTTCCAATCCTGTGGGAAAATCGGGATAAAAAGTAGGTATCCTATGTCCATCTCCTGGTTCTAAGCTACCTCCCTACCAATTTTCAGCCAAATCGGTTAAGCCGTTTTTGAGTTATAAATAGTCGTATTTTTATCCCGTGGGAAATTTGAAAAATTCCTTTGTAAGTGCATCTTTATACTAATCAAGGAATAATGTGTAGGCATGCTAAATTTTATGTCTGTAGCTTTATTAATACAACATTTCGGAATTTTCCAATCCCGTGGGAAAATCGGGATAAAAAGTATCCTATGTCCGTTTCCTGGTTCTAAGCTACCTCCCTACCAATTTTCAGCCAAATCGGTTAGGCCGTTCTTGAGTTATAAATAGTCTTATTTTTATCCCGTGGGAAATTTGAAAAAATCCTTTGTAAGTGCATCTTTATACTAATCAAGGAATAATGTGTAGACATGCTGAATTTAATGTCTGTAGCTTTATTAGTACAACATTTCGGAATTTTTCAATCCCGTGGGAAAATCGGGATAAAAAGTATCCTATGTCCGTCTCCTGGTTCTAAGCTACCTCCCTACCAATTTTCAGCCAAATCGGTTCAGCCGTTCTCGAGTTATAAATAGTGTAACTAACACGACTTTCTTTAAGTATATAACTAGATATTATATTATACGATACGAAAATGTCAATATCACACTATAAAGATTAATTAAATTATTATTAGGTATACAATACAATTGAATTAGGCTATATTAAGGAAAATTATATTTTTTATAAAAAATATAAACTGTTTATTTACCGTTAAAATGGCCTGCATTATAATTCAAAAAGAGGGGTGGCTTGCGTGAGTGAGACGAATAACAGGTGCACTGTAATTTGCACCTTGTATCTATAAGACATAAGACTGATTAAAAGTTTGAATCGTACCTTCGGTTATCATCGGAATAGTTTGTTCGTATCTGCGCGGCCGAAAATGCACGACGCGCCATATCAGATGTGTACTACTGTACCTTGAAACAATGCCGGCTTGAACCGGCACGTGTAAACATTTACACTGAAAATACTTTGTTTAGATTTACCTGCAACTGTAATGAATACTGTTTCACTTTGCGCAGCTACATAGGTTTCGTTGTATCCAACACATGTGTAGTTGCCGGCTTGACTTAGCGTTATTTTGTCTATTTTTAATACAGCGATCAAGGATAGCGAACTATTGTAGGAATCCACTGCTCCAATGTTGATGGGATTATGAAACAAAACAGTAGATTCATAAGTAAGAAAACCATTATATTATTTATAGTATTTATTTCGTTTGTCATTAAGTTTACTTACTTTTTAATTTTTACATTAATCGCCGTAAATGTCTTATTTCTGTTTAAGCCATGGTTTGATTTAATATTTTTTTGGTGGAAAAAAAGAAAAATACAGGGGCTATCATTGTAGTCACAAAGAAATTTATCCAATACAACAACTTTGAAAGTAAAACAACGATTAACTTACCCATGTTATAAGGTAACTCGGAATAACCGGGTCCTAACCAGTTCACAGACGAATAAACATATTTGGAAGCCAGGCACTTGATAGTTACAAATTGACTATCATAAACCCATTTTCGTTTTTGTCCATCAACGTATTCGCCATCAGGAACACCGAACCCATCGGCAATCTCGTCCACGAGAAATCTTCTCTGCACAAAATTATGATTCGGTTTATTATTGATTATGTTTGAAGCGCTGCAGGTTACTGTGCCCGATCTGCTTACCGACATTTTGAGAGTCGATATAACTTTATATTCGAATTTTTTATCTTCGCCCTGTAAATATTTGGAAACGGTCAAACGATTAATGTGCTAAAAAAGGTCCATACAATTATTTAAATAGTGGTACACCGTAAAACGTTCTCACAGTAAGTTTTTTTTTTTTTTAACGCTGCAATGCGAATATGATATTTTGTGTAAAAAGGTTCTTTGGTGGATCATGGTTCAATCCAATTAACATTAATAACAATATCGATTGATAATGTTTCATTGTCTGAGTCATAATGTATTCTGATTAGAAAATATTATGAATCAGACAATACTTATGATTAAGACTGTCAAACCGGAAAAAGTTAAATCTCGATTAAGTAGAGACAAAAAATTACTTTAAAAGAGATTTAACGACTAAATCGAGACGGTTTTCCCTGCGAAACGGCCTTAATAGCAGTAAATAAGCAATTTTCAAGTTTAAAAATAAATCTTACTGTTTGGTTTGTTAATTCATTCGTTTCGTCATCTACGAAAGACCACACAACCGACGGTACCGGGTACCCAGTAACTTCACACCTCAAAATCGCAGTAGTGCCAACTACTTTCCTGTCTTTTGACAATTCGAACTGGATCTTTGGAATGTCTACAAAATGAAAATATTTATTCCAGTACGGTAGTTCATAAGATATACCAACAGAAAAAATTATCTATGTAAAAGCATACCAAACACGTTAAATGTATATGTCAACGTCTTAGTTCCGTTGGCATTTCTCGCTTCCATGGTGTAACGTCCTGTGTCGTATATATCCACATTGTGGACTATCAACTTGGGATTGCCTACTAGAGTTCTTGTGATCTCATATTTAGAACTAGGTGTTATTGAAATATTTTTGTCTTTATAACTGAAAAAAAATATAAATATTATTTTTTTCTATAAATATCTATCTTATTTCGTGCAAGCCTAACATGTTTCTCCATTCCATCTATTTTAACGCCTTTGTAAACAATCCAATTTCATCTAAATTCCCACGCCATCACTCATAGCACACAATTAGCAATTTTAGAAAATATTATATGAACTTTCAACATGAAATAGTCCGAAACATGTCGAGCATCACTCGACTTTTTATACGTGAGTTATCCGTTTATGTGTAATGAATATTATATGAACTTGGGGAACTTGTTTGTTTACTAATAGAATGGACTATAACTGCCGAGCCGAGAGAACTACGCGCAAACGACGGCGCAGCCACTGACATCTGTATTGGCCTATCTAGGGTGATATATATAAAAAAGTAATGTCCTAAGTGATCTAAAACTATTTTCCACGTATTTTGAGTACATTTCTACATACATACATTGCAAATTAAATAAAAGCTTGTAAAAAAGCATCACTCATAAAGAGAGTTCTGTAGTCGTAATTAAATGAAAATAATAACTACAATCATCGTTGATCCGCTAACACAAAAGACAGTACTTATCTTCATAGGAAAATAATAGCGGATACGTCCTTTTGTGCATGAAGAACAGTTTTTGGCGATATCTCCGAAACTATAATAGAGAAGGACGTAACCGCCGTTTTTCCCAAGAAGATACGCTCTTTTGTGTTTGCCATTGTGGTAATCGTTATGAGAGCACTTGACCGATTTTTTTACAAATATAAACCATGTTCATTTGATTTCATACTCACAAACGGTATGTAGCAGGAGGGTAAGCATTCAGGTAATACATAAAGCTGAAATCCCTTTCTCCGGTGGTGATATTCAACTGGTTCCCATTCGTAAGATTTAGGAATGGTGTTTCTGGAAGAATATGAGTACTTATTCCATTATTAATATTTATAAAAAATTCCTGACAAGTAAACATTTTTATACTAGAAGAAGTTATTCGTTTATGCTATACAGCAATAGGAAGCATCATGAATGGTACCTGAGAAGTAAATTCTTGTTTTAGCGGGTTTGTTATCATTATTTTTCGTTATTGCTATACAAGTATATGTTCCAGCATCAGTTTCCTTAGCATTCTTAACACTTATAGCTTTGTATAGTGTGCCATGTAGTGTCTCGTTTTCGTTTGAGCTTATATCAACCTGAAAATAATTGAAAATAAGACATCAAATTGTTCTCTATTCCACAACGCGAACTCCGACGACGAGAACTCGGGGGCTGGAGAAGCCGAGAGTGTGCACCGCGCCCGCGCGTCGCTTCATACCCCGCACTCGCTTACGCCTAGAAGCTAGAGAATCTTGTAAATTTTTAATCCGTCTCATTATTGGTTTCATTATTAATTTGTTACAATAATATTTCAACGTCTGAACGGTTTTTTAGCCGTGTATCCACTAGACTAGAGGCAGCTTCAGGTTGAACGGGGCCTCACTTTGCCACACCCTGATTCAATCATGTTTATACAAATGTTGTTGTTTATACATGTTTATAAAAATGTTGAAAAAAAAACTTATACAAATACGTACCTCACTGAAAATCTTCCGAGGAATGGTCCATTCAAGTGAAATAGCAGAATTGGATTTGTAATTAACCGTGCAGTTTAGTAATATTGTTTCACCTTCGAGAAAATATTTGTTTTTGGCGTCTATCGTCGGTTTATCTAGTGACTCCACTTCCACTGAAAAAAAATCGTTGATTATTAGGAAATTTTAAAAGCAAAAATTCACTAAAACGTCTAAGTGAACAGTACAAAACGCAATATCTAATATTTGTATTTAATACATAGCAAAAAAACAATAAACCGTATTGTGAAAATAACACATACCTATGCCAGCTGAGCATTTTGGCATTCGGTATAGACGAGCTCTTACTGGGTTGGGTACCGAAGATGCGATACTATTCCCAATATGCAAAAATATTATTTAACATTCTCTCTACTGCACTACATTTTAATATTGCAGTTTAATTTTGATTTTGAAGTTATATATTCTAGTTTGAAACGAACTGTAACTTGTACGCGCGTGATTAAGTTTTAAAGTACCGTATTTATAAGTCAGTTCACAACATTATTTAAGTAATTTTAATGTAGCAATTCACCTACAAACATGACGAACACAATACATAATGACTTATTGTAAAGGTGAAAATATAAATAGACATTGTACATTTACGTTTCCGTAACAAATGCAAGAGATTAAATTATTAGTTAGGCTTGTGCACAAAAAATAATGCAGAGCAATACACCAAAGAAAAGAGAAAGAAACTGAAGTAAGCAAGCAGCAGGCAACATGAAACAGAGATTTGTTATCTCAACAAACAAAGAATTAGTACGAAACGAACTAAAAACACAGAACGAAAAATGAACAGATAGTGTAACCACCACACCATGCTACCTCGTTAGGTGATAATTTCATCACTACTTACAAGGCTTATTAGAACGAAAATACAAGTTGGCAGTTTTCGAAGAGGTTTGGATGCCGCGGCGACCTTCGCACTTGTAAGTGTGCGCCTTATGCACTTTGATTAAAAACCCAATCTTTGCAGAATTTCCTAGTATATGTGGTTTCTTGTTACCCGCCTGCTCTGGTTTCTTGTATCGTCAAATAAATATTTAATGGTTAGTTTCAACGTTTAAATTATACTATTTACACGTTAGGTCATGTTTTTCAAGTTTAACACAGTTTTAGTAGACAGACACCCAAACAAAGCTATCATCTTTTAATGAAAAAGTGTAACATTATGTTAAAATGGAAAAACATGTTATACCACTTCCACGAAAATGTCTGTCATTCGTTAGTTTAGGTACTTAATTTACATTAAACATAATAATTGAACGTCAGCGTGCCAAGTTGGGAGTAATTTAATTAACCAAAAATCGATCCCAAAGATTACAAGTATCATTTCCGTGCAAGGGTCATTTTTATGTTAAGTTTTTAGCACATCATCTAAACACCTACGTTTTTGCAAAATAAAGATTTTTTCATTTGGCGCAAGTCCATTCGTGTCAAAGCCACTACTACATTGGACTGTGAGTACGCGTATGTTCAGGTCAAATTCAAAGACGTCACTGTTTAAGATAAACCCAAGTTTTGGATTATATTGTTCGTACTTAATGTCTGTGAAATCCTGTTCATCAAAAATGTTTATGAAAGTGAAAATGATAATCATGCTATTTAGCTCAATAAATTTTAGCCATAAGCTTTCTGACTCATTTTTGCCTGGAGGCTAAAATTTTTTTCATGCAGAAAATATGTTCAACTGCACAAATTGTGTCAAGTTCTGTATTTTTTTGTATAGCATAGGCTCATTCGTCGTCATTCTCTGTTAATTTTTAATAACAAACATGCAAATTCAGTTAGTTTATTTTCATGTTTTAAGTTAATCACTCATGACGGCATAGGATCCTGAATTGGAAAACATGATTATTCGTATCTGGATACAAATGTCGTGCTATAGTCTGATACTATTTTACTATTTGTAAAGATACGTACCAAGGTCAAATAAACTTGTATGTCTGGATATGTTGGTTTACATTCAATAACTATCTTCGAACCAGGTACGACAGAAACGATTTCCCTCATTGGCGCAATTAAATTGTTTGGATCTAAAATCACGACATAAAGCAATTAAACTATTCAGAAGAATATTGTATATATTTTTTAATGTATTGAGACCGATGGATGAAAATTTAGTCTCACCGTTGACGAAGACGTATGTGTAAGAAATGTGTTCGGTATTTGTGGGCTCTTCGATGAGGTCGGCTAAGACTTCAGACACATCCACCTGGTCGTCGAAACAAGCAAAATAGCCGACCGCGAACTGGTCCACGTCGTACATGTCTAATGCTATTTCGAACCCGTATTCATTGTCAGAGGGTGCCACGTATCTAGTCGTCATTGTAAAATTGCCAAATTTCTCTTCTGCCAGTTCTTGTTGCTTAAATTGCAGTGGTGTCTTTCCTTTACAGCGAATTGTATAATTTTGACCTTTTTCTAATTTTATTTCATTAGGTGCCAATATAATTGGACCGTCCGATTGTTGCGCATCTGAAAAGGACAACAGGGCCTCGTTTACGAGATATTTTTTAATCGAAATTTAGTACTCTTTTTACAGAAACACCCGCTAGCTATATTTGAACACTGCTTTTGTAAGCATTCTTACAGATCGACGTCACCTACATTTAGTTTACATTTAAAATATATATATATATTTAATCCAATTATGCGACCTTGTTGTTCTATCCTAACCCATCGCGCTAACAAAGTAGACTTTGCCTCGATTAATTGTTTGTAACTTTTACGTAAGTATACCTCCCTAATCATGTTACCGAAGTAAACATTGCGAGCATTGCCATTAAGTTGGAACAGATGTTTATCACTTCAATCGATGAGAGAACATTTACTCCTATTAGGTGTAAGAATAAGAGACAGGCGAGGTGATGAGCTTATCATGCTAATGGCAGCCGTAACTTGACCCGCGCCGGCGCTGCTGCCGCGCACCTGTCCTATCGAAAACACTATTAATTAGCAACGTTCGTCCAGGGCGTGACACAGGTGCGGTCAACATTCGGAAAATTAATCCTACCAGTTGAACGGCAAACAAACCGCTCCGCAACGCTACTGGATGATAACGGTAATTGATCGTATCAAACTCTGAAAACAACCACCAATTAAGTGATTAGGACCCTGCGGTTCTACTTATCAAAGAATTAGAAGTCATCAGTTAAAGTGACGTCTTCGCTGGACAACATTTTCTGTTTGTCTAGACTCCTAATCAATTATTGGCAATATGTTACACTGGCACATTGGACACATTAGTGTAACTAGCTGGATAAAAGCATTTTTATTATTGGTCCAATTAGTAACTAATTGCCGGTAAGTGGTGTAGCTATCAATCTAAGAAAAGAAATAATAATTGTAGTCGAGTACCTGTATCATACAAACGACGTTTAAATTTAAAAATCTGCTTAATTGAACGGTTTCGTTTCCGTTTATCTCTGTTAATTATCCGCATATCTTCTGGTGTAGGGAACCGACTTTACGACTTTCTTCGTTGTGGATTTTATCTTTGTATATTCATTGAATAAACGTGTTGTCTTTGTTATACGCACACATTAAAGTCAACAACTCAGAAATCATCTATCTGTCTAAGCAGAGCATTATTATGCTAAAGAATCTCTAGTACTTGCATACATAAAATGAAGGTACAAAGAATGGTAAGATTAGCTGTTAAGCTATCAGTGAGCAGATTAACAAATGAAAGCATCCGTTCATACCGAATCACACTAACACCTACGAGTATGTTTGGATGCGGCTAAAGAAATGAGTTTAAAATCTTGGTAGGTAACCAAACGCGTAACATCGTTTTTTGGAGCGCTCAGAACATGACAGATTGTAGATTATGCAGCCAAAGTTTGTTATTAGATCCTGTTTTCACACATGTAATACTATCTCTTATTTAAATCCATCCATCGAGCCATCATCAAATTTTCGCAATAGCTGCGTTGGAAATCATGGTATAAAGGTGATGCGGCTAGCAACCCATCACTATTTTGATGCCCCTTTCCACAATATAAACGAGGCCTTTAGGTGTTATTACCTTAATCTCTGTCTACTCCGTAAGGGATAAAGACGTGATTTATGTATGTATGTACCTATTCATGTTGCGTTGGAACGAAGACAGCTGAAAACTATCATCGCACTAAATATTTGAACAGTAAGAAGTTGTTAAAGTATTATATGATTATGAATAACACAGGAACTTAAAGTTCCTTCAAGTTTATTTACCTTATATGAATTGTTGGAATTGATAATACAAAATAATGTCATACTTGATGTATATTTTGTCCATATCGCAACAGCGACAATGTACGGACCTATAATACAACTAAAACGTGCTACTAACAAGCGGATATGTCCGATATGAGAACAAGCGAGCATCCTGAACATGTTGCCGCTGTTTCGGAATGAGATATTTCCTTTCGTAATGTAACATAAGAGTGCATCACCTCTTTGAAATTTGGATCTTAGTGACTCGCAGAAATCTGGTTAAGAACCAGTTTTAATTATAAATAATAAAACAGATTAAAAAAGTACTTTTAAGACTACTTACTGTATCTACTATTGTTTTTGTACTTTTATGTTTGTAATACCAAAAACCACGTCAAAAATTTCAAGGAAAATCTTATTTCAAATGTTGTGTTTTGATGAGTATTTCATTATTTGTTGAAATTTATTGTGTTTCTTTTTAGAGACAAAAGTATTAGTTTCAATGAATTTCCCTAAATAAAGACCGAAGATTCATATACCTGATTTAGTTTCCGAAAAGTGTTTGAGAACGATAAAAATAAACGGTTGCTAAGCCACGCAATGATTAAACATTTGCTATAGATATCGATCTACTTGCCCAACTCTAGTGTCCTACTAGACTTTGGGCCAGGCTATCGGAGTACGAGAATTGGGAATGGATGATTATTTTAAAAGTGCTTGGTGATTTTTCTATTGATAGGAATAACCATTCTTAGCTACAGAAAAAAGTTTCAGATTTTTCCGTCGAGCCATATATTTTATAAAAATAAAAACATTTTACTCAGTCACTCGGCGGGGTCTATACGGCAGTAAGCAGTACGCCAATGACATATCAAATTAAAAAAAAAAATGCTGCTTGAATCTGTGGTACACAATGTCATTTTGTCACTGACATTTATTAATAGCACCACACTCGGAAGCTAAAACAAGCAAAAACAACGGCTAAGTGGCGCCGTCTGTAGATTGTTGTTGGTACTAAACCACCTATTTGGGATTTCATTAAAATTACCATAAATTTCTCATAATTACTTTCAGTAGTGTTTTTGATTCGGAGTAGAAATAACCCAATAATTCCAAAATCTGAGAAAAAAATACATATTATGGTCATTTTTATTGAAATTCCCCATGTTTGGTTAGTAACACGAACAATCTACAGACGGCGCCACTTAGCCGTTGCTTCTTTTAGCTACAAATGCCATCGTGTACCACAGATTCAAGCAGCATTTTTTTTTTTAAATTTGATATGTCATTGGCGTACTGCTTACTGCCGTATAGACCCCACCGAGTGACTGAGTAAAATATTTTTATTTTTATAAAATATATGGCTCGACGGAAAAATCTTAAACTTTTTTCCGTAGCTAAGGATGGTTATTCCTATCAATAGAAAAATCACCAAGCTCTTTCAAAATAATCATCCATTCCCAATTGTCGCAGCGAGTTGGCAATTTTTTTTAAATACACATTGTACGATAATATCCTCTGTATTGGTTATTCTATGAGAAAAAACTAATAAAAAAATACATTGTTGATATTTTTGCCACTAAATATGTTCAGATTTCAGACTGGTATGTGTATTTCTAATTTTGAAGTTGTCCTTAAATTTGTCGAAGGGTATTTGTTTTAGTATACAGTAAATCCTAGCTTTAGCGTCCGATCTCAAAATGTCTTGACGGCGCGGCATCATATACGTGTTCACGTATAGTATAAACTGTATCTTAACATTATCTTTTTTCGCAAACTTGACAGCATTTTTATAAAAAAAGCTACCATTCTGCATCACTCTTTAAATATAGCAGATAACGCTGTGTTTAAACTTTCTACCTAGGTACATTACATACATTTTATTAGATCCACGCGCTATCATCATTCAAAGTCGCTCAGGCAACAAGAGCTTCAATGACTTTCCATTTAACTAGATAAGTTGTCACGTGTCATTGTTTATCTCATCTAAAGACTATAGGTAATGCTAAAAATATGTCATAGGTACTTATCACAACCGTCTGTATCCTTGCGCACCTAGATAGTGTCCCGTGTCGAACACAAAATCTACTTCTTCGATAAGGGTCAACAAGAGGGCAACTGGCATTACGATCCTTTAGCATGATTGACACGATAAGAACAAAAGCATCAGATAATGCTACTAAAATCACGATTTATTATATTTACTGTCAACTTTCTATCCGTTTAACTGATAAAATATCACAATATAACGACAGCTCTTTCAACTATTGTGGAACGGTAATAAATGTCCTCTTTTTGCGTCTCCGGTATTACGTTGAATTCGTCAAATGACAAGCTTCTTATGAAGCAAAAATGAGATATAAATGACCTCACTGTGACGGTGACAAGTGATTATTTATTGTTGTAACTCTGCGTGGTGCCACTTGCTCCCCAACTATTCGGTGAACTTTGCCGTTAATAATATCAAAACGGGATGAGAGGAAGTGCTGTACTAATAAACATAGCTACGTTCGATACACTCCAAGTAGGCAATCTCGTGAATATTTATGTTGTGTAGATTTCGAATTTCAAATTTTTGACACGTATCGACAGCATTATCGCATTAAGTAGCTACTGTGTCAACAAAATAATCAAAACGGGTTATACCAAGCCAAAAAAGGGTGATATCCATTATAAGTAGGTGGCATAATGTCAATGATGTCACTATATGCATGAATGGGCTGTTTGTAAACGAACATGATAATACTATATGGATTGTGGACCCGGTTAAATACCCACTATCAAAATGATATCGATACATAATATGGCTCAAAGAATGAATCACAGGCATCGCAGAATGGTTCCCTTTTGAGAAATACGTGATATTTATAAGAATCCATTGGATGAGTCATGTCGTAAGTACACGCCAGACGCGTCTGTGGATCTGAGTAAGTAATCTACTGTGAGGGTGTAAAAATATCTTACTCATGCGACGATGTGGGGACTGAGTTTGGAAAAATTGTTTATTCAGTTTTTTGTTGAGGCACTTTGCCAGTTGGGCTGCCGCCTTAGGTACTTAAATTTAAAGTACGCTGACAAAAACTCTAAGATCTCCGACAAGACGCTAATAATGTAGGCACTTCTTCATCCCAAGCTGCCTACTAAAACAGGATTTCTTCTGCTGGCGGTTACCACGGCGGCTGTATATTATTAGTTTTTATTTAATTATCTGCATATTTTATTTCGTTTAAACTAATATTAATGCTGTTAACGACAATGTTAAACCATTTTACATACAAATTGTCAACTGAGCACAACATGTTAGCATTCGCAAAAATATATAAAATACCTATAAATCCCGTTAGCAAAGCGTTGCCTTTTTAAACACCGCTCGAAGCTTGTCTGGCACTGTCGAAATTACACATAGATTTCTGGATAAGAGTTTGGATTGCGTTTACCTTACTTACTCCACAGAAGGAAAAGATGTCTACTCTTATGTCGAAACCCAGCCTAGCTAGGGTAAGCCTTGACGATGAAACTTCGTTTAGGTTCAATATGAGTACTTACACGATGGGAGTAGTAATCAAGGCAGCTTTTGATGGGCATGGTCGTCTAAGTTACCATAAGACTAAATTCCATACATACATACGATTTTATTAAAATTTAGTTCTTATGCGTTAGAACGAGGTAGAAATCTCGCCTGTGTTTATACTCTCATAGTTAGATATTGCCAAACGCACTTGGAATTACGGGCACATTCACCATTCTTTTCTGTCAACGGTAAAGGATGAGGATAGAAAAAGATGGTGAATATGATCACGAGCGGCTACGTATTAGGTATCCGATCTAATCCCATTGTGTTCCTCAATTGCACTTATACGCATTGAAGCGAGAGATGGATACATCTTCTATTATTATAATAGTAACTCAGCTTCAGTCGAGGGTACGCTTCTATTGAGCAGATATGTCCAGAATAAGACCATTTTGAAACCCACGTGCCGCCCCACTCCCCCCGCAACGTAATAAAGCGACGTGAATTTGAACGACTAAAGTGATTAATTTTGCGCGTTTCAATGTGTTCTACTTCAATGAAAACGCTCCCTAAATAGGTCCGGCCACTGCCACACACTCTATCGCTCTTTGCGTAGTTTTTACCAAACGAAATTACACCATCAAGAAAAACCTTACCCCCCTATTCATAACGTCTTGTACATTGCTGGAGGTCTAACTTAAAATCCCATGTTTCGTTTTTTTTCGAAATTCCACCTAGAAGTCGAGATATAAAAAAGGGGGGTCCAGCAAAAATATTTTTTGACACATCATTTGACCCATTGTCAGTAACATTCTTTTGAATAAGGGGGTTAGTCAGTAGTAAGCTTGTAATTAGTTACCCTTTACTTATCACAAAAAGCGCAAATTCAACTTTGCGGTCACGGGGGAGCAAATTCGTATAATTTGTGCTGGTTATTGTAGCAAGAATATCAGTGTAATACCAAAGCCGTTTCGTAGTTCATTATTTCAACATATTTTTGTTACATAATCAATTAGATCTGTATAGTTCTATGGAAAGATCTTTGAGAGCCAAACTAACGCACCATAAGGTCACATTTAACATTTAAAATTAACTTTATCCAGTAGGCTTATTACCTAACTCGCTCGCAATCGCCATCGTGTTCATTTTGACAGTTTTGTATGCATGTGACAGCTAGCTGATTCCGATGCCAATTGTCAGCCCATACATGAATTGTCAAAATGAACACGATGGCGATTGCGAGCGAGTTAGGTAATAAGCCCACTGGTTTTATTATTGCATTCAAATTATGGCACATTGCCATATGATCAGTTGTACCCCACGCTTTTATGTTTTTCGTGAAACCCTTCTATATGTGGTTTTCATGTTTGCCAAAGGTACCCTCCGTTTGGTCAAAGTAAACTAACTAATCGAATGGCTATCTTACGCATTGCATATCGTTATCAGATTATAGTAAAGGTGTATAAAGTGTTCTTCAACTTTTCCAGTAAGTGTTTGGATACTTATTGAAGGTATGTTGCGTGCATGTCTATACCTTTTGCCATGTATTATATTAAATGTATGTTTATAGATATGAAAGGCCCTAACTTGCTTCAAGTTCAATTTAAGTCACTTAATAAATTACACACATTTTCTAAGAAAATCCAAATTTTCATAAATGTTGCACGGATAACTACTTATTTTTTTATTTAAGTAATTCGCATTTATGAACTGGAATTGTAAAAAACACTCATGGAAAGTCCAATATGACAAAGAAATGGTTTTACCACTGTTGCCAACAATTCTTATTACCTAATTCAACAATTTTTTTACGTAGGTTGATTGTATAATATTCGACTTGTTCTAAATGAAAGTACCTAGTCCTTGACTTGTATTTGTATAAATGACATTGACCCTAAAATATATCAATAAAAAAGTACCAGTCGATTCTTGGCTGAACAAACTTCAAAAAATTGATGCATTCAACCATGTACTTACTTCTTTGGAAATAGGTCGTATACGTAGTAAGTATTTAGAAGGTGTGGTAGTAATTGTGATCTGGCTGGTGTTTCCACCATTGAATTCATATTCCACTAGGCATGTTAACACGAAAACTCAGAACCGTTGACACACAATGAGAAAAAAAGTGTCAGTTCAAAAAATCTGTCATTTAAGGCTTCTATATAAGACATGTTAAGGTTTTTAAGGTAATTTATGTTTGACAAGGCAACAAAATGAAAAAAATACTTAGCATGAATGGAAGCAACAGACTCAATGAAAATTTTATTTCTATTGTTATCTCGCCTGAAAAGAACTATTATGATATTACAGAAATCCTTTTAACAGGACATTCCATCAATATTTGAAAAGGATAAGAAAAATAAAACGTTATTACCTTACAACGTCTTGATAATCATTGTTTAACTGCGTAACTTCTAATTGATTAAAGAAACCACCTGCCGAGAAAGAAGTTTCCCTAACCGAAGAGATAAAACGTTATCATCATTGGGTAGATAATTTATTTATGTAGGCATTTATCCTAATTGTTAAAACATTTTTTACTAATACTGTAAATAATTATTTAACACTTTCTTTTCCTCTGTGTCGTATTTATAAAACAGTTTGAATCACATTTTTATTTGTGAACTACCTATTAAGTAAAAGCATTTTTATGCATGTAACTACTACGTTAATTATTTGTGTAGATAGATTTAAATCCATTCAAGAATGAGTAATTTAATATGAGGTCTTGTGATTCATATTCTTAGTAGGTAGTTCCTACAAACATAATGCACAATTAATAAGGCAAACGAACAGAATACGGTAATGCACCGTCCATTTATCCTGCCAGTTACTGTACTTATTCCATGCATTCGAAAGAATGTGTTAACAGTACACTTTTGTTTGAATACCTAATAATAAACGGTGCTGTTTACAAATTCCAAGTAGGTTTTTCGACTGACATAATAACAACCATGTTACGTTACCAACCAACGAAGTTCGGTGCAAATTACAAACCCTGTTATAATTTTGTAGGTAGGTACCTATACTCTCAGTATTCAAGTTAGTAAAGCGCATTGTCATTGCATTTCTGTTAAAGTTTTTGTTATATCTACAAATACATCGTTAGAAAAGGCTTTGGGATTAACACTGATACAAGAACAAAGTGCATCAAGATTTCAAATGATCGTGTATTAATTATAAACAAGTTTTTAAACGAAGACTTGGAAAGATCGAGGGATAGAAGTTGCGTGTATTAAACATGTTACATTGGCATTCTGCAAGAGCTGTATGGACATTATAAATCAAACCTGATATAACCACGAGAGCGGCGAGCAAGCACCAGCCCCATAAGTCGATCATGGTGACCAACTCTCGGCTCGTCCGTGTGATCTCAACCAAATTGGTAAAATTTATTACCACTCCAGTCCTTTGTTTACATCGTAACTATTTTATCCTAGGGTTTGCCCAAATGCCAGAGCATAATCACTACGAGGAGCTCTACGGAACGCCTTCATCTATTTATAGAATCAAAGCGAATTCCACAGATTATTCACCGTAAAGTCGCAATCACTGTTGTAAACACTACTATGTTACACTGAATCACCAGTTTTTAACCATATGGGTTTAAAACTTTCGTTTTGCGGCGCATTTACGTGCGGAAGTGCGCATTATTATAAAAATTAAACACTTTGTTTAATATTATTCACAATAAAGGTTAACGAAGTTGCGGGGAATTGTTGCGAGCCACGTGATATAAGGTTAAATGTGAATGACGCGACCGGCTCTCGAGACGGTGGTGACGGAATGCTGCATAGCACAGCGTTGTTGTGGACTCGGCAAGCGGCTGTGTGGCTCGCCGGACGCGCGCCTGCTCGGCCGCCACACTGTGTACGAGCAGGAGCACGCTGCACACGATATCAAATCCAAAAAAGCGAGATAACATAAATCCAACGACAAATTTACTTTATCATACACGCATAGAATTCAGATAACGGTATAATGTTCCGTAAAATTGCTAAACTCAGGTACTGCTTGCCTGTTTGATAACTTGACGTTAATCAAACGAAATACAAATACGAATATTATTAAATAAGGTTGTTAACGATAATGTTTCTAGATAAATAACTGATATTAGGGTCATAATGATGAAACAATTTTTTTTACCATAGACAGCGGTTAATTTACGAAATTCGTTTCTTCCCAGACATACCTACTAAAATAATTAGGCAGACACTAAACAGAAGTAAAACAGGTATAGAACCGAACACAATAGATCCAGAACAACACACCAACACAATAAGTCTATTCATTGTAAGCCGATACACGATGTTCATTCAAGAATTTAGGTTCTAATTTATTTACTTAATTAATTGCCAGTGCAGTATGAAACGGCTCAAAAATAATATTCCTTTTTCGTACTTTACAAAGTTAAAGAAACATCGGGAACCTGATTAGTATTTCTATTCACTACCTATGAAAGGTATTTCTACGCTGAAGTTCTCAGCAGTTAAAAATGCGGATTTATAAAAATCTTGTTTAAAATATACCATCGTATTCTATCGAGACTGGAGGCAGAACAAAAAAGCGACAGACAGACGCCAGTCACCAAACGAATTGCCAAATAGACAGAAATTTAATTATTTCAATTAGGTTCATTGTCTGAAATAAATCCTCTAAATAAGAAGAGATGCCTCTAGAAGAGAAACTAACGACATGCAAAAACTGCTAGTTTTCAACTGATCTCAATTCAATGGGGTGAAAAAGTAAGTATCTAAAGTATATTTTTTAACCGCAAGCTGCAATTCTTCTTTAACTTGTACGCGGAAATAAATAGAACGCTTATTAATTAACCTAAAACAATTTATGATTAAGACATTCAACCCCACCCCATGTTGCGTGAAGTATTACTGAACTTACGATACGCACAAGACTTAGGGCCTGGCCTTATACTCCGAAATTCGATTTTCGAACTTCGTGTCATACCGTCCCTTTCACTCTCAAATTAATGACTATTAGTGTGAGCGGAACGGAACGAAACGAACTTCGAAAATCGAATTTCGGAGTAGCCCCGCTGTTTCGTCACTCTCAGTTAAGACCCTGACATTTTAAGTGTCTGTTATCTATGATGTCGTCTCTGTCTGTTTCGTAGTAAGAAATAGAGAGGGAATCATAGATAACTGTCATTTTAGATATCAGAAACTTTACAGAGAGTGGTGATACAGGCCCTTAGTATGTTAAAGTATTCACTAAACATTGCCTGTTAATGTTTACGTAATTTCTTCGAAAATAGCATGTGTTTGGATAGAATGTGTCAAAATATGCATTAACATATTCCATACGAGTAATAAGCATAAGAACTAAAACTGATTACTTTGCTGATAACTTGATTAGTTTCGTTTCTTATTTACGTAGGTCCTGACATCCGAGGTTTCTCAGTTACTTACATCATTATTTAATTGGTGGAATGCAAGGGTTTTTCGTAAATTACTAATGTGTATAGGATATAAATGAAACGCTTATTGTAATTATCTAATTAACTGATTTCTGATGATTCTTAGGCTAGTTTTAAATTTGCTCCATGTAGTGATCAGCATTTATTATATATCACTTATATAGCATATTATGTATTTTGGTAGAAATCGGGTTACTGGCGCTGCTAGTTGTTTGTAAATTCTATGTTTTTCTTTTGTTCTGCCGGTCTATACGATCAAGAAGATGCTCATGGAATTCATGTACCTACCTAAAATATTTTGGGTAATTGGGTAAATTTGGGTATTCATGGATTCATGGATATATACTTAGAAGAAAAACTGTCTGCAATAATTATGAATTTTAAAGTCAATTGTGACGTTGAAAAATATTCATAAAAAATATACGTACAAACCAAGCTATACTGAAAAATATTGTGGTCGGTCGCACACCGCATCGTTGGTTAAAAATACTATTGGCAAAACCCCTCATAACTCATTGCTACATTAGCATTAAATTGCTGTTTGTTCATATCTTAAATGAGCTAATGTAGGTAGTTTGAAAATTATCTACAGCAGATAGCGCAATCAAAAATAAAATACACTTTGCGGACAGCTCGATATGACATCTCCCAAAATGCTGCTATCTTCATTTCTGTTTACACTGCGATAATGATTGCGATAGTCGATAATGCTTCGGATTTGCAATTATTTTTAGTGTCATTTGTAATTGGCAATGAATGGACCGAAGAAGTACCTATTAAAATAAACAAAGAAAAAAAAGTAGTGAATGTAGAAGCTTTATCATGTTACTTCACAGTGGTAATGAGCGTCAATTGTAGAGACGACGAGAGTTTACGCAAAAGGCGAGTAAAACTTAACAAGGACTCGTACCTACGCTATGATAAAATTAGATAGTTTATGATGAGATCTGCTTACATAGACGACCAAGAAGAATAAACAAACGCTTCTTAATTTATTTTTTGTTGATATTTTCTTTGTTTGATAGATAGTTGTAAAATATCTGCTGTAAAATTCTTTTAAAAATAAATTCAATCATGGAAAAACTTTCATAGTATACCTAATCATCCTGCCTATCTACTTTAAATTATGGATGTTCACTTTCATGCTTTTAATAATGTAGAGTCTAGCAAACTACCGTGTAAGTAAAATTAATGGAATTCATTACGTTATTAGCGACGCCACACGCAATATTTATGCTATATTTTTTACAATAGGTCGTAGATAACTTTTATGGTGAACAAATTATGGACTTACGTTATAAAAGTTTATGCAGACGATAATTTATATTATTATTAATTAAAAGTTTAATACTTCTAATGATTTCTTACAGTTTTATGTTTTTTTACTATTAAGTAACAACATGAAGGTTTACGAGTAGGTATGTGAAACGGATATTCGAATGACGAAACTGCGTGTGCGTAATACAAATAATTATGATTTTAAACGTATGTTTCGCTTTATCAAAACAGAAAATTATTAGAAATCTGAAAATTGTTTAACAGCAGTTAACGTAAGTAAACTAATATTAAATGTAGCTGTAAGGTATTATTGTTTACTTTCAACCTGCTTGACGTCATCGATGAAAACCTTGAACTATCAGACTATCGATGCCACAGATGCGTAGGCAGAAAAGTACTGATGCTTGTCGGAGTTAATTTGAGCAACTAATAAGAGTAAAGCGTAAAGCCCTTCAACTTGCGCAGGGGTCAACGACACCTGCTACTTGTAGTGTAGTAGACTAAATTCCTGTCTATTTCGATTCGTCTGAGCACTCGCCGTGATGTTTAAATCAATTTTATAGTTGTTATGATCTTTGCCAGACACAACAATTTATTAATAGATTTTTTGCTCATTTACCTTGTTAACAAATATGATGTGGATTAAAAAAATGAAAAAAGTTGCAATACAAATGATAAAGTACGCATTTTTTTATTTAATACACATTAACAGATCAGGCACATAAATATACTGTTTATTTTCCTGCAATATATGTACTAGTCAAGTCAGTCAATTGTACCTATTCTTTTACAATTCGTTGTATCATGTATAAATACGTTTTGAACCTAGTCTAGTATGAACACAAATAAAAAAATTATTATAACGCTTCTATTGACTAGTTTACACACGCAGTTTCGCCTCCGTTGCAGAATTTCCCAAAATTCATCCTTATTCCTTTTCTGCATCATAAAGGAAACCTCTATGCAAAATGTTAGCTTATTGATCTAAGGCTTGCAGCATAATATTCAAATGATCTGAAGGCAATGTGTGTGGGAGATAAGGGAGAGCTTTAATATTTCAGTTATGAGACATTATCCATTCCTATGACGTTTTTGGCTCATGAGAATAAAATGTCTTTTATAGTCACCATCTGATTTTTATCATTTTTTAAAAATTTAAAATTTTGTTCAGATATCGATAGGTATCTAGGTATCCAGGTATCGATAAATCACTATGTTTGAGTATTTTTGATTAAATTATTAACATTTTGTGATTGTCCTTAAAAATTCGACCAGATGATTTGCCGAAATCAATAGAACAATACAAAATTTCAATAGTTCAATGAAAAAAATATTCTACTAATGATACTAGATAAATAGCATTTTGTAATTAGGAGTGTGTTTTAAAGTCACCTTAGGAATAAACTGTTGAGGGTTAATCACTAATCCTGCCGTCAGGCAGCAGTGCTCGAGACGAGAGTAAGACAACCGATAAAATTTCTGGTACAAGAGGTATTACATTATTAGCCATCTGACCTGGCAACGCATTTGCAATACTTTGGTCCATGGGTCACTTACCATCAGATGACCCAGAAAAACTATGCTACTGCTATGGGTGGTGTAGGGGTATAAATAAGTAAGTATAAAAGTAGAAATCCCAAAAAACTACTTCATGGATTCAAACATCTTACTGCACCATGTGAATACATAGTTGTTCATAGCAACAAACGTCAGGATTGACGTAGTACAACAAAATTATCTATTCTGTGTGATGATGCGGAGGCAGTAAATCTCAACTGTTATTACTGAATCAGTTTCAATGACAAAGTAATATACTCATACAACATGACATTGCTCGTTGTACAGCCGGGGCCTGGTAAGATAAAACTGATCTCCCAAAATAGCCCCCGACTTCATTGTCATGCTTATTGATTGGCCTGCGCACTAGGTGACGGCAATTTTTTGCAAATTTGCATTGTTCCATGTAGTTAGTGGGTTTTTGGGTTCTGTATGCAAAATGGCAAAAACGGAGCCCTAGTTCAGATCTATATGGAACGTCTATATGCGGAGTGTGAAGGGTTGCGTTGGGAGGGGAAAGCCTAGACGGACTTCCGAGACCAAATAGGAGACGTTTTGGAAAAAGGTTAGGTCAGGAGTACACGAAACCGACGAGCATGTATGAAGAGATTGATGAAGTGGAACAATGTAGTCTCTGCCTATCCCTGTAGGAAAGAAGCGTGACTGTATCTCTGGAACCCTAGTTTCGTCATGTCTCTCTGTTTGTCACAGGCATTGTTCTTGAAAACTGTAAAGGCTACGTAAATTAAGTTTTATGGATCTAGATGTCTTTTGTTATCTGCACGTATAGTACAAGAACGCACAAGTCGCGTCGCGAGCGAGATAGACTGCCCGTCTTTGTCTTATTGTTCTTTCTAGAAAGAGACGGGTATCTCGCGCGCGACGCGACTCGTGCTAGCCGGGTTGCTGGGAGAATATTCAAGCGTTTGTACCGCTCGGTTCATGCGTCATTTTTATCCCACGAATATGATCCTAACAGAAGGACAAGTCGCAACCGCTTATGACAGTTATTACAAATTAGATGCAGCATCCACACTGTGTTTCGTTGTCATAAAAAGTTTATTCTGAGTTGAGACGATAATGACAAAAAAACTCCGTAAAAACGTGTTAACTTAACTTTAACTTAATTTTCCTATTTGACCTTGGCTTTATAGTCTGATGCTCTGTCTCCCTATAATAACGGAACTTTGGTGATCACAATTAAGTAACATAGTTGCAAAACGCTCGTAAATTGAAAAGTTCTAAGTTATATTCACAACACGGATTGCCTATGAAATATTTTTTAATTAAGCAAGTAGGCAAGTTGGCCACGTGCCATTAATTCTACAAATTGGTCTTAATGACAATTGCCATACACAAGGGCGTCGTAGGCTGTTGCGTCGCGTTGTACCTTCGCAGCCTTAGAGCATTAACTCACCGGAGGCGTCATATGCACTATTAAAAAAAACCTATCAACAGCGAGTTTAAAGTCGATGCTTGATACCTTCGGCTTTGATCAAAACTTCGGTCCATTTCGGTTGAAACCGAAGGATTCATTTCCCGACCGACGATGGCCAAAGCCGAAGCCAAAAGTTCGGTTACACACTACTAAAACTGCACGTGCACGCACACAATAACACTCACACATAAATTTGTAACTGACTAACAAAATATGGACTGTAAATACCTGAAATAAACTCAACTCAACTCAATTTAATTTAATAAATGTAACAACGACTGAGGAAATTTCAAATGTCGTAAGGGACATATTGCTTAATGTTATTACATTTTAAATTCTCACAGTCGAAATGACGGTTATAACCTTCGATATTTTTATAATACTAGCTTCTACCCGCGACTTCGTCTGCGTAGAAAATTATACATAAAACCTTCCTCTTGAATCACTCTATCTATTAAAAGAAACCGCATCAAAATCCGTTGTGTAGTTTTGAAGATATAAGCATACATAGGGACATAGGGACAGAGAAAGCGACTTTGTTTTATACTATGTAGTGATAGTGAAGAGAGTAGACGTCTTGTTGACGTCTCCTTTTGTTTAAAGCTCTAAGTTCCGTGGCAGAGGCCTTGACCTGTCGCGTGCTGTTATTTTAAATGTTACCATTTCTACAGAGGTCGTTATTAACGCGCTTACTACAACCGTCAACATCAATAATTTGAATTGCTTTTTGTCCAAATCACATCATACTTTTTGGACTACGCAAAAGCGGTGCACTCGCAATCGGAACATAAAAACAGGAAAATTATTTGGTAAATGTACTACCTCTACTAGACGAGTTAGGATCGATTGACGTAGGTATTCGTATAAATTATAGGAAAACTACTGCGGGCAATCGTAACTAACGTCACTGACGCCTTCTTTGCCCGAGGGCTACTATAGTTTGTCCTACTTACATATTGTGGTGGTAACGAAGTAGATAAAGGAGCGACCACACCGTTGCGTATACGCAGTGACGTGTCGCATGCGTCACGTTCTCTCACCGTTTCTTCATAGGTACATTTGGTTGCGTAAACGCACCGTCGACGTCTTTTACGCACTGGTGTGGCCGGACGTTTATGGTACTAAAATTATTGTACACTTTCCTGTACTTTTAGGGTTGGTACTATGTGAGTTTGATTGTACCTGATCATTCCTCAATGTTTTTTTAAGTATTATTACTATACGAATGATGTAGTACTTTGAATTCGCATCGAAATTTTTTTTTATATGAATAGGAAGGCAAACGAGCAAGTGGGTCACCTGATGGTAAGTGATCACCACTGCCCATAGACACCCGCAACCCCGGAGGGATTGCAAATGCGTTGCCAACCCAAAGGATTAAGATGAAATGCCTCTTGTGCCCGTAATTTCCCCGGCTGTCTTACTCTCCGCACCGGAACACAGCAGTGCAAGCACTGCTACTTAGCGGCAGGATTAGCGAGTAAGATGATGGTAGCGATCCGGACGGACCTCCGCGTATTTGCATATCTCCTTAATTAATTGCTTTTAATAGTGCAACAAATAAATACAGGTTCAACCTCAACTTTCTTTCGCATTACCCATCCAGTTATCTCTACCTAATATTCCTACTTAATATTATAAACGTGAAAGTAACTCTGTCTGTTACCTTTTCAGGCTACGCACGACAGGCAGGACTACAGGTTGCCATAATTTGTGAAATGGTTTTAAAATCCTTGCGAATTGTTATTAAGGTTCAAAATTAACTTTTAATTATGTCCTTTGCATAGTACATCGGAACCCAGGAGGTTAAACTGCTCGACCGATTTTGTTGAAATTTGGTATATAGATGGTTTGAGTCCCGGGGAAGGACATAGATAGTTTTTATCCCGGAAAATTACATAGTTCCCGCGGGATAGCGATAAGCTAATCCTGCGCAGACGAGTCGTGGGCATCAGCTAGTAACCTATAATGCAATACAAAGTAGTTTTTTTTTTTTTTTTTTTTTTCCAAAGTATATGGCTTCTGTCCAATGGGACAACTTTGCCAGTGTCAAGGTTGAGAGCTACAAGTGATCGCTGTCAGAATTTCGTTACTCAGCTGTCAGGTATAGTTCCATCAATTGGCCGGTAGGGTTAGGCAGGGGATACCCTACAACAAAAACAACAAGACCAATCTACCTACACTACAGTAAAAAAAAAACACAAACAAGACAGTAGGAGGAAGGAACAATTTTAGAAAGCGGGGTTACAACTTTATGTTAAAATGGGAAATAAATTTAATTAAGACATCCATAAAAGTAGGGTTATTAACAAAGGTGAACAAAGTAGTTATACTATCAAATGAATCAATCATTTTTACTTCTTGATTTTTTTACGAGTTTACCCGTTAGATATTAAATTTCTAAACAACACTGAAGACTAGAACACAGAAAAATCCAAAATTGGTTTTCAGTGTCGCTTAGAGAAATAAAATATGTTATTTAGATGAGCAATAGCCAAGGAGGCGATATACACTACACTACACATCGCAAAAAGGTTTGTGGCCAACCCAGCTCGCCGCCGTCCCTCAAAATTTGACGGTGACATTTGATGGTAACACTTGCTGTAACCTATAAATTACAAAGAATGAGTAACCAATGTTCTTCTTACTTTAGTGTTCTCTCCATTTTGTGAAATATTAGACAGATTTTTGTCCAAAAACAAAATAAAATTATAAAAGTAGCTTGTTTTTTTCTCATTGCAATTTATTTATTATCTGTTGTAGCTCTTATACCCTGAAACGCAGGATTTCCTAGTTCAGGCATATGAGTTGTTAACTTAGATTTATAAGAAAACTTTGTTCTAAGTTATAATTTTTGTAAAACATTTATGAATAAATTATCTTTATCTTTATCTTTGTTGTGTGCTGTCATAATATCTTGTACTGTAGACTGTAAACCATGTTCATCTAATTCATACATCATATCATAATCATATTGTATGTCGATTAGTTGTTGAAACCTTGTGTATCCTCATTGCAGATGGTAACTGGTAGTTATCCCACTGAAAACTGACAGATTATTGAACAAGACGTCCACCTTGCCGTGTCTTATCCAGCCTCGACATTGGCAGAATCATCAAAAAGTTGATGGAGCAACTTTTTCCTAAATTTGAATTGAATTGAGTAACCAATGTACCTTAATGTAACTTTTAACCGACTTCAAAAAAAGGAGGAAGTGCTCAATTCGGTTGTATTGAGGTATTAATTTACTTGTTGTAACACCTAATTCTGAAAACAAAACAAGTAACATAAATGCTACACGAAAACTAATCATCTCTTGAGGATCAAAATTAACAAACTAGATCGTGTAGTAAAAATATCAGAGCAGTAAGACATTTTTTTTGGTTGAGTGCCTAACTAGGTAATTAATTAACTTGGGTAAATAAAGGCATTAGAAACAAATCCATCTTTATTAATAAAGTAAATGTATTGACCGAGTCTCGACTTGTCCATGATATTGAAGTGAGACAATATTTGTTGTTAGATTATTAATTATATTTCGCTGGAAACAGAAACTAATAGTTCTTCGTATCAATTGTTTATCCAATGATATTCCTATGGAAATTACGAACAATCAACGATTCAATACACCTACCTATAGAGGAATAAACCAATAGTATGGCAATGTCATACAAATTAATTAAAAAAAAACGACAATCCACTCTGGCCATTGCTCGCACGCTGATTACTAGGTTCAAGGTAAAGCAGGGTAGGTATTAGAGTTGAACAAGCACATTTTTTTGGATTGATAAATGTCTAGTCATTGTATGACAAAATAAATAAAATTAATTTTTTTTTAGGAAAAAATACTACTTAGATAGACCTAATTCAGATAACCTAAATAGCTTTGTTAACATACATACATACATACACATCTATATCCCTTACGGGGTAGACAGACCTTAAGGTAACAAGACCTAACGGCAGAAAAGGGGAACCAAAATATTGATGGGTTTGCTAGCCGCATCGCCAATCTATAGCATGATTCCTAAGATTTTCGCCTAGTCTCTCGATGGGTTTTTACCATCTGCGCGGATAAAGGAAAAGCAACGAGAAAAAAATTGTGTTAGTGGATATAAATTATAATCCAAATTTATAAGTGACAAATAACAAGTGTATACAAAATTGCGTAGCCCGTGGTATACCACTCTACCTATTGGATAATTTATTAATTCATACACGTAAGATTACTAAGCAAATGATCTTGAATGTATGTAGCAAATTATACGTTATGGTGCAGTATCGTATATCTTCCTCATTACTTAATAAGTAGGTAAAGTAAATATTCGTTATTTAAAAGGTTTAAATGTTTTTATTTATATTAAAAGTCCAAGATCTGAAACCTAACTGTATCGATTTTGCTGAAATTTTGCTAAGAACTATTGCAATTGGTCTGGCTTTTGCATTTGTAAGCTATGATGCCATAAACAGGCATATTAGATACACAGATACAGACACCCCTCTATTTTACGTCAAAGATTAAAAATGTTTTAGTAAAATAACTTCGTGACTAGCTTAAGTTATCTCCAACAAAAATAAACTATGAGATTGTATTTTCCACACAAAATGTTTTAGTTGGCCAACCTTGGCTAAAGTGCGGTGAAATAAAAAAAGTTCTTTCTTTGCGTGCCTAATACTTTATCAGACCATCAACTTGACGTGTTTTATGGACAACTATATTGTACAGTCGCCAACACTCTCAACTGAGTTCGTGAACCTTATTGCAATGTGATATAAGAAACATGAACTTCGGCAAGGTCTTGACTTAAATAAAATTAACTTAAATTTTATAGTAGAATTTTGTACCTGAATAATCTTAATTTTGTATAACCGCTCGGTTAATTGTGTTTTTTTACTAGCTATGGCTCACGGCTTCGCCCTCGGAAAATAATGAGTATTTTAT
This sequence comes from Pandemis corylana, assembly GCA_949127965.1. Lineage (NCBI taxonomy): Eukaryota > Metazoa > Arthropoda > Insecta > Lepidoptera > Tortricidae > Pandemis > Pandemis corylana. The sequence continues at coordinate 7,286,933 of OX421855.1, read as the reverse complement.
CTTAAGGAAATGTTATGTTATGATTTTCTGAAAAGAAAACTTAGAAATTTTGTCTGTTTATTTGGTTGTTTAGGTTAATTTTGGAAAGTATTGAAAAATAGAGATAATAGAAAGTGAAAAGAGCTTGGTAAAATTAAGCTTAGCCTAGAGAAACATGTATTTGTTTCACCAAAATCGAGTGCTGGAGAAAAAAACTATCAATAAATATTTTAAAACAATTTAAAATATATCACTCTCCTAAGTCCACGCGAACGATTTCGCGGACGCCACCTAATAAATTATAAATCCCCCATGAGATTAGATTAGACATAGCATGCCTATTTCCAAGTACCACCGACCCACTCACCTTGCAGTTTTCACCTTGTACGCTGCATTTCAATTAAAAGGCTGATTAGTACGGCACTTACTGGTGACATGTCCATCAGGGGCAAATACTCATTTGGTTTATTGACGCCCCCGGGCGGAGGGCATGGCGTCAATCAGTCCGGGGGTGCCGGCCCCCACTTCATTACGAGACCTTTCATTAAAACCCCGAACTTATAATTTTGGTGGCGTTGACTTTGTAACGTAAGAGTTGGCAATGTAATAATTGGTGTTACGAACTAGGATGAGTAGTTGAACAGTATATTTTACTTTTTTTTACTTTTTGTTACTTCGTTCTGGAGGGTACTCGACTATGTTAAAGCCGAACTAATAGTTAGAGCCTTAGTTGAACTAGTAGTAAAGTCAAAGGAAAGGGTTTTTATTTTAGCGGTTTATGCGTATGTATGATGGATATTGCATAACCGTGAGACAATTTACTGTGCGAAGTACCTATCATTAAATAATTTAAATCAGTTTCTTTTATTTAAGCGAAACGTTTGAAGAATTACGAGCCCCGAAAGTAGTCTTGAACGTGTTCTTATTATATTAGTACCTAATTTTAGAGTGTTCCAGTTATCTAGCTTGTTAAACATATATGTGGTACAAAGTTGTATTAAACTAATCTAATTAAATACAGAACTAAGGTAGCATTAATAACCCGCACGTCCCACTTCTGAGCGTAGGCCTACTCTCACAATCACAAATAGCGCTTGGGTACTTCATTGCTATTATCGGAGCTCCCAAACAGTTCCAAATCCTTTGGAATTTGGAATATTCAGGCACGTCATTAAACGGCCCAATTCCCCAATGTGTTTGCCCGCGGTGTTTTCTTTTACCGATAATAACAGACAAAATAAAGTTACACAGTCAATCAATCTACCTCTACTTACGTCAACTGTCTCTATTTATGAAATGAAATGAAATGAAATGAAATGGTTTATTTGCTAGATATGGGTTACAGAATGTGGATGTTATAATAATTTATATTACAAGTGCGCCAATATCTGCTTGAGTTAGCATGCAAAATATAAAATTTCTAAGTGATTATTATCAATTATAAAAATATAGAAATTATCCTGGTATTATCAATAATTAAAGTTGACAATCATTCACTACATATCTTCAAACTTGTGGTTTAAAAATTCGTTGATGCTGTAGAAACAGTTTTCAGTCAACATTCTGCGCAGGTTGGTTTTAAATGCGCGATAAGGTAATATTCTAAGAGCGCTTGGTATTTTATTAAAAACGTTTATACACATATTGTGAACACTTTTTCTTCTGAGTGCAAGCCTGTTGCAAGTGGGTAGTGCCAACCTACATCGTCTGTGACTCCTTGTGGTTTCCTTATCTTTGACAAAGGTAAATAGGTCCGAATGGGCTTTTACAAATATGGCAATCTCGTAGATATAAACACAGGGTAAAGACAACAAATTAAGTTTGATGAATAAGGTCTTACAGGATTCTCTTGGGCCTACTCCACAAAGAGTTCTAATGCACTTCTTTTGGACAATAAAGGCACGATCGGCGTCGACAGAGTTGCCCCACATTATTATACCGTATCTTAGAGTTGACATAACATAACCATGGTAAGTTAATAAGGCACTTTTTAATGATACCGTTTGCTTAACGCGCCAAAGTGCAAATAGGAATTTATTAAGTTTATTGCAGATTGTATTTATATGTTCTTTCCAGTTGCAATGAGTATCCAACGTCAAACCCAAAAAAACAGTACTATTTACCTGTTCGATCTTCTCTGCGTTATATTTAACAGTAACTTGATGAATCTTTGATTTATATGATTTAAATAACATTAACTTTGTTTTGTCTACATTTATTTGAAGGTTATTGAATTCCAGCCAATTTACTATATTCTTTAAAGCTATATTTATTTCCCCTTCAAAATTATCTACATCGGTACCTTTAATTATTAATGAGGTATCGTCAGCAAATAAAATGCAATCATGTTTTGTAGAGTCCGGTAAGTCGTTTATGTAAACAAGAAACAAAAGAGGTCCTAGGATACTTCCCTGTGGGACTCCGTATTCGCTTATTTTGTAACTTGAGTTGAATATCGAGAGTCGGTTATTTATGATCCTACATATCTGTGTACTTTGTCGCCTATTATACAGGTAGCTTGCAATCCATGAGTAGGCAGGTCCACGTATTCCACATTTATCCAATTTGATCAGAAGTCGTTTGTGGCATACTGTATCAAATGCCTTAGACATATCGAGAAATAGTACACCAACAGGAATGCCTCTATCTATACATTCTGTAATTTTATCATTTAGTTTGTAGCAGGCCAAAGCAGTCGATTTGTTTTTTCTAAACCCGTTCTGTTCTTGTTTTAGAACGTTATGTTTAGTTAGAAAACAGTCTAATCTTATGTAAAATCTTATGTATGTTTAGGGATCAATCACTTATTTCTTACGCGTTTGATCCTATATATTTTTGTACAGTGTTTCGTATTAGTATTAGTTTTGCATTGCCAATTTTATTTCACTATCCTATGTCAAATATTAGAGAATTTATTTAACATAATCGAGATTACACCTCATATTTGCGTAACGGACCGGTCACAGCTATGTGCGATCGGAAAAGCGACGAGTGACTTTTGTATTCATTGCGCGTTCGTTCGGGACACTTACTGCGCAGCGTTTTTCCTGCGGTGCACGCAATGTAATGAAATGTGATGAAAATTACTTGTTGCGCCGCCAATCACGCGTAGTTCTTAGTGATCTGTCGAGTGATTTTCTAACAGAAACTCGCTCACCAAGTGATCACTGCTCTCAGAAGCCAATCATATCTTGACCCGTTTTCTGGCAGGCATTATACAGAGTCTTATATGTTGCTGGGCATTCATCGACCAGTTGGCCAGACTCATGACTCTGTATAATAACTATGGGAGAACGAGTCAAGTTATGTTTGCTTTAGAAGCGGAGCGATCGCTACGCGCGGGCAAATTTTATTAGAGAATTACCGGGCAGTTAAAGTAGGATTGTATTTCGTTTCGCGTCCAGCGTTATTCATTGTATGCATCTTGCGTCGTTCGTTTACTGTACAGACTACAAATGAAAAACACTCAAAAGATAACGACGACTACTTCGTAAAACTAGCAAGAAGCTGCGTTCACGTCTAGTAATATTTATTTTAAATTTTCTGTTGCAGAAGATTGCGTTTGTATTTTCTGTTTCAGGTGGTTTTTTTTATCAAACCTGCCACTGTGGCGAGGTGCTACTTCATCGCTGTATCATCAAAGGCAAGGCGGTCTAAAAATAGTAGTAGCTAGAGAGACGTTAATGTATCGATAAAAATATAGGTACAGACGAGTAAAAATAACGGGCGACTCCTTATTTTTGCTCGTTTGTGTAGAGTACTTAGTGGTACAGTTATATTTGACATTACTTGCTACAATTTATATTGTAGCTAGTCGACAATCGTAGTAGCTATTTATACTTCGTATTATTTACCACCTCGTAGAACTTCCTCTATTGCTACAATTTCTCAAAGTTAGAAAACGTCATTGAAACTTTTATGCAAAATTTCCAAGATCCAAGAGCTTGAACTGGGCAATAATTAATCAATATCGGTCAGGACTTTTCTTCCTCGGCTTTTGACGGATAGTCTCATGTTAAGTGGGAAGCAGTAGAAAACATTGATGCGTGTTTTGAGAGTTAATTGCTTTTAGCCGTTTCATATTTGTGACAGAATAAAGCTATACTGACAAGCAAAAATAACGGGTCACTCTCCGTACAAAGTTGTATGAACGGCGGCCAGTTATTTGTTCTCGTCAGTGTAGTTGAAGTCGTAAAAACAACGCAAGCGAGTTCGTCTCAACTTCTTTAACTTCTTTGCCTTTTACGTGGTTGGGACTATACCGTATCTTTTTTGACAAGGAGGTGCCTAGCGTAGCCTTAGCATATTTTATTCCATCTGATGGACCTGACTATGAAGCTTGAGATCCCGGGTTCGATGCCCGAATGTTTGTTTGTTTAAATGTACTGAATTATGTATTTAGTCTATGGTATAAGTATGTTTGTCCGTTGTCCATAGCATTTGTAATAGTAGGTACAAGCTAAGCTTAGTTTGGTACTAGGTCAATTTGTGTCAATTGATAAAGTAATATTTATTTATTTTATTCTACGCCACTAAATAAACATGCCTATAACAGTATCACAAAAAACCAAATGACAATCAGCATCCGTTTCAGATTATATCAAGTAGGTGCAGAATTAATGTCGTATAAATGAATCGTTAAAATTCAGGCCGATTCACGCTGAATAAAGTATAGGTATATCTATTATAGCCGTCTGTAGCTAATCTAAGGCTGAGGCCGTACCAGTACGATACAGTAGCAGGCTATAATAAAGATACCTATGGTGTTGAGACGCTTAGAGGGTGGTTGCGGCTCCTCCCGTGACACCAGAGCAGTCGTTACCAAACTTTTTTTGGGTCATAAATGTTATACTGTACTGTAGCTGACGACAACATGAATTAATTAGGTTATCCACCTATCAAAATAGCCTTAGTAATTACCTACAATGATGTCAGCCAAGTGGTACATTCATAGAAGCTCTATTTGAACAATAGATCTTTTTCATATATTCTTGTTGAGACCATTATAAAACTAGAGTAAGTAATGTAATAGATTGTACACAGTGAAAATTATTTTATTAAGTAACGCTTTTTTCGTAATGGCAAATTAAATACCAATATATATAGCTTCGTAGACGTATAAGACACATCTGCAGATTGAAGCAACTGGCTTGCTGCTGAGCGTACCATTATTGGTGGGGCTTTAGCCTACTGATGTGTATTACGTCAGAGGATTACGCTTCTTTCAATTTGCGTCAGAGGGTTGGGTTGTGACGAAATTTCGTGTAAATTAGATTGTAGTGTAATTAGTTAAACAGGTGTCTAGAATTTAGCGAATTTGTACAGTAGAATGTTAAGAACGTTCGTACGTACTTTTCGTGTTAATTGTCATGATGATATTAGTATTGGGAACAAAAAAATAAGCTAGAATTAAAATTTTGGATACTTACATCACTCTATTTTTGTAAGAGGCAATCCAACAATAATACAGTTCCCAAAAACAAAATACCTTATTTTATTTCTCATATTCAAACATTTTTAACAGCAGTTTTACTGTGAAGAGGTAACAGACAGAGAGACAGAGTTATTTTCGCATTCAATGTAATAATGGATTATAGATTCCTCTTGCAAACTAAGTTACCCTATATAATAATCATGTATTTTTTTTCTCATGGTCATGACAGTTTTAATCGTGTGTTATCTTGTATTTATTGCAATGTTAATTGAATTTTGCAGAAAATTGCGTAGTGCGGACTTATAATGGAAGAGTCGCAAGTACAAACGTAATTTTACATCATTATTTTACGTACATAGTTTGAGACGATGTTTAATTTTAATATCACGAGCAAATAGAACTCATTAAGTGTCATTAGAACCAAAGGATTCATTAAGAATCTAAATCGTGAACTGTCGCCTAGATAACGGTTTGTATAATTACTGTGGGAACATAGTTCATCTGCTATTTTAATCAGTTGCTCAGTACCGTCACACGTGGCAACTTTACCTCTTTTAAATTAATTGCTTGTGAACATAAAACCGACTTCAGTGTTAAATGCATTGTGTCTAACCAATATCGAACTAACATCCCGACAACCCGAAATACTTTTCAAGGTTTCGAGGACTGTGCCTGATAAAGTTTTACCATTGACAATAAAGCATAGCGTGTAACTACGTGGGAATTCTCATTGCCACAATAAGGCCACCATCTGGGTACACTAGGCTTGGCCGCACATTAAATTAATATACCAGAACAATAATTATATTAATTACATCTGTCTAGGAACATATTCGACATTTTTTCAAGAGACTGTGTGAGCGTTGGAATTTATAATTGACACGGCAGACAGCATGTCAACTTATAACAAGTTTATTTGTTATTTAAAATTGATTTATTTTTTGTAATTTCAGAGATTATTTCAAAACATACTAACTTCAATAATAATACCTGCTTACTTGACTATTCACGTAGGTACTATCAGTTTCTTGTGGTTTTACTCAACCTATTAACTGAGATATAAATAAGAGTCTGTTGCTTGACTTATTTTTTATCAGATTAGAAATATAGCGGTCAAACTCTCACTCGTAATAATTTAAAAGCATTAAATGTAGTCACTTATTAGTGACATTTTAAACATAGACGGAATACACACTATTTTCATGAAATAAACCAAGGACTTTTTTTACTGTATTTTGTTTAATCTAAAAAAAGCTAATGGTTTACCCATCCTAAATTTAAACGGAATCGCACTCACAAAATTATTCTCTTTGCGCTATCTAATCCACTCTTGCCCAACGCATCCGGTGGAAAATAACCTTTATTCAAATGCCAGCATTATTATCTTAAACTAGAAATAACAAACAACGACGTCGATGTTAAATCGTGTCGTATATTAAAAAGGGAAAAGGGGGACGGCGCCTAGCCCGGCACGTTTTGTCGGCCGCGAAGACGATTTGCCTCTTGTGTTAATAAAGTTTTGGATTTGGATACTCAAAAATTTTCTAACGCATTCACGTTAACATCTCATTTGTTGCCTTTATCGCTATGAAGGCAAAACTGGCAGTGCCTGTTATGTTTATGCAACAAACTAAATATTTTTTGTTTTAATGTTAGGTAAGAATTGAATATTGTATTTTGATATTTTAGTTGCATTCAACGGTGATGACATTAAACATCATTGTGTAAATTTAAATTTTATTTATATTGATGTGTCAAGGCCGCAACAGTGGATTCGAAGGAATAAGTCTGATTCTGATGATGTTTGCTCTTACCTATGTATATATTTTTAATTAATTTAAATATTAAAAATCCTTTTGTTGATTAGTTTTAAAAATTATAATAGATACTAGCTTTTGCCCGCGCTTCGTCCACGCAGATAACGTCAGACGACATAAAAATATTTTTTATTTTATAAAAAGTATCCTATGTTATTTCTAATACCTCCAAGAACAACACAATTTTGTACACAAATTAACCGTTAGTAGTTTCGTGAGTTAGTTAGTTCGTGAGTAGTTTTCGCGTGAAACCGTAACAAACAAACTTACATTCGCATTTATAATATTAGTAGGATAAGTAGTGCGAATTATTACAAAATCTAATACTTCTTTCCACCTACATGCCCACAATCATGCTAACCGTGGCCTTTAGGTCTTGGTACCATAGACTCTGTCAACCCCGTAAGGGATATAGACGTGACATGTCAATGTATGTAAGTATGTAAATACATATCTATAATTGGTTCTCTATTGTTAGATTTAGTATTTTACACTTTCATATCACGCAAAGGCGTTTGACCAACCTGTCAGTAGTACCTAGTACCTAGTACGTATATAGGTAATTAATTGTTTTAATTATTTTCTTCATGTTTCTGTGTCTGTAATTTGGAACAACTTGGAATTTATTCTGAAATAAAAATGTAATCTAATTCATCGTATTTTTAATGGGAACTAAAATTAGTAGTTAATCAGTAATATGAAAATAATGCTAGCTAATAGATAATATCAGTTAGTACAAGACAATCAGAAGCATAACTCGTATCAGTTACCCAGTAAAGTAGAATAAGCATGATGTCACCACGCAAGAGCGTATATTAGTCTCAAATGCACTTTTGTCAAAATAACAAATATGTTTAGCTAAAATTTTACCTGAACGATAAGGCTTAAATTACAAAACAATGGCTTGACTCACCTCACCTCTATCATACTATTTAAAAAACATTTTGGGTTAGTAAATTCCAATTGTATACCTCATACGATAATGACTTAATGGCATAATGTAATTGGTCATTTAATTCCGACTATACAATTTTGAAGTTCACAGAACACAAAAGCGTTCAACGTGGTGCAAATACGTCGTTTTAAAGTCATTTCTCATTAATTGTTTATTATTGGCGTTATCCTACTATCAGTTATTCTGTACAGAAGAAGAGAGCCATTGTGAAGGCGAAACAGAAACAGTTCAGTGTCCAGTTATCCAGGGTGCATTCCATAAGCTTCCGTTTTATTGTGGACTGCTTAATTATCACTTAAAAACATCCGCTTGCCGATTGAAAAAAATACACGCGACGATAACACAAAACTTAGTCAGCTTTGGTCGTATTTATAGTTTGTTAAATAACTTTGTATTGTTTGCCACGAATAAGTGTAGTTTCTGTTTTATAAAGTTTCGTAAATGGAAAAAAACGGCACATTGGTTTCCTTCTGTCCGTCTATTAAAGAACCACATCTTACCAGTGGACGTCTTACGGCTGATATAATGATCATAATCACGATCCAAGAATCGTATAGTTACCAAAGTATAGTTAAGACAAACTATTATACCAATTATATAGCATTACTACCTTCTGCCTGCGACTTCGTCTGCGTAGAATTATACATATAACCCTTCCTCTTGAATCACTCTATTTATTAAAAAGCCGCATCAAAATCCGTTGCGTAGTTTCCGAGATCTAAGCATACATAGGGATAGACAGCAGAAAACGACTTTGTTGTATGTTATGTAGTGGTTCTCCAGTACGAATGCAACTCTGAATGCAAAATAGGACTAATCTGCTTATTAAACATTTAAATACGACTGCTATGGTTTGAATGGTCGTCTGTACTCTACTCGTGTATGGTGACTAACATCGAGTATGTCGATCCGGTTTTGTATGCAAAAAAAACCCACAGCACTAATGGACGCAATAATATTTATGTTTATCTATTATCTTGTCTCACAGATATGTATGTGGCCATACTAGGTGTGAATAATAACATGCGCTACATTTTAGGATGAGGAGACTATTGGTGCTCTGTTTTTATTAAGAGCTTATTCATACTTCACGTGCAAAGATAAAAAGGCGGCTAAGCTACAGTACCTACCGATTCACACAGGTCTGGTGTTTGATTCTCTACGCGAGCTTCGTCTGTAAAGTGATTGCTGCGCTCATGAGACAATCATAACCTGACCCCTTCGTCTGGGAACGTGTGAAGTGTATGGTGGGGGTATAGAAAACGATGATAGCGCATGCCATGGCAGAAATGTGCAACATTACGGGCTTAGTGAAACATGTCAATGTTGCTTTGAAAATGGGTCATTAAGGCATTATTAAACTCGTTTGTAGCGCCTTATATTATTATTATATTGAGGCCGGTTGGCTCGTATTAAATAACTATTGCCATTACTTCTTAATTAATATTTAATCAATAAGCACTTTTCATTCACTATTTGACAGACGCCCATAGAGTAATGTGTTTTGAGATGGCGGTACTGTCATGTACAGATCAACGCACGACCTACAAGTCAAGACACCTGGCCTTATACTTCAAAATTCGAAAATTCAAAGTTCGTTTCGTGCTAATAATCATCAATATTGGAGTGAGAGGGACAATAGGAGACAAACTTCAAATTTTGAATTTTGGAGTAGCCTCCTGGGGGCCTTAGCTTTCCTCTTTCTATCAGGAATCTAATCGCTGAGCAAAGAAAATCCACTGATGGGATTTAGAGCTCTACGATACAATATTTCACGTTTTTTCCCATTAGAAAAAAGAACAGTAGGTAAATTTTTTTATCCATACCTACTAGCTAATACTTATAAATTATAAAACTAATGGGATAAAAGACTAAATTGTATTAATATTAAATTTCCTATAGGTACTTAAATTGAAAATATCTCATAGCCGTAAATATTTCTTATTCATGCATGAGAAAAAGGGTGGCGATAGACGTATCTTTATAAAAATCTAGAAGGTAGCTAGTGCAAACTTCTGTTAAAAAAAATAGGTTATTATATTGGGCTGAAATAAAAGAACCTAAAACTTATTAAAATTTTATTAATAGCAAAATCGCAGTTTATGCAATAAAACAACATTAGTAACAATTATATGAGTAAAAATAGATTATGTTCATTAAATATTTTGTGTCCTTAGGAAAACTAGGCAAGATTTGATAAAATAAAGTTGTCAAAAAAGAAAAAATGAAAATTGAAAGTCGATGATTATGGCAATGCCGCAGGATACTTAGGTAAATAAATTGTACTGTGAAAAAATTAAATACCTACATTAGAAAAAACAGAGCGTAATGCAAAATGCATATTAATCGTAAGTTACGTTTTCGATGTTAACAATATTTTAATTTAATAATTTATGTTATGAGCTACATATCACTTTGCACGAAATAACGATTGCATCAAAAAAACAGTCAAGGGGAAGGATTTCATAGTAACTAAATACGGATTAGCAACTGTTTACTTGGCACCGATGTCACGAGACGTTACTGCGGCAGCAGTGCGGGTGACCGTGGTAGTTGCTTTTGCCGTCTTCGCAGCTGTACCAACTTTCCTAATAGTTGTCGTGGTAGTAGTTTTCGCTATACCACCATTCGCAAGGTGCTTCACTTCCGTACCTTGTCGGACCTCCTCAGTAGCAGCTTGGCTTTTCTCATGAGCGCTCTCGTTGGTGACGTTCTTTTGGACATTTTGTTCAAAGCCATCCTTTTTGATAATCACTTCGCTTCGCTCTTGGCTACAAGAGGCTCCCCGCTCGCCGCTACCTTCGCTCCTGATTACTCCATTTTCTACCGGCACGACATCACTATGTTGATACCTTTCCAAAAATCCTGACCCATCTGATTTATCAATCGTGTATGAGTTTCTGCGAATAGGTTGCTCCGGTACCCAAACGATTTCTTGAGTCAGTGTTTCCACAACGGGTTCAGGAGTTACCGTAGAACTCCTAATCTCACTTTCTGCTCTTATATGAGTAACTGGAGTGCGCGTTCTTTGGATATATGTATTAACTTCGTGTGACTCATTGCCCGTATTTTGATTAAAAATATCGTTCGAAACGTTTTCAACATTGTTAGTCACATGCCTTACAAAGTTATTTTCGTTAGCCACTTGGTTTTGAGTTGTTGTTGTTTTGACCTCGACGGTTTTCGAAACCTGCTGGTAGTCCTGTGTTTCTCTTTGTATTGGTTTCAGCTGCCCCAATAAAGGAGAATGTTTAATTCCAAAGGTTATTTGAGGTGTTCTGCTCAACTGCACCTAAGTAACAAAGATAATTAATGTTAAGTACAAAAACTTGATAAATTTCTTGAATGTGACTTGAATAATTGAAAGTATCAAATAAAATAAACCTTGAATGAGAAATACATAGCGCCATCTGTTGCGTTCCTCTTGCATTAACGTCTTGCATCAATTGGTACTGTATATTGTATAAGTATATGTAGGAATCTGGCTAAAGCAAATATAATAACATAATTCTGAATGAGCTTTCTAATTTAAAACTGCATTATCACCGAAGGGCAGTCATCGTATCGAGTGAAGCTTAGAGTAAAGTAAAACAACGCCTGATATTTTTCATCGACCGTTGTTACCACGCTTAAACATTTATTACATTTTAAAAGGAGCTGCTCGTAAGACCAAACGGCTTTTTTTTATGTTAGAGAGGTCAGACAAACGAACTAGTGGGTCACCTGATGTTAAATGATCACCACTGTCCATAGACACCCGCAGCGCTTTACGCTATGCCAGTGCGTTATCGGCCCTGCAGAAAATTGTACACTCGCCTCTTAAAGGCACCCAGGTCGTAACACGATGGGAAGACCACAGCGGGAAGCTCGTTCCAGATTTTGCAAGTTCGTGGCAAAAAAGACCGATTAAACCGCACCGTCGAAGACTGCCATTCATCAACATGATGTCGATGAAATGAACGTCGGGGAACTGCTATTTTAAACAAGTACTATTATACTTCTGCATAAACAAGTACCTTTTCCGGTGAGTAGGTGCCTGGCGCGGGTACACGGGCTCGATCATCAACTGGTACCTTGTGACGACCAGATATCGTGTACACGGGAGTGTCAAGTACAGATGGTATCCGGTAAGTATTGGGTGCTGAAAATACAGTAAATATTTATTATTTGACGAATGTGGATGAAATGTGTTTATTTATCCATATCTAATAACGAGCAATTCTCAATCTGAATCTCAGAAACGGCTCCAACGATTTTCATAAAATTTGGTATGCAGTGGGTTTTAGGGGTGATACATCGATCTAGCTAAGTTTCATTTTTAGAAACTGTACCGCAAAAATACCGAGCAAAGCTCGGTCATCCGGGTACTAAGTTATTACAAGAGATAAAGGTTCGTTACAAGAATAATTTTCACAACAAAAAGTATAAAAGTCGAACACCGCGGTTCGGCGCGCATGCGGCTCGATAGGTAGCTCGATTTGATAGCCAGTTGCGAGAAAGTGAGAGATACCGAGCGAGCGAAAAGATCGGCAGGTTGCGTTCAAAAACGTTTTTAAGCCCGTGCTACACAAATCAAAATCTGTAACTATCTAAAACGACTATGTACAACAATATGTATGATAAAACTTACCAGGAGTCTCGGCAAACTTCGTAGTATGAACCTTGACCCCAAATGTGTATTGAGGGGAATAAGTCAGCACAAATTTGCCGGCTTTTTCAGGACTGTAAGCGCCAGGTGCTGGGACCTTCAACCGCTCGTCGATAGGTTCCTTGTGTCTACCGGATATCGTGTACAAAGGTGTTACGACGGGAGTCGGGATCGTGTACACATTTGGCGCTAAAAATGAAACAAACCGAAACCATGATTTATATTGACTAGAAAAAAAAACAAATAAAGCATTAAATTTTAAAATAAAGATAGTAAATATACCTGGTGTATCAAACGTTTTCAGCGCATCCGATTTAATCCTGAAAGTATACTGTGGAGCACTTGGCTTCAAAAGTTTTGAAGCCTTTTCAGGATCGTATGAGTTAGGAGCAGGAACATTTTCTGGTTTATGAGGGTTAGTTTTTATTCTGAATGAATATCGGGGTGCGTTGTCAAGTAAAACTTTGTCCGCCTTCTCTGGATTGTAAGCAGCAGGACCAGGAGTGTCCACTATCTTTCCATTTTCTACTTTGGGCCTGAATGTATAAGCAGGTGATGTTTCGTGCAATACTTTATCAGCTTTCTCAGGGTTATATGTGCATGGTCCAGGGGTCATAACGACTTTTCCATTTTCAATTTTTGGGCGGAAAGTGTAACTTGGAGAACTTTCGTGTGTAATGTTATCGCCTTTATCCGTATTGTAGGCATTCGGAGCAGGATAGTTGTCATGTTTGACTTCAGGGCCTTTAGTACCAAAAGTATATTTTGGAACACCATCTAACATGTAATGATATTTACTGGGATCATAAGCATTGGGCGCTGGATTATTTTCTGGTTTATGAAGAGGTTGCTTGTCCCTAAATGTGTATGATGGCGAAGACTCTAAGAGCATTTTATCAGCTTTTTCTGGATTGTACGAATTAGGAGCGGGTGTGTTTTCAATTTTCCCCGGTTTTCCTTTATGCGCCATTGTAAACTTAGGAGTTCCATTTAATAGTTGTGGATCATATGTATTGGGAGCAGGTACATCTGATAGCTTTGAATCACGTCCTTTCCCACACATTGTATAATTCGGCGAATTATGGGGCAAATTAGGATTATACACATTAGGGCCAGGAGTATCCGAAACTTTTCCATCGGGACCTTTCCCAGACATTGTGTAACTTGGAGAATTAATTGGTAAGTGTGGATGGTAACTATTTGGACCCGGTGTGTCAGAGGGCTTCCCATCTGGCCCTCTGCCGGATAAACTGAATTTAGGAGTGTTGTCAAGTAAGTGAGGCTCATAAGAATTTGGCGCTGGGCCATCAAATGGTTTTCCCGTGTGTCCTTTTCCTGCTATGGTGAATTTTGGAGTTCCATCGGATAAGTGAGGATTGTAAGCATTAGGACCGGGAGTTTCAGGATATTTTCCTTCGGGACCTTTGCCATATAGGCTGTATTTAGGAGTACCATCTAGCAAATGTGGATCGTACATATTGGGAGCGGGTGTGTCGCTAGGTCTATCCATTGCGTGCTTAGGCCTGAATGAATAAGCAGGTGAAGAATCATGAAGAAGTTTGTCTGCCTTATCCGGATTGTATGCATTAGCTGCTGGTACGCTGTCGTATTTCGTAGGGGCACCTTTTCCTGCAATAGTAAACTTTGGAGATGAATCCAGCATTGACTTTTCCGGAGCATACGCATTTGGTGCAGGAACATCATCAGTCTTTCTTATTTGATCTTTTGATCTAAAAGTATAAGCTGGGGACGAGTCGTGGAGCAGTTTATCTGCTTTATCTGGACAATAAGCTGTAGGTCCTGGCGTGTCTTCGATTTTACTTACGGCACCCTTGCCACTTATTGTAAACTTGGGTGTTCCATTTAACATGTGCATTGATTTTTCAGGAGCATATACATTAGGAGCTGGAGATTCACTTCGAATAACTGTTTCCTCTTTAATCCTAAAGGAATATGCTGGTGAACTCTCATGTAACACTTTGTCTGCTTTTTCCGGTGCATAGGAGTTAGGAGCTGGAGTTTCTGTAACTTTTAATGTATGTCCTTTTCCTGACATGGTATATTTAGGACCTCCGTTTAACATGTGCATAGAGTTTTCAGGAGCGTAGATATTTGGTGCTGGTGTTTGCTCAAGTTTCTCAACGACTTCTTTTGTGCGCATAGTGTAGGAAGGCGAACTTTCATGTAATATCTTGTCCGCTTTTTGGGGATTGTAAGAATTAGGGGCGGGTGTCTTGTCATGCTTTTCAGCAGCGCCTTTTCCTGCCAATGTGTATTTCGGTCCACTTTTAAGTGAATTGAGCGCCTTTTCAGGAGAGTAAATATTAGGAGCTGGTGCTACAACAGTTTGAGTAACCTCAGATTTGGTTCTAAACGAAAAAGCAGGAGATTTTGCTCTTAACAATCTGTCTGCCTTTTCAGGAGAATACGCGTTAGGTGCGGGAATTTGATCACTTTTTTGGATCTTACTTCTGCTGGAGAAAGTATGCTTGTAAGTTTTTGTGTGTGGCGTAGTAGCATCCTGGAATGTTAAACAATATAAATAATTTTAAAACTTTAATTTGCATGTATTGTTATTGATATACATGGTAATAATACGACTATTCTATTTCCAGCTTTGTATTCAATTCTACTTCAATCTCTACAGAAGTAAGTGAACGAGTAATTATACCTTTTATGAGCCATCATATAGATTCGGGTTTGGAAGAAATCAAATCAGCTTTCAATTGTATTGCCTATAATTAAATTTGCTTTATACAATTTTTACATTATAGTAGCTAAAATATTGTTGTTATACCCACAATCAAACACTCGCTAAATTTAACGTTATCAAAATAAAAATGAACTCATAAAAATCTAAACATTATATCATGAATTAGAAATGTTAAACTGAAAGCAAAGAATACGATATTAACATTATTACAAAGCCATGCACAAAATTTAGTTACAGACAGAGTTAAATGACGGCGATTTCTTCTGGGGCAGGGTAATGGACAGCCTGGCCAGTGAACGGTGAATGCCGAATGCCGAACGTATGCGCCGGCGCCCATGGAAGCGTCACGCACACCTGTATCCAGCCCAATGTTAGTAAGGTTAGTCACATTTAGCAAGCATATTAACATTGATGATTAACATGAGCCACAAGATTATAGAACCACAAGAACATTAAGTAACTTTGAGAATCTCATCAGATAATCATTCAAAAATATTGCGTAGTGATCTATGAAATTAGTAAGTAGGAAAGTATTGAAATATCTGCAAACAGGTTTGATACCTTTTCAGGGCAATAAATCCCAGGTCCAGGAACGGCTGCGGTCGGATGACGTAGTTCTCGTCTAGGGGCCATGGTGTAAGCCGGTGGTCGTTTGTTTAGCACAGATACTGCCTTGTCGGTGGTGTAGGTGCCAGGACCAGGCATGGGCGTTTTGGATTCGATTGTCTTTGCTCGTCCAGAAATGCTAAATGCTGGTGCTGCTCGCTTGCTGCCTTCTTTCGCTTCGCCGAGGACTGGTGGCATGGAGTAGATGTTCGGTGCTGGAATTAAAAAAAAAGATATTCTATTTCTGTTTTGTAATATGTTTTACTCTTTAGTCATCTAATGAGAGCTAAATAACTAAATGAGGATGATCTAAAAGAAAACAAGTTGGTATGTTGCTAAAATAACAAGTAATGAATGAATTATAACAGTTATTAAATTTATGTTAGGTCTAACTACACGCAATGAAAGCATACAAAAACTAATAATGGGCTGTACGCAACTAAACGAAGTACACTTTTTTTTCTCCTTGTATTTGGACAGCTAACATCTACTTTACCGCAGTGAAATTCAAAATCAACTAGTATTCTAAGATGATTAGATTGTGTCTACGCACGACTGAATAATGACTAAACTATAATAACGAAACAAGAATACGTACTAAACTATTGTGTCATGTACACTGAAACATAAAATACGAAAACAATGAGCGAATATTGTCGAATTTTAATACGGCCTTGTTTCGTCGCGTCCATTGATTAGTTTTCGATAAATAGATCCCTCGAGATTTGAGACATCTCAGCTCGTTCAATATGAAGCTTGAATTAGGTACCTACTTAAAAAAAGCCTGCATTTTTGAATCAAATTATGTATCTAGTTATTGCGGATTGTTATTTTTTGAGGGTTCCGTACCTAAACGGTAAAAACGGGACCCTATTACTAAAGACTTCGCTTTCCGTCTTTCCATCCGTCCGTCCGTCTGTCACCAGGCTGTATCTCATGAGCCGTGACAGTTGAAATTTTCACAGATGATTTACTTCTGTTGCCTCTACAACAGCAAATAAAAAAACCAGAATAATGTAGGTATGTATATCAGTGACCAAAGCATTCGTTGCATAATTGATGGTTAAGGACTAGTTTAATAGGCGTAAGTCTGTTCATATTGCGCCAATGATGGTTATTTGTGAAAAAAGAATGCAATCCATTTAGAACTACAAAATTTTGAGGACGTAAAATGTGTAAACGCATTCTTCTCGTTAACTCGACCAACAAGGACATCTAACAAAATCAAGCAATTAGGACGCGAAACATCAGCGTGCATCGACTAATGCAAAACAACATTGTGATGTGAGCTATCTAACTGACTATTCTATCCAATATTTTAGATAAATATTTTATACTAATAAGCTTACGTGATATGAGAAAGTGTCGTTTTTACTCCAAACATCTAGAGTGATTAGAATGATTCTACTTGAAACAATATAATGACTAAGCATACTGACCTATAAAGTATTTTCAATAATCAAGCTAATGACAAGAGACAACCAAAAATATTTTACTTTTAAAATGGAGCACAGACTGAAAATTTACATGCGGGAAGCGACAATAAACTAAAACCAGTCCGAAGCCATAATTTGTGATAGTCCAACGGCATTTAGAGAGTAGAGATTACCCCAAAAATTGAATAAGTTCTGTACACCTAGCAGTTTTGGAATCTAAATTGCCATGCACGATTCACTAAACAATGTATTCGCTTACATTTTTTTTAAAAAGGGTGCAGATGACTTGCTAGTAATAACTACTTTTTGCAATCGTATTTCGGTGATTATGGATATAATTAAGAATATTTAGCTACACTACGGGATTTGCTACGATTCGATAAGGCCTATTGGACCTGGCGTTTTGCCGCCAGGCTGTGGCGGGCAGACACGGAGCCCGATCGAGAAGGCAGGTGCGTGGTCGAGCACCGCTCGAGCTGCTTTGCTGGGCTCGTAGTCACAGGGAGCCGGCGTCGGCGACAGCCGCGGAGGTGGCCAGCGGCCGTGCAGCGACGCCGCCGGACCCCCTGACCGACCTGACAGGCACTATACGTCAAATGGACCACCAGGGCTTATCACTACATAGTATAATACAAAGTCGCTTTCTCTGTCCTTATGTCCCTATGTATGCTTATATCTTCAAAACTACACAACGGATATTGATACGGTTTTTTTTAATAGATAGTGATTCAAGAGGAAGGTTTTTATGTATAATTCTACGCAGACGAAGTCGCGGGCAGAAGCTAGTCTAATAATAAATATTTCTTGATTTGAAGATATTCTTGGGGAGTTCGATGTTCGCCAGCTCAACTAATTCAATAAAGAATAACTCATACTGATCCAAGATCCGTAAAGCGTATTTGTTGCTGGAAAAATTACAACTTCAGGTTTGTATGGTCTAATTAGATGCTTTACAATTGTTTATGATACTTACGAGTACACCAGGAAAAACGATAAATTTTGACTCGTAAGTTACGAGTACAGTCAAATCAGAGTGCAGTGCCTCAAACACAAGCTCTGAATGCTCATGTCTGTAACCTTAGGATACTACAAAAAATTCTTGATGGACTATACATCAAGTAAAATTACTTAAATAAATAAATTTGAATTTGAATTTAATAAAACCTGAAGTTTTACTGTCACGCCTATAACAAATAAATTAACTACCGGCACCAATTGACCTTCAACAGAAAACAAACAGTACGCAATATAAACAAGAAGCGTATCTACAATACCTACTTCTTATTTTACAAGAAGTTGGACGATAGTTATAATTTAATAACGCTATTCCAACTTCAGGTTAATTAATCCTAGTTTGAGGCCAACTACTCTTTGAATCCGTAACACAGACGTGTTGTCAACAGAATTAGCAGTACACCTCAGAACAATAACTAAAGCAT
This sequence comes from Pandemis corylana, assembly GCA_949127965.1. NCBI lineage: Eukaryota > Metazoa > Arthropoda > Insecta > Lepidoptera > Tortricidae > Pandemis > Pandemis corylana. Next base: position 7,267,906 of record OX421855.1, on the reverse strand, counting down.
AGAACCCGGACTAAAATAAAAACTAATTATTATAGTGCGTTGCTTCTTATTCCAGTGTACTGAAACGATAAGTTAAAAAGAGAACAAACTTGTCAGTTTCTTCTTATTTTTCTGTTTCGTACCTGTCCAAACGTCAAACTTGGTTCCTTTACGTCACTTGGTTCCGATATATGATGCCGATTTCAAGAGTCAGATTTCTTAGCCCAATGACTTGTGTTGAGTGTCAACTTAACTTGTCTGTATGTGCTTATTGTGCTTCGGATGCGTGAATGACGGACAACTGTTGGAGAATTTTTTGTTTATTATTGTTAAAAATTGATTAAATAACGAATATTGGTAAAGCCAATTACTTAGTGAAACTAGAAAATGTCTTGTGCAGTGCCAGGATGTAAATCTAATGCGTCCAGAAAACAAAATGATAATGCGTTTATAAGTTATCATCGTTAAGTGATTTTAATCAGCTTCAGGGTCGCATTAAAATATATTGAGAGTGTGTTCTATAAAATAACACCATTATTGAATCCTGTTTGTCAAAGATATCCCTATTTACATATTATTTTAAAGAAAATATGAAAACAGTATAGGTTATCTTAGTGATGTGCCTGTGATATCGACTAAACTGTCAATCGATATTAAATGTAAATATAGAGATATAATTAAATATGTTTAATTCTTTCAGTTTTCTGACTCCATTATTGTTCCATATTGTTCCCTTTCTTTGGCCATAACTTTACTATTTCACTTTTTTTTGACTTGGCAAGTTTTTACTAATCTATAGGTATGCATAAATGTTCCTTAGGGTTCCGTATCCAAAAGGTAAAAACGGGACTCTATTACTAAGACTTCGCTGTCCGTCTATCAACAGGTTGTTCATGAGCCGTGATAGCTCGACAGTTGAAAGTTTCACAGATTTGTATTTCTGTTGCCGCTATAGCAAAAAATACTATGAATAAAACACATATGAATATAACAATAAAATGAATATTTAAGGGGGGCTCCCATACCACAAACGTTTTTTTTTGCGATATTTGTTCGATATCAATAGCGGCAACAGGTAGACGCTTGAAATATTCAGTTTCATATTCACTTTAAAAATAGATAATTAAATCAAAATAAAATTAATATTTATCGGGTCCCATACAACAAACGTGATTTTTTGCCGTTGTTTTGTTACCAACCAATTCAAATACGAACGGACAAAAATGTGTTTTTGTTGTACGGTGAAACGGAATTCTCGGTGCGCGAGTCCGACTCGCACTTGGCCGATTTTCATAATAGATTTTTTTCATTATAATGATATCCGTTTAATATGTATTAATATCCACGACCGTCCCCATACCCATAAAAAATATCGATTGAAGACTAATCAATGACGGTTTGTTCCCTACACTAGCGAAATATATACATGTATAATTTAAAGCGCTTTGTATAGGTTACCCTGGTACGGAACAGACAGACGACTGTCTCGTGAATAGCATCTTTGTCTCTTTTTAACTTATTGTTTTAGTGCACTGGAATAAGAAGCAACGCACTATAATAATTAGTTTTTATTTTAGTCCGGGTTCTATGCTTTAGTTATTGTTCTGAGCAGTACACTAACACTCACACGATCCTCCCCCACTCGGAATAATCGAGTTATCACGACACCCGGTGTGACTGCGAGCAGTACGTGCTCCGTGCAACTTGTTTATGGAAGCGAGGATTCGAGACTGAGACTGTATTGCAGATGGCGATGTATCGAAGCAAAGCCTCTATCGCCTACACGGCCGGCTGACTCATTGCCGATCACCTTCGTTCATACGGACTTATTTGGCGACATCGCGCCAATGCAGCCAGAGAAACTTACTGTTATGATCGTCGATGCCGACCTTAATTTAATCTCCGAGGATAGGCAGTTGTATTACCGTGTTTATCGCTTTTCTTGCAATTTTAAATACTACCTGTTTGAAAGGTGCAATACTGAGAACGAATATCTTGAGGTATGCTTATAAGGTTTGGTGATATCTATGATCAGATATCTAAGCATTTGAGCGCATGTTGAGTGATTTCTAGACACAAGATACATGGTTATAATGAAGTCATTGGTCGGACGACAAACGATTGATTTAATTTTCAATTTTCAGTAAACGTGTGTAATCAATCACTTACAAGCGTGGATGAAACATAATGTAACATGTTTATGTTCCATTCAACGCAAATACAGATATTAATTCAAAACAGACCTGAATGTTGACTCAATGAATATCAATTGTTTTACCCACGCGAGATATTAAACTTACCTACTAGAAATAAACTTGCCATAACGTAGCGTACCAAAGACATTTATGTCGATGTCATCATTTGCGTGAAACAGGTCACAGAATAAGTCCTTGCATCGACTTAGCCATGAAAAACCATATTAAGTGAGTCATTTCTTCGCCAATATTTATGCGATCACTATTTGACACAGCGGTTTCACGATGTGGTCATAGAACGTAATAACCGCATATTTGTTTTTCACACTCAAACCATGTTTACCTACCTATGAATATTCGTAACTATTTTTTTGTTGTATGTTTGGCTTAGTTTAGCTTAGCACTTATTAGTATTTGTCTTCCGTCTGCATTATTATTAATACACATAATAAAGCTGAAGAGGGTCGAAAGCCTGTAAATGGAAGATATTTTAAAAAAAATTGGCTGGGGATACTTGGAATCGATAACACGTTCCAACAGTTTTTAGATTTTTTGTCTGTTTATCTGTTTGTCTGTATATTTGTGAGCACATTACGTGAAAACGGCTGAACGGATTTTGATGCAAACTTTACTAATCTGTTAAGAAAATCACCGGCCAGGTTATAGGCTACTTTTTATCCCGGAGAATTGCATAGTTCCCGCGGGATAGCGCTAAACATGTCAAAGGTTGCAGCTGCCTGCATTCGCAACGTGAATAAATATTGCTTAAGGAGGGATTTTTAAAAATTCCTACTGGGTAGGGAATAAATGGGGTTTGTAAGTCCACTGAAAAGGGAGCCTATCTCCATAACTATAATTACTAGAGTCTTGAAATTTAGTACGCAAATAGGGAATCAGAACTGCTGAAAATTAATTTCAAGACTTTCGAAATTCCCGCGGGATAAGACAAAAGAGTAACTGACATGATAATATAATTTCTTGGTATTTGGCAGACATATTCCTTGATTCCGTATTTAGTACGCATGTTCTTTTCAAAAAGGAATTTTTCGAATTTCCCACAGAACAAAAGGGTGGGATAAAAAATACTAAAACTGAGTGTCCATGCAAGAAACGGGTTGAGGTAGATAGATAGTACGAAGTCCTTCGTGCTAAAGTATACGACTCGCATTTGGCTGGTTTTTGTACATTTTCGATGGGAGAGAGAAATTTTTAGAGCAAATTTTGATTCTGCGTGGACGAAGTCGCGGGCAAAAGCTAGTAGGTAAATAAATATATGGAATCCAAAGAAACAATACAGGATACGTAAAATATTTTTTGCAATTGAACTACCTTCTACGACGTTAACTGATTCCAATTTGGCAGAAAATGGCGGCTGCGCGGTAGCGGAACTGCGGCGCGGCAGGTTATTTCAATTAATTCAAAGGGACGAATGTAAACACTGCTGACGATGTCGTTTAATGCTAATAAGACTGCAGTCATGACCTACTTAAACTGGGTAAAGTTTTCCGCTGAATGAATCACAATAAAACGTGAAAATCATAAATAACCCGTGTGTTTTAGGAATGTAGCATTTTAAATGGGTATTTTATTCGACTTTTTTCGAGTTATTAGGGGCATATTATACAATTTAGGCCACAGCTCATTACCTGAAAATTGTGCTGGAATTGAAATAATAGTAGAGCATTAGAAGAAAATTACAGCTTTAAATAATCTTTTCAACTATTCGTAAATATAATTAAAGCTGCAGTTTTTTTATTACTTTCATATTAGTATTCTCGAGTTATGTGATTTCAAATATCGTTTTCCTGCTAAAATTTGGACAACAGTGAATTCAGCTCACATTTGGATGGGGGGTCATTTGTGACACACAAACAAAATATCTCGATTTAAAAAATGGACCATTAGTTGCGGAATGTAATAAACGGCTTCTAATATGCAATACGCAAGCATATTAAAATTGACTGACAGGTAGGTATAGTAAAAACCATGTAAAAACGTTTACCAAGACTACATAAAGATTAAACATTAAATTAGTGCGACACTTCTTTCTCAGCAGTCATATTTTGAACGTAAAGTTAAAGCAAACATGGTAATAAGTATGAAAAGTTTTAACACATTTTTCGTCCATTTTTAACTCTTTTTTGTCGGAGTCTACCATTGTTTGACTGATGCATCGTTATTTCTGTACTAAGATAAAACTTAGCTCAGAACAATAAAATGAATTCATAAAACAAGTCCATTGTTATAAAAATACACATACTTCTAAGTAAAAACATTATATCACCTCTAGCGGTTACAAAGATGAAAAATTTGTGGGCGGCAGACGGTATAATTGACTCCAGACTGACTTCGTACCTAGATGTAATCGTAACAAATTATCTAGCGAACGATAAAACGACGATTGCTAAATAATTGCAAACCTACGCTTAAGACAATACATGTTCTGTGGAAACTTCAACTATTATTACTACTGTGCTTGGCTCAACCCGCAGGTCTAAGGAAGAACCTACCCACGCACATAATATACTTATAACTTGGTGGTTAAACTTTTGCTAAAAATAAAAAGAATATATTCACTAACGAAAGACTCGCAACCGAATTCATCTTTCAGAAACCGAACAAAGCCCGTTCTTTAATAGAGATGATTGCATCAAACCTATATATTACCAACAGTCGTTGTCCAAGCATGTTACTCCCTGATGTTTAATAATCTTTTGCCTTGCGGTTGGCAACAAACGCCTGCCGCGCTCGACGAAGCGGCGAACAGCGCCGCACCGTGGTGAAAACCCGAACCAACCAGTCCGCTCAGCGCGCAAACACGGCGGCATGCGCTCTCACAATGATACGGCTTTTTTATTATGAATAAGATGTGATTTCGGAACAATATAACTCTTAAACTACCTATTTACTGTGTGTGATAACGTGGAAACCAGAGTAGTGCACTGGTGCTTGGTTTCAACTTCGGCGGCGGCAGCATCAACATCACCACGCGGAGCACGCGGGCTGGCGGTTCCTCCCAAGGTATTTAGATTGTTTCATATCGGGGTCTGACATGCTTGGACTAACATTTGGGAATACCTATATAAAACACAGTACATTGAGCTATCGAAGGGGGGTATGTTAAATTCAACATACTTTTTGGTCCATCGAACCGTAAAACGGTTACGTACCTACCTATACCTACCTGTGGTTTTCTTGTTAGAAAATTTGTTTGTTATTCGGTTTAATTAATCTTGTGTCGGCTTCGGATAATTCGGTTATAATATATGGTGGTTAGGTACATAAATTCGGCTATACGGTTACTATTCGGTTTGTTTACATTTACGCGGTAAAAAGTGTCTATTGTGGTGTGTAAATATTTTATGCCTAGTGTATTACTTATATGTAGTTTGTTTCGGAACTCGGAATCGGTGGTTTATTCGGTTTTATTCGGCTAGCATAAATACGGTTTTATTCGGTGATTTTAGGTTATCCTACATACGTACCTACTTACGTTTCGTAATTTACGGGAATAAACAAAATGGCGAAAGCCAGCGAAGTCAAGTTCAAAATTGAATGCGAGTGGTTTGAACATTCTATTACTATGAGTAAATCAAGTGAATACTCATCAGGTGTATTATCGGTTCGGCTCAGAAAATTAGAGGATCATTACGAAAAATTATCGGCGGCTTACGAGAACCTCTTAAATATCGTAACAGACGAAAATGCGACGGCTAGCTATGATGCTCGTTTCAAAATGGCTACTATTCAGTATAATGAGCTAGATGCGATTTTAGCTAAATTTCCCAATTCGGACGGCTCCTACACGACAACGGAAAGTGCAGTACACTCTCGTCTGCCTGTGTTAGATTTAGATAATTTTGAGGGAAACGTGTTTGAATGGTTCAGCTTCATAAGCTTGTATAATTCGTTAGTTTTGTCAAGAAAAGACTTGTCGAAAACAGAGAAGTATCATTACTTGTTCTCACATGTTCATAAAGAACCGCGCACGCTTATACAACATTTGTCTATGACTGATGAGTCATTAGATACTGCGCTGGAAATCTTAAAATCTCGGTATGAAAATAAAAGAATGATTATTGATAGGCATCTTTCCCGTTTGATTCATTTGTCCCCTGTGTCAAATAGTCAAAACCTGCGCGTAGGCATGTTGAATCCACTCTTGGAATCCGTACGGTCTCTTAAAAATTTGGGACTTACAATTGACGATTATTTTCTAGTGTACATGTGCATGTCTAAATTACCTATCGATTTAAAAACACGGTTTGAGCAAAGGTATGGTGGCGTTAAAAACGATCTACCTACATTCGGAAATTTCATTACGTTCTTACAAAACGAATGTCATTTTATTGATACCACCAATCACTCGGCAACGGCAGCGACTTCGTCGTCGACTTCGGTAAACTTCGGTCAACCTCGGAAAACGAACTTCACTCCGCGTGAACAAAATAGGTCGTTCGACAAAAGCGGGTGCGCGTTTTGCAATAATCAATTGCATAAAATTACGGATTGTTATAAATTTCAGAATTTGTCACGTGATGACAGACGCGGTTTAATTAAATCTAAAAATTTGTGTTTTAGATGTTTCGGAAGCCATTCGGCTATTTCTTGCAAACGGAATGTACCGTGTATGTACTGCAATAATACCGGTCATAACAAAATGATTTGTACGTTTGCTGCACCTCGCAATGAGAACGCTTATGTTAAGGCTGCAGGCAAAGTAGAATCGCCTCAAAACAAAAAATTTAATCATGTTTCGGTCGGTGTAGTTGATAACTTTGATCAACAAAATAATAACGGATATGATGATGATGATGACTTCAGTCGGAATGAAAATCGATGCACTCGTTACGAGCGCATGTACAATAGCGCCCCAGCGACAGCCGCGCACTGTGACAAACATGGCGGCTGCGCGAGCCGCGCTGTTTCCCGCGAAATTGTTCGCCAACGTTCAGTGTCGCCACCTAGTGTGCGACGCTCGCCTCATGCCCAATAGCAATTACAGCAAAAGAATAGTAATGTCGCTTCGCTCACTATACCTAAAGTTGTAGAAAATGTTTTGTTACCTACGGTGATTGTTTATGTTAGGTCAGCTTGCGGTGTTTATGTTCCCGCTCGCGCCTTATTAGATTCGGGCTCGCAGATCACTATAATACGGAATTGTTTTGTAAATACTCTTTGCTTGAAGCGGCATAACTGTTCTATACCCATTGTCGGCGTCGGCGGCAATAGTACAAAGTTAAGTGACAAAATGGTTATTATTAATTTCAAGTCAAAACTTGACTCGAATTCGGTCCTAACGGTTTCGGCGGCGGTCATGACGACTCCTACGTCTTATATTTCTAAGCAGTTGTCGTCAACTTATGAATGCAAGTTATCGGATTCTAACTTCGCACATTTGTCAAAGATAGACATTATTTTCGGATGTGATATTTTAGGCGAGATTTTAAATAACGGAAAAATACGGTCGGATGCGAACGGTCCATACGCCTTGGATACTATTTGTGATTATGCTTTATTCGGTCCAGTTAGAGAAAATACTATTTCGGTTTCGGTTCCTGTCAACAATTCGGTTTCGGTCTCTAAAGACAATTCGGTTTCGGTTTCTAACAATAATTCGGTTTCGGTCTCTAACGATAATTCGGTTTCGGTTTCTAACAATAATTCGGTTTCGGTTTCTAACGGTAATTCGGTTTCTAACAACAATTCGGTTTCGGTATCTAAAAACAATTCGGTATCAAATGATAATTCGGTATCAAATGATAATTCGGTTTCGGTATCTAAAAACAATTCGGTATCAAATGATAATTCGGTTTCGGTCTCTAATAACAATTCGGTTTCGGTATTAAATGACGGTTCGGTTTCGGTATCAAATAACGGTTCGGTTTCGGTATCAGGTAACGGTTCAGTTTCGGTATCTGATAAAATGAATGTTTCGGTTTCGGTTTCAAACTCATTAAATAAGAGTTCGGTTAAAAATATTTCGGATTTACCTCACATTTCGGGTGACAGGCTTTCGGTTTCAAATACGGTTACGGATGTTACAATTTTTTCGGGAAGTTCTCTGATTGAGACGGTGGAACGGTTTTGGGCTTCGGAAGAGCCGCCTTCGGTTAAAATTATTAAGGATCCACTGGATATTGAATGTGAAAACTTGTTTACGGAAACAACAACTCGCGGTACGGACGGAAAATATATGGTGCGCTTACCACTTATACCTACTCATTCTCGGCTCGGTGACTCCCGGCAAATGGCGTACCGACGGTTTCAGGCGTTGGAAAAACGTTTTCAGTTACAACCGGAATTTAAAAATAAATATTGTGAATTTATAAATGAATACATCGGTCTCGGACATATGCAAAAATCAGATTTTCGGAATTACAACGACGAACATTATTTTTTAGCACATCACGGCGTCTTTAAAATTTCGGGAGATACTTCAAAAATAAGAGTAGTTTTTGACGGTAGCGGTAAAACTTCTAACGGTGTCGCTTTGAATGACTGCCTGTATGCTGGTGAAAGGCTGCAGAATGATATCACTAAAATTATTTTGAATTTTCGGTTTCCAGTTTTCGTATTTATAACGGACATACGTATGATGTTTAGACAAACTTGGATTCATCCAGACGATCGGCGATATCAGTTAATTCTCTGGAGAGAGAATAGTTCGGCACCTGTAACTGTTTATGAATTAACTACAAATACTTACGGACTCAAATCTAGTCCTTTTGTTGCAAATCGGTGTTTACTTCAATTGGCGGAAGACGAAGGTGACAAGTTCCCTAGGGCTGCGAAACTAATACGTCACAATTGTTACGTAGATGATCTGAACGGCGGTGCAGATACCCTAGAGGAAGCTGTTGAGATTAGGAACGAACTGATAACGATGATGCAGACGGCAAATTGCGAATTACGCAAATGGTCATCTAATGACCCTAGAATTTTACAGGGGGTTCCCGAGGAACACTGTGAAATGCCGTCCGATTTTGATAAAAATGATAAATTCGGGTGCGTTAAAGTTTTAGGCGTACAATGGGACCCTAAATCGGATACTTTTACTTACACGGTTAACTTACCTTCGGAGAAACGTATTACTCGTCGAGTTATTTTAGCGTCCACGGCTAAATTGTTTGATCCTCTCGGGTGGATCTGTCCGGTAGTATTTCGAGCAAAACTACTACTTCAGAGTTTGCTTAGCAGTGGTGATGGTAAACCTATCGAATGGGACTCCCCTGCTCCAGATGATCTTGTTCGGAAATGGCAAGAATTTCTTTCGGATATACCAAATCTATCTAAACTTTCAATACCACGTTGTATTAAATCGGACGGTAATAAAAATAATAAATACACTTTACACGGCTTTTGTGACGGATCAATGTCGGGTTTCGGTGCGGTTGTGTATTTACGGACAGAAGATGAGAATAATAAAGTAACTATTCGGATTTTAATGGCTAAGTCTCGCGTAGCCCCATTAAAGAAAAAACTTACCATACCTCATCTTGAACTTGAAGGTGCTTGCCTTTTGGTAACACTAATTAATCATGTTTATGACATATTAACCAATAATCTCTCTATGAAAATAGATAATGTATACGGATGGTGCGACAGCACAATTGTTTTGGCTTGGATTAAAACTTCTCCACATAAACTCAAAGTTTTTGAAGGAAATCGGGTTTCAAGAATAATTTCCTCTAAAGCACCTATCACATGGAAACATGTACCTACGGAACAAAATTGTGCAGATGCTGCATCTCGCGGTACCTCGGCTAAGGAATTGTTAACTCATCCGCTCTGGTGGCATCCTGCTTGGTTGTGTCTTTCTTCTAAAACCTGGCCACACTCCGGTCCAGAGTTTCCTGACACCTTACTTCCTGGTATAAAATCTAAAGTTACAGCAAATGTTTTAGTTTCGGACAAACAATCGGTTACGGATCTTAATTTACTTGACAGATATAGTTCTTATGAAAAATTAATTAACGTCACGGGTTTCATATTACGGTTTATCCATAATTGTAAAAATCCATCTTCAAAAAATTTAAACAAAAATCTCTCGGTAATTGAACGTAGAAATGCCATTAAACATTTGATCAATTCGGAACAGCAAAATGCATTTAGTGAAGAAATAGAAGCTCTTCAAACAAACTTAAAAGTTAAATCAAGTCTGAAGAAACTTAACTTATTCCTGGATTCAGACAATTTGATTAGAGTCGGTGGTAGAATCAAACACTCTGATTTACCTTACAATGCTAAGCATCCACTTTTGCTCCCGGGGAAGGGTAGGCTTGTACAGCTACTCGTTGAACATTTTCATAAAACCTACTGTCATGTCGGTGCAAACGCATTAGCAGCAATTCTATCTCTAAATTATTGGATTTTATCGGTTAGACGTTTAACACGCACGGTCACGTTTAAATGCGTACAATGTTATAAAACACGGCCACATTTAGTACAACCATTTATGTCGGATCTACCACGTGATCGCGTTAGAGCATTACGGCCCTTTCAGAGTGTAGGGACGGACTTCGCAGGTCCATTTTACATAAAGTCCAGTTCTCTTAGAAACGCACGGATTGAGAAATGTTACCTCTGCGTCTTTGTATGTCATGTGACAAAAGCGGTACATCTAGAGGTCGTTTCTGGATTATCGGTAGAAGCTTTCGTTGACACCTTTACTAGATTTGTATCTAGACGTGGTTTGCCCTCTCTTGTAAGATCAGATTGCGGAACTAATTTCACCGGAACGGATAAATATTTGAAGGATTTATATGTGTATATTCGTGATAATAGCTCAGATATTAGCAAAGAACTAGCTAAATCTAATGTGACTTGGTTATTTAACCCCCCAAGTAGTCCGAATATGGGCGGTTTGTTTGAGGCGGCTGTTAAGACGTCTAAGATGCACATGTCACGAGTTCTCGGTGAACAAAAATTAACCTTCGAGCAACTTACTACTTTCTTCGCTCGTGTGGAAGCTGTCATGAATTCGAGACCCTTAACTCCACTAAGTTCTGATCCAAACGATTTAGACGTGTTAACACCCGGACATTTTCTGATCGGTGAATCGCTAGTTTCCCTGCCTGAGTATAACTATGATGACGTTAAAATTAGTAGACTCAATAGATTTCAATTACTTCAACGGCTCTCGCAACATTTTTGGATAAGATGGCGAAACGAATACTTACACACCTTACAGTTACGGCACAAGTGGAATGATCATACCACATCTCCAAAGGTTAATGATTTAGTATTGATAAAAGAAGACAATAGCCCTCCTTTGGAATGGAAACGGGGTAGAATAATAAGTTTAATGCCCGGTAAAGATGGGATCGTACGGGTAGTTCAGTTGCGAACCCAAAAGAGTACCTTAATCAGACCCGTTTCTAAACTTAGCAAACTTCCACTTGATGATTAGGTCAACCAAGCTACATCTTGGTTGGGGGGGGGAGTGTATGTCCAAGCATGTTACTCCCTGATGTTTAATAATCTTTTGCCTTGCGGTTGGCAACAAACGCCTGCCGCGCTCGACGAAGCGGCGAACAGCGCCGCACCGTGGTGAAAACCCGAACCAACCAGTCCGCTCAGCGCGCAAACACGGCGGCATGCGCTCTCACAATGATACGGCTTTTTTATTATGAATAAGATGTGATTTCGGAACAATATAACTCTTAAACTACCTATTTACTGTGTGTGATAACGTGGAAACCAGAGTAGTGCACTGGTGCTTGGTTTCAACTTCGGCGGCGGCAGCATCAACATCACCACGCGGAGCACGCGGGCTGGCGGTTCCTCCCAAGGTATTTAGATTGTTTCATATCGGGGTCTGACATGCTTGGACTAACATTTGGGAATACCTATATAAAACACAGTACATTGAGCTATCGAAGGGGGGTATGTTAAATTCAACAGTCGTCAAATGGAATTTTGTGACGCTCCAATGGTTCGCTAACAATCACTGGTGCTATGGGTGCGGCTAACATAGCGCAGTTGAACCAACAACTGCACTACGTTCTACTGTCTGAGATTTAATTAACTGCCACACTCAAAGATGTATATTAACGATGAATTTTCATATAAATTGAAGTGACGACTTGATTAAATTTATTATTACTTTCTAGTTTATTCGAGACACAAACAGAGTAGGTACTGTCGAAAAAAATGTTTCCTAACCCTCCGTAGATCTTCCTCACAGTAAACGTCACAATTATTTTCCTTGCCAATTCAATATGTAACGTCACTATGACTTTTACTGCGAAAAGGTTCCCCTTCCACAATGGGTCAAGAATCAATTTGTTCAATAGTACACTTACATAACTTTGTTACATTAATTGATGAATTTCTATGGAATTGAACGAGTTTAGGATTCGTTAACGTTAATTGACGTTTTTGTACGCGGCAGTTGGCGTTCATAACAGTGCCTCGATTCTCAATACCAATTATTATAATTGAATCTGATTGCCTGTTGTGTCGGCTGCACATAAATTGCAATTAATGAAATGTGACAGTATAGATGAACGAATAAAAACGAAATAGATTGAGTATAGATTATTTTCAAACGCTAACATTTTTAAATTTCTAAACGACTCTGAAAATATGAACACAAAAAAATGCAAAGGAAAGCTATGGCTGGGAATCGAAGCGCGCAAAGCGTGCTATACCCCTACAACACCCATACAGGTGAGTAAGCCTTCGAATTTTTCTATCTGTTACTAGCTGTCATATGACCTTGTTACTATATGAATTTTCGTCGCCAAGCGTAATCTGTTTGAATGATGTGTCTGTACGACAAAAATACAAACTCCTGTGGAACATTTACTGCTCACCATGGACGAGAGAAGGCGCTGATGAATAGATGACGCTTGGCGACAAGAAATCGCATAGTAACAAGGTCACGTGACAGCTAGTAACAGATAGAAAAATTCGAAGGCTTACTCACCTGCTATGGGTGGTGTAGAGGTATCACGCATCACGAAATGATAAGGATTCGGGTTCGATTCGCGGCCATAGCTTTGCTTTGCGGGTTTTTCTATGTGTTCTAATTTTCAGTGTCGTTTAGAATTTTAATTTTTAACGGTAAAACCGTAAAAGTAAACATAAAAAATGAAAAAGTAAATTTCTTGATTAATTTGATAGCACTTGCTAATATTTTTAGCAAGTAGAGGAAAACAGTGATTTGCTGATTTTCTTCGTTCAAAAACGTATTCTGAATAATTTACCGTAGCCACTTTAGAAAACTTTCAGGTTTTATATTAGGTTAACTTTAGTCAATGTACCTAATAGAGGAATTTCGGCTTTTCCTCATATAATTAGGTATTATTAAGATTAAAGTAAACTCACGTCCAAACCTAAGCCTAATATTGTAACCCTCACTCATTTTCGTTCATAGACGTAACCTACGCTACGCATACATTTCCGATCTCAACTAACGTAGTCTACTTTTATGCTTAAAAGTCTTAACAGCGCTATAAAGAACGTTATTACAATAGATCGTGAACATACCTTTAGCGGTCATGCCTTCTGTGTTGTAAGAGGCCGGACCGGGGCCCGCTTTGGCGCTTAAACCCGGAGGCTCTAGCTTGTGGCCGAAGGTGAACGCGGGCGCGCGAGGCTTCCGAGACTCTTGCGGTGGTTTACCTGCAATGCGAACATTTACATCGTGAAAACAAGTTCACGTTTTAATTATTGGATCAAATATTGGTGTCGAACGCAGATACAATGATAGTGCAAGTAAAGTGCATAAAATTTAACATAATAACAATTTCTTCATTGGTTTAACTTAGATAGTGGTCTGGAAATATGTAGTTGGGTACATTTTTGAGTGCTTTTTTGTGGTTTCCAATGGCATAAAATGTTATTTCCTTGCATTGATTTATAATTATGAACGGACAAACGCTTCAGATCTGTTTAAATTCGTAATAATTAAGTTATTTATGTTCTAAAAATTCTTAATTGAGTTATGCCTGCTGTCACGCGTGCAATAAAGCGAGCCGCCTGTATCTAAAATGACATTACAGTTTCTAAAAAAGTTACTTACATAGTTGTTAAAAAACTGGCAAATAGATTGTAAATAAAAAAAAAATCGTTTCACCGGTAAGTATCTTAATTTAGTAAAATCTATGAAAATCGCAAATAAACGTGTGCGTATTAATAGCAGTAGGATCAAAAAAGTGGCGAAATCGTTTCTCAAAAGAAATCCAAACCATGACATCTCTATTCTCCGTGTTATTAGTTCTGTGAACGAAACCAATAAAAAAAGCGTTGTGCTCGAAATCTGGTTCCTCGGACGTGCCTAATACAGAGCATCACCATAGATTAGAGGATGATTGTATCACGCACTGTCGGACCGCGCTCACCTTGGACAGGGTCATTGTTTTGCGCCCACATTCGCTCCCAATAGCGGCAATTAGATCCCTAACTATGCTTATTAAAGTTATTAACCAACCAATCAATCGATAAACGATTAACTCTGTGACATCAATTTGGAATTCAAGTTTACATTAGCGTCGTGAATGTGGAAGATTGATTGGTGTTTAAAGGTCAACGGTTTGGAAATGAGAGAGACGTGCGATGTGATCGTGCGAGCAACGTTGGCTGCGATGATGTCACTTTGTTTTCGATTATGTTCCGTGAGGCCGGTGTTTGCTCGCTTGCGATAATCTCACAACCTCCGGCCAATGTTGCCAGTGCCAAACTACTTTAAAAACCAGACCACTTTTTAAACATTCACGCAGCAACAACATCTTGAGATTTGAGATCTGTGAATTGCCTACTGTTGATACACACAATAACCATTGTACCATCAGCCAAATTTGTGGTCTGCCGTCTACCATCCTCAGGTTTGAAAATCCTTTGCACGTCATAAAATATAGGTAATGTCGATAAGACGTGACTGTCAACTTGAAAGTTCAACTTATTTGTAGCCAACAGACAGATAATTTCAATCTGTCCAATTATATAATATGTAAATAAATCGAACACGATAGTATGCAATCGCGTAGGTGCGGGATCAGATATTTTTCAGTACCTTGATAACTCCGACGTATTTCCTACAGAGTTTAGGACCCTCAAAGAAAATAAAACGCAGCATCAGTCAATTCGCGTATAACATGTACGATAATTTTCATGCATCTGGCAACTCTATCGCGTTTGGATGATGTCAGCGCCAACATAAGAGCCCGCCAACAATGAGGGCCCGAAACTGGCGTGCACACAAAAGAAATGACCATAAACACAGTGTACACAAACGGACGAGTGTTCCGACGTGTCTCAATATGTGTTAGCGGTACGTGAATCGACTGTTCTAGAACACTCGAATGATCCACCGTTTGGTGTTTGCAAAACGAGTGCGATGTTCTTTATTGTGAAACCAAGGCTACTACTAAACTGCGATATATACAATGCATTATAAGGCTTTTTGAGTTGAATCCAAAAAAAAGAAACAAAAATTGTGGTGTTTCGTGGAAAGTAGCCTACATGACAAATAATAATGATAGCTATCGCCATCAGATACATCGGAGCTGGGTGCTCAAAAATTAAACACGACCGTATCGTATAGGTACATGTTCAGATATTCTTGAGCATCCAAACAGCTTTGCTGTATCTAATTGCGGCTATACTATACAAAGTACTTCCTCTATACTACATTACTCTATACGACTAATTGCAAGTGCAAAGTGCTTCGAATTATCGATAAATCACTAACTTCTAATGCGCTCTACAGCAGTACGTAGATTAAACTGCGTAGTTCACTTCTACTTTATTTTAACTAGATGCTTTTGCTACTACTAATCTACGATGTACACAAGTATTTATGCAGGTAGGAGTTTTCTACTGGACTTTTCTTTTAACTCCTTGAACGCCAAAGATGTTATCAAAGTTTCATGTCATCCATATACTGTCAATTACAACCTCGAACTCAAGCACACATTGGCAGTTGTTTTGTGTAGTTCAGACAACTTCACTACAGTACTAGTGCAACGTAAATTTGATAGGGTTTTATGTGCAACAGTGAAACTATAACAGTCATTGGCGTACAAAACGTTAAAAGTTACCAATAAGGGTAGGCAAGGACACCACAGCGGGCCCAGGGCTTGCAGCCTCAGCGGCGATAGGCCCGCGGCGCTTGGTTGGTGTCCAGGGGTTCTGCCGTACACCCATCGAGACCTCGTCGCACTGACGCAATGTTTTGATCCACGCCGACGACGTTCGGTACAGCGCCTGGCGGTCCCTTAATAGTCCCTGATGGTGTACGTCGTAAAAGCATAAGGTAATTTCAGAGCCCGTTCAATTAGTTAACTTATGTCAATTGACTGAAATTATTAAAAAAAGCAAATGAACACAGTTTCAAATTTACAGGGTAATTTAACCTCTTCGCCGGTACACTACAAATGAAGTGACGGGCCCTGTACGCCACGGGAAAAACAAACGACAAACTAACTTGATTTTGAATGCCATTGCAGAAGGGTCAATTTAGAGTTGAATGTTGGCCATGTATGGATGACATTGGCGTGTGAGCCTTGTCATTGGCTGTCACAACTGGATGATTAGGGCGGTTAGGAGGTTAAAGTGGATATAAGGAGGACGCAAGCGTGGCATGGCTTTAAAGACGCAATAAAATGTACAGATGCCTATACTTTAAATCACTAGAATTAAACGTAACCTCTTGACACTTATTGACCCGTCCAAGTCAGACAGTAATAAACTGTTCAAGAACCTGCAAGTTTTATATGTATAAGTCTTGTGCGCCACGAGATCAACAAGTCTCGTGTTTAGTTCAAAAGTTCTATTGCTCATAATAATTAATTCACGACACGTGAGAAAATCATCTATTTATGAGACGGTGACGCAAGTAATTGACCGGTTATATTAAAGTTTATTTAAATATTCCGACTGAAGTTATAACTCTTACTCAGTAAAGCTTGTCAAAGATTAATTCATTCAAATGAGTTTTGATAAGAACGAGTTTGTGTTAAATAAAGCTTTATACTGACTGGCATGTTCTTTTGCCATCAATCATTAGATGCATTTAAGTTACTATCAGTGGCGTAACTATAATGTCTGGGGCCCGTGGCGAATTCGTCAGATGGGGCTCCTTCCTCAATATAAAGAAGTGCATCAGCGTCCCTTCTGTGCTCTAAACCAAGCCAGTTTGAGGCCCCCTAGAGCTAGGGGCCCGTGGCATTTTGCCACTCCTGCCACCCTATAGTTACGACACTGTTTACTATTAATCCGGGATGAGAAAAGGGATTGAAAAATCTGTCATTCCATTTACTTACGTGCAGTGACAGATTTTTCAATCCCTTTCTCATCGCGGTTTAGTAATACATGAACACATTCGCAGCCTCCACACAAAATACTTCAATCAGTATATACATTACTATTCCTACTTCGAAATAGGTACTTAAGTAGTCCTAGAGGAGCAATAGATCCCAAAGATTCCGAAGTATTCAAGGTACTCAGATTATTTCAATGATTGGATACTATTCCATAGTAAACATTATTTAAAGTATACAGTTGGTATTAAGCTATGAACGGGTTAAGATCGTGAGGTAACAAAAACTTAAGACTGCATTTATGGCCACAGACTTGGTAGTTACTTAATTTACTATCCTTTTTTAAACCAGAATTTGTAAAGGAGCAAATTGAAGGAATTAGAGGGAGGCCACAATTTTTGACTTGTGTGTCGCGTAATTTTACTGCATACAAAAGTCCAACTCATTTTACGTCGCCGTGTAAAGGAAACAGGAGTTTTGTATAACACCGAATAAGACAGTATAGCAGAAATCATACGACCGAGTTAACTGGACGCGACTCACAACTTAAAAAAATTCGCTCGTCTGATCTCTTTTGGATTATTTTGGATTCCATGTCTAGAACTTTAAAACGGGACCCTATTTACTACTAAGGCTGTTTGTTGGTCTCTCTGTCCATCAGTTTGTTACAGGGCTGTATCTTTTCAACGGAGTTTCAATGGTAATAATGCATTATACAGACTCTAGGAAATATCACGCAATGCCTAGTCGCTATAGCCGGAAGAAGCGCTATAGCAACAAAATTAAATAAGAAAAAAAGTAAAAAATTTGAGGTTTTCTCGGTCATTTCAATGGTCATTGTTATGCTGCACAGAACTCTTCGTATTATTATGTGAATGTGACTCGCACTTGCCCGGTTTTTTTTGCAATTTGTATACAATTAAGAGTCAACGAAGTAATTAAAATTCATCTCCAGCCTTATAAGTACGTCCCACTGCTGGGCACAGGCCTCCTCTTAGGATGAGAGGGCTTGGCCTACAGTTCCTACGCGGGTCCAGTGCGGATTGGGACTTAACACTTGAATTGCTTCTCAGATGTGTGCGGGTTTCCTCACGATGTTTTCGTTCACCGAAAAGCTCATGGTAAATTTCAAATGTAACTAAAATATGCGAAAGTTTTTGTTTGTGC
Organism: Pandemis corylana; assembly: GCA_949127965.1. Lineage (NCBI taxonomy): Eukaryota > Metazoa > Arthropoda > Insecta > Lepidoptera > Tortricidae > Pandemis > Pandemis corylana. Next base: position 7,249,296 of record OX421855.1, on the reverse strand, counting down.
AGACAAAACAACTAATTCTTAAGCACTTCACAAGCACTTCAAATAAATTTAGAAATTAAAATATAAGTAGGTACACACAATAACCCCCTTATTCATAAACGCTCTGGAGGCTTCTGCTAACTTAGCAATCATTTGTCCTTATCTGTGAAAGGTAAACCTCATAGATGCCTCAGAGGCAAGGATGTACACCCATTAGGACACCACGGATTGTCTTGCCTAAAGATCGCTGGCCGCTTCTCGATGCACGCCGCGCTGAAAGACATCATCCGCCAGTCACTTGCCTCTGCCAATGTCCTTGCCTTGTATAAATAAATATAGGGGTCTCCACACCGAATATAACTTTGTCCCTTTCGGTGTTGAGACCCTTGGTCCGTGGGGTCCTAGCGCTATTAGTCTATTCAAAGATATTTCGAAGAGGCTAATAGACACTCCGGGTGACCGCATAGCTGGCAGCTTCCTTGGACAGCGTATTAGTATCGCTGTCCAAAGGGGGAATGCTGCCAGCGTCTGTGGTACTATTACCTTTATATACCTTTTATAAATATTTTATTTTAATCATAGTTTAATTTGTTTTAAATTCCCCTTTTGTGTTTCTTTCAGTATAAATATCAAATGTCAAAGTGACAGATAAGGAAAAACGATTGCTAAGTTAGCAGAAGCCTACAGAGCGTTTATGAATAAGGGGTAAGTATTTAAGGCCTAACTAGTATTATTAAAGTAATGGGTGCATTAAAGAAAATAGCTTCGCACATCTGGCATAGAGCCAAACTATGTAAAGCTGGAAATGTGAATATAAAACAAATATGTTTACAAGAACCTTCATTAGCTGTAAACATAATAGATAACTAAAAACAGGTCATTTAAATTACAGTAGGACATCTTATACTTCTCAGTAATAATGGAAAAAATTATGTCACAACAAGTTTTCTCTACATTGTAATTATCATTATGATTACCTACACATTTGTTTCGTTAAAAAGATCCCGATGAATTGAGAGCCTTCTCCTGTTTTGAAGTCAGTTAAAAAAAGTGAAATGAAAGATATTTTTTAAAAAGTTGCATAAATAGTAAAACACTAACCGATCTTGCAGTCATTAAAGAAGATCTCATGGATTTCGGATTCAATGTCATTTTGTTGGAGATTATAAAGCACGAGGATAAAAAGAATATAAATAACAATTACAAACTAAAATATGTATAAAATATTTTCCAAGTTACTATGCACGATCGCATAAACTACAATTAGCAAAGAGATAAAGTGTCAGTTTTTGACTACGTCAATGACTACCATTGTCATTAACCATAAAATGTTTTTAAAAATGTTGCGTTTGTGTTCATGTCATTATTGCATAAATAAGTCCGTATACGCTCATATTATGAACTTGGTGGCAAGAAATGAAATAAAATTATTTCAATGCCAAAACGTGGTAAAAGGCATAAATTCACTAAAAATAAATTTGCTGCTGAATGAGAGATGGCGTCATGACATATTTAGGTCGTTTGCGAAAAATTATTTTTAGTATAATGATTCGCTTTAAGTTTTAGTTGGTCACAAAAATAATAAATATCTGTGTAAAGGGTATATTTACTTTATCAGAATGTATATAAAAACAATTAAACACAGTGCTCCAAATTCTTGATTCACGACGTTATAGTTGAGCTACATACAGAGATTATAATATGTCGTCACCTTTTGAAACTTCTTGTCGTCATCTTATGGAGCTCAAGTTATTCTGTCACGTTCTAGATGTATATCCATAATTATTCATTTAGAAAAGTAACCAATGACGCAATACAAAAAACTTTAAAAAACCTTTAGTACAAGGCAAAGAATTTCAACACATTAAAAATGGGAAATGGGCTCTACAATCTAACATGACTGCGTAGTATAATGTAAGAACATAGTCCTATACTTTATGCAAGTAACAATACAAATTTCTATTTTAAAACTCCTTGTGCATAATTTTCACGAAAGGAGCACGACGGACACTATTTTGAAAGTGAGTATAATTACTTGTGTGCAGATTTTAGACTCATATTATAAAAGTACATGGATTAAGTAGTTTCATTCACCTTTTAAACGATACTTAATCGTTTCACCAATACTCAAGCTCTATTCGATCTTTAGAAAGCTGTTCTTCCTTTTGCAGCTAATGTGACACGATACAGACTTTAACCTGCATGAGGCAATACTGCCAATCCGAAACTGGGCTCGTAGAAAATTTCCTCGTCGGTTATGTTACAATAAAAAACCTGTTCCTTACTTTTATAGTTGCATCACAGAATAAAGCTATTTAAAGTTATTTTCTCATTTTATTCTGATTATATTGACATCATTACTGTGATTCAGAAATAGCCGAGAATCGATCAATGCCTTCAAAACAATACGTAGGTAATTCCTATTTAAATTAAGAGAGACAGCTCAATAACAGGTCCTGCTAACCACCTTTGCCTCCCACACCACCTTAGTCGCTGATGACGTATTGTCTGCCCACACAGGCAAATGACGGAAACTGATTTATACTGTACTTAGCCTTTCTCACTTTAGACACGGAAGCCCTCTTCTTTGAATTGTTCTCTTTTTAATACTTACACAAAGATTCTACAATTACGCATTACGCAGTATAATATTTTTAGATTGTAACTACAAAATTCCGACGAATTTGTTACACATCTTTTGTATCGATAAACTTTAAAGGTAGTAGTAATCATTTATATCATGTCCTTTGAAAGTAATCATTATTAAGGTTTTTTTCCATTTAAACCATTGTTCCAGTATAATATCGCTAATATCTTTTCATCAAGGAAGTAAAAAAGGCAATAAATATCAACGTAAAATTATTGTCTGCCTGAAGGTTGCTGAAGGCTGAAAGAAAAGTTCAGTGCCAGGACGTACGAGTCTCTGTCGCCGTGAAAAATGAATAAAATTGTATCTGGGCCATTCGCTGTCCCGCTGCTGACGAGCTTCGCGAATACACCTGCTATTCCGACCACAGTCACACAAAGTTACAAACATTTTTAGCTTTTTCTGAATCTATGTTTGGACAAGAGTTTGAAATATTTAATCACTGCTAAAATGTCACAACAGAAAAGACTTGTGGCTTTTTGATAGGTAGGTATATCTATCTGTGTGCATTATCTATGTTATTATGGCTTAATCGCAGGCCAATAGGCACTCCAGGGGCACGTAGATAATTTTTTTCGACTTGTTGAAAAGATTAATTAAAATTATAATTTTCTTTAGCCTTGCCTTCTGTTAAATTCAGCACAATTTGGTCTCCATCTTTCAATAGTATCGCTCTATAGTGAAGTGCTTTCAAATAAATATAGAAAAACTGGTCTCAAGATACTTAACTGGGTGATGATAATTTTAAATATAATGATGCCTCAGTTAGAACAACTTGTTGTTGTTCCCAAACATTATAATCCTTGTTGCATAATGATTAATGACTACTGTGTCCTAACAGAGCCACTTTACTTGTTAACGATCGGTTCGACCTTGCACCGGTATATGGATTTGTCTAGGTGATAGCCCGGTTATCTGAACAAGTGTCTCAATTGAGCTTGTTACCGATAACCTGCGCGGCAGTCATATGCCGTCATCAACCAATTCGTCTGGCTTCATGCTTACTGCATCCAAACTAGATATAAATGTTATAGTATTTTTTTCTGCCTTCTGAGGAGAGTGGATGATAATAGACAAAGAGTATGTACTTAAAAATGTCTGAAACCGGATAATTTTAAGCAATATTTTCGTATAATTGCGAGCGACAACATAACTACAACCGATGCTGTCATCGACCATTTAACATTAGCTTTGAACAAGTTACTTCCTAAATAATAACTAGTATTATACCCTTATTTTACGTAGGCATGTGTATGTTTGATTTAAAAATTGGACAGTGGGAAGTTTGAGGTCTAAACAGAAAATGATATACATAAGATACCCATCTTACTTTTAGAAATTACTTTGTGAATACGTTTCATCTGTTGTGTTTTTACCATAAAGTTTCACAGATTAACTTTAGAAAGAAATTCGTTGGAAACTATCTGAGATGGAGTTAAAGATGTACCTACTTATTTAAAATGAGTAGAGCCGTCCGTAAAACCTTGTTATGTCAGGGAAACATTGAACAATTTATCATTATACGGGACAAAATGTCAAGGTCTACATAGCAGCCACCCTTGAACTAACAATCTTATCAAAATAATACCGTAACCAATTTTGCGTCGATACTGGCTAATAATCTTTCACGAACGTACACAGAGAGTCTATTCGCGGAAGGACCTTCTAGGCTTATTCGCGAAATATTTGTGAACGAACGTTAATTGATGGCAACATAAATAAATAACAGCGCTCGCGAACTGATTTACATGAGTATGCAAATGGACTTGGTAAATTATTGCCTGCACGGTACAACGGGCGACCATGTTAATGTATCGTAACGATGTTGCAGAACAGGCGAGTGAAATGTTGGAAAATAAAAGCAGACTAGTAAACAACTTTAGAGTACGTGATTTTTTTATTAAATATCATCATCACTTTGACAGAGTAACAAAGAACTCGTAATGAAACTTTCGTACTTATACAATACAGTCATTAACGTTGCTGACTGAACATAAAATCTTAAAATAGGTACTTAACTAAGTCGAAGTAGCTACTTAGTTAAGTTTCTCCACGACAAATGAATAAAGTTAGTGCTTTTACGGAGATTAATAATTAAAAAACCTGCTAAGAATGTCTAGCGGAATGGCTAACAGGTAATACAAGTAAAATAAAGTTAAACTCACCTGAAACTGCTTGCAACCAAACTGTACCCCGTAATCCCTGATGTCTCAATCAATTTGATCGTTGAAGTTAGAATGAACGTATGAATATTATTCGTTTATTTACATTAGGTAACTGGAGTCGTAAATATTCGATCAGCCGGAGCTGTCGTCGTGATCGCGAAACGCGCTCGTCGCGGTGCACTGCGGTCGGATGTGTGAGTGGTTGTTTGTATCGGACGGCGAAGTCCCCAATGTGCGTGGGTGCTTCGCGCCAAAACTGGTTGCCTTGGTGACGAGACGCTGAAAACCTGCAGTGCTTGCAGCAGGACCTTAAGTCAATGCAACTTTTAACTGCTTTAGGTATTTAGTTGGTTGAGGTGACGTCATGGTTGTAAGGCTTGAATAAGTGGGCGGTTGTTTTCTCTCCGTCTCCGTAAGATGCGGTAGAGTTACGCAGAAGTTTCTAGATCGTTTTGTTTTGGATAAGTGAACCTGATAGTTAAATGTTTATAGACTGAAATTTAAGTCAAAAACTATTTGGAAGCCACAAACAAGGAATATGTTTGCTTAGAAAAATATAATAAAAATCCTTATTTCAGTCGTTTTTGCTGAAGTGAAGAAAGAATGTATCGTTTGAATAATGAATTCTTCCAAGCTTGTCTGGGAGTAATGAAAAAACACAGAATGTACCAGTTGCTTCTCTTCCCGCGCAGATGGTAAAAGCCCATCGAGGGAATGGGCAAATCTTAAAAATATTATTATATCATTAATATTAGAAATATTATTATTATTAGGCACTGTCTACCCCGTGGGGGATAAAGATGTGATTTGTGTATGTATGTGTATTATTATAGGCGATGTGGCTAGCAACCCATCAATATTTTGATTCCTTTTTCCGCCTATCTCTCTCTATTCTTTTGCCCACAATCATGCTAAACGTGGCTTTTAGTCTTGTTACCATAGGCTCTATCTACCCCGCAAAGGATAAATATGTGATTTGTGTACCTATGTATCTACGTATGTATGTTCGATGAAGCAATCGAAAACTTCTATTCAGATTTAATTGTAAGTACATTTTTACCAATTTTACCCAATCAATTAGAAGATTTGAATGCGCACATTAAACTAAAAAATGTTGATTTCATAGCACCAGGCCTTAAACCTTGAGTTCAAACAGTAATGTAGGCATAGTCCGGAACAAGTCGATTTACCACCTCAGCCTCGCCGTCCCGCACGCCGCCCGCGCAGCCCATACGCGTATCCTTGTATGGTTAACAATACCCGATAAAAAAACTTCCGATGCGAGTGTAAAATTCCAAATACGCAATTTTTTAAGTTACCACGCAGTATTTATTTTTCACTTCTCATTCTCTTAAAGTAAATCGGTATAGACTCACGTGGCTAGAGTAAAACACATCATTTTGATCTCTAGGGAGTAAGTAAATAGTGCCTATTATTTTAATGTAAGAATCTTAGTCGCTGGAGCTCAGACGGCCAACCACGAGTTTAGAGCTGGTTTATCTTTCAAACCGAAATCTACAATTTTATCAATATCTACAGTCTTAACTAATCATACCTAAATGCGAAAGTTTGTGAAGATATACATATTTTATATATGTAATGTAGTTATGGATGTTAGTTAGATACTCTATCACGCAAAAGCTCCTAAGCTCATTTTAAATTTCAATTTGATACACAATTAGTGTGTAACCTGGATTAACATATCATAACATGGATAACTATAAGTGCTTCGGAAGATAGTTCTTCTAAAAAAAAACAAATTGGTTCTACTTACAAAGTGTAATATGAGCATAATGTGAGTGTTTACAATAGTTAAATATCGAGCATTTCCTCCATACGAATCGAGTAAGGCACGTCATGCACCGAAGTCCAGTTGACCGTGTTAGACCGAGCCACAACATCGTCGACCATCTGTTCACGAAACTCCTGCCACCGACGAGCCGCAACGAACTCTTTAAACAGCGTTTTCTTCGTAGGTATCTGCAGCAATTTTTTACACAACATTAGTGTATTGTCTTCCGTTTACATTCTGCATTATACTTGTAGACTGTAAAATGTTAATTTGAAAAATAAATTGGTGTTTATTTTTTCAGCTGCGGTGGAAAAACCTTAGCGTCAATGTCAGGATACGGTCTACATTCTACATTATGAAAGCCTAGAAAAATGCGAAGAAAAAATTACCGCAATTTTACAGTCTCTAAGGATGACAAAATGGTGTTTCCGTTAAACTGTCAAACAATAAAATTGTCGTATCGTATCGTAGTTTTGGTAAGCGATAAAGATCTATATGGCTTCGATTGGGCATCATTGTTTTTAATGCGGTAATATCCTGAGCTATAGGCACCGGCCTTATTTGCTGCCAAGGCAAATAAAGATGTTTGACTAATCTTAAAAAATAATGATTATGATATTTATGGTAATCCCGAATACGTTTACGTTACCTTTTTCTCAAGGTAATGCTGTATGCGCGACCAAATGTTGGCAGTGTTCCGCTGTAGCAGCCATATCTTCGGCAGTAGCATGCAATTGACCGGTGTGAGGGCAATTATTCGACGGTCCCGCATGTTCTCACCAAACCCAAAGCTGGAGCCAGGGTTTAGTTGAACCACCTTTCAAAGAGACTCATGATAATCAATACTATTATTATGGAAAAACGAAAAAAAATACCTACATCGAATCTGTAATCTAGCTTCCACACCACCTACTTACTATCAGAATTTTTTCCATTATTTTGACTGCAATTTGCTTAATAAATGCTAAATATTGCATAATCCTAGCAAAAACGGACATTCTTCAGTGCCAATGGGGAAAAAATGTATAGGTAAACTCGGTGCTTTCGTTTCTGTTGTGTCTTGCTTACCCATGGACATTGCGTACCCATGGACTTTGCTTTTCCCCGTATAACTAAGTTAGCATAAGTGTAACACTATACTTGTACCTACATAACAATAATCATCGCCAGCCGCCGCCGCACGGATGTTGTCATTATACCTAGTTACTATCACTGCCCGAGATGGCTAAACTGTTGATACTTTTCCATGTATGACATATAAGATCTTATGTAAGTATATCAACACAGTTTTTGACAGTAAATAATATCTATCTATCCCCCTAGCATACCTACCAACGTTTATAGTTTGTCAAACTGATTCGTACTATATGATAGTGGAAAAGCTAGATACAAATGCTCTAAATTCCAAACAGATATAATTGTGCTAAAGCTTAGTTGAGAGACGGGTAAGGCTGCGCCTCCGGCATCCATCATAATGTACGAGAAAAAACTACCAATAAAGTAACTCAATTTCCTTGCATCGCTCAGAACTGTTCTCTTATTGGTTGATTAATCGTCGCATACGGCTTCACTTCCTCGCAAATCTGTGACGAATGCACAGCTTAAGTGAAGCGCAGTCGAGCCAATTGTTGATCACCCACGCCTTATGCTTATCCTGGCTAGTTTTCTTCCTATAAGCCTTGGAAGAGAAATGTTTCTCAAACCTGCATGAAATAAGTTTTCAAGTTGGACGGTAATGCAGGCGGCGGCGCTCGCACCTCTGGGATGACACTAAGTCTGAAACAACAGCAGCTGATGTAAATACAAACTAAATAAATTGCATCACGAAAGCAAGGACCTGACACAGATGGTTGACAATATCAAAAATCACTACCAGTTGTGTATGTCTATTGGTACGTTTTCTAAAAATAAAACCTAGCTAGCTAGGTCGATTTATCGCCCCCGAAACCACCTGCATACTAAGTTAAAAACCATTGAACCCGTTTCCGAGATTCAGATTATATATTACAAATATACAAGTATTGCTCGTTTAAAGTTATTAGATACTCCAATTGACAAGTGATTCTTAAGAGAAAGAAACAACAGAGCCTAGATTTTTATCAGTTATTTCAAAACAAACCTGCCCCAATTTAAGGCAGAATACTTCAAAAATTCCTAATGCTGTTCAAGGCTTACCTACCTAACCTGGCCCAGCTGAACCTATCCGAAGCAGTGTTTCCGCTTTTTAGACATAATACAAGTAGGTATAACTCTTACCTAACCGATGGTCTAACTCGAGTAGAAGACTGCCTCTTCAATATAACGCCTTCTTTGCTCGCAGAACTATCAGTGCTCGTTCTATTTTCTCCAGCCTCATCAGAAATCTGTTCCATTCGTACAATTTCGTGCCTCACCGATGTACGGTTTTTCATGGCACTTTGGAGTTTATTAGCGCTTATGGTGCTAGGTCTGACTTCGTTAGAACTCTCCATTATATCTGATTGATCTTCTAGTCCATCTAAATTATTTTTAGTGCTCGAACTATCTACTCCCTCTGCTTTGCTTGGCGCCCTGCTTCCTTTTACTGTGCTGTCTTGCTTATCTCTGAAGGATTGGCTACTCTTGTTCAAATTTTGGTAAGCTCCGAACCATTTCTTATCAAAATCTTGTTCACTTTCTTCTTCTGGTATCTGAAAGGATTAAAGATAGTGCGTATTTCGAGCTCCATAAAATTATTATGGATACCTTTAAGTCAAGTGATCAGTATTACGACATACATAAGGGTCATGCAGTGCGTAGTAACTCTTTCCCAAATGCGTAGTTACGATCACTTGTAACGATTCGATCATCTGGCAGCGGCCGGACAATATAAAGTAGACGAAATTGGCAACTCCCACACCGTCTCCTAAAAGCGTCTCATTGGGCTCGTACGACTTCATTTTGGCTACAATGCAACCTTCGCGTCTGGCCACCTAGAACAAAATGTAAAGGTACTTTATAAGGAGATATCTAGAAAGTAACTACAAAACCGGAAATCTGAATCAATCAATATGAGAAAGGTTTTCGCCACAGGTTTTGAATAGTTATTTATATAAGCCAAAGTAAAGAAAATATGACTAAAGCTATAAAAAAATTATAATGAATGAACAACATGATAAATACCTCATCCAAAGCGTCGAAATAAGTAAAAGCCGACATAGCAAGCCGCACTTCATCCCATTGCTTCTGCACAGATGCTTGCAGTACATTCTTAAAGTCCTCTTTCATTAGTGCCAACAGTTCGCAGTGACCTAGTGGCCAATAGAAAACCAATTGAGTAGGTAGGTACTTCCTTCGACGTATAGGTAATGTCAGAAACACGTTATTAACTACTAGATCTCCACTAGGTTGTTGTTCCCTCTGTTGTTAAATGCTATTAAAGTAATAGAGACGGCAATACGCGCTTGCGTGTAGACTACGGGCAGCCCAGGACTGCGGCCAATCCATTTTACTGATCGCAGTCGGTTACTTAGCTACGTCAACAAATATATTGACTGCAGCTACAAATGTGTACTCTCAATAGCTCTTAAAGATTCTCCCGATTGAAAGCAAAAATGCATGATTATAATTTTCAATTGAAACTTTTTTGTTTATTGGAGAATCGTTTCGATGGACTACTTGCATTGGAGTAAACTTTTAACAAAAAATCTAATCGATCTGGAAATTTAATGAAGCACTAATAAGTTGGGATTGGGACCGAAATAATTTAAAAGGAGAGTAAGTATTATTGCGTACCATTAGAACCAGAAAATGTGGGCGATTGAGACGCCACAGCGATTACTTAGAACAAACTTTCTATAGCTACCGTACCGAGAGGTTTTGTTTTGGCAAAATCGATTTTGCGTTATAAGCACCTTTATCAATATCGATCCATTTTCACCCAGTCGGTCTTCAAAGGGCGCGAAAGGTCGAGATCTCAATCACGCATCATCAATCTGTTCAAATTGGTTTCATTTCAATGAATTTCAGTCTACATCTACCAAATGCCAACATATCTGGATGCTCTAACCGTTAGTAGTAACAGTTGCAGTCCTCGGTATATTATGCAGCAGCGATACTTCTCCGAACATGTCTCCAGGATGCATCATCCCAATGTCCACGGACACGTACTGTTGGATCAGTTCATCCAGGAACATCTGACTGACGGTGACGTCGCCGGTCACTATGAAGTAGAGCGCATGAGCCTCCTGGTGCTGCCGAACTATGACGCGACCAGGGCCATAATATTTGAAGTATGTCACAGCGGCCAGCTTGCGTTTCACGTGCTGTATGGGAAGTTTTGGACAGTAGGTACATTATTAAATATGAAAAATTCGCCGTTCAAATACTAACGTAAAGAATAATAACCGTTTAAGATCTCGAATTTAACTAAATTATCTAATACACATACATACATACACAAATCACGTCTTTATCCCTTACGAGGTAGACAGAGCCTAAGGTAACAAAACCTTAAGGCCACGTTTAGCATGATTAAGGGCGGATATGGGAAAATGGAATCAAAATAGTGATGGGTTGCTAGCCTCATTAAATTATCTAATCTAGCGTCTTATTTGACATATCGTAACTACATTGAAAAGTAAGGATCGAATAGTATACCTATCGGTTATTAGTATTGTGTCAAGTTGCTAAACGCCTTTATCGCATGCAATAGAAGCTAGGTACGCGAAGGTTTGCTTCTTCGACTGTGTCTTAGTCGTTTAATTTAAAATATCTTCTGAACTTTATTCTAACTATGCCTTCATAGGTAATCGCAACAAAACCATCTGCCTTACTTAATTTACTTCGTACGTGAAAACGTAAACTTTACTGCTAAACAATAACTGACAAGAAATATATTCATATTCACTTACATTTGGATATCGCTTGAAGCACTTCAACCCGCCTAAAATGCGGTAGAGATATTGTTTTTCGTGGTCTGATCGGTCACCAGCAAACTTATTCAATAAAGCTTTATCCTGAAAATCATAAATGGTTCGAAACTCGGCGACAACATTTGAAAAGTCAAGACATTTAACATCTCTTTAAACAGTAGTAATTCACCGCGACACTGCATCATCGGATTCATCGGCAGTCCAACCTGTTTTTTGTTAGGTAGGGTAGGTAACTTGTTTTTGGTACATGTTACCAAAAACTAGAAATATTGGTAAACCAAAATAGCTAAATAAGATTTTTAGGCTTAAGTTCATTCAACCTGCTTACTCGCATTTTTTGCGAGTTTTTGAAGAATAATAAAGTATTTTTGAAATATAAAATTGTTACAATTTAAGCATTGAAGATCAAAAAAATTATGAGTATAAGCGACATCTAACGTTAATGTTCAGCAACTGTTTCTTCTTAGACTTCGCTCGGACGGCCTGCTCGACTCTTCGCTTCACGTCTTCCACGCCTTCGTATTGATCAACGCCCTCTATGAGCCAATAAGTGTTCGCCATCGCAAGCCGGCCGAGTGCTCGGAAAAGGCATTTATGGTGAAATTTTCTGCGCATTTGTTCTTCGGGATCCTGACAAAAAAATAATTTCGAAAATAATAAAGTTAAGTATAGTTGTGTGTGAGTTAACTAATTAATTTTAAAGAATCCTTTACCCGGTAGGCATCTTAAAAATCGTAGAATTAGACATTAAAATTAAACATCAAAAATACTCTAATATTGAGTATTCGCCGGCAATTTAAATTTAAACAAGTTAAGTAAACATCAAACTAACCATTTCCTTGGGTTTCTTAGCACCTTTACCCGCCATGATTTCTAATAAATATCAAATTACAGGTAACTAACAAAAACTATAAAATAATCGGGAAATCAAAACGCATATTGAAATGAAAATGACACAAAATAAAGCAATAGTTTTTTTTTATCTGACGGAAAAGAGGAATTACACAAAATTTTATTGAAAAAAGGTTTTATTATTGTTAGATTAAACTATGGTTTTAACTATGCTACTAACTAGTTTCACTTCATTTCAATAGGTAAAGTTATTATCAATATAGTAAGTAAGTAAGTAAATGCTTTATTGCACAAATATAAAGAAACAGATACAATTCACACAAAAAAATAACATTAATAAATGCACAAAGGCGAACTTATCCCCCTATAAGGGATCTCTACCAGTTAACCTTTGAGTAGATGAGAGGAGCATTAAACGAGGGACCCACAAAGTGAATATAGTTATTAATTTCAATAAGAAAAGTTTCCTAAAGGTAATTTTGAGCTCTTAATCCTAATACAAAATCTTTGCTATAACACTATGTAAAGGCGTCCAAAAACTAACCGCACCGGTATCTATAAAAGTATTGGTTTTAGAAAGAAAAGCACCAGTTTCTTTTATTCCAGTTAATTAATAACATTTGCATAAAATACAATTAGCAAGGCATTATTAGCACCTTTTTCCCCTTATACTTGGTCCTAGTTTTTTCCGTTCGCAGCTAATATCTCTCTAATCTGTGGTTCGCAGCTGAGGTTTGCAGATTTTTAGACTGGCAAGCTTAGATGACATGAATGAAAATAATTATTTTATCTGAGCAGGCAACATAAAAAAGAATACTATGTTTTTTTTATTTATTTGAAAACGGGCTTCGTACATTTTGTCACATTAGCCCTTATTATTATACCCTATGGTAACAGGGAATTAAACAAGTGGATCAATATATTACACTAGCTCATATTGTTGTACTATGTATTTATTACTTATATCATTATAAAATTGGTTGAAATTAATTTAGAACGCCATTTTCTACATATTATTTTTTGCGTAAAAAGTTTAACCAAAACCAAAATGCTGCACTCAACTCCTTTCTTTTTGGTCACAGTTACAGCCGAATTTATGAAATTTGTAATGAACAGGGATTATTTTATGTGGCAAACCTTGCTTGCCATGAATTGACAGATTTTGTAAAACTCTACTGGACTGGACTTGATGTTTTGTTGAAGCCGGAACATTACATTGGATTTCTGATTTCCTGTGTTTTTTGAGTAATTAAACCAACAGGATTCAAAATGGTTAGTGAACAAAAATTTTAGTTTAAGACACAAACCCCAAGGGAAACATTTTACTTGTTTTTGCATTGATGGTTAAGTATAGTATCAAGGATACATTGTTGTTTCTCTTTCAGAGTTTCGGTCTACCGTCTTTGAAGGTGAAGCCTGAGCATTGCACGAACATCAAGGTCCAGGACGGTCCCTTCGGAGTGCCAGACCCGTTTGTCGCGGGTCTAGGAGCAACCAAACCTAACATTAGTGTGTCACATCCTTTGGAAGCCTCTGAACGTAATGTAAGTAGAAAAACTTACCTGTTTAAACATTCTAAATTACTGCTACAAATTACTATCAGGTCTAAAAGCTAGACCCTGGGTTTAGTTTTATTGTTCTCAGTGAATAAAATAAAAGCGTGCTATGTATGGATCATAATGTTGCAATTCATTGGCTTCAAAGCTGGTGTATAATGGAGTTTGCACTTATTATTTTACTTGATTATGTATGTATATCCAACATTTCTTAGTTTCAAATTACTAGTATTTTCTATGGATTTATTTACTGGTTATTATAATGTTGACATCTATCCAAATTTATAGAATCTTTTATAGGGGTGCAAGTCGGGTTACCTCCATGTGATTTCCTAGCAGTTTCTGAGGGATATCATTGACCGTTAGCTAAGAGCCCGACAGGGGGGAGGGGGGGTCTTTTGACCGTATTACAGTACAAAGTTGCCGACATTTTGTCACAAGATTTTTGAATTACATTTTGATTACTTCGACATTGGCGAAGTTGTCGCTATAACGACTAATAAGAAGAAGAATCTTTTATAGAATTAAAGAGTTACATTCCTGTTTTTTTATTTTCAGTTCCATTTGAATGAAGAGAAAATGAATATGGCAATGCTCCGCAATGTGCAAGGACTCCATGCACCAATGAAACTCACGATGGAAATGAAATTCGCGAATAAGGTAAAATATAATACGTGCTTTACTTTTTGTTTGTAACCTTCTACGTTGGTTTGAGATGATTCGATGATCAAATTTTTTTTATTTAGGCAACAACAGTCATAGTGGTACAGTCGACTTCAAATATATCTTTACACTTTTGTGCTTTGTCTTAGTAACTTTATCTTTGAACTTTCATATGTGATATGGAAGGAGTCAAAGTGCTTGGAGCGACAAGGCATCAAAGTGTAAAGATATCTTTGACATCAACTACAATTTTTTAATTTAACAATTTAAAACACCTGGAGAGCCATAAAGTTGGTATAAAAATGTATAATAGTAATCAGTATCATAATCGGTATCATGTTCATACTACTCTATAAAATTTAACATTGTTTCTTTGTATACATCAGGTAATCTCTGGAAGTCTTTTACTAACAGACAACTATTTACACTTTGAGTCAAGTTATTGTCTGTTTATGAAGATGAGAATTATGTCTTTGACATTAAATTTTACACTTTTTACTCTGACCCATAGTTTCTCAGAATATTGAAGAATGTTTATTTGTGGTTCCAGATTGGCCGCCTGCCTTTCCTGCCTAGCTCAAACCTTCAACATGATGTCCTGACTGGCAGACACCTGGAAATTGGCTTTGAAGACATGCTCAATACACCAGAGCTGTGCGAAGTTGCTGGTCAACCCCATGCCATGGTGGAAAGGTCTCTGGGGCTGCTGTGAAATAGTTAAGTCTTATTTTTGAGTAATAAAAGTATCTCGTCTTTGTAATAAGATGTTTTATTATCAAAAGTTTCATGGCAATGCTAAAAGTTGTAGTTATTAACCGCCTTATTCATAAACACGCCTTTATCTGTTGCTACTGTTGCCAGATATAAAATAAAACACTTATTTTATTGTAAGAGGTTCTTAAAATGTATGAATAAGCGGTTTACCATCATTTGCTAAACAACATTTCTTGTATGCATCGTTTGACAAACACTTCATTTGACAACCTTTTATTTTCTACTAAAATATTGACTTTTGGAAAACTTATAAAACAGACCTAACCTATTGTCAGCCAAGCCTAAAGGTTTTTCGATTTTAAAAAAAGTACGGTTTATTAGATATTAAAGGGTTGTCAAAAATTAAATGTTTGTCAAACGAACCATTTGAGAAATGTTGTTTAGCAAATGATTAGATGCTAAATAAGCACTAAGTTAAAATGAAATGATAAATGTCAATGAAACAAAGAGAAGCACTCTGATTATGAATTTATTGAATCGAGTGTAACTTTGCAGAGGTCCATTTCAATTAACAAAAAACATTTACCTTGCTACTCCGCTATTCCTAGCTGCAGCATAGCTATGCGTTGGTTGTTCAACTTTAAGGAAGCAAACTTAATAAATCATATCTATAAAATCAATTTGATCATTTGGTGTTTGTATGGTTAAACCAGTTGAATTGTGAACCATAATGGAATCTTTTCACAATAAATGCTGCAAAGATATTGCAATTACCTGGCAAGGAAAATAATTTAGAAATTTACAATGTTCTATGGCATCTAAAATACACGTGGGGCTTAGCGTGTATATTGTCAAAACATTTTAAAAAGCTTGTATCTAAAAATCGTTAACGCATTCGCTGCCACCTGCCGAACCCGAGACTTCTTCAGGTACCACTGACGCACATGTGCCTTCAATTGCCTGTAAAATTATGACAGCGGCACTGAGTATATACGTCGGTGGCAGTGAATGCGTTAATCTTACTAATTGAACTTTACTTTCCTGTTCACATTCAACTAGTTCACCTAATTATATATTTGGCTTTAGAATATAAAAGGCTTAGAAGTCTTTCACGATATCCAGTATCCTAAGTTTGCAGATCTTCTTCAATTCGTCGATTGCCGTTAGAATCTCCTGCGCCCGAGTGTTGTTGTAGCGACGCTGCAGTCCTTCTATTATTGAGAACACCTTGTTCTCTCTCGCGCAGATTATGAATGGAAAGCTGAATTTCGCTTTGTATCTGTAGAAAAGAAATATCATGTGTTAGCACACACACATACGTACTGCTTACATAAGTTGGTTTGTCATCCCTTTCCACATAGATGTGACGTGGGAGTTGGTGACAAAGAGAATATAACCACTACTGCACGTCTAGCACGAGAGCGCACAAGAATCGCTCGTGCTAGCGGCGCTGGTTGGTGTTATGTATGTATAGTAGTCAGTGTATAGCAGAATACGGTAGTGATTTGAAGAATAAGGGCTTGGCACACTTGGCGACAGTGAGGCAACGTCAAAATTGGGTAGAAAAAGTAACTATTTAGGCTTGGGGCCTATATATTCAAGGTAGCAACCTATCTCTATTTTGATTCTCCTTTCCACCTATACGGCCTTAACCATGCTAAACGTGGCCTTAAGGTTTTGTTACCTTTGGCTCTGTCTACCCCGTAAGGGATAAATACGTGATATATGCATGTATGTATACCATAAGCCGTTCAACAGCTTACCTGTAAAACAATTCTCAAAATCACCGTGGGAACTGTTATCTGGGAAGTCATGCGTTGGTCACTGATGCGAAACGATGTCTTAATAATACCATAGCAAGCCGTAAGTAGGCAACTGTATTAGGTAGACTCATTTATTCGGAACTTGCAACAAATTCCGCATTTTTATCTCGACTCGAAAGACAAAGACCTCTAGCGGCCAGCAATAGCACTGCTTTGCCTAGAATTTAAGTTGCTTCCTCATGCTTCGTTTATGTGAATTACGAATAGGTGGCGCTAGCTGCAACGTTAGTTGATGCAGATGGCAAATTGTTTGGCTCTAAAATAGTTATTATTTGTAACCCTCGACGCAAAAAGAGAAGGCTGAGATAAGTAGCTATTTACATGGATCAACAATCAATCGAGCATGAGTATTAGAAGTAGGGTTTTTTTTTTATTACGAACTGACCAGTGATTGACCTCTATCTCACATGGTGGAAGGCTTGGTAAGCGCGGGACAATCCGAAGAACAGTTAGTTTCTTCTATTTTAATGATTGCTTTTGCACTTACTTCAAAGTAACTCACCACTACTTTTACGTATACCTACTGTACTGTATGTTAGCAAGAGAGATTTGACATACTTACTGTTTGGGCTACAGGCGAGACGCGATTACTCCTTGCTAAATATGCGACCAAGGCCTAGGTAAGGGTCGAAAAAACGCTTGTCATTAAGAATAAGAATAAGAATAATTTATTTGTTGAAAGCAGGTGTACATAAATGATCTTAAAGCTAGACAGAATCTCCACTTTCTACCTAAAATAGGCGTACAAAATTGAATTGTTTGGAATAATACAAGAAAAAAAAAAATGTCATGCATAATAATAAAATAACAATAGTATATGTCAGTAGGCAAGTGGGTATAAGTAAAATATTATTGAACATTATGAACATTAAACAATAGTAAAAAATAAAACAAATTAAAATTAAAATAGCAAAATTCATGTCCAGGTGCAAATTGAAATAATATTATTAAAATAAGAAATTACATGTCACAAATAATTGATTCTAGCTTTGTTTAATAAAATGTTCCGAGCAGCTATAATAAAGTTTGTTCATGCACCAATTGAACATTTTTTTTTTAAAGTGGTAAGTCTAGCTCTTTTAATGTCTTTGGTAGATAGTTATAGACCTTGATGCACATGCATATACAATTTTTATTTACTAGAGAGGACGTTGTTGTTACGATTGAGGCGATAGGAGCGGTAAAAGAATGCCTTGGTCAAGTGTACATAATGTAAGTAGTTACTTGCCTTACCTATCATTATTATAGTCGACGAGAGTTTTCTGTTCAGGAGTGAGGCGATAGGAGCGGTAAAAGAATGTATTGATCAAGTTTACATAATGTAAGTAGTTACTTGCCTCTCATTGGTATAGTAGACGAGAGTTTTCTGTTCAGGAGAGTCGATAGGAGCGGCAAAAGAATGCCTTGGTCAAGTGTACATAATGTAAGTAGTTACTTGCCTCTCATTGTTGTAGTCGATGAGAGTTTTCTGTTCAGGAGTGAGCCGATCCAAGCCTGCTCTTTGTTGCTCCGAGGTAGACTCTTTAGTCAGTTTACCTTCAGCCGCCAACCGCCCCGCAAGGTCGGGGGGCCCTTGGAGCACGACGATTTTCTCTGGAAAGAAAGGCGTGTTTAACGCAGTGGTTGTGACTTGCTTTGTCGTATTTAATCCCATAAGATGACATTGGGACTAACGAAACAGTCTCGTGCTCGTTCCTAGGTCTAGGCCAGTAGATATGCTTAGTAAAGTTTTCGGTCACGTTTGTTGCTGTTTCAAACCGTAAGTGGCGCTGCCAATTTTTCCATAGTGATTGAGGCGTTCTTTTGTTACTTACTTTAGAGTCTTCGACTATAGCTCGTAACACTTTTCTTAAAACGACTTACAAGATACAAGTAAAATCCCCCAGCGAAGACGCAACAAGCACACACATTCGCGTAAGAAGCGTTTTTTTCACTGAGTGATAAATTATTACCTACTCAATACGTGTTTTAACTCAGAGTGCCTACAGTAGTCTTGGCTAGGGATAGGCAGTGTTACTTAAATAGGTATTAAAACGGTAGGTAAAAATGTTATCCTTGTAGTCTAACGCAGTCTGTAGTCAGGCGCGGGCACCATCTATTTCTATTTCTACCCTCACCCTCTACCATTTATACAATAAGGCCTAATTTTAATTTAACACAAAATATCCTCAAATTTTAGATCGGGTAAAAATATCTATATGGCGTGGCACTATGATAAGCATTTTTGATGATTTTATATAGCCATCAAACAATACATTTTTAGTGTCTTCAATGCACAAATATTTTTATTTTCTGAGTCCGTAATTTATATCAACTCACCGCTCTCCGTCAGGTTATCCAAGTATCCTTCAAACGCGTCACAAAGTTCACCCACGCTCGCGAAAGGTCGTTTCTTCTTCACCTCAACAGCAGCATCCTTACACATTTCTACCACATTCCAAAATATCGACACAAACCGATCATCATCCAAGTTGTTCACCTCTGTTATACTTAAAAGACTCATAGTCAATCTTGTTTTATTTATTAGGTTAAGTTCACTCTTGGCAGATATCTTGCTTTGAGTTGAGACGATCACTGAATGCGAACGACTCATACGGCTTTATCTATGCATTATCGAACATAGTTATTAAAGGTCGTTAAGAGTTCAAATACTTATTCTTAGTTGAGTGGATATTTCATAACGCTTATCTCTTGCATCGCTTAACGAGCACGTTCTGGATTGTTTATGTTTGATTATTTACTTGCCTATTTCTATACCTAAATAAATCAGTCTTTCTTTTTTATATACAACGACAAAATCAAACAAGTAAGTCCATAGACATCTGTAACGCCAGAAACATTGACAATGCATAGAGGCAACGTTCCTGAGAAAAATGATCTTGACAGACAGACAAGCAACGCAGTCATCCTATAAGGGTTTGTCCAAGGTCCGACATGTATGAAATCCTATACTTATTTAAATGATTCATAAACAATTTTCATGGGTGTATCTTTCAGATTACTAAACTTCGCCGTCTAACTGTCTGTTAAGATCCCTTTTCTCATGAACGCGTTTCAAGTTTAAATTATGATTAAACACGGCTATGGTCTCTTTTAACCACAAAACATTGAAGTTTCCAAGTTCACATGATCATCAGATTGGAAGATATATTTTCATACAAAAAAGTGGAAAGCAAAACCTACCTACCTATCTATAATAGAGTAAGTGTGGTAATATAATAATATGAAATTTGGTAACAAGTTAGGCCTCCGCCAAAATAAGTTTGATTTCATCAAAATACAATGAAGTACTATTTAATGCTGGGTTATAGATTTGTACAGAAAAACCCTGTGCTGGGGTCAGGCTCGCACTTGGCCGGTTTTTTATGACAGTTCCCAGGTTTTTTTATTATACGACAAACGACAGGTTATACTCGAACTATTTGATTCCTAACTCGTCGTAGAACGTTCTCACATTACCGTCACTATGACATTTACTGTGAAAGGGTTCATAGTCTAATATGAAAACCTTAGGGAGGTAAAATAATACTGTACCTATGTACAGTCGAGGGCATAAATATCGATACAGCCATCGTGTCAAAAATGTGTTTCTGTCGTTTTGACAAAGTACGTATTTTCGCAAACACTAGCGACCTTTTTTATAATTTGTTTTTAAATTTAGAATTGTTTTTATGTTATATTTTGTTATGCAAGATTTGACAGTAGGATTAAAAGTGATTTTAAACAAGAGACATTGTTTTCCTCACATTTATTTAATGCCCTTGACTGTACCTACTCTGTGTGAATTTATTACGTCCTTTTACACTAAATTAGCTAAAAAAATACGCAGACAATCATAAAGCCACGATTGGTGCTAAGTATACGTACTAACGTTTTAGTTTTATTAGTTACTAGCTTCTACCCGCGACTTCGTTCGCGTGAAATCGGACTTAAGAACTGATGTTGATAGTATATTCTGTGATAATTATTTACCTTGCGAATCTAGGCAGCTATGACCCGTGACATGTTTATCGCTACCCCGCGGAAACTATGCAATTTTCCGGGATAAAAAGTAGCCTATGTTTTAATCTAGGGTACCAGCTATCTCCTTTCCAAGTTTTATCCAAATCCGTCCAGTCGTTTCAGCGTGAAGAAGGAACAAACATATTCACTGACATCAGATACATATATATAGTAATTAGTTATGGTTACGGCTTTGAGACGTGGCCTTTGACAACTGGGAAAGGCTATTAGCAATCAAGGACCATGTACGTCTCTAAAAGTAGAGAGGCTCAGTGCCACGTAATGAGCTATGCAGAGAGGTAGAGAATACGGAAATTCGCCGAAGAACATAAGTCACTGACATAACTCGAAGAATAAGCAGGCCACGTCGCTCATAAAACAGATAATCATTGGAGAAGAAAACGACCATGAACCGGAAGACGCAGCGTTGGCAGGCCTCCCACTAGATGGACCGACGACATGATATATATTTATGATTTATATACATACATACACATACACAAATCACGTCTTTATCCTTTACGGCAGCGGTTCTTAACCTCGGGTCGCGACCCAAATTTGGGTCGCGGGCGGTTTTGGGATGGGTCGCGGGTACGGTTCCACACTCTCCTGGAATCTCCCGGCTAATGACTACTCAAAAATGACTACAATGACTACAAAAAAATTTGGGTCGCGGACTTCAAAAATATTTATAATTTGGGTCGCCAGCCAAAAAGGTTAAGAACCGCTGCTTTACGGGGTAGGCAGAGCCTAAGGTAACAAGACCTACAGGCCACGTATAGCAATATACAGGGTGTCCCAGAAAGTAGAGTCAAGCGAAAGTCCTGACGTAGAGCAACTCAAAGGGCATCCGAATCACCCCCATGTATGTTCCGCGATTTTTCGTAGTTTAGGAGTTATGGCCTTTTTTCACATTTTCTATTAATCTACGACCACGGACACAGTTTTGCTCACTGACTGCAATAATTGAGATAATTGGCTGTTTGTTTTTTTAACGAGTAGCTGAATAGTACGTGCATGTATTTCATTTAAAAACAAAACAACATCGTTGACCGTTTGGGCAAAAAAAAATCGAATCACAAAAAGTGACTAAATTTTGACTGTAGTTCAGACTTTGAAGGCCGATTACAAAAAAAACTAGCATAACTTTTTTTTTTCAAACCATGTTTAAAAACTGCCTTATTTTATTGACTTTCTATCCTATTAATTTTATTAATCTATTATTAAGGGATCATGCCAAAAAAAAAACAAAACGTACTTCATTCGTAATTTTCACTTTTTCTAGTAAGGCCAAGTACAACTCTGAAATCTTTTTTAATTTTAATTTAATAGCATCAGAAAATCAGTGGCCAGTATTATTGTTTTGCACCAAGAAGGTTTTCATGCTAAATCCGGAGCACAAACCTAATTGTGGGGGTAAAGGGTGATTCGGATGCCCCTTGAGTTGCTCTACGTCAGGACTTTCGCTTGGCTCTACTTTCTGGGACGCCCTGAATATGATTTAAATGACGATGACTAAAGATTGCTACGGCATGGACTCTAGAACAGCGCTAGAAACATGTGTAGCAGTCCTATGTGCATTTAAATTGAAATCCTGTGCCCCGATTTTTTGAGAGCAAATATGTAAAAATACCACTCGAAAGTGGTGAAAAATTGTGCTGAATTTTTAATACGAGTACTACACATACATACATACACAAATCACGTCTTTATCCCTTACGGGGTAGACAGAGCCTAAGGTAACAGGTACCAACAGGCCACATTTAGATTATTTTTTTTTTTTTTTTTTTTATATATGAGTAGGAAGGCAAACGAGCAAGTGGGTCACCTGATGGTAAGTGGGCGTATGGGCGTATAGGTGAAAAATGGAATCAAAATAGTGATGGGTTGCTAGCCTCATCGCCTATAACATGATTCCTATGATTTTCGCCTGTTCCCTCGATGGGCTTTTACCATCTGCGCGGGTAGAGAAGCAATTGGTATATTATATGTTTTTTAACTAGCCGAAAATTTTATTTCTAAAAAAAGATTGAGCCCCTGATCTTCACAAAGTGAAAAGAGGCATCTCATTCGGCTAGGAGTATAAGTTAGGCACCGCGTATTCCCCGCACGATACCTAACAAATTCGCGAAACGCAAAAGGAAGCAAAGAGACATTTATGTGTCAGATGTATTGCGGAGCGCGGGGTAGGAATAAATCAGAGGCGGCGCTAACGGCGCCCGCGGGAGCCCCGCGCGACAAATGGCCCCCCGGGACACTGACTGCTCTCGCGAAATATTATGAATGCAAACTGTTTTAATAGCAATTTCAAATTTGATTGGGCTTGCTTGTTTAAAGCATATCGGGTTGAGCTGATGCGTGATTAAATTGCAGGTTTTGTTTTTACAATGTTTTATTTAACTAGGTAAGTATATAATATTATGTAAGCTCGAGAGTATAAATATCGATACAGCCATCATGCCAAATATAGTCACCAACTTCTCTAGTTAGTTTCTTTTACAATCGGCAGCAGAAGTTGTAGAGTTCAAAATGATTTCCACCAATGGGTCGATGGGGTAAATTGTTTTCAGATCTTCGGCTATTTATAAATTTCTGCTACTACACAGATACAGTACAGATACAGCAAGATAGCAAAAGAACCTTGAGAATTCTTAAGATAACGCAAAACTTTTAATAGGTACGGTACCCATAGGTACACCGACGAAATTAGTTTCAATTTCATATGAACTTTTAATAAGAATATTTTGTAGAAAGAAAACATATTTCAACATGAAACTACCGTGAGACTCAATCATAATTACACATAAACGGATAACTCACGTATAAAAAGTCGAGTGAGATTAAAGAAAACATAGTTTATACAATTAGTGCTATTTTGAAAAACATAAATCCTTTGGGCCTACTGGTCAGTCACAGTAATCTTGTTAATGGGTAAGTAAATAATTAGTTTAGGAACAGTCTATAAGTAATTAAGTCACGCCAATTTATAAATCATAATTTTACAGAAAGCTGAGTTTCATTTTCAAATTGGCATGCATTAAGTGTCTTAAGTAACTTGATTGTGATTGACTTAGTAACAAAACATATTACCAATGACAATATTGATTGCGTAGCAATAGATAGAAATACTAAGAACAGCGATTACAGCTGGTTTTTTACTCACTTAAAGGACACATCCCTTTAAGCTTAAGCTCTTTGATTTATGTTTAAGTAGGTGGGTGTTAAATTGAGCAAAGCACAAAAGCAATCGCTTCCGTTTAAAGAATACATTATAAAGAACCAATAGGTATTAGGTGCTCACAATATGTCAATCGTACTTATGTATGTTCAGAGTCAAGGATAGCGATGGAACCCTCGAAACTACCTGAGCCGGACAACGCCCAAGTTCTAAAAAGTAACAAAAAGTTGGTCCCAAACCCGACGAGCATGTAAGTGGAGTTTTTTGTTTGGTTCTCGGGGTCGGATTCGATTATTTTATTTATCTATGTCCGTGTGTTTGTGTGGCACCTGGACGGAAAATAAGATTTAATTACGAGTTGAAAATCCTGTCGCCTGTGATACTGAGAAAAAGGAATTGTTGGGTAGGTACCTACAACAGCAAATCCTTTCATGCTGGTCTGGGAGTATAAAGAAAAAAACAGAATGTACCAGTTGCTTCTCTTCCCGCGCAGATGGTAAAAGCCCATCGAGGTAACGATGCTAAACGTGGCCTTTAGGTCTTTTTACCTTAGACTCTGTCTACCCCGTGTGGATAAAGACGTGATTTATGTATGTATGTCTGTATGTATCAGCAAATCGAGCACCGAACTTGATGGACGGATTTTAATCAGTTATTATTTATTTTTTACTTGTAAATTGGTGACTGTTGTTTTCTGTCGATATTAATAGCCTTTCATCAAAAACAATTAATCAAATCGGTAATCTACCTACCGGGAGAAGGCCTCGTTTTTCACACCATTTTTCTCGATCCAGTGCTAAGCTCTTCCACGATTCTTCACCCGACTGGCAAATTAATCAGAACCTCTAGTCACTAGTGTAAATTTTCACACAAATAAACGTCTCAAAGGCATTCACTAATTACTATGAAAAAAGTATGTATGTATAACTCTTTATTGTACATAAAACACAAGAAAAAGATGAATACAGGATAACACACATGCACAAAGGCGAACTTATCCCTAAAAGGGATCTCTTCCAGTTAACCTTTGAACGATTGACAGGACATAAGTATGAAGCAAGAGTAGACACACAGAAAAAGTAAAAGAACCGATCGAAACTTAAAATAATCCTAAATGTCTAAATTTTAAATAATGTAAGATATAATAATAAACTACACATAATAAATAAATACGATAAACTAGTACACAATAAATAAAATATACTACATAATATATAAATATATAAATACACACACAAGTTACAAAACACAACACATTCATTTAAGAGGATCCATCGAGCCAATACGCCTTCAAGCGATTGCGCAGGGTAGCAACAGTCTGCGATTGCCTGATATCATTTGGCAACCGATTCCAGAGTCGAACAGCGTGCATGGAAAAGGAATTGGAATAGAATTTGGATCTGGAGACGGGAAAAGCGAGAGAAAGATTGTCACTCAACCGCAACCGAGTTATTCCAGGTTATTTTATAGTAGGACCATTTTTTTATACAAAAAAAGTTGCAGCGCCATTCGTGGATCGAAACGGCAACAAAGTGTTCTCATTGTATTTGATGATATTTTGTGACGAAAATTAACACTCAGCATACTGATCATGACTATAGGTTGAATCTGGGGCCTTAGTATCGCGCTCGAAATCATTATCGTTTCCTCCATTTCTTTACGTTAAAAGGTTTAGGATTAGGGTAGAAAGATGTAGGGAATGTGGTCGAATGCGCCCGCGATTTTTACAATATCTATGGCATCTGTTGGTCTTTCGTTCCTCCCATGCCCTTTGGCCAAAGTTTTAAATTTTTGTTTAGATACCGTTTAAGTATTTGTTGTGTTTATAGCGTGTAGGTACTCGTAGCACAGAAAATGGTTGCGTTGTGCGGAAAGCCCGGCTCCAAAATGAATATACATAGAATTACAGGCGCTGCGTTTACAAAGTTAGCTATGCATACCTCTTGCACTTGAGTGTTTTATATGCTTTTAAGTTTTAATGACCAAGTAATTAAAAGGACATAGTTGCTCATGTCCCCGGCTATCGGCGTACCATCAGTGCTAATTTAATGGCGTCGTCACTCAACCGCTAATTGTCGACTTGCTGATTTAGTGCACGACTAAACTAGTTAAGTGGTTTCGATAAAAAACAAGGTGAAATCATTTTTTAATGTTGCTCTAATCTTTTGGGAAGTTAATTTGCTATAAGTTTGATACAGAAATACTGACTCTAGTCGGATTAACAACTTAAGAAGAGTTCCTGGGGGGTTACCGCAGTCGCTAAATGCGTGCCAAGTTCTATTCCGCATAAGTGACACAGTTAGCCATATAGCTCTGTCCCTTACGCTCAATAGAACTTAGCACGCATTAAGCGATTGTGGTAACCCCCTGAAGATACCTTATAGATCCGCTGTTGCAGAATTCAATTTGTAAATTGTAAAATGAAATTAGTTAATCTAATTTGATCAATATCTGCATACCTATGTCCAGCCAGAGATCATAATCATCATAGCGCAAAAATCACAGGCAATTTTTCCGTATATAGTTCTATTGGGTATTTGCTAACTTATTAGGAGTACCTAACTTGATAAACTTTAAAGACATGCACAGGTTGAAGTGCTTGTTTCAGGGACTCAAAAGCGCGCTTCAAGCTCGTAGTGCGAGCGAAGTACAATCGCCTGCCTTCCAATAGTCATTTTATATAGGTACTCAGCGGTAAAAAATTTGGAACCGCACATTTGCAAATAATATAGGCAATTTTGTATGGGGACCGACTCAAATTTTGTGCTGCTGATATTTTCATTTTAGATTTAATTTAATTGCGTACCTACCCAACCACGGAGAATACATACAGCTACCTACATACATACACAAATCACGTCTTTATCCCTTACGGGGTAGACAGAGCCTAAGGTAACAAGGAGAAGTTATCTATTTTATTTTATTTATTTATTTTATGTTTCCTGTTACAAAACAAATTTCTTCTTCTTTTTCTAATATGGCCCCATCGAACGATGCGATGGTTTCGCCAATGTTAAAGTAATAAAAATACAGTATTCAATAAACTTGAGACAAAAATGTTGGCAACGTTGTACGGTAGAACACGGTCAAAATACCCCCTAATAGGGCTCTTAGCCAACGGATAATGATATCCCTCAGAATCTGCCAGGAAATCATTAACCGATGCCCAGGATGCACCGGACCCAGCACTGCTCTTCCACACAGACGGATCCAAAAACGAACCGCGGTCTTGACCACACGCGGAGGTAACCCGACTCGCACCCCGCCAATTTAAATAGGTAAATAGGTTTTGAAAGACACATGAACAGGAATAAAGAAGACTACATCGCGTTTTTAATCATTAGAAAATCTTAATTAAAATCCTCCTGGGTGCACTGTGGGGCCATGAAATTAATGAAACATTTTCAAACGAATTTTGTAGGGAATTTTGTGGGACAATAAACGAAATATTACCCAAATGACATGAAATATGCAAGTTCGCTGGACCATGTCATATAATTAAGTGAAAACTTGCGTAACAATTAAACAATAATCATAACAGCTGATGCCTAAATAAACATTTAGCAAATAAAACGTTATGACAGTGACACTCTAGAGAAATCAAAATGTGCGCTTTAATATTGAAACAATAAACATAAAAGCTGTGCCACGGCTCATGTGATTGCTGTGAATTAATTATAAGAGTGGTTTTCATGAGGGATATAAATGGCCGCCATGTTAGGAGCGGGGCGGGGCCGCGATCGCAGATAACAAAGCTGCGATACATGCCGAACGGGCATCGGCGGGATGACGCCTTCCCATGACTTCTTGCCTTGTGGCGACGGCGAATATAATGACGGGGCCACTAGTCGAGATAGGTTAATTACTGATGTTCAGTCCGGGAATGCCAAACGTCGATACGATAATTTCGACTCCGGTGCAATATACGATACAGTGTATTATATATAATGTATCTATGATAATTGTGTGTGTGTGTATAACTTTACTGTACATAAAACACATGAAAAAATGAATACAAGACAACACAAATACACAATTGCGTAATTCCTGCGGGATACCGATAAACGAATTCTATGCAGACGAAGTTGCGGGCAACAGCTAGTTTTAAATAATGTAAGATTTAATAAACTATACATAATAAATAAATGATAAATACGATAAACTAATACATAATACATAAAATATATTACATAATATACGTATACATATATTATACACACAAGTTACAAGACACGTCACCTTCATGGAGGAGAGAATTAATCGAGCCATAGGTACGCCTTCAAGCGACTGCGCAGGGTAGCAACAGTCTGCGATTGCCTGCTATCATTTGGCAACCGATTCCAGAGTCGAACAGCGAGCACGGAAAAGGAATTGGAATGGAATTTTGATTTGGAGACGGGAAAAGCGAGAGCAAGATTGTCACTCGACCGCAACCGGTTCTGGGAACCAGCAGCCAAGTAACTAAATCTCACTGAAAATCTCTAATTTTCACACTGTCAGTGCAGTTTTACAATAATAATTCATCTTACGATAATTTTAGAGATTTGGTAAAAAAATCCCTCTTTGCATTGCTGCAAACGTAGCTCTACGTTGCAGTGCGAATTCCTTTGGTGCCTTAACATTAGAACGAAGCCGTTCCAAAGTAACGATGGTTTGTGTATTCTGGGGCCTGATTTTTGAAAGCACTTATGTGAAAATACCACTCGAAAGTGGTGAAAATTGTGCTGAAGTCGAAATACGAGTAGCAGAGAAGAGAATTACAGCTCTCATTAATTAATCTTGCGAACTAGTCAAAAATGTGATTAGTGATGTAGTTTTGAGGATATAAACAGATTGATACTTTCGAGTGATGTGCTTTCAAAAATCGGTTTCAAAATGGTTGAAAAACGACGCAAATACAGTCGCAGTGCCTGATGTTACTTTTTTAACTTCAATTTGCAACAGTGTCACAAAATACGGAGCTGTTATATACCAAATTCCAGCTCAATTGATTCAGTGGTTTAGGCATGAGAAGGTAACAGACGGGCAGAGTTATTTTCGCTTTTATTATACTAAGTATTTTTGTATACTAGCCTTTTAAAAGTACTATATGCAAGGAAGTTCGCCAATAAGTACCTACTATATGATGTACGGGTATGTGTAGGTACCTTCCTATATTGTTTAGTGTTGCCTTGCTGTTGCCTCTTCTTAAAAAAAACAAATCCAAGCCAAGTTAAATAAACTTTTCAAATAAAAGTAACATTTCACTTATCGCTGCATCGTAGGCAGACGTCGGACTATAAAATGAACCCTTTTACGTGCCGTGACGCCAATGCAACCCCAATGATTTACGACCTCCATACCTACGTATCCTAAGTTTACTTAGACATACAATACCCTGGATAATTTATTTACATGTGGCGGCGTAAATGTGGGCCTTTATCTCTTTGTTGAGGAGTTTTAGGTCAGATAAAACAGATAATGTGTAATCGTAAAGTCAAGGCGTCGCTCGGCGTCATGGGGTTTATAGTGTTGGCAGGTAGGCTCGTGAGGGGGTGAGATAATTGAAAAATGCAAGGAACACAAGGCCCTAGCTCACTAGCGTTTATTTTGGACATTGAGAATTCGTCTGATTGGACTAGGATGCTGTGCTCGATACTGCCCTGCTTTCATCGGAGGATATTGTTGGATAGTCCAAGGCTTCATATTAAAAGAGCCTCAGTGCGTGGGACGCTTTACTTTAATTTTGATGTGGCAACTTTTACCAATCTCCCCCCTCTTGGCTTGACCTCGCTTACGAGATGGTTGATTAATGTAATCTCTGTCATTTTTGCTTTAAATGTAGTACATATGTACCTCATTTGACAATGACAAAGAACTATTGTTATCCTATTCATTCTGAGGATTGCACCCGGATCTCAATAAGTACGAACATCTCTACGTTCCATTTCTATCCTTTGCTACAAACAGCCCACTCCGCCCGATTCACGCCGACCGAACCTCTATCAGATATGAGGGCGCCAGAGCTTACGTAGGGTGCGAGTAGCGTAAACCTGCTGTCGCAGCGCTGCGTCGCCTGCTCCGGCCTGTATGCTCCGGGAACGTGGGCCAATTCGGTGGCTGCGTGGAGACAATTAAATAGGTATCTATTAATATTCCAAAAAGGTAACATCCGCTCCATAGGCCAATAGGAACTGCAATCTCAGACCAACTAAAAAGTATAAACGGAATGCTGCGAACGCCAAAATGAGGTCGGTTTAAGTAAACTACGCCCTGTCTCCTGCACGCGTACCGAAGTTCGGTTGCACTTATTCATTAACTGTATGTACAGTCAAGGGCATAATAATGTACGTTACCAAGACGTCAAAAACCTCTATACGCCTTTATGCCAAAAACAATAAGTTCGGTGACACATAATTATATTTGACATGATGACTGTATCGATATTTAATTTTATGCCCTCGACTGTACAGGGAGAAGCGTTGATAAAACGGCCTCGCTTTGGCGTTCACAGAACTCCGTTTATACTCTCTACTTGGTATGGATTGTACCCAGTTTCATGAATTTCATGTATGGTTTCAGGCTCGACGCTGTGGTTGAAACTTTGTAACCGCAGTGCAGCTTACATAACGCGAGGCATTTGTTTTGAAAGTCGTTATCGGAACAGCCGAGCGTCGCTGTTGATTTATTCGCCGGTGGCGTGACGCCGGGCAGCGGGCGCGGCAGGTACCGACCCGCGTTTATAGCGGAACTATAATTTACAACCGCTCTAAATTACGTGGATTTACTGCGCGCCTTTATTGGCTCGCTACACTACGCCTTACCTACCTCCCGTCTCCGCCCCCCACAAGTTCCCCTCCTTTTGTTAGTTGCTAAGAAACGGGAAGTGCATGAATGCACGATGCGACTCGGAGCTTGCGTTATGCAGTATTCGCTGAGTTTATTGGATTCGGTGATTATTTTATTGAAGCTAAATATACTTGGCTCAATGCAAAGGGAGATGTAAAAGTTATTGCAGCATGCTCTATAATTTGAATACCTATTTTTAAATTGGATAAATCGAAAAAAAACCACTTTCCAAGTCATGCTGACAGAAATTAGCTGTAAAGATATTCAAGAAATCATGGACGTTTTAAGACTTTTAAGCGCCTTGCTATTAATTCTGAGTCATGTGTTTAATCTTGCCTCCAGAGACATTAAAATTAAAATGCTACGCAGGATAGGAATTTATCGAGTAATCGTGAAAAGCTCTCTCCCACAAGGCCGCGTCACATCCGAGTTATCTGCTCAGAGAAAGCGGATGCTGCCGGCGACTTCAAACACTCTTTGTCGGCACGACTCAATTGTTCTTGCAAAACTTAATTTGTATTACTACGCTGAAACCTTTCAATTTTATTCCCTGCAATACCCGCAATCGCGGTTCTTTAGCTTCTTATATACCATTCGTTTAAAAAAAAGTTTTTGGATAAATAAATAAATCAAAAATTGCTAGACCACTTTATTGCCACTTCTTTCATAGCTGCTTTTTTTCTCGTTACCTACGTATTCATTAGTCAAAACGGGGTTTGATTCATTGTCAAGTAAAATATTGTAATAATTGATACAATAGCGAAATTACAACTAAATTTACTAAATATCATTTTACGAGTAAATTTCTTTTTTACGTATGTCAAATCTTGCAAGTTGAATTTTACCTACTTCCAGTGGTCGCATTGACTACAAATTTTGTAAGCAAAACGTAGAGTAGGTAGATGAAAATGCAAGTACAGTTTTATAAGACAGCAAAAGAGACTTCTTTTAAACTGTTTTTTTTACAAAAACTCATTTTTGTCTTTGGTTAAAAAGACATCAACGAATGGACAAAGAGCCATGTTTCACACAACCAATCAAGCGATATCATTTCGATGTTCCCAGAGCTCTATTTATGTATATTTTTTGTTCATAGTTTCAACATTCTAATGAGAGCTAAGCCATGTACTATCTGAGTCAGTCCTGAGAACCATTTAATGGCCTCCGAGCCCACGGCTCGGCTTTTAACTTTAATCTAAGCCTATTAAACATCAAGAAACCCTCTCCGATTTCTCGTGAATGCATTTCCAAGTAACCGACCCGGTATAATTATAAAAAAAAGCCCTGGACGGACTACAGACACGTTTTACCTAAGCGTAATTTGCATCTGTTTCATTTTCTTCATCGTATGCAGCGGTGATGTCTTAATTTAAAATGGTTCTTATTTGTTAATGTTGTAGAGTAGATATTGTTGGTAGGGTTGTTTGATATAAGGTTTTATTGTAGCGTTTATAAATTTTATAGCGTTGGCGGCTGGGCAGTAATTGGATGCGAGGATGCGCGGACGCAGTAAAGCGGCAATTGACCAGAAAATAACGAGCCCTCGCGGCCATTATGTGCGCTGCTATATACAGCTGCCGACCAACGACTTATTTTAAGTCCGTATTATTTATTCCAGCTAATTAACTTATACAACGCACCGGTAGCAATTATAATAATGTTGATAAATATAGTTATGAGTAAGCTAGTAGGTACCTACAGCAAAATTACAATATTAGACCAAGTGAAAACTCTTCCTTGTTTCGCACTTTTGTTGCATTTCGCACGCGTTACGTTCAATTTTATAATTAAAAATTCAGCATATTTTACACCTTCACCAATGAAATTTTTAAATATACTTTACAAACTCTATTATTACTGAGATAAAGTTATATTTCCGCATGGAAAGTAATAGAGAGATAAAGACGTTCTCGTAAACAACTCATGATCATAAAGTAAGGTAATGCGGGCAAACAACCCGAGGCAGTGTCTACACTATAACTCTATTCAAATGCGATGCATATCAAATCAAAACGAAAAACAATTAAATACTGCCTACCACAATTTACCACATACATAGGTACGCGCTAGCTATGTAGGTAAGTTTATAACTGCTACAGTTTTTTTTAAACTTCAGTTTAATTTATTCCAAAATTAAATACATACATATCTAATTATGTACCTCTTATGTAATGTTAAAAACTGAAACCATTACGTAGGTAACTATTCCGCGATTATAATTTAACTTGCTGTTGCCCGCGACTCCGTCTGCAATGAATTCGCTTATCGCTATCCCGCGGGAACTTGATATATTCCGGGATAAAAAATATTCTATGTCCTTTCCCGGGACTGTAACTGTCGCTGTACCAAATTTCAATAAAATCGGTTTAGCCGTTTTGCCTTGAAAGAGCAACAAATATCCAAACTTACAAACTTTCGCCTTTGTAATATTAGTAAGATGTAAACGAGTGGAACTTCATTGTTTTCACACAGTTCATGTAGCTAAAGCCTTAACAAGTGTAAATAAACTTGTATCCAAATACAATCCGTAATGGTTATGGACCCAACTGCGAACGAATAGAGGAGTCCATACAACTCGATGATGATTCCATAAATTTATACAGTGCTCAATAAAAAGACAGCTCGGAACAAAATGGCGTCACCCTATTTTATGGACTGCCGTACGCAAGGAACGCGCCGATCATTGTTCTGGGTTTAGTCACCTATAAGAAGTATTAGAACAATTGCCGTCGAGTAATTACCGTAAAATTGGCGAACGACCATCTTTATTGGTGTTTAGCGGGTCTGTATTGAGCAGCCGTGGCCGGAGCTAAACAACGGGCTCTCCTTGACATCAATCGCGATGACGCGCGTCGTTTGGGACCGCGCTTGTTGCCAGACTAATGCTAATTAAACCGCAATAAAGCCTTTATTAAACTGACCGATACAACAGATACGTATATCAGCTACGTAACCACATTTACCTAAGTGTTGTGTGTAGTTCTGGTGATGAATGTAACTATTAACAATGATTTTTATTATCTTTCTGCGTAACTCTATAAAACTTGTTATTGCTGCAAGTTCATAAAACAATATACCAAACTAAGTCAATCCTTTTTTACGATTTTTTAGATTTTAGTATAGTGTTTTAAATAAATGCGGTATTTATAACGACTGTTAGATGACGGTTGTTAGTGTTAATGATCGTTGATAATTATGTCTAACCTTTTTAAAGCAAAAGCACACAAAATTCGTTCTGCCTGAATAATTATTTAGTTGTTATAGGTGCCATTTATTAACATTGATTTTCTTTTAAAGCATTCGTGAATAAAGACTAGCCGGTTGCTAAAATGAGTAAATTAAATTATCCGTCTTATTTTAGATCTGATCATAACTGCCAATTATAACTAGTACTACATCGTAATAGATGTTATAATTGTAATAAGTACAACTACAGTTGAGCTCTACCTTGAGCTCTGTCTACCCCGTAAGGGGTAAAGACGTGATTTATGTATGTATGTATGTAGGTACAACTACAGTTTAAGTAGCTTAAAAGCTAGGGCTTAAAGCCTTAAGATTCCAAGTCATAGTTAATTAAATTTCAATCAGTTCCTTCGATGGTCAATAAACAAGGCTTTTTTTTATTTACTTTTCTCTAATTACAATAATACCTACGACAGTCGCATTTATCATGACAATGATAATAATAATAAACGGTAAATAAACGAACCATGTAAAAATTGCAGAATAATGATAAGATAAGCAGACGGCGACTGACAACAGTAGACTATTTTGTTTCTCTAAAACTTCTCATAGCAAGAGAAAAAATGCTACCTATACTCGTATATTATGAACAACCAGCTATTGGCTGCGACATCGTCCGCGCAGAATTAAATATAGCCTATACATACACATACACAAATCACGTCTTTATCCCTGACGGGGTAGACAGTTTGGCTCTGTTAAACTTTACCTCTTTATAATATTAGTATATCGTTGTTTTTAAAGTTCCTGTGCGGAGAATTGCTACTAACCTTTTGTACAGTTTCTTTGCATTTGAATCCACCATAAAATTTCGCAAGTCCTCGCGTAGGTAGGTACATTATAAGATTTATATGAAACAAAATCAATAGTAAGAATCACTTGCTAGGTATTCTACTTATAAAATGTATCTTAGAAATGTCAAATTAATAATACAGTATTCAAAATTGTGACAAAAACGTCGGCTACGTTGTACGGTAGAACACGGTCAAAAGACCCCTCCCTCCCGTCGGGCTCTTAGCCAACGATAACGATATCCTTCAGAATCTGCCAGGAAATCATTAACGGATGCCCAGGGTGCACCGGGCCAAGCACTGGCCTTATACTCCGAAATTCGATTTTCGAACTTCGTGTCATGCCGTCCCTTTCACTCTCAAATTAATGACTATTAGTGTGAGCGGAACGGAACGAAACGAACTTCGAAAATCGAATTTCGGAGTAGCCCCTCTGCTCTTCCCCTCGGACGGATCCAAAAACGAAACGCAGCTCTTGATCACACGCAGAGGTAACCCGACTCGCACCCCAACCACAATTTTAAAACTATTAAATACTAGCTTTTGCCTGCGACTTCGTCCGCGCAGATAACGTCAGAGTGACGACATACCCCATACATCCACTCATGTCTCCAAGTATAAGGTTTTCATTTCCTATCCCGTGGGAAATTCGGAAAATCCCTTCTTAGAGCACCTACGTGATCCTCTAGGAATATTATCTACTAATTACAGCCTTAATTATTTACCTCATGTTTTTATCCCGTGGGAAATTTTAAAATTCCTTTGTAGTGCACCTTTATACTAATCAAGGAATATATGTAGGTGCCAAATGTAATGTAGTTTTATTGGTACAACATTTCGGGATTTTTCAACCTCGCGGGAAAATCGGGATAAAAAGTATCCTATATCCGTGCAATTTTAAAACTATTAAATATTTGACAGGGATAGGTAGACTACATACGTCAAGCTAACCCAACCACCCGCTAAAATATTCCGGATTAATTTTGAATATTGTTCAATGAATAAAGAACTTTAAATATGCTGAAATCACTTGTAAAAAAACTAAACTGGTGATTCTCGTCTAGGTTTATATTTTGTCAAAAAAGCCAGGACTCAGGAGAATCTGATTTGTTAATCCATAATTTAAATTGGTAGATAAACTGTATATTAATAATTACCTATCTTAATTTCATGGTATGGTATACACTTGATTTATAAAGCTGTAAAATCATTTGACTCTGTACGGCAACTTTTGATTAACTTATAAGTTTAATAAGTTCTTCTTTTAAACGTAATAAAAAAATAACATAGCCGGTAGTTTGCTGAGATCCAGTCCTTCTGTCATTGTGAGACGCTTTTTGTGAAGCGACACTGTTCAATTGTTTCAAATACTCTATTCATAAAAACGACGAATATAACACTTCCTTGCTGCTGATAAAGCTTAACGCATCTCTGTATTGTTGCACAACCACATACAGTTTCAATTTCAATTAAAATTTGTTTGTATGGCTCCTACGAGCGTAGGCGGTGGGCCGGCGGCGGATTAACCCGTTCAAAGGCGCGACATGAAACACGCCGACGAATCTACTTATCGCACCTTATTGTTTGTTGGCCACGATATCCTCTATATATCAACCAACGCGTGGACATCGTGCCTATGTACATAATAACATAATAGGGTTCGTTACTCGCTCTGCTGGGTTGATCACTGTTCCGGGTCGACCCAAGACCATATTGTCCATGCTTATTCCAATGTTTCGACTCATCGATCCACTCTCACCACCGTAATTGTAGAGTCGCAATATGGATATGTATGAAGTCCCGGACACCTTGTAGTTCAGTATCTTAAGGGGCTTCTAAACGGGCCATGTTTTGCTGCAATTTGTGGCTGCAACACAGTGGCCCGGCAACATTGCAGGCAATACCAGCCAGACTACGCAATATTGCAGTAATGTCCCGGCCATATAGCCAAACATGTTTCGTATTGACACTTATGGCCGATATTGCCCCGATGGGTTGCCGGACGATCGCTAGGCGATCGATTTTACTGCAATATTGCTCGGCCAGTTCTATTGCTGTTTCAGTCGCTCTCTTGGTTTATGACACAGTGTATCTTTTTCTACGCGACATGACATGAAGTTTGCTGTGAATGACGCCGTGATGCTATGTTCAGTGCTTTGCGATCAGCTGCATGAGTTGTTATTGTTATTTATCGAGGGTATGCTGCAAAAATGACTTCTACGTGGTCTAATGAGATAACTATTGACTTCATTAATGAAGTACATTTACACCCTGAGTTGTGGGATATAAAAACCGGAATATACAATTT
This sequence comes from Pandemis corylana, assembly GCA_949127965.1. NCBI lineage: Eukaryota > Metazoa > Arthropoda > Insecta > Lepidoptera > Tortricidae > Pandemis > Pandemis corylana. The sequence continues at coordinate 7,211,863 of OX421855.1, read as the reverse complement.
GCTGTCCTCATATTTGTATCTTTTTTTTTTAATATTTGGTCCTATTTTATTTAAAAGAAAGTCGAAATCACCCTTTGACATTCTCGTAAAGTTTTTAAATAATTTACTATCAAGGCTTACTTCTAGACTCAAATTATCCAAAGTTTCACGCCTATTTAAATAAGGTCTAATCCACAACCTCTCGTTTTTCTTTTGCTTCTTTTTTAAAATAAGATAATCTGCCGCCACAAGAGTTATCTCGTCAGCCATTGTTGCCGGTTTGTGTAGCCCGTTTAAAGCGTCTGCATCATGAGCCATACTATTGCAGACATAAATGCACACATTGCCCAGCCATACATTGCTCGGCCATCAGTTGCAATAAAATATTTTTGTGATGGCCGGGAAATTAGTTGCCAATAGTGCAGCCACAAATTGCAGCAAAACATGGCCCGTTTAGAAGCCCCTTTAAGGTTGTGTGCATGCAACAGTATGCGTAGCAGTAAGTTAGTTTAAACCGGCTTTACTTTACCGAACTTCATCTTTGCTTTTTATTTGGTCAGAGTTCTGAGCCTTAACAATTAGGCTAATCTGCCAACCGTCAAACACATTAATTTTATAACATAGAAACTCTTTCGATGTACATAGGTACTATTGTGTAAGTAAGAGTAAAAATAAAATTGTCGCACACTGGTTTTATTAATGTTAAGACTAGGATATAGGAGTGAAGCAAAAAACAGAAACGGACGTCCATATCCCTAACGGAGTAGATAGAGCCTAAGGTAAGGTAATTTTTATTTAAACTCACATTTAGCTTTCCCGCTAATTCTTCAACAGAACTTTGAAAAAATTGTCAAAGAAATCTTTTTCTGAGCAGCCGATTCTTGCTTGCCGTAACAGTAAGTACATATAATGACTACCTAGCTCCTGCCTTTGAGAATAAACGTTTTACGGACACCAATGTAGCGACCATGGGAAGATACCAATAAAGCTTAGGTACGCGAATATATTTTTAAACAAATCGTCATTGATATTCAATTTTAGGGTCCTATGTTATGGATATTGTCAAAGTTTTGATATAACGTCACATCCCTAAGACAATCACTACCTATCATATTTGCAAGTTAGTCATGTGTAACACGGGCGTTAATAATTTTAAAATCAGAAGCTCAAGTCATGCACCTTCATCAGTCTTCAGTCAGGCATAATTAAAATTTCTTGATAATGACAAGAGAAATTTAATTTCTCTAATTACGTCTCAAGGTTGAAGTTAATAGGATGTAGACAGACGAGTCGGTAAGGACAACAATTAAATGGTTTCACTGCAGAACGAGTCGCGCGGAACACGTTTTCTATTATTAGTTAAATTACTATGACCTGACGAACGGCCTTACGATTTCTGTCCACGTTAGCTAAGCTGAATAGAAACTGGCATAGTTGGTGTAATAGTCGCTGAGTGATTTGCAGATGTTATAAACAGTAGTACTCACACGCACGCTCCTCGCAAATTGCTTACCGTCAGGGAACCCGACTAACTACACATTTACAGCTTTTTATGGGGCATAATCGCAGCTCTTATTAAAATATAAGTGGTTTCCTTTGCCAACGTAGCCCCAGTAAATGGTTCTGGCCTATGCATTCGGGTTCGAAGTTTTGCGCGGTTACGTAAAACTAGCCTTGTAGCCTCCTGGTTTGACCTATGGCTTCTCAAACAGAGGGTCGTGGGTTCTAGAAACTTCTGAGTTCTTCGGAAAATATTATAAGCAAATTACATTAGAATTTACTCCTTCATTCTTAGAAGATACCCTAGCAGTAGAACGTATTATGAAGACTTAAAGCTTACAACTGCGTAATTAATAATTAAAATCCGTGCTATTTGCTTTGCTAATGTATTTCTGCCATTATCAGTGTTGCTTAAATGTTTACACGATTACACGAATTACCTACTAAAACGTGTATCTAACCGAAAATGTAGTCCGTCGGTTATTCCCACGCTTTAGACTTAGCTCCAAAGTGAATGTCTTATTTCCAAACATGTTAGAACACTTACATAATAATAAAATTATAGTAGTCATCTACTATAATTTCGTATTTTTACAGGTCCCCATTTACGACACACGGTATGATTTTCTGGATTATGATTTCGCTATGCACATTATCGATAAATTTATATGTTTTTTCGACAAATATTTTGTAGTCAGTTTTAATACTACTATAGTACCTATATGCTTTCAATGGAATTAGTTAATAACTGCGCCCAGACCTGGTCTTTAACTGAGGCGCAAAAGTCTGAACTCAAAGTATACCAACGAGCCATGAAGCGCAGCATCCTAAGTGTTCAAATAACTGATAGAAACAGAAACACCGACCTGCACTCCATGACTCGAATTGCCGATGTAGGGGTGAAAGACGCGAAACTCAAGTGGGACTGGGCGGGACATGTCTGCCGAATGCACCCGGATCGCTGGGCAAAAATTACCACCGACTGAGTTCCATACGACGGGCACCGGAGCAGAGGCAGATTAAAAAGGAGATGGCGAGACGATTTGGAGTCTTTTGAACCGGATTAGGGAAGCCTTGCAAAAGACAGAGACCGGTGAAAAGAGAAAGGGGAGGCCTTTGCCCACTAGTGGGAGACTAATTGGTTACTAAAAAAAAATGTAATAACTAGTCAATTAACAGAATCGATCTGAAAAAAAGGTAGGAGACTAAATTGAATCAAACATATTATCTATCAATATCGATGTACAGATAATCAAATACTTTACTAGAGTCGCAAAAGCTTTTAAAGATCTAAGAACATAATTCTATCTATTATGCAATATATATGCATAACTCAAATATTTACACAAAACACAGAAAAGTAACAGTTTACGGGAAAAGACAGACGTACAAAGGCAAACTTATCCCGCGGTTAGGCTTTACGAATCTAACGATTGCTTCAATTGCGTTTTACTCGATTATGCTATTACACCATAAATGTGCAAGTTGCTAGGCTTCTGCATCCTGTTGTAGCCTAGCGCTATCTCAAAGTACCAATTTAAGGCAGTCTGCACAACAATGTTCAAAAGTTGGATGAATGCAAATTGGTTTGGTTATCTCGGTTACCTTTCAACAAAAAACTTTTTTGCTTCGATAAGCGAGTCAAAACATTCTACATTTTACTTTGTTTCGGCTTCCTTTGAGAAATTACGACAATAGAGGATAACTTACTTTAGGAGATTCCCGTAGTTAGCAGCCGTACAGACAATGGGCTTCGGGTTTAGAATCACAAACGTGTGCTAAATACAGGTAGATGCTCTTTTGTTTTGCCGCAACCACCTGGAGTGCTGTGAAACAGATACGACTAAGAAGTAGCCTTGGCCACATCTACCTGCAAAATTCAGACCAGCTGCATGATTTGCAAGAGATCAGAGTTTTCCTTGTGGTAACGCATTCACTATTGGCTGTTAGAGTGTGTAACAGGCATGTGCATTCAAATAGGTACCTGCAAAATTGAAACAATGCCGCTGGGTATAGGTGCCGTCGTGTACAATACAATGGATTAACACGTGCAGGGCAATAAGTCTCATTTTCATCTCCATCTTCTTATCCTTTGGCTTTAACGGCTTATATCTAGAAATACTTCCACTAATAAAGTTTCTTTGAAAATAAGTAATTTCATAATTTTATTCTATTTTTATAATAATGATGATAATAGTGTTTTTATTTTTTTAATATCTCTTGGTAAACTTTGTGTTTCATATGAGTGACGTCTGAACTGAAGATACATGGCTATAGCTCCCACACGGGCCCAGTGCGGATTGGTAACTGCACACACACCATTGAATTGCTTCGTAGGTGCAGGTTTCCTCACGATGTTTTCCTTTACCGAAAAACTCATGGTAAATTTTAAATGTACTATCGCACATAAATTCCGAAAAACTCAGAGGCGCGAGCCCGGGCTCGAACCCACGACCATCTGCTTGAGAGGCCACAGGTCAAACCAATAGGCTGCCACGGCTTTTAAAATTACGAAAATAAAAGCAATGCACTCTAACAATAATGATGTTTAATGTACATCTGCTATCCGCAACCTTGCAAAGATACGAAATAAATTCACGCGGACATTCGTTATTTATTAACAACGTTCACATTTATGTGCGTAAGCAGTTACATCTTACGATTTCTGCGAGATAAAAATGCTCTCACCTTAATAATTCCGTATGAAACTTCATCAACGTAATCAACGCATATTAATTTCAAAGCGTATTTACATGAAAGTTCATAACAATAAGTCCGGAATTGTATTATTCAAAACATTTCAATTCAATTTTCTTTATCTAGTCTATCTCGTTATATAAAACGGCTTACGATTTTCCCAAGAAGCATTTTTGTAAATCGTTTTTTGTCGGCCTACTCCGTTTAGCTACGAGTATTGACCGTGGTGGACAAAGAGTTTATGGCCTCATAAAAATCGTCATTGTGCGAGCAACCTCGCACGAACGCCGGACCGCTTATTGTTAATACTTTTGAAATAAGATGTCCATTTTTTTATTATTCAGCCTTTATCCCATTACGGCCGCAGTTTGTACATATTTTGACGGGCGGACGCCCTTTTCAGAAAGACTGCTTTGAGTCTTGCCGCCTTTTTTGTCTTTTCGCAAAATGATCACGTGCTAAAACGGCATAACTTTTACTGACATCTGTATATTTTCGCTTAGATAATCTACCGTTACCAAATGAAAAACCGAAGCCATTATTATGTCAATAAATCTGACGGAATAGTAAACCATCACACGCATTAATGTAACTTTTTAATATTCCAATGGGTTACTTATCGTAATCACAGACGCAGCTGTTAATTAGTCTCATTTTATCTCGATTTGATTGAACCAGTCGGCTTTATCCGCGCCTACACTTAAGCTAAAACCCTCGGCATCACCACGATCAGGTAAACGATATCAATCGGCTCGGTTTCGACGTATTTTATTACCCACAATAAATTAGAAGGGTTATAAATATAAATCTTACTCCACGTCAAATCGCATCGCATATTCATGCTTCGAGTTCCATATTAAAAACATAAACCAGCGTCGGTGCCACTTAAAAATGGCTTCGAGTTTACATAATAAAAATGTGTACCTAAAATCGTAGATACACGCATGCCGCGCGTTTCTATACCAATTTAGAAAAAATATAACTTTGAAGATTCGATTAGTAAATTCTTTAGAATTGATTGAATGGAACCTGCAAATTTTGTTTTGTGCTGGAGGCAAATTTATGACGCCCACGTCTGATTCGTTTTATCATCTGACCTTTTTAGAATTCAGTGTTAATGGACTTGCTCGCGTCAAAACGCGGAGATACAAATTAAAGACGTCACACTATGGTTGGCCAATAGGCAAGCTGGTGTGCTTGGACAGCAAGTCGTCATTAGTCATTATATTGCTTGTTGCACTAGGCAATATTTAAAACTAAACACTCGTAGTGTTGGGTGTAAGTAGGTATCTATTTATAAATTCTTATTTCATACTCGAATACTCTAAATTGATTGTAGAATTATTGCAGACTACCGATTCTTTGATCGGGATTTCTCACAACTTCACTCAAGATAAATAGCAGAAAATGTAATTAATTAAATGTAAGCTATATACACACACTTTTTCCTTGACTTTGCGCATAAAATATACTTGCTAAAGAATTTAAAAAATCAGTTATAATTATAACACTTTAAAATGAAGTGCTCTAACTGGATCAGAGATCGTTGATAAACTGAACTTAGTTACTTCTATCGAACAAAAAATTTACCTTGCTACTCCGCTACTCACGTGCAAGATAACCAAGCCTGTGTGAAATATATATATTTTTCATGTTTGTTTTTTTGTAAATATTTCACACAGGCTTGGTTATCTTGCACGTGAGTAGCGGAGTAGAAAGGTAAATTTTTTGTTCGTTGAAATGGACCTCCGCAAAGTAACGCCAGATTCAATAAAATATTAAGTTACTTGTAAATAGCGTTAGCGTTTAAATTATTTTTAAGTTTTGACTTTTTGGTAATGATTTGTTCTTCAAAGTTACGTATAATAATTGACATTCAGTACCGAAATTATTCGTAAATGGATAACGCACCACCTCACCGCATCACAAATCTTTTTCAGTCCTAACATGCTTTAGAGATTAGAGGTAGGAATACCCCGTATACGTACAGGTATAAGTACTAATCATAATGTTAGCTGAAACAATCTGAAAACGTCATGATGAGATCATAACGTAGTTTTTTTTGGAAAAGGTTCTACGGCTACAGAACTTATACCGACCGTCCCTGTGCCGCGCGTGCGATGTCTCATTTAAGCGGTCGGTCTATACTATAGACTCTATAGTTTCCTCGACTTTACCAATACCGACTAACACATACATACAAATCACGTCTTCATCCCTTACGGGGTAGACAGAGCCTAAGGTAAGAAGACCTAAAGGCCACGTTTTGAATGATTGTAGGCTAACACGACTTTTTATAACTTGCTTGCTTTACTTGTGTGTAAAGTAAAAGTAAATAAATAAAACGCTAATTGGCGCCTTATAAAACTACTAAGCCATACGATCACAAATTATCTTTGTCTAAGTATATAAGTAATCTATATGCAAATACGTACATATAACACTCAGTAACACTCAGAAACTAAGGTCCCTGAAAGTACCTATACCTTCAAATTTTCCAGGATGTAGACTTAGAAATAATATTGGATGCTTGATATGCCTGACGACAAGTGTATGAGCTCTCGGGCTATTGAGCTCTATCTATTTTTTTCCTTAGGTTGTGTGCTTGCGTAATTGTTGTACAATAAAAAATTATCGGATGTAAAACATTCACCTTTTTAAACACTAACAATTACAAAGGGATAACAGCTTTGTATCCACACTAAAATCTAAGTCTAGCAAGCGTGCTAAACCCATTTGAGACCTAGTTCGTTAGGTTGGTGTCAAATTACAGATATATTTACACTGTTTTGAAACTAATCCTGAAAATTTTAGCAAATGGCTGGATTAATTAGACTGAACACCCAATTGTTTTTCAGAAGTTTTTAATTTCAGTTGACACGTTTTCATGCATTGGTCGATGCTCAAAGTGCACGGCTTCGTTCAATTTTTAATCGAAAATTACGTGAGCGTTCGTGAACGTTGCTGAAATAATCCACAATTATTCTAAGACATTATGTAAGTATATGTAGTTCCCTTACTGTCTTCGACTGTCTGAGGAACGTGATTATGCGTCAGAGTGAAATGAAAACACATGTGGTTCACCAAGGACGCATGTAGCTACCGTGGTATCAGCCCGTATCTATGAAGTCGATACAGGGCTCCAAAAGTTTGTGAGCCAAAATTTCTAAAACGTTCTCCACAATTCTTTGCCGTACCCCCAACACATTTTCAGACAGGGCCCGTCGAAGGCAAGTTACGCCACTGATACTCACTCTAACGTATATATGATGGCGTTCTTCTGGTTGACCAAAGTGGGTCTGTATAGTTTTGTACTGATTTGTGGTGTTCAATAAAGAGTATTTGTATTGTATTTGTATGTGGTAGAGTCTAGAAGTATAAGGACTGTGAACCTATTGTTTTCCCTGAGTACGCTCTCTGGTGATACCGTGATATTAGGCAAGCACCAAAACGCATACCCAGGGCACACGCACTACTTTAATTTTTACCTGTCCAACCCAAGACCAGTTATAATTACCATAAAATAAGCATAAAAAAATGCTTGTCGGCGTTTTTGGGGCCCGTTACATTCGAACGTTCACTTCGAAACAAGCAAATGTTGTTATTACTTTCTTTACAAAGCAAACGCAGCGCAGGTACACTGTTTTATGACAAGGCGGCGTTCTTCATAATTATCTGCAGATTTTAAGTTAATCAACGACTTGCAAGTTACGTAGGCACGATACGGCCAGTGACGACGGGGAAATGGGATTAAAAATTCATTTAGCCGCTTTCATGTTCACCGATAATCCGGACTTTATCAAGATATCAATCCAAGGGATTAAACCAGCCCAGTTAAATAGAATGCTTACACTTGATAACAGCTGATTAACTGTTAATACTTAAATCGAGTGCTTACCTACGCTCGTTATTGAGAGCTCGGGTTCGCAAGAAATTATGATGTTCATAATGTAGATGCTAGCTTAATTGAACCATGCTTCCATTAATCGTAGATTCTTGGATAGTGATAACGACACCTGAAGCCATATTGTCTGACGCGCTCGAAATAAGGATCGCATTCACCATCTCTTTCTATCGTCATCCTATACTATACCGTTCTACAAATAGAGCATCACGGTTGCGTTAAAAAATAATCTAAGTGGTGTATCATATTGAGAACTACAACACACGACGACCACAACATACTTTTGGTAAATTAGACTTAAGTGTGTGTTAACTAACTACACTGACGAGCAAAAATAGGGGTTCACTTTTCATATAAAGTTCTATGAAAAGCGACCCGTTATTTTTGCTCGTGAGTATAGCTAGATGCTTTTATTTAACGTGAAACGTATGTTTTTGGGTCATTTCAAGTCTATTTAGATCCATTTCATCCAATTCATCGAAATCGTAAGAACTACTTTCATCATCATCTCCAGCTCATATATACCTACGTCCCACTGCTGACCAGAGGCCTCCTCTCAGAATGCTCTCTTGGGGCTTGCGTTTTTTAATTATATTTCCCACGCAGCCCGGTGCGGATTGGGAACTTCACACACGCCATTGAATTGCTTCGCAGATGTGTGCAGGTTTCCACACGATATTTTCCTTAACCTAAAAGCTCATAGTAAAATTTCATATGTAATATCGAGTAATGCGAGCCCGGGATTCGCCTGCGAGGCCACTGGAGTCCTGGAGTAAAAATTCTGGCCACTTAAAATATCTGAAAATTTAATATTACCTACTTATACCTACCTGCCGCCAGTTTAATAGAGATACTTAATGAAAAGTAACCGCAAGAAGTGAAATGATATATTTACTGTATCGGTCTGTATTATTAAAGTTTCTTGGCAATTACTACTTATCTTTATTATAAGCATTGAAACAATGACAAAACATTGCAACTCAAATGTTTACAAGGTTAGTGTAATACTTGCCAGTGTAAGTAAATAAGCTATATTACAATTGCTAATCTTCAACGTCATTTACTGCCGAAATTTCCTTCTAACGTACGGTCTCCATTCTACATACATTGAACTTGGGCAATCATCGTGAAACGTAACTAAGTCAATAGTTTTGAATTGACACAGATAAAATTTCAGCTGTAAAAGTAGGTACGTCAATGATAACGTGGCAAAGCTTTGTGAAACCAGGAAAAACCAACGCTGGTATTTGGAGGACTAAAGCCGGTTATTATGATAGGATTTCCATTGAGTTTTCCCAATTTTCATAGTAAAGTTTTGAGCAATTTTTTTGAGAGCACTTAATAACCTCAGTTATGAGCACTTAATAAACGACTTAAGTACCTCAAACCTAACTTTTCTTTGTATGAATTGCTCTCTTCGTTAAAATGAACATCTTTCTTCAAACGTTGTCATTGTATTTTTTTATCCCTGCCGTTAAAAACCGTTTTTTCAGAAAAAATATCTTCAAAGTATGAAACTTCTTCAGAATAATTTGTAGATTTCTGGAAATTGGTACCAAAAGAAGATGATATGATAATATAAGAAATAACAAAAATACGAACTGTCAGTGGTCAGTGGCCCGCCTGTGATTTTTAATCATCCAAGTTGCCCGACTATTGAAAAGGTAGGACAGCCTTGGCTTAAATGCTGTTAATTTTTGTAATTTCAAATTTATTTTTGAAAATTATTAATGTTGTTTGACCTTCCACAAGCCCTACCAGTAAAAATCAAGCAATAAATAAGCTTTTAGTTTATTCATTAATAAAGAAATTGGAGCATACAGATGCAGCGAAACTATTGAAATTAACAACCGTCATCGAAAGTAGGTACGGTCAAGTGCAAAAATAAGTATTGATAGGAACTCCTCAAAAATAAGTCCCACAACCTTATTACGCTGGCGTAAGAGCGTATGGTACTTATTTTTGAAACATTGTCTAGATACATGTTATTACACTTGACTGTACATGTTTAATTGACACAAAATTTGAAATTGAAAAATGAATGAAAATGAAAATGAAAATTTAATTTTGCAAATTGGCCGCCAAGGGCTCTTTTACATGTCTTTTTGAAACTACCAGCGCATTCGGAAAGACCATCATTGCCAAGAAGAATGCGCCGCAAGAAACTAGGCAGAAAGTCATTTTTTACCTGTATGTAAGTTCCAGTCTCCAAGTTCAATAAATTATTTATGTAGGTAGAAAGATAGGATAGATAGAGAGTTCGTGATAAGGCACATCAAACTGATCAGTAGGTAGCGCATAATAATTATATTTCTGTGAATCTACAGACTTCAATTGCCTACTTTCACTGTTTCCAGTTTTTATAGTCGTTTTAATTATACCTCGTAACTTTTAGTTTTTTTTTTAATTAAAAAATGCAATGTTGACGTGGTCCTGAATGTCACCAAAAGGACAGTAAAGTATCATCATCGTGCTAAGTCGATGAGTTGACACAGCGCGTACCTATATGCGCAATGAAGCTAGCTTTCCGGTACAGTCGTGTGTCATCACTGTTTAGTTTGTCTAATGACTAGTCTGATGATTTAATGTGACGCAGGCGTCGTCCAGTTAGGCGGGATGTGTTAACGACCTGTGAGACTGCTGTCAAAGGGCAAACAAGGGTGAGCAAACGAACATGTTTGCTGTAGAGTCGGGCCTCTGTGCCAGTGATACACGTCGTATAGTTTTGTGACCTGTCATATTGAAGTTCCCAGGGATTGTATGACGAGCCAATTAACTAGAGTCTTTTCAGTGGTTCTTATGGTTCCATACACTTGGCTTAACTGGGTTAGTATTCAAGCGTTTTCATTGTTAGGGTCAAACGTAGTTAATACTTTCCATGATAATTTTTCACCACAACGGAAGGACAAATGGCAATATCTCTGGTCAAAATGTTTAAAGTTTAACTCTTAGCGCCAGCAGCTTCCTGCATAATTTTTAGCATAAGTTTTGTTTTTATAGTTATTTTTATATTTGTATCAATAATTTTGCAATCATTTACAAAATAAAGTGGCTATTTAGCACCATCTGTTTTAACAATATATGCCGAGAGGATGAAGACGGAACAAAAACTCCATAAAACGATGAACCATTATTGTATTAGAGAAGATCATCAACTAATGAAAAAGCTATCGCTGGACTGTGCGAGAATGGGAGAACGAAATGGCCCTAGTGTCTTCTTTTTACTGGTTTAAATCTGGCATTATGTGATTGTATCTATCTATCTAATACCTATTATAAAAAAGCAAAAAAACTATAGCATATAGTGTAGCCGTAAAACTAGAGCTTAAATTAAGTTTATGACAGATTAGCCAGATTAATTAAAAACTATAATTTCGTCTGGTCTAGTCTAGGTCCCTGGTGAGCAATAGATGTTCCACGGGAGTTTGTAATTGTGTCGTACAGACACATCATTCAAATAGATGACGCTTAGCGACAAAAATTCAAGATAGCTAGTAACAGATAGAAAAATTCGAAGGCTTACCCTGCTATGGGTGGTGTAGGGGTATAGCACACGTCACGGAATGACGAGGATCCGCGTTCGATTCCCGGCCATAGCTTTACTTTTCGGATTTTTCTGTGTTCTAATTTTCAGTGTCGTTTAAAAATTTAATTTCTAACGGTAAAACCGTAAAAGTAAACATAAAAAATGAAGAAGTAAAAATTCTTGATTCATTTGGTAGTACCTATAGGTACTCTTATTTCAAACTCAACACAATTCTCACCACTTTCTAATGGTATTATTTGGTACTGATATGGGTTCTTAATTTTTCCAAAAGACAGCCTTAGTTGTTAAATCCCGCTCCAAAATTAATTTACTTACCAAGTCTAGTTGCTACGATACAACGCCGGACACGCTGACACTAACAAACATACACAATTACGTAACCTATCCCTATATCTAGCTCTGTTTGTGGCTGGTCAAAAACAGCCATGCAAGAGCTTGCAAATATGCTTAATGTAATTATCAAAGTCCAAAGTGGCAACCCAACACTAGAACACTAGAACGTGGGAACTAGGTATAGCCCAACTCTTCTCATTCTGACAGGAGGCCTGTTCCCAACAGTGTGACGAAAATAGGCTGGAGATGGAGATGGAAGCGGAAACATTGTCACTGAAGAGCCAACATTGGGGGCGGCAGACGTAAGCTTTCCTTTGGAATCCAAAAGCTTATTGGTTACTTACTTGACAAGAAATGTATATATTTCATAATTTTCTATTCTCTTCTCTTCGACATTGGAGATATCTCCAATTAATTTATTTGACGGTGGAGGCGTTTCACACCTCCACTGAACTTATTTTTTTTCTTTTTCTTTTTTTCCATAACTACTTTGTTTTACTTTGACTAGTAGAGACTTTATTCATCTCTACTATAGACTAATATAATTTAACACTCGGGGACCTTATACATCCCTTTTATAAATGTATTTAATTTAAGTAGAATTTAAGTATTCTTACTGTATTTTATTTTGAAAACATGACTTTCTGTCAAGTTTCTTGCGGCGCATTCTTGGCAATGATAGTACATATTTCCGAATCCGCTGGTAGTTTAAAAAAAGACACGTAAAAGAGCCCTTAGCGGCCAATTTGCATTTTTTTTTTTACTTGCAACACTATTGTTACAATTGATATAGTATCGGTTTGATGAAGCAGGGAGACCGGAAGCGCGCCGGCTAGATGAGTGCGTCGGCACCTTTGAGCCGGCCCTCAAACTGCCCTCAATAAGCATTGCTTTGCTCTGCAGTTAGCGGCATTCTTCGCGCCTCTCTTTGTAGGGTTGGTTCGGATCAAGAGGGCACTCTTTCTTAATATTTTAACTTTAGTTATTTGTGCTCAATTTTTGAATCCTAAATACCACCATTTATGGACACAAATAACACTTGAAGCGCGACTTACATGACATACTTATTGTTAAGGTTGAATAGCACTAGTTCGTTGTCTATGGGCGCTACTAGGCACCCAACTGTTATTCTGTCATGTCATGTCACTCGCTGTAAAAACTGAATAACTATAAACGTCATGTGCTACCAAAAGTGTTTTTAAGTACAAAATAGGGGTGCCAGTCGGGATACCTCCGCGTGTGGTCAAGAGCTGCGGTTCGTTTTTGGATCCGTACGAGGGGAAGAGGATGGGGAGGGGGGAGGGGGGAGCAGTGCTTGGTCCAGTGCACCCTGGGCATCGGTTAATGATTTCCTGGCAGATACTGAGGGATATCATTATCCGTTGGCTAAGAGCCCGACCGGGAGGGGTCTTTTGACCGTGTTCTACAGTACAACGTTGCCGACATTTTTGTCACAAGATTTTTGAATACTGTATTTATTACTTTGACATTGGCAAAATCATCGCATTGATCGATGGGGCCATATTAAAAAAGAAGAAGAAGAAGTACCTACTAAATAACTGTGTTCAGTGTCGTGTTCATATATCTAAATTCGTGTGATCATTTCATTAACTTCATTATATCATGCTCGCTCTCGATTCCACAAACTCTAACACTTATACCCATAACTAAGGCAAGTGCTTGTTTCAGCGTGGCAAATATTAAAATGGCGGCCTCATTCTTATCTTTAAAAGAAGCAAAATAGAAATTGGTAATAAAGAAACTAATTAAACAATCCTGTGACGGCTGTGACTGACATTTTTGGATTGTACTACCAATCAATTTCTAGCGAGGGACATCAGAGAAAGATATCACGCCTTGCATCCTCTTCGCACGAAACCGGTTAAAAAAGGATGCACTGGGCGCCAATCGACAAAAAGTGAGCAGGTATGCCTTTCGGGGCGGATGGTTACAAAAACTGGAATATAGGTATGTACTGTACGTGCATTAGTGTGTTTATGTATACGTGGGGACAATAAATAGGGTTGTGCAAAGGTTTTTTTTTAATTGGCTGTAAGAAAGGTTGCAACTAAATAGAAAAAGTCTGTTTACCCATAGAATTTAATTCAGGCTGTAAGTACCTAATCATCGCAGCATTTCCATGTAAAATTTCAACAACTGTAAAGTGGTCTATCCCTTTTCATCCTACTTCCTATCAAATGATCATAGTTATGTATCTAAATTCGAACTTTCAAGTTGACATCCACGTCTTATCGACATTATATTTTATGAGGTGCATAGGATTTTCAATCTTAGGGTGATAGGTAGACCACATATTTGGCTGGTGTGGTGGTACCAACTAACAGCCTTATTTATCATGTGCAATAAATCACTCTTTGTAGTCATAGTTCATCTTTGATTTTCTGACCTGAATTGAAACTCTTCAACACAAATTAATAAAACCAACTTGGTACTTACCTATGACTCCTACGAGCTCACAATTCTTCAGATTATTTACTTAGACGTGGCCCACCATAATTAGCAACTCTAGTATCGTGGTAGTTGTGACATTGGGGGACTCTCTGTCCTTTTTTTCATATTATTGTAACAACCAAAATGTACAGTCCGTGAGCTTCTAGAACAACATTCGGGTTTCTGGTAAGATTGGCATATTCAAGTGTCAAACCCATAAGAGTGAGTGAAAAGGCAAGACAAATTCGAACATCTTTTTAAATACTACCGCACTGTAAGTACTTAATTATTTGATTTAAATTGACCGTTGCGCTTACGTTAAGTAAATACCTTAGTTGTCTCTCTCTGTTCCGTTCCACAAACAGCCGCGCTGTATGTAGGTATCCGTGACGCCGTCCATGATTTAAAAGTTCTTCTAACGTTGATCAATTAATAGATGTATTGTTATGTGAGTAATCCAGTGCACAAAAACATCTCATCTCGACTGCTAATAGGTAAGAAATACATTGCGTGGTGACACCATTATGCTCCCACGGCGCCTCTCCAATGGCAGAGAGGGAATACCGGCGGTTTTTTAGTGGGTAGGCCTCCTCCGCTTCCCCCCGCTCGGGGGGGGGGCGGGGAGGAGAGTCCCACATAACTTCCGCGCCGTCCCCACGGCGCGGTCGTATGCGTAACGCATTTTTCCGCCGAAAAAAAAAAAAAAAAAAAAAAGGTAAGAAATACATGGTGATTTTCTGACCAGTCTTCAAATTTTGACTATGCAATTTAGTAATCATTGGTCTACTTACTTATATTTTACTTATAACATATTTTTGTTGTTCTATGCAAGTCATCAAATCGTCTAGTCGAATTACAAGGGACATTCTGAAATTCAAATCAGATCGGTCATTCTATACGTACGCACTCGTAAGTACATAGTAACAATACCTCATTATCGCTAATTTAATGACAAAATGTGACTTCTTCTACTTCTACCTATATTTTGATGCATTTACAACGAAAACTATATATAAGTGCAAGGTTTGTGATTTACCTACATCTGGCAGTTTAAAATCACATTGAACCCTTCTGGCAACCCTGCACATGCCCGCTGCAGCAAATATTGACGAAAGCGTTTAGTTGTCTATTGAGAATAAATCGAAACAAAACAAAAATTAATTTTTGAGAACTCCAGTTGTCTTTGTTTTGTCTGTTTTAATTTCAAGATGTTTTGAAGTGTCAGTCCCGCTATTCAACTCGTCAATGTTGGGTGTTTTAACATGGCTTATATGGATAAATTTTCAATGCAATATTATGAAATTGGAACAACTGTCGCAATAAAATAAAGTTCTCAGTTCTAGCTCAGAATTTTTACATTTAGATACGAGTAATATAACTTTTTTTGAGTAGATGAGAAGTCATTACGGACCAGATGCTGCGCTCAGAAGACAATTATAACTTGGTCCTTAAGATCCTTTTGCTAGTAGGCATTTACGATGTCAACGTCTTATTGACTTCCTTGCCGGTCTGGGAGCAAAGAAAAAGAAAAAAACATAGAACGTACTACTACTACAAGACGAATTAAGGACAAATTCCATTTTTGAGGCTGTTTTAAACGCGCTGCACAGCGATCTGTCGTGTCGCGGCCCGGTTGCTGGTTATAATTTATTTGAGTTGCAAATAACTGTCAGAGCATCATGCAAGGAAATAAAAAAATACAAATAGATTAACATGAATTTATTTAGTTTATCAAACGTGTTCCGTGATAGTGCTGCGTACATACTAACAATTCTTGTGTCCACAAACGAGTCTCAAACATCAACACAACATCATTCATACAACAAGCACAAACTATACAAGGCCACTTGGGTCCTTTGAACAAATGACTGGGTTTTATATAAATAAAGAATTGGTCACTTTTGAGTAAAACCGTCAAAAAACGAAACACCTAGCACCTCACTAACGCCCATTACTGAACAAAAGGAAACGGACAAAAATAATCTAAACAATCATCAATCAATTAAATAACTTGAATATGAGTAATAACTGAAAATTTGTCGAAATAATTACCGACGATTTCTATCAATTATTACATTATCTTATGCGATTTTTAAAGTTTGATAAGTTATTGAAATTAGCATACGAATACAGTTAACCTTAGCTATGTGCTATATTTACAGAACGACTTACACCTACGAATAATCTCATTCAACTTAAGGTACAGAGTCCTCAAGCGCATACTTCTCAAGGCCACAAATGCAGTGAGGGTGCATCACAGACCTGCTAGCATACCGGCCGTATCCAAGCTTGTCTATCAGTCTCTTTTACTTCACAGGATGACACTCAAAGTGACTTTATACCATTGGATTGTCTGTATACCACTTTCACGCATTACGGGTAAGGTGGGAAAAACAAACCATCTGCATTTTACTCCGTTTTTAAATAATTTGACATTTTAGAAAAAGACTCAGGATTTGATAACGACAAATAAATACTGGACCACTTCTGCTAGCTGTCCAGGACCACACGCCTCAGTCTTACTGTCCTAGCATTAGATTACGAGAGATTCATGGATGAAATCTAATTTCACTAAACACAATCCATTAAAAAAGCATAAACGCTTAAAAATATTTAAATTGATAATTTACATAAAATTTCTAACTAAAGAAATCAAGTAACAATAAAATAACTAATAATCTCAATTACCACGTTGTTAACACTTGTAGCTTTGAGAAATAATCCTGATGAACTGCGTAAAGAAAAAAAGAATAGTAATTACTACTATTTTATTTTATAAAAATATAGATATCTATATTTACAACTCTTTAATACATTAATTAATCGGTACCGACTTCTCGCGGGCAGGCATATTTTGGAAGCCTTACAGGCATAAACAATATTAGAACATAAGCAAGTAGCAACGAGAGAAATTATTTCAAATCATTGGCTCTTTCTTCACTGGTATTTCTTAAAAAAGTATAGGTATATAGCGGTGTCACAAAAAATAAATGCTCCTCATTGGAAAAAAAGTCAACGTTCAAAAAAACTCGTCGAAGGCCTGTACTTCTAGATCGATGTTACTGCGCAAATACTTACTTCTAAAAAGGCATTTTGACATTTAAGATTAAAAAATGCCAAAGACTGGCATTCCGCACGTTACTAATCAATATTCCCGCAAGAATTTGCACTTAATTTATCACAAATTCAAAGATCATGGCGAAGAGAAAATTGTGATTGACAACGGTCAACACTGGGCTGTTCGCGGCTGGCCACTCACACTGTCACCAAATAGTTCTCAATAGGTCTCACTGGGAGCACAATATTCCTGATGTTGCGGTCACAGGAGGGGTACCGGGGGCACACCGGGCATCAGTGGCTCCTGGAGTACGCCTTGGTGATAGTGGTGATGATGCATCATGCCATTCATCATCTGCTGGTGATGCAGCATCGTCGCGTGGTGCAGTTGCGCGTGCTGCAGTGACGTGTGATCCCCTTTCTCTTTCATCACGACTTCTTCTCGTTTCTTAACCTGTTTGCGCTCTTTGGCTCGTCGATTTTGAAACCAAATTTTGACCTGTAACAATAAGATTTATGAAGTTTTCTTTGAAATGGACACTTTAAGGTGGCTCCTAAGTATCTTTCTCAGATCGATTGCACTAGTAAACTTTTTCGGGTTGGTGTAGAGCCCTTCAATGTAGTGTTCAATGTAAACGCACAAACCATTTAATTCACGTGATTTTACGAACGTCTGTTTTTTTTAAATATATATTTTTGAGCGGTGGTGATTATATCACCACTGGCTAAAAAATATTGTTAGTTTGTATTTACTCACTGCACTACTTTTATTTATTTACTGCAAATAGACATGAAGTTAAGCTTATTAAAATATAGGTATTAATTGTACGTGTAACTTCACTTCTACTATTAATAAGTCAATATTAAACTATTCTAACATATTCATCTGACCAAAACGTAAGTTTGTTAAGTAGGATACAAACCTGTCTTTCAGAGAGGCCAAGGCTGGCTGCCAGCTCGGCTTTACGCCGGATCGTGATGTATCGGCTATAGTGGAACTCTTTCTCCAGCTCCAAACGCTGGTGGTCGCTATACACCACCCGGTATTTGTCCTTTGTTCTTGTTTTACCTGCGGAAGAAAGATAAGTGTTATTAAAGAAAAAAGTTATTAAATAAATATCTATGGCCTAATGGTCGTAACCATAACGCTAAGCATTTAAATTGGCCATAGCTTGAAAATTGCTTTAATGTGTCAACTTCTGGACTGATCATCTGAATAAGAGAGCTTCAATCAAACATGACATGTGATTTTTAAACGTTGTTACGAAGGACTTTTTTTAACTGGAAGCAGTAGTAATATTCTTAACGTTTAAGAAAACTAATATTACTATTCATGGGATAAGTAAATACGCTACAGTTCAAAGACAAACTTCAGTCGAGAAAGGTCACAGAAGCAAAGGTGCGAGGGGCAAACTGATCGCAAAGACAATTCACCTATATGATCTCTTTATGGGCAGCCGCGGCGTTTATTCGTGGATTTTATCGTTTGAAAAGTCTTTTATATTCTCGTAACGAGTACCGTCCCGGCGGCGTTGCGAGGGGAGCGGCTAAATCCCCAGGGCTCGATAAGTTAATCCACGCGGCGGAACACAGAGAGGCGGCGGCGAGCCGGCTTAGCCCGGGATATGGCTAGACCACACTGCACGATTAGCACCTACGAATTTCAATGTTTGATAAAACATTGCACCAGATTGTTTTGATTTAGACTTTCACTTTCGTTAAGTTTAACTAAAAACTTAAAAAAGGATAAACAAACGGACTTTAAAGGGGATACTTTTTTCATTAGCACCGCGATATATTTGAACGGTTATTTTCTTCTTTCGATACTGTTTTTATTGACAAGGCAAAAGCTACGATTTTCACTTTTTTTTAATAATCATATAAATTTTCATACCTATGGGTTATGCAGGTTTCATACCTATGGGTTTTCAATTGCAAATATCAAGTGTAAAAAGTGATTGAATTCAGTAATACTTCAAGTAACTAGCTATTCTTTGATTGAGTAAAGTTCCTGCAGTGTTTGACTAGTGCCAGTCTTTTCCATTAAGAATTCCTTACATATGGTAAGCTCAGTCAAGTTCGAGCTGAAAGATTTCCTAACTCTTGAACGAATTACTACTAATTCACAAGAATGCCGCAAAAGTGATTATATTTTAAAAAAGGTTTCTGCCAGATCACGCTCAGCAGGCATCTTCCAACCAAACAATTGATTATCAAACAAGAAAAAACTTGCATTCACACCACATGTATAGTGTTTACTTACTGACAATTATTTACACAAAGTGACGTTTCCTTTTGTAAGTACCTACCTAGAGTAGATTTCCAGTATGTAAAAAGTACTCTGTGGAGTAGACCTTCCTTTCTTGACTTAACTGATATTAAAAAGAGATTAATGAAAAACTTTATATCAGCTGGGGAATTTTGCACGGGAAATTTCCTAATGTGTCGAAACTGTTTAATTTTAGTGTTTCATCTAAACAATTTTATCTGTCTTCTAGATTTCTCAACGTGTAAAATTACAAAGATACGTAGATCTGTGTACATAACACTAAGACATAGCTGAGGTGTCTGCCTGTGTACTCGGAGTGTGTAAATATTCCTTATCTCGGTATTAAGAACTTCATAAATTATGTTTGTCACTTGCTAGAGAATTAGAGTTGTCACGTAATGCTCTTAGACTTGAGAACAGTTTCAACAATCTTTATTTTCATTTTGATACCACTATTGATCTTTTGATAGGCGAGTACTTGAACTATCTGTTCAAGATAATTGTTTTAAAATCTTGTATTTTGCCTAAGCATCCAAAATGTTTCATTTTTGAGATTAAAATTTTACGACTTGGTAAATTTAAAAGTTTTATCTGATGTTATTCACATTTAAATCATTTCGTAGCGCAACCTTTGCCCGAAGGAGTCGAAAGTCAACAAACTGGCATGTTTTCTTACACGAGTTCAAAAAAAGTGTAGACTATAGATAACTCTTTGGAGTGGCTGAATGACAGAAAATTATAACTTAAATAAATTTCCTGTTAGGGGAGCAAACAAAAGGAGATGCCAGAGAACTAGTAAAGTAAACAGATGAACTCTATAGTATAGGCGATGGAGGATTTGATAGCAGGCGTTAATTTTCATGGCAAACAGGGCCGGCGGCCGGCGGTGGGCGCCTGTGGACTCGTCCGCGATATTCCTTTGTTTTTCTGGGACTGCATTAACATTTCACTTTACCAACATCCGTTTGATAATGTTCTACGTTAATACTTTGATAGTTGCGATTGATAAAGCAAAATTCTGGTAACGTTATGAATCGTTGCCAAATACGATTTCTGAGGTAGATAGGAACGAAGTGATATTCCGATTAGTCATTTTTAATTTGACTAATAGAATCCAGTGCTACCTTTAAACTTAAAATTTATTGTTGACAAGATTTTGTTTCTTTACGATTCGTTTTTATATCAAAGCCCAAATATTTAAGTAGACTTGCTCTACAAATTCGCTAACAATGACACACCATGACGTTATTATTACGACGTAATTTACGTGATAGCTAATAATGGGAATCGTCATAAGCGTGGCCGTTATCATGGTGGGTTTTTATTAAAATCATAGGTGTTTGTGGAGGACAAACTCCGCGGGCGGGCGCGGCCGAGGGCGGTGTTTAGTCAGACTTATCTCACACAAATATCATGCTCCAGATAACTAACAGACGAAGAGGTAGCAAGAAAGGCTCCGTCGGCCCTCACTCTTCATTGGGAAAGTGTACAGGCGCACTACTAAGAGTACAGTTGAAGTTTCAAATATCGTCACATCGGCCATAAGATCAAATCCTAGCATCTTTAACAAATGTCTCGACGGACTCGTCAACTCTCAGTAAATTTGTATGACCTCGTAATTTTGCAAAGGTTCCCTTTGTGATGTAAAGAAATAACGACAAATTTTTCGATGTTCCCACGGGATAGCGAATTCTTTGACGTGGTCGAAACAGCGGGCGTAAGATAGTGTCAAATATAGGTAAAACCGTTGCCTTCCTGTTCCTGAAAGGACCGGCAACGCACCTGTGATTCCCCAAGTCTTGCAGGTTTCCCTGGGCGATGGTGATTACTTTCCATCAGGTGACCCGTCTGCTCGTTTGCCCCCTCTTATATAAAAAAAAACATACATTTATATAAGACTATGACTATTAGGTAAGTAATAAAATGAGGTTAAGAGAAAATTATAATTATGTTTAATGAAAATGTGGAGACAAAATATAGAGCCCTGGTAAGAGACTAAGAGTAAGCGGAGAAGGTAAATAAACCAATCGCTTGTGAAGATTACAAAAAACAAACCAAATTAAAAAATATAATATAATTGAAATATGCCCGAATGACGTAGTACCTAATGTTCGATAGTATTTGCCTCACATAAAGTAAAATTGGGTTTCCTTTATATTTACTCTCCGTTAGGGGTGATATTCAATGCTTACACGGCAAAAGTCGATGCCACTATTCACCTTTACTTCGGCTAGCCGTAGAATACAGAACTGGGACCTTACCATTTCGTCTTAATGCGATTCAATTCCGATTCAGTTTAGGTTCGCTCGCTGTCAGATCCATACTAAAAATGACAGCTAAAACATGAACTGAGTCGGAATTGAATTGCATTAAGACGTCACGGTAAGGCCCCAGAACTTGCGAGAACAGAACTGGAAGTTCAATCAACAAGTTCTAAATAAAGAGATGAATAAATATTCAGCGAGTTTGACGTATTATGAGAGTTAACGTAAACTAACTTGTAAATAAAACTACTTTGAAATCGAATACCACCACTGGCGGCACTGGCGCAACTGATATCATTCTCTACTTCTGGTTACCATTAATACTGAATAAGAATAATAATAAGAAGTTTATTTCGTTTAACACCACAAAGTACAATGTAGCAACTGATATTTGTATACAATAGAGTTGTAATCGACAGACTTGTGTGGGGGAGACTGCAACACATCGTAATAATAATATGCGGTCCTACGCATGAGCTCTTTCCTTGAACTCTAATGATGTAAAAAGAGTAATTCCGCACTTTACATAACGAACAATGCATCAGTGTCACGTTAATCAGGTCAGCCGGTTTAAACATCATTCTGTAGTGATAGCGACTGACTTTCACCAGCGCCTGCGCCATTGCTAAGTGTCACAGAAAGCCAAATGCAACAACGCATTTTATAATATTTCTTAGATTTCCTCACTCATGCTTTATATACAACACGATACAATATGTATAAAACTTTGCTAACTTGACAACACATAAGTACCACTGCAACCACCCAGGGTCAGAAAATAAAATAAAAACGAAAACCTCTGTAATGTTAAATGTCGGGTTAACTTAAAAAAACCTTTACCTAAGTACTTTATTTATATACATTTTGGAAGAGCTTACTTGTAGAATATAAGTTACCTTATAAAGGTTTAATCTAGAAATTAAACTAGTATTTCATACAAACCTTGGTTCTTGACCTTAAACATTCAATGTAGCGGATTTTTTATAGATTGTTCACGTAGCAATTCACCTTAAAATAAATTGCAAGTTGTCGTTGATCTAATTGATGAAACGCAAACATTAACAGCATTAAAACCAAGGCTCAGCAAATAGTAATCAATCGGTTTTTCAATGGCACCCATAAAAATAGTCTACCTACGTAGCTACTACATAAAGACTTTATTTTTTTACAAGCTTTTATTTTTTTGGCATGCATTGTATTTTGGTTCGGGTCAAATCATGCTAGTCAAATCTAACCCTCTTCTCGACGTGGACTTTAAATTTGATATAACTAGATTTGTAGAATGGATGACAATATAGATATGAAACTGCCGCAGAGAAACAGTACAGCCGACTGAAAAGCTAATATTAAAAACGATTTATAAAACATAACAAAAAGTAATTTTTCTACTTACACAATCATCATTGCAACTTATGTATGGATTACTTCCCAGTTAAGATTGCTTCTTAAAATGAAGCCACTCATGATAAGCGTAAGCGTCAATCTCTAAAAGTGATTGATGTCAAAACAAAATCTATAGCCCCCATTTTAAGAATAATATCAGGATAGCGTCTTGCAAGTGTTTGCCGTGATAGTAGAAATCGGCCGCGCCTTCGTCTATCAAAAACGCGTTACAAGCGCTTTACAAGAAGGCAACAGGCGATACGATGCCGTGTGAGTCAATATGTTCAAAGGCACCGCTATCGCCGAGTCGTGATTATCGCGTACTTAGCTATTTATCGCGCTGAATTTCGGCAGGCCGACAAAGCTACGATAAAATGACGATTATTTGATTGTTTTCTTTCCACACCAATTCTACAACGTATAACCATGTATAGCAAACAATCAACTTTATGTTACATATGTAATACACGTGTAATCGTAAATCATATCATCCGATGCCGTAATCGCGAAACGGTCTCGTTACGCATTAATTTTTGATTTGTGTGCAGATTTTTGTCCAGTCTAACTCGGCGGTCACACCACCAATAGCTATATCAATACAAAGCAAGAGAGAATATAGATAATACATAGAGTCACTTACTTAGTATAAGCACGAAAGATTTCCTACTTAGCTCAACGAAATAAACCTGTTACTTGCATGGACACCCACATCCATTATTTTTATAGTGATCTTCAAAGAACATGTCTCCTAAATACAAATTCCATATTTATATTTTCTATACAGTCCTTTTATCCCGTGGGAACATTGAAAAATCCGTTTGTGTTGCACCTTTTTGATCATCAAGGAATATGTCTGCTGAATACCTCTTTTTTTATCCCACGGGAATTTCGCGAAATCCTGAAATCAGTTTTTAGATATCATACCTAATTACCTACTGGTATGCCAATTTATTTTTAATCTTCTATGTTCAGACTTTAGACCCTCTTCAATTTTATTATATGTAGATATAGATGTTAAGTTAATTAATTATGATTTGTACCTAGATATTTTTTGGTTTTCAGTATTTTAACTCGTAGAAGAAATTATTTAGGCCCCTCGGTAAATCACGGTTTAAGAACCCCATATAGGCAACGGTCAGGTTAAATCATAATTTAGATGATATACCTATTTTAAGCTAGAGGATAAATTCTGTTTGTGTTTCTGTATCAGCTAATAAAGTTTTCTTATTCTTAATATTCTAGTGTTACAAAATCGTAATAAAAATGAACGAATGAATGAACTTACGAAGAAGAAAATGTGAAAAAGTTTCTGGCATGTATTAAATACCTAATTAGGTACTATGTAGGTATATGTACCTACCTATACCTAATGCAAATTGGTATAGACTTACGAATAAGTACATGACACTACCTATCTACATATTTTCGGCAACAGTTTGTTATTATTATACTATACCTACTTATATCTGTAATGATGAATGAACACTGTTATCGTATATTACCTTCTATCTCTATAAAATCTAAATGATCTTAACTTACCAACGTTATGTCACAAGTTGTTAATTTTATTATTTGTTTTTGTAACACTTTATCTACCATTATATACTTGTACGTCATTAAAAGTACAACGGTTTCGGCGAAAAACTGTCTGAATTCTTAAAACATATAAACGGACCTAAACTAAGAATTCTTCGCCGGTTGAAATAAAATTATCGGTCACATATATTTTTTATTGGCTTCAGCTGTGCAAAGTTCTCAGTCCACAAACATTTATCGCCGATATTAGAAAATCTTAGTCCGTGATTGACCCTGGCTAAAAAACATATTTATCCACATTAACATACTGTTACGAGGGGTGGTCTAAAAGTAATGATAATCAGTATAACAGACACATCAAATTTAAAACAATTTTTTTTTTCACCTCACTAGCTCGAAAAGGCTGTCTTTCTCCTTCAAAATCTGCGTGGAAAAGTGCTTTTTCCCCGCTTGCGTGGAAAAGGTTTTTGAAATTCGAACGTGACGACGACCACCATTGCCCACCTACTCATATACTCAGAAATTAGAACTTTGAACTTCGTATGTTGTCGTCTCGCTTATACGAATAGTACTTAATTAGGTGAATGAGAAGGACGGAATAATACGAACTTCAAATGTCGAACTTGTTATCAGACCCCTAACTTTTTCATCCGATAAAAAAAAACATAACCTCACGTTCAGAAACGCGATCCAGTATCCATTTTTAATTTATTTTAAAATCTGTTACTTCCTAAGTTATTTTCAAGATTTGCTAACTTTCGTTGCTAAAAGAAAAAACGATATTGGTTTTAATTAATTATTTTAATTTTTGGTTAACCACAAAAATAGCAACCAAGCAGGAAAAAACAGATATTATGATGCAAATTCAGAACGCGCCCCGTTTTTTTTTTAATTCAGTCTAGTTAGTGCGATTTTTTAACTTTCTTTTTAAAAATATAACTATGATTAAAAAAAAATTAAAAGTTTTTACAGATTGCTCGTCGGGAAACCGAAAAGTTGACCAAAATTGTTGTTTGGTTTATGATAAAACAGTATAATACACAAGAAATTAATGTGATAGAAGAAACAGAAAAAATAGTTTTACTTATTATATTATTAGACTAGGCTATGGGCTTAGATCCTTTTACCTTTCTTAAAAGGAATAAAAAAACTGATTTACTATTAGACTGTTTTTCTTTCATCCACCATTTTTCTCGCTGTAGTGAGGTGAAAAATTGTGTGTTTCGCTCGGCAAGCAAAGTTGTTTAGTATCTCTTGCCTTGAAACCCTCGCGACGCTCAGGATTCTTCCTTTGAACCACTTGCTTCGCTCGTGGTTCAATCATAGAATCCTTCGCTTGCTCGGGTTTCAATTCAAGCACTCGCGCCAAACAAACACTTCGCAGCCTTGCATAACAAATAACTATTTCGACGTAATCTCCTAGCAAGCCTCTGACAGAAATTTAGTATAATCCCATCGATTCGTATAATAAAGTACCTACGGAGTGTTTATTTTTTAGTTGATAGTTAAAAAAGCGAATTTAAGAAAACCTTTAATTGCAGTTTTTTTTTCAAAATAAAGGAATGTTTCCTGGCAAATGAGCTAACTAAATTTAAGGTAGGTAGTATGTCAGGTGTCCCCCATAGATTTTTTCCACCCCGCAAGTATACCTACATGATCAATTGCCCGCACGTCATAATTTATTTACTGACACATTGCTTATTCTAGCACAAATGAATAATGTAATGACATATACATGCAGTAGGTACATAGGCACTAAAACGTTATCTGGAAAGGAAATTCTTAGTTTAGTGCTCGCTGATTACTAAGGTAGGTGCGTGGTATTTATTTGAATTAGCACACGACGCGCTTTCAACACTAGTTGATGTGTGAACATTATAATTCAGCCTGAAATTAATTTAATAAAAAAATAATATTAGGTAACATTATTTACAGATGACAGTATTTTTTAAAAACACTAATTGTACATTGTAATTGTATCGAGGGAAGGGGCGCAAATTATAGGAATCATGTTATAGGCGATGCGGCTAGCAACCTATCACTATTTTGATTCCATTTTTGCCATCTATACGCCCACAATTTTCCTAATCGTGGCCTAGGTCTTGCCACCTTAGGCTCTGTCTACCCCGTAAGGGACAAAGACGTGATTTGTGTATGTACGTATGTAATTGTACATTAAAAAATAAGATTCACATAGTTAATTTTTTCTAAGTGGATTTACCCGGATGCCTTTCACATAATAGAATAAATATTGCTACTTCATTTTTGAATATTTTTTGAAGTTACAAATATATAGAAAGCATTTAAATCACGAGAAATACACATCTTGCATAAAAAAGCGCGGTTTTTTGCCACTGATGAACTACTGTAAATAGTAGATTGTACACCGAGGGGATAAAGCACTGTATTATGTCACGGGCGCGATATTCAATCCTGAGCGCAGCAAAGGACTCTAGATTTAACTCCCGAGCGTAGCGAGGGTGTTATGAGTTAATTCCTGAGCGTAGCGAGGGAATTAAGATTGAGTCCTGAGTGGTGCGAAGCATTTAAGCGCACCCAAGACATAAACAGTTTTATCTCCGAGGAGTATACTCTACTTTTCTCACCTTTTGCGAGACAATAAAAAGCAAGGTAACTAGAAAAATAATTTAATTAAAACAACAGTAAAACAAAATTAAAAGTAAAAATTTAAGTTTGAGAAATTAGTCCAGTTGTGTAATGATACAGCAATATTTTATTTGGAATCTTAGCAGTTCTATGCGTATAATATTACAGCGTCAGCTAACACTGGCGGCTTTTGTTTTATTTGAAATTTGTTTAATTCGTTCGAAAATCGAACGCCACTAGCCGTGGCGTGGCCATCTCGATTTTCGGAGCCGTGCGATTTTTACGAAATTGGACTTTAAGAGTATAGCAATAAGAACTATGATAAGTGAGAATCATATTACTAACTTACGGGTTATAATGAATTTCGGTACAATATTACTACCCGGCTAAAGCCAAGGGCTATAATGACTTACTTTGAGTAAGGTTTACATGATATATAATTAACCATTGTCGAACAGGTGGTATGAAAAAGTTCTTAACGCATTTGGCTGAAGCTTGTCAGCTGAAGCCCTTAGAAGTGAATGCGGTATAGGACTCATGGACAAATTAACCAATTGAGTGAAAATGACATACATTTTTTTTATTAGCCAAACCACTGCTGCTATTGCTACATTCTGAATGATTAGCCCAAAATCTAGTAGAACAATTAATTCAGTAGATCAGTTGGGCAATTAGTAAAATATAATCGACATGTACAGTCAAGGGCAAAGATATGTAAACACCACTGAGTGTCAAAAAGCATGGTCATCTAAATGGTCATAAATTTGGCAACATACAAAAGTACATAAATTAGTATACATGATTTGAGAGATAACTATGTATACAACATTTGCAATATTATGTCCTCATGTATTAGGCCATAAACTTAGAAACACCGTAAAGTTCAAAAATATGTATACACTATTTAACCATTAATTATGTATCTAATATGATAACCAAAAATATGTAAACAATCCAAAATTCTATTAACACAACTCTATTGTCAGGAGCTTATGAACGTATTTGCGTAACATCGAACTCTGTAATCTTAATGTAATCAGCCAACCACTTGAAGCTTCAAGTCGTATACAACAACTGCTATTCCAAACTCTTTAACTGATCATTACTCTATTTATTTTAAATCATGTCATGTGCCCACAATCTTGCTAAATGTGGCCTGTAGGTTGTAGGTACCTGTTACCATAGACTCTGTCTACCCCGTAAGGGATAAAGACATGATTTGTGCATATGTATGTGCATGTGTCATGTGTCACTTTTGGATTTTTTAATTCCATTTGACTTACCGTTTCTTATGGTTTATCTGGCGGCTTTTCATTAATTTTGAAGGAGAAAATGTATCGTTTAAGCGATCATTTAAAACATAGGATTGTTGCCTTATGCGAGGAAGGTATATCCGTGCTTGATATAGCTCTGCTGACGAATTAGGCATCACGGTAAGAAATATTAAACATGTTAATAATAACGTACTATAGAAAATATTACTCTCTAATCACTTTGTCTTAAGTTTAAGGAGTGGTTTTCTTTATTATACAGTTATTTTAAGTATACTTTGCCTTTTATTAAGTAAAAAAGTGGACTTGTAATGGCTGAAATGATGATGATGATGATGGTGATGAAGTAAAAAAAAAATTGAAAATAGCGTATATCGCCAATTACTGTATGATTTGATATTGACGACACGGATGGCTCAGTGGTGAAGCAACCGCTTTCTAAGTCGAAGGTCCCGGGGTCGAGACCCGGCCAGGGTAATGTTTGTGTGATCAACTTGAATATTTGTGCTTGGGTCATGGATGTTCTACATACATACATACATACGATATACATATATCACGTCTTTATCCCTTACGGGGTAGACAGAGCCTGAGGAAACAAAACCTTAAGGCCACGTTTCGCATGATTGTAGGCGTGTAGGTGGAAAAATTAATCAAAATAGTGATGGGTTGCTAGCCGCATCGCCTATAACATGATTCCAAAGAATTTCGCCCATTCCCTCGATGGACTTTTACCATCTACGCGGGACGAGAAGCAACTGGTACATTCTATGTTTTTCTTATACATACATACATTCACACATACATACAACGTACATTCTATGTTCTATATATTTAAGTATGTATTTATTTATATAGGTATGTATATCGTCATCTACTCGTAACTAGTAGATACCCATAACACAAGCCTTCTTGAGTTGTCCCTGAATTTACCTAGCGTTTTCATCTTCAATCAAAATCAACGAAATCTGAATCTGTAAAATCTATTAAACATGCCGATTGATAACGTCGTGGTGACAGGTCAAAACATGCGACAAACATATGCAATGACAAGTCTGTACTGTTTTCGTGAATTGTCAAAACATACTTTACAAATTTGTTTCGTGTGACTAGGCCGTAAAGTTGATATTCGCAGATTACATTTTGTATACATATTTTTGTGGCAATTACTGAATCTATATTTAATTACATAAGTATGACTATAATATTTTGCATTATTTGCCGGATACTAATAATGGAATTTTGATTGTATACAAGTTTTTGGACTTGCCAGGTACATATTTATGTTGCCAGTGTAGTTTGCATATTAATTCCCATTTGAATGAGTATATATCTTTTTAACTTTATATGATTACTTATTTTCTTTCACATTACTTGCATATATATCTTTGCCCTTGACTGTACCATCAGCCACCCTAAGGTTGACAATCCCTTGCACGTCATAAAATATAATGTCGATAACACGTGGCTGTCAACTTGAAAGTTTGACTTTAGTGACATTTTCATTTGATAGGAAGTTGGATGAAAAGTGATTTTAGTCATCTCTTGATCTGACTGACAGATGACTGAATGACTGATTTGTCAAAACTTCCCATTTTGTTAGTTTGTATAAGTCGCAACATACAAAAAACTACAGTACTTATATGTAACTAAGAGACAGTTTTAGTTAGATATGCCCGTAGGTACCTTTCCAAAACGATATTACTGTTCCAATACATAGAGTCCCCTATTTAAAGAGCAGCACGCGAGACAAAGTTATCCCGTTTGCCCCCTAGGGCGGTGGGCGGGTCGTAAAGAGGCGCACGCAAACTTTATACGCTGCTTACGTCTACTTAGTGCCCCACGGCGCGAATCAGCAGCGGCATTTTACTACACATTACATATTAACAAATACCATTAATACATTTGGACTATTTTCGACACCTAACGCTTAGGTAGTATCTATAAATTAATAATGTTTCAGGAGACCGATTACAAAAATAAAAAAACTTTGGTGCATAAATAAAATTACTGTTTTAAACTTTGGACTGGACAGTCCAAAGTCCCTAGCGGATTACATGACATTATACAAATATATTTATTAAATAAAACAAAAATCCATAATTTTAGAATTATAGCACAAAACCTATGGTAACTAATTACTTTATGCTATAGTTATAAGACAATGCGATTTATCAGGCCCGTTATATAAAGTTATTATGTCCTAAAAAAGAAATCCCATCAAAAACACAAATGTGAAATGGGAGCCAAGCTCAAGATTATTGACATCGCCGACAAAATAATTGATATCTATAATTATTATGGATACCAAGTTCTGAGTAGATAATCCTGCATTTATTTCACTTGGAATGTACCTAATTAAATTTCGAGATTTTGACAACAAATCGCACTCGACCGGTTTTTTTACATAAAATGGAGTTTTATTAGCTTACTGTGCCAATTTTTCAAATTTTATGAGTGAATGTTATCGCGTGGAAAACAATTGAAGGACCTACCTAGTTGCTCAGCTGCCCCATCACAAATTTCCACAAGCGGAAAGACAAATGAAAAAACAAAACATTATTTTGCGCAAAAGAGCCACTGAGGCGCCGCTGCATCACTGCTTCTAAATTAATTCTGAGTAAAAAATGACGTCCACGCACCGTACGTATATCGCGGTATAATAAATCACACTTTGGAACTTCTAGACGTAGATGCATGATCAGAATTAGTCAATATACTCGTAACCACAATGATTGATAGCAATACCGCGTCAGCGCCTCCATAATTGTACGTCCGCATATACAATGACGCGTGATGTTGTTATAACAAACTGACACTAATAACAAATGATGACACTAAACAATCCTTCATTCGACACAGCTTGCTATTGGAAAAGGGGACGATTCAAAAAACAAGAGTTCCCCTTTTAGTGCCGGACTAAACAATAATAAACAATAATCCTCCTACTGTTTCTTCTCATTTTTTACTGACTCCCTGAGGAGCCAACCGCAGTCGCGTTATAAGTAAAAGCTTTCAACACTCTCCTGTCTCAAATCCCTATTCATGCTTGACATGAACAGACCCTTAAAGGCGTAGTGAGAACGATTTATCTCAGTAAGCGTGAAATGTAGACAGGTCTCCCGTCGCGACGATTGGTGAATGTAGACAAAATGGAGATTTATTCCTCGGGGTTGTGCAAACAAGCGTAGATAACATCGAGATTCCACGGGGCGGTTCGGTACGAAAGAATAACAATGTGGAGACAAAGAAAAAACATGTTAAGTAAATTGTTGAGGCAAATACTACTTAGTTAGTATCGCGACGTCTTGTGCAGAGTCAAATCACCAATCAGTGCAGAGACCTATAGTCTCTATTACTTGTATTTCTTTCGAATTGTCATTTAGATGGTTGAGCCAGTAAATATAGTTGACAATAGCTGTAATAGAATTTTACATGACCGTATCGTCTTGCTGTTAGTAACTATAAAAAGTAGAGGTAACACTTTACCTTCTCTTGCTCATCGCGACCTTGAGACCATAAAATCAGCTAATCTTTTTTTTTAAATGTTGCTGACTCTTATTTACGCCCCGGCAGAGTAAAAAATCTGTTATGTCTAGCTAAAATGTTAAACGTGGCCTTTAGGTTTTGTTACCTTGCATAGGCTCTGTCTATATCCCACAAGGGATAAAGATGTGAGATATGTATGTATGTAAAATGCTAAATTTTGATATCTTGTTTCAGCTTGTATGGATAAAAGTTCAATATAAGTTAG
This sequence comes from Pandemis corylana, assembly GCA_949127965.1. Lineage (NCBI taxonomy): Eukaryota > Metazoa > Arthropoda > Insecta > Lepidoptera > Tortricidae > Pandemis > Pandemis corylana. The sequence continues at coordinate 7,179,311 of OX421855.1, read as the reverse complement.
ACACAATGTCTCTAGTCGCTGAAATTCCACAAGAAAGCATCCGAGCAAGTTATATTAACTTTTTCGCATCGAATTGCACTAACTTGAAATAAAGTGCAATTACATGGCGCGGCTAGTGAAGTCAGTTGGCAAAGATTTAACTTGTTCCGAGTCCCGGGGGCGCCGTTGGCCGTGATTGTCGCCGGGAGCCCCCAGTCCCGGTCCCCGTTTCCCAGGATTAATTGCACACTCCAACCTCGTTCCCAGGGCACGCGTTAACATGGAGCCGTTTCAGTAAACGCAAAATAACATCTAATGTTATACTCAGTGATAATTGCCACGGCTTGACAAAATGGCCCGGGCGGGGCGAGCAAAACAAGCCAATTTGAGGGCCCGAGATGGGAAGCTCAATTGTTGAAATATTATTCAAGGAAATGGAACGAGGATGTTGCCGAGATTTCTTCCGCTACCAGTTACTGTTATTTGTTATATTACGTTTAACGTTGGACCCAATCTACCAAACTTTACACCTAAGTCTCTAATTAGGTGTACCTACGTCATTCAAAGACGTTCATTTTAAGAGGCTTATGGGTATGCTATATGTCACATTCCTAAATATACTTTGCACTTATGTTTGGTGTTAAATTGAAAATAACAATAAGTTTTGAAATTGAATTTAGGAAAAGTCCTTAGCTACATAAGATGATAGAAAACACCTTCCGTCAGCCAATGTTTTTTCTACCGTGAGAACCAATGTGTCTAACAGGATACATTCAGGCTTAGATAGTATTAATTAATCATCGTGGCGACCAAAATTATAATTTCATTTGGTCGGAAGGGCTCTGATGGAATGTGATCACTACCAGACACACAAGTCCGCAGCAACAGAACAGTTGTTCCTAACAGAGACCAGGGGAATTGCAGATGCGTAACCAACACAGAGTGGGGGATGGTTTGTCTCAGTATAATTTACACCACTGAGTATGAGTAACAGAAACAAGCGGTTCAGCAATCGAACAAGGGAATCTAAATCGATCCTGCGTTAGGTTCAGTTACACGTAGGCAACTCTTCTTTATAATCAAATCCTAGCCTCCATGAAGTATGTCTACATGTAATACGTATTGTATAGTAGTCGCTGCCTTACGTAGAGAAACCGCAAATCAATGTATTCCATAGATACTTTATTCAAAAAGAGTCATTTCTACCGGCAGTTCCTAAAAATCACTCCAAAGGAGTTATGGTGACGTAAATTTTTTGTATGGGATTAATATTTTTTTTCAAAAACCTGTTGTCTTTGGTATAAAAACTATCAAACGAAAAAGCGTCTTGATCATGACATGGGCCAAATCTAAAAATATAAGACATGTTGCGAGCCACATGTTTCCTAGAGACTCAAAGTATTTTCAAAACGTACCAAATTAAGGCCAAGCTCGAAAATATTAATAGTAAGTAATTATTTTTTCTGCATTTAGCTGCCGACGTCTACAGTCACGAAAGGTGAGTGTTGAGCAGTGGGGATTGAGTCAACATTTATTTCATTTTTATCGGTTTCTATACCCAAGACGCGTCAACGTCATAAAACTATTCCAACTTGCTTAATGAGGAGGATATTTCAATCATTTCACATTACTCATACTGTGAAAGCTAAATTTGTTTAAAAAACCAATATCAAATGTTTAATTTATTTGTTAGTATGTGATATTTGCTTGTTAAGCAAGGGCCCATGATTCGAGTTCCGCGCCACACAAATATTTGAAAGCAAAGGTGACTTTTGTTTGAAGGTTTCATGTTGACTCAAGATGCTCTGTACCGACATGTTTAATTTTGTTTACGCTTCTATTGAAAAGAGATAAAGCCTAAATTGCTACATTTTTGAAAATTTGACTCCTACAAGTTATAGTTTTTTTTTCACTGACTGTTGTGGCCACAGGATCTTCATCAACTGCTAAAAAACTTTTCACAAATGCATCATTTCACAAACACATCATTTGACAACCTTTTAATCTGATAAACCGTAAACTTCTTTTAAAAATCGAAAAACGTGGCGTGGCTCACATTAGGTTAGGTTAGGTTTGTCTTATAAGTTTTCCTAAAAGTCAAAATTTTAGTAGAAAATAAAAGGTTGTCAAATGATGAGTTTGTGAAATTATGCATTTGTGAAAAGTTGTTTAGCAAGTGATGGTAAACCGTGGCCACTCTCATACATCCATCGATTGCTTAAAAAAAATAGTCTTACTAAATTTTTATCTTGAGCCAACGTGCAAATGCCGAATCTGTGAATCCCTGTGGCACCCATGTAACAAAACAAGCAGAGATGAGCAATAAGCGTAAGAAATGTATAGACATTCGTATTAAAAACAAAATAATGTTCGACCATGGACAGCAGATGCATGGATTTCAAGAGTATCCCTGCTAACTTGATCAAAACTACACAATGGTAGGTGTCGTGAATTAACTACGGGATTCAACTATTTCATCAACATTGATGTCAGACAAATGCAGTATTTCACAAATTCACACTCAGACACTCTTAACGCCCTTTGTTACGAGTGTGGTGGCAGTGATTGCTTTCCATCAGGTGACTCGAATGCTCGTTTTCCCCCTATCGTTTAAAAAAAACATCATTTACCAAATCTTTTTCTTCTACTCTTTTGAAAGCTTTTACAAAAATTCTAGAACTGGCCCGATCTTTGAGAGCACGCAAAAATACCACTTGAAAGTGGTGATAAATTATGCTGACTTTAAAATAGGAGTAGTTTAGAAGAAAATTACATTTCTAATTACTCTAGTCTACTTGTCAAAAATTTAATTTCAGCTGTACTTTTGTAACAGTACCTACATAGATTTACTGCTGTACCACTTTCGACTAGTACTTTGGAGTGATCTGCTTGAAAAAATCGGTTCCTTGGTCACGTAGCCTACGTTAGGTAAGTTTCACAACTTTTTCAAAACGTCGAATAATATACCTATATTATCAGACTATTTATAAAGGTTTGTAGTGGAGCTTGGCACTGCAGCGAAGGAATGCTGCTCCGAAGAGGAAATGCCAGGAATGCCATACTATTCAACTTTGTTGATAATAAAAATTGTTAAATGATTCAAATTAGTAGGTATGTTTTTTGTAGAATAGACGATTGATTTATACCCGAGGAAGCCTTAGCAATGAGAAAAGTACCCTTAAGGTAGTTTAGCAGAAAATTTGGCTCATATTGTAGAGGCTTTGCTGGGCCAAGATAGACACAGGTACAGATTCATTTCGATAGTACCTACGTAATTTCTTTTAGTAAGCCAATATGGAAAAAACAAGTAATCTAGCCACCAGGTGTCTCACTCATTTTTCGTTCTCTTCCATAAAGGCGTAGGAGGCGTTTTACACCTCCACTGAACTTATTATTATGTTTTTTTTTTGACTAGTAGAGACTTTATAGGTATCTACATTTAAGGCTCGGGGACCTTATACATCCCTTTTATAAATGAATTTAATGTAAGTAGGTAGAATTTAAGTATTCTTACTGTAATTTATTTTTAAAAAATTACTTTCTACCAAGTTTCTTGCGGCGCATTCTTCTTGGCAATGATGGTCTTTCCGAATGCGCTGGTAGTTTCAAAAAGACATGTTAAAAGAGCCCTTGGCGGCCAATTTGCAAAAATAAATTTTCATTATCATTTTCATTTAAAAAAGATAGTTCCTAAGAAGGTAGGGTAAAAGTAAAGAATGGTGCAATAAAAAAAAATAGCCATGCATGGTACGCAAATCTTGCGTCAATGCTAGATTTTGTCGCAGACGTAAAATAAATATTCGTATCTTACCAACGAGTCCGTGCGAAAGGGATGGCTATTTCATGTTTCATGACTTGATCCCGTTAAATACCTGTAGGTATACCTGAGCCTCTAAGCGACATTAGGTAGGTACCTAACCTACTTTATTGGGGTGAAATAATAAAGTTCATGGATTTACGTCACTGAAATGGTTTTGTTTCCCGACTTGGACAGAAATATCAGTGGCATACCCACTATGCTTTGAAAAAGTTTTTGTGAAAAATATATATTTTTGTAGATGGCGTGTACCTACTTGAATATTGCATTGTTATTGGAGTTTCATCTACTTATCAAATTTCATGTAAATAGGACTATTTGGATCATTGGAAGTTTGAAAATTTGGTTAGATAGATAGGTCATTATTTAGGTCATTTGTTAGGTAAGAACTTAGTTACAAGCTTAAAGTGGAGCTAATACAGTTACGTCATACAAAAGATGTTAAAATAATAATTAAATTTATCTTCATATCTGTAGTGGTGAAAACTGGGAACCCTTGGGAATTCTATAAACAGTCTATATTACTAAGTACCTACTTGTTTTTTCTTTTAAAATGTAAAACATTTTAAAATTCAAAAATGGGCCAAGTGCAAATATATAGAGTAGTAAGTACAAAGACAAATCCGAATTAAGTTTTTCATTCAAATAGTTTTGAAATTAAGTATTTCTGGATTTAGGACTTGGAAATTGGAATGCCAACAACTCAATATACCTTGCTATGCTGTAATTCAGTTTGTAAGCAGATTATTTAGTAGCAATACTTTTAAAAGTTATTTTGAAAATATTGAGTGTTTCCTCTTAAACCTAAAATACAAAATGAATACTTAACTTGTGGATTCTAACTTCACTTAGACATACACATGTTATAGGTAGATAAGCACATTTGCTAATTGGTACGTCTATTTTGAACGATTATTGTTTGGTATAATGAATCTTCGTTATATTTCATGTAAATACTTAGGATAATATGTTATTTTCTTGTAGTGCATATCGAATGTTATACTGATTCTTTTATTCTTACTGCGTTTTACATATCAATCGATTTTAATTTACTAGGTACTACTTCTACATACCCACCCGTCTATACCTAGCAGTTTTTATTAACAAAATTTATAAATGTCTTGACCAAATTGGATAATAAGTAAACTTCGCGCAAACAGAATCAACCATTATTTTCGTCAGTACGAATTTTTAACTGACTTTCAAAAAGCAAGAGGTTCTTGTGGTTTTTTAGACGAAATATTCGCCGGCTGTAAACCGATCGGTACTATTCTAGGAATTTTATTCCATGGAATAATCAGTTTATCCCATATTTTTTTTATCAAAATTAACATGATATTTGTGGACACCGTAAACTTTTAATGATGGATCAGTTTTATGTTTGTCTATTCTATAGTAGCATTTGTTTTTCAATGTCACTAACTCAATATGACCCTACCTGATGGGGACCATACCTAAGGGTCTCAATTTATTTTTAACCGACTTCAAAAAAAGGAGGAGGTTCTCAATTCGTCTGTATTTTTTTTTTTTTATTTTTTTTTTTAGCCTAAGTTTTATTTTTATTATTATTAAGTTATTTATAATTAGGTAGCCTTAGTTCATATTTTAATCAATACTTTTGTAATCATTTACAAAATAAAATATACATGTATGAAGATCCTAACCCCATTAAAGGTTTTTTTTTGTGATGTTAATAATAAAATTGAGATCTAAATAGGAGATGAACAGTATAAAAAAAACGTCCTTTAACAGCTACATAAGACTTTTTTATCAATACTTGTTTCAAATCTCGCTTATTGTCACCAAAACAATGTTTTTGAAATAAAACAGACTAAATCCAATTTAAATTCAATTAGTTTTATTTCCACCTACATTACTAGGTACTTGCCTCGCTACCAAATATCAAGTTTCAAATTCCTGCAATAGCGAGCTTCTTATGGTCGACCAAGTTTAGTAATTTTACGCGACAGTTTCTATTCGTACGTCAGAAAAAACCAATTGTTCTAACTGACACACTGACTTGTAAGTGAAAATAGTTTGTCATATCTTGACACCATAAAAATAACATCGAACCTAAGGGCGGTAAAGGAATGCCTTGCTCGACTATACCTAAGCTGTTTCATCACTGGCATTAAGCATTTATCCCTGTCTCACCAGCCAGCACGTGCGAAATTATACTTAGAACTACCCACAATAATCCTTTATTTATCATTATGTTACACTGAGACATTAATTTTAGCTGTCATTTTAGTGTAGTGTAGGTTTAGTGTTAGTCTTTGTTCTCCGCACTTGGTTTTGTGCACTGCCGTGTGTTCAGAACTGTGTTATTTCTTAATAATGTAGGTGTTAAATCGCTAATGAATAAGGAGCTAAACATATTAACGCAGAGGGAGATAGGTACATAACATCAACAATAATACAAAAATAAATACAAAACATGATAGGTTTTAATTTTAATGGTTATTATGTCTTACTACTAGGTTGGTTCCTTTTATCAAAGACAATGAGGTATCTGTAAGCATCTAGTGGGTACTCATGATAAACACAGTTTAGAAAGCATTTTCAGTACAGTTAATAAATTCTTTTGCCTTAAAATAATACAGTCTTAATAGTTGAACTTGTTTAAAAAATATGCCTTTGTCTTTTTTTTATTCATATTAATTTATCTGGTCTTTTACACAAGTTTGTGTTAGGCACGCCGTACTCCATCCATACAGTCCATACTGCTTTTAGTAAAACGACGCGATGCGATTATAATGTTGATAAGTACCTCTTGGCGTTGTTTTGAATGGGCCACACAACCCAAGTAGGAATTGTGACTAATAATCAACTAAAATTATACAAATAAACAAACCTGGAGTTGTTTGTGTTTGATAGTTAGGTTTTTTCATCCACTCGTAGGGCGACCGCGGCGCCGCCGGCGGCTGTGAGGGCCGAGAGCCCGGCGAGCCCTCCCCCGGGCTGGCCAGGTCACCCCGGGCCGGAGACGGCATCTCTCCGATCTCTCTCTCCCCCGGCTCTCTCTTCGGGAAGTGATGGGGATCCGGTGCCCATTCTCCTCCCGGTGCCCCGTTCCACGCGCACCACTGCTGCTCCTCAAAGTTCTGCGGCTGCCAGCCGTACCAACCACTCGCGCTATACTGCCCCTTGCCTTGGTACATGGCGAGTGGGTTAACGTAGTTCACCATGCTTCGATCACCGTCCGCGCATTGCACACACTGCTGTCACTACACTCCGCACGGGCGGTACGCGATGCCAGCACTACGAGGCAGATAACAATCGACTGACTGAGCGAAGTGAAACAAGGAGAACGGGTGGTTGGAGGCGGGAGGGGCGCACGGCCGGCTGGGCGGTCCCGGCCCGACCAATGGCGGCCCTGGCCACTTCTCGGCCCGCCCCGACAGCCCATTGCCTGCTATTTTCATTTGCCTAATTACAACAAAAATAAATAATGAACGCGGCCGAAACACAGGGTTAATGGAGTCGGCCAGTGCCCAGTAATGAACTTAGATTAGTACTGAGAGATGAATTGATTTTTTTTTACTAGGTAGTACACATTTAATTGAAATTTACAAATATGTGATAATTTGTCAAACAAAAGCATACGGTAACAAAATAAAACGCGTTTCGCAAGTTATGTCTACGTGATATATACCTATAGGTATGTTAGCGTAATGTGCACTAGCACTACTATTAGCACTAGGTATTTTAGAATTCATACTTATAACTTTTCTTAATCGTAATAAAAATAAATTTATTTTTGGTTGCTAAAACATAGGTAACAACCTACTATCCATCCATGGGAATACATAAAAATATTTGCAACATAGTAACCTAGGTTAATAAAAAATATTAGATAAATTTAAACAATAAGTAATAATTTAACATAGGTACTTAAGATAAGATACTGAGACAGCCGAGGAAACTACTGGCACATGAGGTACTTCTTGAGGCTGCGGCAACATGTCTGCAAACTGCAACCCTTTAATGTTGCAGACGGTGGTGGTGATCACAAACGTACCATTACCCCAATAATGCATTAGCCCATTTGCCACTGATCTCATAGAAGAAAAAAACTTCCTCCAAAATATATCCAAGTTAGTTTTCGACAATCACGAATGTGAAATTTTTGTTCCATCGGTTTTCTAATAATACCTATACTTATAGATACATTGTCGTAGCATACTAGATTTTTGTTTCAATAAATATTAATTCCTCGCAAATTATGGAACTTGGCTCAAGACACTACCGGAGGTATATCCTACTAAATTAGAATTAAAAAGCTCGTATCATTCCGTCCCTCGCACTCTAATATTAAGAGTGTGAGCGCAATAGCATAGAATAAATAAATAAATAAATAAATATCTTGGGACAAATTACACCAATTGACCCAGCCCCAAACTAAGCAAAGCTTGTACTATGGATACCAGGCAACAGATAAACATACTTATATAGTGTAGATAAATACATACTTAAATACAAACAACATCCATGACTCGGGCACAAACATTCGTATTCATCGTACAACTGTCTGCCCCTACCGGGATTCGAACCCAGGACCTCTAGCTTCATAGTCAGGGTCACTAACCACTAGGCTATCCGGTCGTCATAAATAAGAACATGGGCAATAGCACGATAAGAACTTTGAATTTATAATTTCGGATTATAAGACCCGGGCTACCATAGCGCTTAAAATAGTATCGAACAAATCATTCCCGACCCATTGTGGAACCTTGTCGTAATTAATTCCATAGCGACTTTACATCGAATAGGCAAGGGCAACCATTGTGACGTTTACTGTGAGGTCTACGGTGGGTCAGGATTCAATTTGTACGACAGTAGGTACCTATTAACTAGATATTTTCAGCTTTTTGTACATACCTACATACATACACAAGTCACGTCTATATCCCTTACCTAATTTATTTAGATAATTTATCAAGACTTAAAGGCCACGTTTAGCATAATTGGAAGCGTACCTACCTATAGGTGGAAAGATAAATCAAAATAATGCTAGCCTTATCGCCTAAAACCTGATTTCTAAGATTTTAGCCCACTCCCTCGATGGGCTTAGCTTTTTGTAAGTCACTACATAGTATAAAACAAAGTCGCTTTCTCTGTCCCTATGTCCCTATGTCCCTGTGTATGCTTATATATTCATAACTACACAACGGATTTTGATGCGTTTTTTTTAAATAGATAGAGTGATTCAAGAGAAAGGTTTTTATGTATAATTCTACGCAGACGAAGTGGCGGGCAGAAGCTATAAGCATATAAAATTTTCTGTTAAAAATGGCTTTTGCTAAAGACTGTGATTGCATTGTCATCTATCTTACTAATTGTATACAAGGAGTGAAATTATAACGGAATGCCAGCAAACGGTCAAGTTAGTGAACACTACTGTAAAGGTGTTATCGTAATTTTTGAATTTGAATCCAAAATTAATCCACCCCTTGGGCTCGGGCGCCTTAGGTACCTATAATTACACCTTGAGTTAAAAAATCCTCCAAAATTTCTAATAGGCGTTCAGTCAAAATAACTCAACCACCTATTGAAGTATAATTTCAATTAGAGAGAGTATTAAATATGCTGCCTTCCATGCTGGTCTGGGAGCAAAGAAAACGCATAGAATGTACCAATTGTTTTTCTTCCCGCGCAGATGGTAAAAGCCCATCGAGGGAATGGGCCAAAATCTTAGGAATCATGATATAGGCGATGCGGCTAGCATCCTGTCACTATTTTGATTCCCCTTTCCACCTATACACCCACATCATGGCAAACGTGGCCTTTAGGTCTTGTTACCATAAGCTCTGTCTATCCCATAAGGGAGACGTGATTTATGTATGTATGTATGTGTTAAATACTATTACCTACTGCAGGTAGGTACTTAGGTATACAAATTTCAAGTCAATCTGACCACTAGAAGAGGATCAGAGTTACAAGATTTGACCCACGCAAATATCGAACACTAAGTTACTTTTCACAATAAATAATAATACCTACCATAATCAACAATTTTTGTCGGAAAACCTATGAACTAAGTCTAACTAGTCGACTATAATGTAGGCAATGTTATGTTTTAAGATGTGGGGAGTGTCACATCCATCGCAATCGTTAAGAGAGATCTCTCTCTCGCACATTATATTGGGAGTTGGGAACGTGCGAAGTGTATGGTGTGGTGGGGCTATAGAAAACGATCACAGCGCAGGCCGTGGCAGAAATGTGCAACAATGGGGGCTTAGCTTAATGAAACTTGTCAATGTTGTTTTGATAATGGGTCATTATAAACTTGTTTTACAGGGTGTTAAGGTGGTTTACAGGATGTTTAGTGAATTATGTTGGCTCACATTAAATAATTATTGCCATAGTTCTTATCTTAGTTCTGCTACATTCTTTACATGTTTAGCTAAAACCAATTTTGCTGTTTCCTTTCAGCATAGTTTGGGGCTGGAAACTTACTTTGTGTATTACACTCACAAAACCAGTTTTTATAATAATATCCATTTTTCCTATTAGGTACTGTTTGTAACAAATGCCTCTAAAAATACTATTTATTGTCTTTCTATGTTTTTCACTACCTATTTGACAATCACAATCGCCCTTAAAGAAGAAGCGAATTAGTTTGCGATATGGCGCTACTGTCATGCACGATGCCAATAATAAAAATATCTGCCACTCGAAAGTCCACCACCACTTGAAAAGTTGTGCTGCTTTTAAATTACGAGTAGGTACCTAGCATAGAAGACAAATACAGCTCTCATTAATCTTGTGAACTATAGTCAAAACTAGAGCTGTAGTTTTGGAGATATAAGCTGATTTGTACCACTTTCAAGGCGTAGATACTTTTCGAATGATGTGCTTTCAAAAATCGGGCCCCATGGCCGCTGATGTTATGCCTCGGGAGTCTCGGGACCGAAGTCTGAAGGAAGAGATGTGGAAGATGTAGATGTATACAGCGTGGTTTAGTAACACAGGCGAAACCTTTAACATAATGCATTAGCGGTACAAACGAAACGATATTCAATCATATTTTTTTGGTTTTCTCTAACTAACTCGACGTAAGATGCTGTCGAATAGCAAGCAATGTAGCGGAAATGTTGGTTGTCACATTCTTGTCACATGTCAAACTTTTTATCTTAACTGCATTGTTTACCTACATTGCGTTACCTACATTACCTACCAGCTGTATCTCTTCCCGCGCAGATGGTAACAGCCCATAGAGGCAATGGGCGAAAATCTTAGGAATCATGTTATAGACGATGCGGCTGGCATCTGATTACTATTTTGATTCCCCTTTCCACCTATATGCCCACAATCATACTAAACGTGGCCTTTATGTCTTGTTACCTTATGCTCTGTCTACCCCGTAAGGTATAAAGAAGTGATTTATGTATGTATGTGTACCTACTATAAATAGCTACTTATGACTAACTAGCTGTTGCCCGTGAGTTCGTCTGCGGAGAATTCGTGTAGGTAGGTATCATGCACCCGCCTTGCATGGGTCTCGAACTATCGCTATACCAAATTTTATCACAATCGGTTGAGTTAGCTTGAATAATTTAGTTAGGACGTGGTAATTAAATAATTTTAAATTTGATCAGAAATGCAATTGTTGTATTGTTGTGAGCTTTTGAGCATCTCTATATTCTCTATGTTATATCGTCTTCAAAGCGTCGAAGTTCTTACGAGCGTTTTCTTGTTATTAGGAACCTAGCACTCATTAATTGCATTTCAGATAGGTGCAAATTTCTTCGTGCTGATTTGATCGAAAAACCATCGAAAATCATTTTTTTGAGAGTTTGACAGACTTAATGGCCTGACTGCGGCAAAGCCTGAGCCTGTAAGAAGGGTTGTGTTTGACCTCTATGTACATATATGCTATGTAAAAAATTGGTACGACCATGGTACGACATATCTATCTAAGTATTACGGCATTGTAAATAAAATTGTTATAAATTCAAATCATCTGATGTACCTACCTAACTAGGAAAGATTAAAATACCTACCCAAATTAAATTATTTGAAAACAAAAACTTGAGTGCGAAAATATTTAACTGATAAGAAGAAAAACAAGCGCTGCAACTCCGGCAACCGAAATTTCCTTTGAAGAATTAAAAAATAAATACCTACAACAGGCGGGGACAATTTTGTTCTATAATTTCTAATTTAGATTCCACACATATTCTACGTCTATGTTTAGATTTTGTTCTTGTCTAGTGTAGATATTTCATTCAAATGAAAGTATGCCGCTCAAGTGTTTATCAGGAGTCTTTTCTAACCCGTTGTACCTAGAACGTTTTCACAGTAAACGTCAAACTAATTTGTTTGCCAATTCAATGTAGCGTCACTAAAACATTTACTGAGACAAGGTTCCACGGTAGGTTCGGAATTAATTTATTCGATTGTACAAGGACCGTTTCTCGACACTAACAGTTCAAAATTTTTTAAAATCTAAACTATCAACAATGGTCAAATCCCAACCTATTTTCTTAGTCTAAATCCCAACCACTAGTAACCACAGTTGTACATTATACATTACTGCTAGTAACCAAAGGTCATGAAATATTTTTTTTAAAAAAACCTATCCACTGAACTGATTGGTTGATTGGGCCAACCAACCATGGACAGCTCGGAAATCTCAAAATCGTCGAAACAGAATGTCAAATCAAATAGCGGGAATTTATAATCTGTGGTTTGGTATTCAAGGTGTTGCCAGAAGTATTTTATTTGAATTTCCTCTAATTTCTTTAATCTTTTTAACTTTGCTCGTTGTTGCATTGAAGATTACCTAAATTTCGAATCAAACGTTTATACAAAAGTCCATAATATGCAATTTCATCAAAGCACCAACGTTAATATTTGGGTAACAGGACTTAAAATAAAAAGCAGAAATTAAAAAATAAGGGTTAAGGTGCATTGGGGTAAATTCGAAATTGGGGGAATTTCGAAACTCGTGGATATCCACTAATTGGGGAACAATTCCACAATCTGGCAACGCTTATCTAGAAGCCAAAGACATTGGAGCTTCTAGGTGAGCGTTGCTAGATTATGTAATTGTTACCCGTTTAGTGGATATTCACGAGTTTCAAAATTCCCCCGTTTTCGAATTTACCCCAATGCACTATACACTTTTTATTTAAGTGTCTAAGTTTTAGTAACTTTATATTAATTCCCCTTTTAATGATTATAATTGCTTGATTGGAACCCTAAAATAAAGTAATTAAACTTACAAACGAACAGTCACAATCAATTTTAAAACAAATTATCACACATAGTGTGATCCTGTAATTATTATAGTAAGTACATTATGACTACCATTACATCCATTTAAATATTTTTCAAAACTAATCTTTGGTCTTTGATATTTTATAAAACAACTAGCTTCTACCCGCGACTTCGTCTGCGTAGAATTATACATAAAAACCTTCCTCTTGAATCACTCTATCTATTAAAAAAACCGCATCAAAATCCGTTATGTAGTTTTGAAGATATAAGCATACATAGGGACATAGGGACAGAGAAAGCGACTTTGTTTTATACTATGTAGTGAAGTGATAGTGATAGTGATATTTCAATAATCCAAAAAACGGACGGGTTGCACTCCGAGAGTGATGGCATAAGTGAGAACTAAAAGTGTAAGGACGGGAGTGATGCACTTCAAAAAGAAAAATAAACTTTTTCTACATGAGATTTGAACCGCGGTCACCGGAGCGAACGCACTGTTATTCCACGCCTTATACAACTAGGCCAAACGTAGCTTACGAGTTACGAGTGAGTGACGAAATCACTGTACGTCTTATCCTCCGTCTTTACCTGCCGCGAGTTTTACATTATTTACCCATCCCGAAAAGTGCTCAACGCCGCTAAAGAAGTTTTCGTTTCAATAATCTTACATCATTTTGTAGCTAAGCGTATTTTAACGTTCAGCCTCCAATGAAACGGCAAACTAAGACTAATAAGGATCCTTAATACTGAACTACCTGTTTCAGTTTAATGAGGATCAAATAGATTAAATTTTAGGGGATTTTAAGGGAACCTACAGTAGTGCGCGCTAGCAACACTCATTGCAAATGGCGTATAGCGTGCGTTAAGTCGATATCGCTACTAGTATTGGGCGTGAATCGGTTTAGTAAAATATATTATTTTGTGGTCTATTCGTCTAAACAGTGATTGCGTTTTGTGTCAATTTGTTGTGTTTGAATTGAGTAAAAATGTCTTCCGATAATATTGAGAAATTGTATCAAAATTACGGTATCCTGGCGGACGCTAAAGATGACATTTCTAAGGTATGCTCTTGGGATTAAAGCGGTATGAAATCTATTTGAAAGCGTTTTAAATACTCAATCTCTGTATTATTTTCAGCATGAAAAGGAGTATACTGAGATTTTAGCCGCTGTCAAAGGGTCTGATAAGGAAAAACGATTGGCGTCGCAGTTTATTGCGAAATTCTTCAACAGTTTTCCTAACCTAGCCGAGCAAGCTATTGAGGCTCAATTTGATTTGTGCGAAGACGATGATGTGGCCGTAAGTATTTATGGAGACGGTTTCATTTGAATAAATGTGTGTAGTCTTGTCTATAGATTTGTTGTACATATTATAGTATCATCAAACCTTAATCAATCTTACCATGACAATTAGACTTTCTTATTTACAAGGTTTAAAAAGTCAATGCAATTGTTAAATAAATACCATGCTGATCATATACCTGAATGCAATTACATTACCACCTCTTTAATCCGAACCCCGAAAATGGACCCCCTATTCTACTACTAGTCGTAGTAGTACTACGACTAGTGTTTAGATTACAGTATACAGAGAATTTATAGGGTATTTTTATGGAATAAAACAAACAATATTGTGTAATTAAATGTGTATTTATCTGTAAACGTAACATTCACTATATATTCTTAAAAAAAAATCCAATATTTTAGTTTGTTGAGTAGCATTTAATGACAAATAAAAAGCTTTGTTTTGCATTTTTCCTAAAATCTGGCAAAGAAATATCCATTTGGTCAACCCCTTCTAGACATGTATTAATGAATTCTGTAGGTGTAGTAGGCGGGGAAGGGTATTCGGATTGCGGAGGGGTTCGGATTAGTGTTATGATTAAAGAGGTCGTCAGTGTAGAAGTTTACCCCTTCAGGTGTGATTTTAGATTTAACATAAATCAAATTTATAACCTACCCCCATTTGATAGCTTTGCACAGAAATTATCAGGTTTTTTATTCCAAATCATGCATTCTGACTTGTACAATCTGTGAACTCTTAGCATGCCATTCTGGTTTCTGGTATCATCAACCAATTCAAGCATCAAACCTATAAGAGTGAGACAGCAGGACAAACCAGAGTGACATTCTAAGAGCATGAGCTGCTCTTGTGACTGCAGTGTCTACATTGACTGCACCTAGAGCTGCCATGTCAAAAATGTGTCAACCAGGACAAAAGCGTTAAATCCCCGGATTTAGGAGCTCGAAACCCGGACATGTCTACATTTTTTAATTTACCTTAAATAACCTTTTCAAAGCAAAATTATGTAGTACCTAGCATACTTATACTTTGGATTTGACAGTCTTCATTTTTTTAGTAAACTTTTTAACTATAAAAATTCTGAACCAGACTACAAATGTAACCCCGCCCAAATGCTCCCCGGATCCTCTTTAAACAAGGACAAATCTGGGGAAACCTGGACAGAGGGCAGCCCTCCCTGTTCCCATAAATGTATTTGGTTTAAGGAGATTCTATGCATAATAGAAATGTTTTAGATAGGTATGATAATTTAAAGGACCAGAAGTAAGAGTTGGGGCCTAATTATTTTAACTATCATAACAGCTTGAATTAAATATTAAAATTTATTTTCAGATACGCAAACAAGCGATTAAGGATTTGCCAATGCTTTGCAAAGACAACAAGGATCACACTCAAAGAATTGCTGACATACTGGCACAACTGCTACAGTCTGATGATGCCACAGAAATCAACATCGTCCACAATTCACTAGTAACTATAGTCAAGAGTGACCCCAAAGGAGCTCTGGTGGGCCTCTTTTCTCAAATACATCAGAACACTGAAACAGAAGTTGTTAATGAGATTGTTAGAGAGAGATGCATTAAGTTTTTAGCCACCAAAGTTAAACTACTTGGACGGGAAGTCATCAACAAGGAAGTGGAGGAACTTATTATCACTGAGTGCAAGAAAATTCTAGAGGTAAGGCCATTCATGTTTTTTAATTTCCTAAAGCAGCATCCATGAATACACCAGGGTCAATCTTTTTAAATGTTTGAGACACAATGTTTTTATTTGTAGTTTATTAAAAACAAAACAACTCCTTACCACTAAATTGTTTCTCATAAATATGTTTCCCCAAGTAGTTATTGTGTTTTTATGTGTTAGTTTCGTCATTTAGCTAACACTATCAAATGAATCAAGAATTTTTATTTCTTGATTTTTATGTTTACTTTTACGGTTTTACCGTTAGAAATAGGGAATTAGGAGGAAGTTAGGGAATCAAACCCGGATCCTCGTCATTCCGTGACGCGTGCTATACCCCTACCTACACCACCCATAGCAGGTAAACCTTTACCTACCTACCAGGGTAGGTTACCTGCTATGGGTGGTGTAGGGCACGCGTCACGGAATGACGAGGATCCGGGTTCGATTCCCGGCCATAGCTTTACTTTTCGGATTTTTCTGTTCTAATTTTCACTGACATTTAGAAATTTAGCTAACATGTAATTTCTTTTCTAAAGGATGTGGTAGCCGAAGAGTTTGAACACATCATGGACCTCTTAACATGGTCGAGGCTTGGCAAGACACCAGCAGGCAAGAAAGAGCTGGTGCAGATTGTGGCAGCTCTGGCATTCTCACCTGATGACTGGCACCCAGAGGATCCGGAATATGTTGACCGGATCATACAATGCTCTCAACATGCACTCCCACTACTTTCGGTGAGTGATATTACTGTCCTCATCTGCTTTTCAAATTTGTTTATAACAGTTTCTAGTTGGAAATATGAGGCCAGGAGAATATGTCACTAAATGAGTTATATTTTTTACAGGGTCAAGTGGATTCCACACAATTTGTGAACATTTTCTGTGACCATGTACTACCAAAGTGGAATGAAATTGCATCACCTGAAGGAGGCTCTGATTCAAAACTAGAACTCTTGAAGATATTTGCCGAAATGTCGGAACACTGTGGGGAACTGGAGAACTCGCAAGAAAAAGTGGACACAGTTTATAACGTGTTGGTGGTATGTAGCTGAAACTTCGCTAATGTTAATTTTTTACAATTAAAGTTTAAATTATAATTATAAAAGTATATAAAAATTTGCAGAACTACTTGCCAGAGGCCCCTGTTGAAGGAGAAGAAAAAGAAGAAAAGTCTGAGAATAATGAAACTAAAGTGGAAGATAGCAAGTCTCCACCGTCACTCCAGTTTTCTCACGTCGAGTGTGCCATGTTTGCTCTCCACTCTCTATGCCGGAAAGCACCTGATGCTCTAAATGCTGATGCAGCAAGATTAAAGGCTCTGCGCTTGCGTCTACAATACACGGCCCGTCTCACACAAGGTTACATCAAAAAGCTGAAAGAAGTTACAAAGGTAAAGTTTTGTTCAACAGCATAGTGTGAAATAAAACTAATGATGTTAAATAAAAGTTTAAAATGTCATAAGTACATCTTTCAATTCAATGTCCATAATGTTTTATTTCAGGATAAGAAAGGAGATGACGCCAATTCAGAAGAGAATAAGATCAAGATTGCAGCATTGAAAACTACTTCAAACATTAACACTTTGATTCGTGACATATTCCGATCGCCTCCAAGCTTTAGGAGCAAAGTTCAACTTTCATTCCTGTCTAAAAAGGCTGAAAAAGAGGTGATATATTGCTGCTTACTCCAACTTATTGTTATTATCTTTATAGTTATACTGTACTTTATACTATTACCACTTATACTTACTATTTATTACTACACTAGCCTTCCGTCCGCAGCTTCGCCCGCGATAAATTAATTTTCCCGTAGGAAAAGGTATTTTCCCGCGGTAAAAAGTAGCCTATGTTACTCAGTGATAATGTAGCTTTCTATCGGCTAAAGAATTTTTGAAATCTGTCCAGTAGTTTCGGAGCCTATTCAATGCAAACAAACAAACAATCAAATTTTTTCTCTTTATAATATTAGTATAGATAAATTTATTATTTTATCCCATCACTGACAAAGTTTTGTTTGCTATTTCAGGAAAGACAGCCGGCATCTTCTACAAATGATGAAAAGCAATCACCACCCAAGAGACATAGACCCATTACATTTGACAATGGTGAAGAGAAATCTTCTCCTGAAAAGAGGGCGCGAAGCGGCGAACGTAACCAAAAGATGTATACTCCACCGTCCGGCAAATATAGCTCAAGGCTCAACAATAGCGGAAGATTCTCTGGGCAAAATCCAGGCAGGGGTAGGGGGGGTGGCTTCAGACGGGATTTCAGAGGCAATGGCGCCCCATTCAGGAGGCGTAGCAATTACTAATTTGACAAAAGCCCTGATAACTGTTACTTCCCAATCCACTTGAATAAACATAAAAATGTGCCACTCATCACAACTAATCCAAAACAGCTACTGACAACTGTATTGGCACATAACAGACATGGTAGATGTGACAAAGGCATTGGTGTAGAATCTTAAATACCAGACAAAATGCCGACTAAACTTCAAATTACACGCAGATTGTTGAAGTTCCCTTAACAAAAATTTAAGAATAATTGCATGTTTACAAATTTTGACCTCAATTTTATTCTTGTGGTTGTTTAGGTGGTCTTTTAGCTACGACTTCAGTGACTAGAGGATGTGGACGTTGAGTATGCAGATGTTCACTTAATTTTACAGGAGGGTTGCATGTTGAATCTACTTCTATATTTTTGTAGCATTGTTTCAGTGTTTCCCAGAGTAGAATTATCGGAAGACAGCAGCCATTTTAGAGCCGGTACGTACATTGTATCGTATTAGTAAGACTTAATTTTAGACTCGCTGGGAGTCAACTTCACAAATCGGTACTTGACCTGTCGCAGCGATCTTATTTGGAGAAGCTGAGTCTTGAGGCAACACCGAATTCCGTAAGTATTACTATGATGCACATTTAGTATGGTATGCAATGTAAGAAGGGTATTTCAAGATACATGCGGTGAAGTCTTGCAGGAATGTAAGTATTAGGCTAAGATTATGAAACAGTTGGAATTTGACTCCACATTAATTGTTAGTAAAGTAAATTTTATAATAATATATTCAGTAAACTAATTTAGAACTGCTAGCTCATCCAGAAGTGAGAGCATTTTTTTCTCCTTGGTCCGATTCCAGTTGTGTAAGCTAGCATATTTCTATGTACCAGTCACATGCCTGCAGATTTTCGGATAACTGCCTTGACAGGAATGAAGTCTGGATTCATTCCATCACACAGGTTAACTTTCAATAATAAACAGTTCTTTTCTTATAAATTCGTTTTATTTATAAATTATGGAGAAACACCCTGTCCTGTATCTAGTTTACCTTTGCTGATGTAGGTAGTAGAATATGGAAAAATAACCTACAAAGCCTGATTAAGGAGTCGTTTTCAAATAAAATGTACAAGTTAAGGACTTTAATTAAAACAAAGTTCAAACAAATTTATTCCTCTGTGTTACGACTTTTTCACCCTTCTTCAGACGGTCAATAAAGTGCACTCTGCGACGAAGTGATAGCAAACTAGCTGTCCTAATGGGCATTACCTTTGTAGGTACTTTACCTCAAAACAATTTAATCAAAATTGGAGCCATGACCATGATGCCACAGACCAACACTAACCGATAAACTTGTAACATCTCTGTCGTACCCGTACATAAGACTTTGACAACGTAAAAAAGTGGAAATTAAATGAGCTAATTTCGACTTAAAATGCTAGAACATTGCAACAATATTATTTAATATTTGTTCCTCATCCAGTTTTCTAGCTAGGTCAAATTTCAGCAGATACAACAGTCATAATCATTAAGTTTCACTGTCACCGTTGGATACTAATTAAAAAAAAAACAAACACCAAAAACAGGCTTTTGGTTGAGGGATCGACAATATAATTACTAGAGAATGGATTATATGCAACATAAAAAGCTTGTTATATGCATAAAAAATGGCAGAAGTATGCACTAAAATTGCCAGAATATGCGAATTAAATGATTAATTTTAGTAACCCAAACAAAGGAAAAGTAAGTTTCATTTCTGTTGTATGTAGATATTCCAGACGCATACTATGCATCAAATCCACACAAATAAATAAAAACTGCACCCAAATCAAGTATGAACAAGTAACAATTTATATGTGTAATAGGTGGGACGACTTTGCTGTAGGCGAGCGCGACGCTCTGCTGTCTTTTTATCGCATTTCGGAATGCAGGGTTTAGTTAGTGCACTGCACTCGGAAAAATGTTGTAAATGTACCGCTAATATGCATCATAAAACATGCTATTACCGCTGAGGATGGCTTAAATATGAAAATGCATAAGCAAATATCCATATAATCCGGTCCCTAATAATAACAGACAGATTGATTCACAAGAGCTGGCAGTCATAATGTAATTATACATAATAATAAAGCTGAAGAGGTGGAAATTTAGCATTGTATTCATTAATTAAATCCATAGTCGAGTATGGAGATATTTGCGAACAGACTTAAAACTACTGTAGCATTGACATTTGCCCTACTCCTATGACAATGGAGTCCAGCCAGGATATTTGTAACCGTGTTATAAATAATTTATGTTTTTTCTTGATGTAAAAATTCTACCTAATTGTTTACAAAATATTAACAGGCTCATGTCAAGACTGGCAACTGATAGCTTCTGAGAATCAACCTGTACTTTATTCTTCATATAAATGAACTGTCACTTAACAATTAAATACCATCTCTGAATAGGCTGCTTACAGATAATAACTTATTACTAACTAAAACTAAATACTGAAAAAATGACTATCTCATGTTGTCTACAACATTACACATAAGGCGATCCAACTCATAGCAAGGATCAGGATTGGCATCACCATTGGCTCCAGCTATGTGGTCTAGAATTTCTATTGGCACCTTGAAGTTGGACTCGAGATCATTTTGGTCTGGCAAGCTTTGAAGAGCATTCTGCAAAATATCCTGGACCTTGTCTAGATGCTTCTGAAATCTGAAATGAAAATCATGTTCTGACATAGTCACCATTGGTGCACTCAAGCCTCGTTAAAATGTTTTCATAAGAAGAGTGCATGTTTTAGCTAAATACTTATTGCCGGTCTCAATAAATATGTGTTTTTCTTTTTGAATGAGGTAAAACTTTATCAGTTGCTGGTTGCAAGATATAATTATTAACTTTACCTTAATGTAGTTTCCACTCTCTGGCGTTTTTGCAGCTCCATCATAACTCTCAAAGTTTCTCTGGCCTGATGTGGGCGGAACTCATTGAGAAGGTGATGAATGTGAATAAACAAGAGACTCAGATCTTCGACTTTCTCTGCCCTCTTTGGCGAATCAGGGCAGTGCACTAATAGGTCTAATAGATCTAGGAAATTCACCAGCAAAGAATGATTCAGTTTTTTCAACTCCCTCCTTCTATCAAAATGCATTGGATAAAGTCTTCTAAAGCCCTGTCAAAATAAAAAAAAAACTATTTGTCAACCAGCCAAGATGGACCATGTAATATAATGAAATTTATAAATAATTCTTTATACAGTAGGAACAAGAAAAAGTATACAGTTCACATACCTGACTTTCCAGCGATCTAATAATTGTATCATCAGCATTAAAAGGGTGCCCAAACATAGAATAAGAGTCATGAATAGGTCGTGGTGGTAGTGGAGCCCTATTTCGTCGTACATTTTCATCCGTGTAAAAATTGATGTATTGCATAGGAGGTAGAGGTAACGAGCTGACTTGAGCAGTTTCCGAAGACATGTTGGCTTTATATATCAAAAACTGAGGAAGGTGTTCAATAAAATATGATTAAAATAAGAGTATTTAGATTATAAATGATTGGTTTTCACGTTAATATCCTTCACTATAATAAAATACACATTACTGTTACAAATACTGTCATATGAATATGACGTTCCGTTCCGTGGTATTTAATGACAATGACAATTAACATTAACGACGGATGGTTTTTTTTTTTTTTGGTTCGTTTGGGTACGTTCACGAATCTTACTATTTGCGGATACAACGCAAACACAAACACTACCATACTGTTCACGATAGCGTCGCAATTTTGACAGCGTTCACTGCTTGTTATGCTAGCTCTCAACCAGCCGGGCTAGCACGAGAGCCGCGTCGCGCACGAGATAGACTTCCCATCTCTTTCTAGAATTAACAGTAAGTAAAAGACGGACAATTTATTTCACGCGCGATGCTACTCTTGCGCGCTCTCATGCTTGACGTAATATAGGGGTGTGGTGTGGGTGTACAAGCTAGTTTCTGGTTTTGACAGCTTTGAAACTTCCTGTACAGCGCTATCCTTGAGGACATGTAGTACAATATCTTTATTTTCTTTGTTCTCGAGATTTTGACACAAATAAAAGTGATCGCTGTTAAAAATGCTTATAAATCTTAAGATATAACAATTAGCTTTGCAAATCAGTACTTAGCACCGTTATTCGATTAGTAAATTAGAAGGAATTATTGGTATCCAAAGTTTTTACTTGGGAGATTTATGACGTTAGTAAAAAAGTTATGATTTTCCTAGAAACGATTATGACAACAGGTAGACAATTACGTCAAAATCAGATAAGGATTTCACCTCAGAACGAGAAATAATAAGCTATGAATGTATTTTGTAAAATTTCGTGCCATTTCACTCACATTAACAGTCATTAATTTGAGAGTGGGATGGGCGGCTCCCAGTTTGCTCGGATAGTGAGCTTCGTGAACGTACACTATTTTGTGTGTTTTTCTTGTCTGTGATTAAAACCTTACACTCCGAAATTAGCAATTCGAAGTTTGTATGATTCCTTTACCTTCACACTAATAATTGATAATGTGAGAGTGAAAGAAATAGCATGTTACAAACAATACGAACTTCGAATTAGCCTCCTATAGTTGTTTGTAGTATTAGAGGTCTGTCTTGTCTCTGTTTTGCTTGTTGTTTGTCTTTACTTTTCTTTTTCTTTAGTTTGTTCTTCGACTTCCAAGTTCTAAAGCGGAGTTGTGTGGGATTTGTTTTCTGTTGTGTTGTATGACTAATAATGAATGGAATTTATTGGAAGTTTATGTGAAGATAGTGCCGCTGACTGTGGCCGTATATATTAATTACTTTCTGGTTATGGACTTCCATTAACCTGGGTAGGTATCATTAAATTCTCTGCCCCGTTATGGTTAATTTACATTGGGTTTTCTTAAAAATAAGCTAGCCGGTTTAGATATTACCTTTTGCTCAACTTGCTATGTCGAACATACTCAAATCAAAGTTTTGACCTTTATTAATTTAATGTATTAAAATTGTATGTTTATTTTATAACTGTACCTTGTCTGTTCATAAGAAAGGAATGTTGCTTTGCCTGAATGTATCTATTTTTGTTTACCCTTAATGTTTTGTATTTTTTTAATTTGAGTTATGTTATGCTCAACAAGAACTTTGATTATCAATTTCAATTAGGTATCAATTATTTTATCAATTTCAGTATTCTAAAATCGAAAGAACCTAATCACACATAAAAATTCATAATATTTTATTAAAATCATAAGAACATGTTTACATCTCGTGTTCGTTGTTTTTCTTATTTATTGTATGAAATAGGAGGCATTTACATTATATTGTATTGTCAATTAAACTGAAATCTGGGGGACACACTCATGAAAAGTGGCCTGTATAATAACCGTAACCGAGTTTTTTTTTAAATGTACATGATATTTTTTTCCAGAATTTAACTATTTTGTGTTTTTCATACTCAGAATTGTTTACCCTATTTATTCTTATACAAGAAAAGATGTGTCCCAAAACTTCCATTCCATTTCGTCACTTTTTGTTTATATGTGTGGAATGTGACATACAGGAAAAAACCAGTTAAATCATGGGCTCATTTTTTCTTGTATAAGACTTGAAGAATAGTTAAATTATAGAAACATTTATAATGTAGACTTTCTTTTGGAAAACGCTCAAGCATAAACAGCAATTACAAGTTACTTGGCTATTATTAGTTTAACCACAGTTTTTTGTTTGGATAAGTTTTGCACTGATTAAAATTCAATTAAACCTCTGTGAGATAAGTGGTAAGATTGTTTCACAAATATTGACCTTTAATCTGGGGTTAGCAGTACTGAGAAAGAAAACGAAATGCATACCTCTGTGGAACCTTTTTACTGCAAATGTTAGTGATTTACCATACACCTGCCAAATAAATTGAGAAGAGGTTCTGCAGAGGTAGGTACATCATTCAGTTTCTTAGAACATACATCCTCATAACTGTCTGTCCTTTACCTGTTGGTCTAACTAAACTAAGTACATAATAAAAGTTGAGTATTACCACCACAGTTGAGTTATGTTCAACCATTCATATCTAGTAATACTTCATTCATCCTATCAAAATGTGAAAATGGGAGCCAAGCTCAATAATATGTGTGGCTGTCAACTTTGCTAACAAAAGAATCATCAGTCTGAAAGCTATTTTTAGCATAGTCTCACATAGACTACTGATGAAGAACCAATGTCTCAATAATAATAATAATAATAGTTTGGCAAGTGTGGCGGTCTGTCCGCTAGCGCATCCTCATGGTATCTCCATGGGCCAGTGATGGGAAAACCCATACCAACAATAATAATAATGATAATCCAGCCCATTAACGTCGCATTGCTGGGCACAGGCCTTTTCTCAGAATGAGAGGGCTTGGGCTGCAGTCTAGGTGGTGGTATTTAAAAATTATGATGTTGTTTATCTAAGGCAGGGTGTCTCAACCTTTATTTCGCCGAGTCTTACCGAACAAAAATAATATTTTCGTGGCCCTCCTTATGCAATTCATAACAGTTAATAAATATGCAGTAATTTCTTTTTTTCGGAAATCCAAACTTACCTATTACGCCCCATATGACATTTATTCAGTGCCCCCCAGGTTGGGAAGTCCTGATCTAGAGTATAAATTAGAGTAGTTATAGTAGCTAGTAGGGCTGAATCAAATGAAGTAAACAAATCCTCCCTTAATTGGGGCTTATATTGCTTGCTGAATATAAATGGTAATATTGAGTAATAATTTTTTCAGTTAAAAATGGCCAAGAAGGATGAAGACGAAGTTATTTGTGAGTCTTTCATGGTGAAAAGATCCCAAAACAAGAAGTTGTTTACACCAGTCAACTACAAGGAGAGGTGGCTGGTTCTCACTTGGAAGGCTCTAATTTATTATGACTCTGGAAATGAAGTAAGAAACAATTACTTTATTAATTCACAATGATCAGCTAAGTGTAGACTAATTTTGATCATGTACCTATTGAAACTTGTCTGTAATTGGTTAACCACTGAGAAAAAGGTACAGTCTCTATTGGATGCAAGGTGAACTGGACTAAATAAGTCCAATAGAACACCAATGTAAAAGTCAAAGTGCTTAAAAGCTTTTGCAAGGTCCGTCTGGATCTACCACCGTCTTACTTGCTAATCCCGCTGCCAAGCAAGTAAGACAGCTGGTGAAATTAATGGTACATGAGGTATTCTGTCTTAGCTCTCTAGGCTGGCAATGCTTCTGCAACCTTGTTATGTTGCAAACTTGCTTGTTTGCCTTTCTTGTCGTATAAAAAAATAAACAAAAAGAGTACGGATGGATGTCACCAGACTAACATAGATGTAAGTGTCTTCCCATTTCAATATAGAGAGGAAAGAAACTAAGTGTACTAACTTCACTTGTTTTTCACCTTACTTGGTAAAGACAAAAGAAGCAATCAATCTAGTAGTGTGTAAATAAGTCTTTGTGCCAAGCTTTAAAGTTCGAGTTTCAAGCATTTATTATCTTAATTCACTGGGGAGTATTATTCGCACTGTCCACAGTTTAACAGTTTTAACTATAATTGATTGAATCTGGTTGAGAATGAGGTTGGTATCAATGAACCAAAATTTTTGCTACTCCGCGACTATGTGTGAAAGACAGCTACAATTCCACATCAAAGAACTTTCAGCTCCATTCTGCAAGACCTTCATCAAGAATACGCACATTGTACACCATGTGTGAGAAAATTATGTTGAACTGTGGAAGCGGAGGAGGGCTGGTTTTGCATAAAGTTTTATGTGTCGCGCAGATATAGCTATCTTGCGTATCAGATCTTGGAGTAGCAAAGTAACTGGTTTTGGTTTACTTTGACAATCAATCAATCACTTATTGTAGCTGTCACTTAAATCACGGTTAAGTGAGATGAATGTTTTTTTACAGATTTAGTGAATAATGTGTTGTCATCGGTTGCACTCGGAAACTACGACTCTACTCACGAAGTGTCTATCAACTATTGTTGTCTATCATTGACTAGATTCGGCCCGCGACTTCGTCTGCGTAAAATTATACATACAAACCTTCCTCTTGCATCACGCAATCTATTAAAAAAACCGCATCACAAATTCAAAATCCGTTGCGTAGTTTTAAAGATATATAAGCATACATTGGGACAGACAAAGGAAAGCGGCTTTGTTTTATACTATGTAGTGATATGTTTATATACATGTTCATTAAATTTATAGGTACGTTTTTGTGTCTACCGCCCAATGCTGCTGTGACAATTTTACAGGCATTTGAATGCACTTGTGCTTTTGTGAAATTGCGATTCTTATCTTAAAGGAACATGTTTGACAGTCAGCAGCGAATGAGTTAAATATGAAACTTTGTTGATTTAATATCAGTTTAAATAAAGTTTTGCAATAGAATTTAAACATGTCAATCATTCAATGCGGCGCGATTACATTACGTTACGATAAGTTGATCGATACTTCGTGAGTAGTCTTGTTTTCCAATTTTACGCGATGGTAAATCATTATTCACACCTGTAGGTAATTTAGTTAGGTACTGTAATTTTAAAGGCTCCTGTGCTATGTTCAATAACTAATTCATTTTATTTGTTTATTGCCGCTAAGGATTCACAATACCAATACTACCTCCATTGATGTAGGTAAGTCATTACGGGTCCCTCAAATAACTCATTTTCATTTATAATATTCGAATTAGTAGGTGCCTCTGGTTTCTGAAAAGACTTATTTTCGCACCAATGAAACTGCGAAAATAAATATCATTTTAGTAAATCGTCACAGCTCGGGGCCATACCATGACGTCTTAATGCGATGCAATTCCGACTCGGTTCAGGTTTTAGCTGTCATTTTTAGTACGGATCTGACAGCGAGCGAACCTAAACTGAATCGGAATTTAATCGCATTAAGACGTCATGGTAACCCCCCCTGGTCAGATATTTATATAGCAAAATACCTATGACATTATCACGGAAAATACCTACATTTTAATGTAAGATTTTCCTTTGCTAAGAGTGACGCTTAAAAACCTGAACTAAACCTGTGAAATACAAAATTGACGTCCTGCGCCTACGCTGGTTTTCCCCCAACTATCTTGGTTTTATTACTATAGGGATAAATCCACTTCCGAATTTTGGGAACAAAACGTTTGTGTTTGGTAAAACGAACGCCTAGCTTCATGCGCGTGTGCGTTGCTCAATCAATTTGCTTGCGGAGTTGGTGTGCACGTGTGTGCGTGTGCGTAGTTTTACTCCGCCTCACTTTATCTTTTGTAGCACTCCGTTTTTATTTTTATTTGGTATGAGTTCCTACTCGGAAAAGCGATGCAACCGCAATTTCGTATTTATTTTTCTGGGTGACTAACAGGCAGACACAAAGAGACCAGCAAATGTTAGCACTATAAATAATGTACATAATAAGAGACGTGTTGAAGCGGTATTATAACGAAATAGTTTTTTGCTTATAGATACAGGAAAAAAAAATTTACTTAGGTATACGTATTTGAAACTTATTACCTTAGGCTCTGTCTGCCCCGGAAGGGATAGGTCGAGATTTGCGTGTATATGTATGTATGTATTTGAAAACTTCGCAACAAATTCTTTTATTTGTCATATCACATGGTTACAATTTGCAAATCTTTTCTTTTGTTCCCCAGTTGCGCCCCCAATTAAAATTCACGTACTTAACACTTGCGCGTTCAGGTCACAGAAATGCATGAGTATACTAAATTTCAAGTTACTCCGTTTTGTGGACTCGGAGCCAATTGGCATTGTTCATTTTTTTTAGTATGCTCCAATTCGAAAACCATTTCGAGGAAAACCATCAATTATCCGATTTATCTTGTCCGATTTCAAAAATACTTTATGATTGCAGATATTTTTGTAAAAGTACTTTGAACCTTTGTTTGACCGAACGACCGGGTTTTTAGACAGAATCCAGCATCGAATGTTTACCACAAAAATGAAAAAAAAAGTTTGGCTACGGCAACTGTCACGTGTCACTGTCAAATCTACAAAACCATAGACAAAGCCGTTTTATTTTATAGCCAGCCGAACGAAGGCGATTGGGATTCTGTCTAAATTCACGAATTATCAAACAGCGAAATAATATTTATTATTAATTAACAAAGCTACGTAAAAGCATAATATTCAAATTAGTTGCTTGAAATAGTCCATTTTATCAAATAAAGGTGTTAAAAGCATAGCTTAAAAAAAATGAACAATGCCAATTGGCTCTGACACGCAAACTACGCACAGACAAACAAGAGATTGATCCTGTAAGGTTCCCTATTTCTTTTGAGATATTGAACCCTAAAAAGAAACATTATTAACGACTACTAAGTACTTAAATTTTATGACACCGACCGGACGTGCACTACGCCTTTTCAATAGGTAGTTCAATTGAGTGATTTGTGGGTACGTTTACTATGTACATATAGAGGCGTCGTCCGTGGCTTACCTAAGTGATCTACACTATCTGGAGGCTGCTTTTTAAATAAAATACCGTTAGAAAGTGGTTAAAACAGGCGTATTGTTACAAAACTACACGCGAAATAAAATTTTCGACTGTTTTCAACATTTATCATGTAGAGCTGTAATTTACTTCTATTCCGCTCTTATATCAAATTCAATGAAATTTTGCACCACATTCGAATGGTGGGTTTGATTCGTCGGGAATTATTTTTGAAGAAACAATCTAGCAGTCACACAGTACTAGATGAGACAAATTTTACTATTTGTTCCCAAAGAGTCATCCCCTTTTATGTAGATGAAAGAGTAGAAATTAAATGAGCGTTTCTTTCTACGTTCGTAACTAGCTTGAATATCTATCTACATTGGCAACAGTGCTGTACGGATATATTTAGTTCCTCTTTCATCCGTTTTCTACTCTGGTTTTGAATTCCCACTTGTTTTACAGATGTCGACAATTTCGTTTTTACCAAACGATATATAATGTCTCCCTTTTGAGGGTAGAGAAAATAAATTATAAAATATCCTAATCAATGTTTAATTCATTTCGGTTAGCTCGCTTTCTATGCATTACACTCTTCTTAGATGTAACTAGGCTCGAATCATACGCTGAATGTTCCATTCTTTGCATTATAGATATAGTATATTTTAAGCTCCTGACATCATAATATTGCAAGCTTCAGCAGTTTCTGGCCACTTACAAAAAAGGATGCCTTATTATTAGGATGGAAACTTTTGAACTTGCCCCAGTATCTACTTATTCATATCGAAGTTAATAAGCCGACTGCGTTCAACCAAGCGTGCTGCCTATGGGAAAGGAAAACTTAATAAATATAATGTTGTCTTTATAGGTCGGTTCATACGTAAAGTAAGGTTCGCCGATGATTCACCGACAAGTTTAACCGTTTAATGATTTTTATTCCTTGAGTGATAAAACCAATTAAATGAGACTAGAATAAGACTCAAAACATTCAAAAATTCTGTTTGATATTCTTGTTGGCTTCGTAAGCCGTGTTACAATAGCTGTTGTCGCGAGTGTAAATAGTTCTCACCAATGAGTAGTGCGAAAGGTTGGATGCCTTATTTCCGCGCTAAATGCTATTATGCTTTAATTACATTTTGTTTAATCCCAAGTCAATCGAAACGATTGAAGAGGTTAAGGTAACCTGGAAAAAAATGCAGTTTGCCGCGCTCGGAGTCGTGCGTGAGAAGCTAGTCCAGTTTAAAATAATTCCATAAGAAAAGTCCGAGACATGTTGCGATGGGGTATGTCGTAAAGCTAGTCTGCTTTAGCCACCGGTGTATAGGGTGCGATGGTCGTTCGCGCATGCGCTAGCTGGGTGTGTCCCACCGCCCGCCGCCAGTACCGCACCGGCTCGCGACGCCCGCTGCTCGTTCCTCGCACTCCTGCACCTGACTACTGGTAATTACCACTTCATATCTGCATATCTCCGCGTAATACAATACTCCAACCATCTACCTTCACGTCTCGTCCTAAGTTTGTCTAATAATTTTAATATACCAACCAGCGGATGTACCAGATTTGTGCGCGTTCCTTTTACAGTATCCGCCTACGCAGAGCCAATTTGGAACGCGGCTTAAAATGGTCACTTTTCTTATTTAATTGATGTGTCTAGTAAATAAAATCGCAGTGTGATTCACTGGTTTTTTGTATCCACTATTATCAGATATTTGGTTTTTCAACCAGGCAAACTGTTTGTACTCTAATCAAATTATTTTCTCTCGAGCGGTTCTGACTAGTGTCATGAGATATAGGATTAAGAAAATCGTTCTTCGGGAATTGAAGGTCTGGTTTTTCTTGAAGACTTCTGTGTATTTAATATTTATTTAAAGGAATACTTCGCTTTTAAAAAACATTTTCTTTTTCAATATACTGGTATTCATTGGAGATTAAATACAACTTCGGGCTAGCTTTACATTGATCAGGTATGTTGTTTGGATGAATGTTCTCGATTTCTAGTATTGTTTTTCCAAATCTTGATGCTATCCTTAAATATGTACATCAGAAGCAAGAAGGCGCATTGTAGATAGACCTTCACTAATTTTAAAAAGAGCTCTGTATGTTGGTTTATACAAGAATAAAGCTCAACTCACGTCGGTTGCGAAGTGTACACTGCAGTCACAAGTATAATAGAGGGAACAACCCCTCACCGCACTAATGTATGTGCAGTCACGGCACTGCATCGCTCAACCTGCGGGCCCCTCGTTACCCGAGCCATTTTAATGGAGAGCCCTCCGAGACTCGCGCGCTAATTGTTTGAAAAAGACTCGCACTGTTGCTTTCGGCATATTTCCATTATAGTTTCATTTGGGATACCTAGGTCCATCTATTTTGAGTGTAAAGTAAGGGGTTCAACTGTATTGATTTGAGGAGTATTAGGAGCTAAAATGGTAGAGTGGTAGCGTAAATTCGCATGGCAATGTTTGTTTTTTAATTGCCTATTAGATACACGCAAATCTTTCGCGAAGGGACTGTTCACCATTGAAACATGTAGGTAGGTATACATTTTACTTATCGTATATAGTCATGTTCTATCATTTCGGCGAAGAGAAAATTGAGTAGCGAATAAATCTTTAACACAATAGGGGTATATTTACTATGTTCTGTTCTGATGTAAATGAATATAATAAATATGCTTTGTTAGTCCAATAATCTATCTTTTGTTGTGTGCTTTTGGACGACAACAAGATGATAACGAGAATAACAATGGTCGAAAGTTATAGAATCTGATTATTTAAGTTCCAACTTCGTCATTGGATTCGGTTTCGTAAACTTTATGAAGCTCTTCGTTCAACACTCATTATTGAGTTATTGTTTGTTACTGATTGTTTAAAGTCTTTTCTCGAACATCGCTCGACTGTGGCATCAGTTTGTAATCCCCGAGATTTGACGAATTAATTTACGGAAATAGATTCCTATCTTCCAGTATTTGCGTTTTTGAGTGCCATTTGAGATCGATCTATGAACTCTTCTCATTTAATATTAAGAAAGTCGCTCGCTCCTCCAACTTTACCGAGATATTCTTGTGGAATTCTGATCGATCTGAATCGGGAATGGGATAGCGGACATTGGTTTAGCGAGTTCCTGTAACAGAAACCGTTCACCTCCCGCAGGGAAATCCTCTTAGCGGTTTTATTACTCTGTTCCGTTCGCGGGTGTTTGAGTAGGCAACCTCATTTACTGGCCGTGTCAATATCCTTTCCAATCTGATTCTTGGATATTCGAATGTGCTATTTTTTGTTCCGAGTTGCCAGCTTTTGATCACACGTTATAATAATATGTTGGAACTTTTAACTTTATACGTAGACGTGTTTTGGTCTAGGTTGCTTTGTAAAATATGTAAATGGGCACATCTTTAGATTTATCAAGCACGACTTTCGAAGTGCAAATTTCGCAGTAATCAGCGCTTTGAAGTTCCTACATCTGCAAATGTTTACTTCATTAAACTTAAACGTTGTCTATATCCAAAATGTTATTAGAAGTTTGATAGCTTTTTACATTTGTGACATACCTACACGACTGGTTTGTTTAATGCAGGACTAACCTTTATATCGTTTCAGGGAACCTTTCAGTGATGAATACAAATTATGTGTGTACTATTCTAAATATCCTTAACTAAAATAAGCATTATGTCATATTGTCTGCTCGCAGTCTCTTCGAATTTACGGGGAAAATCAAATGACATATTCCGTAATCCCACGCTATAAAACTTAGCGTGTGATAACGTTTGCGATATGGGAATTCCTGTCCGTTCTGTAGTACTATTCAGGCCGTAATTGGTATCGTGTGTTACGACCGGGATGCTCGCAAGTTGGCCCGTTGCCAACGAAACCGCTGCCCTTATCGTTTTCCGCCACCCGGTGGACACGATAGGACTGTTAGTGCTCCCATCCCAACATACGTCAACTATTTTCACAAACTACTTAATTTGCATTCGAGTTTCGCAACTTGGCCAATTTAGCGGCTGCATTAAGCCATTGTAGAGCCGTAGTCCGTAGCGATGTTTCACTGCGGACGGCTATGACGCTTTTACGGATTAAGCTACGGAATATTTTTAGGGACGTCTTTTCGTTGCCTTTTTATGTTGAATCGTTAAAGTTTTGTACTTTATTTTACTTCTTGATCTAAGAGCTTTTTGAGTACGCAAGCTGTTATTTTAGTACAGACGTGCCAAGTTGCAGGTGGTAGGCCCTAGTGCACGGTTGCTACCATCATCTTATTCGTTATTGCGGTTGCTAACCAGCAACTACTGCGTTTTGGCATGGAGACTAAAGACAGCCATCCTCTGGTATTGTGGGTGCCCATGGGTGGTCGTGCTCACTTACCATCAAGTGATTCAGTTTCTCGTTTGCCACCTTACTTTAAAAAAATCTTAACGCAATTACCATTAGCTAGTTTACATAGCATCAAATAATTTACCGTGGGTATAAGAGGTTGTAGTGTTAAGAAATAACTATGACTTCTCAACCTCTCAAGAACTACTACTTTTTTGTCTGAATTTCTGTATTTTTTTTTTTTTAATTTTATGTGCAATAAAGAGTTTACATACATACATACTACCTAGAGGATAGTGAGTTCGTGAGCTTGGCCGCGAGCTCGCACCCCTTGAGTCGTTTGAAATTTCTTTTTCGGTGAAAGAAGGCACCTTTGAATTAGTGCAACGGTGTTTATAAAGTTCTCAATCTATAGCCGGTCTACGTGAGAGCTCGAGCCCTCCCAATCTGAGAAGGCCTGCGCCCAGCAGTGGCTCTTATATAGGCTGGAGATGATGGCGGTACCTACTTAAATAAAACAGATTCAAACCTAATAGGAAACCGCTTAGGGACCGTCTCACGGTTATCTTAAGTGTCAGGTATCTGTTATTCCCTCTCTATTTATTACCACAAAACAGACAGAGACGTCATTATAGATAACTGGAACTTAACAGAGTGGTGAAACAGGGCATTAGTAAATACTGGCTTAATTGATGTTGCTAAAGTTAATTAAAAAAGTACATTAGCAGTTTAGATACTTATAGGTTTTCTTGGTGTTACAGTCCAAAGTTAGGTATGTATATATATTTTTCACACTAAGCCAAGTGTGAGTCGGTCTCGCACTAATGGTACCGCTGTTTCGAAAAAAAAACACGTTTGTAGTATTGGGACCTCTTTTAGTTAGCAGCCATATTAGTACCTAACGCTCTGTGACATTTTCAAGTGTCTACTTTGTTATAGTTCAGTGGATACATCCCTGAGAGATGGACAGCGAGTGAGCTTAGTAATCATGTCCCGTTGGGCACCCTTTGCGTACGAAACTCTAAAAACGAACTAGGCTTGGGCACGTAGAAATGGCGAAGTTGTATTTTTTATTAATTGCCTATTAAAAACCCGTTTACATGCATCGGATACTCTTTTGTTAGGCTCGCAAAACTTTGGTTTTATCGAATTCAATTAGTGGTTGCTCTACCGTTCCTTTATAATTGCGTATAAATAAAATGACAATACATTTACCAGGGAATAAATATTCTTAGAAACAAAATAATCTGTACTTATTTCATGAGCAGTTTTACTAACTGGTTACCTAGAATTCATTTATTTACGGTGGCAGGCAGCCAGTAAGAATCTAGTAGGTAGGTATATCTATAGATATACCTACCTACTACTAAAGCGTTTAAATTTATTGTAGGCAATAGTCATTCAAATACCTTGTAGCTTTTGAGATCGGAAGTGCCCTTTGCCGATTGTTCATTTTGTTAAATCCTTTCTCATTGGCGTAACAACTTAGGTAGCTAGCTAGCTATTAGTGAGATGATTGGTCGTGCGAATTTCGTGTTGAACAAAACCAAATCCCCTAAAAATTTACCCCCTTATTTATAAAAAAATTACAGGCGTAAGTAAACTTTTGCTAACTTGGCTTCCATCCGTCCCGACAAAGACGATTTGGCCGATACTCGACCTATAGCACAGCTTTGAAACGTGTTGCCATTTTAAATCTAACCTATTTGACAACCCCTTAGTCGGATATTATATTACTTAAATTAGCCACGGCTAACTGATTGGTTTAAATGGTTAACCGTTGCTGCGTGAACGTCATATGGTAGCCATCTCTTTTTGTCACGTAAACGATGAAGACGTAACAAAACATTAACAATTATTACCAAATATGATGAAGTACCCTGTAACGTGTATAACTTCAACAGAAACGCAAGGAGCGCGGGCGCATCGAGACAGATTCAATCCACACGGTTGAGCTCGCGCAACTCGGCGAGCTCAGCAAGCAGATACCAGAAGGCGACAGTGACAAAAGCCATATCTTCAGGTATCCTTTTCAGGTAAGAATCAAGATACCCTTTTTACTCATTTTGTCATTCTACGTTTCTGGAACAGGGATCGTTGATACGCTTATGTTTATAAATGAAACGAAAGAATAGAATAATCAGATTGTCACATTTGATTTCGAAGATAGACATCTTATAACAGTTATTTGAAGTACCTAGTGCTTCCTTTGTGATATCTGATGATATATGGATGAGATGAGAGCGACACACTACCGTGCGAAGTAGAAGTAGACTAATTATATTGGTTGATATTTTATTACCGAACTGCCTACCTTAACGATAATGCCAGATTAGTTTTTCTTGCTTGATTCAACATCTCTCTTTCGCGTAACCTTTGGATAGAGGTGGTGCTATTTATAGACGTACCTTTCCTCGTTGGAAAGTAAATAAGCTAGCTGGGTCATGTTCAAATTAAATGATTGCTATGATGTCGTTCGAAGGTTAACTGGAAGAGATCGCTTTAAAGGATGGTTCGCCTTTGTATCGTTTCTACGTGAAAAAATAACAAACATCTAGAAGGAGGATCGCAAAAGTAATATTAGTACCTAAATATGCTGGGGTTTTATGCATTAAAACTCCAGTTCAGTAACGTCTGGAGTAAAGACTCACATATAAAGTTAAACTGAATACGGATTGCAAGTAAATTAGTCGCGTAGGGTACGCCAAAGTCCCAGACTAGAGCTCTATAAATTGGTTGAATACGTGCCAGTGAAGCCTCAGCATCATTATTGCTGAGTCTACGGGATATTTTGATGAGTCTAGCGTGGCGAGTGACGGATAATAGGCCACGCCCTGAGCTAAGGCATAGTTACGATAGACTAGCGTGTCAGTGACATGTCTATAGAGGGCGTCGTGTGTGCAATTGATACTAGAGTAACAACAAACCGTAAAAATAACAAAAACATAACATAGGTACACAATTATAGCCGCGTTACTTTACGACAAAAATTTGACAGTTACAAATAAAGTGGTGCGGTCATTTTATTTCTACTGTTTAGTATAATATTGTAGGTACTGTATGTGTCTAGACTGGGTAGCTTACCGTTTTTAGATCAGAATATCAAGTTAAGCCAAACTTAATTTCATATAACGTTTGGCGTCTCGTTTCTGTTTCACCTCACGATGCCTGTTTTTTTGTCACACAATGATAAAGGTTCGTTTGGAACAGACGAACGAACGAGCATATTTTGTATGATCCTTCAAGTTATTTAGTACAAGTGGAGACGAACGTTCTTTTATTATAAAAGGTTTTTTTCGTCGCTTGACGGGTATTGTTGTATTGTTTGTGCTCTTAGTACACAATGTTGTTGCAAATAAGAAACAAGAATTCTGTTCGGTTGCTTCTGTAGTTCGTTCTTCTAAAACGACTTTTATTTAATTTTTTCGAACATAAATAACATAGGCGATGCGGCTAGCAACCCATCACTATCTTGATTCCCCTTTCAACCAATACGCCCACAATCATGCTAAACGTGGCCTTCCCTTTAGGTCTTTTTACCTTCGGCTCTGTCTATCCCGTAAAGGATAAAGGCGTGATTTATGTATCTATGTGTGTATGTATAAATAACATAATACTATATAAATATCCTAGGCTGAAAGCAATATTGTGATAAATCTGGACCTCTGGATAATTATTAAGAAAAATTTCTCCGTTTTGCTGTCAGCTTGAAAAGAAAGGTATTATTATGAAATTGAAACAGTTTTGCAATATTTCGTCCATGTTTTCCATATTTATATTGATTATAATGCACAAATTAATTTACCGTAAACACAATTTAGGTGGAATTTCTTAGTAACAGACTTAACAGCGTACAAACTGTAACTGAATACTATGAGAGTCGACGTAAAGTTAGGACTTGTGTAATTGGATTGTACAATTAACTTGTTCGTAATTACGTTGTCTGACTTTAGACCTTTCAGGATTACATAACTGCTGACCCGCGCTCTTTGAAAACTGACTCAAATAATGTTCAACTTTGCCTCATTGATAATTAATAGATTGAACACAGAATATCTGGTTTCTAGATTTATAAATGGAATATCGGGATGTCGATCATAAAAATGACACTAAGATCATTTTCTAAAAAGCGTACCTACAACATAAAACTTGTGTAATAATCACAAGTACCGAATACAAAGCTAGCAACTGAAATATATCACGCTAGAGCTGCCGACGGCAAAGGAGTGACATGACGTTTCAGTTAACTATCTTGAAATAGGTCCGTCCTTTGATTTATAGACGTGTCGTCTGGCGATATGCCGACCAGCCCTCAGCCACCCTCTCCCACGTTATTCGAGACTATAGAAACATTCCATAGAACTTTCCTTTGTTTATGTACGTGCATTCATATGGCAGAGTGTGCACAGGTGGGCTACTCGGAGCAGAATACAGATTACACGTTGTACCTCGTTGCGGGGAGTCACACCGAACGACTACAGTGGATCAACGCCATCAGAACAGGTATGCAGTTATAAAAACAAATTTGTAAATAATAGGAAACCACTTTATTTTTTTGAGATTTAATTGATATTGCAAGAGCTAATTGAAAAATACATTAATTTCTTAATTTAATATTTTTTTTGTGTACAATAAAAAAGTAAATTATTATGTGTAAGTTCTTGTGGTCTTCTAAATTTCCTGTTAAAAGCTCGAAGATTCTTTCTTTGAGAAATGCGTATCACGTATTCCTACTTATATTCTTATTCTTACATTAGGGATTTCTTCAAAAGAAGAAAGACACATATAATACATAATATATGTATGTGTCGGAACTCTGAATTCGACGACGGATCTTCTGACGGTATTACGACAGATTAAAATTAACTTGCGACTTTGTTCGGAATGCGTTGTAGATTTTAAACAAAGTTTATAAGCCACAAGCTTTACCGCGGTTTCCGCGGTCGTTTCTGATCCTTAAGGGGGTTTTAGCATTGTGTTAAAGTCCCGTAGAGCCGTAATCGAATTAATGACATTGTGAACTTTCGACAGTTCTATAGATTTGACTGCCTCTAACGTAATGCGAGAGCGCAATGGAGATAAAGCTGTTGGATACGGCTGAAAAAGGGGATAGGTGTCAGTTTAGGTAACTGTTGGTCGAATAAACGGGAGTTTTCAGAGCCCATTCAATGTCCAATGTTTGCCAACATTATCTAACGAAATCGACATGTGAAATTTTCTCTTAGAGCCAAATGTGTTGCTAATCAGGAACTGCGCATCGACGCTCCGCCGTAGTGCTGTATGACCGACCTGCACTTTTTTCAGTGTGCGTAGCAACCGGGCGTCCCCGCGCGCGGTACCACCCGGCCGCTTGGGCGGCGCGTCGCTGGGCCTGCTGTGACGCGGAGCGGCGGTCGGCGCCCGGTTGCGCCCTCGCCGCCGTTTGGCCGCTGCCCGATTCTCATATCGAAATCATCGAGCTGTCCAACGATATCAGGACTGTCAATAAGGA
Organism: Pandemis corylana; assembly: GCA_949127965.1. Classification (NCBI taxonomy): domain Eukaryota; kingdom Metazoa; phylum Arthropoda; class Insecta; order Lepidoptera; family Tortricidae; genus Pandemis; species Pandemis corylana. The sequence continues at coordinate 7,140,779 of OX421855.1, read as the reverse complement.
GAATAGGAGCATTAATAACGTTACACGTGAGTATAAACTGGCTTGTTCCGTTTCTATAGAGCCGGTTGAGCCGAGGACGCCTGAAGAACAATAAATATAAATATAAGAAAGTGCGTGAAGGCACAGCAGCGGATCCCAACCTTTTTGTGACGTTTACTCCCCACTCCCCAGTACTTATCCTAAACTAGCCGTTGTCCGCGACTTTGTCCACGGAGAATTAAATATAGCCTATGTTCATTAGGGATAATGTAGGATTCTAATGTTTTTTTTCGAAGCCTATTCAATTCAAGCAGACGTTCAAATCTTTCCTCTTTATAGTATTAGTTTAAATGTAGATGACTGGATCGCTGCCGAGCCAAGTTTGGCCGTATTTCATAAAAATTCCTACTTCGTTTCTAATTAACGTCATTGACTATAATGTCAGTCGCAGTTTGTATGGCAATTTCAATAATAATTTGAACACTCATCCTCTGGATTGGTGGTAGGGCTTATCCTCAAATAGTTACCTACTTACTTTCCTCTACCCTTCCTCATTCGTTTTCAGACAGTACTAAAATCATGCCGCATTGCATGACGCGTTCCAAACAAGTGTAATTATCCCAGATGGCATTGTTGTTTTGAGTTCACATAATAGATGAATTATACATATGAGTGTGCATTTTGAATATTACTATATCAAAATGTGTGAAAAGTGTCGTAGTGTAACTGCTAAGCTCAAGCTAAGCTGTAGTGTAATGCGAGTAATCCGCGGTAAGCTCCTTGAAGTTTGTTTCTGCTTCGGATCTTGTTTCCCGATCCGGCAATATGTATTATTGCTGGTTCCAATATTGCATACCTACATTTAGATATGTACTTTTCTCCATTATAATAAAAGTAAACAATCTTGGCCTGTCTTTTTTGAAGAATTTGTTTTAAAAACAGCCGAACCTTTTGAAGTCACCGGCACGCATCTGCAATCCTCTGGTATAATATCACCACTTGCTATTTTACCTCCCTGTACAAAAAAAATGAAATATAAATTAACCCTTGTTTTTTTTGTTAGTTACTGTGCCATTTTTGAAAAGCACATCACTCGAATGTACAATTTGAAAGTGATGAAAAATTGTGCTGAATTCGCAATACGAGTAGAGTAAACAAAAATTTCAGCTGATCTATCTTCTCAACTAGATAGTTAGTAGGTAGTTAGTTGGAGTTTTGAGCAATAGTGTAGCAATACATCATTTTTTACCACTTTCGAGTGATATTGTCATGTGATGTGAATTAATTATTAAAATCGAACCTCTGTTCCTTATTTTATAACATATGATTTCAATAAAAATACAGGGGCCCGATTTTTTAAAGCACGTGTGAAAATACCAGTCGAAAGGGGTGAAAAATTGTGCTGAATTTGAAATACGAGTAGCTTAGAAGATACTTACGGCTCTCATTAATCTTGTGAAGTAGTCAAAAATTTGATTAGAGCTGTAGTTTTAAAGATATAAACAGATTTATACCACTTTCGAGTGATGTCCTTTCAAAAATTGGCCCCAGGTCACGATAGTTTACCATATTTCTGTTGCTGAAATAAGGAAAGCCTCCCCATATGGAGTCCAACAATAAAGCCTAGGTATAATATTTAAGTTTTATTTCATTAATTATGAAAGAAAACTTAAATATTTTCATGATAAATTGTTACCATGAGCATACTCATTTTACTACCTCAAAATTGTGAGAGGTAACGTTTAAAGCGCCCGTAATGGATGCCTTTTATTAGAGCTCCACTCTACCTTCTATTTGCTGACGTAACACGTAGGTTTGTTCGTTGAGTAACAGGAAAATCTAATTTGCCAATATGTTATGTGGACGAGACAGATGAGAAGCTTCATAAAGGGAACAAATACAATGACCACCACAAAAAGCAATCAGAATAAAAGACTCAAAACCATCTAAAAATATCCACTTTAAAAAAGTTTAGAATTACATATAATATTGCTATTTGAGCCATGATTGCACATCAAATTGTATTTATAAGGGCGATAATTTAGTAAAAGACCACCAAATCTTACCGAGCAAATGAATACACATTGACGTTGCGTTGGGTTGGGATCTTATTTTGATGGGTTAAGTTAGGTTACAGTTACGTAAAGGCGGAAATGCACTCAGGCTCATACGAGTAACTATCAGTGGCGTGGCGTCCATAGAACTCGATTCCCACCGGCTTGCCTATTTTAAGGCAGTTGGGCACTTTTATTCTGCAGAATTAGAGGAAGGGGCTAGTTAAATGCCCTTCGGCTTGCCATCTGATATACTCGACGCCACGCCACTGGTACCTATGTATGTATATTTACATATATTATTATGTGTTATGTTTTGATAAAAAAATATTATCGGGATGTTTTTTTAACGCTGTTCATTTTTTGTTCTGTACCTGATCAAAATGTTACTGGAATTTCTTCATAATACAGGACAATACAGGTTATCCAGTAAAATGGGGTTTTAAATTTGACTATAATTTAGTATTTTTGATAGCAGTTTATTTTACGTTAAGTATTTATTTCGATTTTGTTATTCGTTAAATGAAGAGATACTTAAATGAGTTTTTGCTACATCAATATTTCGCCCTCGAAACATTTTGTCGAAATCGTTAAAGCGACATTTTCAAAATCATATGGGTAAATATTTCTCGTTTAATAATACGCTAGATTATTTCCATGAAATAAAATGTCTCAAATTTTACGCTCTAGGTCCCTATTTGAGGTTTTCCTCAAATTACATAAATTAATGTGAGTAAATGAAACTAGCCTTCAAAAAACCGTGAATATTTTTTTTTGTATCTGTTTAAATAAAACTAATCTAATCTGTATAATTTTTTTTCAGATTATATAATTATTTCATATTCTGATTAGCCAATTAATCATGTGTAAATATCTGGATGTTAAATAGTTAACCGTGATTGTTTTTGTTGATTCGATTTGGCACCCAAGGCGAGCTAGTATCCGTCAGTGAGCACGTACTTCATTCCTCGTTATAGACCTGCAACGTATAGTATATTATCAGGTTAATTGTTCAAATTGTCGATCAGACAAGGAAAACGATGGGTCCAACGTTAATTTGTTAAGCGTCTGCTGAGGTTGTTGCGGAAGGCTGCTATACTCCCGTGCTATACTATAGATAGTGTCTACAATCAAGTCGATTAGTCGTTGATGACGTACGATAATCAACCCGTCTCTCTCTTACGCGCGCTGTGTAAATAAGTGAAAGCGAGATCGAGTGCCGTCTGCGCCCGCGTCGAATGGTGAATGTAGGCCGCGACCATCTTTGAAGCCTCGGTACGTAGCTTCGACGAATGTAAAGCCTCGTTCTCCATTGTGTGTCGTACTTTGTTTACGTCGTGATACTTTTTGACGACAAGCTTTATAAAATCAATTTAAGTGGCTAATTAGTTAATTTAAAACAAAACTAGTCAATCATTGGCTATAACTGGTATATTGCAACTAGTTGCTTATATCATTATTAAAAGTTGTTGTGACTGGTTAAATCTGGGCCTTAATAGATAGTATTCATTATGATGATCAGCGGTGTCTAACGAACTCATTTTCCGTGTTTCGGTGGTCACCACTTGATAGATATTTACTTGGATACCTACCTAATGTGAAGCGGGTTTAGATTTAACGACAGTCATTTCTCAGCGCAGTGCTCACTGCCACAAATGAAAATAAATATATTTTTGTAGAATTTTTTTCATGACACCCTTTTTTGCCAGGCCCTTCTTTGTCATCGGCTCTACCTAATTTTAGATCGATAGATACGCCAATTACATGTTGATTTGATTACTGTTCGTTTCATACTTAGTTACAATTGGAGTTTTTTTTTTCTCAAAAACTGCAGATAAATAATCCGTTTGCCATGATTGAGATGATCGGTATGGAACGCGCTTTACCGCGGATACGGTACATTGACACGTTAGTCGGCAGTCGCAGCGAGGTGTCGCGCGGACGTCCGGCCCGAGCTCCCGTCCCCATGCTGCAGAACAAAACTGAGTCCGAAGCCATGGTCACCAAGAAGAAGTCCAAGATCCCGTGCTTGTCGCTGTCCTCCTTCCTGCCAGCGCTAGAGGGTACGCATATCTCGGCTGACCTCTATTTCCACGGCCTCGCCGACGGTTGCGTTTGCGTTCACCCGTCTCGTTGCACTCACTTTCTTGTCTTGGTCAGGTGTAATGTAACGATGTTGGTGTAATTCTAGCAAAAGTGATCACTGTGCAGTTTCGTTTTAACAGAAGTGAATATTTGTGTTGTTCATGTCATTCATTTGGTGGAGAGATCGCTTCATCTGTTTCATTAATGCGCTAATACGTCTCGTTGCAGCGGTCATTCGATGTTTGCAACCGTATTAGTTTGTTGTTTAATGATAATTAGCTGGCATAAGTTGGTGTGAAAGTTGAAAAAGACCATCCACGTGTGTCGTTCATCATAATTTTGTTCATTTACGTCTGTGCTTACGTCACAACAGGCTGTGGTGTATGGTTTGTTGTTGTTGATAACCTGTATCGCCTAATACTTATAGTAAATGTTGTTGTGTTCTGACGTCATACAAAACGGTGTTTAATGTTTCGTGTGATTAAATTAGGTCTGTTAATTTTTTTATACTCTTTACCTGACGCTTATTTTAAAATAATAATTATTATTACATTTTAAATAACAGTAGTTCCGTCTAGGAGAACGATTACGTTTTTAGCGTAAGCAAATATATAATTTCAACTGCGTTGTGTCTCTAAAAAACTTTACTAACTCGGGGTTTTTTGCTTGAAATGCACAAGTCAAGGCTAGCGTGAATATACGAGTGTATAATTATTAACAAATACGTGTGCTGGCACTAACTTTTAAATCCTAGTCCATCGCTACATAATTGCCCGCGAGTCGTAACAAACATGTGTTTTTTTGCGTTTAAAATAGACACAAATTACCATTTGATTTTGTGTATTCTGGTAGAGTACAATAGCTGCGAAACGCTGTCGAGTTAAAAGGAACATAGAACTAATCGGCATATCTGTTCGCTTTGAATTTTTAAAATACCATGAAAAATGTGTTGGATCAAAATTTACACATTTCATGTCGCACGTAGAGTATTACAATAAATAGTGTCTAGAAAACAGATACTTACTTAAAAGAGAAACCAATGTTTCCAACACAAAATTGTTAAAATTTTCACGCATAATGCATGCAATCAAAAATGTGAATATACGAAAAAAATTGCGACTTAATTCGATTTTATTTCTTTACTGTCGTATTTTACGCCAGTAAAAATAATACATAAATACAAAATTTTACGTAACCAAATATGTAGCTTTTTCATCTTGCGGTTTAAATGATTGTCGCAAATTGCGAGAACCGGTTCAATTTGGTTTTAACTCGATAAAGTGTCTTATTACATTTTGATAGCCGATTGTCCTCGTAGCACTTTTTATTTGTTTTATGATTCTTTGGTCACCTTTAGACGTTATTTAGGTGACTTTGCTTTCGCGTTCACCTTCCGTATCCAATCACCCGCTTTGTTTATCAGAAATGTACATGTGACGAACGTTTTCGCTTAGGATAATTGATAAACATCACTAACCACCACCAAATTACTTAAATAAGTTGAGACGGCTATATGGAAAAGGAAAGACTTTCAAACGAACTCGCAAGTGAATGTCCGAAACGTTCATTACTTTTACATTTATTGTACAATAATCTGAACGATAATTTGGTCTTACTTTTACTGTCCCAGTTATAATATCTGCGGAGATTTTTAATCGTCTGCACATATGCCAAAAAAGGACATGCATGCTTTAATACATACATACATAAATCACATTTTTATCCCTTACGGGGTAGACAGAGCCTAAGGTAACAATACCTAAAGGCTACGTTTAGCATGCTTTACTACCATTCTAAAAGTAAGTGTTACATAACTAGCCCGACCCACCCCAATTCTGCGTAGTCATCCCATTATGCTTAAAGTAGGTACTAGGTATGTGTGTATATCTGAACCACTCTGTACCTACGTTAGTCCTTATCTATCCCTCTGGGTTAGCAAGGATGCTAGCCCAAGCATCTCTTAGCCCTCCTGATGCTAATTGATGAATCGACCTAAGGTAGTAAAAGGTATTATGCAAAGTGGACTCAGTCGCTTTATAGTTACCGGAGTACTTTGATCGAGTGTTGGTGCTGCTGAACGTTCCAGTAAAAAAAGATTGAATCACCAGGCCCTGGAGTTACCTATCAGGCGAATGAAAACGGTCGGTTTTCTTTTAGCCATTGGATAATCTTGTCTCATTTTATTCCACCCTTATGCGCAAAACTGTGCGATAAAATCCGCGCGAGCTCTACCTTATCGCTAAACATGCTTAAACGAATACACGCTCCGAGTGTTTTCGTGTAGCTTCGCTAATATCTCCCTAGGTAAAAATAGGTACTTAATGACTATTAAAAGCGAAATTCTGACGGCTTTCATGTACTTATACAACAAACGGTTTTAATATTTTGGTAAAATACAAGACACGTGAGATGATGGGTAGTCTGACACGTGCTGTTAACGAAATAATCAAGTTTTACGAATTTACTGAATGTTGTGTTGATACTGCTAGATGAAGGGATTTCGCTTCTCATGTTCTTTACCCTACAGAGTTAGGGTAAGATCCTACTTATTTATTTTTGATGGTGTTAAAGTTTTGGTTTTATAGTATTGTTTCTTTTTGTTTCAATAGCAGTGACAGCGGCGGTCACGATGCCCGGGGGAGGCGGCGCGCCTCCCGGCACCCCATCGGCAAAGCTAAAGGTATATTGAAAAAAATTAACCCTTTTCCTAAAACAATCATATTATGAAAGGAACCAATAAAGGTACCTACACCAATAGCCTACAGGCTTAACTGTTAAACGCCATGAAATCACCATTCCTACTTGCCAGTGTAAGATTCAGTTTATGCAAGATGGTGCTGAATAGAGATGGTGAATATCAGTTTCAGTTTCAGTTAAATCATTGAGTGGTCACTCTAATAAAAACATATAATTCTTAACGTTGCGCGGTAATATTTGATAATGCAATACCTAATCTATTACTCGTAACATCCAATTGATCCCTGTATTACTCTAGGTCGGAACTATTTTTTAATGTAACTCCCCTAAACGTTTCTGATAATTTTTATTTGAAACTAGCTGTTACCCGCGGCTTCGACCCCGTACCAGTTTTTTTTTTCAAAATATTGCTACATAAGAACCTTCTCCTGACAATAACAAACACAACAAAAAAAGAGTTAGTGAAATCGGCCCAGCCGTTCACGCGTGATGACGTGATCAAGGGAAATAGGGATTCGTTTTTAACCGACTTCATTATATTATATACTAGCGACCCGCCCCGGCTTCGCACGGTATATTATGCATGTATTATACATATAAACCTTCCTCTTGAATCACTCTATCTATTAAAAAAAACCGCATGAAAATCCGTTGTGTAGTTTTGAAGACATAAGCATACATCGGGACATGAGGACAGAAAAAGCGACTTTATTTTATACTATGTAGTGATATAAAAGAAGATATGGCTTCTTATTAAAAAATTACAAATCTTTTTTCGGCTCCCTCCGTTTTGCGTTATGACTACTTCTAAATACAAAGTCCAGTTCTCGTTTGTTTCTTTAACATGCTTTACTTATTTGTTTACAGGAAAAACAAAGAACAAAAGTAGTAGTGGCCCTGTATCCGTTTAAAGCGATTGAAAACGGCGATCTCTCTCTAGAAAAGGTAACGTTAATTGAAGCACTTTAATATTATTATTCTTTGTTTTTAAAGTTGTCAGTAATTATTCATTAAAATACTGCTTTTATTTCTAGGGTGCAGAATACGAAGTCATAGATGATTCCCAGGAGCATTGGTGGAAAGTGAAAGACGAAAATGGGTAAGTTATAACAAAATCTGTTAAAACTGGCTATTGTTGGTTGCATAAAGTTTTGTCGTTAAAATTTAATTAATAACATATTAATGTTTTTTTTTCACTTATTTATACGACTTTATCTGCCGCGAACATTCATTGATCGTGCTACTGTCTTAGAACTAACACGAAAGATGTTTAGATTTGTTCGAAGAACTCCAAGTAGAGCTAAATTAATTAAATCTAATTCCAGGTCCGTTGGATTTATTCCAAGTAATTATGTGAAGGAAAAAGAAACTTTAGGACTCCAGAAATATGAGTAAGTTTTTTTTGTTATTCAATTACTTTTTTTTTCGTGGAATAAAATGAGGGATTTGATGCGTATGCAAAAGCAGCCTGATAATATGGTCAGTGTCTCAGCACCCGATTGTCAATTATTGCCACTCTAGCCTTTAATGCATACACTGGCGGGAAGTGGGAACTTATATGTAATGCACATTCACAGTAAAGTCATTAGCGGAAGCTGCAGAACACTCGAGTCTGGCAACGCACAAGAAATACCTCAAATCTGTTTTCTAATCTTACCTTTCTTATTTCTTAGATGGTATGTGGGCGACATGTCGCGGCAACGCGCGGAGTCGCTGCTCAAAGCTGAAGACAAAGAGGGTTGCTTTGTCGTTCGCAACTCTTCCACCAAGGGAATGTATACATTATCCCTTTACACCAAAGTGTAAGTTGTTACATTTTGTAGTAATAACATTTTGCGGCAGTAAATGTTTTGTTACTACTACTACTAATGTTGTTCTTTGTTGTTCTGATGAAATATGTTAATAATTTTAGTGCCACAGTAAGTTAAAACAGAGACCAGTGAACCTTGACAAGTGACTTTTTTTAATAGTGATAGATAACGCTATGATTATAAGATGATGTTATATGGGTTTGACATAAACTTGTTGCTTATAAGTTGTTAGGGGTTTTTATTAACGCAGTATATTCGCGCTAATCGCAGACATAACACGAAATAAAATTAAGTACAAAAAGCAAGCGTTTTTTTCCCGACTGGTGATACAGATAGGTACTGTTGCTTATAATATGTAGTATGTAGTAGTGCTTATGGTATGTTACGTTTATTTATTGTCCTTGCAGAAACCACCCGCAGACCAAACACTACCATATAAAGCAGAATAGTCGCGGAGAGTTCTACTTGTCGGACAAGCACTGCTGTGCTAGCATCCCTGAGCTGATAAATTACCACAAGCACAACAGCGGCGGCCTGTGCTCGCGGCTCAAGGCTAGCCCTTGTGATCGCCCCGCGCCGCCCACTGCTGGCCTTTCTCACGGTAAATAGTTGCCTTCTCTATGCTCGGGGGGCTACTCCAAAATTCGATTCTCGAAGTTAGTATCACACCGTTCCTCTCACTTTCAAATTGATGGCTATAAGTGTGAGCGGAATAGCACGAATCAAACTTCGAAAATGTTATTTCGGAGTATCAAGCCAAAGGTTAACATTCGCACTTTTAGGTCTCCATTAACACTATAAGGTGAAATTACTAAGCGGTATCATGCATACGATAACATCTTTCAACAGTCACATATCCGCTGTTAGAATTTAGTTTGTAAAACACAATATTAGTTACGTTGCGATACAGGGCTAATTGCGCCCGCCATACACGCCTCTGTAGAATAATTAGCAAATCAAAGCTGTATTTAATGAGCCATTAAATTTCAATTATCTCTTGATGCGCAAAAGTTGGCTCGCTTATGCATCTTGCATAAATTAAAAATTTAGACCCTTAATTTTAGTCATGTCCACAGAAAAGATGTGAACGTAAATCTACCCGAGCTGGTAACATTTTTAGCATCGAATCTCATATTAAAGTCTTCGGTCCTGAAAATCCTTCAAATCTTGCAATTTAATTATTACCCACTTTCAAACTGTTGATCAACATCATCTCCAGCCTATACAGGGTGGTCCAAACACTGACGTCCAAAAAAAAAATTTTGATGCCTCACATCCGGGGCTATCCGAATATACCCCATGTATGTTGGCCGATTTTTTGTAGTTTTCGAGTAATTAATTTTTAAAGATTTTTTCAAGAATTTTCGGGCCGAGCAGTTTATCATCATGTAACTTTTATTGGTTACGTTTTTTTGAGTGTTTTTTTTTTATAACGTTATCCTCACAAACTGCACTTTCACACGTAAAATAATCAGCTTCCCAACCTTGAGCCAAGTTACAATAAAATTGACCGAAAGTGAAAGTTTTACCTTTGAGCAAATCGAAGTTTGATTTTGTAAAAAAAAAAAAAACTAAAAATCTCAGAATTCAAAGACCACAAGTAATTTTAAAAACTTCGCCAGTCTCTAAACTTGCAGAATAATACAAAAAAAGTGACACTTAATAGGTCATAATTTGCTGGATTTGACTTTCAAACGTACGAAGGTAGAATGTTCGTGGATCAAATAAAATAATACAATTTAATTTAAACACGTTATTTATAAAAAAAAAACAAATGTTCTGCCGTCAACTTCGATACATAGCCTAGATCTCCTTAAAAAAATCGTTCCGAGTCTCCGGAATGCATCTCTATTTTCTTGTATTGTCCTTTTGCTTTCTTCGAATTTTAAGCGAGAAGAATTCAGAAATTAATCGTAACGAGAGCAGAAGTAACTATTAGGTTATTTCACAATAAAAGACGTGATTCCTTTGACACTTATCTAATTTATCCATATTTTTTACTATTATTTTTTGTTACTTTTAATGATAATTTCTATTTTATCCAAAAAATAATAGTAAAAAATATGGATAAATTAAATAAGTGTCAAAGGAATCACGTCTTTTATTGTGAAATAACCTAATAGTTACTTCTGCTCTCGTTACGATTAATTTCTGAATTCTTCTCGCTTAAAATTCGAAGAAAGCAAAAGGACAATACAAGAAAATAGAGATGCATTCCGGAGACTCGGAACGATTTTTTTAAGGAGATCTAGGCTATGTATCGAAGTTGACGGCAGAACATTTGTTTTTTTTTTATAAATAACGTGTTTAAATTAAATTGTATTATTTTATTTGATCCACGAACATTCTACCTTCGTACGTTTGAAAGTCAAATCCAGCAAATTATGACCTATTAAGTGTCACTTTTTTTGTATTATTCTGCAAGTTTAGAGACTGGCGAAGTTTTTAAAATTACTTGTGGTCTTTGAATTCTGAGATTTTTAGTTTTTTTTTTTTTTACAAAATCAAACTTCGATTTGCTCAAAGGTAAAACTTTCACTTTCGGTCAATTTTATTGTAACTTGGCTCAAGGTTGGGAAGCTGATTATTTTACGTGTGAAAGTGCAGTTTGTGAGGATAACATTATAAAAAAAAAACACTCAAAAAAACGTAACCAATAAAAGTTACATGATGATAAACTGCTCGGCCCGAAAATTCTTGAAAAAATCTTTAAAAATTAATTACTCGAAAACTACAAAAAATCGGCCAACATACATGGGGTATATTCGGATAGCCCCGGATGTGAGGCATCAAAATTTTTTTTTTGGACGTCAGTGTTTGGACCACCCGTATACGTCCCACTGCTGGGCACAGGCTTCTTGTCAGAATGAGAGGGCTTGGGCTATAGTTCCCAGTGCGGATCGGGAACTTCATACACCACATTGACTTGCTTCGCAGTGTGCAGGTTTCCTCGCAACGTTTTCCTTCACCGAAAAGTTCATGGTAAATTGACCCAACTGTTGATGCACCAATCGAAAGCCGTCATCAAAAAGCGTGTATTAATGAAAACTCCTCGAAATTGCAGACAAATGGGAGATAGATCCTTCGGAGTTGGTGTTGCTGGAGGAGCTCGGCGCGGGGCAGTTCGGCGTGGTGCGGCGCGGCCGGTGGCGCGGGCGCATCGACACCGCCGTCAAGATGATGAAGGAGGGCACCATGTCCGAGGACGACTTCATCGAGGAGGCCAAAGTTATGACGTGAGTACTGCGACTCTACTTACAGACGCGTGATAGTTGCCATGGATAAGACGGTCGATACAGGATCGCGGAAACAAAACTGGAATCGCTGCGATACGCATCAATATTTCGTGATATGGATCGCGATATGCGTGGGTCACACGATAACATTGACCGTCTAATCCAATGGTTCTTAACCCGGTGGTCCGCGGACCACTGGTGGTCCCTGGAAGCATCCCAAGTGCGCAAAGTCATCCTTAGATAAATGACAAAGAGTCGACAACGCGTAAAGGTGCAATGGGGGCTATCGCGTGTGAATTTGCCACTAGAGGCGCTAGTGTCGCGTTAGGTCCAATAACATTCACTTTTCACTGGTTTTGGCGGGCTTCGTGACATAAATTATAATTTATTTCATTTACTTGTTGAAAAGTGATCTCCTTCGCGAAATTATCGTAAATATGGATTATTTGGCGATGAATGTGAACGCTTTGAAAGCGGTTTTTTACCGAACAAAACGGAACTGCACAACATTGCGGCATAGAGGTACTCGATACGATGATAGTTATTAATCATTAATAAACTTAATGAGATTCAAGATTTAAAACTTTGTTTCGGCGCCGATCTTATAAAGTCGCCTTTGACAGCTATACCTCTGGACCTTAGTCCACAGTGGCGTAAACTGGTGAGCAAAAAAACGATAGTCCCCGTTCTGTTCATGCGACCGATTGCAGCCAAACATTAGATACATAGGTTTTGAACAAACAACAAACATTAGATACAAATTTTGACAATTGGTCCCTTATGTCAAAAAGGTTAAGATTAGGCTTTCATCTATGCCATAACGTCTGGGGCCCGTGGAAAATTCATCAGATCCTTCCTCGATATAAAGAAGTGCATTGTCCCTTCTGTGTTCAAGACCCAGCCAGTATTAACTATTCACAGTGCCCTTACAGGGTTTGATCTTGTATCTTGTTGTATCAAAGCAAATAAATGTTTGAGTGTGAGTTTGAGCTAGGTGCCCGTGGCATTGTGCCAGCCCTGCCGCCCTATAATTACGCCACTGTTAACTTACTTGACTTATAATCCTGTGTCCCCTAGAAGAGGAGGCGAGAATCCAGAGTGCTCCGCCAATCTCCGCTGCTCCTAGCACCGGACTGTAACGACTGTATCTATTGTCGCACGGTGTAGTCTTAAAAATGTAGATTTATTTGAATCTAGCCGTTGCACCCGCGAGAACTATACAATTTTCCGGGGTAAAAAGTATAAAAACTATTTATGTCCTTCTCAGGGTCTCAAACTATCTCTACACCAAATGTTTTACACGTTCGGGTGGTTAGTTTACTCGTGAAAGCGAAATAAGTTAGGTTTAGGATTGGGAGCGTGTAGCTTCTAGAAAAAATGTTTAAAATAATATTATTGCTAAATTCAAACGTGATGTTTTATTCCAGTAAGCTGCAGCATCAGAACCTGGTGCAGCTTTACGGGGTGTGTTCGAAGCACCGTCCGATCTACATAGTGACGGAGTACATGCGCCACGGCTCGTTGTTCAACTACCTGCGTCGCACCGCCGCGGAACAGTTGCCGCCCGCTGTTCTGCTCGATATGTGTATACAGGTTGGTAGTGTACCATAAACAGAGATTTAAATTTTCAACAAGTTCACGAATGCCCTAATGGTGGCACTCCACTTGGCGAAGCGTGTTCGCGTATTTGCCTTATTAGCACGAATAAGCCAAACACGTAAATAGGCAAACACACGTTTCCGCCCGCTTGTCGGTTTTTGGTCACATCAATGGACGCAAATATATTATACAGGGTAATTTTTTTATCAGTGCACAAATTTTAACCTGTGGTTTTGTATCGTTAATATAATATATTTCGACAGTTAAATCAGCTCATTAAAAAAAAATTTTTTTTTGTTAATTATCCTACTTTTACCTTCTCGTGTGGACACCAAGTCACACTAGAAAATCATTTTTGAAACCTCAACACTAAGAACCTTTTTTATAATTAAACTAGTTTTTTTCGAATAGCGAAACTTCAGCTGATACCCTGACAACGTCATGTCACTACAATTTTTGCAGTAAAGACAATTGTTTGCAACTGGAACAAAATCTCACGCGATTTTTATGAATATTCTAATGTTGAGTATTACGAAATGGTCCGTATGTACATTCTGAGCGGTGAAAGTTTAAGAGAGGCTCAGAGGATGTACCGAGACGAAAGTTCTCGACTTCGTAGCCAAGGATACGTATATCCACCAGTACCCAACGTGCGAACGATATTAGCGGCCAATAACAGATTATTGGATTACGGCCAATTTACTACCCCCCGGCACGCTGATGGACGTGGTAGACCTCATTTGGCGTTAGAAGCTCAAGATTGTGGTCATACAGTAATCCACATAAAGTTAAAGAAAATCATCACCAAGTAAGGTTTAGTGCCAACGACTGACCGGAGGAACCTGCCTGGAAATGTTGCAAAACGTAGTGAGCGAATTGATGGAAGATGTGCCGCTAGCCTACGAGATTGTTACTACCAGCACGACGGTGCTCCACCCCACTACGCGACAACAGTGCGAAACTACCTAAATAGCGAATACGGAGACAACTGGATAGGGCGTGGAGCACCTCAGGTGCCTTGGCCAGCCAGGAGCCCGGACCTCACGCCTTGTGACTTTTTCTTATGGGGTGAAGTCAAACGACGAGTGTACGTTGAAGAAGCACAAAGTTTCGACGATTTTAAATTGAAAATTATGACAGCGTTCGATGATATTAAAAACGACACTCGTATTTTAGGCAAACTAAAACGCAACTTGCTAAAGCGTGCACAGCTTTGCTTAGAAAATAACGGAGGTCATTTTGAGCAATTGTTTAAGTATGTTTAGTTTTGTGTTTATGTCTTTTAAATAAATTTCAATAATTTATTTCGCTGCTAGTTATTATTTCAAACAAATTATGAACGCAACATAAGTTATGTACAGTCCCCACACGGAAATATTGAGCTAATTGCCGTTGTTCGCAACTTGGCCGTTTATGCCAGCCAAGGGTCCGGACTCGTGCGAGGAGTGCTTCGGGATGACTCGGCAACTACGACTTGCCGAACTCTGCTGACCAATGAGGCTGACGTTGCTACGGTTACGTTATAACAAAGATGGTTAACCAATGGCTGACCGCGATTTCTTTGGAAGTTGACGTCGAGGATGACATCGGGACAACTCGGCGACCACGACTTTTGCCGAACTCTACTGGCCAATGAGGCTGACGTTGCTACAGTTACGTTATAACAAAAATGGTTAACCAATGGCTGACCGCGATTTCTTTGGAGTTTGACGTCGAGGATGACATCGGGAAAATTCGGCCACCACGACTTTGGTCGAACTCTGCCGACCAATGGGGCTGACGTTGCTACGGCAATTTTATAACAGCCGAGGAGTTGATATTTGAAATTGACTTTGTCAAACAACACGCCTCTCTCGCTCCCGCATTAGAGTGTCCAGGAATATCGTTAAGTTAGTGGAATCATTAAATCGGCAATATCTCTAGTATTTGTTAAGCTAGAGTAAAAATAACACAACATGTGTTATTGACTAACAATAGCGAAGCAAATATTAAAATTTGTGCACCTATTAAAAAATTACCCTGTATATTATAATATATTTTCTGTGGCCATCACAAATGTGGATGTCGTGTTTGTGATGTTTGGACCTCATACGAATATTTAGACAAACACGGCGAATACACTACGAGAACACGCAACGCCAAGTGGAGTGCTACCATAAGAGTAAGGCCCCACTGGTGCGTTTTTTTTTTTTTATATGAATAGGAAGGCAAACGAGCAAGTGGGTCACCTGATGGTAAGTGATCACCACTGCCCATAGACACCCGCAACCCCGGAGGGATTGCAGATGCGTTGCCAACCTAGAGGACTAAGATGAAATGCCTCTTGTGCCCGTAATTTCCCCGGCTGTCTTACTCTCCGCACCGGAACACAGCAGTGCGAGTACTGCTACTTAGCGCCAGGATTAGCGAGTAGGATGGTGGTAGCGATCCGGACGGACCTTGCACAAGGCCCTACCACCCGCAGACAACGTTGCGACGGCTCAACACATTGTGTGCATCTTCAGAGCATTAAAGGCAGACGCAACGCAACGCAACGCACCAGTCGGGCCTCACTTTAATTAAACCGTGAGCATGTATGAAGAGATTGATGAAAAAATGGGCTGTATCGCAATATCTGTGCATGCTAACATGTATTTCTAGTGTTTTCTATTGTGATATTAAATTTACTGTCGTAATGTTTCAGGTGTGCAAAGGAATGGCGTACTTAGAAAGGCAGAATTATATTCATAGAGATTTAGCCGCCAGAAATTGTTTAGTTGGAGACGAAAACGTAGTCAAGGTGAGTTCATATTAATAGTAATTTGTGTGCATAACTCTTCATTGTACGTAAATCACAGTGCAGTAACGAAACAATACAAAACAAAATTAATAAAGGGCATTTCTTTCACAATTTTGAAAATTCTTGAGTTAAAAAGTAACCTTTAGTCGAGTTAAACAACGTCCCAATCCCGTGGAAATAGCGGGATAAAACTAGCCCTTGTGTTATTCCAGATATCCAGTGAATTACATACCAAATGCTATCCAAATCTTTCCACCCGTTTTAGCCTGATAGAGCCACAAACAACACTAATGGACTTCGCATTCATAATATATTAATAATAAAATGTTATTTTAGGTGGCTGATTTCGGCCTGGCGCGGTACGTGCTGGATGACCAGTATACGAGCTCTGGCGGCACCAAGTTCCCCATCAAGTGGGCGCCGCCCGAGGTGCTCAACTACACGCGCTTCTCTTCCAAGTCCGATGTCTGGGCCTTCGGTGGGTATCTAAACGCGGTCTACTTACCTGTAGGTAGTCTTTAGTGTTCGACTCAGGCTTTATACTGTGAAAAAAAAATTAGTATTATTCGTACTAATAGTGTTAAACTCTTTAACCGCCGTGGTCTTGAAATAAATTTAAAATAAAGTGTATACATTCATGATACTGTCAAAATAGTAAAATTAAGGGGAATGTTACTAGAAAAAAAAATTACAAGCACTGTGGATAAGAAACTACTGCCAACGCTATTATCTTGCGAGAGTGCTTAACAATTGTACTACAAATATTTTGTTTAATTATTAGTTTACAAGCTTATTAAATTTTTCCAAACAAACATTTTGATATAAGACATAAAATTGCGACTGACACTCGGCGATACTGGCATATTCGGCATTAATCTGACCGGCGGTTAAAAGGTCAAAGAATAGTAACAGCTTATTCTTTATCAAACGCGACCAGTTCTCTGTAATTTAAGTCAAGAAAATGCTGTTCGTAACTAAAAACGAAAAATAAAATGGTGATGAAATAATAATTGTCTTTGGTTCCAGGTGTTCTAATGTGGGAAGTGTTCACTTGCGGTAAAGTACCGTATGGACGGATGAAGAACTCTGAAGTTGTAGAAATGGTTCAAAGAGGGCATCTTCTAGAGAAACCCGCCGGCTGTTTACCTGAAATTTATAATGTAAGTGTGCTGCTTTTTTTTTAAATATCTGTAGTTACATAATTAAAAGGGGGATTACAATTCGTTTATTATGATTCCTTTTTGGCCAAACTGAATGTTTTCTAATACTACTATTTGTTGTACCATTTCTTAATGTATTTCAAGTCGATTGGACTATCAGAAGCCGGTAAAAATTGAGATAAGTAATGCTTATGAGAGTTTAAAAAGGGACGGCCTAGTTTCTTGTGGCACATTCATCTTGGCGATGACGTTCTTTTGGACAGAGTTCGTAGAATAAAAAAAAGACATGTCAAAGAGCCTTTTGTTGCTAATTTCGATTGTCGGCGAAAATCATAGGAATCAAGTAATAGGCGATGCGATCACTTTATACGCCCACAATCACGCTAAGCGGGGCCTTTTTAGGTCTCGTTACCTCAGGCTCCGTCCGTGCTGTGTGACTTGTGCATTTGTGTTAATCTCGATCGTGACTCACCGCGCCAGACGCTTCGTTCGTTGACGCAGCCTGATAGTGGCTTCTTTTATAGGTGATGCGAGCATGCTGGCGCTTGCAACCGGACGAGCGGCCGTCGTTCCGCGGCCTCAAGGAGGAGCTGGCCGTGGTCGCGCAGGGCGTGCTGACCGATTGACTGCGCCTGCTGCTCACGCTGCTGCGCCCCGCGCCGCCCGCCGCCACGCTGCCGCGCGCGCGCCGCGCACACGCCGCCTCGCCCGTATAGCAACAGCACGCGCCGCGCACCACGCTACCGACACATTCCAACTCGCAACGCGTCCGCTGCTGAACGAACCCGACAGGACTGACGCGAAGGCGTACAATAAATACTGTGGTGTATAGATATTTATCTAATATTGTGATGTGGATGGATGGATGACAATATTAACCAAATTGATAGCTCCGCAGTATTTATTGTATAGTTGACCGAGAAAGTCCTTTACCGCCTTCGATGTCTTCTACGGCTTAAAACATCAAAACCATTTTTCACTCACAAGTCAATGTGACAATCAACTTTATTGCTTTTTTTTTATGATGGAGGAACTACTATTAAAAATGCTGAAATACTTTCTTGCTCGACTATACGTCTAGCCTTCGCCTGAGGGTAATACCTGAGTGGACGCTCGATGGCGTGCGTGTTAAACAAATGAAACTCATACTGGTGTCCTGAGTCGACGCTGCACAGAGCCCTCTGCCGCTGCCCGCTACGCTGCACGTCCCGCCGAACGCTCCGCCTCAGGCCTTACGCTAACGGCAACTTCTTCCGCATCCACCCGGTTGCCAGCAACTCTCGCGGTGTCATAGGAGAGCCAACGTCACACGTCACACAAAACTTGAAACTAATTTTACTGTAACTTTTTATGAATGGCGGGCTCTTTGAGCTATTCTCGTGCGAACTTTAGACTTGGTTTTGTCGGTGAACAGGAGTAACTTGCGTCATGTGTTGTAGTGGAGGCCGGAAAATAATTGTGATAAAGATAAAAATGATAAATTTGGCGTGATGTAGTCGGTGGTAATGAAGCGAATCAGCTCGTCAGAAACCAGTAGCGACCGAATGAGTAACATCGATTTTTACTGCCCATTGCTTTAGCACATTGAAAACACAATAACGATGTATAATTATTAATCGATTAACGATCACTACTTCATGTCTTTCTTTGTTTTATTACGGAATGCAGTTTTTGTTCTAGCTGACAGTTTGTTCGCTTCGTAGCTCTGACGTTGACTAAATATGAAACTGATTTGTATTTGCATTTTCTAACGGGGCGGCTGTCCTATCCTTAAATAATAAATTAGCATTTAAAATTATAGTGCCGCTTTGGCAAAAAATAAATCCGATACCCACACAGTGTTATTTTTGTGTATTTATTTAATGGGCTACATAGACGTGGCTTACTTAATATTTTTACCTACTATAGTTGCCCCAGCAAAGAACTCAAGTTATGAAAGTGGGTACAAACAAACAATTATTTTCGGTAACGCGTCGGTTTTTATACAATATCTTTATAGGCTACGGGGGCTTTCATTAACCAAGCAGGCGATTGAGTCTGCTAAATCCATTCGCTACATAGGTAACTTTACAGAACGTTCATTTTTGTAGTAAAAAAATATTAAATTATAATTTGTATAATGTCTAAAGAAAATCCAAATGTGTAAGATACATAATCATAATAGCAATAGATTTGTTTATAGTACTTAGAATCCAGATAGATCTGACAGCGAATCGAGACAATAAACACGCGATCGAATAAAAATGGGAATTGATAAACGAACAAAAGGAATTGATGATTTCATTAACTTAACTGCAGAATTTAAGCTCACTAGCGCGCCGTCCACTGCCAATCCAACGCTTTTGGCATGCCATGTTTAGCGATTCAATTATATAGCCCGTGCGCTATCCCAGCTGTAGTTGTTACTCATTTGCATTCATACATTTTATCATATCATTATCCATTAACGTTTTACTGTAAATAAAAAGACTACACATATTTAAGTTAGTTTGTAGATAGTTATAGTGTCATTTTTGTACATGTAGTCATTCATTTGCGCGTGAAGCAGTATTTATGTATATCGTAGTGTTGTCATATTGTTCCATGCGTCATATATAACGTTTAAGGCCGTGAATAGCTTATTGTGATCATTTTGTGCATCTATATGATGTAATGATAAGTGGCAGATACGTTCCGAGAGGAGTACAGTCTAAAACCCTATAGTTTTTGGAAATGATAAAAAAAAAACTGCAGTCAATATTAGTCTTTCGTAATTAATAAAGAACCGACAATATTAGACTGGAAAAAAGGCATTTAGTAAACATTCCTGGGTCCAGAGAGCAAATAAATGACAATTCTACTTGTTTTCCTTTACAAAATAAGTAGATTTGGAAAATATCGAATTAAAACCACGAAACACTGTGGACTTCCATCTATTATATGTAATTGCTTGTGGATTTTTCATTTATAATATTTATGATTCCAGTTTGGGAGACAATTTTAGGATTGATCTTGCAAGAAGGTTGAAGTCTGAATCATATTCTAATCACCTGCGTTGGGTTAGATTTTCTAGTTAAAAAAACTATAATTGACATTATAATCATTTTGTAAATATTTTCGAAGTAATTTTCTACTGCAGATGGCGTCACAAAACATTCCATTGTGTATTGTGTTGAAAGATTTACAGCATATTTTTTTTGTAAATTCTTTGTAGAAAATAATTACCTAGTCATATTTAGCGTAAAGGACAGACGACATAAAAATATGTGATAAAATTTTGATTGAAATCTTATCATGCGTCGCAGTTAGTAGGCGAATATATATATTTCCCGTGTGATACGGCTTTTAACTTTTTTTAAGAACCACATCAGCAAACTAACTAAAAGGCTTATATCTTGTTCCACCATGAACAACGTGCCAATGTTAGTGTTACATTTATTACGTTTAGGAAAAAAATACAAAATACAGGTACATGTGAGACTAAATATTTGATACGAACATTGTCGTCGACACAATTATTTGCGACCTATTATTATGGAAAGTGAAGTGGTGTTTTTGATCATTTAAAAAAATATTCCTTTTGTGTATAAATACACATTTAGCTATAATTTATACGAACGCAACACGTATGATTGCATATTTTCCTCTATTGTTTTCGAATGACCAATCGCTAAACCTTAAAACATTGTATGTATGGAGAAATTGTATACAAATAATAGCTACATGTTTAATAGGTTTCTAGAGCGATATCAAGCTGTTATTCATATCAGTAAACCCTTTCTAAGGTTTATTTTCCTATTGGATAATACTATATTGCGTAATTTCGAAGACAAATTTTATTCTATAAATAATGACAAGTCCACTATGTGATTTTACAATAGGACGTTACGTACGCAGATATAGCGTATAATTATGGTGAAAAACGTCTGCGAAGTGGATAGCGCCATCTACTGGTAACTTGCTTCAGATTGTACAGTAATTAATTTGTATAACTGTTTTGTAAAACTAGTAAGACAAGTAAAAATATTGTAATCACATGCAGTTTGTTTTTCTCGATCACCTGTCCGTCTTAGGCTCCTATTATGCGACTTAAAATAATCTGTAATGTTTTGAGTGCCACTTAACATACTTATTTCTTTTTGTTTTAATTAGTTTTTGAGATACTTACCTAAAACGGCGACATATTTTTGAAATCATTGCAGTCAGGCATTTAGCACAAAATGAATTGATGACAGTTTTTGAATACGGTCGAATCTGAGACTAATGAGGAAATTGATTGAGCTATGCAAGTTAATGCTACCCGCTCTAAATAGATCAAGAAGTTAAAATCTGTGGCCTTTATAGGTATCATTAGTTGTAAACGTCAACATAATACTGCAGAAATAGTGCAACACTCATTATTATTTGCTTTATTGGTAAGTGTAAATAAAACATTACTTTTTATTAAAATTATGGTTACGACTAATTAGAATAGATATAATTTACAATCTCAAAGCCAAAACAAGATGGCACATCCAAAAATCGGTGGACATAGTAAAATTTCAAGTATAAATCATTCGCAGGTACAAGATTATTATTTAGTACAATAGAGAGTTCTGTGTTGTACAATATTTACAAAAGCATAGTTTATATTAAATGCAGTTATAAAAACTAATGAGTTGAGCTATTCCCACGTTCAAACCCCGACTTTAAACTATTATTTTAGAAGGGTCACTATAGTTCAGTCAGAGTCAGATAATCATACTGAGCAAAATATATTTGAACACTGACATTAAGGCCTTGTTTCAATATATTTAGACACTCGCCGTCTGACTCTGACTAAATCCGCCACTGAGTGGGAGTAGCCCAAATATTTTTTTTGTGGCATCTAGCAAATATTTAACATACATGTTTGTTATGACACGTCACACGTTCCCTTCTTCCATCCATGAAATTAAAAACGACAAGCAAGTTGTTTAGAATGGCCAGTAAATATTTCTAAATAATTAATAAGCCACATAAGCGAGTGCCTGTATAGGTTATGGTGTTAATTATTTTAATGGGTAATTCGTGCACCTTCAATAGAGTTCAAGAATGGTCAGTAAAGTGTTACGCCGGATGCGAAGCGTAAATTTCAACGTTATTTTTCTGCATTTGTCGTCGTCATCGAGCTGTCTAGGTGCTCAAAAATGCATATAAGGAACGTTGGGTAGCTTCAGATGCCCGAAGGGCAAGACGGCAAGAAATAGGAACCCCGCGGTGTGGAGCTCCGTCGACTTGGTGTACGAATTTGTAAAATAGTTTAAGAGGAATTTTGGACTACTTTGAAATCATAAATGCGGAAATTGTACGAAAGTATCTGGAGACTATTCTGGTTCGAATTAGAATGGACCAATTCAGGCTGAAATCGGTGATAAAGCAAGGCTAAAGTTTTGTGTTTCAAAGATCTGATTCGCTACCGCTTTCACAGCGAGCGAACTAGCCGGCACGCACCCAATGAACCAGGCCTACTAAACTTAACATAAATCTACAATAATAACATGGGTATTTGACATAAATAGTGATCACTGCTTCTATTTCGCTCTTTACTTAGTTAAGATTAAGACATACCCTGTCGTTAGAATTACAGAATATTAGCATATTTGTACAAACACTAGCATGAAAAGACTTTATCATTGATCTTTTACGGTTCACTGTAAACAATATTATACTTTACTTTTACCTACTTATTTAATAAAATGGTGGTCTTTAAACTTGTTTTCATTTCAAAAGAACATTTTAATTTAAATTTTCTAACAATAAATTACGCATGACAGATTTAAAATGTACAAGCGGCTATAAAAGAGGGTATTTATAATATTAAAATTAGATACTCATAATCCAAGTTAACAACTTCAAACAATAAAATAACGGAACACCATCATGAATAACTATTTATAAATCTTAAGGTTTCTTAATATTTTATTAACAAGAAATAATTAATTTTCAAATGTAACAAATTGAATTCTTGGTGTTCTTTTTGTTTCTCGCACTAACAATAACAACAATAATTGTGACAAATTCCACTACCAGTTTCTAAAATAACTAACAACTAAAAGATAATTATTAAAGTGAAGTGTCTGACTAGCTAATTAACTAATTAAGCCCCATGACTGCAATTGGATTCATTTCACCACCAGGTTTTCATCAGGTGACCCACTTGCTAAAAATAAATTTCTAGGGTCTTCTAGGCAACAAACTTGCTCTTTGTGCCGATTTTTGGCAACACTGAATCCTTTCAGCCTCTTAGTAAAATACATAATCCCCATTTCTAGTGGCATACATGGAAAAGGTTTAATAGATAATTAATCAAAATAATTAGTAGTGAATATTAATTTAATCACAGATGCCAAATAGTGACTTGTTTGGGTTATTTGCAGTTCTCGTGATTAGATTTGCTTCTCTTATTTCATTACTAAAGGATAAAGTATTTTTCTGACAAAAATTAAAGCTGGATCAGATAGTAGTTTCATTACTACTTCAAGTACAATAAGTCACATGCAGTATTCAGTGCACTAATGTTTGGCGGTATGATTTGTGACTGCATTTGTCAAGAGAAATAACTGTCAACCAAGAATAATTTTTAGAAGTTCCCTCATATTTTTAAAAATGGCAAGAATATTGGTGACAATCTGTGGAAAGGCTAAGTAAAACTGGTTCATAATTATTACAATAAATGTATAATATAAACTATAACTCAGTAGGTATACATACTCACCTTACATACTAGCAAAATAATCTAATATTTATAAAGTAAGCTTAACATTAAGTATTTATCTTTCTAAATTGTTTATCAAGTCCTGTATAATGCCTTGTCGTTATTTAGTAATATTATCAAATACTTGGCCCAAATACCATTCAGGTGGCTGTTAAACATCTGTTGGTAAGATGTCCGGTATTAAATATTGACATAGATCCATCTCAGAGCTCACAAATGTTACTTTGCTTGACGTGTTTTCATCCAACCTGCAGACAAAAAATTATAAAACAAAAACATTAAATTGTGCTGTTTGTAAGAGTTGTAAATGCAAGACCTGGAATGTACACCTAATATTGTATTTAAGAAGCAATAGTCTAAATTCACATGCACAATTAACTTGGGTGTGCATTATTCAGGTCTTTCATTTTAGCTTGTACAACTACATTATTATATCTGTTAGTATTTATGTCTTTATCATCTTTGGTAAGAAAATATTCCCATATTGACTTGGCAGAGGCAATCATGTCTAAGATCATAAAAATATTTATTATACTGTTATCAAATATTATGAATACCTACCACATTTAATCATAACCTTAATAGTTCATCATTACATAAGACATTAACAATATTAATAAACATCAAACATTTTTAACAGGATGTGAAGCATTAACCTTGAGTTAGATTCCGTTAACATTAATTTTTAGTTCTGCATGCTGCATTCAGTAATTTGAGCTTTTGTATAAGTCAAAGTGTACAAACCATCCTTTGATAACAGCCCAGCAACCCGAGAAGAATGTTGGGGCATTGATAATCAAGCAAACTCCGAGGCGCTCTGGATAATGTCTACTGAGGAGCCAGATGAGGTTTTTCAGCACTTGGTAGTCCATGCACGACAGTGTGAACCCATTCAGGTCGAACACTATGCACAGGTTGTCAACCACTTCCTCAAAACATTTTTTACTGGCGTCTTCCTGAAAAATAGATTTTATTTTAATGAGGAAAGTGACACACAAACCTGTAACTATGGTACTGCTAGTATTTTTCTTGTTAGTGATGGCTGCTGCAAAGTTTTAACAGGTCCAATACTATTTCTATATAATCTAACTATATAGTCCAAAGCTTCTTCGTAATGCAATCAACATAACTATATCTGAGTGCAGACTTTCCCCAGTAAATAACAAACTAGTCCCCAAAATGTAATGCTAAAGGACTATAACCAGTTGTGAGATATAAATTGGGGTACAGTCAATGTAGGATTCAGAACTAAGACCTTATAATTTATGGCACAGGAATTAAATGGGGGGCAAAAATTATCTGGTTGTATTTTCCGGTTAAAAGTTATTAAATTACCAAGCAGTAGACTATAAACTTAGTGAGGTCATCAATGTTGCGGTCGTTGGAACTGTGGTTCTTCGCAGGAATGTAAACAATGGGACGCCCGGTAATGTCCCGGTGCCTCAGAACTCTGGCCTTATCTTTGTACTTCTCTATTAGTTCCGTGTCCTTATGCAACTCAGTCACACCATATTCTGATCGCCATTTGTTGGTTTTAATGATAGCCTGAAACATTTGTTTGATCGACCGATGTAATAATGTAAGTATATCCTAATAATTGACTGTTACAAAATATTGATGAAATGATAAGGTAGGAGTTTGATTAATTAGTAAATAAGTTGAACGTTTATTTAAAGCCTGTAAATAAGTTACCTGGAATGCACTGTCGACGGTTTTAAAGGCGCGTAAATATCTTCGTAAAGAGAAGTCGTTGTGGTACTGCGATGGGTCGGCACTTGCTATTAAATTCATCCGTTCTTTTAGTTGCTTCAAATCGTGTTCATTTACGGGCTTCGGTTCTTCCGCCATGGTTGCCGCAGCAAAGTCAAATTATTTTCCAAGAAATGTGAATTTGGTTTGTTCTCAAATTAATTTAAGTGTCTATAAATTAATAATCAATAAATTGAAATATTTTTACAAAAACACCTCGCTTCATTTACACAAAGTCAAAACACCAGGGTCATAGATAAGATAAGTAAGAAATAAATGGACACTATCTGTCACTGTCAAAGTTTTTTTTTAATTTTAGTTCCCTCTGGGAACGGCTAATGAATCTTTGCCCATACTGCCACGTAATTTTGTTAAAAAGTGAAATCATGTCTTGTGTCTTTTTATGATTTAAAATTATGGTAGTAATACATTTCATGTCTTTAAGATATTGTTTTACTTATACGGAACCACTCAGTATTTGATCAGGGCTTAATAGGAAACCATGAGATTAAACCCATTTTTTTACTAGCTACCATGCAAGTGGGACAAGAAACTGTGATAGCGGAATAGCAAGGTAAGTGTTATTTGTTCATTCCCAATGCGACATTTACAGTAAAAAGTGAGCGGCGAAACAAATATGTACTTACAATTAAAAAAAAACAATAAGATGTATGTTAATTCTTTATTAATGATGGTAGAAACAAACTTATAATATTATGCCATTTATGACAAAAGACCATTAACGGTGAAGGCTGGTAGGTGAGGGATAGTCCTCCTGAAGTCGTCAACATCGCAGCAGAAGCTGTATCCCAGGTCGATTCTGTCAATATGCCAACCGACCCAGTTGAAGGCAGCATTGTTGCGGCAGCGGTCCGTGCAGAAGGTCAAAGCCCGAACTTCCGCTTCAGTGTAGTAGGGGTTGTTGATACTTACGAAAGCTGTGCCCAGGCGTCTTGATTCATCGTAGACGACCTGCAAGGTAATGCAGTCAGCATTGATGATTTTTATCGCAATAAATTTTCGTACATGACTGATATAGCGATAACCCAATTTGGTGATTGGTAGCCCTGGGTTCTAACTTGGAAATTCGAATTTCTTATCATGCCACCCGTCTCACTCACTTATTAATCACTATCAAAGTAAGCAGGACGACTCGGATGAAATTTGAATTTCTAATTTCGGTTTATAAGGTCTGACTAAATGCTTAACTAATGTCTACCCGTATGTATGTAAACCCCACAATGGGCCTATATCGGATGGTCGAATAAAGGGTGGGTCTAAGTAATATTTGGCGGAGTGATCGTTTGGTCTAAACTGAATTTATACTGAAACCATTGTCTTTTCAGGAAAATTATAAAATGAACCTAACCTAGTCCACTTCTGTAAAATATATTCTGAAATTATCTATACTGCATAGGAGAGGGCCACATTTTTTGCCACTGTGTCAATATATTTTCCGAAATATTTTTGTTACCCACAGCTAGAGACATTTTAGACCAGAGTAATTAATTCGACCTAACAATATTATATGCTAGATCAAAAAATTGTTCGACCCAAACGAAGGGCTCCCTTAATTAGTACTATTGTATTTTAACTTACTCTTACTGCAGAATACTACGTCGCTAGAGATCATGAGTTTGATTTACCTTGTAGTAGTAAAGCGGGACGGGCAACTGCGGATTGTTGTTGGCGTCGCGATGCAAGTAGATGTCACGGAGGACGTTGTTGCCGTCACGCAGCTGGGTCACACCGAACGTGCCGGTGTAGATCATAGTGTGGTAGCCAGCAGCACCGATGCGTGCGCGCAGGTTCTAAAGACAAGGTGGGAAAGTATCATTTAGTCTTAAGGGAGGATTCCTTGCTTTTCTTATAAATATTTGAAGTCTCTTCTGTAGTAGGTACAGATTATTTATTAGAATAGATATATGAAGTAATTTTTGAAACATAAAATTGAGAAAGTATAGTGCGTTGTAGGCGCTCCTTGTGGTACCTACTTTGATTTATATTTTTTTTTTCGGAATAAAATGTCTGCTTAAAGATGTCTTTCATCAGGTTTTTGGCCCGGCACGCTTTCACTGTATTCACTAAACGGAGTGGCATCGAAAGAAGCAGGAGAAAGACCAGAACACTGTTGAATCTTAAATGTCATTGGACGATATAGAGCCCAAGGCTTTTTTTTAACACAGTAATCAAGGGAGTTACCTGTTCAAGCCAGTTCCAGTTGCCGCCGTTGAACGGCTGCCATTGAGGCGCAGCGTTGATGAACCAGAAGGTGGCGCGCTGGCCCGTGGCGAACACATAGTCGGACTTCGCAGCCAAGTGACCACGCGATAAGAACTGGACGGTAGTGACGTATTTATCGGCTTGCTCTTGGCCTACAATGTTCGCGATCGAGATTTTCTGTTGCACCTGGGTGTAGGCATTGTTAACAGCCAGACCAGGGAACCAGCTACCCGCTGTAACAGGAAAGATGTTAATTTATACAAATAACTTTCCCATTAACTCAGCTGAAATCATAACTAAATTTGAAATTTGGATTCTTCTGTGCCTTATGAAGGCAAACATCAAAGGGAAGTAGTAAGTAAGTAAGGTAGTTTGCAACTACCCCGTAAGGGATACTACAGACGTGAATTATGCATGTGTATGCATGTGTACGTTTATTTATTTAGTGGTAACTATGGCGTTAAGGTGGTCGAATTGTGACTGGGTTGTGTATGAGCCTACAGCATTAGGCGACGTAGTGGGGATTAGTTTGTGCATCTACTTACATGAAAAAGATTTTAGAATCGATTTTGCGCAATCAAAGTCATTTACTCAAAAAGTTTTCCAGTATTCGGCGAATTTGCCTTGCTGTTACTTTTTATAGATTCTAGTAAATCTGAAAGTTTGCCAAGTTATTAATACCTAACCAGCTGGGTCGGTCTACACCAGTTTGGTGGACGGCGTTGGCGGGAGTTTGTTCGTACATCACGTACAGCACTTCCAGGCGATTTTGGTCGAAGCAGGACACGTACAGAGGATATAACCATCCGTTAACAATGAAACCCACTCTGAAAAGAAAACCAAACAGTTTGTAAAATACGAGTATAAAAATATAAATAACAACATTCGTTGGTATTTAAAAATAATACTGTATCAAAATGTGACAATTGCTGGTACATCGGATTTCTTTGTGTATTGAATCTATATCACTGATATAAAACAAATTACATACTGAATCCGAAGATGAAAACGCATTCTTTCAATTTAAAAGTTAGTATGACCGATTAGTTTGTGTGTGTGTGTTGTTTGGCGTGTTGTTGTTATGTTTTGATTTTTGTGACAAGTCACATAATGTAGTTGTTACTTACTGAATAATTAAGTTGTTGTTGAAGCATCTGTTGTTGGTGCCTAGAGTATCGTGGTAGGCGTGCGCAGAGCATGTCAGGCCTCCGAACGCTCCATTGCCATTCAACCACCCAGCGCCAGATACCAGGTTGTCGTTTACACAGGTAGCAGTCTGAGGTAGGACAGACGCATGGTTTTAAGTACAAGTCCTGGTTCATAGATCTGATGTCACTTTTTTTAAGGGTGGCATGCGCAACTGACCTGATGATTCAGCACCATCATTCACGGACAGCTAGTGCCCCCAATTGCAGATCCGTTAACAGCTTAAGAGGAATGCCACATGTGCCAGTAATTTTCTATATTTTTTGTTGGCTGTTTTACTCTCCACACCGGAAAACAACAACGCGAATACCTACAGCTGTTCCGAAGATCAACGAGTAAGATAATGACAGCTATCCGGATGAACCTAATACTTGCTAGGTTACTAACTCACTCTTTGTCGGTCTCTCGCTTAATGCTCCTCTCATTTACTCAAAGGTTAACTGGTAGAGATCCCTTATAGGGATAAGTTCGCCTTTGTGCATATATTTAAGGTCTTTTTTTGTGATTTGTCTCTGCTTCTTTATATTTGTACAATAAAGCATCTACTTACTTACTTGCAAATTAGGTATATATAAATACTTACAGCAGTTTGGACTCCGGATTGCGCTAGCTGGGGATGCTGGATGGTGCGGCCTGAGCCGGTACAGGCGATGGTGACTTGCTCTCCGCTGTTCAATCGGATCTGGCCCGAGTTTCCATCGGCGGCCATATAGTGGCCTCCACGAAGATACACCGGCTGAGGTTGGCCAAGGTCACCATTCACTCGGATGGTGCAGCCTGCAAAGGAAAGCTTTAATCAAATCTGACATTGAAAAATTTGCCAAGAATCAAATATCTCTGTGTTTACTGAAGGAATTATTTACCGCCGCTGCGAGCTTCGACTTTGCTGGTGACGTTTGAGCCCCATTTTTGCTCCTCAACAGCCAGCCAAGCGTCCAAGTAGTCATCCCAGTCGTCTTCGTTGAGGACGAACACTAGCTCTCCGGGATCTGGCATGTCAGCGGGCATCGCCGCCACCGCCGCTGCCAGGGCAGCAACCACCAAAACCAGACGCATCATCTTCTGATCGGAGTTTATGCTGCTGTACTTAGGGACTAAGTCAGCATTTATAACATATTACAAAGCATTTATATGTACGCCGTATCTTAACACGTTCGCTGCGGGGCTCAACTTGAAAGACTTTTGGCTGGTGCGGTTGAGATCGAATCAGCCCAATCTGGAACTCTTTTACAGTGCGGGTGAGGCCGAATCGCTCTCAAATTTCAGTAGTTACTTAGATCCTTCATAACTTTGCCAAGAATAGGACCAGGGTTTTTTTTTTGTGTTGTAGTCATTGCTTAGTAAATATTTTAAATACACTTAGCTTCGCCCTTGGTTCTGACCTCTGGCTTAAGAAAAAATACCTAAAGAATTTTTGAGATCTTTTAGACCTCAAATCGCACTAAATTTTATTTGAGACTAGAGCAGGGAATGGCACTTATAGGTAAATTATCGATAAAAGAATGATCATCTTATCGAACATCTTTAAAGGCGGTTAATTGTGTGTTATAACAAATATTTGTTCCTGGGTCATGGTTGCTTATCTATTTAAGTATTTATTTATCTATACATACATTTGTTAATTGCCGCTTAGTAGCAATAGTACAAGCTTTGTTTAGTTTAGAGGTAGGTTTGTATAAATGCTCTATCAGGAAGAAAAAAAAATTTGGTTTATGTTAAATAAAACCCATTCATTTATAACATTATACAGTGCAGATACTTATATGTATGATAAAAAATAATAATAGAAGGATACACTGAAATAATTATGTAAAACACGCGTGGTTCAGCGTCGATAACTAGCACCGCACTAACGTCAAGCTGTCGACTCCCGCGTCGCCCGCCCCCCGCTCTGTGCGGCCTTGAGGTCAAATTCCTTGAGGCTAAATAAACCTCAACCCGCACTGTGTGAAAAAAATATATGCCCAGTGCGTTCGAGGCTTATTTAGACCTCTAACCTTTTTTCTGTATAAAAGAGTCAGCGTTTGAGAAACATAAAGAAATGTATATTTGTCTTTATCATACGCCTTGTAAGTAAGCGGCAACAGCTCCCGCACGAGAGAGATATCACAACTTTTAGCCCCGCACCGACGTAATGTCGAGCTTGAGGCGGTTTTACCTCAACCCGCAGTGAACGTGTTAATTCAGAGACCGAATCAGCGTTGAAAAATTAATTGATAAAAGTTAATCAATCATAACTGAAAATATCTTGCTGATTGATAATGTATGCGGACCATAAAGTACCCGATTATGATAAAGACTGATGTTAATAAGTTAAAAAGTTGGTTTCATTTTAGCTAATCACTTGATTACATTGGATATTCATGAACATTTACGTAATGTTCACGCCAACTGCATTAAAATGTCTCGAGCGCGTGAAATGACGGCACAATGGCGGGTGTTTGGAAATGGGTGTGGCTCGGTTTTTGGATTGATTCAGCTACGTTTAGTATATTTACGTCTTATTTCATATCTATGACTTTTAATCTGCGTAATCATTACAATGACATCAGGTTTTTTGAACAAATTCAATAAGTGCGGTGGGTCTTTATTTTCCTATACCCTTCACCTTGTGACAACATAAAAGTACCTATTGAAAAAGTTTTTTAACATCGCCATCTCTAATGTATTACGAGTATTCTATGATTATCGTCATGTTCTGCCTTCTAATGAACTTTTAATGATGTTGATTCAACGACGCGGGTATATCAGTGTATCTGGACATCTTAGCATCCGCCGCCGTCGGTGTGTGTTTGTAAGTAGTTGGTGTTAGAGGTTGATTAATGTAAAATTATAGTTATTTTTATTTACAGTCGACGTCAAGATATCTTCACACTTTAGTGCCTTGTCGCTCCAAGCACTTCGACAACTTCATATGAAAGTTTAAACATGAAGTTACTACGAATAATAATTTTTATTCGATAAAATCTCGTCTTAGTTAAAGATAATGAATTAATAACTAAATAATCGGACTGAATAAAATAATTGTAAAAAATGCTTGTTGTATATGTTTTAATATCAAAATAGCAAGCAGCAACAGCTTTAGCGATATTAAAATAACACTTAGGCCAAAAGCCCATTGACGGTGAACGCTGGTAGGTGCGGGATGGTCCTTCTGAAGTCGTTGACATCGCAGCAGAAGCTGTAACCGATGTCAATACGATCAGGCTGCCACCGGAGCCAGTTGAAGGCAGCATTGTTGCGGCAGCGGTCTGTGCAGAAGGTCAGAGCGCGAGCTTCTGCTAGTGTGTAGTACGGATTGTTGATGCTCACGAATGCTGTACCCAATCGTCTCGATTCATCGTAGACGACCTGAAAAGTTATACAGTGGTAATAGTATACATACGTGGTTGAATTGGAGGTCGTCTTGTTGAGGAGTTTAAAAACAAATGCAGAATTCATCTTGACCCTGCGTCAAGATGAGATGTAGTTTAAATTAGAGTTGAGAGCCATACTTTTTGTTTTACATGATTTACCTTGGTTGATGTATCGAACGATTTGAACGTATTGAACTGATGGTATTATTTGTTGGTCGTGTTTACCTTGTAGTAGTAAAGCGGGACGGGCAACTGCGGGTTGTTGTTTGCGTCACGGTGCAGGAAGATGTCACGGAGGACGTTGTTGCCGTCACGCAGCTGGGACACGCCGAACGTGCCGGTGTAGATCACAGTGCGGTAGCCAGCAGCGCCAATGCGTGCACGCAAGTTCTGTTAAGTAATCAATTTTACGTATAAAAATGTGACCTAAAAGCTCAATGGGTATATCTATAATAGTTCTGGATTCGACAGGAAATTAAAAAAGTGCCATGAAAAAATCAGGCCCTGTTTCAGCACTCGTTAGGTGTTGGAGCTTGTACCACATTACATGCACATAAATACCAGAGTTAGAAGAAAACCTGTTCAAGCCAGTTCCAATTTCCAGCGTTAAATGGCTGCCATTGAGGTGCAGCGTTAATGAACCAGAAAGTAGCTCGCTGCCCCGTCGCGAATACATAGTCGGACTTGGCCGCCAAGTGACCACGCGCCAGGAATTGGGTGCTAGTCACGTACTTATCGGCCTGCGCTTGGCCAACTGTGTTTGCGATAGCGATTTTCTGCTGCACTTGAGTATAAGCATTGTTAACTGCCAGACCAGGGAACCAGCTGCCAGCTGCAAAACAGTTTGCACATATGTAAATAAATAAGTACCTAATGATATCACGCAATGGAATTATGAAAGGGCGAGAACATTTTCTGGATCTTACCTAACCAGCTGGGTCGGTCTACGCCAGTTTGGTGGACGGCGTTCTCGGGAGTTTGTTCGTACATCACGTACAGCACTTCAAGGCGCCTTTGGTCGAAGCAGGACACGTATTGAGGATATAACCATCCGTTAACAATGAAACCCACCCTAAAAATCACAATACTTACGTAGACTAGACACAGACTAGATATCGAAATATTCCAATATTAGTGATAATAATCTGACTTTATTTAGTTTGTAAATGATTACAAAAGTATTAATTAAAATATAAACTAAG
This sequence comes from Pandemis corylana, assembly GCA_949127965.1. Taxonomy (NCBI): domain Eukaryota; kingdom Metazoa; phylum Arthropoda; class Insecta; order Lepidoptera; family Tortricidae; genus Pandemis; species Pandemis corylana. Next base: position 7,106,928 of record OX421855.1, on the reverse strand, counting down.
GTTGCCTTAAAATAACGTAGTTAAATAAAACTTAGGTTAAAAATTAAAATTGAAATAAATTTGGACCCTTAGGTAGTCCCCATCACGCAGGCAGCATTCCCGCGTTGTATCGCAATTGCGAGTCTTTGTGCGAGAAAGCTGCCCACGCGAGGGTCGTCTGTTGCCTCCCTCAGGCGTTTGCTTACATCAATTACCTACGTTAATTTAAACTCAATTTACTTAATACGGATGATACCCATTGTTTTTATCCTTCGTGTTCGTCTTCTTTAAATTAAGGTCCCGTAAACACCCTTTAAATAGACTTACGAAATGATGGTTAGGACTATTCAAAAACTTGATTTCCTGAAAACGAACTACAGGAAAGTTCAAATATATGTCAAAGAGCAGACGTTGGAAGAGCTTAATAGAAAATTGAAAATATTCTGGATGACTAAAGTTGAGAGATTCTCATGGAATGCATGACTCTTTACTAACTGAATTATCAGGTTGTTGTTGAAGCATCTGTTGTTGGTGCCTAGAGCTTCGTGGAAGGCGTGTCCGTTGCAGGTCAGTCCACCGAACGCACCATTGCCATTTAACCAACCGGAGCCTGACACCAGATTGTTGTTCACACATGTAGCCGTCTGTGGGTTAGTTTTTATGTTTATTTCCCTACATTAACTAACTAACTAGGCCTGTTAAGTTCGCGGTCTCGCTCTCTTTTCTAGAGCTCGTTGTTCCGTGTAAATTTCGCAAAATTCGTTCTTATTACTTGTCTACGTCAAATTAAGATACTTTATGCAAGAGCATTTAGAGTTTCCTTGGACTGTACGTTGATCAGTCACCTACTCAATTAGTCACGACTTTCCTTTTAAAATAAATTCAGATTAGTTATACTGATTACAGACTACTTACTTAGATGACTCATACGTAATTCTTTTTAGTTTTGCGGTAGGTACTTACAGCAGTTTGCACTCCTGATTGTGAAAGTTGAGGATGCAGGATGGAGCGACCGGAACCAGTGCACGCAATGGTGACCTGTTCGCCGGTGTTCAAGCGGATTTGGCCTGAGTTCCCATTGGCGGCCAAGTAGCGATTTCCTCGAAGGTATACCGGCTGCGGCTGGCCGAGATCACCGTTTACACGAATGGTGCACCCTAAATAATACAATCGTCGCAAGCGTTAAAGTCTTTTGGAAGGTCTTTACAATTTTTGCATTGCGTAGTTGTGTGACTACGGAAGTCAATGCAGATTGCACTGCACATGCAAAACTAGGCAACAACGCTCTTCACATTTCGGGTAGCTTGCGCTGTGATGCATAAATTGTCCCCTCGGAAGAGATTGTTCTGTGCAGTGCAATTTTTTTTTCTTAGGTACTATGTTCAGTTCGACTCTTTCTGAACACTCATCAAATACTGGTTTTCTCTAGGAACGTATTTAAAAATTTTCCTTACCGACTAAGTTTATGTTGTTGTTGCCGTTTTACAAGTCAGTATTACAAGTATATTATTTACCACTACGAGCGTCGACATGGCTAGTGACATTGGAGCTGCCCCATTTCTGTTCCTCGACGGCCAGCCAAGCGTCCAAGTAATCATCCCAGTCGTCTTCGTTGAGGACAAACACCAGCTCTCCAGGGTCGGGCATGTCAGCGGGCAGCGCCGCCACCGCCGCCGCCACCGCAGCAACCACCAGAACCAAACGCATCATATTCAAAAGAAGCGCTTTGATACTTGTGCACTTAGGGAACTATGTCAGTTTAATAACTCATCACAGAGTATTTATATGCATGCCCTATCTTATTAAAGACAACTAATCAACGAATCAGCGTTGTCTGAATAAATCCGAAGGATTTGACCTCGCACAATGAGGGTTCCGTACCTACTCTTTTACGTAAACGAAGTCACCATGAGACTGTCATGATCAGTTTCTGTAGTCCATCTGGGACTTATCTTTGTCTCATAAGTTAGCGTGAAAGTACTTCATTCATGGCAGGGGAATAGGTTAGTGATGGCAAGAATTAGTTAATAAGAGAGGACTGTGTCGACCTGGGGTTTGTTACCTCACCGTGCTACCGTCTTTTTGGTCATGTTTTAGTTTCAATGTACAAACTTACAATGCAGTGCATTTTTTTTACATGTCTTTATCTAGTGGTTGCCACAAAAGGCCGCACAGTGCATTTACAGACAGGAAAAACATGGGAATCTTGCTAAAAAAGTTCACAAAACATTGTCGAAACCCTAAAAGTGTATTGATAAAACTAAATCGAAACTGAAAATATCTATTCTTGCTGAATGATAATACGGGCTTAAAGTAGGTACAGGTACCTGATCATGATAAAGACATTTTGGATTAGTTGGTCTGATTTAGGTAATCACTTGGTTTCAATAGGTAGGAAGGTAGGTATATTCTTGAGAAATTATGTCATTCAACACGCTCATGAAGTGCATAAAAATGTCTTAGGCGCGTGATACTAAAATGATAGAAGTTTGGTGTGTGGGTGTGGCTCGCTGTTATATTTAATTATGTATGTGCTATCTATATCGTACCATGTTAATCCATTTAATCAATGTAATCATGTACGATTTTTAAGCTAATGCAATTCGTGTGATCTTTGTTGTCATGCAGCCGCAAATCTCATATTTAAAAACTAGGTATGTAATAAAGGCACAAACACAAGAGATCTTTACCAACGATACAAGATGGAATAAATAAATGAAATAATAAGAAATGCGTGTCCAATGTCTTTTAATAGGTACAGAAGTTATAACTCATAACCTTAACAGTAACTACGTACAGACCCGGAACCAAATAATGCTTAAGACAAAAGACCAGTAACGGTGAATGCAGGCAGATGAGGAATAGTCCTTCTGAAGTCATCAACTTCGCAGCAGAAGCTGTAGCCTATGTCAATGCGGTCAGGTTGCCACCTCAGCCAGTCAAAGTCTGGGTTGTTACGGCAGCGGTCCGTGCAGAAGGTTAAAGCGCGAACCTCCTCCTCCGTGTAGTAGGGATTGTTGATGCTCACGAAAGCTGTACCTCGACGGCTAGCTTCGTCGTACACAATCTGTTAAACAAACGAGGGACGTATTGAAAAACGGAGTCAGAAAATTAAAAAAATTCAAGTGTACCTAGACCTAAGTACGAGTTTAGATTTGCACCATAAAACATCGTTTTGCTTATTCGTAAAATTACCTTGTAGAAGTAGAGAGGCACTGGTAGTTGCTCGTTGTTGTTAGCGTCACGATAGAGGTACACCTCATGAAGGACACCATTGGCATCGCGCAATTGACTGACGCCAAATGTACCAGTCCAGATCTTCGTATAGTAGTTAGCGGCACCAATGCGGGCTCGCAGGTTCTGTTAAGTAAATAGAATTTAAAAACAAAAATAACGCTCTCTGGGGTTTCAACAATTCAATTCGAACCGCAACTTAAAATATTGTTTACAGAGACGCAAATTTACCTGTTCAAGCCAGTTCCAGTTGCCAGCGTTAAATGGTTGCCACTGAGGAGCGCAGTTGATGAAAAAGAATGTAGCGCGCTGTCCGGTGGCAAATACAAAGTCTGTCTTTGCCGCTAAGTGACCACGAGCCAGATACTGAAGATTGGTAACATATTTATCAGCTAGCTCCTGTCCAACAAGGTTGGCGATAGTAATCTTCTGATTGACCTGTGTGTAGTGGCTGTTGATACCACCGGCAACTCCCGGGAAGTGACCCCCAACTGTAAGTACAAACGATTTATAGTATAATGCGTACGGAGTTAATAAAATCGGAAATTGTTAACTTAATTGTTTTTTTTTTGGCCTTACCTAACCAGCCAGGACGTGTGACACTGGTCTGATGAACAGCATTAGGAGGAGTTTGCGTATACCAGACGTACAACACTTCCAAGCGGTTCTGATCGAAGCAGGACCAGAACAGAGGATAAAATGTGCCGGAGACGTCAAAGCCTGATCTGCATTTAAAAAATAAGAACATTGACACTATTCTAAGTAAGTAATTAATATTAGAGAATTTTGTATGTAAGCAGTTGAATATTAGTGTATATCCTAGAATAAAATTGTAAAGTTTTATTCTGGTATTTTTTTTATCTTTTATATTATTTTGCAAAATGACGCGATGACCTTACTCGATGACTACGTTGTTCCCATAGCATCTTTCAGTGGTAGCGCGTGCTTCATACTGAGCGTTGGAGGAGCACGTCAGTCCAAGAAACTCTCCGTTGCCGTTCAGCCAACCAGCTCCGGAGACCAGATTATCATTTACACATGTAGCAGTCTGTTGGGAGAGATGATGACAGTCCTTTATTTGATTGTTATATGATTTTATAGTAAAACTATGCTCAAAAGCTATATTATTTAAATTTTCTCACAAAAGATATTTTTCTGTGGAAGTTTTTCAATAATTTTCTTTAAGCACCTACAGCAGTTTGAAGTCCGGCTTGAGCGAGATTGGGATGCACAATGGTGCGACCGGAGCCAGTACAGGCGATGAGCAACTGCTCACCGGTACTCAAATGGACTTGTCCTGTGGTACCAGTGGCTTCCAGGTAGACGCCGTTGCGCATGTAAACTGGTTGAGGCTGACCCAGGTCACCGTTGACTCTGAGGACACAACCTGCAAAAAATCGAAGGTTTTATTAATTCTGACGATTTTATTAATCGTAGAAAAATATAAATGCGTATTGATCGATGGCTTACGGGCTTATCGGATTTTATCATAATTAATGATTTTGTTTAGATTATTAGGTGCCTTTATTTATTTACTTCTATAGCGAAAACTAAAGAAAGGAGTTTAAAAATAACAAACGACAGTGTCAGTAAGGTGCGAGCTGTCGCGACCTTTGTATTTTATGTTAACGAAGAATGCTCTTTGAAGCAACACTATCGTTTTTTGATTAACGTAGGACTAATATTATCATAAACATAAACCGTGCAGGTGCTTCAGTAATTAATTTCTGATTTGCAATGCCAATTGACAGCTCCCATTCACCTTAATTGTACGCAGAACATGCTACTACTTGAATTCGCTTTTCGAGTTCACGTGAACATTTGCAATTTTAAAATTTAAAATAAAAGAAAATATCAGTGCATAATAAAGCCCTTAGTATAATTTTTTTGTCGCAACAAACGTCCCGAGCGCGTTCACGTTGAAATATCAAATATTATGTGAGCTTTATTTGTTGTTGTTACGTACCGGTAGTCGCGCCAATTTTTCCTTAGCAATTGAAACGTTTACACGAACGCGTTCGAGACATTCGTGTTAAAAACTTACACTAGAGACTCTGAAATGTGAGTAAAATTTGATTTACCATTGTTACGAGCGTTTTGACTGGTAACGTTGGAACTGATCCATTGCTGTTGTTCAATAGCGAGCCAAGCATCGAGATAGTCGTCCCAGTCGTCTTCGTTGAGGACCAAAGCTAGGTCACCCGGGTCAGGAATCTGAGTCGGCAGAGCCGCTGCGACCGCTGCCAAAGCTGCGACCACTAACACTAAACGCGACATATCCAAGGTATTAATATTCTACAACACTGTAAGAGCTACCCTATGGGCTATAATGCCTCTGTAGTGTAAGGGACTATGTCAGCTTACTCAATCGTTACTCATAATTTATATAGAAACCGTTCATATCTTAATTAACCTCAGAAATCAGCGTACAAAATGTATTTGATAATGGCTAAATCAATCATAATGTTTTTCAGATATATCTCGTTGATTGATTCATGAGGGCATACGTGCGAGCCAATGTCTGAATTAGATTTCGTGATTTTGCTAATCACTATTATACGAAAAGATATAAGGGCTAGGTGCTTTGAGTGTTCTGAAAGAGATTGGGCGCGTGATAATAGGATGTTGAGCGAGCGGGTGTGCCTTTCTGTGGCCAATTATTCAACTTTTCGTCGTAAACTTTGCTATCTAATCAAGTTTCTGTTGTTTTCTTTGTTGCGTCGGCTTTTAGAATTCACGACTTCATCTCAAAACATTTTCGTGTTTTATCATTTTAGTAAATAGGCACTTTTCACACTCGTAAACTCTTATCCCAAGCTACTTCAAAATTTCTTAGTTCCATATATCCATAGGTGGGTACTCCATAAATCCATAGCCCTGCCAACCATGCGTGTTGTGAATATGAGGTCCATTTCTAGTGCTGGCTGCTAACTATACATACATACATACATAAATCACGTCTATATCCCTTACGGGGTGGACAGAGCCTAAGGTAACAAGACCTAAAGGTCACGTTTAGCATGATTGTGGGCGTATAGGTGGTAAGGGGAATCAAAATAGATCAAAAGAAGCAACTGGTACATTCTATGTTTTTTGCTTTACTCCCAGACCAGTATGGAAGCTAACTATACATATACTTAAAGCGCATTTTAAACATTAACTAAACTAGATCCTAAATATTAAAATGCACGAGAGATTTTAATCATTGTGCCTGAGTCATCATATAATCAATGAACATAAACCGATCTAAAAAGTAATTACCTAAGTATTATACGATAATTTATTACTACAACCCCTATCAGTTTGTTAAAAAAACGCGCCGCTGGAAGTACATAATAATTGAGACGGCAAAGCATCTGCCACATTCAACATGCGATAAGTTAAACTGAGTATCTCATAGTCTAATCTCAATGGTATTAGCTCTAGCTCAACCTTAGCGATTGGCAGTGTGGCAGAGATGCTAAGACGGTTGGGTTTGAAATATACGGCATTGATAAGAGTAAATTCAAAATAGGTACGTTTTTTAAAGTGACGAAAATTTTGTCGTTATCCTTAGTAATTCGTTGTTTCCATAACGCAACTTAGTTAGATAGTTTGATTCCCCTTTCCACCTACACGCCCGCAACACAATCATGCTATAAACGTGGCATACAAGTCTTGTTACCTTAAGCTCTGTCTACCCCGAAAGGTATATAGACGTGATTTGCGTAAGTTACAAAGAGTGATGAAGTTAAAAAAAACAAATGTCGTAGGTATATGTCTTTATCAGCATTCAAAACCATGTAAACACATAATGATTGGTTATAATCGAGCTTAAAAATCGATTTATTTAGAGATAGCAAAGGTTAGAACCAATGAATATACGTAAATATGCGTTTTTAAATTCATACGTTATAAATCGCGATCTTATCCGTTCCAATTGCTTTAATTTATATCACTATCAAGATCAAGTTATACATTTTGGGTGTCTGAGTAAAGTGGCTTAGATAAAAAAAACCTAGAGGCGGGACCAGACGTCATTTCCCGTCATGATGATTAGATCGACATTTTCAAAAACTCAAAGCAAACGATCCAAAACAAGATACGTAGTAAAAGTCGTGTGTTCGATTTACACTTTGTTATATTAAATAAAAAAAATCAGTAGCAAAACTTTCAGGTTAGAATGGTGTTTCCCAGTTTACAGTTACCTGATAGAACAAGGAATGATTAGAGTAGACCAGCGGGTGTTTAGTCATGGTCGAACTGGGAAGCTCACCAGCTCATCACACTACAACTATAAACGTTCAGCGCCATAGCCTTTAGTGTCAGTATTCGACATAAACGACGTCTAGGTTGCGTTCGCGGTAAAATACTATGGAATTGATAGTTGCTGTTGATATGATGCTCGTAGCGATGCCAATTTGGCCATTTTACCAAAAATTGCCCTAGAGGAGAGGCTTTGGTCATTTTATAGAGGAAATACCCAATTAGAGAGGTAATAAGCCAAAATATGTTTAATGTAGTAAACTAAAAGAAAGAAAGAAAGAAGACATTTATTCCTTTTTGCAAGACACAAATATAAGAGAATATACACACAAAACACAAAAATTACAAAAAAAATAAAAAAAATAAAATAACAATTAAAATTACATTAAAACTGTAGATACCTACATTAAAAATTAAAAAAATAACTAAATACTACATACAAATACAAATAATGCTAATAACAATAGCAATAATGTTTAGCCGTTTTGCCATGAAAGAGCAACAAACATCCAAATTTACAAACTTTCGCCTTTATAATATTAGTAATATAAGATTTTATGTCAAATAAATTACATGGCACTTCCTCTCTATTAGGTTGTCTGCTCTATGGGTCATTCTAAGCTGCCTACTGCTTGCTGACGGTCGCTCGAGAGCACCGCGTTGCCCACGAGCTTGCCACTCGCCGTCCGCGCGTCGACCATGCGCTCACGACATGCAATCAACGCGTGACCTGCCCCTAACACCGAAATTTGAAATTCTACCGTTTCGCTCACACTAATAGTTATTAACATGAGAGTGAGAGGGATGGTGTGATACGAATTTCGGAATAGCCCCCTACGCATTTTCAAGACCGTTCCCAAACCTGTGTAAGTACCTAATAGGGACCGACTAGTAGTGAACGCTGAGCTGGAGACATAGTACATTGTGTATTAAGGGCGGTAAGTAAGGAAATACGATCGAGGCTCTGAAGCGAGATTCGTAATTCTCGTACCGCTCGTGAAACATATAATGTTTTTCATCACATTTGCGAATAAATAAATAAAAATATACGGCAAGAAAACTTATTTACCTATTAAAATTTACACACATATCCATCCGATTGTCTTTTTAAAAATGCTGTCAACTTTGCGTATTCCTTAATGTTGATACAATCCTTAGAGTGGAGAGTGGTTTTCAGCATAGAGTAAGTGGACCACAATGAAGACGGTTTGTATTTATTAGCCAATTCTCCAAAATACGCAAGAAAAACATTTTCAGAACACGAATTGGTTTTATTTTCATTTCTCTATTTTATAAATATTGGTCGTATGCAGCTTTATACCGCTCCGGTAAAAGATTTTCATTAATTATTTTGGCTGCATGGATAATATCTGGCGGTGTTGAATTTAAATCACGCTCTTCGGACGAGGACGAGATTTTTTATAACTTTTACATGTCTTCAAATACAAAATGTAAATAATTATGAATTAATACATCAAATCAGAAGAACTATTATTATTAATTATCAAGAAATTCGTGAACTTTTTTTAAACGGATGGCGGGCTTTTTACCCGCACAACAGATTACAGAAATGTTTCGTTCAGAAACGTTAAGGACAAATGCGCATACAGCCATGACGGAGTTTAAAAAAAAATATCAACGCGTTTATTAAAAAACTATTAAAACGGATTATTAAGAACATTAGTTGAGTATTCAAGTAAAGTAACATGCAGTGAGATTGCAATGAAACTCCTGTTTAGATAATATTTTAAGACAATTTTTCAATTGTGAGTATATAAACTCCTTACTTGAACTCGGAACCTGCATGACTGTGCGCAGTGCTATAAATTAAAAAAAAATACTTACCGACCTTGGGTTTCATGGTACGAAAAAAGCTCAAGGGTTTTATATGGGGCATTACGGCCAAGTTAACCTGTATGTTTTGATACTGTTTACGTGCAATGTGATGAAAAGACTATTAACATAACAGTTAACGAAGATTTTCCACGGAATTCACGCTCGGACAGTTGAAAACAAACGTAGTCTTGAATCAAATAACCGAAATAGCGTGTTCATTTATTTCTTAACAGTTCAATATGTTTTAATATTTGTACATATACAATACATACATTAGACATTAAATCAATATTTTACAATGTAGGTATGGTATTTACTGTAGTGTGTACATTGTTCCACTTAAATAAAGCAATATGCTTACAGAAATTAAAGCATGACTAAATCTTAAATTTTCACCACTAGAAAAGAGTCCATTTACACTTAATTCAGGTAGGTGGGGAACGGTCCTACTGAAGTCACTAATTTCACAACAGAAGCTATACCCGATTTCTATATCATCAGGTTTCCACCTTAGCCAGCTGAAGTCAGGGTTGTTGCGACAGCGGTCCGTGCAGAAAGTCAAAACTCGAACCTCTTCCGCTGTGTAGTAGGGATTGTTGATGCTCACGAAAGCTGTGCCAAGGCCTCTTGATGCATCGTAAATAACCTGTAACATGTTTGAGATGACGATTATTTTAAATGCCATAATACTCGTATACTTTGGTAGCGGCCAGATGCAAACCATTACCCCCCTGTGTGCAGTCGGTTAAGCGCGTCGGCAGAAGTATCAAAACGTCTGCCGACCGGGGCATGGAACTGCGTGGCCATTCGAAATGCCGAGGAGCTTATTCGTATTCGGTCCAGAGACAAGGCACGGTCTGATCCTGATCACAACTCCTGTCTGCACAGTCGGTTCTTTCAACGCGCTACTCTTTCATCCTGTACAGTTTGCTATCCTTATTTAAGTATTGTACATACTTATTCCATTTGATATCTTTATTAAGTACTAGAATAGTACATTATGATACAAGTGTGCTATGTTGGTAATTACACACGAGGCGTATTGTACGCGCGAGCGACAGCGAGCGCGGGTAAGAGAGCCGAGATGTGTAATTACCAAAGCACACGCGTCGCATACGACGTTTTTCAACACATTTGTGAGGAAAAATAAATAAAATTTAGTTAATAAAAGGACTTTAAGAACTTTAGTTTACCTTTGTTACCAGACATTGCTTACCTGGAGCTGCTTTAGAACTTTACTTTATCATTTGGTAATTAACACCTTGGATTTCTTACTGATATAACTGTCCGAACATTGTCCGAACATTATTTTAGTATTTCCAGCGACGGACACTACATTTCTTTATTACTTGAACTCGTAATTTTTAAAGTAATAAAATAACAAAGTCTGAATCAACAATATCAGTGAAAAATGGCGGCAGATATTATTTCTCCGCGCCAATTCGCGCGCAGCACTCGCGCATGCGCGCTGTGCACTTAGCACGCGCGTGACGAAGACACTGACACAGACTGCTAAACAGCCTAATATTAAAATTACAATAAAAAATAATTAATCAATGCCTGAGATTGCAAATTATGTTCAGTTTTAGATAAAAATAAATAATTTGTCGAAATTAAATGTTTATTTATCATGTTTTCCCTAAAATAGCTTAATATTCACGAAAATATTCCTTGTTCCTATAGATAACTGAACTTTTTGCTGAGATTAAAAAATATTATATATTACCGCACTCGTGCGGTAATATATTACAGCACTTGTGCGTAATAAGCTCAATTATGAGCTTAAATGCAGTGCAATAAGACTCAATTTACGAGCAAGTGTGTTGAAAAAGGTATTTTCCCGCGGTAAAAAGTAGCCTATGTCACTCAGTGATAATGTAGCTTTCTAACGGCAAAAGAATTTTTGAAATCTGTCCAGTAGTTTCGGAGCCTATTCAATGCAAACAAACAAACAAACAATCAAATGTTTCCTCTTTATAATATTAGTATAGATAGTATAGATACGTCAGTGTAGTCTTATCATTCTACGGAGCCTCCATCATTGCGCCCTGATTTGTGGACACCATGCCAGCGGTATTACAAAGTTTTAGCGGCAGGCAATATTTACCTTGTAGTAGTAGAGAGGCACTGGAAGTTGCTGGTTGTTGTTGGCATCACGGTACAGATAGATGTCTCTGAGAACACCACTGGCATCGCGCAGCTGACTCACGCCGAACGTCCCGGTGAATATTTTCGTGTTGTGGCCAGTGGCACCAATGATAGCACGGATGTCCTATTCAAACAAAATTAATAAAAGTTTTCTGAAAAATGCAAACTGGATATTTTGTCTAAAGATGTATAGCTAGTAAGACTTGTTAACCTGTTCAAGATAGTTCCAGTTGCCAGCATTGAATGGTTGCCACTGAGGAGCGCAGTTGATGAAAAAGAAGGAAGATCGCTGCCCAGTGGCGAACACGAAGTCAGTCATGGCTGCCAGGTGACCGCGTGACAAGAATTGGGTGCTGGTAACATATTTGTCTGCCAGCTCTTGTCCAACAACATTAGCGATGGCTATCTTCTGGTTAACTTGAGTGTACCGGCTGTTAATACCACCGGTAACACCCGGGAAAAAGCTGCCAGCTATAAAAAAAAGTAAATGTCGCGGTTAATTACATTACCTACACATATTTTCTGTGAAGTTCGACAAAATTTCTACGGAATCCCAATATTTTAATGTGATAGAAGCATGCATTACCCTATTGTCGAAACATCAGGAGCTCAGGAAGGATATATGCGGCCTATATCTCGAAGAAAATATATGAATAGGTCTTGTGGTCCCACTGTCATGCCCCACTGTTATAAAAATATTGAATTACACTCCATCATAGGGTCTACGTAACCCGGTTTTCACGGGGTTCCTTTTTGCAATCGGTTTTCCCTGCGGGCATTTGAAGATACCTAACAAGCCTAACCTAATTTTATTATATCTAGTGAAGGTTTTTACAACAGTGGGACGAGAACTAACTCAATATAATACTGTTATATGGTTAATTTACTTGATTACCTGGTTAGCTAATTTATGATTTAATTGGACTTGCAAATTCGATTTTAAGATTTCTTATCGAGCCTTACCTGACCAGTCGGGTCGAGAGACTCCAGTTTGGTGAACGGCATTAGGGGGTCGCTGATCGTAGGTCACGTACAGCACTTCTAGACGGCTCTGGTCAAAACAGGACCAGTACAGCGGATAAAACACGCCAGCAGCGTCGAAACCCACTCTAAAATTTTAAACACAAAAGCTATTTAGACAGAAAAAAACTGGTTAGTACCTACGAGTCGGACTCGTGCGCTGAGGGAGAATTAAAAGTGAAGTGAAGGGAGCGTAGTTTGTTTCTTTTACCACGCGCAAAAGTACTATCTGTTTTTATAGAAATACGGTAAGTACCTACTAATTTTTCTAAATACTTTTTGTGCATGGAAATAAATGTCAGCTTTTTTAACAACTTGATATGGTATTGAGAGACAGACGGACACCGAATTGTTTCTTTTCCATTCTGAATTCGTTTAAGAACCTGTGAGTGCTAAAAATATTTAGTTCCGATGACCTACTCAATAACTAAGTTGTCGTTGAAGCATCTCTCGTTGGTAGCACGTGCTTCATAATAGGCGTTGGATGAGCACGTCAGTCCGGCAAACTCGACGTTACCGTTCAGCCAGCCCAATCCGGAAACCAGGGCGTCGCTTGCACAGGTCGCTGTCTGTAATGAAGAGTAAATGGGCGAACAAGCTTTGCACGGTGTTTGCAAGATGAGACCTCTATGCTATGAGATCTATTATTGGCCCTTGTGGTTATTAAATATCCAAATCGTTTATAGAGCCGTTTTCGAAGTCTCAAAACAAACTATATAATTTTATTAAGTTACTATTTAGTTTGAGTACACAAATCACGTATATATCCCTTACGGGGTAGACAGATCCCAAAGTAACAATACCTAACGGCCTAATTTGCATATAAAATATTGCTTGTTTGTCGGTATATGATTAATTATACCTAGTTTAGAATAAATATCGAATTTCATCGAAATCCTTAAAACCGTGTTCGGGATCTTAAGGCATGCATAACACAGAAATATTACAGGATAAGTTTTATTTAAGTATTGTGTGTAGGCAGAATAAATTAGATACTCGTAGTTGGGGGCCATTAAAAAAAGCAAGAAGTACCTACAGTATACAGGTTGATTTAAAAATCTTAATTTCCAATTGACTGTTCCCTTATATAAACAGCACCGCAAAATTATGAGTATATTGCGGATATTTCTCGTCTCGAGTCTCGAGACGCTCATCACTCTACTTCTTCAGGGAAATTAATGTATGTGTTATACTAACAGCAGACTGGAATCCTGACTGTATAAGATTGGGGTGCTGGATGGATCGTCCTGCGCCGGGGCAGGCTATGAGAACATCCTCGCCGGTGCTGAGGTGGATCAGTCCAGTGTTGCCAGTGGCTTGCAGGTAGTTGTTGCCTCGTATGTACACCGGCTGCGGCGTGCCGAGGTCACCATTCACTCTGAGGGTGCACCCTTCAAACAATAAAATATGGTATACTGAATCCATTCACCATAGATATTGAATTGGATGATAGGAGTACTGTGAAATGTACGAGTATCCAGCGGCTCTATTATGATTACGTCGTCCACAAAAATTGTAGTCGTATAGGTAACTATCATATTCTGCCGGTCGTCTGTATTTGAACTAGAATTAGATATTTCCTCTTAATGACTATAATTTTTAGGCAGCTCAGCAAAACGAAACAACGTACCGTGATTACGCTCAGCTTTGCTTTCAACATTGGCACTGCTTCGCTCCCGCTCCTCATTGGCAAGCCATTGGTCCAGATAGTCATTCCAGTCATCCTCACTGAGAACCAGTGCCAGGTCACCAGGATCAGACTGATTGGCTGGTAGCGCCGCTACCGTACATAGCACTGTGAGCCCAAACACCAGATGGAACATTTTAGTTTAAAATCAATTTGTGATATGAACTTTAATACCTCGATAGAAAACTGAGATGGATGGAGACCACGGGCACTTTCGGTTTTATGGACAGCGAGACTAGCGAGACAGTAAAAACTGCGTGTTGCATATGATACAATATACTTTGACACAAATACACTATCAGTCAGTATGCCCCGATAAGGGCATCATTTTAGTAGCAGTGATTAGATACCTTTGGCTGGAACTCCCCTATCATAGATTTTTAGACTGGTTGCATTACAGACTTCAGTGTTCGGAGAAAGATCGCACAAATGACGTGACTCAGAGAAACTGCTAAAATAATACGGACCAAAGACACAAAATAGTAGCTTGGTTGGCAGGTGACGTGGATTGTTTTATTTGCCTTTATATCACCAAGACCGTCAAAGCATCAATACCTGAGAAGCTGCATGTTTGTAATAATAAAAAATGTACCTATATCTGTACTCTGCGTCTTAAAATTGTTTCAGAATACTTCATTAGGTTGTTAGATTGACTGAACACTGCACATGTTCTTTAGAATTTTGTTAACGTGTTTGTCAAATGTTTCCGTACGTTATGTAGGTTGATGATTAATCTGTACGGTGTCCAAAATATGAATATAACCCAACCAGCTGACATGTTCTAGAACAGTTTAAAGGCACCTAGTCCTTGTACTTATTTTTAATGGTTGGTTAAATAAAAATCATCTGTAAAATTGCAGTTTTTGAATCCTACAAAGGCTTAGCTGTATGCGTGATCGCCTAGAGCTGCAATTATTAAGATTGCGCCGCGGTTGGTTCTGACATGTAACGACATCAAAATAATAATTAACTACGCAGAGTCAGTGAGCACTGTTAATTTATTATTTTGACGGGCTCTGAGGGGCGGGCTGTAAGGCGTGCTCAAGTTTCGTAGATTGCCTTTGAGGCTTTTACAAAATTAGGCGGGAGTTTTTTGAATAATAAATGCACAACCATTTGATATGTATATAAAAGGTCGGTAAAGTAAGTAGGTAATATTTTTGTTTTTTCAACCGTCAAAAACGAAAGAATTCCCAAATCAACTAACTTTTTTTTTATATTTACGACTAACTTTTTAAAGACAAAAACCTCTATTACACATAAACGGATAACTCACGTATAAAAAGTCGAGTGATGCTCGACATACGACTTCGACTATTTATACGTGAGTTATCCGTTTATGTGTAATAATGATTAGGTCTCACGGTAGTTTCATGTTGAAAGTGACAAAAACCTCTCTTAAACAAAATTGCAACTCTTAAAAAAACAATTTTATTTACTTCTGTTCATCGATTTCATTTTTTGTTACTTAATTGATATTGATAATGGTTTTTCACTAATTTAAGGGTTACGGCAGTACGGAACTCGTTCGAGCCCGACTCCCTCTTGGTCGGGTTTTTATTGCTGACAAACAATTTTGCAAAGATTGCTAGTAGTATTGCTAGTAGTAGTATTGTTTGACGACTGTGAAGTATTTACGAGCGGAGTTAAAGAGTCATCAATTTGAGAAAACACTTAGTTAACCAAAAGCTAACTTTTGGAGTGGGGAGAATCGGTTAGATTAGCGAAACTTCTACGAATAGATAACAGTGATTTGACAAGATATAAAATTGATCTCATGTTGAAGGATTGCCAAATACTTGAATTCTACACAATGTTTCATACCATGTATGATTAAACATTCAGATTTTAGATATCATTCATTATATAGCAAGGTTTAGGACAACAAAATGATCGTTATGTACTATCAATGAATCAAGAATTTACTTTTTTTATTTTTGTATTCATTTTTACGGTTAACCCGAATTATAAAAATCACGGGAAATTTTAATCTCTAACAGGTAAACTCTCGTTCCTGGTGAACAGTAGATGTTCCACGGTAGTTTGTAATTGTATCGTAGACTCTACGACGTAGAGAAACATCATTCAAACAGATGGCGCTTGTCGACAAAAATCTCTTAGTACCTAATTGACATGACAGGATATAGATAGAAAAATTCGAAGTTCAAACATCTGGGTATGGATGGTATAGGGGTAAAAGCAAGCATCACGGGTTCGAATACCGGACATAGCTTTTTGGATTGTCCTATGTGTTCTAGGTTTCAGTATCATTTAGAAATACAAAAAATGAATAAATATTAAACAAGTATGTTTTATCTTTCGAGTAAAATTTTGTGAAGTGCTGTACTTTTTCCTAAAGTAACGTCTAATAATTACCTATTAGGTGTACGCAGAGCTACTAGCGGTACAAATGTGAACAATTGAATCCAAACGCATTCGAAACGTTTATTGCTTCAAAAACTTACAAAAACTAAGCACTCAGTTAAATGGAGCAGCAAGACTAACCGCTGACCAAGCTCACTCGGTTAGATACCGCAAATGCACGATAAGCAGACTCTGCCCTTGGAGTTAGCATAAACTTTCTGCTGGATTTGCGACAGGTCAAATAAAACTTGAAGATTTTTATGCTAAATGCCACGAATCGTCTGTCGTTGACAGTTCATTTGTACCGCGCGATTGTGAGTTTCACTTTGTGAAGTTGAAAATCGGATACAAACATTTTCAGACAGGTTTTTTTCAATGAGAAAAGTGAAATTAAAACAAAAATAATAAACCTACTGACGGTAATTAGACTTTTTAGTCAAATTGTTCAGATATTTCAAATTGTCCGATGTTATTTAACATACCTATCATACACTATTAAATCGTGTTCTAATTAAAACCGAGGTTAGAGGTTAGGGTGTAGATGTATTAACATGAAGAGAATAAAGGTTGCACTCCACCAGACCTGTGTGAGGCAGCTAACGATTATTATTTAATTTACCTAGACTCACTCAGCGCAGCGTTCTAATTGGTCGGTTTGTCTCGTACATCGCTTAGCTTCCTCGCATAGCTCCGAGGGAGTTCAGCCTAAAGGTCAAAAATGTTGATTAAAAGGTAACTGCGACATTCTTGCCTTAGTGGCCCTGCCTTGGTACTTTCAACGGATAGCTGCGACGCCAACGGATACTGACGGTATTTATTCGCAATAGTACATGCTTTTGTTATTACTAAAATTGCATAATTCCTGCGGGACAGCGAATTAAAGTATGTACACGATAAAATGTGTTCATGAATGATATGGTGTAACTTTGCACTGAACAATAATTTTCAAGCAGCACTTTCTTCAAATGATCAGTGCTTATGAAACTACATAATGAAAATACAATCATAATAAAATGTGCGGACGATACAATCGTTGACTCTGTCAATTACCTTTTGCAGCTCTGCTGCCGTAGAAGCTATAAGAACTGTGTCATCTGCATATCTTGTGTTATTTTATTAACAACGCGTCCGTTAATCCTAACTCCACTGTCCAGATCCTCCAAAGCCTCCGAGTATATAGATTGAACAAGGTAGGTGACAAATTAAACTAGTGAGCAGTGCCTTTAATGCCATGAAGACTATTCTGTGCAACCGCAGCTTAAGGTACGTGCTCACTAAATATAGGGCATAACTCATCTTAATAAAATTATCAAGTTTCTGCATAAAGGTAACATACCTTAGTACTTTAGCTAGGTACTCTGAGTATTATTTTTATTAATACCGATAGATAGGTACTTACTTGAAAATTTACAAGCCATATTTAAGTAAGTATAAATATGCAATAGAAAAATAATTTAATTGGTGAACCTATGTACCTACTCGTCTTCTACACTGTTATATGTAGTCCATAGTTCAATACGGAAGCGAGTCGTGGACAATAAAAGAAGATCTCAGGGAACATATTGAAGCTTTCGAGATATGGACATACCGACGAATGTTGAGAATATGCTGGACGCAAAGGATCAGCAACGTCGAGGTTCTGCGTCGTGCCCAGCAGAAAAGGAGGCTCTTGTTTATTATAAAGAACTGGAAAAGGCAAGAGACGAATGGGACGCAGAAAGAAATCGTGGCTCCGTAACATAAGGGAGTGGACAGACCTCTTCAGCAACAGAACTTTTTAGGCTCGAAGGCAATAGAGAAGGATTCCAAAAACTAATCGCTGACCTTCACTAGTTGGAGAGGTACTTGAAAAGAGAGAGAGAGACATACCTACTTTAACTATTCCGGCTATGCTAATACAAAAAAAGTAATGCTAAAATAGTAAGTACAAAAATTTGATTTAATTTTAACAGAGAGCCTTTTCGTTATCCAAGTATTAATAACGATCACAATATTTATTTCCATGTTAAAGTAGATAGATTGATGAATGTGGATGAAGCGAAAGATGTATGTCAGGATCATAGCAAGTGGAACAATGTAATCTCTGCCTAACCCTGTGGGAAAGAGGCGTGACGGTATGTATGTATGTATGTAAAGTAGGTACATTTTTCGAAACTCTGCATCTATCGTAGGTATAAAAACTTTATAATAATACTTTATTTTCACGCTGGTTTCTAAGGCAGGCCCTCGGGTCGTTGATTCAGATAGGTATAACAGGAGCAAAGGTCGTGGAGCCGCCATTAGCGAGACACGGGTGCCGCGGCCGGATCTCGCCCGGATTAGCTTGACTCACACAACACCACAACAACTGAAACTTGCCTAACTTCGCGACAGATTGTGGCAAAGAACGTCACATACTCTAATTTCTCATTAAGCCGGCTAATTTCTGTGCAAAACTTTTGCAATGAGATTTTCAGCTGAGATCTCGACGCGATAACGTGTATTCGTGACAAAATGTTAATATAGGCAGTTCCGTGTTATCAATATGCAAGGCACTTCAATTACCATTACCCCTTTGCCGTCAACCTTCGTCGGAAATTCGCAATCTCTTGTAGAGCATTTGCAGGGCGTAGCCAGCTGCCCAGTGCCCATGTCACGCGTCTACCTTCTAACTGAGCGTGACATTTTAGTGTCCAGGAAAATGGGATATTTTATAACTGTATAGTTTTCCTAGTCGGACAGTCGTATAAGGGTGCCTAATGTAAGAGAACAGTAATAACTTCGTATTAATAATTCAGGTACGGAAGGCCGCCAAATTTGTTCGGTGTTCGTTCTAAAATTTCGTGCAAAGATGTTAAAATTTAAAAGTAACCTTGTCACTCAAGAGCAATATCTATTCAAGAGATCGAGATCAAGTTACATTCCAATGTTCATTTGAATTGCAGTTAACACATCTTTTATTTTTTAATTACCAAATAGGTAACCAAGAAGACTAAGGGCCTGTTTCACCACTCTCAGTTAAAACTCTGATATTTTAAGTGTCGGTTATCTATGACGAGGTCTCTGTCTGTTTCTTAATAAAAAATAGAGAGGGAACCATCGATAATATAACAGGAACTTTACAGAGAGTGGAGAGGCCCTAAGTGTCAAACGTAATATAAGCAGGTGTACTTAAATTTAGTGAACAAACTACACTCAGTATCCCTAAATAAGCTAATTTAGCAGATTAGTTAATTAGACCCCACTTTGTCATCGAAAGAATTTGAATTTAGCAAAGTAATTACATAGTTAAGCAGCACAGAAGTGAGTTAATATGTTTTCAAACTATAGGCTCAGAACTTTAATGAGATCATTTGACATGTCGTTACCTGATTATTCGTGAACAGTAATTTAGAGAGAGCGCCTAAGAGAATTATCTCTAATTTGTTACAAAATCGAGAACAGAGTGTGCGTGTAGGGAGGGGCATGTCGGAAATTAAGTAATTCACTTATTCAATTTAAGTCTCTTAGGGCACGTTAATATACACATGTAAATCGCTGCCTGCTCCGTGTTTTGGTGAAATTCATTCCACGTCTTTCCTTAGCTTCTCTGCGCTATTCGCAAATGAAACTTTAAGCCTAAAATTTGCCACATTGCAAGGGCCATTGTAACTAAATTAAACAAGCGTAGCTTACTTAAGACCTAAACGATGTAATTGGACCTACTTTTCAGTATCAACCATGGTATACCTAATAAAGAAATATGTGGATTAGACACCATATAAATAATACTAACTAAACTTTAATTGAGTAACACATTCATTAATGTTGCCTTTGAATGATATTTTCTCCGTCCGAAAACCCTCAGTCGTCGTAATGATCACGGTCAGTCATCGCGTATTGCGCCAGCTGGCGACAATTATTGAAAATTCATGTGATCTCTCCAAGTAATTAGATTTCATATCAATATCGTACGGGTAGGATACCCTACCTAAGTATAAAGTTTAATTGCACATGGCCGGATTAATTGATTGCTAATTGCTTTTGTCTGCTTAAGTTTTCATCCGGGACCCTTAATTAGGTACTGAAAAACAATTCAACAGTTACACCTGCTTGCCGTAACATCACGCTGATTGTGACCGTTTTGACAGTATTCGGCAAATTGCTTGTTTGTTAATGTTTCAGTTGTTTATTTTAATTTTATTTAATATTTTGTGTTCTGTCGCATTTTGTCAATAAATGTATTTCTTCTTCCTCTTTCTTCTTCAGTTAGTAGTGATGCTAATTACGATTTAAGCTTTTTACAATACGTAAACTAACAAAAATTAAAAATGGATAATAAATTACATATCTTTGTTTTTGTCGTCTACTAGCTTGTCTCAAATTGACGGCGGTAGGACGACTGCCTAAACACCTTTTCCAGACAAGATGTAGAAAAAACACGAAAATTTGCTAAACCAGGTCCTTACCTTTTTATGAAATAGTGGCGGGTTGTAACTAAAAACGCAAGTTGTTTCAACTTTTGGACCCTCTCATATATCAATTAGACGAACATAAATAAATCGCAAGGCAGTGTAATTACAAAACATTCCTACTACCACAAAAGCTAAGGTTAGGTGAATATTTTATTTTGTCCTACAGAATACGAGTTAATTAAACTGTGTCTGAGTTATGGGAAGGTCACAAATAAGTTCGTCTTAGAAATAATGTTGTACTTAGTTACTGTTGGTAGGAGTCCGAAACTTTTATTGTTCTGGGCAAGTGAGAGCTTTTAATGAGTCTAGCTTGGACTAGATTCTGAGAGGATTTATCCAATAGACCGGTAATATGTGAGCCATCCAATTCTGAAACTATTTAGTGATTTCTTAAGCACTATTTTTAGGTGACAGTTTTTTGTTTTATCCTCAGTTAGAATCATGATTTTGTATTTACACTATCTTCGCCCTAAAAACAAAATTTTTCTTTCGCAAAAATTTAAAAATATTTTTTCTACTTACTTGGAAAACCATAAAAAGTAAATTAGGTAGGTAGGTACATGTTTGTAATGAGAAGTGCAAATTAGTGTTTTTCTGTTTCATCTTTTTTAACTTGTGTTAGTTATGCCTTACTTCTTCATAACTTTTTTATTTCTATGTACCTTTAGGTTGTGACACCGTTGTTTTTGTACGAACACTTGCAAAAAATTATAACTTTCTATCGCCTATTCTTTAAAACTTCATATTTTTAAGGGTTTAAGAAAACCATACATGAGCCCCTTAAAAACTCATAACAGGCACCCACCCATCCAGCTAGCCATGTTAAAAACTCTCTAAAAACACATCCAAAACAGCCTTTGCGGTCGGTTCGCAGAATAAATTTATTTACAGCTCTATTAATTGAAAAGAAAATGCTTTGTTTTTTCATTGAACATAACACACTATTCTACATCATAACTGATGATCCTAGCCGTAAATTTATTTGATTTTCTCAGCTTGTTATTATGCTATGAAGAGTGAGGCGGGCGGACGTTAGTTTCATGACTAGGTAATAATTCAAAACATGAATAAATTGCCCTTCTGCGGGTAGTATCAAATTATCTTATCAACTGTTACAATGGAGACTGATTGCAGTCATTTTTTACGTCTAGTCCCCAGACTGTGTCGGTTACCAAATAGTATGTGGATTGTGAAAACATTATATATCAATGCTTGAGTTATCTACAAATACAAAGTATGACAGCATGTACACAATGTTCTATTGTATTAATTCTATGTGTTTGTATGTGCACTCGCTATTACACTAGTTCGCCCCAGTCGTCAGACAAGAATATTATTAGGTGCAAAAGAGACGGATGCTTACGTCATCAGCAAACACAATCACAAAGATAGAACCTCCTTTTTTGAAGTCGGTTAACAAAACCGTTAAAAAAAGCAAATTGGTCCCATCATAAGTTCTCTGTGCTTACAAGTACAATTGACAATACAGACCTCTCGTTAGAGAGTAGTCTACTCAAATTGCCGCTACGCCGGGCGTAGACGGCGTCGTAGCTCGTAGCACTTAAATTAGCGCTGTACGTAACATTTTGCATCGAGTCACTAAACTGATATAGCTAAACTGGCATACTGGCATGTACATGCCTGTTATTTAATCGGACAGTTGAAATTATAATAGAGTTTTAACATGATTTACATTTACTACAATTAACGTATGAATTAGTAGCCATCTAAACTACCTACTTAAATGTCCGTTGTAACCAACAATGTGCAGGAGATACTTGTATATATTATTATGAATGTATCATATGAATGTATCATAAAGCAACACGTTTCCCCGGTAAAAGCAAGTCAAACTGGTATTGATGTCAAAGCGACGCCACGCAAAGGTTTGAAATTAAATTAGAAACTTCGTGAAAATGCCGCGGGCGCGAGCCGCCAGTCGATGTGATCAAACAACGCAGTTTCCATTGATCCCCGTTTAGGGTTACCATACGTCAGAATTTGACCTGACGTTCACAATTTTAAGGCTTCCTGTCAGGATTCTGGGTGGGCTTTGTAACTCTCAGGATTTCTCGTTGCCGCACGAGAAGCTACAATTCACCATCACGCTACAACGGCTGCACGGAATCGGACGAAATTTGGTACGAAGACGATTGGACCTAATTTTATCTTTAGAATATCACATAGGCTACTTTTTATGGCAATATTCCCGCGAGATCGAGATATCGAATTTATGCACGAAAAATAGCTATAGCTATCACAACGGCTAAGTAAAATTTTGCGCAAATATTCTTTATACAACATAAACGAAGACTACGCTGGCATTTTTGGAAATCCTTATGGATTTTTTGCGAACATCTGCGCAAAATCAGTAAAATCCCACTATATCTCTTGGTTCAGGCGAGGGAAGCCGTGGGTAAAAACTATTTGAAAATAAATTTTAAATTTGACTTAGGTTAGCGGCTTTTTTCAGCATTTTATCCATCCAGTACCTAACCCTAACCCTGTTCCTATTTTGATTTATTAACGAGGCCCGTTGCGTATCGCCCAGCTTCTGACGTGAAAAGTGCCAATTCCGTAATGGATAAATACGAAAGCTTTATTGGGCAGGGAGTAAACGTTATTGGGACTTGTAATATTCTTTAGACGATTGTGATCCGATCAATTAAATTTTGTAATAGGTAAATTAGGTAATATATTCTCATAAAATTACACTTACCGGGAACCGATGAATGTAGGTGGCGTTGCTGTCCAACACTGGACGTCTTCCGGCTGATAATGAAGATGAAGACTTATATTTAGATTAAGTTTACGCGTGATTTCTCAACTAGCTTCCATTCTAACTGTGCATATTGGCCGTAGTGATTGAAATAATTAATAAAATTTATCGAATCATCTCAATTACCAATCAGGTAAGTACCTGGATAATGTAAATATGTAGGCACTCGTGAAAAATTGTAAAGTTTATTTACCCAGGATTTCAGGTGGATTTTAGGTTATAAATGGAAAGCTGCGCGGCTGCTTGGGGGCCGGTTTGGGGAGCACTTAGCATGTTTACAAAATGGAAATTTTATTTCAGCAAAAGTGCCACGGCATGTCGTTTGTTTTTTGTACAAAAAGCCTCTGATTTAGATACCGACAATTTGCCACCAAGTCGATGTCGAGTCTTGGATTATTTAACATTTTAGACATTATAAAAGTTTGAATAGTCACTCTGATTCAGAATAACGAATACCTATTAAAATATGAATTAATTTATTTTTCTCTTTGATTATATTTGCTCAGTCTAATCGTACTAAAAAGAAAAATATTTTTTAAATAGCTTCGTATGCTTTTGTAACACTGCCTCGTTACGAAGGCTGCCAGGGCAAGGAGGCGAGGTAGATGTAGGGCTTAATAACAGAAGACAGGTAACTGGAGCTACAAGAAAAATTGTTTTATACTTACTCGTGTCTGCAGGGTCTACTTACCTATTTGTACAGCAGAAGGCCACTGCCATAAATATCAATATTAATCATTTTACAGCATTAGAAATGTTACCTTTGTTTTTTGTGTTCTTTTACGGTTTTCTCGTTTGAAATGAAGACAAAAAACGAACTAAAAATTAGAGTAGCATTATCGAGTGATGTTCTTTTAATAATCGGTCCCCTCGTTACCTTTTCATTTTTTTGGTACAAATACCTAAAAATAAAACCGAGCGACTGAAAATGATAAATCCCCGACACAACACGATTGAAATCAATTTGCTTTTGAATTAATTTTGCTTTTTTAACGGATCTCAGTAAAAGCTTCCTTGTACATTAAGTACATTGAGTATTTATAAAACCTGTTTCTAAGAGAGCAGGGGGTTTACTTCCAAATTCGAAATTCAAAGTGCGCACCATACCATCTCTCTCACTCTCCTGACTATATGTGAGCGGAACTGCACCACACAAACGTCGAATTTCTGACTTCCCAGTATAAGGCCTAGTCCTTATTTCACCAAATTGACATATGTCGGCGACATGTGACAACTCGAAATGCACGGCGTAGTGAATATGAAGTCAACTGGCACAGATTCTGGTCGAGTTTGCAACGTAAAAAGAATTGTCATCTGTCACCGACAATTCTCATGTCGGTGAAATAGGCGCCTAGATAAAGGCGAGTTTGCCGTTTGCTATGTATGTGTATGTGTAGGGTAGTAGGTATCCTGGCGCGCCCGCAACGGCCCGTTTGAGGTTAAACTTCTCGGTGGCTGCATTAACATACTTCACAAACTATTTTATTGGCTCCCAACGATATACTACGTTTTTTACGTAACTTTTCCGGTAACGTTTGTGACTGCTTTCAACATCCGAGGGTTCAAAGGAAAATCGTATTTCCGTGAAACGATTTTCTACTTTTATTCAACTACATAAATCTTTGGTAGGTACTTAAGTAAGGCGTTTTAAATATTCCGCTTTTAAGGTAAATAAAGTCGTGCGTTCAAACTTAAAGTCAGGGTCCCTCAGTAATTTTTTAGTTTTTTTACTTGTCCAAAGTAAAACTACCTATGTACATACTAGGACATTTACATTACAAAAAAATATTCGCATCATTCAGGGTGGTAGAAATTTTTGCGTGGTTTGTCCGGACCACTGCCTCCATCTTACTCAATAATCATGGCGCCAAGCAGCAGTGTCTACACTGCTGTGTTTCAGCGTGGAGGGTATATAGGATATCTAGGATTTAGGAGTATTTAGGATATATTAGGATATCTGCTATCCTTTGAATTAGCGGGTGTCCACGGGTGGTGGCGATCACATTCCACTAGGTGACCCAAACACAAACGACCACACTTGAAACTATGAACTAGAATTGTTGATCGAAGATTTCGAAAAAAAAAGTTCGTGGCTATTCTTCTGTTGGTAACACATTGGTTGTTACGCCACCAACTCGCCCAAATAAGTACTTGAACTACCTTTTCGATTAAGCTGAAATATTTAATGTGTTACGTTTTTAACCCTCACGACTCCGCTATTTTGTCAATTTTCTAAAACAGAATCTAATCGCAAAAATTCTCAGGAATCAGTTGGGAAATGTGACCCATTAGAACATACAACCGAACATAGAAAATCGTTTTTGCACACGCTGGGCCGGAAACGCTTCGCTCGCGCTTGGCTTTCGCTCGATTATTATGTTTATTAAGTGTACATTTGAAATTTGCCATGAGCTTTTCGGTGAAGGAAAAGATCGTGAGAAAACCTGCACACATCTGCGAAGCAATTCAATTGTGTGTGTGAAGTTCCCAATCCACACAGTGCCCGCGTGGGAACTGTAGCCCAAACCCTCCAATAAATGGAGGAGGCCTATGCCATGAGGCACGCCGAATTCCGCGATAATTTATATAAAAAAGAAAAAAAAGACTACACAATGTACTGAAATTGTAGCGTAACGGAATAAAAGGGGCTACATTATTATTAAGTGTATTAAGTAGCTTTATTTCATCGCTTGGTAAATTATGTGGATAATGTTCATTAAAACATTTCTTGGTCGTTTAACTTATAAAATTATGTTGGATGAAGTACGAAACTTGAGTTTTCTAATTGCTATCGCCTTTCGAGACCAAGCTACGAAGAGTTTAAATGCCAGGGCGTGTCCTCGACTGCCTAACTTTTAAACAACTGCGGTTAAGCCTATGCTTCTCGTTATAAATGTAGACGCCTACCTACACCTACCACCTAGGTGTTGTTTAAACACGCATTTATAGTTAATGATAATGCTGCAAAGTCGGGAATATACACGCCCGAGCTGTACCCAACCCCGACACTTAGGTATATCAAACTTTATGCAAATATGACACAAGGGTGAGCTACTTGCGCAAATGCTAACTACAGGCATGAGACACGTTGTACGAGTTGACAAAAATAATCCTTTTTATGCAGGCATGATTGCATGGGTACTTTATTTACTATGTTCTTTTGTTTTTATAATTGAAATAGTGCTCACAAAGTCGTCAGGTAAGTCGGTTTGAAGATCCCTGTAAAGTTTTATATATTTTATTGATAATTATAGAACAAAATAAAAAGCAGACGGGTTGCACTTCGGGAGTGCCGGCAGAAGAGAAAACTACACATACGCACACTCGCGCAAGAAAAAGAAAAAAAAAGGAAAAAAACTTTTTCTTCACGATATTTGAACCGCGGTCATCGGAGCGAACACACTGTTATTCTTAATCTTATGCCACTAGGCCAAACGTAGCTTAAGAGTGAGTGACGAAATCGAGGTACGTATTATTACGAAAAGCAACACTCCCTCCGTCTTACGCTTACCTGACGCGTCAGAATCTGACGTGAGTTTAACATTTTTTACGCGTGTTAGAAGGTCAATACTCTAAGACCTTTAAACGAGCAATTATAACATCTGAAGCACGAAATTCTATAGACTAATTTAGCGTGACGAGTTTGGGTTTTTTTTTAAACTGTTGCAGATTAAGAAAAAAAAACAAAAAGATAGGTAAGTAGCTTTCAATCTTGTGCTGGGCACGGCACTAGGCATGCGAAATGTTAAGTCTTGTAAAACATTGTATTTATAAAGTTCACTAAAATACCTATACATATTTAGATAATACTTTTTTTAAGTAGCGACGATAAGTACCTTACCTACCCAGACTTTCTCTCGGCGCGATTACGCTTGTGCGCTATCTCCACCACGCCATCTTGGCTGGGGAGTCGGAGCTATCTTTCTCAAGATTAGTTAAGGCCCTTGTTTCACAACCAGCGAATGGAACTTTATTTTTAAGTTTTGTAATTTACAAGTTTCTGTCCCAAATTTTCATTTTAATTCGCGCTTTTTTGCTAAAAGCCCTCTTTAATTGCATTGTCATAGGGTCTCTAAATCAGACAAATTTCTCCTCAATACATTTAATAATAATGACTGCGACATCTTGTGACCATTACAGGGATAATTTCCGCCAATGCCGAGTAAGACAGTTTTAAAGCATATACCCAATAAAAGTTTTAAAACAGATTTATTAACTAATGTTGCCCAGGATGTACATGCCCAAAAGTTACTCAACCCCCTTACGGAGAAAGGGTACAGTCGCCATCAGATATATCGGAGCGGGCGAGGTCCTCAAATATTTCGGAGCAGCAGTAAATTTCAATAAATTCGTTACATTAGATAAGGTTAATAACATCAGAACACGCAAATCGTCATAAATATAAGAGCAGCGACTTTTCAATAAATTCGGAACGTTCAATGAGGTAAAAATATCAGGAAGCACAGATCGTCAAAAATATCGACGCAGTCAGACTGATCATAAACATCGGAACATTTATGGAAAATAAACCTTACTTCTGTAATATACAGTTCCTTATCAATCTCACATTTAAAGTTGTCAAACACGATTTTGACAAGAGTAAGAGTAGGGTAAATCGTCAATTACTGGCCACCCTCCAATAACTGGCCACATTGTACAAAAAATATTAAATTAATAATTTTACAATATAATTATATTTACACGCTTCAAGTAAATCACCAGATACCTAAGGGCAGCTATCTCAAGTATTAGTCGAGTAGATATTATTCTAAATATGATAGCAAAGACGTTCGTCAAATTCCTGTTTCGTCAAAATCTTATTGTTATGGCTATTGATTAGGGCTAATGCCCATTAGGACAACAACACTTAAGGTAAATGACATGAGGTGAAACTTTATTAGGGATTTCGAGGAATATGCAAAATAACATTAGGGATATTAATAATTATGGTAAAAAATGATTCGGCCAAATGAGTTTTAGGGCAATCATTACATTATGGAACATGATTATTATGGCAATTGATCGTTAGGGCTAATGCCTATTAGGACAAAACAGTTCAGGCAAGTGATTTTAGGACAAACGATGTTAGAGATCGCGAATGAGACCCAAATAAATTATTGCGTAATTGTATGAGAAAAGGTTCCACAGAGGTACGTGTTCAGTTTCTTCGACCGTTATGTTATGAGTAGGTATCTAAGGTGAAATAAAAAGTGTAAGGAACAGAACAAACTTTTTATTTTATACAAACGTAAACACTACATTAACTTATGTAAATTAAAAAAACTATAACTGTCGGTGAAAACGCGGGCAACGCGGTTTAAACACTAAAGGTACGAAATACTAATATTTCGTATAGGCACCTTCCGCGTTTAAAACGCCTTGTAACCGTCTTCGCATGGAACCGACCAGGTTTTCACAAATGTTTCGCCCTCTAAAAGACTCCCAGACGTTGATTGCGTGGCGTCTTAAAGCATCTTTTGTGCGACACTGACTTCCGTCCCACTCTTGCACCATTTTACCCCATAAATTCTCTATTGGATTGAGATCGGGGCTTTTAGCCGGCATTTTTATGCGAGTCAGCACATCTCTGTGGTCATCAATCCATCTTTGTACCAACCGAGAATTATGCACTGAGCTGTTGTCTTGCATGAAAGATATGTGCGCATTTGGATAAAATACGTTGGCAGTCGGCAGAAACGTATCCTCAAGAATTTCTTTGTAACGCATGGCATTCATACAACCTGTAATTTCTACCAGCTCCCCCGGGCCATCCTTACACATCCAACCCCAAAACCCAATCGTTATACGCCCACTCTGGCGATTAGGCACTACATTTGGCTCCAGATAGCGCGTGTTGTCTGGTCTCCATAAGCTCATTCTACCATTATCTGACGAACAGAACATCCCCTTAGAAAATCTGACGCGCTCGAGTAAATTTTTTTTTTTTCATTTTCAAACCTTATATACGACCACCCCCATCACTGAAACAATCAGATTAACATACGTACATATTTAAAAATACGTAGGAAATGGATGCCAGCAATATCTGACACGCTGGAGTATGTCCATGCAACAGTTATTTTTACAATTTTGAAAATCTATAGCCGCTCCCCCTCCGATGAAAAGGTATATATTATATAACATTTTTTTCTTTTTATCATCTAAGCTTCGCAACTCAATAGGTCTCTATGACGTTTGAGTAAATCCCGATTTAGCAGCGTCGGCTCCCCTACCATTATCATTTTGTAGAGGAGTAGATTCGAATTCCTAACAAAACAAAAATATGGCTAATACGTCATACAAAAATGAAAGATGTCACCTATATTTAGTACTCGTTTGCATGCATAATTCACTGTAATTTAAACTGTATATTACAGAAGTAAGGTTTATTTTCCATAAATGTTCCGATGTTAATGATCAGTCTGACTGCGTCGAAATTTTTGACGATCTGTGCTTCCTGATATTTTTACCTCATTGAACGTTCCGAATTTATTGAAAAGTCGCTGCTCTTATATTTATGACGAATTGCGTGTTCTGATGTTATTAACCTTATCTAGTGTAACGAATTTATTGAAATTTACTGCTGCTCCGAAATATTTGAGGACCTCGCCCGCTCCGATATATCTGATGGCGACTGTACAGTTAACGCTTCACCGAGAAGGTTATCTGACTCGCACTTTTCTCAATACAATAAAATGTTGGTCAAATTTTGTTCTCGAAGATTTTTAATTTGGCAAAGTAACAGTAAAGCCAATAAAAGTGTGTAAACACTATAGCGTCAGCAAACATTTGCGTTGTTGCATAACTTTCGATTACATGTCAGAGTGCTAAAAAAAGTTGTTAAACGACCCTCTATAAGACAATAGTAGATTCTGAAATGGGGTTCCCGTATACTTTTCTGATACCGAATATTGAAAGAAAACACCATTTAAGTCGTACTTCATTTTATTGTTCTTTCAGTGTACTTCGTTAATATTTTATTTAAAATAGTGATTTCATTGAGTGCAAAAATAATGTACTTAATGAAACGAGTGCTCTCAAAACATTATTTTAATTACTTTTATATTAGGTACTTCCCAAATTTTCAATTATTTATATGAGATAAAAGTTACCTGTTCAGGTAGATCAAGGGGACTAAAAATTCAGTATAAGTCTTACATCTAATTCGACATTATACTTTTCAAAAATTGCTACAATATCAATAATAAAGGTAGTAGGTACTAACTTGCCATGAGGTGTGTCGTTCTCATACATATTATTTGAAAAAAAAATTGAGAGCCATAAGTAAATAATAATATACTTAAATAAATATGTTCTCGAGTTCGTCGCGTCGTCACGTAGGCAACGCGCGGAGCTATAAGGCGGCTATAACTCTTGTAGCGAATTATTCTTTGCCCGGGATCCATAAAACAATGTGCTGCCATGTTACAATGTAAATATATAAATGAATATTGGATGAATTCACAGTGGAACTCTCTTACAGTAAAAGTCAAACGACTTCTCTAAATTTATGTTTTTTTTACTATAAATCGCGTTATGGTAATCTATTTTCTACGGCTACTTATTACACAGAGAAAATATTGAAAATACCGGAACGGACTAGGTACTCCAAAATATCATAACAGTACCCGGCCACAAAGATTACACATCGGTCTTCTCAGCTAATTTCGATTTCGTGGAGCGTTGTCTCGCTCTAACTTACGTGACGCCAATTGTCTCTTTCCAAAGACCAAAGTACAATCTTCAAGGCCGGGTACTGTACGTATAGACGCACTTGGTAATAAAGTCGTGGTCATACTTTCGAATACCCTGGCCGCTTCCATATAATGTGTATTACCTATATTATGTTTTCGTGATTACAACACACCTCATAGCAACTCAGACCATATCACAATATTTAAGAATAATTACACGTTGGTATTCATTTTAAGATCTTAGGTTTCTAAGTGAAATTTTATAGATATAATTTGGTGTCTTTTATAATACTTTTAATTATAAAGTATTCGAGCATAGATGTACCAACAGCCTCCAGCAGATGCATCGGAGCGACGAAGAAGCAGTCAGCACAGTTGTATCTTGACGTATGAGTGAACCTTTTCATATTAAATCTCACAATGACACTACAACGTAAATCAATATGACATTCACGCGAGAATATCACTGGCTTTACAGAGTCGCAATTCAACTGTAGACCTTCTTATTAAATAATATTTTGACACAGTTGAACACCTTCGATAATTAAGGTCGTGTTCACATATCTCTGACGCCCTCGCCGCTCCGATACCTTTACCTAATGGCGACTGTTATCATTACATTAAATTACGTGATTTAGGAGCGATTCGTATTCAAATGCAAAATATGTTTTGACGAATTCCGTACGTACCTAGTACAACCATTGCAAGGCAACGGTACAACCCCATTTCGTTTTACATGTCAATTTCTTATAATAAATCTAAGAATAAATTAATAACATGGAAACGACCACTTAACACATCATCAACATTTACATTAACAAATTAATTAATTAACAATAATAGTTGTTATAATAGACCTGGGGTATTAACAAAAGGACGCTGTAAATAAATAATAATAAATTACTCATACTGAAATGGAGGTTATGCTAAATTACAACAGGTAACTCACAAAATAACTATATTGCTGAAAATCGGAATCGTGAACTATAGGAACCTAACTACCTATAGAACCATTTTAATAATAATTTAATACCTTGGATCTTTGATCCAAAATAACAGTTAAGTAATTCCATCAGAACCTAGACCAAGAGTCGTTACGATTGAAAAACGAAAATTTTAAAAATAAGGCTGCCTATGATCTGATATTTTTACTGAAAAGATATAGGTAATCATTTTTAATTTAAATTGACATTGGCCCAAGCGAACGGTTGCCACTAAGGGGACTAATAATAATATCATTTTTTATATAACACAAATATACCACCCCCTTGCAAAAAAATCGGGAAACTATGGTTTTTCAGATTTTTAAGCATTAAAGCTTAGAAAGTAAGCATTTATGCACATAAAACACAAAAACCATGGGTGCCCGTTTTTTTGCATGGGGGTGTAGCTCACCTCGCTTGTTTCACATGGTAAAGTCAAAACCAAAACATGATTTAGATGTCAGTATTTTTAATTACACTTACTATACTGGTTATTATGGCAATAAAAACTTTAATTTTAAAGTTTCACCTAAATTGACGGTAGCAGAACAAACATAATTGTTAGGTACCTACTATAAAATTTAAATAACAGTAACATAATATATTTGGTACTAGCTTATGATTTCTGAATGTTTCTTCATAAAGTGGGCCAATTAAAAGAAAAGTGGAAACAAAATGGCGGATTGTGAATCGCTCATTTCTCGCGTTACTGTAGCGCTCCTATCTCGACAGAAAATTATAACATTATTACCTAAGAGGTTTCTCAAAAATACACGTGTTCTGGTGCTGTGGAACATTATGATAAAAGGGGAGCAAGAGGTTCCGATTTTACTCATAACAATTATCTCAGTGCTTAAACCTCTAATATCTAATGAACTAGTGATATTTCATAATAGAAAATCAGTTAGATAGAAATTGGTCGCGAAGTTGGTAATACTAATGTATTTACTTTATAAGAATTATTATAATATTAATATACTACACGAAGGCCTCCAGTATAGTATGTAGGTACAAAGACTATGATACTATCTAATAGGAAAGTATCACTAACAAGTTGGCGCAGATACCTATTACGATACCTGCTCTATCTTACTCGATAGTTTTAGGTTTAATTAGGTCTGTCATCTTATTTTATAACAAGTAAGTATATTACATTTTAATCTGGCTTGAAATGAGCATGCGAATATATGTATTTCAAACATAATAACATAATCTTATCATTACATTACGTACCTACCTTTACATTATATTCCCATATTATGTGGATCGATCACATATATAAGCAAAATGAAAGGAAGATATTCATCGGAACAGGAATGAATAGGTCGTTTCGGTATAGGGTGCGTACTTTTAAACTCTAACACATAAGTAAATATTTTACACTACCACAGAACAATAATGCCTCTTACCCTATCTACAAACACAAAACTTAACCCCACAAAACAGCGTTATTGTGTACAGTACATCGTTCTTGCTTATGATAAAAATGAACTTACTTTTTACATTATGACCAAAATTCTCACAGCTTTGTCTTTCATTGTTCGCTTGTTCGCGAGTAGTACGAGTAAATTCGTTAATCACTAAACTATTAAGTACACGTCTACACGTAGAGGTATTGGCATTACATAGTAATAAGGGATAGGTCACACTATGACTCCTCGAGTCACACCACACACAACATTACGAAAACATAACCGACGCACTGGCTAAACACAGGAAAATATATTTATACGAAAAGCATTTTTTTTATTTGACCGAAAAGTTAAGTTTCGACGAAGAAGACAGCGTGACAAGAAGCAAAATATACGAGTATGTACTAAGTCTACGTAAGTCCATAAAAGAAAGTAATCAGCTTTTTTTTTAATTTTATGCCCAAAGAATTAATATTTCTTCAAAGACGACATCGTATGAAAATAAATTAAGATTTCAAATCTAGTCATAAACGAAATAAACTTGTTTGACATTCAAATTACCCATTAGTTACTAACAACAAAGGCAACAAAAACATACGTTATAAACGCAAAGCGCTGAGATCATTAAAAAGTAAACATTACATCAGCTTTATTACAACATTAAAAGACGAAGACTTAGTCTTAGACTTCATTATTATTGCCAAACACAAGACAGATCCACAATTAAATAATATTCTTTAAACTTGTCTTCGAAGACTTCAAGTAAATTATAATGCTACACAATGTGACACACAATTAGTATGAGTTAAAATTATAAAAGATCGTTGGCTTGGGGGCATCCATAAATCACGTGATGTTTTTTGACCAATTTTTGATTATTGCCCACGGGCGATACTTTGTGAGATTCTTTGCAACCCCCTCCCCCCTCTACCCTCATGCCAAAATTACGAGTAGTTTTTTGACATGGAAATATTTAAAAAAATATGTCGCTCAAATTTTAGAACAAATAGGTATCTGAAATACCCGTAAGACTTTATATAAAGGAGTTCCCCGCGTGATGTTTTGCCTTTTCCCCTTACCCCCTTGAATTAATGACGTGATTTATGAACACCTTCCTGTAAGCCCGAACACTGCACACTTTTTAGGTGATTGTCGGGTAAGGAGGTCTGGATCCAGCGTAATTTTGTCAGTTAAGTAGGAAAACGTCACTGTGTTTACACGCATAAGATGGGAAGATTTTTCGAGTAATTTGCAAAAAGTCCCTGATGATGTTTATGATGACGACATCTTTTTCAGAATTAAAAAAAAAGATGAAATATGAGTTGAAAATGTGAATTAATAAAGTATTAATTACACTTTAAAAATCTGTTTTTATTTTAATTTTAACTCGTTTCATACTTGAATTTGTGATAAGGACAAAATATTTTCTATTTACTATGTGAGATCTGTTTAAACCGATTTGAAATATATCTTAATCCAATAATACCCTTATGTTTAGTAAGTTTATCGCAATGAAAAGCTCGGGATTCGTAAGATAAGTTTTTTAAATATTGTTGTGAACTTCAGAAACAATGGATCGAATATTCATTATTTTAAACTGGTGATCCTCAAGTTTTCTACTATTAAATTTAAACGTAAGACCGATGAAAACAGGACTCTTAACTATATTTTTTTATTAATAAATACACGTATAATTTACGGCTGTATAGCTCTATCAAATCGTAATGTCGTTCAGCCATCAGATCACGTGAAGTTATATGCCGAATTAATAGGACGTTTTACAGGTAAGATCAGATTTAATGTCATGCTATATAAAAGGGATCCTAAAATATACCTACATATACAAATGTATTTTAATTCATATCATTCGTAGTCGTAGCTTAATAATAAAATAACTTAACTGCTAGCTTCAAGCCAACTTTATAAATTCACAGAGAAATCACACCTTAATATTAAATAATCAACTCTTTCGATGACAGATATATAGTTATAATTAGCGAAATTTTTAATTTAATTATCTTAATTCCACAAGATCTAAATATCACTTTGGTGTTAGAGTATAATAAAAGGTAATTTTAATTATGCAGTAAGTAAAGTATTCTCACAACACGGTGTAAACTATTCTTTCTTATTTATTTACACTTTGCATTGTCCTAGGATAGCTACGCGCTCGCCTGCTTCACTATCTCAAACGGCTGTTTCGAGGTCCTCCGACACTAATTGGAAATGTTCTTGACCTGAAAAATAGGCTGGTTTAGCGGTAAAGTTTGAACTCCAAATATATTTGCCGCAGACGGCTCAATAACTGACCATAGTTATGAAGAAAGAGACCAAGAATAAAATCCAAATCCAGTTTTGAGATACAGCCGTTTTCAGATTAAAATTATTTTTTTAGTGTCTATGTTGTTGTCCTAAAAATAAATAACTGAAATTAGTAGATTGTATTGTAATGTATCGCATAAAGCACCTTTTATACAAATTTATTGAATTTTTCATGCTTTAAAAAAACAAAGTAGTTAGTGGTAGAATTAATAATTTGCTATATTAGGTATTTTAAATAGTAATTCACTGAAAGCGACCATGAGTTTAGCTGACTTCTGCAAATTACGAGTATGATGTTGTATTCTAGTATTTTTATGAAAAAGCTATCTGATAATCATAATTTACAAATATTTTGGTCGACTTATGCTGATTATAATTTTGAAATCTAGTATCTGTATAGAAAAAACTATGGCAAGATTTTCTTTTAAAATGTCCTAAATAAAAAATCGCTTGGGAGCTTTTCTTTCACCGAATGGCATTATCGTTTTTTCTGACGGCCGGTAGCTAATAACCGTAACATAGTCACTTATTTTATCTACTCGAAATTTTACTAACACGCAAAAGTGCACCTTTACACGTAATAACACGGTTGCGTTCGACCAATACAACTACATTACAACAAAGTTTTATAAGAATTGCAAAAATATACTACTCATAAAAACAAAAATTAATGAAAGCGACCAACTATTTAGTAGTTTTCAGCAGATTAATTAATAAATCCGACCAGTTGACCAAAAGTCAATTGGCGGTTTTCTGCCGGTTAAAAATACAATAATTTAATGGAAGAAACCGACTAAATCAGGTACTTAACTGGATTCAATAGTTTTGAGCGTACATTTCGTTACTGGTCACATAATTACATAATTTTATAGCTCAGTGGAATGACGTACTAAGTTAGTTAGTTGGTTTCAACAGAATGTAGTTTAAAAAATTTTGTTTATAACTCATTTTGGGGAAAAATGGCTCTGGTCTCTTTTTACATAACGCTGGTCAACTGTAAGTTGGAGGCATTGATATTCGGAATTGCCGATAGTCGGGCATTTGTTCAAGTAAACACCGACATAAACTAGCTACAATGAAGGAACCCTAGCGTTATTTGTCTATCTAGATAACAAAAGGCGGGATCGTCAATAACTTTCAGTTGCCGGAATGATGCAAGCAAGAAATTCAAGTCTTTTTATGTACTTGTTATCCCGGTCTCTCAGAAAACTAGCATTTTGATGCCTCTTCACTTGCAAGTGGCAGTTTCGCTTATACTGCTCTGTCAATAGGTCAGTAAAAACTGTCGAGAACTGTGCCATTTGTCACGAAGCATCTGACAACACACCAAA
This sequence comes from Pandemis corylana, assembly GCA_949127965.1. Lineage (NCBI taxonomy): Eukaryota > Metazoa > Arthropoda > Insecta > Lepidoptera > Tortricidae > Pandemis > Pandemis corylana. The sequence goes on along the minus strand of OX421855.1, from coordinate 7,069,461 downwards.
CGCTTGCATTCATCATTATGACATACCTTTGCGCTAAGTTAAGGTACGTTGCGCGTCGTAAGTACCCAGTCTGAAGTCTCAAACTTCGAGGGCCGCGTTCGTAACACGTTCTGTGCTTGAGCCTCTAAGATGCATATTTGGTGGGAAACTGTTAGCGGAATCAGAATCAAATCCAATAGAATAGAAGATTCTTTATCCGTTCTAAACATCGGGCACCCAACAAATATTCCACGATGACTAGCGTACTATAGATCAACCGTCATCCCGCAACCAACCGAATATGCATCATTACACTTCCCAATCAAGTTACATAAATCTACTCACTTTCTAGATAGGCAGCAAGGTCGTGATCCTCAGCCCGCAACGCTAGATGCCGCGGCGAAAGGCCAGCGTGATCCTGACGCGTCAAACTTGCACCTCCCGCGACTAGCATGCAGCAAATTGCGCGCCGTTTATGTGCAGCCGCTTTATGCAATGCCGTCTGCCCTCTCTCGTTATCGCGCATATTCAGTATAGCAGTTGGTGCGCAAGCGATAAGATACTTCACGATCTCCTTGTTGCCGTACCGCGCTGCGATGTGCAAGGCTGTTTGGCCGCTGGCGTCGATAGAGAGGAGGGAATATCCTGCAGCGTGTAACTCCTTCATCTGGTGAACAAGTTGAAAGGCTTAGGTTGAATTTTCGGTGGGCAACGGAGCGATACAACCGCGGAAGCGTTTTGCGCGGTGAACAGATTACCTATAAGCTTTTTGAGTAGGGAACGGAAATGTTGTATTAATTACGTTCCGTTTTCGCTCATGATTGCCCACAGAATACGCAGCGTTATCCTTAGTGAAATTATAAAGGCATATTTGTGTTTTTCTTCACGATACGGTCTAGGAAACTTTATCACGTACCTCTGTGGAACCCTTTCTCATACAATTTCACAATTTTGATTTTGGCAGGTGTATGGTGAGTGGTTATGACATTTGCAGTCAAGTGGTACGCGATCCAGTTTCTTTCACTGTACGTCAGACCCACTGAACTGGCATTTTAACATTAGTTTAAACATATATTATATATATTTACCAAAAATGCTTACAATACATTTGAATCCCAGGATAACAACGAAAACTCATCAGAAAATCATTATTTAATTTTATCATAGTCCGTGGAAAACTTTGCACTGATTTGTGGTAATATGTCAAACAGGCTAAGTTAGTCGTTTTACATGTATTAGGGGTAATCTCTTTAGACACGAAACGACATACACATACATTATTCTATTTATCACAGGAAAATGCTGAGTTCCCGCGGAACGGAGACTACGTTGCAGGCAATAGCTATACACGTTATTACGTTTGATATCGGTCTTACCATTTTTAAATCGCCTACTTTAGCCGCCTTCAGGAGTGTGTCTGACGTTTTTTCCAGCAAATTTCTGAAAAAATGTTAACATTGTTAAATTGTACAATTATCAGCCAAAAAATCAACAACCTATCAGTGTCGTGCTCCTTCCCGTTAAAGAAATACCATGCCACTGTAATAATAATTAATATTGCTCGTTTCATGTTTGAATGGACTTAATTTATTTCTCGTTTACTTACAGAATATAGCACAAAATAAAATATGTAAGTACCTACTACTAGACTACAGTAGATATCTACTAGTAAATTATACATAAGTGTTGTTCTCACCTATAGCCAAACACTTCCTGATCAAGTCCGAAAAGTTTTTCATGTATGCTGCATGCAATAGAAGAAAGAAGAAATAGAGTGCAGATTTCAGTCACAAAATATCTATGTGCGACGTGCAGATTTTATAGAACTATAATCATTACATCAACTATTTAACTATTGCGTAACTAATTTGAGGTACAATAGTAATAGTAAACGTACCCGCATAGCTCTAATATCCTCGAAGCGTGCACTCTAAATATCAACCTCAACCAAACCCCCTCCCGTTATGACAACTTTTATTTTGCGCGCCGTGTTAACAAACACACTTTGCCAATTGACGGCTTCGACATTTACATTTATATTAAGCTTCGCCAGCTCGCCAAGGAAAGTTATTATTGTGAAAGTACCTTACATGAAGTTTGATTCAGTTTGTTGCGGTCGCGTAATGTCGAAGCATTCAATAGTACAGTTACTATAGTACGCACACACATACGGCAGTGGAAAACAAAGAGAACTCACGTTTTAAAGCGTGCGATAGAGTCGTGTGTTGGCAGATGGTCCTTAGAGAGCGGACTGGTGCATAGCGGTGGAGAGTTTGAGTCTTGCGCCGCCGGAGAGACTTTGGGTGCCACGTGTTTTGGAGTCAGTGGAGGTTGTGTTTTGGGGGTCAGAGGGGCTTGTAACTTAGGGGTGGGGGGTGCTGAAGTTTTGGAATTCGGCGGGGTTGGGAAGGACGGCGGTGGTGTTTGGGGAGTCAGAAGTTCTTCGGATGTGCGCGCTGGGCTACCCAAACCAGATTCACTGTTGGAAAATAAATATGTCACGTTTATATTTTATAAATTGGCAAGGAGTAACAGATTTGTCCCAAATTAGTACTTAGTTCAATGACTACTGATATTTTTTGCAGCAGAGTGGATGAACGGAGTTATCTACCTCCAGTCAAAGATAACTTAATTGAATATTAAGACGTAAAAGAAAACCTTACCTGGCATGAGATTCAGGGACGTCAAGCGAGACGCCAGCGCTAGGCGTGTCGACGCTTTGTGAGATGTCGAGGGACACGGAGAGGCCAGTAGTGGTCTCGAGCGACATGGAAGGCCCAGTGTGGTCCAGGGATGTCGTCGTGTCGGGATGCGCTGTCGACTCTGTATCAGGCGTCATCGGCGCCGCATCCAGAATATAAATATTCTCGTGCCCGATGTCCGTAGCGTAGTGGAGATTTTCCTGAGCTTTGTCAATACGAAAAAACCGCTCCGCTGTTACCGCTAAAAAAATTAAACAGTTTAACGAAACTCATTTGCCATGCTAATTCACTTTGGTGTTTCGAAGTCGTACGTCAAAACCCATATTGAGATTTCACAAAGAGATTCGTACGAGGAAAACGTGAAGGGAAAAAGATATGCCAAATTAAAAAGGACTCGAGCAAATATAAAACGCGAAGTCTTGCGTGTAGTAAACTCACAGTCGACGAACCACCAGTCAACGAGGTTCGAGTACGCTTGAGATTCTTTGATCATGCTCTGAATGAGGCCGCGGATCTGCTCCAAGTCGGCTGCGGGATTTACTTCTAAAGTGCCCACCCTTTCAGCTGAAATATAAAGAATTTAATTAGCCCTGCTCACGCTCTCTGTCTCCACTTAATGAACTTCAACGAAGAATGTTCCTTACCTGTCTTAGCGAGTAATTCCTTGTCGTAATGATGGCGCTCGTAATCAACCATTGTAATGAGATTCACGGTGAGGGAAAGTTGGTCTAATGTCGTTTGACTGAAACAAGGGAGGCGAAAACTTTGTTTAGAAATTTTAAATGGGTGTACCTATTTGTATATTTTTGTGAATGAATTGTAAAAGAGAATTTCATAATTAATGTTTACAAGTGCGACAGCCTTTCAAGTTTCATGCTACACGATAAGTTTCATTTCAATAGCATTTGTGTGAAAGTTTATTATTATAGGTATTTACTATGAAAATTTTAACTACTTGGAGTTTCTAAAGATACGAATTAAACAAACAGAAACCTTGTATGGGTAGAGAAAATAAAAAAATATTTACCCATGGAGTTGCTACTCCGCAATTTCTCCCTTCCCTACCAGTGCCTTAGTTTTATTCACAGATTTTAAAACACCAATGCAAACTTTAACAATAGAATCAAAGCCAAAATGTCAGTAGGTAACGTTTTCAGCAATGTGCCAACGTGTTAAAATTATTTCATTATTTAATTTATCGCATTTGCTTTGACAGTAAATACCAATAAAATAATTATCTAGTAAAAAATAATACACATCAACGGCTCAGCTTACCGTTCAAGATAAATGGCGTGTTCAATTATTTTTACGCACTTTGTAAGCTTCGTTTCATTTGAAGCTGAAAATACTATGATTCATGGAAAAAAATTCTTTGACGACGGTCTTTTGACCTAACCGAACAATGGGTTGACGTGTTTTGAAATATCTTATGATTTCTATTTTAAACCTTGACGTCGGCTAAAATTTTCCAAAGGACAGGACCCTATTTTCAAAGTGAAAAATTTCACAACTGAAAGTACGTGTACTGGATATTTACCTAGGTATTAATCAAGATGTACACGCAAAGCATCCAGTGACCCAACTACGGATGTAGTGTACTTTAACAATTATTATAAAAAGGTAAGTACTTGTGTGACGTTCAGTAATTTTGTCAACTAAAGTATAATAGGTATACTCACGGTGCATTGACCCTGCCGGGTTTCCGTTTAGCGAGCATGGGCGCCTGGTTGAGCCGTGATAGCGTGATTACAGAGGGCGCTAGTCGACACGCCTCGCCGTCCACTTGCATGGGGATGACTTTAGTCGTGACAATCTTCGCGGTCTTGCATTGAGTTATGCAAGTCCCGTGCCCGCCCGCTTGAAGCAGTGGCTGCCGGCAGGTATTGAAAATTAGGTGCCAGGCCACAACAGCCGGGTAAGTCGATGCGCGTTTACTCAAAGTATTTTTTTTTCACTTGTTAACCCATTGGTTCAAACTGGTTTCAATTATCGCTATGTATTTCAGGATGACGTTCAATTAAATTAAATAATCAAATAAGTTTTCGTTAATTTTATAGATACGAGAGTTTGTGAGTATGGATATAGTGTGAGTTACAGATGATTGTTGCTCTTTCGCGGAAAAACTTTCAATTGTGTAAATTAAGCATACAGCATTAGTTTAGTAGTTTATGCCGAACAGCGAGTTAACACGAAAATCCATAGTCATTTTGACTTATTGGACATGTTCCGTAGAATTACGATAATTAATTATTATAATAGCAATCCTCCAATACGTTAGGCCCGAATTTCACGGTACAATGTGCAATTTTCGGTGAGAAGTGGCGGACACATTTCGTTGGTCATTAATCATACCTTGAAACCATATTTCGGTTACATTTCTCATGCTATAACAACAAAGATTTATTGTTTTGCAGGCCCCTGGTACCCAACAATTCCATTCCTAAATTAGCTCTTACAAAACGTTTAACTTTACCCGATTTATTCTCTTAAATTCCTAACTTGTTCTTAAATGTTGTTTTAAACTCATTTACCTTTTTGAGATCAAAGAAATCCCCGAGATCATTTTTCGCGCGACTTTTTATTATTTTGCCCGAAGTTATTTATAGTGCATCCCAGGCAACGATAAAGTTTGCGGGTGCTTATAAAAGAATTATAAAAGGGACTTTGCCAACTTCAGCAAAATCTTAATGCCCATTAAAGAAACAATGTTTTTTGCCTATAAAATGCTTGCAGATGTTAAAAAAATGTCTGCAGATGTTTTTCAGAGACGAATTTTAAGTACTTACCTAAGTAAATATACCTAACGGCCCTTCCTAAATGACATGACATTTTAGTAATAGATAAAAGACTGTAAGTTAAGTAAACTGCACTAGTGACATACAAGATTTACCGTCGACCCCGTACTTATACCGATAATATACCTACATAGATCAAAACTGTTTGTTCCTACATTAAGTGACTACCTAACGCGAAAAGCTTTCGAAACATGGACTGTTTCCAAAAATTTCATTTGAGGAAATGTTGGTGGACAACATGCCTACAAGTGTTAACGCTATATCACTGACGCGATAAATCCCGGCTACGAGTATTTACTTCTGATACTAGGCACAGAGAGCGTTTTCTGAAATCCACTAGCGTAAGTTTCGAGACAAAAAAATATTTCGGACCCGTCCACCTAAACGTCGAAATTAATATGGAAAAAGTGGTCACTAGCGGCAAACAAACCCAACAAATCTCACGATAACACTTTCAACGTAATAGGCATTTGAGATTACTGTTTGCGTCAGAAATTTATACTATAGGCTCTATCCACCGCGTGGCCGAAACGCACGCCGCCACTGCTTACCTGGCAATGAATAGAGAAAACGTTCACTGCGCCTCCGTTCACGGGTACAAAATTTGTGTAGCGAAAACCCGATAATACTTACCAATTGATATGTGGTGAGTCCGACGACTTCAATAAGGCCATCTTCGGTGGAGGGCTCGAAGGCGCCTCCCGACTTGTTCCACGGGTGCGTGCCTCCCCCGTAGCTAAGGACAATTATCACCAACAATAACCATTAAGCTAATAGTTTAGAATTAATAGCTAGTATAATTTTCCTTAATAATTACAGAACAGGCATAGCTATTGCTTAATGTTGCACCCACTCTATTTCAGCTAAAGGTAAATGTCTCGCTCGATTGCTTATCAAAAAAATAAGTTGCTATCAAACATTCTAAGGGCTAATGCGTGGTCTGTGCTATACTCTTTCAAAAGCCATGATCTTTCAGAAAAATCGGTTAAATAAATAGTCTAAGAGTAATCTCACGGATACATACTTAAAAAAAAAGACAAGCCTGATGAATTGGGAACCTAGGTACTCCTTCTTTTGAAGTCTGTTAAAAATATGACAGTTTACTGTGACCGAGTCTGCTACCTCTTTTGAGTCTGGTGCTTCCAGTCCTGTCACTAACAAATATAACAAATTATCGTTCGCTTCGAATCATTCCTTGTACAAAGGTTCTATCGGCGTCCAATGTGGCAACGCAGCAAGTGTGTTGGGCACTTTTACGACAGGAATGATGCGGGGCGGTTCATTTGGTTTAAATTGTTGTACCTACATAATTTATATTTCGTTCATTACTAAGGTTGGTTTGAGTTTGGTTTTTAATTATTACATATTTACTTTTAACAATGAAATTAAAGTTTTTATTATAAAACCAACACACTACGGAAAATATCACTTGTTTAATTTCATTTTCAGGATATTTATTTTAGACGTTCCATCACTTAATAAAGTAGGTAAATATTTAAATGGCAAAGAATGTAACAAGGAAAAGTAATTTGTGTTGACACAAACAAATAAAAAAATTCCCTTAATTTCGATTACATATTTAAATATCACCTTCAGCGGCAACTGTAATGTGATACCGGACGAATTTAAATACCTATTAGTAGTATCAGGTTCAGGGATACGAAGCCGTCTAAAGCTCTGAGTGGATTACTGTTGGTACTCGAAAGGAAAGGCGATTATTGTGTATTTAATGAAGTGGGCATTATGGAATTTACCAATACTGTGAATATGTAGGTAATGTCTTACAATTTAAATTAAACAAATAAAACAATTCAAAGAACTACGGTAGTTACCGCCTCCTTTGATCCTAAGGTCAAGAAAGATATTAGAGTTGGGCAACCAGATGTTATGAGCGATATTGATAGCAAGTTTAAGGTAATAGTGTTTTATCCATGAATGGGATAAAAGAAAAGCTATGGCTAAAAGCGATTGCCAGTACGCTGCATATACATTAAGAATTTATATCAGTGCGTAATTCACTAATGTGTTTGAGAATTTGACAAACCGTATTGATTCGGTTAAAAGTTGGATTCTGTGTTCTCTTTCAAATAGAATTAGCTCGACCAAGGTTTGACCGTTCTGAATAGCTGGCTGCTATGCAACGCCAGAGAAAATAAATTGTTCAGCATAAGGGACGCTCTAAATTCATCATATCCGCCAAAGAGAAACCGTTCTACTTTGTGATAATCTGCACTGTTTAAGTGGGTTATTAAACAGTAATATAAACTCTTAGCTCAGCGTGTTAAACTTAGTAAGTGCTAAGAACTTAATTCATGTAACAATGAACAACGTAACGTACGAATAATTTCGTGAAACGGAAATAATTACATCTCGCATTCGTATCTAAGCACTGTAATAAACGCTACAAAAACTGTAATATTAAATTTATAAAAAGAAATCATAGTACTTAAAAGAAAAATCTGTTGATTTTAATAGTCGTAACCTAACAAATATAAGAAAGAAATAGGGAGTAGGTTTAGGTTATCGTTTTTATTCTGGGTTAGTTTAGGTAGTTGTTTCTCTATGTAATCAGTCGACTTTGAGTAACGAACTATTCAAGCCAAAAAGACGCACCACACAGTAAACGTACCTTGGAATGTTTAAAAAAACAATGGCGTGAACTTTATGTTCCCTCAGCACGGGCGTGAGGTCTTTCCCGTCGCACTCCATCGTGACGAAGTCCGCCAGCCCCTTCCACTTGCGCTGCATCAGGTCCTTGCCGCCCGCTGTCCCGTAGAACAACTTGTTGCGTATCCGCGAGTTGAACTTCTCTGGGTGCGCCTCTAGAGAGCAACAGAATGGTGGAAGGAAGCGTTAACAAAGGTCAATGAGAGAATACGGCCTAGAATCAAATCGAATGGTAGCTATTTGCTATCCTGGCATAATGCAAACGCCCCATTATGTGAAATATTGCCGAAAACATTACCGGAATTTAAATAAAATAACTTTTGCATTCCAGGGGTTACTACAATCGCTTAATGCGTGCCAAGTTCTATTCAGCGTAAGGGACACAGTTATGCAGCCATATAGCGCTGTCCCTTACGCTGGTACGCATTAAGCGATTGTGGTAACCCCCCCGGGGTTTGCCAGAGTATTCTCCATTCCAACCCATTTTAACGCCTTTGTAAACACATCCACCGGAATGTAGAATGATCATACTTGATATCTCACATTTTATAACACTACGATAGTTATATTTAAATTTTATATTAACTTAATTGGAGGCGCTTGTTTGTTAACAAAAGCGTTAAAATGGATTGGAGTGGACCATAGCTGTGGCCAAGGGTTAAGCTTCTTTCTATAATTTAGTCTACATAGTGTCCGAGTATGCCGTTTTTAGATGTCTTAATTTCGAATTTATATTGGTTATGGGTAAATCACTGATGGCGCTAATGTTAACTTCTCAACCAGTTTCTAAATCAAAGAAAGATCCACCCTTCGGACCGCACTTAACCCTACTGACCCTAACTCTTAATTAAGACACGCTGTAGTGGACATTGTTTAACATAATTTGAGGGATTGCAGTAATATTTGTATCTGCTACGGATCCCTATTCTGGGCCTAATTTTTTAAAGTTCCATTCGATAGTGGTAAAAATCAGTGTATTAAATATTATCTATTAGTTGACCAGATTAACTGGAGCTGTAATTTTCTTAAACTTTACCTAGTCTATTCGCATTTTAAATTTAGCACAATTTTTCACCACTTTTTCCGAACTTATTAAGTAATGTGCTCTTGTCACCTTATTCTCTGTCTACCCCGTAAAGGATAAAGACGTGATTTGTGTGTATGTATTGTGTGTATTAAGTAATAATAATAAGTATTTACAGGCACTTGGCCGGTATTTAGGTATTTGAATAATTAACGGGAATGAACACATACGCTTAGGCAGGTACAGACTTAACAGTATGATTAACGTTTAGATTTTGAAACACTAAGTACTTTATTTCAGCCTCTGATTATTATCTGCTAATAATCCAGAAATACCAAAACGTTATCTAAAATTATTAGGTATTGAACCGTTACTTCTTAGACCGCTTTAATGTTGCGCTTATATTCAAAGTTATCGTTTGATACCCATAAATCCACTTAGTTATTTAGAGTTGTTTGTAAACTAAAGTTGCTATCGATTTCATCGAACAGTCAAAAACAGAAACGGAAATTACCTCTTGCCTCGTGAAACTCGAGGGCTATGTGGGCGTCGACACCGAAGGAGAAGTAGTTATTGACGACGTTTAGAGGCAGTTCTGGTTTTGCATTTCTCGTGTCTTCGCCGGCTGCAGCTTGGTTGGGTTCCACGGTCAGCTCCCATCGGTCCAGAAGCACTGTGTCGCTCTCGCCTATATTCGCCAGGATCTTTGATATAGGCTCGTCTTCGTAGCCCTGAAGAGAACACCAAGGTCTTTTATAACCACAAAAATGAAGAACAGAGCGGTCTAGGAATATTTTAACTCTTATTTGATAAGACTGACATCGGTAAATAAGAAATAAATTCAATCAACGTTGAATTCTTTGCACTCTTAGACAAAATATTGACTGATATATGACAATAACCATAAAAACGAATAGGTTCGTATATAAAAATACTCATCCAGTCTTTGAAGAACGATGTCTATGATTTATGATTAGACATGTTTTTGTCCTAGCGACTATAAACGTACCTACTTATAAATATTTGTTGTTATCGAGTAATTAAATAGGTAGGTATGAGTAAATATTTGACCGACCATTAGAGACTGATCAAATATCAAAGAGGCTAAGAATAAGAACTGAAAAAGACAGACCGGGAATCCAATATCGGATAAAACAAAAAATATAAAAGTTGTTAGATTTATGAGAAATTCAAAGCGATGTTAAAATAAAAGATTTCCTATTTTTCACTGCCAATGTTACTCACAATGAAAAATTAATGAGAGTGTATGAGTACTTTGCTAAAATGTTAACTCCAGTATTATACATGCGAGGTAAAAATTGTGCGAGTAGGTACGTAGAGTTAACGAGTTGCAACGCTGCGCTTCTAGTGCGGTGCAGCGGGACGATGGCATATAGAATAATTGACCAATCACATTAGTGAGGCTCTGCACTAACTAAATCGATATAGCGTCGTAAAATAACACTGCATTCTAAATATTTTATGCGTGCGTAATTTAAAAAAAGTACCTTAAATAATAAAAAATTGCCGTTTAGTCACCCCATACCTTAGTCAATCAAGTGCGTGTAAGTGAAACTACCTTTGGGTGTGACTTACGAATGAATTGAATCGTTACGGAGGATATTAAGCATTTTATAATTAACTAGCTTCTGCCAGCGACGTCGTCTGCGTAGAATCATGCACAGAAACCTTCCTCTTAAATCACACTATCTATTAAAAAAACCGCATCAAAATCCGTGGCGTAGTTTTAAACATTTAAATCTGAGCATACATAGGGACAGGCAGAAAGCGGAAAGCGACTTTGATTTATACTACTATGCAGTGATAATAACCCTGCCGTGCTCTGTGTATTGTATTAGAGCATTAGCAGTTGTATGAGATATTGTTGGCGAACTTAGATTGCGACTGCAATTGGAAGCTTTGTCCGAGCCGGCTCACTGCAGATTTGTGATTACAGATTCTTGATTGTTCTCTTACTTTATGCACCACAGGCTGCAACTAAAGCCGGCTCACAGCAGCCACTGAGTTGGCGGATTAATAGTTGACTGAAGGAGAACAATTCAAGTAGTTAAAGTTGTTAATTTGATATTCAATCAAGAATACGGGCCATTTTGATATTTTGTCGTCTAGTAGGTACTAATACCGTAACCAAAAGCTGAACTCCGGTTGACACGTGTCTTTCACCTGCGGCTTCTCAAACAGACGTTCGTGGGTTCGAACCCGGGCTCACGTCTCTGTGTTTTTCGGAGTTTGCAATTTGTTTACTGGCTTATTGGTAAACTACGAAGCATGCGTGTTGTGAAATTCGCCATCCGTTCTGGGCTTGAATTGAAATATCAGCCCAATTTCTCTCACTTTAAGACGATAACCTGTGCCCAACCCAACTTGAAGGTGGTAATAATGATGAAGAATAAATAAACTTTGAAAACGTACCTTGCGACGAAATTCTACCCATTATAACATATGTATTTAGGTGTAGATACATTTTATTTTCTATCAGTGTAAGTATAGGTTGTCAAGCCATGGTTTGAGGTAACGACTCGGCAAGCCTCATTTGAACCCCTAACAAATGACATTGTTTTAGAAGTTGTCAGAAATAATTACACGCTTTTACACAATCCATTTACCACGCATGTTCTTCGGTAATGACTTAAAAGTGTAAGTAAATAAACCTACATATATAGTTGGTTATAAAAATTAAACGCACGGCACATAATTCCGAAACAGTTAGACGGGATCTATCATTGTTTCCTCATTCGGAGTTTTGTTTGTCGTTTTGTTGAATAATAAAATTTTGATGTTCAAAGTAATATACCTTGTTTATGTGCTCGTTAACGTTATACGACAAAAAGCTACGGGGGATAATCATAACGGTTGCTTACATTGTTAATTTGCGACAGTCAACACAACTGTCATGAACGATTGTAACATACTTTTACGATTCATGTCATTGTTCTTATTACATGAATTACCTACATGATTACATATATTTAATTGATACTGACGCATTGCATGGTTGAGTCGCCAAAAATAACGAAACCTATATCTTCGAATGATCAACATCTTTCTGTAGAAGAAGTTTGCTTAAACATTGAAAAATAGGCTTTTGCACTGTTTGCATCAAACCGGTTTCCAATCTCTGCTTCTTACGAAGTCGGTGCTTACCCCGCCCCAGCCGAGCGCCCTGGCGAGGTCGTTCCCGGTGCCAAGCGGCAGCACACCGACTGCGGGCCGCGAGCCGATGCGGTCCAGCACGGACAGCACCCAGCCCACAGTGCCGTCGCCACCGCACGCCAGCACGCGCAGGTTTGGCACCTTGCGGAACAGCTCCAGACTATTAGGACATAAAAATATCACGTTAGTCTTCAATTGGAAAAAAAATGACTCTCTCTTCTCTATGGGTCAGAATGCTGGCGGACAAGAAAAGTTGGTGGAAGCAAATTAAATAGGAAATGAACATGCTTCGCTGGTCTGTTTGAGTTACGAGTTTAGATGAATTAAGGAAGGAATACATCCGCGCATCCTTTAAGGTTGAGTGTATCTCCGGGAAAATGAGAAAAGCTCGCCTGCGTTGGTACGCTTACGTTGTATGACGCGAAAATGACCATGTGGTCACATGACTGAACGAGTACACTCCATAGAGGATAGAAAGCGAAGTAGAGGTCGAAGTATTAGCACTTAAAACGCGCTTTAGCATGGGTAGGCCATAAACAAAACTTGCTCTGTTGTAAACACGCCTTGATGAGATGAGAATTAAGCACTTGTGATCTGTACAGTATTTTAAGGCAACGGGAAGCTGTGCCCGTTTATTGTCAAACCTTCAGAAGACGTCCTCAGATTAATAATAGAAATAAAAATAAACTATGAAGGAAAGCAGCGCTAATTTATTATACCTATTAAAATTGAAATTTGAATACTCGTTTTAAGTTGAAGATTTTCATTATCATGTGTGAAGTACCTTAAGTTCTTCTTTATGTTTTAGATCGCATTATCCTGTCAAATAAATGTAGGTATCTACCAAAAGGAAAGGCGCCCTTATTCAAAGACCAAGAAGGCATGTTGTTAATTTAAGTAGGTATTGTTCTCGTTTCTTCAACCCGATTGAATACTAAAGACCTACACCTTAGAATATTTCAAGTGCTTTTATACAAACAAGTAAACTGCTTGCTCAATCTGATCAAGTATCACAGCTTATAGACGAGCGTATATAAACTGTAACAAAAGAATAACTAGAGCCTTGTTTGTCGAGGCAACAAAAGAAAACAGTACTTTTTGGAGTGCTTATTTAGCAAGAACACAATACTACCGAAGCATGTCATTTCGCTGTAGTTTTAATGGGACCCAATTGCTTCCCCAGTAGAGCAGCTCCGATTGTTTCAAACGGAATAGATATCTAGTTGGCAGTGCTTACGTCTCCACTTCTACACAAATACCTACAATGACTTGTACAGTCGCCAACGCTCTTAGCTGACCATTCATGCACCTTATCACGTTGTGCAAAAAAATAATTAATTCTTGCAGATAAGGCCTCTACCAACATTATCGCTAGACGAAGCCAGCGAAGCTATCCCACGATTAGATATTAAGTTTGCACATCAGATAGTGGTAGAATTTCCCTTGCAGTAAATCTGTTCAAATACCAAGTCACGTCGCTCCACAGCCAATCATCCATGTACAATGTGGTACCATTAGGTACGCGTGGGCCACGTACTCGTACTCTTGGGGAGTCGTTGCCAATACATTTCACATAGGGCCCATGGGGGCCAGTAAGAGCTACCCGCGAGATCTTCATAGAATTCAAGTCATGTGACGTCCTTCAGACCTATACGTCAGTCTAATGTAGTTCTACCTCAAAACTCGTACCAGCAAAGTGACTGGCTGTATCAACGGTGACTAAAAACGCGTGTGTTACGCATACAGAAGTATTGTACAGATTCACAAAGGTATGTTTCTAAAAATGAATCCTAGCTAGATGATTTACCGCTCCCGAAACTCCCTGCATACTAAATTTCATGAAAATTCAGATCATATACATATATACAAGAATTGCTCATTAGATATGGAGGGCGTTTCTTCGTAAATGAACAGAAATTTAGCGTAGACGCTAGTAGTAGACCGGTGCATACAGGTGGCATTGCTCATTGTGGCGTTTAAGGTGGGAGACGTTTGTTCAACACAAAATGACTGTGTGATGACTCCCCCTATCCAAGGAGCGTCAAGTAGTTACACCTTCAAGCGCAAGCTGAAGGATCACTTATTGACGCTCCAAAAATGCTTACAATAGTCCTCCAGGACTTTTCACTTTGATATGCCAGCCTGTTGTTTTTGAACAATTTAGTTTTCCCTCCTTTTTATTTTTTGTTTATTGTGAACATTTATATTATTTCATTAATTTATGTATTTTTTTTGTTATACATAAGTCGGGTTCTATCTATTTATTACTTTGTTTATGTAAAAGTTTATGGATTATGTAGTATATTTTATGTATGTATCGTTTCGTGAATCACAGACGGTTCTGGCTGAAAATCGGTAGGTAATGCAGGTGTCTAACACCTCAGCGTAATGCTGAGCCAGCGACCGTTTCACTTTTGCGAAGACACACACAACGCTGATGATCTATTTTTCATGGCTGTGTTTTTTTCTATAAAATTGTGTATATTCTCTCATATTTGTGTGTCTTGCAAAAAGGAATACATGTCTTCTTTCTTTCTTTCTGTTGATGATAATGATGACACGAGTAATGTTTTGTTTAGGCCCTAAGTTCAAAATATTGGCAAGTGTACTCAACATTTCCATTACGTCGGGTAATCCTGGAGAATGTTCAGTTAAAGCGACAAAACAAAGCTATCAGGACAGCACCGCATACTACGTTGTGAGAATTCAATTCCTATCGTTCCTCTGGTTGCGCCCCGGTTTTAGCGAGATGGCCTCTCGTTGAAATGGCTAACCACGACCTCTCCGATTTAAACACTGCTGCATGTTGACCTAAAAACGCACTTCGGCGATAAAAGTTGGATAATTACGAGTACGTGTTTCATGTACCACAATTTATGACCATTGATTGGGATATTGATAATAACAATTTAACCACCTATTTGTGTCATAGTAATAGGAAGAGACGTTAAACACAAATACGGTAGAAAAATCGCACAAGGACAATGAAAATATTAAAAATCAATTTAGTTTTACTTTTGGATTACAGGGTCTTAAAATTATGGATGCTTTGGCAGAAGTTGAAAATTTAATCAGTCACGATGCAGAATTGAAAATGACGACAATCATGCGTGATATCGTCTAAAATAGTAAATCATCAATCTTTATGTTCCAGGTAAACAGTTAATGAGGAAGATATGGGAATCCCTCTCAATGCACATATTGTCAAGTTTGTGGAATCATTCAACCAATAATAATGCGGGAGATAGTAAGATACATCATAATAAGATAATTATACCCAGTGGCAACCGATTATGATGTAATACGGGTTTAGTTAATAGTTTAGCTTCTGATTTGAGATGATTTATTGAGGTACTTCTGATTTATTGAGGTACTTAATATGTTGTACTCCGTTGTTACAGTGTCACAGAGTCTCCATAAGTATTAACGTATTTAAAATATGAACGGGGTACAGTTATTTTAGGTGAGGTAAAGTTACTACGAGTAGCTGACTTTTATTCCATTTCCAAAAGTTCTCCCGCTGCTCTTTGCTTCAGCTGTAATTAAATCCACTGAAGCTTTTGTTAATTTTTTAAAAGGCTTCATTATTGTGTTTTAAAATTGACTGCTCTCATTTGCATACAATCAGAGATGTCATGGGCTACCACAATCGCAGTTACAGTCGCATTTATCGTATCTTTCTACCACCATTTCATACCGTTTGTCAAAAAGAAAATATGTAAGATAATATTGTCACTATTTTGATTTCCCTTTCCACCTATACGCCCTTTATCATGCTAAACGTGGCCTTAAGGTTTTGTTACCTAAGTCTCTGTCTACCCGTAAGGAATAAAAACGTGATATATTTATGTATGTATATTATCTAATCCTACTTAAACTTGTCCGTGATCTATTTGATAGCTTCGAACCTTTAGTGAACAGAAATTCATTCATTGATGACCCAAAGGGGTTTGAATTATAACTTTAACTAACTCCACTTACCCGGGTCCTGGTCCACCCTGCGTCAGGTCGAATACTTGTCGAGGGTTCAGAAGCCACTGGAATTTCTGCAGTAGTTTGGCGCCCTGGTTCCCTCCACTCTTTGGGTTGATAAACACCAGGACCGGATGGACATTTGCAGTAGGTATGGGTTTTATAACGAATGTCTTTTGCTCGTTTTTTGAATCTTTTCCTTTCTTTTTTGATGCATTTTTCTTTTTTGGTGATTTTCTTAAAGACGACTTAAAGCTGCCTCTTCTTGGAAGTTTTACGATCCATGACGGTGGCACGATTATACTTGACTGCGAGCCTGGTCGGAAAACGTTACAAATTAATACGCATTACTACAAATAGTTTAATTTCTACATAATTATATGTATACATATATTATATAGTCAGCGGCCAAAAGTGCAATATAAATTATAGGTAAATAGCTGTTTCCCGCGACTTCATCTGCGCAGAATTCACTTCTCGCTATTCCGCGGAAACTATGTGATTTTCCGGGATAAAAACTATCCAATGTCCTTCCCCGGGACTCAAACTACCTGTATACCAAATTTCAACTTAATCGTGATTGCAATAGAATAAAGGTGAAAGGTCGTTACACAAAGGAATCAATTAGTTTTTTGTGTAATTAAGCCCTTAACTATGTACAATTTTTTAAAAACGACTCAGCTGTGTTTGAATAAATTAAATTTCAAACACAAAAGCCAACCCCAATATATTACGAAATTTAGATTAGTGACTTTTGCTGAGAAACAAATTCGAGCGACTAAGTTAAATCACTTTCTAATTTCGATCGACCCTAAAATCGGTATGTATAGTGGGTGTAATAATGGTTAGGATGACTTTTATTGCTATTTTATGTTAGCATACTTACCTAATGAACATTGCTCCCCTATTCGCTGGAGATTGAAGCAACTCTCTTTGTTGTGGTAGGCGTCTTTGCACCACGAACAGCTCAAAGCCACGATCTCTTTCGAGCTGAAGGACAGTTTTGCTTGAAGCGACTGTTGGCAAGTAATCTTACATTTTATATTCTTATTAACTGAAACCTGCTGGTAACTTTGAACTTAAAGACAACATTTTGAAACTCAAATTTTTCATAATAAAAATTCTGGTTTGTATGTGCAGTGACGCGAATCAAGTGAGTTTCTTGTTTCGTAAAAAGGTACCTCTTTTGAAGATAAGTTTAGTAAATACCTTTATGTTCAAAGTTACGTTTTATACTCAAATTTTGTTTGTCAACAATGCGATTTAATTGGCAACAAAGCGGTATAAAGCGTTTGTTTCGTTTGAAGATACGCACACTTTCCGATTCGTCATTCATTACTTCGTTAGCCTTTTCTACGGAATTCTGCGATTGCGCACACCACCAACAGCAGCGACGCCGCAAGGACTGCACAACAAAACCATGCAACACATAACACATGCAATCAAACACAACATAAAAACATAAAACCACAACAAAAGACGGGGTAGGGAAATGCAACTTAAATTGTTCATTACTCATATGAAAAGCGCGTGAATAGAAGCAGTGTAACCTAGAAACCTCGTTTTTTACGCTTAAAATCGTGTGGCGGGCGATATGCTAACACGTCATTAAAAATGAAGTTTTAATTTCGCGTTGAGTTGGCGTGGCGTGCCGTGCCGTGTCGCATGCAAAGCAAATGCAAATGATTGCGACGTGACGTGACGCGCGTCGCGTCGGCCCGCTCTGTGCCGCACGGCCGCTACTCGTAACGCCTATCTCACGCTGAATGACAGATCGTGAACGTTTGAAATTGAACAGGCTGGGTGCGTGATTGGAACCGTGCGATTTAACACCTTATTCAGATCGAGCGACGTACCGTGAGAGTTTGTGTAAATCAGCAAATCGTAACTTGTCAAGTTCTTGGCACGAGAAGAAAAGCTCTTCTTGTAGTTGTTGAATGTCAGTGATCGCAATGACTTTAACATAAAACTTACTAAGTCAGGCCATTGAAGTGATTATTCAGATATTCGTTAGAATTAAAAACCGAATAATTGGCATCTAACTACAAAATACTATTTACAGGAAACGCGGGATGGGTATAGATAGTTTATCCATAGTTAAATTAAAACAAACGAACGAACGAATTAAACATTGCCTAAGATCATGTTTCTCAAATTCTTTTATAAATTGATAATTTAACTTTGAAGATTGAAATCACTAATTTCGCGTTAGATATCAGCGCCCACGCTATGCTCGTGCGCCAAAAGCTCTTATGTATGTCAACTTTCATTCCTCGGTGAACAATCTACTATAAATCTATTCAGGTGCAAATGACTAAATTATTAATTCCGACGTAGTTATTGATGCTTGCGGAATAATCCAGACGCTCTGATGCTAGTGACGTCAAAGATCTACACGTAATCTACATAACACGAGTCCATATAATATCAGGGCATATCTCTAATATTAATGAACACATTGCAGTCACGCGGAAGATGAAGCCGTGCTGTGTAGTTATGGAGGTACGTACGCTGGATGATCATGTAATTCATTAGTGAATCATTAACTGTGACAGCCTCTATTCTAGATGTGCATTGTCAGTGCAGTGTCAACTCACTGCATATCTAGAATAGAGGGTATACATCTAGAAATATAATTAATCATAATCGCATAGCACCGTATGGAGGTAAAACTTCACAACATTTTAACATCGCTTCATTTCCCCATTAAACAAAAACACTTTTTTAAAATAGCTTGCATAGCTGTCGTTAGTACTTAATAAGGCTTAGCGAGGCTAAAATGTATTAAAATTCAAAGTCGTAGTGTGCTACCCGAGCAGAGGGTAGCGGCCGTGCCCGGCACGCTAGCCGCATTGTGTTTTAATTGCACTTCCAGAGCGCAATATTTGCATCCACACAAATAGGTCTATGTGCAGGCGAGTATGCGATGCAAAACTGACTTAAAACGACATAGTGAGCGCCACTTTAGTCGACTTTAAATGTATTCTAGCTAGTGCAATGGGACCTTTTGTAGTGGTAAAAACAAGCCAAGAATTTAATATGAACCATTGCAGACTTTGTTACTTTAAATACCGCATTTACAACTAAGAAACAATGTGAAATTCCGACCTGAAAAATGCTTAGTAAATATAGTTTATTTTGGTGTCCCAAATAGTTTCGAATCGAAACAAAACTTAACTCTTTAACTGCGTGTGATGTCTGGGATTGTCGCGACTTTAGTAAATAGATTGAGGAATGGGTAAAATTAAAAATAGTCTAAAATCTATCCTTCAAAGTTCTCTTATTTTCTTATCATTAATTTGCGGAACTGTGAGAAATGTTGAAAGGGCGAGTTTATGAACGCCTGGCTTAGAATTACCGGGAACGCATGTGAGAGCCGACGTGACCCGGCCAACAAATCTTGCAGTTAAACTGCAGCAAAACTTCGGAGTATTCACCGTAAACGAACCGGAACTTTAAACCGGGTTGGGGATTCTTTAAACAGACTTAGTACACATAATAACTCCATAGGCTCAATATTATGGCTACTGAGCAACATGTAAATGCAAAGGTGCCTAATTTTAGATAATTAAGCACGTAAAAAGAGGCGTGATTGAATTAGGACACGGCTCAATTTTTGCAGAAAGAACGCAGTAGGTAGTAGTAAAATTCCTTGTGAACTCAACGGTTTAGCGGATATGTCAACAAACGTTAGACGTTCCCCAAACTATGTGCCACAAATGAAAGATTTAATCATTAATGTTTTCAATTATTCCGTAAATTACACGGAACTTTCGTCCGCTGCCCACGGCGGTCCACCTGCCATTAGATCGCTACCGTAATTTATTAACGAAGTAATTAAGCCGAGTCTGAAGACCCTCTTTTAATGACTTTCTCGCAGTTTTGATTAACACGTAAGTAGAGTTGTTCCGAAATTGTAAGGAGCCTTTTTTACTCCGGGTTTTTTTATAATTTGTTTAAAAAAATCCTTGCTCCGAGATTACATGCAGGAATGTACAGAATATCTAATATTGAGCACGAAATTGCATATAACCAATATTATTACGCGTTCTCTTCATTGTTTTTTTTTTAAAGTTCAACTACATCCCATTCTAAATTTTTGGCATCTTCGGAGCCGCGCGTGCATGTGTTTATCGTCTTAAATTAATGAAAATGGATCTACCGTGTGAACACACAAAAGCTAGCACTTATTTACCACCAACTCTTACACAGTTAAAATTACACTTAAGTCGTTCTATTTCAATTTTCCGTACCAGAAGTAGGCTCTAATGAACGATTGGGACAATGAAATTAATGGAAGCTTTTTATATTTTCACCGTGCACGGGCACGCACGTGGCGGCAGTCACGGTCCAATGGGTAGTGAATGGAAAAGTCTAGAAACACAAGCAAAGTACACAAACCGTGTATTTTATGGTAACTATTTTACGGATGGCTAAGGTTTCACTGAAGACAGCCACGACTTTATCGTAAACGGCGAAATATAAAGGCGTCCGAAATTCAAAATTTGGAGTTCATAAAAATACCGTCCTGGTTACTTTCCAATTAATGACTAATACGTCCAAGTGTTATGTGTGCAGAAAGGCACGATACAAACTTCGAATTTCGAATTTCAAAGTGTACGTCCAGATACAGTGGTGAGAAGCGATTGAACTGACCTTCCCGCAAGCCTTGCACTTGCCCTTTTCCGAGCGCCGATGCACCCAGTGATGGTGGGTGGTCGTTTGCTCGCGGTACTGCCTGACGCCTACATCTCTGAACGTTGGCTTGCATGTGAATTGAACGCGGTCCATCAGTATGTCGATGCATACTTGGTGAGCGACGATCTTGCACGCCGAGCATTTCATGCGGGAGCCGTGTTTCTGTTAAAAATAAATAAATATTAAGCGGCCAAGTTCATAACGGCTGACAAGTACGTACCTACATATAACTTGAAGATAACTGCGATCTTTTAGTGCAACAACAAAAATGTACTTAGAAACACGATAAAGAGTTAAAGTTACCATTTTTCATGCTTTATTTTACAACTTACATAAAGTTTGGCCCTAGCGCTATTACGTATTCAAAGTTCACTCTACTGAAAATTCACTTACATATTTTAAAGAGGAGAATATTATAAAACTTTAGGACGTTAAAAGGTCTCGGACGATGGCGCGCCAGTGCGCGGAGTTGGTAATGTAGCGATTAGTTGGCGATTGGCCGCGGCTGTATGAACTCGAAGACTCTTTTGTTGTAGCGACAGTGACGGGTCACCGCGGCGATAATGGTGGAAGCGGCTCATTAATCTTACATTCAACTACGACGGCGCTTACGACCAACCAACAGCTGTCACACAATAGGCAGGAAACTTGCTAATGGCTGCTGAGAATATTACAATTTCTTACCCTGTCGCCTCCGCGCCAACCAAATAACAACTTATAAATAGCATAGCAACACTAATATGTCGGAATTATTTATTACACGATCTGTTTGCGTCGTTCAATAGGAATATTGTAGTGACAGGATTTGTTGCTTTCAAAGGTTTCAGAACAAAAGCGAATAAATAAAAGAGAGGTGAGAGATTTGTGTGCTCCGTCGACGCCCGAAGTAATCCTTTTTCTAGCAAAAACCTACTTTTGAAAAGTAGGTATTGGTTTGAATAGAAAAACAACCATCAATCCTGTGCGACCGAAATGTTTCCCGGCTTAGGGACATGATTTCAGATTATCCTTGAACTTTAAATATTACGAGGACACAATACTCTACTACATATTCTCATTTATCGATACCTACACAATTTAAGGGACGTTTACAGCGTGCACAAAATTACAGCGGGATGAAATTGGTATTTTAAATGGTTATAAAATTTGGCAACAATATAAAGAAAACTAAGTACTGGATTTCATTACACTTGAGTCGTAAGGTGAGAAATTTTCCGACACTTCGTGCGTCGGCGGCGACCTCAGCGTCGTTAACGCCGCGTGTAATCGTAAATTGACATGAGCTGTAAATCTACGACGGGAAAATTTATTCTTATCATACCAGCGAGAGAAATAATTTCTGACTCAAATTACCCTCGAGCCTTTGCGTCTTATAATGCATGCATCTTTTACTGCTACGCGTTTGTTTTCATGCTCTAATTTTTTTTGTCAATAAGTAGATGCTTACTTTGATATTAGGCATCGTGTATAATTTTTACCCGATTTCAGTGAAATCCGAAAGGAGGGTTATGTACCTGCGGGGGCCTGTATCTGTGGCAGTTATTTTGTCTGTTCATAACTAGTGAACTGCTCAACCGATTTTGTAAATGGCACGTCATTAGATTTGTTTTGATGAGTGGCATTGGGTTAATAAAGTTATTGATGTTTTTTTCAAGCCGTGGAGTGGGATATCATTGAATAAGTCTTTATTTAAAAACAATTTTTAGCTTTCTCAAGTCATTTTTCTTTCATTTTGAGTGATCATTAGTTAGATTTCTCCTTTTTTGGCGATAAAAGTAGTGAACCCCTATATGACATCATAGAAATATCTGTAAAAATATGCTCTCTCTTTTGACAGGATTTTGTGGTGTAAAAAAGTATAAAAGTACAAAATTATTTTTTATTGTTTCTGCATCACTGGCCGATGGATTGGAGCTGGGAAATATCAATCAGAGACCAGGGAGAGATAAAAAAAAACAGTTTACAATAAACGTAGAATACTGTATGACTATAGTACCTATTTCGTTATATATATACAACAGTTTAATTCCTGCACCGTTTTATACCGTTGCATAATGTTATTTTATTTACGTTAAGGCGTGTTATTTTCACGTGCGAATAAAGTTCCAGTTAATTCTAGAAATTCTAACATGTTAAGGGTAATTTTACATTTTAATTTGCGAACAATGTTGCTAGTTGATTAGGTATTATGCGGATGAAATAGTGCTAACTCAAAACTGCAAGTAGTTAACGATGTAATTGATTTTGTATAATTGGATATAGCTGTTACTTTAGGTTGTAAAAATACTACTGTAGTACCTACGACGGAGAAATATTTCGATATGACAAACTAGTTCGATAGAATAATAATGAAGCAGGGAACCCCATTATTGCAAATCCTGCCTCCAATTAGCAATGCTTGCGTTGCTGTGTGCTGGCATTGAAAGCAAGACAGCCGGTGGAATTACTAGCACATCAGGTATCCATCTCAGCCCTATATACTAGTAACGCACCTGTCATCCTCCCAATAAGGATATATCGTTTGATCTCGCTTTCAATTATTCTCCTACAGGAAAAGCATAAAGATGCGCATGTTTATGGTTATAATCTGAGTAGAATACGAAGCAATGAATACACAGTCTGTACTCTGCACGTCTGTCTGATAGCGACGTGCTCATGAATGCGCTAATAGAAGCTAGAGTGAGAAAAACATTCACATTTATTCAAACGTAGGGCTGCGTTGTGTGTATTCATCTCGGCTGAACATGGTATGTAGTACCGTGTGAATAAAACTCGATACTGGAAAGCTGCCACGTACCGCGTGTAAAGTTCTATACCTATGTCGCGTTTGTAAAACATGAAATAGTAAATGTGCAAACTTCAGCTGATGCTTCTGTATTGTATTCTCGAGACCCATTAACTAGGGATTACAGCTGCCCCTGAAGATAGGAATGCCAATTAGAAGCTATTTTTGAAATAAAATACTTCTCGACAAGGGCAACTACAGTTGGCAAAATAAATAAGAGCTGTAATTTTTTGGTATTCGACTCGTATTACAAGTTTAATACAATATTTATCACTAACGGACGGTATTAGGCTTAAAATCGGATCGGCCCCCTGGTCACATAGGTAAGGCTCACCCACTCCAATTTCATGACGGTGATACGTTTGAAGTAGTTAATGAAAATAGACTTTTTGGATTGGATATGCCAAGCATTCCGCACGGCTAACGCAGTTACGTCACTATATAATCTAGTAGTAGTAGTAGTGACGTAGTCTACAGTGTAGATGGTAACTACAACGCTGTTGGTCATCGCTGTGCTTGTACAGACGAGTTCGTCAATATCTATGCTGCCAACTGTTCAAAACATGCTTCTTATATAACTGAAAATAAGGTCTATGTGTAGATATTTGTAAACAGTCGGCTATATAGAAATTGGAGAAATCTACTGTACGAGGCTCACCTGACATTCCGCATCGCCGACGTAGCAACAGTCACCGGAGACTGATGTGGGCGACCAGAGGTGTTCGCCGCTCACGGCCGCGTCGCCCCAATCGGGGGTGGAGCGCAGAACGCGCGCGCCGCTCTCTTCGGCAGTGTGTCTGGATAGACAAACATAAAACAATACATCAATACCACGACAATTATACGATCTTTTCGTCTTCATTTTGACTCTTATCTAAGTCACTTTGGTTTGGTTCTATAAGCCGTTTTAAAGATCGTTCAGGGACAGTCCAGCTGGTTCTACTTCCAGCGTTGTTAAGTACATTTGCATTTAAGATGATATCTATCTAGAATTAAATGATGTCCCATAGGGCGCAAAGGATCTTGATTGGACACTTGCTCATTGTACAGTTAATGATATTGCCTAATCGGTTGGTTTTCTCTTAGCACGAGTATCTCGTATACTCAGAAAGAGGCACCAGCACGGATACTATTGTTCTAATTTAAGTTACTGAATAAATATTTTTTTCATTTTCACTTCATTTTCATAATCATGAATAACGGATATATCTATTCATGATACTGGGTATTCAAGGTTAACACTGGATAAATTACCGCTAGTGGAAATTGCATACGAAATTACTCCAAAACATCATGGACAATGAACACGAATAATAGGAATTCGAAATAAAATTAATTCGACTGGACACGTCGCTTGTAATTAACCAATATTTTGTTGCAGCTTTTACAATATTTTAAGCGGACATTGTGGACATTGTTTCCAAAATACAAAGCATAACTCAGTCTTCGTTACATCTGCTGAAAAATACAAATGAGCAACTTAAGAAAACGACTTCATTCAATGAAGTCAGGCCTCTAACACTTCTATGCGAAGATGGAGTTCTGTGAACAGAAAAACGAGCCGGTTTAAACTACGCCTCACTAAGTGCATACAGTAAGTGAACTAGTTGAACTCCGTATACGCGCTCGAATTAAACGAGCCGGCTCAAACTACGCCTCACCGCGTGCATACAGTAAGTGAACTAGTTGAGCTCCGTATACGCGCTCGATAAGACGTAGTTCAAACCTTCCTTCGAATATTTCGTTATTATTTGGTCTAAAATGTTAAAGGGGACAAAAACATGACATGTGATCACGTTTTATTTGGAAAAGGCGTTTTGACGTGATCAGATATTTGTTTTTGCGCTTAGCCGGTGTTTGCTTTGTATGTGCAATAATACTTGTTCCAGTTGTACGTTAAAATCAAATTCCTCGTTCATTTTATCGTGCCTATGCCTACATCAAAAGCCTCTGTCACATTTTGCGCAGTTAGATTGCGACGGAGGCAGCTGCCAGGTCTAGCCTTTATAGAGCTTTCTCTATCGCATCACTCGCCCAGCCAAGTGAGCTCCACCAGGAATTCCTAAAAGCCTTTGTATGAAAATCTTCAATATCCCGCGCTCTCATCTTCGCTATAGCACTGACATTGCTGATAGCGAATATTTCAAGCAGGACAAAGGCGTGTGTGTTTTCGAAATTCAGTAGTTTATTACATCGGTTTCATCACGAATAAGAGCCCTGTTTTCGTTTCATAAAAATTCCACAATATAATATACTAGCTTCTGCCCGCGACTTCGTCTGCGTATTATACAAATATATCTTCCTGTCGAATCACTCTATCTATAAAAAACCGCATCAAAATCCGCAGCGTAGTTTTAAGCCTCTAAGCATACACAGGGACAGACAAACAGACCGCGGAACGCGACTTTGTTTTATACTATGTACCTAGTGATAGTGATTGAATCGGAGGAAATACCATTTTCTGGCAATTCAAAGGAAGAAAGATTACAAGATGGAAAGATTACATACTGATGTGCATACAATATTTACAGACTTAATAATAACTCACATCATAACAAGAGATTACCTAATTAAATTTAAAAAAAAATTGTGTCCACTCCGGTCTAGTGCAAGACAACGTGATAAAGATGATAATTAAAAATGAATACTCGTAGGTATACGATTTTCAGTCAAGCTAACATCAACTTGAAACATGGAGCATGCATTCTAGAAAAAACAACATCAGCTAAACTACGAAATGTTCTAATGCCTATTGGTAAACTAAAAATATTTACTCAATTTAATTACCACAATCTACTTCCAAAAATATCCTAGCCTACTAATATTACAAACGCGAAAGTTTGTGAGTATGGATGTTTGGATGTTTGTTACTCTTTCACGCCATAACGGCTGGACATATCTGGATGAAATTTGGAACATAGATAGATTATAGTCTGGAATAACACATAGGCTACTTTTTATCCCGAAAAATTGCGTAATTCCTGCGGGATAGCGATAAACGAATTCTATGCAGACGGAGTTGCGGGCAACAGCTAGTTAAAAATAAAATGAAACATTCATATCAAAAGTACAATGGCACAATGTCATAATTTGAGATAACATTCCCGAGAACTGCCCGACACAGTATTTTGATTCCGCAAATGCTTATATACAAAACATCATATATTCGCCGCTTCCATTTATACTGGTATAAAGTTAACCACAATATCGTTTAAACTGTTAACTAATTGAAACGGTCACTTTATCCAACATTCACTACAAGCCATCTAGACTGCAATGCAGTATATTTTAATAGAAATGTTAACATTCTTATCCGGAATAAAGTTCTCTTTGGGTTTGTAACGAAACTCTCTAGATATTTACACATTGACACGAAAACTGAGAGACTGCAAAGCAGGACCAGGACTCAAAGGGGAAGTTGTACAACTTTTACCCGTTATTAAGCAAAGCAAAAGAAATTGATAGCAAGCTCTTGGAAAACTAGCCCGAATTCGTATGTAATATGTACCTGGTAATATAGATGCGATTTATATGGACTACGAGGAAATTGAGAAATATTGACATACCTAAATTTTAGGAGACTGAGAAATTTAAAATAGTTTTAAAACGTATAATGCATATTTTTCTAGCTTAAACTCCAGGTTTGTTTCTTCTTGCTAAGCTTACTTAATCTGTCTGAAGATATCATGAAAATTCGTTTAGTTGTTTGAAGAGTAGAACGATAAAAATCTATAAACCATTGAAATTTATTCGGTCAGTGTTTTTAAAATTAGGAGAATACTGTTTCTCGAATATCTCAAATATTTTTATGTTTCTATTGTTTTATGGTTTAGATAGAAATAGATTATAAGAGGCATTAATACCTGAGCGTGTTTGGTCAGGGTATTCCGTTTTCAAGTTCGTTAAAATGCGGTCTTGATCCGTATCACAGCTAGTCCCGTCTGACGTGCAAATCTTTTTCACAAATGTAAGTGCATCTGGTCATGCCATCGTCGCTGTATTTGGTCTACTGAGAAAGTAGCCAAACAGTTCCATTATTTTCATTATTTTATAACTGTAAGTTGTATACAATGGCAATTTCTTTATGAAATGAAGGAAAAATGTGTGCTTTTTGTGATGCCTTGAAGAGCAAACAAAATATTAGTTACCTACTGTGGAAGTAATTAATTACGTGCGCAGCTCATTCAAAATCCAAAACGTTCCTTTAGATATACCACGCAATTATAACTGATCGTACCAAATAATAAATGTTTTAATAGATCGAATTAGCTATGTAAACAAACATGAGATGACATAAATCAGAATAATAGAGTCAAAAGCCGGTGTTGTCTATAGTCTAGATTACGTCATCGAATGTGGTCTAATCCGTTATCCGTTCTTAATGATCTAATATGGATCTGATAATATCATGGTTTGTTGACTCTGATTATTTACTTTTCATGTAAATAGACAAGGGTTGTTGATTATTTGCTACAGCAAATATTATAGGCCCACAGGCCATATATACATTACACAAAATACGAAGGCCGAGGGGATTCTAATAAAGACAAGCTCCTTTAAAAGGAAATATTTTTGAATAAATGACATTTGAAACCTTATTAATATTTATTTTTTAATAGATAAGGATTGAAATCTATTTGCTTAAAGAATTTAGACTCTATTTGACTAAACTTGACTCTGGCTGGCGACCAACATTATAATTAAATTAATATTAAAATTCAAAAATTTTGAAGAAGAAGACAGTTCTTCTGTTTTTAATTCTCATTCTTACTAAATCTGTCACCCTTTAAACATCGCAGTCAAAATTGAACAAAAAATCTAAAAAAAACTTTATTTAAAGTTACAAAAATATTTCACTGTCGGGATTTCTAGGATAAATTGATCTTCGTATTACAAACAGTTTACAGGTATGTTGTTTTGATTTAATTTGTGTTGTAGTTCGCCGTTAATTTTGCCCACCAACGCTAGGACACGACTTTGCTCTTAGCTTCTTACTTTGTGTTGAGCCGACATTAGCATGCGGCTTTTACAGTATTAAGCTAAGAGTATAGTATTTTAATATGGTAGTCACTAAAGTACACAGGAGGTAGCGAGCTGTTCCGTTCATTGTGACGGGCGTGGCTTACCGTTAATGTATTCATTTGGGATAAAACAGGTGAAAGATTGAAGACAATGTGCTTTTAAGATTGCGGATTTACCAATTTTTCGGTGCTTAGTAGTGAAAAAAAATACAAATTGGCGATTTTTCAAGTATCGTAAAATTTGTCACCTACGCATTAACTACTTCCCAATTTGTACTAAACCCGCATAGGAAATAAGCCAGTCCCTCAGTCCCGTCCCGCGTGATATATCAAACGTTGTAGCATAACTGAAAATGTGGCAAACTAACTAATAGTTTTTTCCTTGCAGATAATTTGAAAAATGGACTGCGCTTTTTGCAACCGTACGATGGAGGGGTGCGCCTCTATTAAGTGCAGTGCGTGCTCCTCGCAGTTCCACCTGGAGTGTCTGAGCAGTGAGCAGCTACTGCCCAGCAGCAACAGCTGGCGCTGCTGCAAGTGCGTGGGCGCCATCCATCCCCGCAATCTCGACACGATTGTCAGTGCATAATTGACTTTTTTGTAATTGTAAATTGCTAGTCGGTATTGTTTGGCCTTGATCCGTTTTGAAATAAAACCGTGAAAACCAGTGTTTATTCTTCTGTAGGTTGAGCCCTGCACCACCGGGACGCCGTAGCGACGTCGCCAATTAGCATTATTTTGTTTTTTTGGATTAGCGTTGCCGCTTTATAGTTCACTATCAGTGTTTTGACTATCGAACTACTTAGTAGGGCGCCAAGTAGGGCGGAGCCCCTTTTTCTTGGGTATTTTGCCCTACGGGCAAATGAAGATACTTAACTAACCTAACCTACCTATTTTTGTATTAAAATAATAATTAGTCACATGGAATTAGTTTGAGGTGGATCATGGCCTGTAGTCATTTGCCCGTGGTTCACTCAGGTGTACTGAGGTGGACCATCGGCTAGAAAAAGTGCCCGTGGTCCACCCAGGGTGTGCGTGTGAACGGAGGGACCACTTTTTTTTTAAAGGTTTAAAGGTTTTGAAAGTAAGTTTAATATTTAGTAGTAGTAGCGAATTAGTTTGTAAACAAATCCTGGAATTTGTAAAGAATTCACTAAAAAGTTATACAGCCAAAGGTGTGGTCCCTCAGTTCACACACTGAACCTTCCACTTCTGGGCAAGTGTTTAATATGCTGGCTTATTTTGATGTTACAGATTTAGTAAAAACATATTTAAACGCATTCGTAATGACCGAAACGTAATTTGGCAATGATTATACACTAAAGCAGTCTTCCTTCTGTGGTCCCTGAGGGACCACCTAAACTACCTAATAAATCGGTACATTTTGTACACAAAAAATGCATTTTGCTTTGCAAACATTAGTAAAAATCGCAAGGAACATTGTAAAAGTTAGACGAAAACACAACTATTAACCGTTCACACACTATGAATTAATAAAATATTTAAAATATTCTAAAATATAAACATTATGGAAAGGTTTGTCGTACTGGGGTTTAGTAAAAAAGTTCTACTACATATATATATATTTTTTTAAGTGGATTTATGGCGTATAATATAAGATAAATCGCTTTTAATATTTTCCTAGCAGAGTGTTTATTAGGGTGGACCGTCCGGTCCTGCTATCTTAGGCTCTGTCTATCCCGTAAGGGATAAAGACGTCATTTGTGTATGTATGTAACATTCATTCATTCATTCATAAATCACGTTTTTATCCCTTACGGGGTAAACAGAGCCCAAGGTAACCCAAAGACCACGTTTAGCATGGTAAGGGGAATCAAAATAGTGATGGGTGCTAGCCACATCGCCTATCACATGATTCCTAAGATTTGTATGTATGTAAATCTGATACAAAATATAAGAATGTATATCTGGCCCACGGAATTAATAAGTACATACTGCATTATCTGGCCAAGGTCGTCTCCGCAGGAGGGAACTCTTCAACGGTTGGTCCGATTGAATTGAAATATGGGATGGTTTACGGTAAGATAAACGAAAGAGATTATGTAATGTTGTATATTATCTTATATTTGTGTGTCTTGCAAAAAGGAATAAATGTCTTCTTTCTTTCTTTCTTTCTTCTTTCTTTACCTAATGATCAAATAATATAAGTTCGCTTTCGTACATCTGTTTATTCTCTTACCTGTAAATTTCTTATTTGATGTATTATGTGTACAATAAAAAGTTATACATACATACATATATACATATTATGAAAGACAGGTAAAAATACAAGTACAGTCTCCAAAAAGTAGAGTCAGCAAAAACTTATTTACTGTTAATATCTTTACCCCGAAGATTCATTCGTCTTTAACACACCTTGATAGCCGACCCAACGGCCAAGTCACTCGTTTAGGGACCAAACGCACTAGAAAATCTGGCTGAGGAAGCAAAAAGTCCGATAAATTAATGTTCAGAGACCACTCACAGGACGACCAAGAATGCCTGTTTATGTCAGCCATTGTAACGCGCACGATTTTACTATAAAAACTTATTGTCCACTTTTATAGTGAGCACTGAAGTACATAGGTACCTATAACGTCGACCAAGAAAATGCAAAATCACTTAAATGACGTATGCATACATAATTTGACAAAAGCAGTCACAGTGACTTGTTAAAGTTGTAGGTAAATCAAAATTTCATTTAATAACATGATTACATGTTAAAACAGCTACAAAGTACATATTTTTTTATTTTTTTCTATCTTACCTATCTTTAGCGATTAGTGTAAGTTTTTGTCGCAATAAACATCTTGCCTTACACTCTGAAGTTACAAATTCGAAGTTCGTATAGCGGCGTTCCGCTTACACTAATAGTCATTAACAAGAGAATGAGAGAGAGAGAGTATGTTACGAACTTTGAATATCAGAGTAGCCCCCCTAGATCGCGTTTACGATCAAGTGTCAAATACTATGAAAAGTTTGTTTCTGTTATGTGCCGTTTGGGGCACTGCCGAATTGTTCATATTAATCGAGACATTAACGCGGGGTGCGAGTCGGGCTATCTCCGCGTGTGGTCAAGAGCTGCGGTTCGTTTCTGGATCCGCCCGGGGGCAAGAGCAGGGCTTGGTCCGGTGCACCCTGGTCATCGGCTAATGATTTCCAGGCAGTTTCTGAGGGATATCATTGACCGTTGGCTATCAGCCCGACAGGGGGAGGGGGAGTCTTTTGACAATATTACCGACATTTTGTCACAAGATTTTTGAAATATATTTTTATTACTTTGATATTGGCGAAGTTGTCGTCGCTATAACGACTTTACACGCCACAAATAAGAAGAAGAAGAAGACATTAACGCGAACGCATTCGAGATGTTTCTCGTAAAAAAACGTACACTTAAGACTCTTGTTACACTGAGTTAGAAGTAAGTAGAAAGATCATAATACTAATTGACTGGCAGTTTCTTTCAGACTTTATTAATTCAACTAACTAACTAACTATAGCATCTTACTGCTTCTAACTCGTTGTAACCATAACAACTTATACCTGTTGCTGTTTTAACTTGGTGTCCATGTTTGTCTTCTGAACTGAAAATCAACGTGAAAATAGAGACACAGTAAGTATTTTTTTAAATCATTGACTGTCATCTTGAATATAGTTTAAATAAAGCATTTTCCTGATCGAATTTACATAAGAATTTACAAATATTTAAATGGATACGCGACGTTTCTAGACGCATGTTATGCCGTCAACTGAAGTTTGACAGTAGAGTTAGGTTATATCAATCGTCTGATTTTTTATTGATACGCGATAAGAATAATAACAATGCGATAAACAATAGAAACTCAAAAATGTACTGCGATGAAAACGATAATTGCACCCATAGCATAGCATAGAGGAATTAACTAACAGAGCGGAAACGTCATATAATTTTTATTGAAAAAAAAATTGCCCTACCGACTGCGGTGACTGCGGTTCGCTCTGATCTCTCATTGGTGAGGCTAATGGCAAGCAGGACACTATAGTTGGACAAGCAGACATTAGGATAAATATCGATACATAGCAGTACGTATGTAAACCCTTTATGGAGCAAAATAAAAAATACAAATACAATTGACAAACACAGACAGGTACATGCACAAAGGCGGACCTATGAAACACTAAGTAGTAGTAGTAGTAGTTTTGCCATAAATAAAATCTTACCTTTATACGAGCAATTCTTGTATATATGTATAATCTAAATCTCGGAAACAGCTCCAACGATTTTCATGAAATATAGTGTGCAGGGTTTCGGAGACGATAAATCGATTTAGCTAGGTTACATATACAGATTAAATACTTACTAAAACTCACTTATTTTTAAGAAAAAGTAATAATACCTAGTCAATAAAGATCATTATTTTTTCACGAAAAAGTAAGAATATAGTACCCATTGACGTATTATAAGGTCATTCTATGTTTTTCTTTGCTCCCAGACCAGCATGGAAGATTATCAATCTGTTGTTGATTACCTCTATGCTTACGTCTATCTTCATGACGATTATTCATTTTTAATCTATATAGCACATTCTTGCTGATATGATAGGCCTTACCAAGACGTATCGTATAATTCCAGAATTTGGGACAATAAAATTATACAATTGTAGTAAAACTACAAACGCTAGCGTAACAGCTGTTTATCTATATTAATAATATCTGTTGTCTGCAACTCTGTCTGCATTTCGCTTGACATAAGCGCCATCTATCCATTCCAAAATCTATTTTTATTTGATTGTTTGTGAAATGTAAGGGGTTAGTGTCCGGATCTAGGCTACTGAACTTATTCAAACAATCTACACTATTCTCAATTAACGTAAGCTACTTTTTATTACGGAAAAATGACAAATTCCCTCGGGAAGCGGACGCAGACGCAGGCAATAACTAGTGGTCGATATTAAATTGGTCCCCAAATGTTTATAGTATTGGAAAATGGGAAAATTGGGCGCGTTGTTTGTAAATAACATATTGGTTCATATTGTGTTCTGAGGCCGGATTATGTAAATAGCAATATTGTAACATTTTCAGCGCCAGTCGGAATTCTACTGTGTATTTTAACGCGTCGGTTATTTAAATACACATTTATTAAACACCTAAAATTAAAACATTTGGGTATTTTCGTGTTTGTTTTCGCTGTGAAAATAATAGAAATTTATAGGTATTTAATAAAATTTTGTGTGCACAATGTTACTGTATTACGAATAACTCCATACAGGGTAACTTAATCAGTATAACCATCGATTTTATATACTTGTCTGGCTATATTATACTCGTACATGTAAAAATTCACACACTTCTAAAACATGTTTTGACTATTTCTGGCGAAAGAAAATACCAAAGTGACTGATAAAGACAAACGAGTTTCAAAGCTAACAGATGCATAACAAGTATGAGGCGAATAGTTGTTATGTGTTTAGCCACAAATATCAGATCTATGGTAGATTAAGTAAACATCACAATTTGTATTGAAACCAAGCAAGCGGGCCACCCACTTCAACTGAAAATCCAAACGGATTCAAAGACACCGATGCATCTCTGCCTCACTACGAATGAAACGATGCAACTGGATGTCTTCAAAATGTCTTAATGTTTTCAAAATTTATGGAACAAACCTCGACGCTTGGTCGGGGAGCGGGCACCCCAAGTAGATTCGTTTGCGAAACCTATGATATAACTAATATATGTGGTGATAGCCAACGTTGCCTTTGCCTCTACAGTCGTGCTACGACATGCAGCGTAGCACAGAGATATGTACTTGTTAGTACGAAGTTTCGAAGCGTTATACGCTTCAGCTTGTTGAGACATTGAAGTAGAAGTTGCAGTGCTACGGGCTACATCTGTAACCTTTCTTGCTATAACACGACATAGTAAAGTCAATATTTTCAACTTAAGATCAACGTATAAGAATCCAAGGCAGCAAAATGATTTTCCGCTGTTATCTCAACTTATTCTTAGAAAAATGATCTGTGCAACCTGTTTTTTTACGGCAAAAATAAGCCGTGTACAAAGTTTATAAAGCGTAATATAAGCTTTATTATAATAAGATTTGTTAGACAGCGTTCTTCCATTAAAAGGCTTTTAAGTTTAAGTAATCGCTGTAAACAAAGTTCGGATCATTAATCATTCCATGTAATCTCTGCTTTGTAAAATTTACTGAGACGTAAAGTATTCAAATTATGTTTATTTACATATGAGAGTACCTACTACAAAAAGTATTTAAGATGCGTAGTTCAATTAACATAATAGTGATGTGAGGTAGAAAGTGGCAGGTAAATTATAGTTCACGATATTACATACACGTGAAGTTGAACTAAAACTTTTGCATACTTACTAGCTCGTCGATGACAAAGAGAAATGTCAAACGTGTATTATGTACCTACTTGAAAATGCAAATCAAACTAATAATATGCAGAAATAGACCTGCAGGATAGAGCTTAGGTACAGAACATTATTATCTTAAAACCGCATCATTTACAACATTGATACAAAGTTCCTACCGCTCTCCAGTATCCTGTCACATAAATTAAAGAAATCAACAGCAATTAAGCATCACATTTTAATAATTTGAAATTGTACTGCAATTTTATAATATAAAATTCTAAAGTTACATGTGGCTCATTTTGTTTAATATAAGCGACAGGATTCTGATGCCGGTTGAAATGCTAGCGTAGAACTAGGTACAGTCAAGTGTAATAATATGTAGGTATCTAGTCAAAGTTTCAAAAATAAGTACCATACACTCTTACACCGGCGTAATAAGGTCGTGGGACATATTTTTGAGAAGTTCGTATTGATACTTATTTTTGCACTTGACCGTACTTTAAAATGCTTCTCAGCAAAATAAAGCCCCAGTATTTGTACGAATCTACGACTATACCCCCCTACACCCCCCCCCCTATTTATAAACGCTCTGTAGGCTTCTGCTAACTTAGCAATCGCTTGTCCTTATCTGTCACTTTGATATTTACCTTTCACAGATAAGGACAAACGATTGCCAAGTTAGCAGAAGCCTATAGAGCGTTTACGAATAAGGGGTTACACTTTGAATTGGCTAGTTGAAAAGGAACGTTCCACCAACAAAGAGGCAAGTTAATTGAGAAATTAGATAAATGCAAATCTTTGTTAGACCAAGATTGGCCAAGGTACATGAGGTTCATGCACTGTTAGATAGAGAGTTGGTTAGATATTTATTCAGACGTTTTTAAACGGGAAAATAAGGATAGAAAAGTATCAGGTAACGTTTGGGTTTCTCCTCGTTTTGTCAGTGTCAAAAAAAGTTAATAAAGTTCAATTCAACCACGTTTATTCACGTTTTATACTGAAGCGATAAACCTTGCGTCAAAGACTTTAATTTCATTCAACCTGTTTCCAATGAAATACCCCTGTCCTTTTAGCTCAAAGAGAATGTTTTTGTTGTAACGTAGCAGCTTTATTAAAGTCTGACCCAATAAAGAAATCCAATTGGATGAAAAAAAGATTAATCGCCGGTGGGTTTCGGCGACCGCGGAGAGACCGTCGACGCTCGCCGACCCCGGCACTAATTCTCAGATTATCCCCTCATTTGCCTCTTATACCTACACTTCCCTATAATTTAGTTAGCCTTATTTGAATATTACAACAGATTTTTAATGTAGCTTATCCGATGAGCTGACCTCAAGTTGCCATTTACTGTATAAACTGGAATGTTTATTGATGAATTGGGAGGAAAAAACGGACTAAGCCTTGTAAGTTTATCTCCATGGAACGGCGGATGCGTAATCACGCTGACATTTTTAAGCACATTGTGCTGAAGGGAAATCCTGTTCTATACTATTAAGTGAGCAATATTGACATATATATAAACATTCTTTTACAGTTTAACAAGTTATATTTCTAAACGACACAGAAAATTAGAACAATATAGAATCCGAAACGTAAAGCTATAGCCGGGAATCGAACCCGGATCCTCGTCATTCCGTGACGAGTGCTATACACCTACACCACCCATAGCAGGTGGGTAAGCCTTCTAATTTTGCTATCTGTTACTAGCTGTCACGTGACCTTGTTAATATGCGATTTTTTGTCGCCAAGCGTCATTTGTTTGTTTGTGTCTGTTACGACATAATTACAAACTCCCGATTAACGAATTATACTTAGTTGTCAAAAGCAGAATATTGGTTATTTATCATAGTAAGTATAGAACCCTACACTAAGCGTGGCCTGACACGCACTTGGTTAATTTTTGCTGTATTTAGTTGAGTGTTGTCACGGCTACAATCAAATTGGAGGGTGAAACAAACTCAGGATCGCGACCCTTAGCAATAATGAAGAAATTAAATTTGAGGGGGTCTTAAGCAAGAGACCTATTAAATGAAAATCAATTGAATGGGGATGCTGGAATAAAATTTCCATTTTACTACCTGTGTAAAAGCGGAGAGGGGAAGTAAAATATTGGATCTTTATAAGCCTTTATCGAGATAATGGATCGTTTACAATTGCCATTTCAAATTGAAAAATTTAGTGTCATGAACACTCTCGTGAGACATGATTTTTACAGACTGAACACAAAACAGAGAGGTGTTCTAATTATACGTCCAACGCCTATCTGTGCGCTTGTCTGTGGTGTGGTAGCTCTCAAAGGATTCGAACTTTTTTTAAAATTAGAAAGCTGATTTAAACGCAATGGTTTTACAAATACTTAATGCACTTTGAAGAAAAGCTAAGTGTCAGATATTTCAGCATTTCAAAGTTTAATATCTCTTATGATTTCCAATTTATAGACGTGTCATGTCACATCGAAAATACTTTCTGCCTAATGCAAGTGCAACGTTTTGTGCTGCCGCATTCCAGTAGTAATACAATTTTATTTTCCTACCTGTGACGTTCACTAGAAAACACAATACCTGCAACTGCAGTCTGGGACCGACTCAGAAGAATAAGGCAGAGTTGTAGGTATAGCGGAGTAAATGAAACTT
Organism: Pandemis corylana; assembly: GCA_949127965.1. Classification (NCBI taxonomy): domain Eukaryota; kingdom Metazoa; phylum Arthropoda; class Insecta; order Lepidoptera; family Tortricidae; genus Pandemis; species Pandemis corylana. The sequence continues at coordinate 7,031,657 of OX421855.1, read as the reverse complement.
TCAATTGTTATTTGATGTCAACCCTGACTCAAAATATGTACTTAGTAAAGTTAAATGGTTAAATTTAAGATAATGTTTAAAAACAAAACAGTCTTTTTCGCCATCCATCGTATAAGTATAATACCAAAAAACAAGTTAATCCGACCACTAAAAGTGGGTACTAATTTGACTTGAAAGAGTTCATTCGAGCAAACATAAATTGCAAGTAAAATAAAAGCTCATAAAAACATCCTGATGTAGTTATTTCTTCGACTTAATTCTGAATTAAGCAGGTACTTATTTCTGATTCTAAATCACTCGAAACAGGAGTAGTAAAACTTAAAAGAATTGAGGTCAGCTTAATATGATCTTAATTGGTGCTCTCGATATATTTGTAAGCTGCAATAAGCTGAGACCAGATCAGGGAAGCCATATAACCGCGGCATTAGAAATTAATTAGGAGTTTACTAAAACGCCGTGGACGCTAGCGAAATAACGTCACCTGTATTCAGCGTGCGAATATGGCTGGCTTTCAATTTTTAACACTTGCATAGCGCATTGCCAACAACTAAAGGTACGATATTATGAGGAGCTCCTAACAGACGCTCAAGACGTTCCGCTCCGCTTTGAAAGGAACCAATACCTTAAGTCGCTAAACAATACCTATTTCGCTTTTTTTACGATAATCGAAGAGCCAATCTCTGCACATGTTCAAGCAATTGCGAGCCCAAAAATGTAGTAATAAGATCACCGAACACGCCGATGACGTAAGATACAGCGAGTGTTATATCGCCAGACGTATACAACGAAGGGGAACCGGTTGCGGCGTCATCGCAGCGCGACCGACTTACTGCCAAGGTTACGGCCGCTGCCACTCGGGGTCGGGGTGCATAAGCATAATGCATTCACAGAGAAAATATTTCGCTATTCTCGAATCCCATTCAGAATGCTTAGTGTAAGTTTTTGGTCACAAAATACGTCTCGAAATCATTCGGGTTAACATATCAAAAGCTATGAGAACAAATTGTCTTTAATACCTACGTGCGGTTTGTGGCGCCGTCAATTCGTCTATAATAGGTACAGTAATTGAGATATTTACGTGAACGTGTTTGAGATGATTTTTATTAGTGTTAAAACTTACATTAGAGGCGCTAGTTTAAGAAAGCCTAGTTCTGTTATAGAACTTAAGAGTTCTGCTAATAGCGCAAGTGCAGATCACGTCAGAATATGACTATTAATATTTAATTAATTTCAGTACCTACTCAGCAACAGGAGCACATCTAATTATAATAAATGCAAGAGACGGACGGCTAGAAAAGCTCTTGAAATCTAACCATAAATAAATAATAAATTCAGCTGTTCAGTTGTAAACGGAAACTGGGTGTATCGTTTTTATTGCGCGTTTTTTTTTCAGAAAATAAGTAAGTTAAGTAACCGGCATTTAGGTCTTGTTACTTTTGGCCTTGTCTACCCTGTGAGGGATAAAAATGTGATTTACGTACCTATGTTTGTATTCAGTATCCATGTAATTTGGATTAATAAAATATTTCTTTATTTTATTTCAGAAACTAGCTTCTGGCCGCGACTTCGCCCGCGTAGAATTAAACTTAAGAATGTATTATACATATAGACCTTCCTCTTCAATCACTCTTATCTATTTACAAAACCGCATCAAAATCCGTTACGTAGTTTTAAAGATCTAAGCATACATAAGGACAGACAGACAGACAGACAGCAGAAAACTACTTTGTTTTATACTACGTAGTGATTTAGTTTATTATTCATAGTAATTTTCTATTTGACTCAGCTAACGTGTATAAAAGCCACTTATTATGATTTAAATACATATATCTACTTAGTTACCTACTTGTAGCTGCAGTTAAGTCATTCAAATCGTTTGAAGAAGCTTAAACTTTTTAATTTTCTCATTAACATAATGTATAGTCAGTGTCAGATATATTAATGGGATAGTATACAAATATATCAGAACAATGCTGTACGTTAGGGGCGTGTTTCGATATATTAAACCTGACGCTGATTTTACATTCCTAAGCATTACGTAGGTGAATACAAAGTTTGACTACTTATGGTATTTTTACAAACTTCAACAGCACCTTTTAGCATGTTTGCTAGTTAAACAATTCTTGCGTCTAAAATGCTTTTTACACGTACCTTGTACTTTGGAATATGTATGTACACTTAACATCAAATAATTATACCGGAACGCACTCATAAGCCCTAGATATAAAGCTTTGTTCCGATATATTTTTACACTATCCAACTAAGAAGTATCTGACGCCGACTGTAAATTATGTACAACTAGCTGCTGCCCGCGACTTCGTCTGCAAAAAATTAGTTTTCGCTATCCCGCGGGAATTATCCAATTTTTCGGGATAAAAAATAGCCTGTGTTAATTTAGGGTATCAGCTATGTCCGTTTCAAATTTTATCCAAATCCATTTAGTAGTTTTTACGTGAAAGAGTAACAGACATCCATCCATCCATCCATACTTACAAACTTTCACGTTTATAATATTACTAGGACATGTGTATGTTTTTGTAAGCGCCCCCTTTTGCGTCTTTAGCCATTTTGTGTTCCGCAACTGCAACACGAATGAAACTAATCTAAAATAATAGGTTGTTCCTATTGTAGAAACTAGGCTAACGGGACTTTGAGACTGCTTTATAAAACAGATTTTATTGGTCACAATGATCAACAAGGTAAAAACTAGGCTCAATTGCGATAAACACTATAAAAGGTAAGAAACTGGTTTATTTTTACTGCTAAGGTCGCAGGAAAATCTCGCGCAACATTAATGGCCCGGATAGATTTATTATTGTAATTAATTTCTCCACACCTATACAACTTGATATCCGCGGGACGACATCCTAAATATTACGATGAGCGTGAGCAACAAACTTAACATCGTCGTAAATGCTCGAACTCATAATCCAACAAAGTACTTCCATGCCCTTGCGAACTGCGAAAGACTAGAGAATTTATTTACATTCTGCAGAAAGATGAGATCTTGTTAGATGTTAAACTGCTTAATTTATATTCTCATCAGACATCAAGATAAAACGTGACTACATTATACTTCTTTATTAAAGAATAGGTACAATACTTTTCAACTATCTTAGAGATTATACCTAAATGACAATTGTAAAATTGTAAATTTTACAGTGCATTACGACCATGTGAGCCTGTATTAGTTAGTTTTCATATTAAGCTGTGATTTTATAAATGTACAATGCATGATGTAATTTTTATTGAATGAATAAATAATCTAAATCTATACAGAATCTAGTCAAAATGTGTCTGAATTACGTATTGAGGTGGTGATAATCAGTTTAGCATAGCGACTATACTTAAGTGTCTATGTGTACGCAAAAGTACGTTTTATGTTTGCAGACCACTTGAAGAAATTACTTAAGTTTTTTATAATATCTTATCGGGAAACCATTACGAATAAATCAAACCATTCTTATTGTGTAAAGTTCATTCCGGTTTTACAAACATAAACAGCTGTCAAGGACAAGATTTTAGAGGACAATCAAGGAAAGAATATTACGTTATACATAAGTACATAGGTACTTTACGGAAAATTTTTACTTCTCAATTTTTGTTTTTATTTTTTTATGGTTATCGTATCTTATCTTAGTCTAGGGGTCTCTATGGATACACTTTGACCCATTCGTGGATATTTTGTGTAATTACCCCTCCTTCGCACTATTTCATCGCTTTTAGCACCTCATTCATGAATTGGGTGATTGGGCGCAGTGGTAGTGCCTTGAAATCTCCTAGTTCAGGGTATCCGATGCCGAGGAGTTTCATTCTTAGTCTAGCGAGGACATCACAGTCGCACATAATGTGTTCCATTGTTTCAGCCTCTACGCCACATATTCTACAATCATTGTCGTTGTTGTCCTGTAGTTCCATCTTTGCTAATAGGTATTTAGGTTTCGAAGTGACCTGTAAATGCCCCCATTATGTATTGGAGTTGTCTTCTGCTTAGTGTCCAGAGTTATTTTTTACGGTTAATTTGTCAGAATTTTTATTTCTAAACAAAATTGAATACTACCTAACCATGAAAACATCTGAAAAGTAAAGCTGTGCCCGGGAATCGAACCTGGGTCCTCATTAAACTGTGATGCGTGCTATGCCGCTACACCCACCTATCAGGTAAGCTTTTACTTTTGGACTTTTTTGTATGTTCTAATTTTCAGTATCGTTTAGATATAAGTAGATTAAGTTATATTTATTCTCTAACCAAAATGAACAACAGTGGTGATTTATACGGCATCACTTTGTTCATGTCTCATGATAAATATTACCGCACTATACATATTCACCGCATTATGGCAAGGGTTTTTTTTATTTATTGCTCAATATAATGTATTCGAGTGCTATTAGGCCCATCTAAAATCAAATGGCTTCATACCAGATACCTTAGGGACATTTGTGCACTTACTTAAAAGTGGATTAATGCATACTGTTTTAATTTATCTCAGATATTGGTCAATTTGCTAAAAATTTGCACCTTAATTACTAATGTAGAGCCACACCGTCCATCAAAAATACAAACCCAAACTCGAGGGGGGAAGAATCACTTAGCTTATCCTGGCACGGCCTTTAATAAGTATACGTCTATACAAAATTACTTTAAATTTATTTAAATATCATATTTATTTACTTTTATTTACACATCAAACAGTATTATTATAGGAAAATTAACTAACGACATGAACATAAACTTAATTAACGAAAGTAAATAACATAAAATAAATATACCTAACTATAAAAAGAAAACCATCTAAAAGGCCCTCCTGCGGCATAGACCCCAACACACTGGCGGCATTACCTCTCTGTACAGCCAGAGAAATTCGCTGGGAGAGGTAAGCGCCAGCTCTGGGGTCTCCTGAGATCTCTATCAGCCGGGATGACAAGGCTCTCATGAAGGCCCTCATGTCAGCCGACCAGGGACCCATTGTCTCCACTGCGAGCGCCGCAAACTCATAGTCCCTTAAAAGAGAAGAGTATTTGCGGCGCTTGAGAACTTACAAAATGACATTGAACTTTTTGTTTTTAACGGATCGATTTTAATTTGACTTTATAATTTTATTAGGTACCTATGATGTATTTAAGTGTGATTATTTGGTTAGCTTTATTTTAGTGTATTTTAATTTTTATTAATAAGTTGACGTAGTTTTTTTTTTAAATTACTTATAACTGATATTTCTAGTGCATTCATTCAAAAGGAAAGAAAATAAAATAAAAATATATATTTCAGAAATTTCATCACAAGTATTATACACGTCCAAGGGATTGGGATATTTGCTATTGTTTATTTATTTTGTATATTTGTTTTCATTGTTAGTTTTGACCGAATTTTATCATATTAAGTTTAAGTATCGTTATCCCTCAGTTCTTGCTCAACTAACATCAAAGCTATATAAGACGCAGGTAGATTATCTCAAGGGAAGACGGCTTTTGCCAAAAAGCAACCTTTGATCTGTACTAACAATTTTCGTAGACTACTTAGGTATATGAGGAACTTGCAGTTCTCTATATGATCTGGTAAAGTTTAGAGGAGCAGTCAGACACTATCTACCGAAAGATGACCCCCAGAATTGTGCTGAACTTTTTAGATGGTAACACTAAAATCAGTTGTCAAAAAAACTTGTAGTTAAGTAATAGGTTTGGGGTGCGAGTCGGGTTACCTCCGCGTGTGGTCAAGAGCTGCGGTTTGTTTTTGGATCCGTCCGAGGGGAAGAGCAGTGCTTGGTCCGGTGCACCCTAGGCATCATTTAACGATTTCCTGGCAGATTCTGAGGGATATTATTATCCGTTGGCTCAGAGCCCGACAGGGGGGGGGGGGGAGGGGTCTATTGACCGTGTTCTACCGTAGGTACAACGTTGCCGATATTTTTTTCACAAAATTTTTGAATACTGCGCACCCTTCGTGGAAGAAAGATGTAAGTCCTATTAAGGATCTACAAGACTTACGTCTTTCTTCCACGAAGGGTGCGTGTATTTATTACTTTGACATTGGCGAAATCATCGCATCGATCGATGGGGCCATATTAAAAAAGAAGAAGAAGAAGTAACAGGTTATGTCTTCATTATTGTTGCTGAATATTTTGCTCACTACGAGTAGGTATTTAGAACATTACAATTTTTTTTTTTGCATTGATTTGCTAAAGCTGTTGTTATATTATAATAACACATGACAGAAAATGAGAAAGAAAGAAATATGTCAAATGTGAGAGAGAGTGAAATGAGCGATTCTGAATCTAGGAGGGAATTGTCAGACTATGATTCTTAAACCTTATCTTACACCCGAGGATTCGCCCTTTGCCAATTCAGAAATCCTTATCCCATTGTCATTTTGCAAAATCCATATATATATTCCTTGTTTACATCATAAAGTTTACATTTTAAATTATTTCAGCTTTCTAGGCCAGGGAACATACGCGTTGATGAGTCAGTTAGTCAGTCAGGATTTTCTTGTTTATCAAGACTAGCTATAATCTACAACTTTCATCTGGAGATGATGGTGATTCACTTACACAGAAATTAATTAATCAGTTCAAGTACCTATCAAAGTCATTTTGTCGCAGTTCAGTCACAGATGCGAAATGTATTTTTTTATTTTACCGCTATTTCCCATGGTCAACTTTCGTTAGGCAGAGTCTAGGAAGTTTGTTTCATTGTAGGTTTTGACATACAACCCCCAGCTTCAGCTGGAAAGCCTTGATGTACGTGTAATAGAGGCAATCAATGTATATTAAAATTACAGATTTTAATCTGAGTATAAATCTAGAATAAATGACAACGAGCATAATAGCAAAGTTAGCAAAAAAATCAAGGCTGCTTGCTGCTTGATTACTTCCGGGAAATATTCAAACTCTGACAGGCGAGTAGAGTACTTCTATTATAGTCGTCACTGTCACACGCAAGCAGAGGCGTTATAATGCCATTGTAATCCTGTCTAATCATGAATACACCATGGTCTGACGCGGCAAGGCCATGTAACTTGCAATCCGTCTCTATTGTACCCATATAAGAATTAACCAATAGACTGGAAATGTCATGAAACATCTATTTAAGAAAAAAGTTGATCGGCTCAAGATCATGCAGAACTAGAGTGGGGAAAGCATTATGTTCTGATATAATTAACATCGATGCTAAACGTTTAATCATAGCATAATTTACAGATTACTAACGTGTTGTAAAAATAAATTGGATGCTTGGTAATACCACTAATAATATGACAGTACCTACTTAAACAGGATATTTTTTTACAGCAATTCACAAACAAATTCGCACTGACTGTAACCACACTGCAACGCGTACAAATAAAAAGTCCAGTGAAGTCATAACCAGAGAGAATACCAGACAAACTATGAGTGATCATTCTATGGAAATACGTATAGATTTTTTCTAAAAAAGAACTGGCATTTTGGAATTGGAATTGGAATTGGAACTGGAATTATTGGTCCTGTGTGATTTTGATTGAATACATACATACATACATACATATATCACGTCTTTATCCCTTACGGGGGAGACTTTGATTTAAATATGTGTCATTTTTTATGTAAAAAGCACCATAAAAACAAGGCTATAGAATCCAAGTTTTAATAGCATTAAATCGGAGTCAGCAGTCCGTTTCCGCGTCACGGCCATGGTTACGTTGTGCAGATATAGTTGCCAGTAGGTACGACCAATCTGGTCTGTGGGAGGCTGTACTTTTTCACAATTAATCTCGTTACGACTTTTTACAATAAATATCACAATGTCGGAGCGGTAACTAATTTAGACAAGGTTCTAAAGTGCTGCTGCAATTTTGTTTCTGCAATTATAACTTAGCGTTTGTGACCTTGTTTTGTTTTTTTACAAATTTGTGCAATTTAAACTATCATTGATATTTTTCCGTAGTAGGAGCGTTGCGCTGTCAACTAAAACGTACTTACAGAAGAGTCTCCTTATTCAACAGTTACACATACCTATACTAACTTAGATAAAACTCGGGTTATTCGATATGCACTCATCTATTGATTTGTTAATTTTACTGTGAGCTATGCTTGTTAATATGAAATGCTAAAAGATTCCAAAAAACCGGTTTTTACGTATTATAAATGCATAATTGAGGTAAATATTTTAAACGATGACATCTCCATGAGGTGATGAGGAAAAAACTTTGCGATTGCCTACGCAGGAAAATCCGCGTTTTTTTTTTAAATTTTAATTTGTGAGTAATGCAATAAAAACAAGACCTACTGGAATTATTTTTCTCTTACTCATATAATAATTCTCGTTTTCAACTTCTCTGTTTTGTTACAGATGTTGTATTGTTTACATTTTGTGTTCTAAACCTGTTTTGTATAAGCATCTCTAATAAGGACCTAATAAAGAAGACTGTGCTTCTCTGGGGTTGACCTGTTTTACATTAGCAGAGCATTGTGCGCGATGTAAACAACAGCTGATATTTAGAAACTTTTCTCAAGACCTTAATTATTAAAAGAATTAAAATATCCATTGCTTAATTAGTCGTGGCGTATTAAAAAAATCGTTACTAACCTAATTACTAACAGACTAATAATGCTATCTGTTTGTCTACGATATTACTCACGTATTTATGACGTCAAATACAACAGTGTCTGCGTAGCCCTATTTGATAGAAATAAATCAAAATGTTGTAATATTTAATGCCATACTTTTTGAAGTTTGCTTTCAGGTAATCACTTTACCGCAAAGTTCAAGGTTTACTGACAAAATCAATACTAAACAATCAACTGGTACAATAGCCCAGAACTGTTTCGTACATTGTGCTATAAAACTTAACAATACGCTATTGTTATTGATATGCCTACCGGTACCATTGATGTACTTAACTACCCACAGCGAAGCGATAAGCGTTATCATTGATAACAATCGCACGTGGTTCATCTTGTACTCATCTGTTACACAATATTCATACCTGATCCGATACTTCCTCTTGTTCTTCTTGAGATTGGGGCACTTTTTAAAAACGGAAAACGACACACCGTCCAGGAATCCCATGGCCAAGAACTTTGTATCACAGAATTATATCACAAGAGTTCGGAATGTGGGATTAAGTAGTGTTTTATCACAGGTGTAGTGTGGCCGCGGCGTGAGCCGTGACTAAGCGGTTAGCGCGAGCACGACTTGGCTTTGCGGGGGCCGGCGGAGGCTGCGAGCCGGGCCGGCCATCGCGACACGACACCGAGCATCACTGCTCCTGTCCGTTGCACGCCGCTGCACGCCACTGCACTCGAGCGACGAGCCCGCATTGTACACCTATCCCACGTCACACGATTAATGGGTACACCGGCGATTAACTACTGCGCGCAATCACCAAATCCTAATTGCCGTGTAGGCAGAGACCGCCAATGAGAGCGGAGGATTTTATGAATCAACCTGCGCCTACGCTCTCGCGATTGAATCAGCAAACGATCGTTGAAGTTGGTTCTAAATTCAATATCTCGATGTACTTGGCTTATCATTTATATCTCGATGCACTCGACGCACATTTGAGTTAAGATATTTTTTAGATAAATAGATACTTATTGATGGGATAAATCTTCAAGTTTTTTCGAAAAAGAGGGCAACTATCGAATATCAGAACGATGAATATTATGCCTTGATATCCTGTTTTTTATTTATAGGCAGTTCTAGTTAAGTATAAGTGTTAACTGTAAAATATTATTGATTTAATACATGATAGGTACTTGTTTTAAATACGAAATCACATCGCCCCACCAATAATATACCACAAAATGTTAAAATACACGATTATTTACTGGCGTTTCTTTGCCTGGCCATCATCACATTATTAGGTTACATTGTACCTATATATATATATATATATATATATTACAAAGTAGTATATATCTAATAAAACCTTGTATATACTGGACGCACAAGCTGTCTTTCGTGACGTGCTCATATGTTCCTTACCTGTAACAAAAACAAGATAGTTTAGAATGGAACAAATAATAACTACAATATAATACAAGAACAGGTACCTAAGTATTAAATATATGCACTTATTTTTAATACTAAGAGCCATGTTGCTCTGATTCACTCGTCAGTATATAAATAAGTCCCTCTAGCGTCTAGCGGCTAAATAGTTTAAAGTACCATCTTCATATATTTATCTACACTAATTATTCTTAGGAAAAGTAAGGTAGGTAGGTACAAGTGACAGAAAACCACAGATATTTTTTACGAAACCAGTTTTATACTTGGAAAAGTTTGAATAATAAACTTTTTGTTAGTTCTACAGAAAGTAAATACTCAGTAAGTTACACATGACTGGGTGTGTAATGATTGATATAAAAATATTTAATATATTTTCTATCGATATATCAACATTTGATATAATTTCAAAGGGTATAATCACTCATTGTGTATAATAAACGTTTGGTATAATTTTAAAATATATAAATTTATTTCGTATATTTATCGTTCGGTATAACGCTTATTTCTTATAACGATTATATGGTATAACGCTCATTTTATATACAAATCATAATATATAACAATCATAACCTAACCTAACCTAACCAACTTTTTTATAGCAGTTCGTTTTTGTTGGGGGACGCAGTTCAAACCTTTTTTTTTTTTTTTTTTTTTTTTTTTTTTTTTTTGCGGCGGAAAAATGCGTTACGCATACGACCGCGCCGTGGGGACGGCGCGGAAGTTATGTGGGACTCTCCTCCCCGGCCCCCCCCCCGAGTGGGGGGAAGCGGGGGAGGCCTACCCACTAAAAAACCGCCGGTATTCCCTCTCTGCCATTGGAGGGGCGCCGTGGGAGAACTATGGTGTCACCACGCACGCCCCGCCGGCCGCCCCAGCCTAAACGCCGGGGCTCCCGCGCCAAAGAGGGGGGGGCCGGGAATACTTGGCCCCCCCTAGACTCGTGGGCCTCTACACGCTAGCAGGGGATCCCCATCCCCCGCCAGCAGGCACCACTAGGGAAGGGCAGCAGCAAACTGCCGCCGCCTCCTTCCCGTTCGTCTGCGCCGGAGCAGGGGCGCGAGGGGACGCAGTTCAAACCTAACCTAACCTACTTTTTGATATGCCAATTGTATTTTATATAAAAATAACGTTATACCATAAGTTCATTATAGGAAATAAGCATTATACTTAAAGAATGTTATATTAAATGATATTATATCAAATGATCATTATAAGAAATGATAATTATGTCATATGTAAATATATTAAGTGTTGTTATATGATTTAATAATTATATCAAATGAGCGTTATTGCTACTAATATTATACCAAAAAAATTTATATACATCGTTACGCACCCACACATGACTATATAGCTACTTAGCGTCACGCATACCCACAAATAACGATAAATTAAGAATTACTACTACCTACTGAAAGTTTTAAAGTTGTCATGAATGAACAGTGTGGTGTGGGGCCGTGTGTAGCTATGATAACGCATAGACTAGGTTGTAGCAAATTTATAAGTCGTGTACCTGTACGCGTCTTCATTTACAAACTATTGACCGAGCCACGCACCTAGTCAATATAGTTTGATAAGTTCACATATAAAACACTACGAGAAACGTTAAAAAAAAACACATTTTAAACTATGGAAGAACGTCTTCGTATTAAAACTTTCACATTTCAATGGTTATTAGAAATCATATCTGTCTGTCTAATTTCATTTACGCTGATCATGGAAATTACTAATCGAATTTTCATGGTATTTTCACAGGTATAAAGCTTAACCTGGAGCAACACATAGAATCTGTGTCATCAAAATTGGATGTTCGAAAGACCAGGTATTATCATAAATGGTTAAAAACAATTTAAGATTCATCACTCAAAGTTCAAGCGACCCAGTACCGAACTAGTACTGAGTAAAAGTTAAAACCATGCCTTTTTTACTCAGAAACGCATGATCATTGAGTTGAATATAGAATATGGAATAGTTCAATGAAAGGGGCACATAAAAATCGATGTCATAACTCTGTCTAAACAATAATATACCTAGCCAATTTCAGTAAAATACACGCGTACCTCATGACTTTGTAATTCAATTAATATCTGGCGATTCATCTAATAAGACGAGGGTTGCCGAATCGCGCCAAACCAATTGTAATTCTTCAGTATCAGGCGAAGGTTAATTGGTAATTGAATTTAGTATTCTGCAGATCCAGCAGGAACGAGAGAAGACATAATTTTAAAAAACCGGGTAATTATCGACGCGGAGAATTCCGTAGCACACTAGATTATTTGTTCTTACACCGCACATAGACTCTGAGGATACTTCGAGGTACTATTCGAACTTGGACATATTACAAAACGTTTTAAAATTATGAGGAATACTTATCAGGTGGTTAAATTACTTTAATTGAACACCCCTGTACATACTTTTTGTATTTTTTAACTGTACTTGTCAAAAATTTTGCTTACTTTTGTTGATGATCGAATTGTCCGGCGTGGAAGGGATGATTAACCTAATTTAGAAAACTCATGTTAAGGTTAAACCTTAATATGAGTGAACTAAAAAAATTTTACCTTGCTACTCCACTACTCACGTGCAAGATAACCAAGCCTGTGTGAAATATATATGTTTTTCATGCAATCCCTCCCTCCACTAATGCCACATAACACCATGTAAATCCCACAAACTTAATTATCCCTTACACCACACAAACACTGACGTGTTTCGATCCCTCTACGGGATCATTATCAAAGTTTGATGAGCACAACTGTTACTCATGCAAACCAACGTCATACTTAATGAGTACACAAGACATATATATTTCACACAGGCTTGGTTATCTTGCACGCGAGTAGCGGAGTAGCAAGGTAAATATTTTTTTGCTCATTGAAATGGACCTCCGCAAAGTAACGCCTGATTCAATAAAATAAAACCATCTGCTACAATATTCCAGAATAATTCTATGACAGCTTACAATATATTTGAAGTGGCAGTCCTACGTAGATTGACGATTTGTAGACTCTGGAAGCGACAAACCGGAGATTGGGTACGATGGCATATTTTAGGGGAGGCCTATGTCTAGCAGTGTATACATGGGCTGATGATGATAATGGAAATTATATTTGACTGGATGTAATTTTTTGAATACGCGTCATCGGCACGTTCCCGTCAGAAATGAAAAATAAAAGTGACCTACTGATATAGGTTAACAGCGGAGGCTTAGAACCTTAAAAATGAAATATTCTAAGAGCTGAGGAGCAACGACTACAGCTTAATTTATTTACGGCTTCCCCTGAAACTTCTCCAAAAATATGAATTATATTTGGCTCAAAACGACATTTAAATAGAGAAGAGGAAAAGCCCTCGCCGTTAATCCAGTTATAATTAATTAGCCATATTAAGTGGATTTTACGGGCCGCAACGTTGGTGTTTTAGCAAACATAGCGTTAGATGCAAATGGACCAAAAAATATTTTTTAAAAACCGGCGAAGATCGAGTCTAAATATTGTTTAGTTTCTTATCTATTTTCATTATTAAGATCGAACATAAACGTGGCAAACATCACGTTCCTCGTATGGGATCCCCTCTTTCTAACTTGATTTTATTAAATGAAAATGAAAATGAAAATTTTATTTTGCAAATTGGCCGCCAAGGGCTCTTTTACATGTCTTTTTGAAACTACCAGCGCATTCGGAAAGACCATCATTGCCAAGAAGAATGCGCCGCAAGAAACTTGGCAGAAAGTCATTTTTTCAAAATAAAATACAGTAAGAATACTTAAATTCTACTTAAATTAAATACATTTATAAAAGGGATGTATAAAGTCCCCAAGCCTTAAATTATATTAATCTATAGTAGAGATGTATAAAGTCTCTACTAGTCAAAACAACAAAATAAAAAAAATTAAAATTAAGTTCAGTGGATGTGTAAAACGCCTCCACCGTCAAACAAATTAATTAGAGATGTCTCCAATGTCGAAGAAAAAAGAATAAAAAAATTAAAAATTATGAAATATACATTTCATAGGTACTATCAAATGAATCAAGAAATTTTTATTTCTTGATTTTTATGTTTTACTTTTTTTTCGGTTTTACCGTTAGAAATTAAATTTCTAAATGTCAGTGAAAATTAGAACACACAGAAAAATCCGAAAAGTAAAGCTATGGCCGGGAATCGAACCCGGGTCCTCGTCATTCCGTGACGCGTGCTATACCCCTACACCACCCATAGCAGGTGGGTAGTCTCCGAATTTTTCTACCTGTTACTAACTGTCACGTGACCTTTTTGTTACTATGCGAATTTTTGTCGCTAAGCATCATCTGTTTGAATTATGTGTCTGTACGACACAATTACAAACTCCCATGGAACATCTACTGCTCACCAGGGACGAGAGAAGACGCTGTTTTTCAAATGATAGGTACTATCAAATGAATCAAGAAATTTTTATTTCTTGATTTTTATGTTTTACTTTTTCGGTTCTAGCGGTAAAACCGTAACGGTTTTACCGTTAGAACCGAAAAAGTAAACGCGTCACGGAATGACGAGGACCCGGGTTCGATTCCCGGCCATAGCTTTACTTTTCGGATTTTTCTGTGTGTTCTAATTTTCACTGACATTTAGAAATTTATACATTTCATGTCAAGTAAGTAACCAATAAGCTTTTGGATTCCGAAGGCAAGCTTACGTCTACCGCCCCCAATGTTGGCTCTCACGCACTCATGTCCTGCTCTGAAAGCAGAGCGGTACCGAGGGCATGTATCGCTTTCGTCCCCACAGGCACACTATGGGAACGTTTTAGGAACTTCGACGTCGCTAGCCTGCAACTAGACAGTAAATGAAAAAAAATGAAAAATATATGAAACCGGAAATCCATAAGCTTAACAATATACCTACCTAATACCTAGTTTAATACACATACGACATAGCAATATTTATGTTATTGTAAACAAATTAATTGAATGTGTCTGCCACGCTGTGGGAAGGGCGCAGGCTGAAAACCAGCGCTGCTAGTTTTTTTTTTTTTTAAATCTAAACTGGCAGCTCATGCTGAGCCTGAGCCTGTTGCCACCAGCTGTTGTGTATTGTTTTTGTGTAATTGTGTTATGTATATATATTGTTGTTCTTTTTTTTTCAAAATTATTATTGTGTGCATTTTTTGGATAAATATGTATCATGTCTTTTTTGTGTTGTGGCAATAAATATCTTTATTATTATTATTATTATTATTAATTATGAAAAATAAAAATATTATTTATATAAACAATTTCAAAGCTAATTAAAATAGGTACAATAATTTATATTGATAATACCTATCTTGATATTCATAAGTGATAATATACAATTTTTAATCTTAATAAAAATCTTAATTAATCAACATCAGCTAACCTAAACAGCAGACGGTAGCAACAGGGCCAGAGACCGTATCTAGACTACACGTATACACAAACACACACACACACACACACACACACACACACACACACACACACACACACACACACACACACACACAACACATACACACTACAGGATTACTCACAAAAATACTGGGTTCTTACGGTAATTTTGCCAAAGATGGCCATGTCATGTTTTCATCACACATGTACTCGTCGACTGTGTAATATGCTTTCTTTAAGAGCGTGTTCTTTATGTATTTCTTGAATAATAAATATGGCAATTTCCACGCATCTACAGGCATTATTTCTTGTTACTGTCACTTTTTTACTTTGTGGCATTAACACATCCGTTAAACTTGTTTGGCGTGACATACGTAGCTGAGCGTTTTTTTTTAAAAAACCACTTGAACATTTTTCCATAATTTAACTATTTCGGGTTTTTCTTACTTAGAATCGTTTACCCTATCGATCCTTATACAAGAAAAAATGTGTCCCAAAATTTCCATTCCAGTTCGTTCCTTTTTTTAATATAGGTAAGTATGGAACGTGACGATCAGGAAAAAAATCCATAGTTAAATCTGGGACACACTTTTTCTTGTATGAGAACCGATAGATTAAACGATTCTGAGTAAGAAAAACCCAATATCTTTAAATTGTGGTAAAAAAATGTCATCTGTACTTTTGTTTGGAAAACGCTCCGCTGTAAAGCGACACGGTCAAAAAGTGTGCAGTTGATGGTTACAAAAGATGTGGCCCTGCGGCAGACGGCCGTCCGTTTGCTGTAACAGGGTTGTATCTTAGTGTGCGTGGCAGCGTTTCTGAAACAATACTGTTAAGCATAACCGTCAAGTTTGACGTATATTTGAAAAAAAAAACCTATGAATAAAATACTTTCTCAAAATCGGGTGCAACTCACACTTAACAACGCGGTTAGTAACTGCCAGTGTTGGTAATCGTTAAGTATGGAACCCTAAAAATGTACCTAAGGTCAAAATTTGCATTTAAATAGACATGTAGGAGTAACCACTTACGGCAGATGCCATTGTTGTTACATCCTTGACTAATCTGTAGCTGACATTTTAAAATGATATTTCAATAACAGCAATTCGTAACCATTTGTTTTTTTGTATTAAAAACTACCTGTTGCCCGCGGCCTCTCTCAACTGACAGTTTCGATCATTTTTAAAATTTTTGTTTCATGTAAATTATGTCGTGATAAAAATGAACATCTATACTTAGTACAAAACAAAGTTGCTTTCTGCTGTTTGTCTGTCCCTATATGTGTGCTTAGATCTTTAAAACTACCCAACGGATTTTGATGCGTTATTTTTAATAGATAGAGTGATGCAAGAGGAAGGTTTATATGTATAATTCTACGCAAACGAAGTTGCGAGCAGAAGCAAGTTACAAAAAAAAACACTGGAAGCGGGAATCAGTTTTTCACTTGTCAAGATCATACAGTTACGAGGTTATAAATTGCAAGCGCCTACATTATTTATTATGTTATCTGTGCTGTGCTAACAATCTATCATTATATTGCTAACATAACAGGGGTTTACCCTTGAATCGTCGACAAAAATTTCATTGAAGAAAGAAAACATTTCGCGTATTTTTCATCGACAATTCATTTCGCCGAACAGTCGATCGATATGAACGGAATTTTAACTAGTACATGCCTCATTGCGTAGATTCATCATATATTATTGCGGAGGTCGTTCCAAAATTAATTATTTCGCATTGCTATAATCCACATGAGGCATAATTCTTCTAAAATCATTTCAATAATTTTGCATTCCTTAGACAAAAATAATGACATCGGGATCAAAACATTAAAAAAATAAAAGTAATATATTTACACACTTCAAACTATGTAATTATGTTTGTAAAAGCCTGTTGAGTAGGTAGCTGTTTTGCCTTTTTAAGTTTTTAAAATGTTTGTCAATGTTTAAAGATATAATAAACAAATAATTAAAATATACATGAATGAAGTAATGAGTGACATAGATATATATCTAATGCTTCCGCTTCCACGTGAGCAACCACCACTAGTTATCATTATTTTATCACTGCTAGATATAGTCTTCCCCAAGGACCTCCACAATGATCGGTTTTGTGCTACCCGACGCCAGTCGCTTCCCGCGAAGATCATCCGGTTGCCCCAGTTACCGAAACGTCACAAATTTATTATACGGAGAGCCTGTGTTAAATAGTATTTTTTATAAATAATATATGTTCTGCATCGCATAGTATTCGTTCAGTAGACAAGAAGTATATACACACTTAACAAATAGGTTTTATTACAACAGAATGTGCTCAATAGTCGAATTTTAATTGAAATTGAACACCTCTTTCTGTTAACCGTTTATATTAACACCCTAAAGTTAACAAATCACACAACTACATAAAATATACACTAATTCATTGTTAAGTGTCAGTGACATTTAAAATGAAATAAGAATTCGATACTGACAAATTCGCTGCTCAATTGTTTTGCGAAACGTCTTTCGCGAGCGACAAATTGCGATTACACGCGACAATAGAAGCTGACTGATGCAAAATTAGCTCAATTTAGACATTTCATTGGTATATACTTATTTATTTACTATTTCGCCTAATTTTAATGCTACTCGAAACATATTCCCATTATGTTTTGATTTTTTACTTTTATCTGTTAGATGCCTTGTTATTTTTACTATAGTGATACAGCATTATGTGGATTATGTTGTTTGTGTTCGAGTTGTAAGATTATGATTAAGTTCTGAGAGTTATAGTAATTAGTTATTATGAATGAAATTGACGGAAGTTTATAACATCATAGATCTTTTAAAATAGCCTTTAATGGAGTTTTGACTATAAATGCAGTCTGATGTGGCATTATGAAATTTCCCTACAACATAAGTGACGTATGAGACGAGAGTAAAGAAACGACATGAATGCACCTTAATCAATTCAAAATCGGGCACATACAACTCGGAGGTCTATTGAACACGTGCACAAAAAAGATCACTTGAATCGTGGTAAGCCCAAAGCTCGTGCTAATAACTCAAAGCGGAACAGATAGTTTGGACACAATGTTTCCGCGTTAATTTAAAAACGTTATAAAAGTTATCTGCCATAAAAGGGAGCGCCGTAAAATCAGGCCAAACGACACCTCGCATCCCCCGAGTGGCATACAAGGAACAACCAATAAATTCCGATTTTCCTCTCAAGTATTTTATAGCGTCCTTTCTCTGTCCCATGAGTCGGTCTACAGTTTTTCTTTACGTTTAATTTGCGGCATATTGTCAGCGGAAATATCTCTGCACCGTGCTTTCTGGAATATCGGGTCCAATGCGCTACTGTGCATTTTGCTCCGTGTTTGTGCGTATTACCGATAACAACGCAAGCACATACACAAGTGTCGTATTATTGTTGTGAAATTGTCTGACATTGAGAACAGTTTGTTAACTTTAAGCGCCGCTAGAGACGCTGCTAATTTTCCCGTAGTAATTGAGACGTGAACATATTCAAGGCGTTTTTTGTTAGAAACTTACACTAGAGGCTCATATTTTGACTCCGCGGCACTTCGATATCGCTTCAATAAATAGAAGCCCAGGGGTCTTACCATGACGTCTTGATGCGATTCAATTCCGACTCGGTTCAGGTTTTAGCTGTCATTTTAGTATGGATCTGACAGCGAGCGAACCTAAACTGAATCGTTGAATCGCATTAAGACGTCATGGTAAGGCCTTTGAGCTCCAAAGTGCTCGTACCGTACATCTCTCTGCATGCTTGTCTGATTCTATACTTAACCATATGTTTGCGGAATCACGACTGAAGTACCTACCAACTGATCCTAATGCTATGAAAATTGGAAAAGTATCTCGTTATACGGAGATCGACGGGATACGTTACTTTTATCTTGAGTTAAGACAAAGTTGCTAGGATAACGGAAAAACGCGGGTAATTTATAGGAAAGTCTATTTATCTTGTTTTTGCCCTTTGTTTTGTATGTTTATTTCATTTTATTTGTAAAACTGTACCTGCTGGCATAGTTTTGTGATGGCGTTCTTTCTTCGACATTTACATCTCATTTACAATAATTCCAATACATAGGTACTTAGTAATCATCACTACATATACTATGTACTAAATTACTAAAACAAAGTCGCTTTCTCTGTCCCCATGTCCCTATGTCCCTATGTATGCTTATATCTTCAAAACTACACAACGGATTTTGATGCGGTTTTTTTTAATAGATAGAGTGATTCAAGAGGAAGGTTTTTATGTATAATTCTACGCAGACGAAGTCGCAATAAACGATAGAACGACAATAGGCGAAGTAAGTAATAAACTAGCATACAGTGTACTTAAGAGATTAACTTAGTTATTTAGTATGCTGCTTCTATTTAATGTATGTATATTCTAAAGTGGTAATAAAAATCAATTGTATTCTATTCTATGGGATGTGAAATAATCCTGCGGTGGTCATGTATCGACAAGTATTTACAACCATTATACCGGTATGAAGTGAATAGGTCGACGGACAGCTAGCGCACTTGATTGGCAGGCCAATTTAATTTCCTATCACAGCGCGATCCGTCCATGACCAACTATAGGACGATAATTGATTAAAGTTTTCAGCTTTAGTGGTTAAATTCGGTATTCAACTAGCAGAGTTCGTATGTAAAGTATAGCAGTATACTCTCGTTTTTCTTCTATAAGTAATTAAAAAGGAGAAGTTAAATATTTCCGTCGGTATTTTCTGTTTTGGGAAAACGAGTAAATTAATTTTCAAAAGTTTTCTAGATCATGTCATTGCGTAGATCGGATAGAAAAACACATAAAAACGAAGCTGATTCTTCCATGCTGGTCTAGGAGCAAAGAAAAAACATAGAATATACCACTTGCTTCTCTACCCGCGCAGATGGTAAAAGCTCATCGAGGGAACGGGCGAAAATCATAGAAATCATGTTATAGGCGATGAGGCTAGCAACCCATCACTATTCCAATCACTAATCCATTTTCCACCTATACGCCCACAATCTTGCTAAATGTGGCCTGTAGGTACCTTTTACATTAGGATCTGTCTACCCCGTAAGGGATAAAGACGTGATTTGTGTATGTATGTATGTATGTATGTATAAAAACGATGCTGTTTAAATGCTACTTATACTAATTAAGAAACAAATGATGCTTTGAAAATGCGAATACATTATGTTAGTTCGTACTCGAATTTGCAAATTAGTAGGTATCTATGTTCATGTATAAATTACCATAAATTACCTTCAGTAATTGAACAACGAACGCAAATAAATCATCCCAGACTTTTTTGAGCTACAGTTTTTTCGACTGACAAGACAAGCAACGTAACGAGCATAAGTAAATAAATGTAAAACATGAAAGAGGGTTTTATATAAATAGCAAAACAACCCTTTCTGCTTCACGCTAACCGAAATTGTAATAAGCTTATAACAATATGTTTATTACAGCTCACGCTGCTTCGCAACCGTGTAAGAATAACCTATCCCGTGGGAATTTTGAGAACTCCGTCCTTTCCTTTGCCTCTAATAAAAAAAGCTTTCTAGATTTAAGATCTAGGTAAAGCGTTGATGAATCAGTCAGTATTTTTTATGATGTATTTAGAACGGCTAAGCTGTGGACTCGCCAAAATTAAAATTAAGTCGGAGTTTTCAACGTGAAACTACCGTGAGACTTAATCATCATTACACATAAACGGATAACTCACGTATAAAAAGTCAAAGGACTACGAAATAGTCCGAAACATGTCGAGCATCACTCGACTTTTTATACGCGAGTTATCCGTGTATGTGTAAGTCGGAGTTATACAAAAGCAAAGCGCGGCCAGGTTATACACGTCATAAAATATAATGTCGATAAGACGTGGCTGTCAACTTGGAAGTTTGACTCGAAACATTCTCATTTGATGGGAATTTGATTAAAAGCAGACGAAAAGTGATAGATCACTTATTTGGCCGACCGTACCAGTTACCGCTGTCAGTTGCGCGCACATGAGAGCAACCAAAGTTAACACACACACAACGCTGAGCATCTTTTTTTAATGTCTGTTTTTTTTCTTGTTTTTTTTTGCTATAAAATTGTGTATATCCTTTTATATTTGTGTGTCTTGCAGAAAGGAATAAATGTCTTCTTTCTTTCTTAACCAACAACCTAGTTGAGCTATATTTGTAGCAATACACACATTTTTCCATTTTCGAGTGGTACATTTTCATATTCAATACTTAATGACTAATAGGAAACAATCGTTTTAAATATTAATTCTAAAGTAAGTAATGTCTTATTATGAACTTAATTGTTGTAACATCAGTTACACTTAATAAGATGGATTCCGTACAATTAAATACATACCTAACCCTTCTCTTATCGACAACGTATATAAAGCAATCTTCCAAAATATCATCTTCATCGTTAACCAACGAAGAAACTTCAGTAACTCTAGTGCAGGTTTTACTAGATTATTCGCATTTGTGTTCTTAGATGTTGGCGTTGATACAATCCAAACTACGGTACCTAAAACGGTACGTGATCCAGCCAGTTACGCCGAGAACTTTAATAATAGCAAAACTGCAAACTTTAATGTAGGTGACCTGACCTGACACCTGACACTTGAATTATTTAAACTTCAAACCACTAGATGACGCTGGAAGACAAACAGCCGTTTCCATCCATACTATCCATACTAATGACACCGGTATTACCATACGGAGCGCTTCAGTGAACTGTTTTCGGTTTCAGTTTTCTGCCTCTCATTACTGGCACATGAGGTATTCTATCTTAGACCTCTAGGCTGGGGTTGGGGCCTCTGGCGGTGCCTTCCTTGTCGTATAAACTTTATTTTCAGTGTATCGTTGGTTTGCGTTCAAGATAGTTATAGTCGCGGTGTACTCTTGGTTTGAGAATGGACTCGTAGAGAGTCCGAAACGCGTTACGTGTGTGTTATGTAGAAGCAGAGGGGTGAGTTTAAATGTAAACATTTATATTTAACACAGGCTTGGCTGTCGTGCACGTGTGGTAGCAAAGTAGAAAGGTAAATATTTTTGTTAATTGAAGTGGACCTCCGCTAAATAACACCTGATTTAACAAATTATTTCTTAATTATTTTCGGCAGTCGACGAGTCTTCTTAATTTTGTCATGTTCTGTGCAATAGGTACATACTAATGTACCTATTGCACAAGGCAGGTAATAATACTGCTAACACAAGAATTAGGTATTCATTAAATATGTGTAAGTAAGTAGTTACAGAGTAGTAGATATCTACTTAGTACCTAATGTTTTTTAGAATAAATAACATTAAATAAATAAATAGAATAAAAGAACTAAATAGTCTATTATCCCAACCGAACCTGACGTTGGCCCATGACAAGTAAGTCCATTCCATGCTGTTTAATGAAAACATACAGCTACTACATAATGTAACAACCTGCATCAAACATATTGCAGTAACGAGATCTATATTGCTAATTGGTAATGGGAGAGCAAAATGAACATGAAATGGGCAGGATTAAACAGATATTCAGTGCACATTATGTTCACTGTGTACCGGGCTGCAATCAAACACAGAACAAGCGTTTAGTTACTTTTTACATAAACATTACGTACCTACTTTTGTTTGTTATATTCTTAATTTTTATTGCTGTTAAGGCTACAACTTGAAATTAAATTGAATTGAATGTAATAACGTGTAATTATTGTATTTATGTTTTACTCGCTGAATAATAAGTAGGAGCGGAGCGTACCTTAAGCAAAGCTTTTTAGACGTGATCATTGCAATTTATCAAATGAGTATCTTTAGGTTGGTTTTGAATTTTCCGATGTATTTTAATCTGGACTCTTGTTTTTGAATTATCATAAGATCTGAATATATGATACAAATCATCTTTGTATTTTACAAATTGGAATCTGCCGAATTCTTTAGTGGCACCTTCCTTTCCAGTATGAATTTATGAAGACCCAGTATTTGTCCTGAAAACAGATCTTGGTTTATTTAGGCAAGTACAAACATTTCATATCGAATATCTATACTATCGTTTTCCTTTCATAAAATTGGTAGGACATGTTTTGTTTTAAACAAGGCCTTTTACATCCATCTATTGTCACAAACTGACGTATGTGTAACATTAGTTAGAAGTAGGAATGAATATAAGATTTGTACTCATTGTTCCAGCTCGTCGATTTTTGACCTGAACTGGCACTAATAAGTAATTCAGGTTCAAGAACTATTACTAGTCTACGGGGTTACTTCGCTCCGACAATACTGTCGGCAGTGTCTGATTGACATATCTATTTTGCATCGTCCATGATTAATGTTCCGATTAAAGGTAAACGTCCAATGTATAGACAGTAGAGCTAAATATTTGATTTGACAAATTAACTGATCTATTCTTGTTCCAGTCAGGACACGTCGTCATTCCATCAATTTGTCCAATTAGAGAACAAAAATGCTATGGTGGAGCTGTGTAAATAATGTTGTTAAAATAAAAGGTTTATTATTGTGAAAACTCCCACATGTTTTCTGAGAATCGGTTTTCATCGCCCGTTTGACCCACGCGGTGGTAATAAATCACAACTAATTAAAGGAAGATGTAAAGCTTAGGGAAGGCTTATAAGGGTTTTATTCAACTGGGTATATATAGGTGTGTGGTTAACGTACCAAATCCGATAATTAATTTGAGCTAGTTGCCCACATATCCAATACTAAATACTAAAAAAATAGAAGAATAACTTCAAACCAAATCTACCTATAGGTACTCAAATGTAATGAATCTTTCTCGAGTGTTACTTGCACGCGATCATTTATAAGTAGTGACAAATACATAATATGACTATCTATTTATGTATATCTGCTACTTTGGATTACAACAACATCTTCTGAAAGATAAAACAGTCACGAGATTGGACGCACGTGGCCACTAGTTTGTAACAAAAGCTAATTCGTATTTCGTATTTGGCACGTTACGTGAAACCGTAATTACGTAAAATTATGACGTGTACGCCAAAAATTCGTTATAACGTAATTTATGAGGACGTAACTAAATAATTCAAGGTTCGTGACTACCTTTCCGGGATCAAGGACGGATAAACGTCATACATAAAACATAATCTGAAGTAAACATACGCTGCTACCTGCTGATATCCGCTTTCGACTTGGTCGGCGCCGCGCCGTAGTTAGACAAAAATAGTAATACATATGTATAAGAACATTAAGTAAACTTTAATTTTTATCGTTGCCATTTTATAATTAAAACATAACACTCCCGGGAGTGTCAGTAATTAGGTATGTATGAGTGAAAGTCGTAAAGGCTAAAACTTTATTCCTATTGCCATTTTAGTTTTTATTTTGTGTAACAAAAGCGCGGTAAAGACAGAGAGATCCTTCTATTTTGAAATTTTCGATCGCAAGGTACGCCACTAATTTTTATTGAAAGAAAGAAAGAAGGTATTTATTCATTTTTGCAAAACACGCAAATATAAGAGCATACACACAATTTTATAGAAAAGAAACAAAAAACACAGACATGAAAAATAGATCATCAGCGTTGTGGTGTTGTTGTGTATTGCGAGAAGTAATACTTCCATATACATAAATAAAAATGAATTTCTGTTCATTAGCCTCGCTAAAACTTGTTCGTTATTAATAGCTAATTTAGTTTTGGCATTTTTGCAAGAGCCCAGGGAAAAATATTGAACGGCTACGAAGCCGCGGGGAACGCTCACCTAATAACAATTCCGAGATCTCTAAGCAAACTTACACGTGCAAGCCCAGTGTTTCCGAAACCGGTCGCTCAAATTGGGGATGATGTTTCTCCGTATAGAAACAACGGTGCGTACCTACGAGATCGCAGTTAGTTTATTTTATTTATGTCGGTACTTGTATTCGGAATAATTACACCATAATTTACATTTCAAATTATAGTTTAGAAGTATTTATATTGAAATCCCGCAAAGTTTAAGCTAAATAATTTTCTAAAATTTGATTGTGTTCACAATTTCTGTGAAAAAAAAATTTCGATACAGTTTTTTTTACTGACTGTGCTTGCATTATCATAGAATCTACGAAGGTAATGTATACAAATTTTAAGTCAATCCGCACACTGAATGTGGTCGAAAACTGGCCGTCAAATTTTGAAGACAATTTGCGTACTTCATCATCTCACAGAGAGAAATGAGATGATACATACTTACATACATTATAGACAATGCGAAGTTATAAAAGCTTTATATTTTCTTATGCAAAAGAAGATGTCAAAGAGCAAGTGGGTGAGCTGACGATTAGAGTTCACCACTACCCAAGGACACCCGCAACACTAGAGGATTGCAAATGTATTGCCAGACTAGAGCGCTAAGACAATATACCTTAATCAATCGTATCCCAGTAATTTAAACGGCTATTTTACTCTCCACCCTGGAACACAGCGGTGCAAAATACAATCACATGGGTTCATAACTGAAATACCCATAGTATTATTAAAAGCAGTTTGTTTCCGAAAATTACGGGTTGGTATAGTAGGTGTATAGGTAGTATAGTCAGAGCCCTTCTGTCAAGCCGTCATAGCAAAACAAAACACTGATAAGGACCTTTGTTGTCCATCCATCTGTCAAGCAACACCCCTTCATCATAGCAATGGTTGGGGTTTCCAGCAAATATAACGATACTCGTGTAAGCTAGGCCTTAATATAGAGTATCGTAAAAAATAACAATCACAATCATGCTAAATGTGGCCTTTAGATCTTGTTACATTAGGCTCTATCAACCCCGCAAGGGATAAAGACGTGACTTATGTATGTTTTTCTCCCGCTATCCATAAAACGGGGCAGTTCGTGTCAACTGTTCCAAATGTTTATGCTACATTTATTTATTTTTAACTATTCGAATTATGTCAATAGAAAACTAACGTAAGACTCCGTAGATTTTAATCCCATACATAAATAAACCGTCTTTATCCCTTAAAGAGAGAGTCTAATGTAACAAGACCTAAAGCCACGTTTAGCATGATTGTGGGCGTACCTATAGGTAGAAAGGGGAATCAAAATAGTGACGGGTTGCTAGCCGTATCGCCTATAACATGATTCCTACAATTTTCGCCGATTTCCTCAAAGGACTTTTATCATCTCTGCGGGAAGAGAAGCAACCGGTACATTTTAATGTTTTTTCTTTGCCCCAGACCAGCGTTAAAGTAGAAAAGAAATTAATTAACTAATAACGTCGATTAAACGTCTGACAGTTTCGATTCTTAACCTCTAGTGTGAGTTTTAGACACTAAATGCGAAATACTTTTCGAACGTTCGCGTCTCAATTACTATAGGCAAATTGACAGCGCCACTAGCGGAACGAAACGGCAACAAACAGTTTTCATACTAATGAACAAAAAATATTTACCTTGCTATTCACTTTATACTACTTGACATATTAACGCAAACGCGGTCGAGACGTATTTTGTGACCGAAAACTTACAATTGGGAGTACGTACACGTACTTGGGAGTGTGTTATGACTAACAGCGCGGCGAACACTAGATTCGAAACTGTCAGATTAATCGATGTTTTTAATACATGACTAATCCGGTTTAGCGCATTAATTATGACATGTCATTCATATCACAATGGTTTTCGGAGCAATCAGTGTGTGCGGGCGTTTACCTGTTGAGAGCGGCGCGGCGTGGCTGGAATGCTAACTAGGTCCCGCCGGATGCCATTGTGCGCCGCACGGCCGCTCCATCAAATACGTGTAGAGCCAGGGGCTCTCAAACCAATCAAATTATGCTCTTTCTCTCTCCAGTCGTTCCCTCGTGACTGAGGATCGTGGTCATTCACGGATGGTCTACATGTGGAGTGAACAAATTGCTTCCATCGGGATCTGTTCATGGCGGCCCTGACGACTGAGCTAGACCATGGGGTTGATTGGGATGATGACTGGGTATAGAAATTTAAATACTATTTAGTACGTCTGTTAGATTGTCAAAAAATATTAGTTAGGTACGTATTTTTTCTTTCACCATCCCTACCAACTAGCCGCGATCTAACTCGCTGTTGTGTTAGCGTCTGGGGAAACTTTGCGTTATACGGAAATAAAAAGTAGTATTTTTAAATCAGGAATAGTGTAGTTGGTTTTAACTATTAGTACTATCAAATGACTCAAGAATTTTATTTCTTGATTTTTTATGTTTACTTTAACGGTTTTACCCGTTAGAAATTTAACTATTAGTGTATTTATCCGTTCCATGCCTCTAGTGTACGTTGTTGACACGAAAAACGTATCGAACGAGTTCGCGTTAACGTCTCAATTACTATGGGATAATTGACAGCCCCTCTAGCGGAATGAAACGGCAACAAACAGATCTCATAGTATTTGAAAATTTAACGCAAACATGATCGAGACGTTATTTGCAATCGAAAACTTACACTAAGCATACAGTAACTACAAAGATTATTCCTACACACAAACAAATAATCTTTACAAGCTGTTGCCTGCGACTTCGGCTACGTTGAATTCGTTTGTGGCTACTATTCGGAAACTATGCGTTATTGTTTGTTTGGTACTGATGAACGTTTAACTTTTTTGATGCTTGGGGCTGCCATGAGTAGGTACAGTACGAGAAGAGAAATCAGAACACTTACTGGCATCTCCTAGTCTCTGTACGGTGTCCCTAAGGGCTGACGCGTCGTACTGTTTGAGAACCACTGTATAGGCTTTATCCACACTTAACCGCACAAAATGGCCCTAAAGGCGGGACTGAGGGAGGTTATGAGACGTATGAGTAGACTATCCCGTACTATTATTTGATACAATCGCACCTAACAGGTAGCTATTATTATATCAGTTCCAAAACAAGTCATATATCGATTTATTCGTCATATGAAAGTGTACGATTGTAAAAAATGGGAGACTTTTTAAGTTTTAAAATAGTATTTACACGACAAGACACTGGTAAAATTGTCTTCCCATCTTCCCAACCTAGCGGCACGTGTTGTCAACAAATGAGTGTTATAGTACCCACTTAACCACTATAAAGCAAACGTGTTCGGGACGTTTGTTTTGACGGAATACATACACAAAAGACTCTGTATAAAATTTGAGACGACTTAGACTCACATTCTGAAGGCGCATGGCGTATTGCTGTGTGCCACAATAAATAATTCTTCACAAATTCCCGCATGACCAAACACAATCCAGGTCACAGAATTTGTTTGCAAAATAAACGGATTATTAATAATGCATACATTATTCTATTTGATTTTCATAGAATATTTTACCAGTTTTATGTTAATGAATTCACTCTGAACTAAAATTACGAGAATTAGGTACCTACTTTCTGTTTCTTCTGTTCTGTTCTCTTTATTAAGTTATTTACTCTAGCTTTGAGTTTGTGGAAATGAAATTAACTTAGATCAAATGAAATAGTTACTATGAGTACCTACAAACACGCAGTTTCAATCAAGAAAAGGGCAAATTAAAAAACCAAATGTTAAAAGTACATCCTTAATGCATTGCTTGATTTGCCGCATAGTGTTTGTTCATGTTTCAACACAGTACTTATTCTGGCTGTGTGGCCGCCCATTACAATGGAGTCGATGAGGCACATTCATTGATTGACCTAAATTGTCTTACAATAACGCTGCGGACTTCGTCAACCGATAACGGCGCCTGATTTGACTCGCAGTCTGCATGATCGGACCTGTTGGCACGCCATGTCTTTAGAGGATTGTCACTAGTGTGTCCTTAGAGTTTTAAATAAATTGCCCTCCACTAATTAAAACCTTTTTACTTAACAGTTGCTCTTTTGCCGATTGTATTTTATTGTTGCATAGTTTTTAGAGCTCCATGTACCATTTTCAAGTCAACCCGACCGTTGGGAAAAATTTGCTTAGCGATAAGTTTCAAACGTTAAGTATTGGACTAGTCATCCTGCAATGATTATGCGTCTAACATGCGGCATAAAGATATTTTCAAGCAATTACCTGTCATCTCTGACAAACAAAAGAACATGCATGACCCGGACTCCTCCTGGGATATTGATTTCGGCAGGTACAGACCTTAAGACTCTGAAAGTAATTTTCGATCTTCTCTTGATTCTTATGGCGTGCCGTCGTCTCGCCAGGGCGGTGGCGCCCGGGAGCAGCGCGCCTTGGGCCTCATCGGGCTCCTCCTCGCTGGAGTGGGGCACGGGGCCCGGGACCGGGGCCTTAGATCCGCCCCCGGAGCCCCTGCCCGTGCCCCACGACAGCATCGAGCTGCGCAGAGACCTGAGCGTCTCCGTTGTACAGGCCCGCTCACGCCACCATTCAACAACATATCGGCGCACCGATAATGTAACGCACAGGGATCACGCGCACTTCTCACCACCTTCACTTCAACATGCTATAGTCGGGTCGGAGTGATGTCGCGAGTGTGGCGCTGGCGAGCACGTGGTTGCTACGGGAGTGCGCGGGGCCGTGCGCGCGCCGGGCTCTCCTGGCCCCATATCACTGTGCAAACAGCCGTATCTCGCGCGCGCGCATTAACCGCTCGCGGATGATGCGCCCGACCTACCTACTGATATCACCTGACTCAGCGCTTTATAACCTTGTTTTTTGATACCGTTTGTAAACGATTACGTGAAAATGACGTCAATTAGGAAAGAAAATATATGACGATAGATTACAGGTGGGTCTATATCATACAGACCACAAACTTCAAAAGCTCACTACTAATTCACTGAAATAAGCATATTCTATATCTAGCATCAATGAGGATATTGTTAGAAAAATACGTCAATAACAAAATACATACAACGGCTGTCACTGTCGACATCACTATTATATTAAGAATTCAAAACAGTTTATTATAAAATATATAAGGATATAGTTCGATGACTTGGGACGATATTTCGCCTGCTGAATGCAAAAAGGGCCGAACTAAAAATTTTCGGTTTTTGAGTTTATCCCGGAATCGTGTTCTAATTTGATCGTTTTATCGTATACATTAAAGACTATTTTCAAAAGTTAACTCTAGCGGAATATAGAGGGCATAAATGCCCTTCTTGCATGTGACAAAATGGCCTACCCTGTTCATGCAATAACGGCATTTCTTAGTTGTGCCCTTATTGCATAATCATTCGAGTTAAATTTTAAGTTGTGTCTTGTGATATTATGTTCTTAGGACACTTATGAACATTGATTGTGCATAATGAATTCACAAAAATATACAAGAAAAACAATGAGCCACATATTATATGTCTCACAGAAACTTTCATCGAATCTGGAAATGAAAAAAAAAATATAAGTTCACAATTACGCATTGACCAATAGCTATTCCCGAGACCAAAATAGAGGCTGAGTCTGTATCTTGGCAAAGCCAGAGGTTACTTTTAAGGAACTCGATTTTGTGCAGAAAATGTCGGTATCGAGGATCTTTGAGTACTGTGGTATTGAGGTACCCAAACATAATGCTGTAGTAATTTGTTTGTACAGAATTCCAAGTTCATCCGAATTGAACACTAAATCTAAATTTAAAAAATATTCGTATGTGGTGACTTCAACATTAATACACTAGCAATTAGTAACGACTGTAACAGACTAATAATAGACATATCGAATAATTATAATTTAACAATTCATTTAAAAGAACCAACAAGGGATAAAACCTGCATAGACAATAAATATTGAGCAATGTAAAACGGGCCTATGCTGCCATTTTACCTCTCGGCATTTCTGATCATGGCACAGCACAAATGTTAAGGTTTAAGGTCAAGACCAAGGACATTATTTAAAATGTAAAAGAGATTTTAACATTGATAATATAAATTCAGTTTCAAAGTACATCTGCGCATCCGTTTACTGCAATGCTATATATGGCCCATACTTCTATACGGATGTGAAGCCTGGACCCTTAAAGAGCAACTCAGTATCCTGAGGTCCTGCGTCGGGTTGGAAAGGAGTGTGAACTGATGCAGACCATCAAAAAAAGAAAAGTTGCTTACTTGGGACATGTGCTGAGGCACACAAGATACGAGCTTTTACAGCTTATAATCATGGGCAAAGTGGCTGGAAAAAGAACTGTTTGGCGCAGGAAGAAATCTTGTCTGCGAAATATCCGGGAATGGACTGGAATCACAAGTGCAGCGGAGCTTTTCAACCTGGCCAGGGACCGTGTAAAGTATGCGGAGCTGACTGCCAACCTTCACTAGTTGGAGAGGCACCATAAGAAGAAGAAGAATATAAATAAATTTCAGTAATGTTTGTCAAGTCTATCTTTTTCAGATATATATTTAGAAAGTGATTTCAATGTCGCATTCAATCAGTTTCACGACTTGATCGTATTGTTTTATAAGCTATGTTTTCCTGTTATGCGGAAAAAAATAACAATACAAATCATAATTCTCCAAAATGGATGACAACAGGAGTAAAAATTAGCTGCAAAAGAAAAGATTACTTCGTTTTCGATATTATAAAAACCAAGAACCGAACAAAATAAACATGAATATTACAGATACACTAAATTGTTAAAAAAATGCATAGATACTGCGCAAAGATTAAATAATAACAAATATTTGATCAACATTAAAAATAAATGCAGAGCCTCGTGGCAAATAATAAGTATGAATATCGCCGTCTAGTACCCATAACACAAGCCTTACTAGCGCTTACTTTGGGATTAGCTTAGGTTGTGTGTGAATTGTACCCTGATAAACACACCGCAATATTAATAAACTGGTAATAAAACATAAAATGATAACGGACCCCTTTGAAATAGCATCAAATTTTAATACTTACTACACAGAACTAGCAGGTTCAGTTAAACAACCTCAAACACCCCAATTGCACATACATGGTAATGCACGAAATAATAGCATTTTCATAACACCGGTGTCAGAAAAAGAAATGCATAGGATGTCATTAAATAATACGAAATCTATAGGGTACGACGAAATTAATACTGATATTATAAAAAAAATAGAAAACAATTGATACCAATCCTAACCTATTTGGTGTGTTTTTGATTTTGATTTTATTTTATATTAGCATTTTCTTAAATTTGTCATTAATTTATTGCATTTATATTATTGATTATACTTATAATAATTAGCATGACTTCAGGCATATCACGAAATTGCATAAGATACTTTCTGCAACAAAGGCACAACACTAAGTACCCATGTTTAGGCCCTTACAATTTCAAATGTATATTATTATAAATGAAATTAACGGATTCATTCGAAGCTATCTATGCCAAAGAAAAAGAAAATCTCAGGAACAGGTACGTTTTTCTAAAGTAAAAAAATATATAGCCAAATTGGTGGTCATACACCTGTTTCTCAAAACTTTAAGTGGCCGTTTCTCGACTTATTGGTTTTTTGACTTGTGCCCTTACTGCATTCGGCAGGCGATTTATACACATTATTTACAAAATACGTTTTGAGATACTAAAACATTTAGATTCGACAAGTATATCTTTTAATATTCTATGAAAACCTTTTCAACAAAAAATCCGTGTAAGGATTGACGGTTAGATCGATGTTACCATTTACTGTGCTAATTTAATCAACAATTCTCCTATCTGTACAAAATCCATGGACTCGTAGAATTACGGAACATGTTCCTAAACCTTAATTTGTTATGTTTCATATAGGATAACAAACTTTAAGACTCGCTACAGAAATGCAGCGCGTTAGAATTTCAGTTTTCAATTTATTTTAAGTCCCAAACGTAAATAAAACACAAACCTGCGGCTGTTTTACAGCCATGACAAAAGGAGAATTCAAATAAAGAGAACTCGGTATTATGTGAGTCATGGTGGCCTTCACGAGTGACTACAAAAGCATGTGAAATAATACCATTCTCCGACTTGTTCGCTTTACATATCAAATATTACATTTATTATGAACAACGTACTTTTTAATTGGCGCACTCAAGGTCCACTGAAAATTAGTCTACTACTAGTACTATGAATCAATTATTTACGGAATATTGATATAGTAGCCACTCTGTAGGCATAAAATGTGGACATAGAAATCTAATTCCAAAGGCAAGGCAAATTTTTATGTACAAAATCAGTCCACTAATACTGGTATTTTGTTGGTACAACCATTATGGGAACTGAATTCAAATTGTTTTCAACTATTTAGTAAAAATATTCTGTTTTCTTTTCATGATAGTTTCGCTACATAACTGACCATAGCTGAGTATTACTAATAATTGATGGTTTCCTTACACTTTTGAATGTATGTAAATTGTATGTTAACTCTTTATTGTGCAAAATAAACAAGAGAAATACAATTGTCAAACACTGAGATACATGCACAAAGGCGGACTTTTCTGTTCATTTCCTAAGTTTTAGCTACATTATACAGAGTTACACATACCAAGTAATACCAACCTAGATACTCCTTGTACTAGAATGATATTACTAAGTACTTAACCTAGCACGTCTGTAGCATACAACACAGTAGGTATACTAGACACTGCCTCGACTTCCCAAACTCTACTAGTACGTAACTCTAATTGGAATCAAGGTGCTGCGGAACCGAAACTCGATCATTTTTATCGACCTCGCCAGTTAACAAGGTAGCAAACTAGTGATTAATTAAGTGACCTATCGTATGCGTTTTGTTTCATCGTCACTAATCAATAATTCCGAACCCATTCCACTTTTTCGACAGGAACAATCACATGTAAAAATAACCTCACTTTTTTATGTCACATGGCGAAATTGCCGTCACTGCCACATTTGTTTATACTTTTAATGGTTCACTTTAGAGTTTCGATTTTACGTGTTTGTTTCGATAAACACACGCGTGAACTAAAGAGTCGGGCTGCGCCGGCGCCGCGCGGTCACACCGACTAGCGTACACGACATTCGTGTCGCGCCGAAATAGAAATGCTTGCAATAGCACTCGCGTCTACACAAAGATACACACTTACTATCACCTTGAATTTAGTCTCGCTAGACTTGTCTTAAAAAGTTTAACAGCACATAGTTGCAGCAACAGTTTACTAACTATTATTTTCAAGTGATCATACTATATTTATAACTATGCAATTCTCATCATCATGGGAAATCACATACCTACTTGTTCGCGTGTGACCAAGCGTAACGTCGCTAGCCGTAAAAGTACTTCAAAATCATGTCATATAGAAAGTCCAATTAATTTAGATAGGTATGTTATCATTATCATATCATAATACTAAAGTCCAGTCCATGTTCATAGAATCCCAACCAGACGGGTGCCGCCTCTCGCGAGAATTACAATTCGTCAACTTATCTTTAATTTTCTTAATCATTCTCTTTCAACATGAAACTACCGTGAGACTCAATTAATAATCCGAAACATGTCGAGCATCACTCGACTTTTTATACGTGAGTTATCCGTTTATGTGTAATTATTTCTTAATCATTCATTTGATAAATGAAAAAGTTAAATTCTGATTCCATAAGTTGTACCTATGCTTATACACGCCAAGGCCTTAGTGTGCGATTTTATTGCGGCGAAACGGAACGGAACGTATCAGAGACGTAAAGGGATAATCCGGCCAATCACATT
This sequence comes from Pandemis corylana, assembly GCA_949127965.1. Classification (NCBI taxonomy): domain Eukaryota; kingdom Metazoa; phylum Arthropoda; class Insecta; order Lepidoptera; family Tortricidae; genus Pandemis; species Pandemis corylana. The sequence continues at coordinate 6,996,748 of OX421855.1, read as the reverse complement.
AGTTGAAATCCTCCAGGTTATAGATGCCATAGATGGTGCTCACTTACCATCAGGTGGCCGACTTGCTTGTTTGCCTTCGACGTTGTAAAATAATGTTATAATGTGACACTGATTTGAACTAATTGTAGTATGTGGATTGCATTTGAAGTCGGTTAATAAGTACGAGTACCTATTTCTGTTTTATAAAATCTGTTTTAAGAAAAACTATCATCGATTCAAAAGCGTTAGAAGATGCTGCCGCATTTTCGCGTGTTTTAAGCCAATGAGCCTTATTCTAAGATGCCAATGTGTTGTCATGAAAAACGTCTCCATTGTCAAATAGGCATATCTGCAACTAATGTATATATCCTTGACAGTTCATCAATAATTCAAGATTTAGCTACTTCAGACAGCCTTAGTAGTCGCGCGGGCCCCGGCATGCCAATCTACCTGACAATTTGAATTGTTTGTTTCTGTCTTTCCACTTGCAATTGTTAATGTCAAATTATCTCTTATATTATAGTTGCAATACTTTCATTTGTATGTTTATAATATTTAATTGTATTTATTTTTTGAATAGTAAATATTACCTAAGTATAATAATCATAAGACTCGATAAAATAACTTGAATACAATAGGGCCGACAACGCACTGGCATCGCGTAAAGCGCTGCGGGTGTCTATGGACAGTGGTGATCATTTACCATCAGGTGACCCACTAGTTCGTTTGTCTGGCCTCTCTAACATTAAAAAAAAATATTCAATAAACAATGCCCTTAATTAGTTCCTAATTAGACTGTATCCAGTTACGTGTGGTCATAAAGTTCTCGAAACGTAACTTATTTAGTCAATATTACATATTATATAATTTCAAGGGCACACATAATCAGCATCGCTACTTAATAATACAGACTTACCCGCTCGACGCGACACATTGTCCGTTGCTCGATGTATCAAACACAAACATTCACTCTACAGGACTCCTTCTAGTTATAAATCCATTGTTGCCCAACTTAGCCCAATCCATATTGTTTATTGAAGTGAATTTTAATTATCCATTTCATATTAGATTGCAACTAGAATAATCTATTTGAAAGTTATTTAATGTTACACATGGTCACACCACAATAATGACGTTATTGAAGGGTGCTGGTAACCCATAGGGTACTGTAACTGTTACGTTGATAATTTTCTAAGTAAACTCGGGTAACTAATTGAATCGGCACTAACACTAGTCCGGGGAGACTGTCAAACAAATGTTTGTTAATTGGAATGAGCCCGAACCGAACTTCCTTGTGGGACGGCGAGCAAACGCCTCGTAATGTTATAATGACGCAACACATCGGTTTCGCTAAGCTGCTATCTGCGTGTTTGTATGGCAGTGCCATTGGATAATCCCTTCCAAAACGTCATCCAATACAAGAACATTATTAAGCGCTAATTGTGTTTTTCCTCAACATTCAACAGACATAAATAACTTCTCGTCTGTGCAGTCTATAAAGTGAACTATTTTCAATAAATGCGTTTTAAATCGCTTGGTTTACTTTAAATTACAGATTTACATGTCTGATTCACTAATATAAATAAATACATTATTCAAACTAGAATGTCAACAATTGAACACACTTATATTAAACTATCTCTTTCTCGCGACTTCGTCTGCGTGTATTTAGTATTTTGAGTAGATAGTGGCTACAACCCCTTTTAGGGGATTTTTTCGACAGATTAGTAAAGCTTGCATAAAATCCGTTCAGCCGATTTCAGGTGATGCAGGCGCAAATAAACAGATAAATAGAGCTCTGATAAAAAGTAATAATAAAAAAAGGGTATCTCAACTATGTTTTTCTATGGAAAAACTTATTTTCTTTGAATTAATATCAACCAGTAACATACATTTTTACACTTATTTTAGGCATGACATTGTCAATAATCAGGTACTCATTGAAGCTCGCCTCAGTGAAGCATTAATAGGTAATTCATTACAACCCTTTGTTATTGAATTAATGGATTTACTCAATGCGCATTACATTAAGTCACAAATCAGCACAATGTAATGAAATTAAAAAACAAAGCAGCCGGTGATTAATTCCATATATACATTAAAAGAAATGACAGTCAATATTTACGTGAACGTCACGAAATCCTGCTGACCCTACCAAACCAATGCTACTAATAATGTGAAAGTTTGTAAGTTTGATGGTTTGTTTCTCTGTTACTCAATCTTGTGTAATTATGGTGAACAAATGTTTAAAACTTTTGCACTTAGTTAGACCACGATCCAGTATTAGAAATATAATACTTTTTGCTATAGGAAAACGCACAGTTGCCGCGGCAGAGCGATAAGCAAAATCAATTCCGTCGAATCGATTAATAGCATCATGCGTTACCTACTTTTCAGAGGTCTATATTATCCATAAACTTCAATTCATTATCTTGCTACTGCGCGACTTCCGCGTAATTCCTAACCATAGAGTAATTTCACAATGTTATCCGTAACGCTCTAAGCTCTCTACGGATCGTTTATTATTACAATAGAACGATAAAACAATGATAGTTAAATCGCAGGCAAGGAGATACGGAACACGTTCTAACCTAATTTGGAATCTTATCTTGTTCGCAATCAATTGGCTTTCAGGCGATTATCGGTTCCTGGCAATATCAAGGGACGACTAAGTAAGTATTTTATCCAATTATTCTTCGCATAGTTTGTTTGTAGTTCAGGTTATTTTTTTTTCTTTCATTAAGACTTTATAAAGATGTATTTGGTTTTTAGAAGACTCATTACGTACACTGGTTTAATTTTTTTAAATAAATGATGAGTTCTTATTATTACGAATTATTTTAATGTATAATTATACATAAACGGATACCTAACTCACGTATAAAAAGTCGAGTGATGTTGGTTTATGTGTAATTATGATTAAGTCTCACGGTAGTTTCATGTTGAAAGTGGCAAATATTTTAATGTACCTACCTATGTCTTTTTATTCCTGAATGCTGACTGTAGTTTTGTTAACTGTAGGGCAGGTGTCCCCATTCTGGCCATGGGCCGCTTTTGGCCATTTTCAACTTTAAATTGAGTTCACTAAGGTATAGACAGCTTTACAAATCTATGGTCTTAAAGTAGCCAGAACCCCTGCACCAGGGGGGCGCTTTTTGCAAGCACATGTGTGAAAATACCACTCGATAGTGGTGAAAAACTGCGCTGAATTTGAAATACGAGTAGCATAGAAGACAATCACAGCTCTCATTAATCTTGTGAACTAGTCAAAACTTTGATTAGAGCTGTAGTTTTGGAGATATAAGCTGATTACCACTTTCGAGTGATGTCATCCATCATAAATGACCTACCTATACCAAATTTCAAGTCAATCCTACAACGAAATGTAGATAAAATTCAACTCGAAATATTTGATTACATTCAAGCTCAGACACGGGACAGGTGAAACTAAATAAAAGCCTGTAAAAATGGTACCTAATAGTAGTCGGACTGCCTTCAAATTTCCAGGGTCTAAAAAGGTTTCATTAGGAACTAAAATCCAATTAATTGCCTACAGCTTGGACGAGACACGGTCGTGCTCTGAGTTTTGGGCTTTGATAAGAGTTCGTACTCTTATTAGAGTTCGAAACGCGTCAGTGTTTAGTGCAAAGGTGGTGACGCTAGCTTACTCTGTGTGTTTTATGTAAAAGTGCATGGTTACCAAATTTCGTTTAAATCGGTTCAGCGGTTTAAGCGTGAAGAGGTAACAAACAGGCGTACTTTCACATAATAATAATAACATTATATTAGCAGGATTCACATAAACCTCTCCAATATTCAGCTTCGTATTAATGCATCAAGTATCTAGTTAATTTTCAAGATTTTATTCGTTAATTTGTTAGTTTGCTAAGTGTACGTCATTTCACCACTAATTTTTTTTAAATAAAATTTGCTTCAAGCGATAAACTTTCACATAGAGGACAGGAGTATATTTCCTAAATTTGCTTTTTACTATAGGTCTATTTATATCTGTTCCAAACTTCATGAAATAGGTTCAGTGCTTTAAGCGTGAGGACACTCTGTTTTAAAAAACCGGCCAGTGCGAGTCGGAGTCGCGCACTGCGGGTTCGGTACAAATTCGTCAATTAATATTATATCCAGTGTTAGCAGAAAAGAGCCCTGCTCGTAAATCCCTGCTCTAGGTTTAATCCGAATTTAGCAGTAAGCTTGCTATAAGGGCAACCTTCACCAACTGGATCCCAGTAACACAACAGTCTGGACTTTTAAAAATGTGTATTGATTGACTCCAGTAAGGATATAACGCCTTATAGGCTATGTGAACGCCTTGAAAAGTTTCTTATTGAAATTGTAACAGCATAACAATACCTTGTTTATTTCCATTACACACACCGGTATCTATACACAATTTGAAAAATACGGAATAATGGTGAAGCAAAAAAATAACAACCTTAACAAAAGTCAAGTGTAATAATTATGTATCTAGTCAAAGTTTTAAAAATAAGTACCATACGCCTTTATACCAACCAGCGTAATAAGGTCGTGGGACATATTTTTGAGAAGTTCGTATCGATACTTATTTTTGCACTTGACCGTACACAAGATATACAGATTAGGATAAAACAAAACAGGAAATGAACCGAGCAGTGCAAAATGCCGCTCACGGCATAGTATCAAACTAGCTTCACGTCAAAAAGTAAATAAATCGATACCAGCGGTTTAACGCGTCAATCGTACATCTTAAAATAAACAGCAACAGAAGATAGCTACCGGCGCGGGCGCATGACATTTCGCATGGCGCGTATAATACACACGGCACGGCAGGACAACTGCCAAGTGATAAACCTATATATAGAACATAGGTATGCGTAAGTCCAACCATTTCGGGCCTCAAGTCTTATTTAAATATGTAAAAAATGCCGAAGATAAGCGGTCAATATATTTTTAATACATTGTATATCTTCGACTGTAAAAATAGGACGTGTCACTAAATTCACAAACCATAAAAGTGTTATTCACGTAAAATTGTAAATTTGTATCATATTTGCTAATGCAAACTATTCTACATTGATGTCTTAGTTTCAAACGTGAGCGTTGAAGAGATTTACTGTGAAAAACACAATCTAAGCTTCGTATACATACCTACATACATCCCTTACGGGGTAAACAGAGCTCAAGGTAACAAGACCCAAAGCCACGTCTAGCATGATTGTGGGCGTATAATGTGGAAAGGGGAAGGAGGATTTTTTTCAAATAAAAAGTCTACTAGTGGATCGCCACATCTCTTAAAAATGAAAAAGCTTAGTAAGAATAAATTGAGCTGTAATCAACAGGGCTGCATTACTGCAAATGTAATCGGTATATATATAAGCTGTAGTTTCCCGTTCTAAGCACGTTCCTTTTTTTACGATGGATATAGTAAATTCCTGTGGAGTTTTGACACCACACTAAAGACACTACAAACAAATTGTTGTCTGTTAAAATATTATGAGCTACAAGTTAATTAATATACTACGTCTGTAAATAAAAGTGCTGCACAGAGGGAGCTCTATTCACTAGCCAGGAACATGGTAGCAAAATTAACTCTGCTCTGCTAAAATACGTTTTGGTTTATTGTTTAAGGCACTCACGGGTAATTTTTGGTATCATAAATTTTGGCGAGCACCTAAATATTTAATATTTAGCCGCGCCTCAGTGAGTACATGAGTTTACTTTTTACGTTCCGGAGTTTATGGATTATAAAATTGAAGAACGCAAGTTTAAGTCCACGTAAAGGCTTGAGCACCTGATAAAACATTGAACAGGAATAAACTGGGAAATACACGGTACTTTAATATTTTTACTCTAAAAAATAGATGAGATCAGAATGTAATAGGTATTGTACTTTTTAACTTATTTCGTCACAGTGTTGTATATTAGGTATAATAAGCTCATTTATTGCATAATGTACTAAAAATAGAACATTGTTTAGACTTCCAATGTCAAAGATAGATACTTATTAATAGACAAGCTCTCTGTCTGCACAATTTTATCAGGAGTAAATCTGTCGCCTATTAATTAAATCCAAATGCTGTTGATTCTCGTTTATTTTAATGCCGGTCATAAGTCAAATTTAATTTGATTCCAAAGTTTTTAAGCGACTCGTGGGGTAATTTATTATAAGGAACATAAATCCGGCCAGCGACACCTCCCCAACACGACACTCATTAGCAACAGCTTTAGGGTCTAGCTTAATAAACATGGCGCCCATCTACTTTGTGCGAGTGATTTATCACCAGACAGCTACTTATCCTCACCCTCTATGCTCTTCACCGCAACAATGTAAAATTTAACAATTTGTTCGGACGAACGAGCCGTGGTTTAATTTAAGAAATGCGAGTTCTCAGGTTGGTTTCATTAGGCAACCCAACAATACCCATTGTTTAAAGTCATCTCTGCAAGAAACTTATCAAAAGAGCGCAATAATGCCGAGAGGAGCGAATCTTTGTTTAACTGGCAGTTTATAGAAGTGAATTAAATATATATGTGTATGTGAGCCAAATAATGTACGACTTATAGTTACGTGGAAATAGTCGTATTATCAATAATTTGTTGTTTCTGTGCTAAAAAAATAAGGGCTAAAAATAAACAAAAAAAATTACATTTATTTATTTATTTATTTATTTATTTATTTAGTCAATAAAAAATTACAGCATTACAGTCGAAACCAATGCGCTATAAAATTCAAAAAAATAGAATAAATGTTATTTAGGCGACGAAACGTTGTGGCTCCGCTGCGTCGTCATCTCCGGTGTTGGATTTAAGTAGGTACTCTAAATTCTGGTAGTTTTGGCGTTAGTTTTTTTTAATCAACATTGCGATACACCACGGAAATCCTGCGTAATATTACTAATTTAAATAAAACTGTTTTCTCTCGTTAAGTTCGTAGATGGCGGTATTTATGTAGGTATAAACTCTCGTCAACGAGGGTCTCTAATGTCGTTCCTATTGAAACTCTGCATTTACCAATCCGTTTTATCTACTGTTTGTAGCTAAGTATATAACATGCAAATTTGATTTGAAGACGTGAATTGCCGAGTGAATAGGAAACGAGGGGTACGTTTACAAATTGAACTCACGCTTGTAAAGAAAAACAGTGAGTCTCTAGCTTTCGTATCCCTATTATTTATTAGATGGCAGGCTCGTTCCGAACGTGATGTTTATTGCAAGAGGCTACGGAACCGAAAGTACTCTCCATTCAGAGTTGAAAAGGTCTTCAATTTCAATTTGTTACGCTGTCGGCGTGATAAGACGCATCCTCGGTCTGAAACCGACCCCACATTTAAACGGCTCGACAACTTCAAGGTAGATACATTAGAGGTATGCTGGATATAGCTAAGGGACCGATCCAATTTGTTGCTACCGCATGTTAACTTCTTGTCACCCTGTTTGACTTGAGGTAAAATAAGGAAATTGTAACGTCTATCCCTTTCTCATTAACCAGAAGTGTTTTTCAACGTTCTTGCAAATAATAAAATAAGTTTTTTTTTGTTAAAATGAAACCAGCGGAAAAGAAACCGATGAACGAAAAAGAAAATAATTCATTTTAGGCTTATAATATACTATCTAAGGTCCGAAACGAAAGTACAACATGAAGGTAAGGTACGAAACTACGTTTGAGTCGGCGTCAAACCAATATACGAATAAACTAAATATTTAATAGCGTAAATCTCTAACTTATTTATTGAACATACCGTAAAACAGGGTGAGAAGGGATTGTGTGGGGTCCTATTAGTCATATTAGTTAATATTTTGTATTTTCACTTGCTACTTAAAATTTCTGGCTCAGCTTGGTCTAAAAGTAGTTATATTTTATATTATATCTCCTTTTTTGTGGTAATTTGTTATCATCACTTTTTTATTTGTTCCTGTCTCTTCTGATCCCACTAGATACAGCTGGGATTTGCCTATATTTTAGTGTTTATTGTTTAAACTACAAAACTAAACGACATGTAATCATTACCATTATTAAACTGAAATTCATACCGCCGGAATATTTTTTATCTATAGAAATCAACTTGCCACATTTGAAAATATTTTTTATCAAGGTTTGAACTTCTATTTTCAGGTCAAAACGATCACTGGAAGGTTAATGAAACTCAATTGCAATCAGTATACAAACAAAAATAAGTAGGTATAGTGATATTCTCGTAAATAATAGCAGCACGTAGAAAAATTATGTTCGACAAAAATTGGTGTTTTACAAAGACATTTAACTATTTCAAAATATCAGATCTGGCAATGGCCAACGCTTTCAATTCAAGTTGCCTCAGTGAGCGTTTATGAATAAACTTTACAGTATACGATTGGGAACCCTATCGTGTAACTTTAGCAAGGAATAATTAAGTTTAAATTGAGCGTTTCAGTAACTCAAAACCTAACTACCTTAATAACGGATACACTCTATATAATGAATTCTAAATTAACATCCAAATAATTACTCTAATTTTAAGTTAAACGGTAGGCACTTCAATAAGTAAATGTTTCAATATTCTCTGACGTATTTCAATTCGACCCGCATAACGAATTCCGGTTCACTTCGTTTTCGCTTTCTTTAAAAGTAATTTACTTTTTAATAAGATTTTTTCACGCAGGAGAGCATTTCTGTATTATGAGAGGTGAATTAGGAGCACAGGTAGCCGCCATTATTTCTGTGCTTCGGTACGGGGCATACTTACTTGTTTGTACCTACATGTCACACGCACGACTCAGTATTCTACACGCCTTCAACCACAATATTATTGACGTTGCGTCTCCTGTGGCAATTTTACCCAACGCGTGATGCGATTTTGTTTTTATCAGAAATTGTTACGTCGCTAATAAAGCGACGGCAGACAAAATAGACCACGAGGCCGCTGCTTTAAGATGTTAGAAAAACGAGATAGAACTGCAGAGTAATTGTGTAACTATTTTGACACTCCGCATTGGATTGAAATGACAGTTTTTGTATGAATGTGACAGCTAACTGATACCGATGCTAATTGTCAGCCCATACATGAACTGTCAAAATGAACACGATGGCGATTGCGAGCGAGTTAGACTATAAGCCCAGCACTGATTGAGACTGATTGATGCACATTGACCGTTTAAAATAATGTTTCTCAAATATTTCTCTCTGCGAGACTTTATCATAACTACATAAGCAGACATTCTAAATTTAATAAGTGCTTCTTTTTCTTTTCTCAGAGGAAATAAAATGTTTAAAATTGTGTTCTTAAACTATCGCACTTTAGTAACAAAGCAAAGTTTCCCGCTAATTTATTTAAATTTATTTCATTTGTTGCACCAAGGAGTAATTGTATCGAGATCTTGCGCCGTGTAAAACCCCTACTTTTCTTGGAATAATTCATGAACTAAACTAAAGAACTAGATTTTTTTTTAATTCCATAAACGTTTCTTAAAATTCCTTTACTGTCCATATCCCAGGCGTAATGAACCGATTTAATTAATTGCCTTCGTCATTTTAAAAGCTAATTTTTAATTCTGGTTATCTCTTGCCAATTAACAGATCAAGTGAGTATACATAAAAACATAGAGTAGTTATACTGGCCAGAAATGAATAGAGAAAATGAATACGAGAATGCTAACGGATTTGACCCTTAGATACTTTTGAGGTGTGTAATGGGATCTATTATGAATTATGATACAATCTTTCATATTTAACTTAACTATCGTACACATTCTGCCGCAATGTTTTACAATCTTGCACTTTCTTAATGGAGACAACTATGTATGTTTTTAGTTTTGACACTGTTAACTTGTTTAAAACTATCATAATTTACATTACACCATGAAGTTGTACTGGAATTATAATCTTAATGGCAGAGTGTTTCAACAATACGTATAACGAAGACAATTATTGAACTGTTAAATAAATCTTCAAAACGTTCAAGGATGCGATTTAGCCTCATGAATCAACAACCACATTCAATTAAGTCATTATTCATAGTATTCATAATAACATAAAAACCCTATAAATATTCTGGGCGGGTTAACTCTGCCTCGCCTTCTAGTGATTTATGGATGTACATCCTCTTTATTGGAATATAAAATTATATCTGTTAACGTAACGTTATACTATATAGATACAGAAACATGTACTAAACTTAACTTTCAACTGTTCAACGACCGACAGTAGATTCAACTTTTAACGTGCACTGGAATAATAATGGAATAGTAGTGGCCTTACAACAACCCTAGTTACTTACTCGTAACATTAAAGTAAAGTGCTACACTACGCTCATAGTTTCAATCTCAGTTCGGTATAAATTTTGTTGCGGCCCCATAAATTCTTCCGGATACCAAACTAATTTCCGATTTTCCGGCTGAGCCGGTTTAAGGGCGCAGTTAAAATAAAGTATGGACAGTGTGTATGCAATAAAATACGTTTAGAGATACATACAAAGTCACTGGCTTATGGCACACTACGAAGCGCTCTTTCCTATTCCCTACTCTTTTACTTCTTAACGACAACAAACGACATAATAAAGTCGTAGGTATCATAAATTCAAGAAATGGTTTCAAATAAGTGACAACACTTCTGTGATAACTATGTACTTAACAATCTACAAGTGAGAAAAGTCGGAAACCGTCGACATTAGTAGCTAGGAATCATGTCAACATACATTCTAAGTTACAGTGAACTGGTTCAGTCAAACGAACATTTGAGAGAAAAGTATCTCTTATTCAGTCGACTGAATTTAGCGAGCTAGTGAGAATGTAAAAATCTACGAAGTGTGTAATACCGACTTGCAGAACATTCACGCCATCTCAAAAGCAAGATTCACATCAAAGAATAAAAGATAAATCGCATTACTTAGACACACTTATCTTTTCTATTGTTACTCTAAATCGATATCCGGTTTATACGAGTATCTGGGTTGATATAAAAGACGAGAATGGATACGAAACGATCCGGTTATACAGATCTATTTTATGCCGAGACTTTAAAGTATGTCCTACCTAGGGAGAGGTGTAAAGATATGGCTAACAGTTTTATTACATTTATTAGACAAGTTAATCTTTAACTTTTCTAGGTAACACAAATGTCGACATTTTAATTTATATTTTCAAAGCATTAGCAATGTCCTATTCTAAAGCAGGGACAATAGCAAAGTTGTACAAGTTAATGAATTGGTCAAAGAATTCCAAATTCCTTCAGAATTTAATTTGCTGTTAGGTACCTATCGTTGGTAAAAACCAATTCTGTTGACAATAACTTTCCGTAAGGCCATTAGTTCATATGATGCCAATGAGAGTTCTTATCGAACCTCTGTAAATAGGACCCATTTAAGTTAAATTGTTTCAGCTTTCCGTGTCGTACCGGATAGGTTATTAAAGGGAAACGATCATTAGAAATGGTTATGCGCATACAAAGAGCTTTACAGGTAGGGTCGTGAAATGGAAACGATTCACCTCTAGGATTAGTTCTTTCTGTATTAATGGTTTTATGTAGTTTCAAAAGTAGTAGCGCTGTTAGCTCTAGACCTCGTGAGCTTTATTTTTTTTAATGGCTGAAATATGATACTTTTTACGGTTTAAATAAACATTTTGAAATTTTTCAAAAAACTGAATCAATGAAAAAATCTTTAACGTACCTGCCTAAAAAGTCGCGAGAATAGGTTAAAAAATGCGACGTAGAACATACAGCCGAACATACGAAACTATTTTTGCCCAAGTTGGAACTGAAGACGCTTAGCGCTCGTTCGTTTAATAAATACAAATCAGTACCAGAATTTTTGAGTTGGTTGAAGTCGGTTTTACGTGCGAGGATCGCTATAGTTTTCTTTCTTATTATTTAAACAGCACTTCACAACGACTTATGATACCTATTTTTAAAAGTCTGGCGCTCCAAGGTTCTACTCAGGCAACGGTTGTGTTTTCTTACATTGTTAATGTGTTTAAACAAGGAGTTTTAAGTGTACTTAGTCTTCATTTCTTGAGTAGCTTGTGTAATTTATAGTTCTATTGCTACAAATTAGTTCAAGTTATAATTTACTTAGAAAATGGGTACTATTAATTTTGACGAATTGCTTATTCCAAACTTGTATAGGCTGGGTTGATTAACGGTGGGGGATTTACGTGGTGAAAATTTAGACAAGGGTGTGTATTGTTAAATGTATTTTAATTTGTGTACGTAATTGTTATGTTAAAAAACGAACTTTAACGCAGCTGTAACCAATCATCACAGGCTTTAACCAATCTGGTTCAGTCAAACGAACATTTGAGAGAAAAGTATTGTAGAATGTTCAGCTAAACCTTAGCATAATTGGCTCGTCCTAACATTAGACTGGCGTCACTTCCATCTTTGCATAATTACCTACTAAATTAGGCCACTCCGCCTAGATCACGTAAGCAGCGCGCTAATCCTGGACCACTTAGTTCATACACACCATTTTCACCCGTTGACTGGTGGTCAGGTTTAAAGGTAAGTATCAAAAACCGAAGCTACATATCAACGTGTATAAAGTAATATTTTTAGTAATAGTATTTAATTTCAAGATTGATGGTTGTGACTACAACCGTTTCTAAAAAATCCACCTCCATAACTCAATAAAACAACTGGAACATAGCCAGCCATTAAAACATCGCATAAAATACCTCACAAGTAAGTCCGAACAAAAAGTCAATGAATGCGCTCGGCTCACTGAATCGCCAATATAATCAATCGCGAGCATTGTTAACGAGCGCCGGCCGCTACGCTGCATGCTTGTAAATCAACACTTATTAAATTTGGCCGTCAACGTTTGATTGTTTTTCGTATGTTTTGTTACAATTGTTCAATACAGTCAAATCAAGACCTCTGGAATGACATTGTGTTTAGTAAATAAAATAAAAACAACTCAAAGCATTTTATTGTAGCACAATGCATGCAAGACTCACCTTGCTTCTGGTACTTCTTCAAGAACTGCAACCTCGGGCACCTGATAATGTGGTGCCGGCGGTGCTTGCGCAGAGGTCAGCGCTAGCGCCTTATACCGCGACTGTTCCGCGGTCGGCAACACAATATCCACCGAACGCGACCGGAGTCCCGTCCCGGGCACAGTTAACGAATCTCCCGCACCACTTAACTCTTCCGCTCTAGCACCACCCGAGACTTTAGAGAAACAGGAATCTACAGACGCGGCTCGATCACGCTTCAACTCGGGCACAGCCAAATAGATGTCATGGACGAGGACGTCTTTCGCAGCACAAGCGCCTTCCTCAGAAGCGCGGACGTTTTCCAATGAGCTGCCGGTAGGCTCGACGAAGAAAGCTTCTTGTCTAGATATGGAGCGGCGTCGCTGCGGCAGGATCGGCGGTTCGTCGTTTGGAGGTTGAAGTTCGAAGGAGGGAGCGCCGGGTGAGGGTGGTGGTGATTGCTGAGGCGGGGGGATGAAAGTTCGCGGCGGAGGCGGAGGCGCGAGCAGGACCCGCGGGGACTCCACCTCACTGTCATCGTCGTCGTCGTCGTCTTCTGCTGAGGAGGAGGCTGGCGGGCGCTCCGGAGTCGTGCGTTCCTCGCTGCGCCGCGCCAGCCACGTCTCCATGTGGCGACAATGCACGCATGGCGGTGGAGTACCCTTCCCTGAACGCCGACGAGACCACAGCCGTGGTACCTGACAAATTTAGAAAACATTCAAAATCGCGCCTTTTAGATTGATTGCCGTACAGTTATCAAACGAAATACTTAATAAGAAACATTAATCACTGTCCTATCTTCAATCAATTACGGCAAACCGTTTGTTAATATTGTGGAGTCGGTCATTCTTCTTACTGCTTAATGCAAAATAATTTATTGGACTTAATTTGATAAATAGACCTTCACTAATAATCCTTTGAGTGATTTTATGAACAAATAGTCCGCTAATACCTTAACTAACACCCACCTCAATTGTATTATATTACTTTGAATAAAATACTGTACTTTTTCTTAGTGTTTTTGATTAATTTGATCTGTAATTTTTGGCAACCTAATTGTGTTATTGACACTTTCCACAAAGTAACGGCTTAATTAAATTAGCACCAGGCTAATGGAGTCGGTGTGTACTCGTAAAGTAAACATTAATTACTGTTTCTTTGCATTAAGGAATTATCATCATTGCGTGCTCACAAAATAAGCTCATAATTACGTCATTGTCACAATAATTTATTTGATCAACGGCAAGTAAACACCGCAAATGACTTCCTAAGTAAATATGTATTTACAAGTATAAATGAGTCCAAAAATACAACAAAGTATTAGAATACTCCACACGAGGGAAACTATCACAATAAGTGCCTTGCAGTTTACACAAACTTTTAATGTTTGTGTTATATGAAGTAAACAAGAATCTTCTCGTGTAATTTCAAATTTCAAGTAAATATCGTTGTTAAAATGTAAATATGTATCATTAAACAAACAGCCTGAAGTCTGAGCCGTATTTGTAGTTGATCGCTAACAACAAAGTTACTCCGAAATTCAAAACTCCACCTGTTAACTTTATGTCAATCATGTATGCATTGAATAAATGTAGTAACCCAAGGTCACCTTATCTAATGAACTGAACAAAAGATGGCTTGCTAGTTATATACAGGTTAATACCCCCGGGTGAACATTATCTTTTATTATTTTAGTTCAACATTTTACAAAGTTCACTCAGAAAACCGCGGGCGTTCGTGGAAACAAAACTGAAAATTGAACATTGAATCGTTGTTCGTAGTTCGATGTAGTTACGAGTTAACTACAACTCGGACCGCGATACTCAAAAAATGTGAATACTTTTTATTTTTTATTTCTACCGAGTACATATTTCTTATAAGTAACAATAAGCGGTCTATCTAATACAGATCTCCAAATTTTTGATTTTGATTTGGTTTCATGTTGACATAGTGGTTAGTGTAGTGACCCTGACTATGCAGCCTGAGACTTATGTTTGTAACTGAGACATGGATGGTCACCATGTAAGTAGAAGAATTCTTTAATTTGGCGTTAGATTATTTGGTGTTAATTTTTCCATTAGTATCTATTTTTATCTGGAATCAAATTAAAATAAAAAACAACTATAAGCAGATAAATATACAAGGTTCCCCACGGCATAGACCTAAAGGGGCTGGAAACATTTCCTCACTGTATGGCAATGCTGATACGATGTGATGTGAGGAAGCTGAGCTACCTATTAATTTTATTTGTATTATATTACCTCTAAGTAGGTGCCCGAGTCGTCGGAGCCGGCGGAGTCGAAGGAGCGGCTGCGCGCGCCGGGCTGCGGTACGGCGAGCAGCGCGCCGCCGCCTGCGCCGCGCGCCGCCTCCAGCTGGATCTCATCGAACGACGCCGACCGCACCTGACACACACCATGGTATCAACCATCATCATCAGCAAGAAGACGTTCACTGTTACAAAAAGGCCTCCCTTTGAGAACGCCACAATTAATGACAACTTGCCTTCTGCACCTGGCTGTTATCAGCCTATAACAATGAAACCCCGCCTGGGTCCTTAAAAATGTATCCTGGATCGAACTTATTTTGTATGTAAAGAAATAATTGGATGGGAAATATGTAATAGGTACTTTGTTCATCAAGTCACTCTAGCAATAAACATTGTACAGTCAGCGTCATTTAGTTTGAATCATCCAAGTCAGCAAAATAATTGGTACACT
The DNA here is from genome assembly GCA_949127965.1 of Pandemis corylana. Taxonomy (NCBI): domain Eukaryota; kingdom Metazoa; phylum Arthropoda; class Insecta; order Lepidoptera; family Tortricidae; genus Pandemis; species Pandemis corylana. The sequence continues at coordinate 6,981,113 of OX421855.1, read as the reverse complement.
AAAGAAATAGTATGGTGTGTCGAATTTTTTGGTCACCTTGGGTGTTTCATACTATATGACGCTGACTGTACCATGCGGCTATGGTTTCACTTATACGGGGTCCTGTATAATCCAATTATCCAGAAACTACTCAGATGTTTTTATAAGCACAAAAATCAGCTGCAGTTCCCCATAACCAATTGAATTGAGCTGTGAATAATCCGCCAAGATACTGCATGTTTTGTTTCCAAGTACTTTTAGACGAAATTGTAAGACGGTAACAAATCTATAGTTGACTATAAGCCTCCTATTTCTACATAGGTCCAGGTCCAACACTGTTGTTGTTATTTTCTTACGCCATTGCGCACAGAAATTTCCTAATGAACTAAACCTACATTGGTACGACGTATACATAAATATAATCCGGTATTTGTTATTTCAATACGTGTGATATCTTGAAAGTACTTCGCACACAAAAGTTCTTCGCGAATGTTTTCCTGATCGAAATTTATGGAAGATCTCATGTTATATTTCCAATTCAAACCACATTCTTCTTGAGTGGCGGTAAGTGCTAAAGTTCAGTTACCACAGTTTAATGCAACGTTTCATAGAGTGACTTCCGCGGTATCCTAGTGTTCCGTTCACGTATTTTTGGGGTTCTGATAATCCACAACCATCCATATAAAGCTCTGACGGTAGATGTGTAATCATTGAAAGGTGCTCTCAAATGCTTGATTATCACTACATAGTATAAAACAAAGTCGCTTTCCGCTGTCTGTCTGTCTGTCCCTACGTATGCTTAGATCTATAAAACTTCGCAACGGATTTTGATGCGGTTTTTTTTAATACGTGGAAGTGATTCAAGAGGAAGGTTTATATGGATAATTCTACGCAGACAGTCGAGGGCAGAAGCTAGTTTATAATATTATATTAGATCTATATACATTTTAGTTGTAGTTAATATTTATTTGATTTGATATACATTAAGTTTAGGATAATTTTAGGTTTCGATATTATATTTATGTATTGTAATTTTTGATTGTTCCTGTCATTCGTAGCACAAATTAAAATCTATAGCGTTAATCGGACTACCAACAATAGTTACATAAGCGCCGCATTCCGCGCGCGTTGCAAGTTGTTGCAGTTACAGGAATAGTTGTCTAACCAATTAATTCTGGTTAAGCACTATGCCTGGAATTCCACAGCCTGTACCATGGGCGTCGGATTCTGAGTAGGGTTGCTAATGTACGAATAACTCCATACTAAATTTATAAGTACTTAAGTCAAAATTGCACTCTGTGAAAAATCGCAGACACAAATTTATTTTCAGTCTCTAATCGACTTCCGCTCAAACAAAACACAGGTATTTACGGTAATAGTCGCCATAAAGCAAAGGCAAAGAAAAAAGAACACTGCTTCAGCGGTAAAGCTCGGAATTGGCTTGAAACTAGTTTAACAATTTTCTGTCCCCGATACAAAGCGCTTGAATTATCTTTCTAAATGAGCCCGACTTCGCGACTTTAAACTTTGAATTTATTTCCTGTCTAAAGCAGGAGTTTTTATCGTCTAACATAATGGAAAATATACATTCCACGCCCAAATTTGCTTTGCTGCACTACCGAATTCGAGTAAGTGGTTCCAATGTTCGTGGAAGCGACGCTTTGCAAGACTCTTCACCCTAGATTGTTGATACGTAGGGATTCAAGTTGACGTAAGGCTCTAAACGACGGGATGAGGGCAACGCGTCAAGTGTAGAGAGGGGCCACAGGTATATACACATGTATAGATTAACGAGCGCTTGTGGCAACCATACCTTAGGATGCACCTGACAGGCCGAGCTTACAACCCATAACAACTTACAGACAATGGAGTTTAATGTGAAATTTCTGCCCTCTTTACTGAAAATGCTTCGGAAGTCGGTTTAATTATTACAATGTAAAATTCGTCCTTGTAGAATGACTATAGGTTGCGTAGGTTTGCATCTCAGACCAAATAAAGGGTAAAGATCTAGATCTGTGAATAATAGTTTAAATTTGTTTATTTTGTGTGTTTTCATAAAATCATCATACGGTAATTATTTTAGTTTAGGTATGCAATTTTCTAATACGTACAAAATTTATGTAGATTATAGGACTAGAATTTATGTGCGAAATTACATTTGGAAACCGTGTGCTTTCCGGTGAAGGAAAACGTCAGGAGAATATCTTTACACAACCTGCGAAGCAGTTCAACAATGTGTGAGGTTCTCAATGGGCACTGGGCCCGCGCAATGTTCTATAGAACGTGTACAAGATTCCTTAGAATTAATATGGAATATTTTGCAGTCCATTGGGTTAGTTTATTGAACGCTACTGTAAAAGATTTACACCGTAATGTTTGACTCAAAATTAACTCAACTTTTAATAACTCAATTTAAATAACGTCAAAAAACTACAGGGGTGTTCAATCTAACTTACTAAACCATCTTCTGAAGTATTCTGGTTTTATTTAAAGACTGTGTATAGGCTGGACATGATACATTAGTACAATACTCGGCGGCAAAAAATGTGGCCCTCATGTGTAATCCTTACTAATATTATAAATGCGAAAGTAACTCTGTCTGTCTGTCTGTCTGTTACCTTTTCACGCTTAAACCGCTGGGCCGATTTAGTTGAAATTTGGTATAGGTACAGATAGTTTGAGTCCCGGGAAAGGACATAGGATAGTTTTTATCCCGGAAAATTGCATAGTTCCCGCGGGATAGCATAGCCCAAACCACTGGACTTAGAGACTTGAAATTTTGCACATAGATACCTTATACAATGTAGGCTCCACTAAGGAAGGATTTTCGGAAATTCCCACGGGATAAGGAAAAAACGGGAATTATATATTCGATTCCGAGTGACGCTATCTCAGTAACTATAATAACTAGACTCTTCAAATTTGATACAAAAGTAGGTAATTACAAAACTAAGAAACTAATTTCAGGATTTTTGGAAATTCCCACGGGATAAGGAAAAAAACGGGATTTATCTACGCGGACGAAGTCGCGGGCATAAGCTAGTGCAATATAAGTAATAAATAGTATATTTATAAGTAATAAACATAATGGAGACTGAGCCAAATTTTGTGTCGCTGAGTATTTATTTATTATGTTCGTATGTCATCGTGTATTAGGAATGTAGGTACTGTGTTTACCTGTTTGGGCACCTCGAGGCTGCTTTGCGTCTTCATGTCGGCAGGCGTGGGGGTCTTGGAGCGCTTGAAGGTGGTGCGCAAGCGTTGCATGGCGGGCGGGGCGGGCTGCGCGCGCGCCTCTCATCTCGCGGGCCCGCCCCGCGCCCGCCCGCCGCACCCCCGCCGCGACGCGCGCTCACCACTATAACAACCTTGACAGTGTTAAAAGAGCCTGGGTTGGTAAATAGTTACATACATACACAAATCACGTCTATACCCCTTCCGGGGTAGACAGAGCCTAAGGTATAAAACCTAACGGCCACGTTTAATATTGTTGTGGGCTGTATAGGTGAAAAGGGGAATCAAAATAGTGATGGGTTGTTAGCCGCATCGCCATAACATAATTCCTAAGTACCTACTATCAAATGAATCAAGAATTTTTACTTCTTGATTTTTTATGTTTACTTTTACGGTTTTACCGTTAGAAATTGAATCTCTATTATTATTATTTCTTTTTTTTTTGCGCCTTCTCTCGTCCCTGGTGAGCAGTAGATGTTAAACGGGAGTTTGTAATTGTGTCGTACATACACATCATTCAAACAAATGACGCTTGGCGACAAAAAATCGCATAGTAACAAGGTCACGTGACAGCTAGTAACAGATAGAAAAATTCGAAAGCTTACCCACCTTGCTATGGGTGGTGGTGTAGGGGTATAGCACGCGTCACGGAATGACGAGGATCCGGGTTGATTGCCGGCCATAGCTTTACTTTTCGATTTTTTCTGTGTTCTAATTTTTAGTGTCGCTTAGAAATTTTATAATTCCTAAGATTAAAAATAACTGGGAATAAGCTATTGTCATCCAACTATGAGTCAATAAACCATTGGGAATGGATCAAACTATACTAAAATGTATACACACAAACAGCACTCAAAAATCCACCCCGATGTTGATTAACATAATTTTCAGGAGCATACAATCGTCTCTATCTCATTCCACCTTCATCCCACACCGTTTGATAGAAAGAAATGCCAAATCCGATTGTGATGCGTTAGACAGTATTGTCATTAGTTTAAAACAATTTTAAAACCCCAGCACAAAAATTGCTGAACGGATGATTAACGCTGATTAACCATGATTTTGCACCATGTTTAAGAACCAACGCTGGAAATCCTTCCTTTAAATAAAAGAAAGTAATTGCATCAATTCACTTGCTTAAGCCAACAATGCCACAGATAGACACTGTTAGCGATCAGACGTATAACACCCACCCCCTCTTTTTGGGTGGAGGTAATAAGTTTCTACATGTTTTATCTTATTTTTGATTGTTATGAAAGTATCAGACTATAATATATCGGTCTAATGAGTTTTAACTTGAAATGAGATTTAATTAATCTTAGACCTTTCATTGAACAACAAGTCTCTTAAAGTAAAAAGATAATAAGAAAAGTGTACCGAGAATTTAGTCACTAAGGAAAGTATTTATAACTCGGAGGATTTATAAAGAGAATAAAACTTGTTACAGAACTTACTGTACTCCTGAAACACTGTTACTTTGATATCCTTTGTTCCGTTTATTTTCCTTAAATGAAGTGATAAACAAAATGACCTCATTCGGTATTCCGTTTGCAGCGATGTGCCAATTCCGGCTTACTTAAATGACTTGCGCAATCAAAAGGGTAGTCCTTGAAATCTTCCTAATCCCCTAGAGCCCAATGAGATGGCTCTCTGGACCGCAGCTCAAAACTAGTCTACTTTGAAACTATTTCGAAAACTTTATTACGCAAGCCGCGAAAACTTAAATCATAAAGGGTCTAAAATTATAAGATTAACCAGAGGGGAGCGGCCTGAAAAGCCTAATGTTAAAACTTGCGTGACTCCAGTTTGACTTTTACTAACTAAAATTTAGCTAACTTTGTCATGCAAAAAATATATAAGACTAGCGGTTGCCCGCAACTCCGTCTGCGCAGAATTCGCCTATCGCTATACCGCGGCAACGATGCGATTTTCCGGGATATAAACTATTCTATGTCCATTCCGGGCCCAAACTACCTCCGTACTAAATTTCATTAAAATCCGTTGAGTGGTTTAGGCGTGAAAGCGTAACAGCCAGACAGACATAATCACGTTTTTATCCCTTACGGGGTAGTCCCTAGGTAGGTTTAGGTTATGTTAAGTTTTCATCGGTCCGAAGGGCCAAAAGTACGCAGAAATAGGAGCTCCGCATGAGCGGAGCTCCGTCGACACTGTTTCTATATTCTCTGCGTACTTTTGGTTATTTGTTACAAAACTTCCTCTAAACATGACATTGTGATAATAATTATGGTTACCTATCGCAATGGTACCAAACGTAAACAAATCACGATTCCAAAAATATTTTTTTCAATTTTTATATTGTTTATAGTTAGTGTATGCAGGCGAATGACAATCTGTCAGAGTCAATCACAATCCTAAATGCAGCGTGACGTTGGTTTTTTGTCAACGGTACAGGGTCTGCCGATATCGCATACATAATGAGGGCCGCTGAGTATATGACAATATATGAGTTTAACACCGTATCGACATTAACTTTTTTTCTGCAGTGGCCCCTTGATATGTGAAATACATAATATTATCAATGATCAAAACCAGTTATCTTGCTACTCGCAACCACACGTACAAGACGGCTGCCTCTGTGCGACACATATGTATGTGTTTATACGTGACGTATTATATGCCGTCGCGCCGACGCTTGATTTAATCAATTAAACTTTGATAAAATTTCAATACCTATTGCAGAAAAAGATACTCATAGTAAATTTTAATTAAAGTCTTGGTGTAAAACCTGATGATAGGTTAGCTGCACTCTGCTATGTGGTAGTTACAGTTAAATATAAAATTTCCAACGTTATAATCTTGTGGTTACCGTTTCTCTTTTCGTTTCTATTTGCTTTTCAACCCTGTTCTATTTAAACGGCAAAAAAACCTTCATATCTATGAAAAGCTTTTCAAAGTTGAAAGCTACTGAGTATCCAACTATCCATTATCTAAAAGCAGATTGCCGCAGGCGAAACCGTAAATCGAAAAATGACGTTAGTTTCTTTCTACTAACAAGGGGCACGTCTGGATTTCTCGGAGACCACGGTATTTCTCTGAATGCACTATTTATACAGCAGTCCTTGTAATATCAATGTTAAAAGTGCACGCAAGTAGAAGTAATACTAAAATAAACTCAATAAAATGCTTTTATTTTTCCTTGTGCCTTTCGAAGCATATTTTAAAATAGAGAAGCTTCTCATTTTATTCTTTGTATTCTATGAAAAGAAAAAGAAAGGGGAGGCTTTAGCCCAGCAGTGGGACACCAAATAGACTATAAAAAAAACTATTTACCTAATGATTCCTCCTTATATACTCTAAGCCTGATGGTCCAAGTTTATTGGGAATTAGTACGTCGTCAGGTACGCTGTGCGTCGACTATTATTAAAGCGAAAAAATGTGCCCAGCAAATTGCGATAGTTATAATTTTTCAAAAGCATGGTGCTATTTAGTACGGTTACCTCAGAATCTCATTATTCTGCATTCGTTACCTACTTACGCACATAATTTGTTTTTTATCGGCTTTTACGATAAAAATATATTCATAGCGGGACAGCGACTGCTGGGCGCCATGAAACATTCTACGAGTACTTAGTTTATTTGATCGTCAAAATTACAACATGCCTTAGTTATGAGATAAAATCACAGAAAATACAATGAAGTATTTAATGAAAGTGCACTAATTTAACGAAGTATATCAGCAACGTTCAAACTATGATTCAAATAATCCAAGAAGTTGGTCAACTCTTAAAATTTATCCCCTGGGAAATTGTTTCAACGACACTGACGTCTGAAATCTTACGACCGTACTATTATTTACCTCGAGATAAACCTTTTTGCTGTAAAATTGCTCTACCGCTCTGACGGCAACTTCCTTTAGGTATCCTTATTCTCTTAGATGTAAAATCATTCTGTTTTATTATGATACAATTTCCCTACCAGCTCTGCAACTGCAACTGTTAAATAGTAAAGTACTATTTGAAACTCGCTTAAGTTGCTGACAATTAGTTGAAAAACTATTTCGAAAAAGATTTTGCACGCAGTCAGTTTATTTTGCGGGGCTAAACAAATATAACGATAATTTTGATCGTATACCTTAAATTTGCTGTTTCACGAGAGTTTATAATTTTGCAAAGTACAGTGTGATGCAAAAAAACTAACACTTTAGTATCTTACCTTAATTTGTTTAGAACTTTTCAAACCGCCAGTCTAGTTTGTTAGACAATGTGACGAAATACAAAATCCCCGGCTATTTCTGAGACTGAATATACTTACCTGGATTATTTTTATTTTGTTCTGTCTAACGTCCATGGTCACGTGGATATTAACACCGATATTGCCGAACACAACTAACTGGATCCGCGTTTATTGGCTTCGTGCTCGTTGTTGGCTTTATTAATATTTATGAACGCCTGACCCAAAACTTGTAGCACACTTGTCATTGCGCAGAATGCAAAAATTTTAGTACAGGCGCTAAAAATAAGCAAAATCTCCATATTGCACTCATAAGCCTTTCTTAATTGAGTAGACAACTTTTAATATCAAAGGAGCTTTCGATTTCTTCAATGCTGGTTTGGGAGTAAAGGAAAAACATACAATGTTCCAGTTGCTTCTCTTCCCGCGCATGTGGTAAAATCCCATCTAGGGAATGGGCGAAAACCCATCACTATTCCACTTTCCACCTATGCGCCCAGTCTTGCTAAACGTGGTCTTTAGGTCTTGTTACCTTAGGCTCTGTCTACCCCCTAAGGGATACAGACGTGATTTATTGTGCGTGTGTGAGCTTTCAATACGCACGAGGCTAGCGAGTGCATAAGAGTTTTGGCTTATCTCTTGTATAAAATATATAATATTATGACGATTGCTTAGCCCGAAGAAATTTCGTAAAATCAGCTTTCAAGTCTAGAACTATAAAAAGAAATCTTCAAAACAAATTTCAGTTTTCTAGATTTAGCTGTAGTTAGTTTCGGCTGTGCGATATTGAATCAGTCATGATTACAATTATATTCACAGTAATGGATTATTAGGCATATCGCACATTTACCAAAACAACGTTATTAATAATTAATTTGTAGTTGATTGTATACGTGTCAGCAATTAATCTGTAATGGCATTCCTGTTTGATTTAACAATGTTGTTTTGGTGAACGGGCGAACGGGGAATATAAAACGTTTCTTTTTTAAAACACGATGATTTTCGATGACATTTGGTAAACCAAAAATAAAAGAACTGTGCAACCATCGTGCAAGTGGCGGTTTTAAAAATCACACCCGCTAAATAGAGTACCTAATATTTTCGCTGAAAAAAAGGTAATGTTTACTTTACTCGTGTTTGACATTCAGTATAGTGGTTCACCATTTACAAATAGTATTTTCACAGGCGTGGTTTAAAAATCGACCTCTTGAGACTCTTAGATAGGTGGCCCTCGACGACACTTCGCGCGCCCTTTTTTCAGATACCTTCAGCAAAAGTGATCAATTCACATTATTATCTCGTTTATCTTTCGGAAGGAAACGCGAAAAAATCTAAGGTAACTTATTTACTTGGAATTTACGAAAAGCAATCTAGGAGTATATTTTCATAATTCATCCCTAAATAGTTTCCGAGAAAACAGACTGGGCTGGTACATAATTGTTTATTAATCTTATTTACTGCGAAAGGCAAAAAGCTCGGATTATCTCATTACAATGTATGTATTTAATGCTATGAAATAATTAAACCGTCCGAGGAAAATGTCAAGGTAAGAACAAAGGAAAGATAAAAGGCAAAGTAGGTCAGAAGACACAGAGCATCTTGTAGCTTTGTTATAAGAAAAAATACCTACCTACTAAAAATATGAAACAATATTAAAACGCCTTAAATTGTCGGCGTGGGAAACACGAACGGCTATAGAATACTTGGGATGAATTTCTGTCAAATTAACTAAGGAGGATAACAATAACCGTAAGAGATAAAGACGTGATTTATGTATGTATATGCATGTATGTATGGATAGCAATGTTGAGGAAACTTGTTTTATAAGAGTAAGAAATTACATATAAAACAATAGATTGTTTCTTGATCTCAATGTTTTTTATTTATCTAAAACTAACTTCGTCTGCGTAGAATTATACATAAAAACCTTCCTCTTGAATCACTGTATCTATTAAAAAAAACCGCATCAAAATTCGTTGTGTAGTTTTGAAGACATAAACATACATAGGGACATAGGGACAGAGAAAGCGACTTTGTTTTATACTCTGTAGTGATTAAAAGGCGACATTAAAAATGAGAATTGGTGAACTTATTTTTAACTGACTTCAAGAAAGGTGAGTTCCTAAATTGGACTCTTTTTTTCTGTTATTTATCGATTATTTTCACTGCATGCAAATCGTTTTTTATAATCAAATTATGTGTGTGGCAGATGCCTATTATCAATTTAATTGAAATATATTTTTATTACAAATAATCATTTATATACAATGGCTTTTCTTCCCGGCGACCGATTTTAGCGATAAAGGCTTATTTGTTACTTCAGGCTAAATTTCTATGTGTGACGACATGAAAATCCGTTAGGCAGTTTCTAAGACTACTTTGGTTATTTGTAGGTATACTTAGTTATTTGAAAAATATATTTTTTTATATTGTTTACGACACAAATGAACTTTTAATGACAGCCATGAAAAAAATCATGAATATTCCCTATTAAGCGATTCACATTTTTATTATTAGCATCCATCCGGTTTTAAATACTTAGACAGGAAATTTATAGATAGTGTTTGGGTCGCAACAAATATTTTACAGGGTTCATTCCAAAGCTTAGCTGTGTCATGCATATTCATAGGACTTAAACAAATAAGCATCGCGCACGTTAAATATATAATAGCATGTAAGCTTAGTAGGTATGTACGTGCGTGTTAATACGCGATTAATATTTTTACGACTACTTTACGGCCTACATTTTATACGCGGCATGACATGTGATAAATTAACACGAGTGACACGAGTAGATATACCTAACCTCGTAGACACATTTTATGTTTTAATAAGTTTGTAAATGCACCTACTGGCACAACTATCGACGCCCGACGATCTATAAAACCCAGTCATTAATCCAATAACAATGTACCTACGTAATTAACAAGAACTATATCTATTAATTATAGCGGAAACAGTTAGATCTATCTTAATATTTAATAGAATCGACTGACTGACTCATCAATACCCAGCCCAAACTTTTGAACATTGTAGAAAGTTACGTCGTCATTGAACTCAAATTACCTATTAAACGCTTAATATAAAACGGAGACTCTAAGTAAACTAAATACTACAAAATATGTAAACATTAAAATATGAAAACTGAACAAATTCCTAAAAACAATCTCTGCCTGCTGCGGCGGTACTTTATTTTGCTGTTTATAGCAAACTAGTTATTGAAAAGAATGCATTCAGATAAGTTAAAGTATAAACAGCTTTGTACAGCCTCCGCCTTCCCCGTTATCGGATGAACGAACAGACATGGGCTTCTGGTTGCTAGTGATGAGATTCAATAGACAACTATAGAAAATTGTCGATGATACATTGCTGGACGCGTAATGGCAGAAAATCCTAGAAAAAGTAGTAAATATCTCACATTGGCATGAATCCAGTTGCTTATCATCGTTGCTATAGTTAGTATTTAAATAGGTTTAGTCGCAATCCATTTATTTGACTAATGAGCGCATGCCTTATTTTTAAATGTCGCCCGTACTAGGCTGAACAAGGCCCTGACAATCTAAGAGAATGTTTTAAATATTTATCTTGTTGTACCTTCAAACTTTGCAGATTCTTGCGTAGCACCAATTTAGACAATGTTAGAAAATTGGGAAAGTTCGATTTCATTTTTTGTAACCTTGATTAGGACCGTTGACATTTTAATCGACTTTCAAAGTAAACAATCGACTGTTGGCTATCGATACATTGCCCTCACTACATGTTACCTGTTATGGATGCTGTAGCCACGCGAGCAAATCTAGGTGTTCACGACATAAAATATTCATGACACCATAGCTTTACTGAAACATAAACATCCACTATGCGTGTGTATTGCAAAGCAAGTCGCAAACGCTCCCAGGTGTTATCATGAATCTAAATCTGAAATGTTATATTTTACATTCGAATGTATCTTTTATTAATGCAAAATAGCACAATGTAAGAAAGCCCGAGCTACGATGCGAGAATGATGCAATACGTTAGATTTAGAAACGATGTTTTGTTTGGTAGCTAATCGATTTAATTCTTACCTATAAATTACTAACTTTACTTGTAAGTAAATAAGCAATTGAAATTCAAGTCATGTTAAGTTGTCCGAACATCAGAGTTGAAATTTAGTTTCCATGCTAATATTTTGTTTTCGTGCGTAATAAATAGTCGACATAAATACACGAATAAGTACGAGTAGTACATAAGAAAGGCCATTATTTATTTGGTCATTTATCGTCCACTCGACCCAGATATTTCACATACGAATATTTTCTGGGGACCAGTGCCAGTGATGCGACGAGGGTTTTTCGTCCGGATAAGCCTGATATCCGGCGTTTTTTGTCGCATCCGGTTAAAATGGATGAGTTCCGACTTCCGAGACTGAACTGAGCTGCGCACAAATTATTTCGCGATTTCAGATAAAAAAATAGGTACTTAATCCACAATATATTTATTTTTTCATCAAATGGTTTTGACGCAATGCTGAAATGGACGCATGAAACGTGTAATAGATGGTAATGGAGCAATACCTATTGGAGATTAATTTAAATGTGCCCACTATAGATGAATATTGGGTATCAGGTACCAACATAAAAAGCTTAAGTATTGAAACGTTTGAATAGGTAAGCGAGTCGATAAGTTAAATAATACTAAAATCAGGGGCTGATTTTTGAAAGCAACTCAATCGAACCTGCCATTCGAGATTCGTAAAAATATGTGTATCTACTTGTATCTATTAAAACAAAACTACAAGTCTAATTACTCCTGTCATTTAGACGGAACTTTAAATTCGGCTGCAGTTTGGTTGTAATACGAAATTTTTATCAATATATTTTCAAAAACCGGCCCCTTGTAAGGGAACCCAGCTTGCTCGCTTGCAAAGCGGTATCCCTGCTGTAATTACCATTTCTTTTACCTTCTCCAAACTTCGGAAGATTAAGTCCTTATTATTCACGAATACGTCCAACAGTAAATTGAGCGATATCTGTACAAACCCAAAAACTTGGTGAAAGAAGTATAAGGATAATACGAATATAATGCGTCAAGGCGTGAAAAATGAATTGTCAAGCGGCATAACTCCCACAAACTTTATGAATTTTCCGTCAACACGACGAAGTTATAGCCCAAAAGACTGTTTGATTTACCTCATAATATTACAAGAGCGGCTGCCAATAAACATACTATTATCGTTATTTTGAAACGTGAAAATGGCATGTATAAATTTAAACTTGTTAATTTTGGCATTACTTTGCTATAACGTTGTTTTGTTTCAAAAATGATCGAACTCTTGTGAAACAATAAAATTTGCGTTCAGTCTTTGTTGTTTTTAATCAATGGTTTTATGTTTGCTCTATATTTGGAGGAGAACTTGGGAATAAAATTGCTTCTTGTTTAATTTTTTATCAAATAATAAAATAAACGAGCAAGTGGGTCTTCTGATGGTAAAAAAGGACCACCCCACCACTCATGGGCATCCGCAACACCAGTATTGCAGCAGATGCGATGCCATCCTAAAAGTCAAAGAATAAAATAGGAATTGCTTTTATTTACAGGTAATCGACGCCTAAGTTGTCTTCACTAATCTGATTATTGTAAATAAACTGGCATTATTCTAGTGACAGTGTATGAAAATTTTACGAGTTTGAAACACAGCGGAGCGGTTCCGAATCGAACACTACATACTTTTTTTTATAAATATGATAGGGGCAAAACGAGCATGTCGATCACCTGATGGAAAACAATCACCGCCGTCCATTGACACTCGCGGCAAAGAGCGTCAAGAGTGTTGCCGGCCCTTTAAGAAAAGAACAGGCTCGTTATTTGAAGATGCCTAAGTAGTAGGTACTGCTCCGGAAAAATTGATGCCGCTAGCTGATTCCAGAGATTAACCTTTAAAATTGTGTTTTTTACATTAGTTGGAATTCTTGGACATTCTTGCGATGACTTCTGAGCGAGTCTTACAAAAAACAATCAATCAAATAAATTTAAAACATTAAAACGCTCGAAATTTCAGGTTGAGATTAGATAAAGGCACAAATGCCCAACAGAAACGGTCTCATAGTTATTTTATTGTTTATTTATTCAAACGATAAGATGAAGTTTGCAGCTTAACTCGTTTTCGCTTTCCGAGTGGTGCATTTTTAATACTGTAGGCACTTGGTTGGCAGATCACGTTCAGCAAATCCACAGGGAGGCTGGAGAGCATTATGCTCTGGCGGGCACGGACTATACCCCGCCCCTTTAACCAAAAACAAGTGGCCGTGACCGTCAACTATTATAATACTAATGTTTTTCCTCGCTTATTTCATAATGGGTATCCTTGGATAGGTCTTTCATTAAGTTAAGTATAATTTGTGCCTTGGTGTCATCGTAGTAGACAAAAAGTTAATAATTGATTATTTTTGTAGTAAGTAGGTATGTTAGTACGGAATACAGTGCAAGTGGCCCGACACGCACTGGGCCGATTTTAAATAAAGACGATGTTAGGACCAAACAGTTCGGCCTTAAACCACGATTTCTAACCTCAGTTTAATGAAGACGATTTATCGTCTGAATTTTGTTTCTAAAACGTTTCGAACTTATATTGTCAAACCTCAATTTACGAGAGTTGTGTTTACATACTTATAATTAGGTACCTACATATATATTATAATTTTTACACCTAAGCGTACGTCTGTTTATTTGGAATTAATATTCGAGTGACAGTTGGCATAATTAAGTATTCTGGGTCCCTTTGAGTGGCGGTGAGTAACAAGTGGCTGCCACAATTAAGGGCAAATCCATGGAATTTAAGAAAAAGGTTGGTCCCTCGTACCTGATTTTTAACGGAACCTGCGTCACGGATCACTGGTTCTCGGATTAGACCAAAAAAACGTCAAGTCGAGTCCTGCTGTGTACGGTGGCGAAACTAGACCGGTTTAAACTACGTCACAGCGTGTGCGTACAGTTGCACGCACAACTACATTTTGCTAATAAAACTGGTTGAGACACGCACACGTACACGCGGAAAGGCGTACCTAGTTTAAACTGGGCTACACACGCAACTGTACTGAAAACGGCTCTTAAAGCTACAATGGGTACTGTTTAGTCGCACTTTCAAGTGGCTTTTATATCTAGAGTATAAATTCGTGGCAATTACAGGTTTTTCTTAACAACTGGTAACTAAGAGGTGTAACAGTATGAATTATGAGGTGTACCTAAAATTAAGTACGCAGAACCGAACGCCACGTCTGAATTTTAGTCTGCGGCTAAGGAATGATCAGACCTACCACACACCGAGTCATCCACTCGGCGTGTACTAGTTAATTTATTCCGTATTTGTTCACAATTGAAATGCAAAGAGTAGTTTACTTTTCATCATCATCATCATATCAGCCATAGGACGTCCACTGTCGGACATAGGTGTCCCACTGCTCCCACATAAACCTTCAGTTGCCTCGGTTGAAAGCGGCTTGCATCGTGAACCCGCGACTTTAACCAGCTCATTCCTCCACCTCATAGCTGGACGTTCTACAGTTTACTTTTACAAGTACATATTTTCAGCGAAAATCGATAACAACTTTGTACACTTAAAAGTCATCGGTAAAGTTTTACTGTTGATATACCACAGAGTAGGTATGTGTACACTTTCGAAGAGTTCTTCGAACATTATGTATAGTACTAATAGGTACTATCGCTACTGAGCGAAAAAACTTTCAGATATATATTTCCTTCTAGTTTACGGTGAGCAGGTTTCAATCATTTCAACGATTTAATTATACAAACTGCAGATTATTTTCCGAATCCAATAAACAGTGCCGTGGGTATTAATAGCCTACGGTCTGATTGTAAATTCAGCGGTGGGTAATATTGACGTATGTCGGGATAACAACATGCCACATAGGTGTGTAGACTCCACGGTTTTATCATATATACCATAATAATAGGTGGAGTATCTGCAGGTGTAGATTGGTAATGATAATTCTAATTAAAATTATTGAACTTTGTTTCATGCATTAGAGCAGAGTGACCTATATTAATTTGTAGCTAGAAATAGAGTTCTGACAGTGTTTACCTACCATTTTAGTAAGAGGGTTTTCATCATCACACCTAATTCGGCAAAAAATATTCTTATTTATTTGAAATACTATTTAGTGCCACAAGACTCGAGTTTAGTTAGCAGGTATAAACTCGGGCTCAATTATTCAAGCCTTACTTGTCAGACATAATTAGTGGACCAAGATATTTTTAATTTATTCTGTACATATTACACATTTAATAGGTTTCGCGTGACGCCTTTAGAAATATTACCCAGAAACATTTAATTCTACAAAATAATGCTTAAAACTTTCCATTATCTATTTACTGCCGACGCTTTATAAGCTTTTAGCAAAAAGATTGCAGTATTTAGAGGGCGCTCCATTTATAAATAACAGTACGGTTTAACGTTGTTTAAGCTTTAGAGTCCTCGCATACGAAGAATAAATCAAAGTTAGTCTGTTACAATTAGACATAAATAAATACAGGTGACACTACGTACGTACCTTTATCTATAAACTTTTACACCTACATAATAAAAATATTGTAATTTTTCGGCCAGCAAACAGAGCAATTCTAATCTCCGTATCCCTGGTATGGTTACTTAACCGACAGACACAAAAAAAATATAAAATTTATTTTCTAAGTATAAGAGCTACTTTCATGCCAAAATTACAAATTTCTACGACAGCTGGTAGTACACCATATATACAATAGTCCTATGTATGACGGCAATTAGTAGGTATGTAAATACTTTTTCTAATGAATGTATTTTTGATTGAGTTGACTTAGAAGTTTGATAATTTTACTGCTCTTTGGGGTTTAATATTAATTTCAGCTTGATATCACTTGCTCTTCAGAAAAAAATCCTTTTGAGGTAGGTACAAAACCGTAAAAACGAAAAAAAAACATAAAATGGTTTCTTATGGAAGTACACTTTCAGTTATTATTTAATTACTGTTACCCACGAACAGTTTTGTTTGTTACTACAGTAAATGATCTAAAATAGTAAAGATTTTTTATTCTCTTTTCTCTGCCTTTCCTTCTTGATATCTGTCAGATAAATCTCGAGCGGTTTGTTGAATGGGCGCTGAAACATGCGTGAAACGGGTGATCGAAAAATATACGAAGTGAATCTTGACTTACAACAATGAAAATCATAACACAATGTTACCTAGAAATTAGGCAATTTTGAACGTCATATCTTATCTTGGAAGTGAGTGACGAATTATAATTATGGTTATTTTTGTGATTTATCAAGTTCCCCGACTTTCGTTTCGCAGATGTTTCATTTGGCAGAGCAACATTTGCCATAATTTCATTGCGCTATTTGCTCGTTTCGTCAAGTACCTAGTCAATGGGGAGAAAATCAATACGTAAGATCGTCCTTCGGTCAATTATTCATTTTGTAATGGTTAGCAGTACAAGTGTTGAAATAACATCATGTAATTTACTAATAGGTAACCTATTAAGAGGCAAAAAGTTGTTCGACTAAACATTACAAATTCATAGAGATATTCAGAATTAATTAATGTCAATAGTTTTTTAACAGGTCGTACCTTCACCAATTGAATTTGATGTATTTCTAATGTTGATCAGCGAAACAAGTCATCAAACTCGGCAAAACGTTTTCTACGTAGGTAACCAAAATCTAACTATCATTTATTGGCAAAACATTAGATGTAAAATTTTTTAGTCCTCGTTATTTTGAAGGCACGTAATGGATAATTGCTGCATTGAACAATTATGTATCTTACCAACTCTTACGCCTATTGCACTATGCATATCAATAAGTGTGAAATCTTGCTTGTTCACTGCCGTTATATCACTCAATAAATGTCGAATTCAAGGCTTTCTAGAACTCACAATTTGAATCTGAAATAACGGCCTTCGAATTATAATTATTGAAACATGTTGTCAAATAAATCAATGAACAAAAAATTTTACCTTGCTACTCCGCTACTCACGTGCAAGATAACCAAGCTTGTGTGAAATATATATGTTTTTCATGCAAACCCTCCCTCCACTGCTGCCAATAAAACACATATAAATCCCACAAACTTAATTATCCCTTACACCACACAAACACTGACGCGTTTCGATCCCTCTACGGGATCATTATCAAAGTTTAATGAACACAACTGTTACACATGCAAACCAACGTCGTACTGATCCGAAACTGTATTTATAAGCATAATGTACCTTCATTCATATTTTTTCCCAAACTACCCTATTATTTATGATTTTTAATATACACTAACAACTACCTTCAAAAAATTTTCCGACTACAGTAAAAACAAATAGGGTTATGTTTTTTACAACAATATTTTTTATTCGTCAAAATGAACACGCAATAAAGGCGATGAACCCAAGTTCACCTGATCATTAATTATCGGACCGCTATTATTGTACCTAATTATCTCCAACTGCTCCAATATATCTAACCGTAAACCCTTCTCACAAAAGTGCAAAATATCGAAAGACGCTGAATCCGGCAACGAATGATTTTCTTCTAATAAATGTCTAGCAAAATTAGACTTATCTGGGTGATTAAGCCTATACGAGGCAGTATGTTCCTTATATCTAGTAATGAAACTGCGACCCGTCTGCCCCACATACACACTATTGCATTCACTACAAGTTAACTTATACACCCCCGATCTACTTTCTTTTTCCACCCTTTCCTTGTTATTGCACAGTTTCGCACGCAAAGAATTACTTGTCTTAAAAGCGACATTAATATTTTTCGATTTTAATAAGCTATGGATTTTATCAGACAAATACCCTACATAAGTAATACTAGACCTATATTTCTCAGCAACCTGAGTGGGTACTGCGGCGTAAAGCATGCTATTCACTATCCGCCTCTGCTTCTTTCTAACTAGACCGTTAATCATTGCTACACTATAACCATTTGAAACCGCAATTTGATAGATAGTACTTAACTCGGAATCGTAATGTTCTTCAGAAAGAGGGACAGTTAATAATCTATGTATATAGCAATGGAAAGCAGCCAGTTTATGCTGCCAAGGGTGAGTGGAAGCAGCCGGGATAACAGCATCGGTCTGCGTAGGCTTACGATAAATTTGAAAAATATGCTTGTTATTTACTCTAGATATCGTCAAATCTAAAAAATTTAATGAGTGGTTATCCTCTAATTCTCTCTTGAACTTTATCCTTGGATGCCTATCATTCAAGCCATTAACAAATAAATCTAGTTGTCTCATACTTCCCCTCCAGCAAATAATCAAATCATCAACATACCTATAATAATAAACAATATTCCTATTACCAACAATGTACCGAGTCTCAAAGTTATCCATAAAAATATCTGCCATTAGTGGACTAAGAGGAGAACCCATTGCCAATCCATCATTCTGTAAATAAAACCTTCCATCAAATCTAAAGTAGTTCTGCTTCATGCAAACAGTTATTAAATCTATTATTTCAACTACCTCCCCCGGATGTAAGCGCTTCCTCTCCAAATGATCTCTAAGAATATTTAAAGTTTCTGTGTAGGGTACATTAGTAAACAAACTATCCACATCCAAGGATAGCAAAATTGCATTAGGTGGCATGTTGATGTCTTTGATCTTATTTATTAAATCCAAACTATTTTTTAATGAATATTGTGGCTTAAAAGATGATTTTACCCTAACAAGTTCATTAAGTTTTTTAGCTAATTTGTATGCCGGAACCCCTAAATATGAGACAACCGGTCGGACAGGAATGTTATCCTTATAAAAAACTTAATGAACTTGTTAGGGTAAAATCATCTTTTAAGCCACAATATTCATTAAAAAATAGTTTGGATTTAATAAATAAGATCAAAGACATCAACATGCCACCTAATGCAATTTTGCTATCCTTGGATGTGGATAGTTTGTTTACTAATGTACCCTACACAGAAACTTTAAATATTCTTAGAGATCATTTGGAGAGGAAGCGCTTACATCCGGGGGAGGTAGTTGAAATAATAGATTTAATAACTGTTTGCATGAAGCAGAACTACTTTAGATTTGATGGAAGGTTTTATTTACAGAATGATGGATTGGCAATGGGTTCTCCTCTTAGTCCACTAATGGCAGATATTTTTATGGATAACTTTGAGACTCGGTACATTGTTGGTAATAGGAATATTGTTTATTATTATAGGTATGTTGATGATTTGATTATTTGCTGGAGGGGAAGTATGAGACAACTAGATTTATTTGTTAATGGCTTGAATGATAGGCATCCAAGGATAAAGTTCAAGAGAGAATTAGAGGATAACCACTCATTAAATTTTTTAGATTTGACGATATCTAGAGTAAATAACAAGCATATTTTTCAAATTTATCGTAAGCCTACGCAGACCGATGCTGTTATCCCGGCTGCTTCCACTCACCCTTGGCAGCATAAACTGGCTGCTTTCCATTGCTATATACATAGATTATTAACTGTCCCTCTTTCTGAAGAACATTACGATTCCGAGTTAAGTACTATCTATCAAATTGCGGTTTCAAATGGTTATAGTGTAGCAATGATTAACGGTCTAGTTAGAAAGAAGCAGAGGCGGATAGTGAATAGCATGCTTTACGCCGCAGTACCCACTCAGGTTGCTGAGAAATATAGGTCTAGTATTACTTATGTAGGGTATTTGTCTGATAAAATCCATAGCTTATTAAAATCGAAAAATATTAATGTCGCTTTTAAGACAAGTAATTCTTTGCGTGCGAAACTGTGCAATAACAAGGAAAGGGTGGAAAAAGAAAGTAGATCGGGGGTGTATAAGTTAACTTGTAGTGAATGCAATAGTGTGTATGTGGGGCAGACGGGTCGCAGTTTCATTACTAGATATAAGGAACATACTGCCTCGTATAGGCTTAATCACCCAGATAAGTCTAATTTTGCTAGACATTTATTAGAAGAAAATCATTCGTTGCCGGATTCAGCGTCTTTCGATATTTTGCACTTTTGTGAGAAGGGTTTACGGTTAGATATATTGGAGCAGTTGGAGATAATTAGGTACAATAATAGCGGTCCGATAATTAATGATCAGGTGAACTTGGGTTCATCGCCTTTATTGCGTGTTCATTTTGACGAATAAAAAATATTGTTGTAAAAAACATAACCCTATTTGTTTTTACTGTAGTCGGAAAATTTTTTGAAGGTAGTTGTTAGTGTATATTAAAAATCATAAATAATAGGGTAGTTTGGGAAAAAATATGAATGAAGGTACATTATGATTATAAATACAGTTTCGGATCAGTACGACGTTGGTTTGCATGTGTAACAGTTGTGTTCATTAAACTTTGATAATGATCCCGTAGAGGGATCGAAACGCGTCAGTGTTTGTGTGGTGTAAGGGATAATTAAGTTTGTGGGATTTATATGTGTTTTATTGGCAGCAGTGGAGGGAGGGTTTGCATGAAAAACATATATATTTCACACAAGCTTGGTTATCTTGCACGTGAGTAGCGGAGTAGCAAGGTAAAATTTTTTGTTCATTGAAATGGACCTCCGCAAAGTAACGCCTGATTCAATAAAATAAAATAAATCAAATAAAAAAAAAAAAAAAAACACTATAATTATTTGCAATTCATAACAACCGTACCTGTCTTGTACTTTGATACGTATGTAAGTACGACAGCACCAAAAGATAACGCTGCTTTATTATTTGGTTTACCCTTAGAGTTCCGTTTCAAATTTACTGTTTATTGTTTTAAGCGCGCTAATAAACAATCAAAGAAAGTTGTATTTTGGTCCAAGGAATAGAACTTAAGTTTGGTTTAATTAAAAACAGACTCTAAAGGATTTAAAATTGCAATTGCCTTCGATAAAGTAAGTTGTTGTTCGTATAGGGGAGTCGTGCCGTGTACGGCCGGCTTAGTTGCTGCCGTTAATGGCGGGCTTATTTGCGGAAAGCATTCTCTATAGCGGTTGCAAAGCAGGGCAAATATTATGGAAATCGATTGTATCTTTAAAACGTCGGGTCTTTATGAAAAGCATAAGAAGTTCAAGCTTGAATAAATATCTATTATAAAAATCTCCATGAATTTCTTCATAGCTTTTTCTAGGAATAAAATAATTACGTACACAACCACTATAAGCTTTCAAGTTTCCCATTTTCGATAACTTGTTATTTTTCAAAGAGAACCTAAAGTTTTTTTTTCAAAGTTAGCTTTATCACGGCCTGTTGATTTATAATGACATGATAACGGTCAGCTTATTGATAATGAAAACAAATTGTGAGGTGCGCATAACAACTACGCCGTATCTGCATAGTCAATCCGCTTCAGCTTGATTATTAAAAGCTACATAAACCGTCTGAATGCAGACCATATTCAATGGATGCGCGGTGAGTAAATGAGTAATCAATCAGTTAGCTCCGACGGTAACTTAATAATTGGAAGTGCTACTGGACAGTAAAGTCCTGTTGCTGTGGCACTGAATTATGAATGAGTAGAGCATTGCAGGCGTGACGGTCAACAAGACCCACGTAACTCACGCATTTTACGACAGGCGGTAATATGCCCGCCTTCATTTGTTCACGTGAAAATGTGCTTTTTACATCTAAATACGCTGTCACGCTGACGTCGGCTTTGTCTCTAAATTGATCGTATCCAAGGGATACAGAATAAAATACACACTCATCGCGTTTTATTTTTTGCCACTAATTGGTGCAGGCTTTTGTGTATTACGTATTTCCGTAGAATAATTTTCATCGTCATCGAAAAGCCGTATTTTATAACATTATTACTTGTATATTTTTATTATTATCCGCATACTCGCTTCTGGTAGCTTATAGCAATACTGTTAGCATGTGATAGCATGGGGTTCGGGTTCGTTACGTGGTTGGGCCATATTTTTTTTTAGAAAAATAAGACTGCTTGTTCTCGAGTCTTAGATTATTGATATATTGAACACACATAAATCACGTCTTTATCCCTTACAGGGTAGACAAACGCTAAGGTAACAAAACCTTAAGGTCACGTTTAGCACGATTAAGGGCGTATAGGCGGAAAGGGAAATCAAAACAGTGATGGGCCACATCGCCTAAAACATTATTCCTATGCCCATTCCCTCGATGGGCTTTTACCATCTGCGCGGGAAGAGAAGCAACTGGTACATTCTATGTTTTTTCTTTACTCCCAGACCAACATGGAAGCAATTATATATAATTATAGCTAGCTTCTGCCCGCGACTTCGTCTGCGTAGAATTATACATAAAAACCTTCCTCTTGAATCACCCTATCTATTAAAAAAAACCGCATCAAAATCCGCTGTGTAGTTTTGAAGATATAAGCATACATAGGGACATGGGGACATGGGGACAGAGAAAGCGACTTTGTTTTATACTATGTAGTGATATTGAAATATGGATTTACCTATGTGGGTATGTTTATTCGTGACCTGGTATCCATAGCGCAAGCTTATCTTGTTTGGGACCAGATCATTCCGTGTCAATTGTCCCATGGCAGGCATTTGTTTAAAAAGCTGTAATCATAATTAAAGAGCGAGACAGGGCGCGAAGCGAAGTCATCAGTAAAATATTTGCTCGTATTCTATTTACCCGCCGTAGAAAATTGTCGATGATATTACATTAAATATTAATTGAATACTCCGAGCTCAGCAGAAAGGTACCTTCAGTTGTATGTAGCTTTAGGCACACGAAACGGTTCATCTTTCATCGTTCTCTTTTGTCGTCTAATCTATATATGTGGAGTCTTGGGAGCAAATAGTGGATTCGGTATCGGAACGTGAACCGGTATGCTTTTGTTGCGACGTCCAAGATGCCATTGTGCTCCACCAGCCACTATACTTCAATACCTCTAAATCGCTTCTTTCAACAATGGGAATATATTTCTAGCTTCATCATGGTGACGTCCACGTGATGGAGATTTACTTTTATAAAAGATCTATACTTAGCCGAAATAAACATGTTCTTCGTCTTTTTCACATGGAAATATTCCCAAGCCGGTATCTCGGGGATGTTCAAATGTGAATGTAATCCTTCCTCAACGTGACGGCAGTGGACTTGTCATTCTTTGAACCCATATTATATGAAACATTAACTACGTCCTGGCCTGTTGTTATTACGATCAGTGTAGAAGTAGAAGCATGTCAACTACAAATTATTATAACAACATCATCATTATCTCCAGCCTATTTACATCTCACTGCCTCGACATCGTAATGAAAAAGCTTAAGTTGAAGTGTTTACGCGGGCCCTGTTCAGATTGAGAAGTTCCCACATACGAATGAACTGCTTCGTAGATTAATTTCCAAAAATGTTGTCATTCACTAATAACCTCGCGGTAAATTTCAATTTTAATTTCATGATTAAATTCTGGAAAACCAGGGTTCGATCCCACGATTTTCTACTTGAAAAGTCAGAAGCCAATTAACTAGGCTACCGCGGTATTTTAATTTTTTTGAATTCTATACAACATATAAAAAGGACAGTGACCTTTGTATTTTATTTATTTAGTTTAGAGGTTTGTTTTTCTATCCACTTTATCACATGAAATGTGACTGGTATATTACATAGACTAAGATAGATTGTATTACTTTAGAAGATCAGGAACAAAAATGTAGGTATTTGCTCGAAAACTACAGACAATGTTTGCAGAAAATCAGTTCTGTGTCAAGTACCTACATCATGTTCGTTGCGAGTAACTGCGACGAGAGCGTTTTATGACTCTAGAACTAGAAGATCTCATTCGTATTATATTTTATTTTATACCTAATTATGAGAGTGATAAAGACTTAATTTTGAATACTTACATGATAAAAGTAAAAAATATAATCTTCACATCAAAAAAGCTATTTGTTGACTGTACTTGCATTGCCAATCTAATGTACTTGTACAATACAATATACTTATATACCAAATTGCAAGTAAATTAGACCACTAAAAGTAGATCAAATTTGAGTATCGAGATATGGCCCGAACACACATAGGTACACACACACTGGAAGCGCATGTAACTTTCTGGTTCGCAATGAATTTCTTTTAGTACATTTATAGGCTACACATTGTTTTAGTAAAACAAGTAAAACTTAATATTATTCAGATAAACGCCAAACGAGACTTTTCAAAGCACAAAACATTTCTGCTTACTCACGAATTTAACTCAAGAGTCGTTTAATATTAAAGTTGAAAAAAAAAGTTTATCTCGATTCTGCTTAGTAAGACGGTATCGAGGAGTAAGTTGGCGAGGGAAGAATCAAATCGCCGATGTCGCCGATGTGCCGATTGTCTAGCCCTGAGCACCCTCGGGACCTCTTGTTTACTGTTTGAAGCCGATATTCAAACATCAAATAAAGCCCAATATATAATGTTCACGTAGATCCTTTTAGTCTCAGACGAAAGAGAGCATTAAGAACGTTATGTGTTTGCTTGCTGTTTTTCTCGTATCCTGATGGGTTTAATGGCTTGTAAATTCGGTTTGTCAACTGCGAGCTGATTTATTGAATTGGTTTGATACATTTTTAAAGCGTTTGTGTCCCGTATGCCTGATGTATGGTACGCCAAATTTCACAGCGATTGGATCACTGAAAGAGGGTCAAAAATTGCAAGTTAAATTTGACCATTATTAGCAATCATTTGTTGAAATAAAAGCTTGTAAAATGGCTCGCTTATTACAAAACATTTTTAACAAAAACTGAGTGAGTATTAAAATTGTTACATAAGAATTTATAACTATACAACCATGGAGGAAGAGGGTGACCGGTGAGGTGGAACCTTTGCCTTCTACGTTGCATGCCACAGCGGAACAAAACCGCAAAGGGAACATTTTCATTAATGAACGTAAGCGTATGTTTTCTAAGTAGGTACCTACTGAACAATATCACAAACTAATCCCAACTCCTGAATATTAACTAACGGTAATGAGCTTTGTTATTATTACGTCTTTTAAATAAGTTTCGTGGGGTATATCTGAAATATTCTCTCGTCTCTCTTTATGTTTAATTAATGAAATTATCGGGATGAAAACGGAGATGCGAGTCCGTTAATTAGATAGAGTTTTAACGCGTCTAAACGTGCCATAGTGATGGTAATGATTTAGTCTCAGCGATTTTCGTATTTGCTGTCGAAGTGGTCGAAGGCTTCACACACAAACATATACACGGCTCAGCGATTATGGTAGATACCGCATACCGCAGAATATACGAATACTTTCACAAGACTTTGAGCCTCTCCTAGCACAGATAATCCTGATTTGAGGGGCTACATGCTTATTTGCACAATCATGTTGAACTGTTTATTTTTGTTTGTGGTTATTATGGATATATTATTTACTAGCTGTTGCTTACGACTTTAGCCTGTGAAAAAATCGTGTAAATCGCTGTAGCGCGGGAACTACGTATTTTTTGGAATATAAAGTATCCTATGCAATCTTACAATCTTCACCAGATCTACACTGATGAACAAAACAAGCATACATGTAGATTAGAATGGGTCTTTTCCCACCCAAAGCTACAAGTTGCGCGTGAGCATTGCGAGAGATTTGAACAGTGTATTCCTGAGGTCAGAAGGGTTAAAAAATGTTAAATGAACATAAGTCGAATTACGCGTTTTTAAATTTCATTTTGTATGGGCACGGTCGACATTATGTGAAGCGTACCCATACAAAATGAATTTTAAAAACGCATAATTCGACCTAATTTATGTAACATTTTTTACTACTCCTAATAATCTCAGGAATACACTGTTCAAAACTATCGCAATACGATATTAGCGTGAAAGATAAACAAGACCCACAAAAAATGCTTTTACAATTTTGTACCAGAAGAATTTTATGTTCTGTTGGTACGTGCCGCCTCTACAATCCATTCAACAAGCCCTTTAATAACAGCGACTCAAAAAATCGAAATAAGTGACCAACGGCCAAAAATTACAGATAATATTAATTTTCTTACTTAAATCAGATTCTTATTAAGATCCATCTTACGAACCTACTGAATGAATGTAGTTCAATAACCAAATTTAGTTACATAGATGAATTTCAAGTGTAAAGTGGCAGGTGGATTAAATGCTGCCGAAAGTGGCAAAACTTTTAATTAGTCGGGCCCGGCTTTGTGATTTTGAATTTCAAACGAAATTATAATTTGAAGATTCTCTTCCTGCCCTGACCTTCGCATATTCAAATATTAAGTCGCATCTAAATGAAAACTAAGTCTCACCGACACTCGATCCATAAATTTATTGGTACGGGTTTAAATGGGAGTGGACATTTGCCTCTAAATTAAACTTGTTAGTGTCCCTTTTGGGTATAAATTGCCACCTCGTTACGCTTTTAGTGGGCTATACTGATTAAGGCTTTAATTTTATGCTGTTTAAAGTATTCTAATTGATAAAAAATTATCTATATGGACATGAATTACAAATTTAAAAATTAGCTTTTTTACCGTTTTTTGCAATGTCCCGCTATTTACCTGACTGACATCACTTAAACAACCTAAACCTACAATTATACCTATATTATGTATATATTGAGACAGCGCACATGCAAATGCACCAAGCCTACACTTGGGAGCAAACTAACCGGGTCTCTTCTTCGCTCCCGAGTATACAAAGTTCTTACACAAAACTAAGTTGAACAGATTTAGCTTAATAATGTAATAACCTGATATCAATAGATAGATATTTTATTAAGAGTTGGTTAATCTTTATTACCTAATATTAATTGCATTATGAAAAATGTAAATGTCTTAAAAGATAAATTAATTGAACTAAAACTAAAATAAATCTAAAAAGTACTACCCCACGGCATTGAGCCAAAGATGCTGGCAGCATTTTCCCGAGAGTTGGTTACAAGGGCCTACTACTGCGTATTTTTAATATTTTAAACTTTATTCTTTATTTGTAATTAGAAATGCAATATTGAATGATCCGTATTGGGGAAAAAGTTGTGGCAATTTTACTTTAATTTTATTTTGTGACATTCAATGTTTTAGTAAATTTTGAAGATTTCAATAGCCACACCTAAAATATTTTACCGTTAACGTATACATGTATAAATAAAATAAAAGGCTTCTTATTTAGGCGGCTATTCACCTAAATAGCAGTCAAGTTATTAGTAGAAATCATGCATTCGATCTTTTCGACTTAAAGCTCCGTTGACACAATTTATATAGTTGCTCCCACAACCACGAAAGGTTATTAAACTAAGGGATAATCGGCTTTAGGTCAATAGTATACAAGGGCTTGGGCATGTCCCGCATTATCGTAGTTCTTCCGTTTAGTCGGTTATCTTAGACTGCTGTAATCAATAGCCCCCAGAGAGCTCAAAAGGCAGTAGCAGCACGAGCGTCACCAGATTTTCTATTATATAACAGACAAGGGGTAATTTTTTTGACATAAAACTACCGTGAAGCAATGACATCATTAAAATCTATATAAATAAAAATAAATTGCTGTTCGTTAGTATCGCTAAAACTCGAAAACAGCAGGACCAATTGGGTTAATTTTGGTTTTGAAATATTTGGGAAATTCAAGGGAAGATATAAAAGTTAAAACAATATTCAAATTTAAAAGATGAAAAAAAAATAAACAGCTAGTAGCGCGGCAAACAGCTATTAATAAAATAATGATGAATTGCATATTTGTAGTCAAGTAAGTAAAATGAGGGTAGTTCCTAGAAAGTAGTCAGGCTACATACAAGAGCGGTAGCGCGCAGTTCTGGGTTGACTTTCCACTGGAACTCGAGAAAGAACGACGGATTGATTTGAAACATGATGGGCCATACTTCGACTGCAAATAAGTGCCCGAGCAACTTATTTAAATAATTAGCGGGAAACGCCTTAACTAGAGCAAGTAAACAGAGTTAAATTACCCTCAATTTTAGAATTACGGAAAAGTAAAAGTAAAAAAACATCAAAAAATTAAGGCTCATAATCTCATGCAAATGATAAATCATTTATACCATCACAAGTATAATCTTACTCACCCATCTCCCCTTTCAGCTGAGTCGTTAATTCTTTTAATTCGGAAAACGACGAATTTCCTAATTTACTCTAACGTTAGATGAAAGAGACTTCATAAATAGAAAGCTTTCAAAGACCTTGGCATAAAAAATGAACAGCCGATTTCACATAATTAAATGGCTTATAATATAATATTTTAAAAAGGTTTACTCTTTGTAAATAAATGCCCATCTCGGAAGGACCTACTTATAAATTTAATTGTAATACCGGGTCCTACCGTCATCAACTTCCTAAATTTGACGTTTGCGTTGATGAATAGCATCTCTAACTACGTATCGTTGGTCCCTATGTAAGTAAGTAAGTAATATCGCTTGTAGATAATATTAAATAATTTGAAATTAACGCTGGGCGCTTGCCAGATACTTATATAGCAGAAAAAGCTCCTAGAGTTTGTCGTGTTTATATTTCTCTTTAATCTTGTTAATTGTTTGTGTGGAGATCAACGAAACATTACTTGTATTTTGTGCTCAGAAATAATGTGTGCCCCCCCCCCCCCCCCCCCCCCATCAACAATTAGCCCTCTGACTCTGAGATGGGGGGTTCCGTAATTTACCAGAAACCAAAGACGTTAGAGGATTGCTTTGTTTTAGTTCGATCGATGAAAATTATAATGGACGCTACGAAATTCCTTTTGAACTTTCTTTGAAATAGAATTCATAATTTGTAACTGCTACAGAACGGGTACAGCGAGTGTCAGAAGGTGTTTACCGTACCTTGTTGCATTAACACGTTTGTTAATCTGGTATGTCGACCGCAAAGCGACAAAGTACGCATGTAAGTAAATCTTGTTTTGTTTCGCATATTTTTATACAGTTAGTAGAATACGAGTGTTACAAGCAATCTGTGGATAGATCTGAACAGCGGTTGTTAAGATTGCGACGATGGACAAAGAGCAGTTTTATTTTGGGTAAGCTATTAATACAGAATTTGGCAACTCAAAGCCTTGAGATGTTTTTATGGGTCACCTGATTATAAATGAGCACCGATCCACAAACCCCCATAACACCAGAGGATTGCACATGCGTTGCCGTTTGTTAGCCTAGAAGGTTAAGATGATATTTAGTTATTTCGTCGGTTGTCTTTCACCAGCAGTGTAAACTAGCGGCAGGATTAATGAGTAAGGCGGTGGTGAAGATCCTGTCGGACCTTCCACAAGTTCCTACCGAACACCGCTAAAAAAGTCCTTTTTCTTCATTGAATTATCAAATTAGGTATAGTCCGGGAGGCAGAGGCTATTTTGAAAAGTGTTTTTATGCCGATCGTTACTTCAAATACAAGTAAAGAAGCTGTCCCTAATAAGGAAAGTGAAGGTCAGCTGACGCACCCGCGGGGGCGCTTGCTGTGAGACTCCATTGAACACGTCAAAAAAAAAAAAACCGAAAGTTATTTTATGCCACATGAAATTTTGTTCATGTGTAATTGACATTGATTAGAATTAAAAAAAAATAGTCAGCTGCACGGCAGACGGGGGATTGTGCGTCAGCTGAGCGTGCAAACTTGCAAAAAAAATAAGAAAATAAAGTTATTTTATGCCGATTGAAATTTTTTTACATGATTTTAGACATATACAGAAATGTGATATTGATAATCAGCTGCATATATAGTGGGGGAAAGACCGTCAGCTGGAGCTGGAATGTATCACTGCGCGCATACATCTCTACGACGCGCGGAATTTTCAATGCTCCGGCTGACGACTTTCCCCCCAACGTTCAATCAGCTGACGAATATTTTCTTTTTTCTATATATTAACACTATAATATTTATAAATTTCATATGGTCTTTCAACAATTTATCCAAGGTATACCTTATATAGTAAGTACACATTATATACATGCATCTTCAGTACTGTGGTATTTTATATTTCAATGGCTCGACTGATGACTTTTCCACCAACGGGCATTTAGCTGACGAATATATTCTCGTTTCTATATATATACTAGCCAAGGGCGTCGCCAGCCGATGGCGCAGGGGGGGGGGGGGGCAAGTTGACTTTACCTACTACAATTCATACTTTTCTCATTCTCTATGACTAGTCTAGGACTTTGGTTGCAATATATTTGGCAACTTTTTTAGAATCTCTAGGGGCGGGGGGGGCAGCCGCCCCTCCCTGCCCCCCCTTGGCGACGCCCTTGATACTAGCTGACCCGGCGAACTTTGTTCCGCCTTAAATTTGTAAAATTCCTTTGTAAGTGCATCTTTATACTAATCAAGGAATAATGTGTAGGCATGCTAAATTTAATGTCTATAGCTTTATTAGTAAAACATATCGGAATTTTCCAATCCCGTGGGAAAATCGGGATAGAAAGTATCCTATGTCCGTCTCCTGGTTCTAAGCTACCTCCCTACCAATTTTCAGCCAAATCGGTTCAGCCGTTCTCGAGTTATAAATAGTGTAACTAACACGACTTTCTTTTATATATATATATATATAGATTAGCATCTTTCATAGAAAATAACAATATCAAAGTATAACATTCATATTGGGATATATTTTTACCACATTTAAGTATATTTTATAATCCAATCCTTTCCTACCCTAAATTTTACCCGTTAACCTCCTATCATATTAACTAACAGTTTCCCTAACTTTGACATTAGCTAAAGTCTTCAGTCAGAAAGAAAAAAAAAATAAAAAAAAAAAAAAGTGACATCTTTTCGAAACGAAGATAGTTTTTCTTTTGTTTATCGAACGCTTTCGCTCGTCTTGGGACGAAACGTCGTAAGTATTATATGCTCACCGTTCCATGCCAACTGACCTGTTGCCAACTGAGTATGGATGGGAAGAATCTGCTGAAACATATTATTTTAAATGGTTTATGGGTGATCAATTGCCGCCATCCATCACTAGCATCACTAATCTCGACATGATCCCACATGGTATGAAAAAAATTATCTTCTCTTGATTTCTGACAAATAATATTTACCTACATGATTTTGTTAATTAATTGATTGATATTTTTACAGAAGACGACGAAACCGAAAACGATGGAGTGTGCGACATAAGCATTAACTGTGATGACGACAGTGATGCAAATGAAGATGATTCATATTAAGTTTTTTTTATTATAATAATAATAATTATTATTATTTTTGTATTAATATTGTTTTATTACTTTTTATATGAATATTGTAAAAATCTTACTTGAGATAAAAATAAACATACAATAATAATAATAATAATATCTTGGGACAATTGACACCAATTGACCTAGCCCCAAACTAAGCAAATCTTGTAATATGGGCACTAGACAACGGATAAACATACTTATATAGATAAATACATACTTAAATACATATTAAACATCCAAGGCTCGAGAAACATTCGCATTTTTCATACAAATAGCTATCTGCCCCGACCGGGGATCGAGTCAGGTTCTCTAACCACTGGGCCATCCGGTTTTATGTTAATTGTAATAAAAATAATTGAATTAAATTACGTTTCAATAAATCCGAGTATTACAAACTAATATGAATCATATTAATGATGTTACCGCTTCACTTCCATGAATCATGGATAAATTGTTGAAAGACCATATGAAATTTATAAATATTATAGTGTTAATATATAGAAAAAAGAAAATATTCGTCAGCTGATTGAACGTTGGGGGGAAAGTCGTCAGTCGGAGCATTGAAAATTCCGCGCGTCGTAGAGATATATGCGCGCAGTGATACATTCCAGCTCCAGCTGACGGTCTTTCCCCCACTATATATGCAGCTGATTATCAATATCACATTTCTGTTTATGTCTAAAATCTTGTAAAAAAATTTCAATCGGCATAAAATAACTTTATTTCCTAATTTTTTTTGCAAGTTCGCACGCTCAGCTGACGCACAATCCCCCGTCTGCCGTGCAGCTGACTATTTTTTTTTAATTCTAATCAATGTCAATTACACATGAACAAAATTTCATGTGGCTTAAAATAACTTTCGGTTTTTTTTTTTTTAACATATTCCGTAGCTTCCCACTCTCGCATCCACCGCAACTGGACCAGCTGACGATCGATTTCGTCATGAGCCACATGCATTCTCTTATCTATATTAACATCAGCCGGCTTAAAATGACTTGTTTCAAAAGCCTCTGCCTCCCGGACTAGTACCACAGTGAACTAAAGAAGCATGTTTGTATACTCTTGTTTAAGTTATAATAAAATTGATTAAAAAAAATTAAAGCGCAATCAACCAAACAATCTTGGAAAAAATATGTTTCACGAAAACCGACATGAAGTAAAGCGTAAGTACCTATATAAAGCACTAGCTTCTGGCCGCGACTTCGTCTGCGTAGAATTACACATATAAACCTTCCTCATGAATCACTATCTATTAAAAACACCGCATCAAAATCCGTTGCGTAGTTTTAAAGATATAAGCATACATAGGGACAGACAGACAGACAGCGGAAAGCGACTTTGTTTTATACTATGTAGTGATGCACCAACGACTTGACACTAAGCTAGGTAAGTCCGATATAATTATCTCTACACATTATTTTACTCCATATCTGCGTCTTGGCGCGAACGAGAGCTAAATTGAAATAACGTAAAACCGGTCAAGTGCGAGTCGGAATCGAGCACGAAGGGTTCCATACCAGTATCTATAAATATCTATAAACCAGTGTAAGCAGAGTCCTGGTCCAAAGCGAAATGTACGCAGTGTGGGGTCACTTTTTATTGGTCACTGATATACACAGCTATACATACAATGTTGTGATTTTTAGTATTTGTTGTTATAGCGGCAACAAAAATACATCATTTGTGAAAATTTTAACTGTCTAGCTATCACGGCTCATGAGATACAGCCTGGTGACAGACGGACGGACGGACGGACAGCGAAGTCTGAAGTCTTAGTAATAGGGTTCCGTTTTTACCCTTTGGGTACGGAACCCTAAAAAACATAGTTAGAACAGAAACATAATTAGGCATACGAATCCTCTTTTAAATGTTTCCTAGCGTTGTAAGTACTCATAAGCGCTTGTCTTTGAACATTTTCCTTTCCATTTCCTTTGAACTTACGAAGTTAAGGAAGTTCTGAACGCGACTCTATCATTTAGGATAGAGATCTTGTGTAGAGCGTTTTCAACTTTTTATCATTTTATATTGGAAGAATCTAGTAAAAGTTAAAGAAAGTACTACATGAATAAAAAGATAACAAATTTTATCAAAGGTATTTTATCAAAGGTTACTGTAATTTATTGTAACATAACAGTAGAAGAATCAAGAAAATGGTAGAATGAAGAAAAAAACTATTGAATTAACTGCGGCGTACGTCGTTGGCTTGCGTTAGGTGTGAGGGCATTGTGCAGTGTTTGACAGGAGATATCATCAATGATTTCAATTTAGTCTCTTTTAATAAGTAAAATTTAATATCTTCATTATTCAGGGTGCTTTTCTTCCCGTTTGTTTTTTCATACTGTACCTACATGCCGCTGACTGTACCTATGTGCAATAAAATCCCCTATTTTTTCCAGAGTCCTGAACACGACGCTCTCGTCAGACCCGCTGGCTCTTAAATTCCAACCGACTTACTTTATTTAATAGTCTGTTGCTAAGAACATCAAATAAAACAGAGGACGATTGTTTTATTTCCTACGAAATAAGTAGTCCGTTCGTCCCAAAAATGTATCTTGTTAACATGGCATTCCGTGTTAAGTTAGGTGTTACTGCAAATACTTAACACCCACACTGTACTTTCTCACAACAAAATTATCAGAAAATTTGTTACCTTGTCATTTTTTTCACTTTGATATTCGCTTTGCCAGGCCTAAGCAAATATATTTAGCAATCGCATTCACCATTTGTTTCTACTCTCGTGCATGCGTTTGTGATTCCGGGCGCGTTAGACAATACTATGTCTGTTATTTGTGCTAACAAGAGGTATAATCGTTACTGGAAAGTTAAGATAAGGCTTGGTAATGAGGCAAATGAGTGATAAATGTAAAGCGCCGTTACAAAGTCCAGCATTGAATCAATTGCCAACAGTCGTTAATTATTGCGTCGGACGGCCAACGGTCACTAAGTAGAATTATGGACCTGTTCCGACTCCTAAATTTAAATTCTAAACTATTTCACCCTCGTCTTTATACTGATATTCCGTTGGCTCGTGATAACCTATGTCGGAAAGTTAGAATATGGGTCAATGTTTTCTATTCATTCTCTTTCATGCTTTGACAGTAGACAAGTTTGTTTTAGTTTTGTTCAGGAACGAGTAATGTCGGGAAATGTAAAGAGAAAAAACACAAGTCGTTTTAAGTAAATGGCTTTTGTTTCATTCATTAGAGTATTGTAAAAGTATGTTTTTGATACAGAACAACTGGCCAAGTGGGAGTCGTGCTTTGGCATTGAGAATTCGTTTCTAAAATAAAAAAGGCAAAAAACCAGTTTGTGGTTCATTTCTATGAAAACCAAGCTATTATTTGAGCTTGACGAAAATTACCGGTTATCCTCATTCAAAATGGAAATCAGCTATAACTTTTTCCTTTACTTATTAAAATGCATTTTAGAGAGGTAGGGATTTCTTCCATGCTGGTCTGGGAGTAAAGAAAAAAACATAGAATGCACCAGTTGCTTCTCCTCCCGCGTAGATGGTAAAAGCCCATCGAGAGAATGGGCGAATATCTTACTTAAATCATGTCTTTATATTAAAGGCGATGCGGCTAGCAACCCGTCACTACTTTGATTCCCCTTTCCACCTATGCGCCCATAATCATAATGCTAAACGTGGCCTTTTTAGGTCTTATTACCTCAGGCTCTGTCTACCTCGTAAGGGATAAAGACGTGATTTATCTATATGTGTGTGTACTAGATATACATATTATTGTAATTTAATGATGTTTGGAGTCCTATAATGGCGTCATCCTTTGACGATTAGTGAATTACTGGATACCCTAACTACACTACTGCAATTATGTGGGTATACGACTTAAAAAAACCTATAAAAATCTTCCATGCAAATTCGAATGAAAGTTACAAACTCAGTGGTTCAACAGTTTAATAATGTTTTAAAAATCATCGGCGAGCATGTATGAAGAGATTGATGAATGTGGATGAAGCGAAAGAGGCATGTCAGAATCGTAGCAAGTGGAACAAATTTAGGCTCTGCCTATCCCTATGGGAAAGAGGCGTGACTGTATGTATGTATGTATGTAAAAATCATTAAACTACAATCAAAAGGGCGACTCAACTTTTGCGTTAACTTAAAAATAAAAAAGATTAATAGCAGAACAAACGAAAATTCTGCCGAGCCGGGTAAATAGTACCTATCGTAATAAATTGCGTATTTGCTTGACTTTCTTTTGTCGAATACGAATGGTAAATGGAGTTGATGTAACAATTTCAACAAACTGCCGAACTTGTTCGCCCAACTGCTCCCCTCCTCAGTTATAGAGTGTGGAAAGAGGTATCTTTTTAGTTCGGTTGTTCAAGTAACGACAAGAAAAACCATTCTAGTACATTTTATTGAGCAGTCTTTCCGAAGTATTTTGTAGCTATCCTATTGATATGTTCCTAACAGTACTAGTGATGTGATGGATAGGTATCCGTATCCGCGGATATTGGAGAAGAAAGAATTTGATAAAAATGTATCTAAGCTTATAACATCGCATACGACATTTTATTCAAATTGTGTGAAATAACATATTTACCACATTTGAAATGAAAACACGAAGCAAACTATCGCAAAGCACGAAAATGCTGGGGCCCGATTTTTAAAAGCACATCACTCTAAAAGTACCACTCGAAAGTGGTATAAATCTGTTTATATCTCCAAAGCTACAGCTCTAATCAAAGTTTTGACTAGTTCACAAGATTAATGAGAGCTGTGATTGTCTTCTATGCTACTCGTATTTCAAATTCAGCACAATTTTTCACCACTTTCGAGTGGTATTTTCACACATGTGCTTTCAAAAATCGGGCCACTTTTACTTACCTGTATCCGCCGATATTCATTTCTATCGTTTCTGCACATTACTAGCAATTAAATACCTACAATATTTTCCAATATTTTAGTCCTATGTATACTAAGTTACAGTAGAATATACTTTTTGATTCCTTTAGATATATCCGTATATTTTTT
Source organism: Pandemis corylana (assembly GCA_949127965.1). Taxonomy (NCBI): domain Eukaryota; kingdom Metazoa; phylum Arthropoda; class Insecta; order Lepidoptera; family Tortricidae; genus Pandemis; species Pandemis corylana. The sequence continues at coordinate 6,944,624 of OX421855.1, read as the reverse complement.
TAACGTAACGAACAAACAAACTTGCTTGAAAGAAACAAACCATTTCCTGATTTTGTAGCGAAGCGTTTTCTTAATTAATACGTGTTTTGATAGAATTGCGATCTGTTAGCTTAAAAAGGGTTTCGTTAAAAAAATAATAAAAGAAAGACTCAAAGTATAATGTTCAACGATTCGAAAGCAAACCGACGCAATTTTTAAAAGGAATGTTTTATTTTAAATTTCTCCTTTGTCCGTCTTTCTACATTTGTAAATAAGCTTCGCAAAATGAGGTAGAATAGAATCTGTAAATTGCGATCTCATCGTTCTTACATCTTCAATAATATTATTATTTTAGGCCATTAAACAAAGCTACTTCTTATCAAGGGTTTTTTCATAAATCAATTAGTAGTTTCAGTTACAATAATTAATTGTCTTGCAGTATTTTTTTCTATCTAAATTAACTTACAGATTTTTATAGGTTATACCTAGTCCAAAAACATTTTTAGTTAAGTCTACGTTAATTTTAATTCATAAAGCTAATGTAGACTGTATTAAAAAGTAATTAAGTAGTCAAAACTAGACTTAATCCAAATAAGGCCCTCGTGGCATGGTGGTAAATTATATCACGAACAGAGGGAAGTTTCGTAATCGAATTCTTCCTGAGGATGTGATTTAGAGAACCTATTTTGTTTAAGGACTTACGAAGTTGCTCGTTAATGCGTGGCCGCAGAGAGGGAATACAAATAAGACGTTTAGGACCGTCACAAACTATCAATTCTGCGTCACACAAAAAGTTCGATATTTATTGTGAAAACTGTAAACGACGTTCTCATCTGTTTTTTACGACTTAACTGTTAAAACTACAGTAAATGTAAAAAAGCGTAACAAATTTTAAAATTTAAGGTACCTTCGTTATTTATTTACCATTCGAGTACGACAAGAGTTGCAATAGACAACATAAAATATGTATGTATGTTGACTTAGTTCTAACATAAAAGAAAATTCAGAACGATATTATTTAATATCGCAATAGATTACCAGCCCAATGATCACGTTCTATTAAACTATGTTCATTGTGCCCGAAACAAGCTTGACCAGGATAAGGTCTAATCAAGGTAAGAATAACCATTTAGTAGTTTAGCCAATAGATTATGTAATCTTAAATCATATTCTTAGGATACCGTAGCGACAACAGAATTCTTCAAAACAACCGCAACCGCTACCAGGAGGAACCGTATGTAGCGGGACTAAAGCACACAATAGGTACTTAATAGTACTCAGTACTAAAGCCCGGCCAGAGCGATGGGAAGGCAAACAAGTCGTTTACTCGTTTGTATCAGGCCCTGTTTGTACACTCATTAGACCGCCTTTTGGCACGAGCGGACCCGGCACGCTCTTCGGAACAATCACATAGGTACATATAAATACAGTGATACAACTAATACACACAATAGCCAGTAATCCTGCCTATGTTATCCGACAGGACGAATATGAATATTCTGCTTTGTTTGATATCCAATCATGTAGATGTCGGATATAATTACCAAAGTTTGAGTAACAATTCTGTTATAGATCAAATCACAGGCGGTGGTTATTGTCACTGGTGACTGCGAATGTATTATGTATCTTTATCTTATATAAACACATGTTTCCATCATATTTTATTTAGTTTTATTTTTGTTGTTACTTTGTTTTAATTTAATTTCAATTATTATTAATATTCTGTATATTTATTTTTTACATAAGTTAGGGTTTTACAATACTCATATAAAAGGTAATAAAACAATATTAATAGAAAATATAAAAAGATTATAAGAACCTAACCTAGGGTGCCGCTGGCAGCGAGGCGGGGCCTAAGCTACCATAGTGGTCAGGGCGACAGAGAGAGGAACCTCCTGACTATCCGAGCAGTGTCCAGGAGTACCGCCTTCTGTATCTGACCCTTGACCCAGCCACCTAGCGAGAGCCTTTTAAGGTGATGGTCAAGGCTCTTCGCTATTAGACCGTTCGCCGAAACGACTATCGGGACAGTGATCGTCGAATCAACAGGCCACTTATTATTGTTATTATTTTTTTATTATAATTGACGATACTTTTGTGAATTACTTATATTTGACATTTAAATGTATTGTATTTTTAAAAAGGTGACAAATAAATCTATGTATCTATCTATTTTTAATCGGAAATTTAACCCGTGCAATAATTTTCTCCAATACTCCTGGTAAGATAAGAATCATTTCCGACATCCAAAACTCTATCTAATTTTACCAATTTCCATCGTAATCAGATCCCCTTTTCGATATGCTCTTCATTTAGCGGAGCCGGATAATTAAGCCAATGCTTTAGAATTCCATTAACGGCGAAAATTTGCTTAAAACAATACGAAATAGACTAACATCAGACATTAAAACCACAATCTTATTTCCCGATTTTAAATTGGGGATTTAGCTTTGGATCATTATCACAATATTTGAGGCATGATGGAGATAATGAAAGAATAGATATGTGGATGACGTCTGCGTGTGTACTCATGTTCCTTTATCGTCCAAATCACGCAAATCGATTGCATTGACATTAATGGCTTTACACTCATCGATAAAGCGTTTATCAAGAGATACGTGCTCGCAGCTACTTCAAATAGCCATGGTTATTATTAGCCGTACGGTTTTAACTGGAACAATACGACGCATTGTTCACGTGAGTGACCTCAGTATGTTCAACCTGCGCCCAGTGAAATACCGCATTTATTCTCAAGTGGCGGGCGTGAATCACTGAACGCTCAGTTTTAAATTGGGTATATCCAACATCATAGGCCGAAATAACGGTCACAAGGGTCTGTTCAATCGTATACCGCAATAAGTGAAAATGACGGTCTTCTTCAGACTTTTCATAAAATTTCTGTGACAATCGTGATCTGGACTTACACCAGGATATAGTGTACAACATTTTTAAACTTCCTCTCCTTATCTTAATCATTTAATGTTAATCGGTAAGTCAGTCAAAAAGACATATCGATCTGTTATCAAAATCATGATGATGCCCACGTACGTAATGTTATCTGGAACGATAGAGGAAATTACCAAATAGAGTGGAAATAAGGGCTATAAAATTCTGGTAACACACATGATTTTTTCGACATAATTATACCATACTAACACTTTTTTGCGATTGTTTCTCTTTTATTTTCTACACGGAACTAATCCATTCAGTTAAGTAGGTAGTTATAATTTTGATCATATATTAACTTTTTGGTTTTTACCAATATTAATCGACTTTCACTCACTATGCTGCTCAGCGACTAAACATTAACTATCCATATTATTTATAATGACTGAATGAATATCAACTCTAATGACCTGTTTGAACTACGGTTGGCCAATCAGAATCCGGTAATCGCCAATTTCGGCTTGGCTTAATTTTATCTCATGTATACATGACATTTCCTCTCTATTAGGTTGTTTACTCTATGTTTGATATTTACCTACCTATATTGGTTAAGTAAAAGTTGAAACAAAAACTCGCCACAATTACGAAGTTCATTCAACGATCTAAACACGTGTCCAGGTTTTCAGGTTATTACATTGTAATTCGATGAATATTTCGTCGTCGTTGTCTGTATACAAGTAAGATTGTTGAAAAATGTACATATATACTTATGGTCCAAAAACGGGCCAACGTCTCCTCGCATTAATAGACTAAGTACCTATGAATTGAGGACATTGCAGACCACTAAACCAAAGACTCCCAAAAATGTAGATATAAAGTGCAAAAACATAGTGAAAAGCGGAACTCTGTGTCTGATCTGAATCAGTGAGCGACCGAATGAACCATTGACTCTGACTAAGAAGCTACAGATACCCATACACAAGAACGTTGACCCACGCATGAAACAGGATGCAATATTTATATACAGTATGTTTCGAAATTGATCCAGAATACTTCAGCAGTTGATTAATGTCACTATAGACCGAGCCCTTAAATGAGTACTCGTCTGCGCGGTGCAGGGGCTCGGGGTGCGACGACAAAGGGGACCGAGAGAGGTGCGGGCGGCAGGCGCACTACCCGCCCGCACCTCTCTCGGTCCCCTTTGTCATCCTACCCCACGCCCCTGTGCCGCGTGAGCGAGGACTCATTTAAGCCGTCGGTCTATACATAAACATCCATATATTTATGTATTTAACATTTTTTTATACATTATAGTGTGTGTACATTAGTCGATGTTCAAGGGTGCGGCGTCAATGGGGAGAATTAAAAGGCGTTTCTGAATCTCGTCTTAATTTGCTAAAAATCACAAGTTTCGGAAGTTATTTAAGGCCAATATGACAGATTTTTAGAATATTCGAAAGGTTTTAGAAAGAAGTCTAAACGAAGTGCACTACAGAGTAAAATTTTGAATTGGTATTCACGTTTTATAACACGACACAGTCTTTTAATGTCGTTTTTTGAGAAGTTTACGCCGGAGCTATTTTTCAAGGCTCATGAAACTGTTATAATAATTAAAAAATGTACTTTTCTGATGCAAAATTTAGTCCACAAGTGCACTACAGAGGCCAAACGACGAAATTCTTGCAGTTTATTGAAAAAACACAATATCAAAAATGGGTAAAATCGTCAAATTCAATACGTTTTTAAACAACTAGGTATTCCAGTACTTTGTTAAGAAATATGTTTATTACATAAATCAATTGTTACTTCCTAATATAAAAATATTTTTTATGTCTTTATGGCTTTGATTATTTTATACAAATTTTTGAAATCGAATATAAAACGAGAATACGAACGGCGATCGTGAAAAAAATAAGTAAATGCTTTATTGTACAAATATAAAGAAACAAACACAATTCACAAAAAAAGATGAGATATTTCCAAAAAAAAAAAGTAAAAAAGTTTAAATGGCTTGTTACGAAAAGCTTAAACGCTCTTAATTTTGAATCCAGAATTTCGATAGTAAAACTTTTACAGGGGTGTTTAATAAAACTAACTCATATTTGCCGAAGTATTCAAAAGCAATCCCAAGTCGCCTTGTAGATGTATATGATGAACATTTTATTTTTTGTACTTGTCAGAGTCCTGATGGAGTAGTATCATCTATAGACCGACGGCTTAAATGAGTCCTCGCCCGCGCGCCCCTGTGCCCCCGCGGGCGAGGACTCATTTAAGCGGTCCATCTATAGTGCGCTTAGCTTAGCACAAATATCTTGAGTCGCTTGAGGCTGCCTGAGTGTGCAAGAATAAAATCCACCAATAAGACTTTATTTTCCCAGTCTCGCTCAGCGCTGCTTTACTATTGGTGCATAGTCCGTTTTCTCGTCTATTCCTAGCGAATACGTAGCTTAATTTAGGACTGTCTGGAATGGTATAAATTTGTCTCAAGATATTGATTAACTTGATCCCTGTTTATCTTTAATTTGCTTGAAAGGCGGTTATGTTAACCGTGCTATAGAGCCATGGGGCTTTCCAAATATAAACAAGTCACAATATTGCTTGTTTCAACTTCATTTGAATTATTCGCCAACTTCCTTATGTTCCATTCATGACAGTTCAAACAACATCGGGTAGGTAGGTATGTAGGTGTGTGCCTTTTTAGATGATCGGACCCAAGTCTGTATGCATAATTAAGTATAACTCCTAGTTCATTTATAAGGTTTACTTAAACGACAAAGGGGCGAATGTAAACTTGTATTCGCAATTTAATACGCTTATCGACATCTCAATTCTGGGTCTGATCCCAACCCAAAGGCTTTGGCTCGGAAACATAGGAAGACACGGGGTCGTTCATACAACATGTAATATTCAAATGGAATTGTTAACTACTAACAGCAACCTTGCATACGCGTGCTTATAATGTATCACTGCCTAGCGCCGAATTGTTTCACATTCGGCTTTTTGCCTTATATTTTTAAGGCAAAGTTCGCAAAGTGCGGTGCGATCCCGCGGGTGTACCTTAACCTACATATGTGGTTGCCGTGCCGTTTTCGCGTCCCGCAGCTTACTGCGTCTTAACGCAAAATATACGCACACGCAACACTTAGCCTACAATCACTGGCAAACATAATAACCAAAAATTAGTTTCAATCTTTTCGGAAAATGTCTTCATGGTGTGCTCTTTAACATCGGAAGCGCTGCCCGCACCGCTCTAGAATACCCGATACAAACAGACAAAAATTCTAAAAATGTTGGAATGTGTTCTGTTATCGATTCTAAATATCCCTAGCCACCTTTTTTTTTAACTTCCATGTACTGACTTTTGACCCTCTTCAGCTTTATTATATAATATAATAATAATTATAATATCTTGGGACAATTGACACCAATTGACCTAGCCCCAAACTAAGCAAAGCTTGTAATATGGGCACTAGACAACGGATAAACATACTTATATAGATAAATACATACTTAAATACATATTAAACATCCAAGAATCGAGAACAAACATTCGTATTTTTCATACAAATATCTGCCCCGACCGGGGATCGAACCCGGGAGCTCAAGCTTCATAGTCAGGTTCTCTAACCACTGGGCCATCCGGTCGTCCAATATGTAATTGTATAGATCATGTCTCACAAATTTTCAAATAATACCTACTATGTACGGTCTGTGGTAGATACTATATACCTCAAAGGTATTTAATTAGCGACTAATCCCGTACCCCCATATATTTTTGAGCGGGACTCGTATACTTCTGTCTGTTGCTATGATAGATTTTATTCATAATATTTTAATCAGTCCCAATTCCATTATTAATTTCTCATTGGTAGAATTAATTGGGCGTGGAATGGAACGCGCGGCAGCTAACCCAGTGCAATCTTCCGTGTTCGGTTTTAATACAGACTTTAGGCAAAATCAATATCGAAACTGGACAAAATAATGGTAAAAGTATATAAGGTTTAAAGAGAGTTATGGCTAATTCTGAAAGAGAAAGCGTAATTTCTTTCATGACGACATTTCAAGCCACCTGCTACGCTTACGCACGCTCTCAACGACTGCTATTATTTTGGAAACCTACAGAGAACAACTTTGTTTAGTGACACAATGGAAGTTGTAACGACGAAAGTCTTATTAATGTTAATAGAAGTATAGCAAACAACTTTATTCAAATTCTCTGAAATTTCTTTTAACAATACATACACATACACAAATCACGTCTTTATCCCTTACGGGGTAGACAGAGCCTAAGGTTACAAGTACCTACAGACCACATTTAGCAAGATTGTGGGCGTATAGGTTGAAATTAACAATAACTGTATAAAATTACCTAGAACGTTTCCAAATGTAATGGAAATAACATACAAGTTTTAGTGACATGTCATTATTTTGGTTTGCGTATAAATACCTACGTTCATGGGATATCATTATCATTAAATTAAATTAAAATTAGATTGTCCTTTTTATTAGTCAAACGTACTCGCAGTGTAAAAGGAAGCTTTTCCACAACTAGAAAATAAAAACACCGTACGAGCAAAACTATCATTTCCGTGGAAAACATTTACTAAGGTGTAGTAGTGAAAAATGCGACATAACCCGGCACACGGTAAGCACTACGATGATGAAAAATCAAAGTGTTGCCTCAAAGCTATCCGTCTATGTCGTGGAGGCATAAACGGCGTCACGGCTTACCTACTATAATCTATACATATAGTGGTTGTACTGTGCCAGCGTGATGCATGTTCGTTGACGACCCTCGCTCGGCCATTTCTAAGCGAATATATCGATCCGGCGAACTAAAATTAAAACTTCTAATAAATACTGCGATAATATTAAACTCCAGCGCCTTTTGTCTTGATCTTAAGCATTAGTTAAGATGTAGTTAGTGCTGTTTCGAATTTAGTATGGTAACATCTATTATTAGCAGGACCTATTTCACTTATCGGTAAAACGATGGGTACCTAAGTTTAAATTTTATTAAGATTGTTGCAATTTACCTTAATTTATAGCAGCAACACTAAATTTTATGTCTTTTGTCTGCCGACAATATACGAAGAAACGCACCATTCAGTTTTTTATTTATAAAAATAAAGAACCACGCAGCATCAGACCCCCAAACCAGTGATTTGTTCAAAGATAATGTAAGTTAAATAATAATGAATGTTCCATAATATTTAGTTTTCATTATATTATTTGAATTTCTAAAGGACACTGAAAATTAGAACACATAGAAAAATCCGAAATGTAAAGCTATGGCCGGGAATCGAACCCGTATCCTCGTCATTCCGTGACGCGTGCTGTACCCCTACACCACCCATAGCAGGTAGGTAGTCTTCGAATTGTTACTATGCGATTTTTTGTCGCTAAGCGTCATCTGTTTGAATGATGTGTCTGTACGACACAATTACAAACTCCCGTGGAACATCTCCACCTACCCTCCCTTCCCCTTCCCTCCTTAGGGATAAGTTCGCCTTTGTACTATTTTCCGTGTACTTCTGTATTTTTTAATTTTTATGTGCAATAAAGCGTTTACATACATACATCTACTGCCACCAGGGACGAGAGAAGGCGCTGTTTTTCAAATGAATCAGGTTTTTTTTATTATTTCTTGTTTTTTCCATGGTCCAAATTTGACTCAAATAGTTTCGTTTAGGTGTGAGTTTCATAGGAACGAGGAAGTTTAATGGTTAAATATATGTTCATTAACCTTAAGGAAAAACTTGGCCGAAACAAAAAATAATATTGGTATGGATACTTAGTCGTCTTGAAGTTATGGACCATTAGTCATAGTACTGTACTAATAGTTGTGTAGTTTTACGGTAGCTATTTGAATTACTCAGATGCGAAACTAATTTGGTCCATCATCATTTTATCTAGATTTCAAAGCTAGTAGGTTGAAGATAGGTTGATTTGCGCGATCGTATTTAATAGGTGCACCAATGGTCCAAATACATTTAATCAGGGTATCAGATACTATTGTATTGGATAGACGTGAAGACGAGAAAGATCTAACGTGACGTTTGGCTAAATACGTTTGGTATCGAATACTTACATACCCAAAAGGTACCACGAGTATCACTAAGGCGCATTAAGTAGCCCTTTTATAGAAAGATAGCAAGTAACATTGATCAGAAGAGCTGTGCTACTTCCAAGAACACCCTAACGGTTGACAACGTGATCAATATATAATAGTATTTGATTTATCTACATCCATATCATAATTTCCCTACAATATGTTCAGGAACGATTAGCAAAAGGCCTACTAATTACATTTAAACTTCGAACAGCTGAAAAACAAAATAATCGTATCTGGTTGTGATTATCCAATTAGTCGATTTATAATTTCGTTTGATGTGAAATTCTTGTTCCATACAGTTTTCCGAATTTTTTAAAGATATTTCAATTTTGATAAACGATTTCATTACATTTGTGAGCGTTCGATACATTCGCACCTGAAAGTAGTAACCAATTGCACAACAATAGTACTAAATCGCAGAACAGAAATAGGTAGCCATGGACGCGGCTATTAAATGTGCCTATTAATAAAATGTGTATTGTTTAGTGCCTTTGAAACACCAAAAGATCGTAAAGAGCGTGCGCAGGCGGCCGCGGCAATGCCGACAGCAATGTGGTGAGTCTTTACATTTCACTAAAAACTACTAAATTTACAGAGCGTATGAATAAAGAGTTTGTACCTAGAACGCTTTCAAATGAAGTGTTAAGAAGTGACTTAGTACCGGATAAAATGGTTTATTTATACGTTTTGAAATCGATAACGCTGCCAAACTATCTCCTACACAAGTATAGATAGGTAGGTCCTTAATGAACTCCAAAAATAACATTGATAGGGTAATCAGGCTTTCTTTGTCGCAGACAAGCATGTTAAATCTCACAAATATACGAGTTCATCATTAGGTTAGTCGAGAAACTAAATCTTGATCACAGCGTTTGGCTACAGTTTTAAAGCAATTAGCCAACTAATCTAAGGCTATTGAAATATGACTTAGGCTCTATCTACCCTGTAAGGGATAAAGACGTGTTTCATGTAAGTAAGTATTGAAATATGAACAACAAAGTACAACAGCTTATTTATATAAATGTCGTAAAAAAATCCGGCGTAAAAATAAATTGAAAACAGTTTAGGATAATGTGTATATTATCCTACGAATGCTTGAATTTTCTCGTACGTGCGTCTGGCGAGCGGCAGCGGTGCGTAACGCGGCACGCTCCGCGCGTTTCTTCCGGCTCCTCGCAACATGGTGCTCGTTACAGAATTACGTGAGCACCTGTGCTCCGAGTTTCACAAGAACCCACGCCCCGCCGGCCATCCTCTCAACTTCCCAACTGTGCGTAACACAACCCTTAACTTTTGCCAATTGATACGTGCAAGCACACTGTCAACAAAAGGATCGACCAGTAACAAAACAACACTTGAAATTCTCCGCATTTTTAAGGGCATTTGAGAGTGTTCAATTTCAAAGACATATTGTTCTTGGTGAGGTAATGCAGAGCCGTCAAGAGATATGCGGAGGTGGCGGCTTAGGTGCCCTATTAAAAATGTATGTGTATTTTTGTTATATTTTTAGCGCGGGCTGCACTCAGCTGGGAGAGAGCCCACTACCTCACGTCGAATTGAGTCATAAAGCAACATTGACGTCAGTACATGCTCGTACACTGCTCCTCCGTCGACTGGCATAGACGTTAGCGAAAGTGTTTGCGAGATTAAAGAAGAATATCATCGGTCGTAACATGAAAACTTTAGTGAAATAGTATTACCGTCTAAATTATTAATATTGCTATGAAATTCTTTAGTCGATGTAGAAGCTGCTATCAATGGAGTCTTGAAATTATTACCATAAGAGGAGAAAGTAATAACTAAAGTATGCAAATGGAAAAACAACAACAGCTCTCTACATTTGATATACATACGCAAACGAGTACTCGCTACTCAATTTTCTTAATTCTATGCTCATTATAATATGCAACAATAAATCGCCATGCAATATACCTAACTACTTATGCTGGGTTGTTTGAAAGGAAACATTACTTATATTTAGAAAATCGTTGACAGGATCTTAGTCGTGTACCTATTTCACGACTTATTTGCTATCAAATGCATTTGAAATCTGGTTCATCTAAACGCTTCAAAAAAAAATTGTAAATACCTAGTGTTAATAAATCTTTTAACTGTTAACCGATACTTTTATGTTAGAGAGGCCAGACAAACGAACTAGTGGGTAGTGGGTAGTGGTACTTTTCACTAATTCTTTAAATACTTACTGTTAGCACATAATATTTATTCATTGATTGACCTAAACCATATGCAACGATATCTAACTAAAAACTGGATATTTTATCAAAAGTTTGTTTACATAATTCTCAATTTCTGTAGAACCTCACATCGATCTCCGATTGCAGCCGACGATGATATTTGATATTTATGGCATAGCTAGAAACCTATTGATTTGCCACCGTAGGTAGTCCGAATATTTAATGAAAGAGCTAATAAATTAAGCTTTTCGTACGTTACAGCTAAATGCCCACCACAAACAACAAACCAGGGTTCTGAAATTGTTTCTCGAACCAACGTGCTTATTTATATTTTACGTACGGAGCTGTTTCTATTTGTGTATGTTTACAATTCATTATACATCACAACGAAGTGATGTTTCGCATTTCAATCGATCTCAAATCAATGTTGAAATAATTTCACTCTGCTTCCATCATTTGTTAATTAAACGTAGGTTTGTGAATCGCATCGTATCACGTACCTAAGTACTTACGTTCGCATATTCTTGTTGGATACGCAGTCGGCCTTTTCAAGGAGCAGAAAGAAAAAGGAGATCGTTATTTGTTGAGGATTATTTGAGCGTCTCGTCCTATTTATTTTATTTATTTAGCCCAAGTTCAGTTTCAGTAGATTAAGAAAATTAATTCAAAGAATAATAATAAAAACCCTTTAAATCATATAAACATTTCCGTAAGTGTAGGAGATTGTTTTTTTTTGTGTTCTACCCGAATGTATTATAGCCGAAAAAGGGCAAAACAGAACTCTTATACTTTCAACATGAAACTACCGTGAGACTTAATCATAATTACACATAAACGGATAACTCACGTATAAAAAGTGTGCGTTTCGCTGCCGCCGGGGCGAGCGCTCCAGGAAGAAGGACTACGAAATAGTCCGAAACATGTCGAGCATCACTCGACTTTTTATACGTGAGTTATCCGTTTATGTGTAATTAGAACTCTTATACTTAGTATCTTTCTGTTTGTGAGTCTATGTATTAATTAGTGTTATTTCAGCCTATGTATCAGTATTTTAAATCAGTGTCAGTCTGTCCGTCTATCTGTCTGTCAGTATGTTATAGGCATTTTATTCTGAAATTATAAAGTTTTTTTTTACGACAGGCGTCTCCTGTGAACCCTTGCGTTTTTTTGTGTTATATTCGTATCAATAGAGGATGGCATAGAAGAAAAATGTTTTTTTTTAATTAGTACTGTTTGAGAGCATTAGGACTTTTACATTCAATAATACAATATCATACAATTCGGCTGTACCATTTCAAAACCTAGTAAGTCTCAAAAACTCAATTTTGGGATTTTTGCTTAAAACGTGGTTTCTAGCAAGTGCCTATAGGATACAGAAACATTTAGAGGCCTATCTCGCTCAACTTCAGAGATACGAGTACTGCAAAACCTAGTAAGTTCCAAAAAAAACGGGCTTGACCATTTCAAAACCTAGTATGGCACAAAACCATTTCAAAAACCTAGTATGGGACATGCACTTACTAGGTTTTGAAAAAGTCAGAGAGACTTACTAGGTTTTGATATGGTCAAACGAGTTTAATTGTAACTTTTTGGAAAGTAGTATGTGTTTGTTATTTGAAGTTACTAGGTTTTGTAAGTCAAATGTTATAGGTACGTTGTTCTTTATTTATTTTGACGCGTCAAGGTAGGCAGCACTGTGCTCCCGCGCCAACTTCATGCTATTGCGCTGGAGCTGTTTCGAACTCGTTTAAACGCGTCAGTCAGTCAGTTGCCTGCCAAGATTGAGTGTGCTTGCACGTGTTATGTTAAAATTTTGCTGAAACGTGGCGTAATGAATAAAATTAGCCAGTGTTGCCGTTTGGTTCCGTGTCTTCCGTTTTGCGGAACTTTTGACACCCTCGCGGAACTTTGTATTTTGGTACAATTTTCGGAACTTTTAAGGTCCCGGCATAAAGATACGTGGTAAAAAACTTTACATACACACTAAAAAATACAGACTAATTTTCCTGTTATTAACACAAATATTAATCCCAATTCCTATGATGAGGTAAAAAAAAAAAAGCTCGTTCCCCAAGATTTAAATGAAACTGGAACTTTTCTACTAAAATTGGAACTTTTTAGGGATCGCAATGTATTTTCAAGGGAAGTGGCCTGGCAACACTGAAATTAGCAGTCGCACTAAGCGTATATAGTCTTTCCAATCATTTATTTTCTCGATGACAGATGTAGTTTGATAGTTATAGTGTTGTTACCTAATAAGTGATCAGTAGATACGATATCGATCCAATTTTATTATATATACGAGTAGTTGAGAAGTATTCAGCTATGGAGCCAATAAAACAACCGACTTGAATGCTAAATTATTACTAAGCGTGCAAAATGGCCGAATGACAGTAATGTTTGTAATGAATAAACTAAAAACTACTGGACAAACAAAAAATATTTCACCATTAAAATGCCACATTATTCCTGAGTAACATAGGCTATTTTTTATCCCGGTAAAAAATTACAACGTGTACAAAGTCGCAGGAACACATCTAGTTCAATATATACAATACCGATACAATATCGATATTTCAATCATAACATCACTATTTGCATTCCCATAGAATGTAACTTTATTAAAACGTTTATTGTTTATCGTACTTTAAAAAGATATTACTGCATATCTGGACTCAATTTGTCTTAGATGCATATTATATGGGATCAAGGAACAAAATTAGGCAGTCGTCATATTTTTTATACCTCGCATTTAAAAGTTATTTTTTGCGTAAAAAGCGCAGTTACATTCTACGGGAGCTGTCATCGAGAAAATAAATGATTGGAAAGACTATAGTAAACAACGCTTTGAATTTAGACGACAACCATTCTGTGTAAGTAAATTTCTATAATATACCTATCCTGGTTTACTTTGACATATATTTATTTGACATATTACATATTATGATATATTTTTTTTGTAATGAACAACTACTTAGCTGACTGGTTTGTTTTATTTAAATTGAAAAAAGGTCCACATATTAAAACTTAAATGATTAAATCTCTTAATCATGCCAAAGTGGCAACACATACTAGGTTTTGAAATTGATCGGTTCACTATAGTTCTTATTTGAGTTCAATTTCAAAACCTAGTATGGCACATAAAACATGCAATATAGGTTATTAAGTGTATATATATATACCAGGATATTCGGCTTAAACTAATAAACCAAGAAAGTATTACTTTTGGAACGAATATTGCAAAATTTTGTACGGCTGAGACAAAACATGTTTTTTCGCTCTCCTGTAAAATTTGCTTAATGTCCCTTACTAGGTTTTGAAATGGTACAGCCGAATTCTTTAGTTGCGCAACACTGAAGGTACCTACAAAAAGTTTTGCTAAATCTGAAACTCGTTATAAATAGCGTTATTTCAAATCAAATCAAGTTTCATATGTCTTATAACTTACAACTAAGTAAGACCCAAAAGCGTTTTCATGTTCGCCTCAGCGCAAAGCTCGGTAAACTACAAACTGCCTACTCAACCAGCCACTGCATAACTATAACAATAGAATTACTCATTCAATTTGGCAACATTTGGCACCTCAGTCTTGCCATTTATTGGTTAATATAATTCACAGTCCCTTTGAACCTTTGGATCAATTTAATGGTCTACCTACATATTTGAAACCAAGTTGTTAATGACAAGGTAAAGTGAAATGTTAAGTTAAGACGTAGATGAAGAAACATCTGTCTTTCTCCGTATTTATTATGTATGTATTATGTAGTGATGTACCTACAGTAAAAAGTATTCAATTTGTATTAAATCTTTTTCAGTTTTATTTTTAGTAGCTTCTGCCCTTGACGTCGTCTGCTTAGAATTATACATATAAAATAAACCTTCCTCCTGAATCACTCTATCTATTAAAAAAACCGCATCAAAATCCGTTGCGTAAAGGTTTAAGCATACATAGGGACAGACAGACAGAGAGCGGAAAGCGACTTTGTTTTATACTATGTAGTGATAGTGATGTATGTTCACTCGCGGACTTTAATTTTCGAGCCACAATAGAACCTTGTCGTAAAACGTCATTCATTCATCCCAATAGGTACTGGATACGGCTTCTTCTCAGATTTAGAAGAAATACGATGTTATTTTTCCCATGAACTTGGGAACAGTAAATAAGTAAAATTAAAAACGCTTCTTTCGACCATGTCAGTTCAATAATTTACCTACCGTCAACGATTGCTTTTCTTTGAATTCGTTAAACGTAGGTACTCGTCATTCGTGACACGTAAAACATTATATTCGTATTAAGTCTTATCAATGACTAGAGATCACGAGAAAGCTTTGATTTTACAGAACAAAATACCTTATTTTAACCGACGAATAATGTCTATCAAATATCAATATTCCGTAGTATGCAAGGAAATTGTGGGCGCGTCATTTTAAAATATCCTTTTTGTTAGAGAAATAAACGTGTCCATATCATATTTCATCTGTCAACTCGGTAGTTTTGTCGTTAAGGAAAGATAAATAAACCCGCACTATGCCGGATACCAGATACGCTTGTAACAATCTGAAGATAAGGTACATGGAAAAGGATGATAGACTGATCCACGTAAGTAGCTATAACAAACCTAATTCAGTTTTCTAATTGGTACGTGTCTATTATAAAGCGTAAAATGGACCAATTATTGCAAGATTAATTATTTTGTTCCTATCTTTTCGTATTATATACTCGGGAACAAAAAAACCGGGTCATTTCCCGTAGAAAGTTGTATGAAAAGTGACCTGACCCGGTTTCTTAGCTCTCGAGTGTTTTCTCGTTTCATTTAATTTGAAAATCCTATATATTCTGCCAGTCTGCCACTATAATGTAGCGGCTATCTAATATAGCGGCAGTTTAACTAAAAAATAGAAAGTGAATATTTTTCCGTTCATTTCGTATGATTCATAACCGAGTTATCTTTTCAAAATTTGATAACAGCTTTTATTTTTCTTGGGTAATAATTTCTTAATTAATTGCTAATGTGATGATAGTATATGATAACAAGCTGTCAAATTATATTTTCTAATAGTTAAAGCTAATTGATAGTCTTTCGATATCAATTACGTGTGTAGTGATAATCATATTGACATAGAGACAAGTTTATTAAAATGTCATTGGGACCTACTTTTCGTATCAGCTCTGATTGCTCGAGTACTTACGGATATTCAGTACAGATGTAGTGCAAAATGATTTTCCATGACATTCCGTTGAATCCAATGCGGTTTTCAACTTTAACGGCATTTGTATACGGTTCTTCTTTATAAAACAATTTAAACAGTCAGCTGCATTGTATACACGACTTTAATAACATGTCTTGTGCACTACACCTGTAATCAACGCTCAACTGATGAGTACCTACTCGGCAAACATTTTTAGTAAAGTAATAAAGAAACCGCATATTGTATATAATTAATTACCTATATTATGTAGGGAATGTATTTAGCTAACGCTCTGTAGGCTTCTGCTAACTTAGCAATCGTTTGTCCTTATCTGTCACTTTGACATTTACCTTTCACAGATAAGGACAACCGATTGCTAAGTTAGCAGAGGCATATAGAGCGTTTATGAATAAGGGGGTTACTCTTTACTATCGATACATGTAGGTCTATAGTGTACATGTCCAACAACTGGTGTCTATCGGTAAAATATGGAGACAGAATTTAGAAAATGTATATATTAAATTAACGAATTTGTGGCAGTGTGTATACATAACAATCCATTTAAAATCAAGTTAATAATATATGATGTACAAAAACAATGTATAATTTGCGATCTTGACGTAGGTAAGTAAACAAAGATACTCTTTCACATTTTTATAAAAAGTTTTTCGATTTCAGATTCGTGTTCTTTATTTGATTTTTTACGTGATAGGGGGCAAACGAGCACGTGGATTGCCTGGTGGAAAGCCAACACCGCCTCCCATGGACAGCCATAACATAGAGGGTTGCGGGTGCGTTGCCGGACTTTAAAAAAAGAGTCGACTCGTCCTTCCTGATAAATTCGGCATCAGCATAAAACCGAAGTAGTATCGCATAATTTTCATAATGTTGTGTATGGATAACTCTGGCCCTAGATGTATAGCGCGTAGATACACGAACATCCCATCTAAAAGCCTTTTTGTGTATGTATTGTGTATGCTTTCATTACGTTACCTTATCTTAATTACCGTATCTTTCGGACTTCGTCATTTAGGTTATAAAACGTTTATTTATAAACGTGATGCTATCATTATCAACCAGATGGTCGGACGAGGGAAAAATCAGTGTACATATATTTTTGTACAACAAGGAAGGCAAACGAACTTGCTCGTTTAGGTTACTTGATGGTAAGCCATCACCACTGCCCATGGACATCCGCAATACCGAAGCATTACAGATGATGTGCCAGCAAAGAAAATACCTCTCGTACCAGTGACTTCACAGCACAGACTAGGCAGGCCCGCAAGTTCGGCTGCGAGGTTTTAACAGGTAGGTATGATTCAGGAGCACAGAAAGGTACTAAGTGATTAAGTATTTACACACGATTTTTTTATCAAAAAATAACGTGTGCATAATAATTACGGGCAAGGCTGATTCATTGTACTGGTCAGCATAGGACAGCATGATATCGAGATGACTAGCATTTGTTTTTTTTTTTTTTTTTTTTTATGTGAATAGGAAGGCAAACGAGCAAGTGGGTCACCTGATGGTAAGTGATCACCACTGCCCATAGACACCCGCAACCCCGGGTTGCGCGCCGCCGCCGCACCGTGGCCTAGCAACACACGCACTAGCTACTGGCAATTGTTTTTCCTTTCTCCCCACATAGAACACAGTTATTTCAGTTTAGTTATTACAATAATGATGATAGTGTTTCCGCACCTTTTTTTTGTAAAAAGAACGAGCTTAATTGCCGAACTCTAGTGTACGGTTTCATCTTTGGTTATCCGAGCAGAGTGCCACAATCTCAGAGTGCTTTGGCGATTATTTTGAAAACAAATTGTTTGACATTTTCACTCTATTTATTCGTGTCTCTATTGGTTCATTTTTATTTTTGCTGTCTGATGACGATGTCTATAGAAACGTATCCTTAAGGAAATAAACATGACTTTTTGTGACTCATTATCGGAAACAATCTCGATAAACACATTTCCGTGTAGGTACTATAAATAATAATATCGGATGTTTATTCCAAGAAGTAAAATAAACTGTTCTTATCTTTTAGCTATCACTTTATCTTGTGGATATAGGTACCTATCATAAATTTAATTACTTGTATCTTGTGACTGCGCGTAAATAGTATTAGTAAATTTTATTTCTAAGAAATCTTTTGGAATCGATAGCGAAATGTGCGGGTCGGACGGTTCTGCACTAAATAAAAAATATAACTATACCTACTAGTTTTTGTCCGCGACTTTGGTCGGTGAACTATATGAATTTTAAAATGTAATCAATCAATCAAGCAAGTAACCGAAATAGCAAGACCCGTGACCCAATAGGCACTAGGCAGCAAGCTAGGATTTTTTTCTTTGCTTTCAGACCAGCAAGGAGCAGATTTTCATTAGGTAGGTATTTATTTATTATCTTTTTAAGACGGTTTAACTTTTTCAAGCTATCAGTTTTATACCTCTGCCAAGGCAGTGACTATCACAAGAACACGGGACTTTTGTTGGATGGATTCTATTCTAGTGTGTAACGGACTATTATACAACATATCTTTATTGAACATCACTTGACAAACAATACAAAAAAGGAGATATGCAAGCTACATAATAAGCAATAGATAGATAGATTAGACAGCCGATCAGGAAATGTCTTCCAGGGAACACTTACATAGAAAGAAGAAGGTAATAGATTAAAGTAGACAGAACGTGGAGCTTTATAACATAGAGGAATTATCCAATAGATTTCGACAAGCGTGTGTTATGATCTATATAGAAAATGGTTTATCATTGCTTAGCTTAGGGAAATAAGCTCACCTGTTGTCTAATATTAAAAATAAAATGCTTGAAAAAAATGCGTTTTTTAATGTAAGAGATAAAAGATAAATTGTCAAGAAAAGTTTTGTTAATCACTAGATAGTATAAAACAAAGTCGCTTTCCGCTGTCTGTCTATCTGTCCCTATGTATGCTTAGGTCTTTAAAACTACGTAACGAATTTTGATCCGGTTTTTTTTTTATAAATAGAGTGATTCATGAGGAAGGTTTGTATGTATTATTCTACGCAGTCGAAGTAGCGGGCAGAAACTATACAGTATAAGTGACAAATTACTAACGTGATGCAGAATTGAATAGTCAGCACAAGCACTCTATTGGTTAACTCCTCTTTGCTTTGTAACGAAACGACGCCGCAGCAAATCTGATCCCAGCGCCATTAAATTCCTCTTATTTTACGATGTTTCAATTACCGGCGGGGTGATCTTTCCGTTCCCGTCCTGTAAAGATACTAAAAACTTGTTAAAACTAAATGATTTTTTACATTTTTTATCGTACTAGCTTTTACCCTACTTGGCTTTACTAGGGTGAACCTTAGATTCGACGTAATAGGACTTTACAAAATTTTATAGAAATTCCAAAAAAACCATTGTGGTCGCCTATGCTAACATGTCTCTGGACTTAGCAGTTGATTTTGGGATTTAAAATGTAAATAATTATCAATTAATTTTAACTTACTTCACTTTAAGCAACTTTCTTAGTTTCAGTGTTTTTATTGCTTATTTAATAGTTTGTATTTTAATAAATTACCATTCAGCAAAAAAATGGGAATATCAGCTACAATGCCGATATTCGTCGAAAACGCTATAACCGTTTTAGCGAGATAGTGTGTCAAACCTGACATGCACACTCACAACCTAGCAGCATTTGCTTTTAATTAGTAGGTAGCCAAAATACATAGGTTTGAAAAGCTCTATTCTATAAGCCTTGTGATGGGCATTAGAGTGGAGTTTAAAAAGTTTTACTTTTAACGTCGGTACCTAGTGAAAAATAGTTCGTAACACTCTCAATCTACTATGGATAGTTTCTGTGTCACACAGAATTTTTTTCCTGTGAGTCGATTTATATATGGCCCCAACTATTTGAACATTTATTACTTTGCTTGAAATACATATAGGTATGAAAAAGACCCAGAGGAAATTGTTTAAATACTTGTTTGCATGAAACTCGCATAAAACAGGCTAGTTCCATTTATTTCAACTAGCTCAGTCTGAAATTTGTGCCTAATACGAGTAGGTACTTAACCAATAATAATTTTGTGAAATCATAAAAAAAACATGATGAGACTCAATTGAGAAAACTAAAAAAAATCAGCCGAAAACGTTGTCCGAAGTGATCGTTTAGATAGATTATCTGTGCAATGACGTCACTGTTGCAATAAAAGAAAAACAAACGAGTCCTTGTCGGTGACAGTTCAAATGACTGACGCCAAAAATAATATACCTACCTAAGTGTATTTTTTGCGCACCTACCTAAAGTATTGTCATTTTAATTATTTACGAATTTTATGATATCATGGGCCATTGGATGGCGGCGTTTATGCCTTATGAAAATAAAGATGAAATAAGATAATTCGAAACATTTTTTTTTATAGAAAGTAAATGAGCATGCGGATCACCTGGTAGACAGCAATCACCGCCCCCCCCCCCCCATAGACACCCCTTGAAATAGGAGGGTTACGGGGTACGGGTGCTTTGCCGATTCTTCTGAAGCCATTATTTTGCCCTTTCGAATCAAATATTCACTGTACGTATAAAACGATAATTTCTTCAAAAAGATTTGATAAGAGCAAACTAGTAAATTGTAAATCACAAAATTACTTCAATAATAGTACTTATGTTTCGAGATAAACCTCTTGAATTGATAACACAGATCATTGATTACATTGGAACACCTCACTTCAGTCAAAGCGATAATAGGACAAGATTAGCGGATCAAGCATTGGATAACATTTCCGTCTCATTTTACACTGGATCACGTAGCGAGCAACATCATAAAGAAACATTGTTTTGAAGAATGTTTGGGATACATTAGTACGAGATGAGTACTCGTCTTCTTTGATCTATTTCAAAAGCAATGTTCATTTTGCGTGAAATTAATCTGTACCTTAAAACGAGTGTCCGAGTTTTTTCTAATGAAACAAAATTATACAGCTCATTCAAAGCTTTCACGTTTCTATTTCCAATCTATATACCTAAGCCCTACTGGTGCCTTTAATGTACGCGAGGTTTTACCTCTAAGATCTACATAAGTAAGCCATCTTCAGGCGCACGAGCGGCAAACTAATTAGCGGTTGAAGTGATCGCAATGGCCGAAATTGGTCGGAAGGATCACTGGTGGGCACAAGCCTCCTCCGGAATATAAGCTACGAGTATACTTCCCACGCAGGCCTACTGTGGATTGGGAGCTTCAAGTTCCAAAACCTCCAAACTTCTTCTCATTTTCAGGTCAGATTTAGAACTAGGGGCCCGATTTTTAAAAGCAGATCACTCGGAAGTATCATTAGAAAGTGGAAAAAATTGTGTATTTCTACAAAACTACAGCTCAAATTTAAGTTTCAACTAGTTAACTAAATTCATTTGAGCTGTAATTTTCTTTTAAACTACTCCACTAAGCTAACCACTTTCGAGTGGTATTTTCAAATAGATATATGATTGCAAAATTCGGGCCCCTGAGGGCCTTACAGTCTAACGCGTGGGCGATTGCAATCATATTCCTATACCGTTTGACAAAAAGAAATGCTGAATGCAATAGCGCTTCGCGCGTTAGACAATTTGGCCTAAAAAGGCCTGGTAATTTGGGTGAACACGGGCATATAATTGCTTCCACATCACAGTTTCTATTTCGGATGTCACGTACAGATCGTCCTCAATTAGGTTTTTATCCCCTAAATCTCGTATTGATCTTCATGATGCGACCGCGCGCGTCAGCCGCATGTAGTCCTTTATGGTAAGCCGAAGTGCTTTTTATACTCCTGATAGTAAACTAGTTATAGTTTATTTAAGAAAAGGTTGTGCATGTATAACAGTGAGAACTACCTAGATTCGGCTGAGTCCGTAATGCGGAGTAGTTGCTACGCATATTCCCATCCCATTAGTCCGCACCACTTGCCTAGGGGTTAGAACTACTAGGACTGTAGTTCCCTTTCGTTCGCTATCCGGATTGCTACGGAAAAAAACCTGCAGTTTACGGAGAGAGAACAACTGAGTATAGCCTTTCTTTCCAATTAAATGTTTCTGCAAACAGATTTATATTCGACGTTTTCACGATTCCAGATATTCCACGAGTACGTGCGAGCTTCTTTACAAACGCCCGGTATGCCGAGATCAGATCGAGACCAAAAGACAAGCCGTCTTCTAGAACAAACCTTAAACACCGTAAGCTTTTGCGTAAGATTTTTCTTGCGACATTTTTATATACAACGCGCAAGGTTTATTTGTAAGTAGTGCTGCTAAATATCCGTAATCATATCCACCGTATCTGCCGATACACTGAGACTAAAACTAGGAAATAAATAGAATCCGCCTCCGTATCCGTTTTTTGTGAATCTTATATAAAATATTTCATTAATTTTATCTATGCTTCATAAGCATACAGATATATAGATTACTTACTTTTTACTTCCCAAAATCTCCATTTATGGATTTATATAAAGAATCGAGACAGTCATCACTACTCTTTTAAACAAAAGACGAAACGTTGTGAACGCAATTTCGTAAACGCCTAAATTATTATTAAAAAAATGGCAGTGTCGCCTGTGCCACTAACGGCATGTATCTAACGGTAGCAAAATAATCTCATAGTAGTTATTTGACACTTCAGCGCCAACGCGTTCGAGACATTAGTAGCGACAAAAAACTTAGACTAAGCACTTAGTAAACGGTCGTCACCTTTCCACTATACGTAGTTTGTCGAAAACTCGCGTGGTTTCTAGTGGGTATGCCCATCTTGGGAGAGTCTAAGGCGAGTTGAGTGTACACATATTTAGTTTCCTTACTTAAAACTGAACTAAAACTAAACTAGATAAACTTAAAAACTATGATTTAGTTTAGACTTACCTAGTTTCAAATTATGATTTATTGTTTGTTCTAAAATTAAGCGTACCGGTAAATTACTACGTAAAATGTAGCATTTTTATAAATTTATTTTATACTCAGAAACCTATTCACATTTCTCTGCTCGCGTACCCTTTAAATCCATACAAGTTTTAAGCATATTAATGGAAGCAATAAAAGGGTGATCGATCAATTTGTGATTCCGGGAACAACCGATGTCCCGATTTTAAATTTCGAAGGTTTTAAAAGTTTTGCTCGAATGTAAAAATTAAACAGTGCTTATATGTGCGTGGAATCTTATATTGATTTACATTCCATGAGATTTTAAGGAATGATAATTAAGTGCCGTAATTTTAAAGGATTTTTGTGATTAAATATTATTTTAGCAATCGAAGAATTTGTAAAAATTTAAAAAAAAACACGCTGAAATGACTAAAATCACAATGCCTACCTACTTTGCGGCTTTGGGTCAATGACTAGGTACTAACAAGTATTGCGAGTCTAAACTCAGATAAAAGTAGGTACCTATTCTATTTCTATATTAATATAATAATTCGCGCATTGCAAAAAAAAACAAAATCAAATCAAATCAAAAATCCAAATGAAAAATAACTGTAAATTACTTGAACATTCTACTGACGCCTTTTGCAAAGACTTTCATGGTGTACCCTTACCCATTCAGCGAATATCAACGTCAATATACGGAGGCGGGTTATAACAAAAGGCTTTTAAAATGAATGTCAATATGCTCACAGTACACATAAAAGCTTCTAGTGTATCTAATGAGTCTGTCAATCCTTTCACGGCAAAATGTAACGACTGAAAGTATCATGGAAGGCCTTTGTAAACGAATGCTATAGTGCGTCTCTATATAGGGCACGTGAAGAAACGGAAATCCGACGCGGCCTTTAATAAGATTATTCCAAGACGGTAGAGATATTTGTAGCATATGTCAACATCAAAACATGAAGGCGCCCTGCGTGTACTTATGTAGAAAAATGCGACCGGACTGCGTGGGCGGGGAAAAAGAGAAAGAAAAGAAAGAAAGAAGACATTTATTCCTTTTTGCAAGACACACAAATATAAAAGAATATACACAAAGAGAAACACTAAAAAACTAAACGGTTTACTCGTCGCCGAATTTTCGGAAGTCATTGTCATAGCTATTTGTCTATTTAGTAAGCCGTTAGTATATTAAAGACGCGTTTTACGCAATAAAACCCGTTTGAAAGTAAATGTTTATTTAATCAAAGCTATTCGTTTCCCTCGCGACTATGGAGTTATGTGCGCTGTATTCGGTTGAACAGGAATTTGCGAAATTATTAATGTAAACGTGCGTCACTCGCTCGAAAGTAAGTTGTTAAACATGGGGTCTACGTATTAAGGTGTTTTCGCTTGAGAAAAACGAGGGATGAAATTTAATGTTAATAATGGGTGACATAAATCAGAGAGGTGAAGAAAATAAATAATATTGCACATGAATTTTAGGAGATCCATTTATAAACCTCCTACCTAAACCTATATTGCGTGATGTCTTATAATAGTGGTAATGGTCACTTTGTAATTATTTGCACAAAAGCTATGTACATACATTTATCTACAAAGCTTTTGTGCAGATAATTACTAATTTGACCTTAAAGCCTAACAATAGAAAGATAATTAAGTGAGAAAAAGTAAAGTAAGTGGTAAGTGGGTAAGTAAGAGAATTGGGCAATGAATCAAAGAGCTCTAGGAGATCTGAAGTAACTCTTGACTTTTCTGATTTTGTTTTCATGTATTATACTGTTTAACTACTTCTGTTGTTAACTGTACTGAAACCTGACTGAATGCGAACGTTTCCTTACCGGCATGTAACTATTAGTCACGGAGCTTACGTCCCGCTACCCACTGTTACGCGTCACGGCGTAACAAGTGGTTCCGCGGATGACGTCTACTTGTTATTTCTGTTATTTATTATACATGAAACATAACGAAAATGTAACGTTATTATTAGAATGTACGAAAACGGGTTGAATTCAACCAGCGTGCCTCGTGTGTGACACGCCTTGGCGGCCCTTGACACGGACGATTTGTGTAATATTTTTTTTTATAATAACAAATTCTGTACGCCATTGTACAGTGGAATTTGCGTATTTTAAAATTTATAAATTATCCTAGTTTTTCTTTTTTTTAAGTCAATTTCAATTAAGCTTGGAGTTATTATTTTCATATAGGATAACAATGCGAAACAAATGTAGGTGCGTGAATAAATACGTAATTACTAATTAGCATGTTTCGTTTGTTTTATTTTGGTATTTATTTTGAGTTTCGCCCTCTCTGTAAATAGGCCCTTTTCTTTTGTTTGACTAACGCATTCAAGAGTTTTTGGTTTTACTAATTACGGCCCATTCAGTTGTCCTTGACGATCTTGCTACATTAACTAGCGTAAGTTACGAACATATTTTTTTAAATTATAATCGATTTTGTTTTATTGAATTAAACATTTTTTGACGTTTTTTATTCGGTTCTAGTTAAAAAAAATCTTGAAATATCTAAATGTCAGTGAAAATTAGAACACATAGAAAAATCCGAAAAGTAAAGCTATGGCCGGGAATCGAACTCGGATCCTCGTCATTCCGTGACGCGTGCTATACCCCTACACCACCCATAGCAGGTAACCTGCTATAGCCATAGCCATACTTTACTTTTCGGAGTTTTCTATGTGTTCTAATTTTCACTGACATTTAGAAATTTTATTTCTAACGGCAAAACCGAAAAAGTAAAGCATAAAAATCAAGAAATAAAATTTCTTGATTCATTTGATAGTAAAAAAACTTGATTCATTTGATAGTACCTATCATTTGAAAAACAGTACCTTCTCTCGTCCTGGTGAGCAGTAAGTAGATGTTCCACGGGAGTTTGTAATTGTGTCGTACAGACACATCATTCAAACAGATGACGCTTAGCGACAAAAATTCGCATAGTAACAAAGGTCACGTGACATCTAGTAACAGGTAGAAAAATTCGAAGACTACCTACCCACCTGCTATGGGTGGTGTAGGGGTATAGCACGCCTCACGGAATGACGAGGATCCGGGTTCGATTCCCGGCCATAGCTTTACTTTTCGGATTTTTCTGTGTTCTAATTTTCACTGGCATTTAGAAATTTTGGTTCTAGTTGTCTGTTGAAAACATTAATAACTAAGCCTTTATACCAAAAAAAATATAGATCCAAGTTTCAGAAACTATATTCCTTAATTTACTACTAATAAAAACCTTATTTCTTACTTCATAGGTATTTCTATCCATTATGTAAGATATTTTTATTCCCTTTACTTAGTAAGATGAGAATATCGACTTGTTACGTTAACCAAATTAGCTTGTTGCCTTGTTATCAAAAGGGGATCCATAGATACTGGCGTAGAAGGGCTACGATGACACACTTCTACGTCTTTCGTAGCACTGCTACTAAGTATGAATGTTCTTAATGAATACTTGCTTTTTTTAGGTTTATGTAAGCGACTTTGTTGGCTACTGGCCGGTTTGCGGCCTATTTTACCTTTTGATACGTGTCAATGTATATACCTTCAGTCAGTCTGCCTTGTGCCAACATTGTGTTTGAATTACTGTCATATTATACCTTGCCTTTATATAATTAAATATTATTACGTTTAGAAGGTTTTTCCATCATCCTCCATTTACTCTTTATACAGTCCATTGCCAGTAGCTATCAGACTTGTTGTCTTTAAAATAAAGCGCTCGTGACTTTATTACTTAATAAACACTTCTTTAATTTCATTTGTATTGTGACCGAACCGTTAAAGTTTAATTAGCGAATGCCAACATAATCATCGAGTTCCTTCGTTGTTTTCAATAACAGTTAACCAAATAAATAACGTGTTAACGGCCTATTTTCCGGATGAAAGAGGCCTTATTTCACATGAAAGTCGTAAAGTCGTCTAAACCAACTAGAGTGCTTCACACCCGCATTAACCTGCCGAACCCCTATTTTATTAACCGAGGGGAAACTTGCCCTATAAACTATTCACCAAATTATAGCTGAATGAGTCCAACTCGAGCAACGTCAGGTAAAAAAGGAAATTAAATCTACAACCATTAATATCAAAGTAGCAGTCTTTGACGCAATTAATTAAGGAGGAAAATTTAATGATACGATGTCGACTTTACTTTCAGTCCTCATGATTTTGATCCAGTCGTGAACTCAAAATTAAATGCTTAATTGAGGAGATAATTTAGTAAGTACGGTAATGTTGTAAAATAAGAAATTGAAGGGTACTTACCAGTTAGCGTGGTGATGGTGTATTATGATGCAGCGAAAGCGGTCAGCCGGCGGCGGCGGCCGCGTGGTCACCGCCACACATGACGGCCGTTGCACAGGCACCTGGTTAAACTTTTAACACCCACTTAGAAAATATCCTTAAACTTTCTGGGAAATGTTTGGATTATTTTGTGTCTGTTTGTTAAGTTGAGAGACTTGAAAGTGTCGCGTGGGGAATGTTTATCGCGGGAGCGGCGCGTGTGTATGGGAGCGAGCGTCCCCTTCGCGCGGCCGAGCGGCGACTGGCGCACGGCGGTTCCCGTGTTGCCGTGCCCGCGTGCCCGCGTGCCAGCGTGCCGGCGTGCCCGCGTGCCTGTCGTGCCAGTTCGTGCCCGTCGTGCCCGCCCGGCCGCACTCGCTCCGCATGCCCGGAAAAATCGCCGCCCTCGCCTAGTTTCCTAATGCCTCCAATGCTTCGAATTCCGTCTCGCACTTTTGAGCGCAGTTAAGTGTTTATCGAGTCTCCGTGCGTGCGTACTCGTAGCGCTGTCTAATCGCACTTGTAAATACTCAGCCTCGTCTTCAGCCTTTTTTTGGTTGAAATATTATATTTCGGATGAATGCTTTTATATTAATCTTTAAAATGAAAGGTAAAAAATGTTTAGATTTTACATAGTAGGTCAATATCATAATGAGAGATAAATCAGACATACAAATCTTCATGTTTACTTTTTACGGTATAATTATGATTGTAAGAAAATATTTAGCAACAAGTAGGTACCAATACATGCCTCCAGTTTATTCCGATACAAATCTTTGAAATGAAAAGCAAAAAAAAAATATTTTACTTTTAAGAGCGATTAAGTAGTTCAAATTGTATGGACTATGGAACTAAAAACTATTTAACCAGATTGTTTTTTTGGCGCAAGTGGCCCCAAATATTTCAAGTTTTAATTTTGGTCAGAAAAATCGCACATACCTACGTTACTAACGCTCAATAAAAATCAACCAGTTTATAATGAATGTATTTATTCAAACACTAAAAAGGATAACAAAACGATATTGGACACAAGACGAGGCACGAAACGCAATAATAAAGGTCAACCGAAAGATAATCAAGATGTACACGTGGCACATAATTAGAGGGGCGCTACGTGCGACCGACCCGGTCAGGTAAATTAGTAAGTACGCACACTATACCAGTGTACCTCGGTAGATATGGGGTAAAACACAGTAATACGGACCAGTAGGCTTATTATGTAACTCGCTCGCAATCGCCATCGTATTCATTTTGACAGTTCTTGTATAAATGTGACAGCTAGCTGATTCCGATGTCAATTGTCAGCCCTTACATGAACTGTCAAAATGAACACGATGGCGATTGCGAGCAACTTAGACAATAAGCCTACAGGTGACAATACGCCCCGCGACTCTGTAGTCGCGGTACGTTTTGTCACTGATGATAGATGTGTTGGTAGTTTAAGGTCTGTACCTTAAACTACCAACACAGCTATCATCAGCACTTCGCACTGAACTGAACTGTCGTTAATATTTGTAAAATTCGTTCTGATGTGAAAACATTATGCGGTTAGGTTAGTTTTTAGAATAATTGTGTATTAAGTTCATTATTTATTTATATAATAATCACATGCATACATCTATCATTACAGTTAGGTACCCAATACGATACGAGGGGTAACACATCACATGTCAGTGTAGATATTTTATATTAAATTTTAATACTAATTTCATTAAATTAGTTGCATTTTTATTAATATATGTAATCTCAATGTAAGCATGATAAACTGTATGAAATTGCCTATTCGCCTACTTACCTGCTTGGATTGTATTATACGTTATATAGAACTCCGCGTCCACATTCAGGTTTTTGGTTACTGTAACGTGCAAGTTACGGTTACAGCGCGCAGATGAGTACCCGGCTTTAGGTGTCCATTTTTTGTTATTTTTGAAAGTATACAATAGAGTCAGTTTCAGTTTACGGAGGGCATTTTAATAATGTAAATTGACAACATGTCCCCATTAGTTTGTTGTGTTTTTTGTAATTCCTCCGATATTTCAATTACTTATATTTTAATAGATATTTATTTGAAACATAATAAAATACCAAATAATGGGTAACTCTTCCAGCATACCTAGGAGAAGCCACATAGAGAGCCCGCAGAAGGAAAACGGGAGTCAGTAAAACTTCGAACACTTGAGTTGTATGTATGTACCTATCTTAATATTCATCTCCAAAATTAATTTGAAACCTTAAATGTTTTTCAGTTTCTTGTAAAAAACATTAGCAATGAAAAAGTGGCCAAACTTTTTTAAAAAGTGGGTCATATTACCGAGTTTTACCCGAAACATGTACCACGCATGGTAGATATACCCGTGTATACCACGTACAACAGTAGGTCCGCAGTACACGACCGGCACGAACGACATTTACATTGTTAAATAGACATAGGAATAGAAACATTATTTTATTATTAAATAGCACGGCGACGAAACAAACACAGTACCTACTTATATAATGTTTCACTTATTCCACAAGATTATTGTTGCTTTTCCGTAATGACAATTCATCGGCAGTGATGCTCATCATTCATGCGTCATTAAGATAATGTATACTATCTTTCATCGGGTGTTTTTAATTTATGACAAAAGAAATAAATATATTTATGCAATATCCGGATTTTCATATAATTACATTTAATTTGTAAAGTTTGAACTGGTTGCTTGAAGAAAATAAATTCCACGCATAATAACAAAACTCATTAGCAAGTCAATTGATCCCGAAACAAGGCCAAACAATTTCTTAAAATAAGATTGGCAGGTACTGAAAGTTGTTCATCCATTTTGTTTAGTATTCCACTCAGAGTTTATATAATTAAGCAATCTATTACAATCCGTTTAAGACAACGTTATGAAAAGGAAATACGAAATTTGTTTCGAAATAAAACGAGATGAGTTCCAATTTACCGAGATGGCATCATGATTGATGCTCGACAAAAGAAATTTTATATAAATTAAGGTAGCAAACGAGCAGGTGGGGCCACTTAATGGTAAGTAATTACCACGGATTGCATGCATGGCCAGCCTAGAGGGCTATGATGGAATCTCTTGCGCCAGCAATTTCACCTGCTGACTACTGTTCAGCAGCGCGGCAGGATTATTGACTAAGGTGGTGATTGCGATACGGACGTACCTTGCACAGAATCCTACCCGCATTTTATGTTACCTGTGATAGTAAAGTTGAAACACTTAGATACATCGCTAATATCAGATGGCAATTGCTTCAGGCTCAAAGCATACGTAACTTAGTTTATACGGGACATGCTAACCTGAAGTCATGTCGCCGTGTGTGTTGGCGAGCGTGCACGAAAGTCCTGAGTTATCAATAACATACTCACAGTAGCTGAATACGTACAATAGACGGCTCTAGATAGATTAATAATACCGTGATCAAGGTAATATTTCATAATTTATTTATGATCACTGATGATGTATGAAAAGGAACAAACAACTGCTCCCAATATCATTAAATAAGTACTACTTGTACATACATTCATACACACATACCGTCTTGCCTCTTTCCCACAGGGGTAGGCAGAGATTACTTTGTTCCACTTGCTACGATCCTGATCTCTTTCGCTTCACCCACATTCATCAATCTCGTCGGTTTCGGGTACTCCTGAACTGACCTTTTTCCAAAACGTCTCCTATTTGGTCTCGGAACGTTCCTCTAGGCCTTCCCCTCCCAACGCAACCATTAACACTCCTTATAGATCTGTTTAGTTACTACTTGTAGGTACGTAAATTTACATACATTTTGAGTTCGCTAAAACTGCTCTAGCGATTTTGATCAGTGTTGTGTGTGTAGACTATTTAGTATCTCTGGGAAAATACATTTGCATTATTCACCCAGGATTGTCACACAAGGACTAAATACAATATAGGACTATTTGAGAAAGGAGTGTTTGATTCTTGAAGAATCGACCAGTTCAAGAGTTCCCTAGACTCGCGAGTTGCAAGCGCTCTTGTACTTCGGTAACCGCTTACCATGAGATGGGCCGTACGCCTGTTTGTCACCATCGTGGTATAATAATACAATGTTTGAATGTGTATCCACATAAATAGTAATCTAAAAAAATGAACCTACATTTTCTAAAAAGCTATGATTATTTATATTAATATCTTTTAACAGTTCTAAGTTTTCTTGCGAAAACTGTAACCTTGAATGATAAATTGACTTTATAATAATTTGATAATTTGATTTAGATCATCAGATACCTAGTGGATAAAACAATATGTATACAATATCAAGTAGGTTTTATGACACATACCTAAATGTTTTTTATTGATGTTATCTTGGTCTTATTAATTTTAATTAAATGCATTTAAATCATTATGTTGTATAATGATAAGAAATGATTAAATTTGTTAGATGATACAGGACAGCGGCGTATTTCAGTAACTGTTTTACCTGCGACTTCGCTTGTGCATAATATGATTTGCCGGTGTTTTTATAGGCATCCTGTCACAGTAAATAAAGCTTATAGATTACTTACTTATGTACTGTGATCCTGTTTAGTAGTAAAAATCAAACAATACGTAGCGCTTGCCTCGTAGCAGTACAAAGGCTTTCTCTGCTACGGATTCGTAGCAAATATGAAACTGAGCTACATACGGTTCGGTTCAAGGTGCTACGCTACGATACGTTTTATCACTATTTAAGCGCTCTGTTTAACAGGTCTGAAATGAATGAGATGCATTTAACGATGAAATAATAATAACCTATCTGCAAACAGTGGCTATTCACAAAACACTGTAACAGTTACTCTTCCATACGAAAAGGTGACAAGAACCTAATGTCATGCATATTAAAATCTCATTTGCCCTAGGCCACTCAGTAATATACAATTTTCAACGGTGACTCGGGGAAATATTGAATGGTTTCTTATCGAAACGCCCCGTAAATGCTGAAAATGTACCTTTGGGTGAGAAAATAAAATGTGATAATCCCCAATTGAATGTGACAGCTGGGGAGGTGTGTTCGGAAACGTCGCCGGCGACATAACTGATTGATATACTCGTACACCTTTTTGTTATTTCCATACACGGAAGTAGGACTGAAGCCTGGAAGCCGTAGCTAGTAAGGCGGTTTATCCGTATTTTATTTATTTGTAGGTAAGTTACTAAAGTATAATGTATAAGTATCAACTTACAATGACACCGTTGTTCAAATTGTAAAATAAGATTTTTACAAACTTGTTAAGTTTGAAATGTAGAGAAAAACATTAGTCACTTAATAATTATATACGCTAAGTACCTATCTCGATTTGGTTCGTTATTCAAATTATATTAAAAAAGATATATTTCCTACTACTTTTATTTGCTACATTCAGGCTAATTACATACTGAATACTTTTATGTTAAATATCGTAGAGGCAGTATTTTCTTTGGAATGGAGGAACCAAGTGTTAGTTAGACTGCCAGTGGCGCTATCGTAGAAGAAACTTAAGAAAGAGCTGAATAGCTGCAATTAACTTTAAGTAGAGAGACAATTAAGTTTCTAGTATCAAGTGTCCGTACCAGAGTTTTAAAACAGTAGAATAGGTAGGTACCTGCGTTATAGTGGATAGAAATGTTTGAATTTAAAAATGTAAAACTGAAGCTTTTCTAATTAGAAACTCGGTAAGGATGGGCAATATTAATTACGTGCTAATTAATACATAGACATATGGCAGAATCTTTCGCAGGAAAATTGTGCTTAATAAATTCTTTATCGCATCAATAAGGTTTCTCCGTCAAATTACACATTCATATTTTGATATCATTGTAATACATGCACGCGTGCATTGACGGCCGGATCGGACAGCCTATATAATATAATATAACGTTTAGGTATATTTATCTAAGTATATATAAGTATCTGCGTAGTACTCATAAAGTAAGGATATTTTCAACGGGAAGTAGAACGTGATTACTTTCATCAGACTCCCGATATTCGATGCAGTTGCACATCATGATCATGGTCAATTGTGTTTGCTTGGAACATCATAATGAGAAAGGTTGGTTTTTCTAGTTGGAGTATTAAGTCCATGATAACATCCAGTTGCGTGCCAAATGTAATAGTAACAAAGGGCCGTCTCCCTATCGCCTTCTCAACAGATAACAAATGGAGAGGCTCGGCGTTTCCCCGACTCATCCCGAAACGCACGTAGAAATTACGTTTCGAAATATCAATGATTCTTATATTAATATCATTAATTTGCTATCTTATATGTCTGCCTACGCTCATTATATCGTGCGAGTACTGATCTTCTCTGTTAGGAATTAATTAAGAAGAGAAACAGGGTGCTTATTTCTTTGGAGAAAAAGATATTGAGAAAATAATTCGGAATCACTACATGATTTCATGTTTCTGCGAGTTATATAGACTAAGCGAAAGTATTAAGCGAACTATAAACTAGAGTTCAAATGATGTATTTTACTTCTTCTTTATGAGGTTTTTTATAATGATGTACTTTTAGAGCATGAAAAGTGAAAAAATTAAAACTATTGTTGACTGTTTAAATTTCATACATATTGTTCATGTTAAAACTTAGGGTTTTAACGAGATAAGAGAATTTGAATGTAATGTACACCTCAACTTTTGGTTTTAGTTTCAGCGTTAAATTGGAGTGTCGCTTCAGTTTCGGTTTTGGCAGTACCTAAATCTGTCGAAACTAGGACCAACACTAAAACTGGATTAGTGAGCTTCAGTGCGACGTGCAGAAGCATTGGCGTCGTCGGGTGGCTAATTCCATGTCAAATAGATATAGAATAGGAGGGGGTACGTATCAAAATACATAAAGATTAAAATGTATAATGGGTTAAAATACATAATGGTTTATAATATATTATGCGATTTTCTCAGAAAGTTACAAATTAATAGGATATAAAACAAACCTAACCTAACCTAAGCCAATCTATAGATTACGATATCAAAAAAGTTTATTTAGCTTATAGTTTTACAGAAAATTGCGTTATGTATTTTGAACCATTATGTATTTTAAGCCATTATACATTTTAAACTTTATGTATTCTGATCCGCTCCCAATAGGTTCTAATTTTTTTTTAGCAACTAGGCTATCTATTTAATAGCTTAACTGAACGCTAGTAAAGAAATACACCTGGAAATCCCCCGAGAATTAAGTTTCGGTTTCGGCCGATCTAGAAAGAGAAATCGAAATTTGATTTCGGTTATTGATACTAGCTTCGGACCAGCTCCATTTAAGTCATTATTCGATACTCATTTGTCGATATTAGGTATATCAATATATTGACGCAGTTTTCGTTACACGCTAGAAAAGGCGGACTTTTACAGAAAATGTGTTATTATTTTTCACTTTACCTGTAGCTGGCTTAAGTTTCCGCTCAAAGATGGATTCTTAAACGAACCTTCTGGATTGTCAGCTCAGCCACCTGATCCCTGGAATCTATTGTTATTGTATTATTCAAAGTCAGTTAAGTGTTAGATATGAAACGATTTCTAACTAGCTTTATTTATCCAGGGTCAAAAAAGGTTTGAATTACACCTTCACTAAACACTTAAGTACCTCCATGCACATTCCCTCTTAAAAATAGTTCGCACTACTATAGTATACTGTGTTTCATACATACCAATGTCGCTTGAATTGCGTACTTTGCTTGCTGCGGCCCTGGTTGAATTGTAAACAAGGCTTGGCTAAAATACATGCAGTTAATGCCAATCTGAAAATGTCAACTTTAAGTGTTCGAAAATAGGCAAGCCGTCAGTCTGGAGGGTGATATAGGACTTGGTATAGGACTTAGTTTTAGCACTAGAACACTCCAGCTGTGTTTAAAGTTGTAGCTTACCTTATCACTTAGATTGTCGCCGATTCCGGTTTGTTATGATGAAATGTTGTCGCAATTACCTTTAAGTGGCATGTAAATAAACCACGATAAACTTTTCGAATATTTGCTCAGTTACCTACGTATCTTATAATTAGTACCTAACATTATGAAAGCAAAATAAAATTTTACCTAAATAGTGTGCTGATTATTAATTTTGATCAAATACTTACCCTAAAAACTCTGATTATCCTAAAACATATACTTCAACGACAAATGACACATTAACATCCTATTTATTACTTAATTATCAACATAAAATGCCTAATAAACTCCAACCATTGTCATCATCTATGACAGGTTTACGTATTTTATCTATACGAGTAGATAACAATAAATATTTTTCCATGTAAACAATTCATTGGAATAAAAGTATACGTAATCAATGATGTTTAATAAGATACGGCAGGTTTCAGGTATAATACGTACATAGAATAACTTATAAGTTAATATAGTGTGTATATATACACATATGTATGTATATGTATATATTATGTAAGTATATACATAATATATACAAATTTCCATACAAAAATAAGAAATTTTAGAAATTTGACCCGTTATTTATGCTCATCAGTATATACTATAATAATTGGCCATACATGGGATAGAGCTGTATAATCGTGTAGTAGGGCAAGACAGATAGACCAGACCATTTTTCTTACAGACTAACTATGAGCAAGTTTGAACGTAAAGCTTAAACGAACAAAACTTATTTTTCTTAGACACGCGCCGACAGCTGGCAATGTTATTTGACATCGCCGCAGTTATTTCAGAGCCGCGGTTACCAGGGCCCCGATTTTTGAAAGCACATGTATGAAATGGCCACTCGAAAGTGGTGAAAGATTGTGCAGAATTAGAAATACGAGCAGCATAGAAGACAATCACAGGTCTCATTAATCTTGTGAACTAGTCAAAACTTTGATTAGAGCTGTAGGTTTGGAGATTTAAGTATACCACTTTCGAGTAGTACTTTGGAGTGATGTGCTCTCAAAAATCGGGCCACTGGGCGCTGTACAATCAGCGCTACTACTTGTAAATTGTCTCGGACAAGGAGGAGAGTATAATTGTATGATTAAAAGAACTTACCTGAAGTGAAGTTCTATCATAATAATACGTAGCTCTTTGTCCGAGACGACACTTGTAAATCGTCTCGGACAAGGAAAGGAGTATAATCTAACGTTAGTGTATTCAAAACCAATAGCTCAGTATTACTCTGATGAACTCCTAATATTTCGAGTCGGCTGTGATCATGATGCATATAACTATGTACATTGCAATATCGAGAGCTCGTCAAAGGCAATCGGAAACCAGTGAAACACGTTAGTATAGTAAACAAATTAGATGTCACGACGGTACGGAAGGTCGCAAAGCCGGTTTGCCAACGGCGTTCAGTACACCAGCCTCCAAAATAATCTGCATGCTGAAATTATTTGTACTAGCATAATATTGCTCGCCGATTCTGTTTGCTCACCACTTCACGACTGGGGGCTGTATTTTGTAGGTATGCCTCAAATCCTGGGGCTCGAGCTCGTAGTTACTTACCTGAAAGGAAAAAAAGATTATGAAAGTAATAATCGCAACCCATTTGCAGCCGGTTACTATATAACGAGGTCGTGTATAGCGCGTTACTTGTTTCAAAAAATATAACGATGATTGGCTTTAAGCTATAAGCAAAAGCGTGCGTTACGTATCTTAAAAATAAATGACTTTTGTTTAAGTGACTGAATCTACTTCGCAGAGGTCCATGTCCGTTAACTTAATCCCCTACTCCACAACCACATATACGAGACAGCTAAGTCTGCTCGGCATGTCTTCATGCACAAGCCTAACTATTAATCTAACATCACACAACACGCTTAAGCGTCTCAAACTATTTGAATTCATTCTCAAAGCTACACCGAGCACAACCGTTTTTTAACAATACAAATAACGTACTAATTAGTAAATATTCATGCATAAGTCAGGTACTTACACGTAAAATATCTATGCGTTGGTTATAACGAAATATACCGTAAAATAATTAGCATTTACCTTATTAAAGAAAATAATATAAAACTATCTAGATAATATAATTTCAACTCATGAAACAGTTACTAAGTAAAAACTAGCCAACACAATGTGTCCGTGCACATAATTTGATATTAACCTTTAAAGGCACCTCTGGTTCATATGCCGAGATTGTCATTCAACTTTTTCCCCTAAAGTAGAGATAAAGCCTCCTACTGTTTTACGATATCAATTGTTCGGAAACTGATATTATTCCTGAATAGTATGTACAACATATTTGGGTTATGTTATACCGTAGCTTAATCATCCATAACTTTCAGGCAGCTTTCAGGCCTCAAAATGGCAACAAAAAGTTTAATTTAAATCTGTTACGACCTATCCCCGGCGTAGCAAAATGCAAATAAAAAAATGTATATGTATAGTGAACTTGCTTCTTCTGCTATTTCCTTATTAATTTTGCCTATACGACGTCCGTCAGAAATTCTTTCATTTAATTTTTCCTGTCACAGCGGCTGACACTTCCTATTTGCCCTTAATTCAATGTCAGTGACGTCAAACCTAGGTGACCATTATATTACGAACACTACTTGTAAAGATTAGGTACAAATGTACTTAAAATGATAACTTTAAACTAAACGTTTCACTTTGTAAACCGATTGCCCTGCCTGATTACGGTAATATGCGGTACATACTTAGGTAAAAAAGACAACATAAGATAAGGAACGAAGCCAAGGACATTGAAAATATGTCGATTGTTTCATTGAATACTAGGTTCATTAGAACATTTACACGGGCACTAGCTTATTGAAAACTTCACAACACCACTACACTGTTTCCCAGATGTGTGCAGCTCCAATTTGAAATTTAAGTGGATTATTGGAAAATTACCGCACTGATTCAATTGCGACGTACTCTATAATTAAAGTTAAGCGCTACTTACAACACAATTACACGAATTTCCACCTAATTAGAATGGAATATTGATGGATGTGATTTCAAAAGTACATATATACATAAGTTAGGAGAACTCCTTTACTACACCTATCGACACTACATTCAACTAAAAGTTACTGAGAAATTAACTATTAGTTGTCTCTTAAACCTGTCTACCGTAATAGCCGTATACATATAACCGCTTCAATATTCTCGATATGATGATGGTGTTTTGTTTATGCTGCATACAAGAGGTTGCTTATGCGTGGAAAAAATGGCAGCCACTTACTAAGAATAATATGCCTTGGCTTACCAATGAAAGGAATATATGTGCGTTAGGTCAGTTTATGTTTATGCTCCGTAAAATATATGCCTACTCTAATTGACAGCTGTGTCTTGTCTTAAGAAAGTACAAAATATACGTGGAAACATTGGCTGATTAAAAAAACTGATACGATATTTACTATAATTATAAAATAATCATTTATTTAAAACAGTTACTCCTATCGCCCTATGCCTGTCATGTAAGCAAGTATGTGTAACTGTAATGACTAATGTCGCGTTATAGTACATGCATAAATCACAAATACCTTAGTTATCAATAGCGCTATAGCTATCATGTATCTACTTTTTTTGCTCGGAAAGTCACACGGGTTTCAACACGTACCGTCAATCAATTTCGCTATCAAAGAACATTTATGTAATTCCATAAAAATTGTCGAAGTCTTAGACAAATCCAACTATTACTATGATTAGGTAGCTTGTTCTTAGTACATAACGTTGTTTTACTTTAGAAATAGTCTTTATTACCTTAGAATGTCCTAGTAATGTAACTTGGTTATGTACGAAGAACAAGGGGATTAGGTTTTATGATGGCCCATGAGTCGAATTGGTTGACTGTGTGGTGCGGTGCGTACAGGTACAAAAAGGTTGAGTGAGGAGTAACGCCATCTGCAACGATCACGACACCGCATAAGCAGCCAGAGAAGTTCACACTATTAACCAACAATTCCAATACACAAGATTTAAAAAATCCGATTAAAAAAAACAATATTTTTATCTAAAAATAATTACCTTCCTTTATCCTTGTTAAATTAATATTCGTGTCTTTATAAATTACGACAATTTGACATTTTCCTTTTGCCATACACAGACGAGTCACGTTTTGGGGTTAAACGATGGAGCTGGCCAGTCAATGACGTAACAAACTCATAGAAATATTAAACCAAATAAAAAATTAAGACTGATTTATGCAAAAAGCAAAGTCAGGCCGAAACTCTAGCTGTGTGTATGCACGCTAACAAGAGCAGCCGAACTAAAGTTAAAGTTGGTTTCTAGTTTATTATTCCGTGGAGAAACCAATCTCGCCAAGGAACTCATTATGAAATTCAAAGCTTTTTTTATAAATTTACATAGTGATACGCTGAGCAAGTTCTTTGAATAATTTGTCGATTCTGCTAACAAATACTGCACTTCAGTGAATGTTTGAGTATCCTTCGTACTTTGAATATTCAACAAGTACCTAACTAGGCAGGTTACTACTCCTCCTCGTCCTCAGAAAATGTGATAATAAACGCAAAGGCATTCAAAACCCCCAGCCAAGTAACCGAAATCACCATAACAATAAAAAATACTCCAGACACACCTCACCTCTCTTCGGGGCTTTCAGCGGTTGTAGACGCTCTGGCGGTTTCTTCGACCGTCCGTCGGAACGTCAACAACCGCTAAGGGTGCCAGGGAGAGAGGTGAAACATGTGTCCGGAGTATATTTTATTGTTGTGGTGATTTTTTGACTGTGGGTCTTTTGCGTTGATTATTTCATTTTCTAAAGCAGCGGGATAAGATGAGTTAAATGCATTGAATAAAAAGTATTCAGCCCAAACGCGGCTTTTTACCTCACTGTTTCGCAGAATAGCAATGTAAAGTTAAGTACCTATCTATATATTTAGTTTATCTGGTTTTTGGTCTTATACGAGCATCTTATACGACAGGTAAAGGAAAAAACAAATAAAAACAATAAAGATGGGCAGCAAACATGAAATGAAATGCCATCGTAACAATTTAATGATAACATTTTCTATTTCTCCGGTGCAGCTAGTAAAACATTTATCTCTGTCGAATTACACTTGCTTGAAAGATACATCGCCCTTTGCCAGCACAATACCAACGTAAAGTATTTTTAACAAAGTATGTTACGAAGTTGTTACACAACTGGTGTATGTTAACATACTTAGGTACTTAGAATATCTTAAATTTTACTGTCTTCAAATGAATGATTTTTCGGTGTGATGTGTATATCACCAATATGCTTTCATACCGCAATAAGCGTCACTCGCATCAAATTTTCGCATCAGTCATCGCAAGAAAAAGAAAAATACACGTGTCTTTAGGTATACTTACCTACTATACATTTAAGCTTTTAAAATATATTTTATTTATCAATCAATATAAACACTGTATCAATTTAATGCTGGTTTCTATTAACAATCAGATAAGTAGCTAAAAGAATTTTATCATCAACTATAGGACTGTCTTAGGGATCATGTTATAGGCAATGCGACTAGCAACCCTTCACTATTTGGATTCCCCTTTCCGCCTATACGCCCACAATCATGCAAACGTGGCCTTAAGGTTTTGTCACCTTAGGCTCTGTCTACCCCGTAAGGGATAAAAACGTGATATATGTGTATGTATGTATGTACTATAGGAAATGAGTAGGTACTTTTAAACTAGGTACCTAGTTATGATAACTAATGGGTTTAAAAAGTGCCTACTTACTGCCTTTAATTAATAAAAAAAAATACAATAAGAGCTTAAAGGTACAGGATATAACCAAAGGCATTGGTGTATTTTTCTTTATTTTTTGCGCATAAAAGTATCATTTACCGATATTAAGACTTGGCTAGAGAGAAAATCTCTAATTAAATAAACTTATATCAACTGTCATGCCTTAGTTAGGCTGCCTTACACATTCAATCCACATCGCTAATAGAACAATTACAAGCTAAAGTACTATCAAGTACCTACGGTATTACTGTGACGTTACAAGACCTCCACAGTTGTCGTGAGCAATAAAACTAGCTAGGTGCGAACGAGCAGGACTCACGTTTCTCGTATGACGTCACTCGGGAACCGAACACGGCAGCCCAGTTTGGGGTCAATGGCCAATCTACAAATAGAAAATTCCAATTCAAATTTGTTATCGCACTTTATTGTGCTAAAAGCATTCGATTATAAATAGAGGGCGTGTTCAGTTCATTGGCCAAATTGTTGGTGGTGCGAGACTGTGAGATTAAGATTACAATTTCTAGGTTCTAATTAGCTGGATACCAACAATGGTTCTTGTTTACACTGCTTACCCCTCGTCCTGTTTCGGCTCTTCGACGGCCGCAGAAACGTTGGCATCCTGCTCCTCGGCCACTCCATTACACGTTTCCACCACCACTTCAGGTACGTCACTCATCTCCAACCTCCACAAGTCCGCGGACCGACGCACGAAACACGCAACCGCGCCTCGACGAGACTTTGCCGTGGACTGCCATACTTTACCCTTGGTAAAAGATTACTTCACTTCACATACTATTATTAAATTAAGCGAAGTTAACTTGCAGACAACATGAAGCATAAGCATGCGCCATCGATACCAAACGGGTCACGAACGCACAATTATGGCTTCAGCTGCGTACCTAATCCCTTTAAAGAGTAAAACGTGCTACATCTACCTACATGAACAATCCTAGGATTGACATGGAAAATATTTATATATTTAACCTGTTATTGAAAATCTGAATATTTCTCAAATTTTAAAATTTACCTATTACTTGTGCCAAAAGGTAGTTTAAAGAATTTAGGAAAACTGATACGGTCCGAAATTCTTACTAGGCAAACTCTTAAAATCCGACTCAATGTTCGTTAAACTTTAATTAGTTTATCATTCGTTTGTTTTTATTTGTCATTTTCCAACACAGTAAACCAGACACACAATAATATCGAACTTTTACAATTATATCGCAATAACCACACAATATTTCTTCCTAAGACTCTATGTCAACTTTTTTAATCTTTAAAAGCCATCGTAGTACCTACTATCAAAGACTCGATATATATAGACGCATAATTTAGTTAGATTAGGTGTACTAGTAGACTTTGATAGAGACTACTAAAACTTAAATCGGTTGTCATACCCTACAAATGGGCGAGCAAATATCTTTACGGGCCCCGTGAGACAGTGACCAAATAAAATAAGCCATTCAATCAATCTGATCGCCCTCGTACGGGCAACGTTTAATACATTACCTTCTATAGTGGCTGCACTTACTTGATTATTTACATGCCTATAGTAGCGATACATATATTTAGACTAAATAAGGTAACTAATCGATGTATTAAAGAGAAACGACACTAAACGGACGTATCCTACTAATATTATAAACGCAAATGATATAAATAAGTGTTAAATTATAACTAGTTATGATACCTACTACATTACTTTATAAAGAAGTTGATCGTACTTGTCGATTACTACATTGAAATTAGTTAGCATTCTCGGCCTGCAAACCTACCTAACAACCTAAGTAGTACTCGCAAATGCACAAACAATTCATTCAATATTATTATACATACATACATACACATACACAAATCACGTCTTTATCCCTTACGGGGTAGACAGAGCCTGAGGTAACAAGACCCACAGGCCACGCTTAGCAAGACACTGAGGGCGTAGAGGTGGAAAGTGGAATCAAAATAGTGATGGGTTGCTAGCCGCATCGCCTATAACATGATTCCTATGATTTTCGACCATTCCCTCGATGGGTTTTTACCATTTGCGCGGGAAGAGAAGCAACTGGTAGGTACATTCTATGTTTTTTCTTTGCTCCCAGACCAATATGGAAGTATTATTCAATATAATATTCACTCAATTCATTCAATTTATTAGTTTCTCGTTGTATGAATGTATTATGCAAAAGGTACCAAACACGAACATTTTGTATTCATACGTTGCGCAGTTTTTTTCTAATTAATACTACTTTTACGTGCGAAAATTAACGAGTCACTTTGCATACAACTTTAAACGGAAAATGGCCGTTATTCTTGCTCGTATCATCGCATTTTTTTATCTGAGCTTGTAATCCTGCCGACTAGGTACGAGTAAGTGTTCTTTCTTTAGAACAAAAATAAAGAGTTAAGAAATGATTTGAGAGAAAAGTTCTTAATTCTGTTTAAGTATAAGTCCCTTATACTTAAACAGTTCGTTTTTGCAGATGGAAATTGTACTCACCAGTTTTAACCTGTCGTCATCAACATAAGCATCATACTGAAATTTGTTTCAATGGTGTATAATAATAATAATAATAGTTTATTCAGGTAACAAGTACAGTGTGTTAACAAATGGTTGGTACCTCTTTTTAAGTATATAAGAATACCTGTTCTAAGAGAACAATTTATTACAGAGAATAGATAGTTTATTACTTTGATAACTTAAACTTAAACTTCACATTCAAGGCAAATTATTCAAGAAAAGTTGTACTTACCTACATCTGTAGATTATATCAGCTTTCTTTTAAACTTTTGCGGTCAGATGCAAAATTTTAGGCATAGTCTTTGTATACTTCAGGACAGACTCAAGGTACTCAAGTTGCTCGTACTCAACCCATGATAAAGACCGATGTGTCATTTGTACTCGAAAAGTGATACGAGTTTAGTACGCATGCACCCAGAAGGTAGGCGTGATAACCTATTCCTCAATAATGTTTTTTTATTTATCTATTTAATTCGTCTTTAGAAAGTGTTTAGGTATTATTTTTATGGGTCCGTACCTGACCTGCCTTGAAGAAAAAACGGAACCCTTACAGGATTACTTACTTCATTGCCAGTCTGTACGTGCGTGTACCTATCTGTCTCGTAAGATAATTTTTACAGAAACGTGTAGGAATACTTTTTTTTAATCGCCGTTTTGAATTAATTGCACAAGACTATTTAGAACTATAACTTAAAGTAAGATAAGCAATCTGCGATGTGTAACGTAGTTTCAATTTGCGTAGCAAGAAACGAAATCAATGTCATTAAATCCACCCACAACCAAGCCTTATTGAAAAGATAGACGCATGATAGACGTCATTAATTAGGTATTTAAAAGACAATATGCCATATAGAGGCAAGGTATACGACTTACTAAGAATAAGTCTTAGCAACATTTGAGAAACATGATGACTTCACGTCAAAATTATATACCTAAGTACCGTAGGTACGTAAAGATTTCTAGTGACTAGATAATATGTATAGAATG
The DNA here is from genome assembly GCA_949127965.1 of Pandemis corylana. Lineage (NCBI taxonomy): Eukaryota > Metazoa > Arthropoda > Insecta > Lepidoptera > Tortricidae > Pandemis > Pandemis corylana. The sequence goes on along the minus strand of OX421855.1, from coordinate 6,899,977 downwards.
GATGAGAAATACAAGACCTAGAGTCAGAAATGAAACTATTGATTTCGCTCTACTAATGAAGATAAATATTTTTGTAAGCATATTTTTTATTCATCTTTTATTTAACTTTACTAATGTGTCCTATGCAACTGTTCAAAAAACCGTGACTTTTGCCTGAATCCCTTGCTATATTTTTCTTTAAATTCTCAAGCTATCTTTAACAAAGGAAGTACGAGATAAGGGAAAAAATAATTCTCTGATGAGTCAGGCTAATTAAAATGGTACATATCATAATATCCCTAAACTAATGCAACAATTATCCGTTCTCGGAAATATCGCACCCATATCCCTGCTGTGTTAATCCATGGGCGGCCGTGGTTGCTTTCCATCAGATGACCCGTGTGCTCGCTTGCCTATCACATAAAAAAATCTAGTAAAGCGTTGAGGAATAACGAAAATTTCATTTAACTATTTCCTAATTTTCTTAAGCTGGCTTTTCCTAGCTTTAGTGTTTACATTTGAACATCGACTTTTGGTATCCATGAGTATTTGTACCTACAGACACCTGGCAAGAAAGCAATAAAATCATAATAAAACAGTATCAAGAAAGACGTATCATATTATAATTATACTTTTTTGTACTTACACAAACATGTTCAAAATGTATGCGACGATCCCGAAATATATAAACTAGTCGTAACGGGTGAATCTTATTGAGACATGACAAGGTGCACGTAAGTTAAATACTGTGGGTGGTGGGTATTTACTCACGTACCTACCTACTCGTATATTGCCTCGCTTTATGCGGTGCTTATCTTAGCGTGAACAGCATTATTGACACAGACGGAAATGCAAATTAAACTGATATTTTTAATGGATTTGGTTAATGATAAATCATGTTTAAGTTCGGTTTATGACAATTAATGGTTTAATGAGAATTCATGAATAGGCGCAATAAATGTTCAGAGTGAATCCAAGTTTCGAATTTTCGCTTACTTACTATAATTACGAGTATTATAGTTACCTTGTGTCCTGATCCAACTTGAGCCTGTAGCTAATGTAAGTTTTAGTCAAAATATAGGTACGTACCTATCTATCGTAGTGTTTTGACATTTTAAAGTGTAGGTACGCGTTCGCGATTTCCTCTGCATTATATTCTTTGGACAGACTGCAAAAAATTTAAGAAGACGAAAATAACTCAAATTTGTAAACTCACGAATTAGAAGAACCCGTGACGGGATAAAATATTTGATCTTTTCTTTTATTTGCCAATAATTATGCTTATGTCCCACGACACCCTTAGTTACGGGAATTAATGGATACGAAAATTCAGGCAATACATGAACAGAACAAAAAATTATATATAAAATATTATACTTATGTAGGTATGAAATTATTCCGAATTATCCTAGTTTCACAGTTTCGGTTGGTCGGTTGGTTTATAACTCGGTCGATACGAGTATTCAGCATGCGGTGACTCCCCGCAATAAGTCGACAACTCGGTCGAAATAAAGAGTCATGTGACTCCCCGCAAGCAGTATAATGACTATTGAAGTAAAATTACTAATCCCATTATTTTACTGAAATCTCCCGTACCCTGCATGCGGGCCCTCTCGACAGTCTCGACCAATGAAAACGGTTTCCCGGTCTTGACAGACAGACGGAAAACGAAGTGATCTTATAAGGGTTCCATTTTTCCTTTAGCATGTATAAAAGTGCCTTGTTTGGACTACGTCAATATCCGAAGTAATTATTTTTTTATATCGGATCGGAGATCGGAATCGGAGGTAACTACCTACACTAGTTAGGGTGGTTTCGGAATTTATTTTTATTTCGAACATCGGTTACGGTTCCCGAGCAGCATAACATCTCTGCTCTGTTCATTATTTACTTATGTATGTATAACTCTTTATTGTACATAAAACACAAGAAAAAGATGAATACAGGATAACACACATGCACAAAGACGAACTTATCCCTAAAAGGGATCTCTTCCAGTTAACCTTTGAACGATTGACAGGACAAGTATTAAGCAAGAGTAAACACACAGAAAAAGTAAAAGAACCGATCGAAACTTAAAATAATCCTAAATGTCTAAATTTTAAATAATGTAAGATATAATAATAAACTACACATAATAGATAAATACGATAAACTAATACGCAATAAATAAAATATACTACATAATATATAAATATATAAATACACACACAAGTTACAAAACACATCACATTCATTTAAGAGGATCCATCGAGCCAATACGCCTTCAAGCGACTGCGCAGGGTAGCAACAGTCTGCGATTGCGTGATATCATTTGGCAACCGATTCCAGAGTCGAACAGCGTGCATGGAAAAGGAATTGGAATAGAATACCCAGTTAAGACAATTCATTAGATTCAAAGTAGTAGGTACACAGATTTCGTAAATATTTCGCAATAGATAAATATAAATTAGCGTGAAATAAGTGTAAACTGGAACTGTCTATCAACAGTAATCAAATAGATAACTATCAACCAATCCTTAAGTGATAAAAAAATATGTATACAATGGGAAAACAACATAGTGATGGATTACTACCCGCATCGCCTATAACATGTTTCCTAGGATTTTTGCCCATTCCCTCAACTATTTTCATAAATATTATATACTTATTGTATACATATTATACATATACAACTTCTTCAGTGTGTATTTTCATACAAAAAACGAGGGAATAAAAAAATTAAGTTATTGTGAAACATACGGATCACTCACGTATCAAACTCATGTATTGCTCGACAAGACGAACTGCATTCAGACTGCAACGTTACTACCAACTCCCCATATATTTTGTATTGCAGTTCCATTGCATTCCTCACAACACACAAATGTTTGGGCAGGTTGCAGTTCGAGTTACGTTGTAGTCAAAATGCAGTCCGCATGTAATAGCCCCAAGGGCTCAGTTATCTAGCACACAACTTAGCCACAGACTATATAATAGGACTTAGATAACTAGGTTTCACGAGATACATGACCGTGTAAATAGGCAATATAGTGTCCCGCCCTCACGTGAATCTGCGGAGCAGCAGCATATGTAGGTTATAGTTATGTCTGTATAGCAATTTACATTATAAAGATACTTAAAAACAAACCAAATTTTAATTTATTATATTTAGACATACCACATATACATAATAATACATATAATATGAAATATCTATCTACTTACATACAAACATAATATTAATGAAACAGGTATGAAAGTCAAATGACATAACAGCCCGTTTATTACGTCATGCATATCCATAACATACTGAATGTTTGGAATCAATCAAAAGTAGGTAGTTACCTAATTGAATTTTATGTCAAGTACCTATAAGGAACACACAGACAGATCCTTGCCATTACCGTCAATGAAGCAATGCTCAGGAACTAAATTTAAGTAACATTATCAATAAAAAATACATGTAATTAATATTCAATTTATTTTCTGAATAATGTAACTACTTACTAATTACGTGTTTAAATCACCCAGATTATAATAAACGCGTAAGACCAAATACACGAGCACACAATTGACGCTTACATTCCACACAATAACTGCAATATACATTCATTAATCACGACCGATCAACTTTTGCTTAGACTCGTGCTAGACGAACTTATAAATATTCCATTATAATAACAAAGCACTGAAAAAACAAATACCAAAGTTTTTGCCGTCGCTACATCCTCAGATCACAAAACCAAGGAAGGTAAGTATTTCGAATTTAGCCGTATTCTAACATTTGGATTCTGTCTCTCTTGTAAAATCAACTATCGGCCTACATTAAGCATGTTACAAAATAAATAAGAATTACCATTTCTTGGAACAACACAAAAACTGGTGCACACAGAGATTTAAATCTCTGGGTGAACGCATAATAATTTATAGTTATACGCAGGTTTATCTCCCACACTTAGAGAGCACAAATAGCAATTCTAAACTAGTTGAATGTACGACATTATTATATTGTAATGAACTGAATACAGTTAAACAGACGTCTCTAAGTGTGGTAGTACCTATATCATATATCAGTAGTCTGTGTCTTTGAGATCTGATGTTCCATATTTTATATCATCTTTAAACAAACTAAGACCTGATAGATATAACAAAAACAAATAAAAAAAAATATATTTCAGTATTTTCCCAGCCAATAACTTGTAAACGGCGCTTATATTAGGTACAGTTATATTAGGTATTTAATTTTTTATAACGAAAAATATCCAAGAATTTGTGACCAAATTAAAAATAAGTAAAAGCATACAAATTATAAATTAATTACAAAAATAACGATTTATTTTTACGTCTCATATACTGTAGCCTGATCAAACAATTCGTTTACCTGAGACATCATCTTAGGAGTAAAATTTTATAAACAAATATTATAATAATCAACCACGAAACTCAGTAATCTACTAACTTTCTACGAGAAGTCTCAAGAAAACACTGTTGGATATCAGATAAGAACATAGGACTAAAAACTATGTAAGTTAATGTACTAAATAAAAAGCAATACTTTGTTCGATACAGAAAAAACGGTCGCGTACAAATTATAGAAAATAGTGTATCTCTTCATAACAATTAAATTTGATCCGGTATAATCTTAATTTAGATACTAAATTCTTATCCATTAATTAATGTAGGTACAGTTTTAAATGACTAGTCTGATGCAGAACGGAAAAAAAACTGTCATTCACCGTCGCATAGTTTAGTTATTATTGCAAAATGAGATTTTTCTTTGACGCATATGAATACTGTGAGAAACAAAGGCGTAATGTTGCAAAATGCAAATTTACATACTACTACCCAAGTGACACATTCTTACGTCGACATTATGAACAGATTTGTACTATTTCTCAGATTACAGGGCCTCTTGTAAGAAGCGGCTTGGCCCGAGCACTTTTTACTAATAGTTATAAGTACGACCTCACTCCCTAGCACGCCTTGGACATAACGATATATATGCAAAGTATACCTCTATATGTATAGCATACATTATTATATCGCTTGCCTCTAACCTCTATGCCTCGATGACGCGTGGTTGTACTTACTCATAATTTCGCTTAGTTTTCGTTAAGATTTATGAAGGCGGTAAAGAAAAAAAAAATATAGGAACCCCTCGGATCGAAAGCTAATCCCGAATTGTCACAGCAAATTCACGGATTTATCTGCAATGTGCTTAGCTACCGAACCGTCACGTATAGCCCGAAGGTCATCAAGACTAATGAACAGCAATTCAGCAATTAGTGGCCTATGCCACTCAAGGCCTTTGTCACGCGCCAGAGTATTATAATATCTGACTAAATAATAAAGAACAGAATGCAACAAAATCTTTTAGCACTATAAACTAAATTTTAATTCCAAAAATATGAATGCAGACAGTAACTTTCAAATTTTCAATTTATTTAGAATATTGAAAACAATCAATATTTGTATATGAAATCTTTTAATTCAATTTTTAAATAACCACCATGGAGATACAAATACATAAGTTAGATAATTTACAAAACTTATTATGATTAATATTATAAATATTTATATCGTCATGGCTTCTCTTATTTATTAAACTATACCCAGAAATACAAACAATTCACCTAAATACAAAAAATGGTGGAGCTATTCGAATGTACATTATTATTGATTGTTAAGTACATATTATGTAAGTTTATAATACTTAGGTATAAAAGAGTTGAAAAGCCTTTTTTAAAAATACCTAACTAATCACCCAGATGTTAACCACCATTGCTTTTAATAGCAAATAGAAAAGTGCACTGCACAGTCTGAACACTTGCATTTAAGATAATATTTTATATTAAGTATCTTAACATGGTTTTTATTTATTCTGTTGCCGTCCTATAAAATGGAAACACGCCAATGCCCTGTACACTTCACTATCATCATATTTATCACATATTAATTAGATTTCTATCCCTCTCCATTTTTTGTGCAGTAAAAAGATGAGACTTGAAATTTTATTGGTGTATCAATATTTTGCAAAATTTTTAATGGCATAAATTAAGTTAAATTAACATTACCTACATAAGATCACTGGTTTAACTTAACCATTACTATACAAGCAAGTTATTTTTGCCAATTTAGTTTACTTATGTGGCAATTTTTCAATATTTTGCTCATATTTCACCAAAAAGATGCCAAAAGTATCAGTCAGTTGCCTAAAAGAAAAATAATACATCATTTACTCAACATTTTTAATACCCCATTTATCAGTTTACACCAATCAGACTTGAGTTTAAGTGCTAATTGATTTCACTTAAGTATTTTGTGCACTTATCGCAGTAACAAAAATTAATAGTGATATGAAATACTGACATAAAAACAGAATCACACTGTCACTGGGACTTTAACTTCTTTGTTAACTACATAAAATTTGTGTTTTTTGCCCAAAACACCCCATATAACAGCAATATTCTCAATAACAACATTAAGTGGTATAGTTGCTAGGGCTCCAGCCGCAAATAAAATACACTTAATAGGCCCGTATCTATGCAAAGGGAAGGATTTGATAACACCAAAGATATACATGTAAATATTAACAGCACCTATAAACCCACATAGGAGGTTTAAGAAGTGAGGGCAGGGTATTGGACAGATGGCAGCTAGCAAAACATTGCTAGTTGACAATGGCAGTGTAACCCAAGAGTAACATGATATGGCTAAAAAGATCTTATTAATTAATGGTATTTGCTTTGTATGTACCACTAACAGGATACCTTGAATCCATCTTTTTCTCTGCTGCATGAAGTCCCATAGTGTAAAAGGTGACTTTTCCCACATTTCACCTTCCACAAAGTTAAATGAATACCCCTCCATGTATGCCTTCATGGCAAAGTAACAGTCCTCTGCAACCGATCCATCCAGGCCATTGTCAAATGACACTTTTTTCTCAGCAGCTACCTACAAATAAAACAATAAACATGTTAAATATAACTCTTTTTCTCAATAACTAACTCAAAGTAAACAAAGTCAAGGGTCAAGAAGTTTCAAAATTAATGGAAACTGCCCCAACAGAGGTTTAATTTAATTTTTAACCCTTCTTAGACTATGCAAATGGTGTTAGTTTACTCTTTGGATTAATTTAGCAAAATATATTTGAATTACCTTGGGTCTAATAATGAGTGTAGGCTTAACATTATGCAAGGACCTATATGAGATTATTTTGAGTCATTACAAACTGCCAATATATCAAATGTCAGCATCAGCAACACATACAATGAAAGTGATAGAAAAATTAATTCCTAGGGTTTCCCTATATTTTTAATATGCAAAGTTCAGGGACAATGAGAAACAATTTTCTAGCTCTCAACCTAGGTGCAGCCAAGTTAGGGGTTTGTTAAGTTCAAATGTATTATATTTATAATATTATATAGTAAACAAAACAAAAAAAAAGTACAATGGACAACAAAATAAAGTTAGGATTGCAGGTTCATACCTGTGTTACTACATAAGAGCCCTTCCAACTGAACAAGGGCTTGTGGAACCAATAAAACTGGAACCTGAGTTTGCCCATGTCATCAGCCACCCGGAAGCTGTCAGCCAGAGTAGTCAGCCAATTCACGATCTGCTCATTGGCATACGTAATGAGCCCTTGCCCAAACTGATGCTGCCCATCCTGCACAAAGTTTAGAATACCACGAACAGAGTTTTCAGTCAATAATGTCTCTTCATCCAAATGGACAATCCAATCTGTATCTGTCAGTATGTTAACACTGTCTTCTAAACAATACTGCAATGCCCGGGACTTAAACAATGCGCCACTTTTTGTCTTATACTCTGATGGCACCACCACTTCCCTCACTCTCCTGTGTTTAGGCAGATTTAATGCTTTGTCAGTGACCACTTCAATCATAAAGTTCTCCATTCCAACATCAATGCATGTATTCATATTTCTTGAGACATTAGTCTTCACCAACTTTGGGAAATCACCTCTAGTGACAACTCTTATGCAAATAAATGGCGCCAGCAATGGGGATCCTTTTAGTTTCACCTTTCCAGGGAAAGTATTGAAGAACATCAACCCCGCAAAATTGCACAGCACCTGAGGTATTGTTAGCAAGGTAAGCAACCTTAGGATGTACAGAATTATTGTACCATGTATTCCATAGGTCTCCCAGGGATCAGGAAAAACAATTTCTTCTTCATTCAAATTAATGGCACCAGCAAATACAAGGAACAAAAATATGAAGGAAAGATAAAGAATGCAGTGCAAACAGTGTTTTACTCTTCCTCTTAGCATTCTGAAACAACAAAACGGCAAATCAGGATTGATTCATTTCACCGGGGAAATTTCGCATTGGAAGATATTTTTAGGAATAGGAAGCTCTTTGATTCATCAGAAGCGTCGATTATGCATTGCGCTCCAATATGTGGGCAAACTAATTCATAAATAGTGTACGAGGAAACTGAGAATGCTCTTGGGTTTTTTATGAGCATTATTATAAAACTCACCTTGATGCGTTCGTCCGAACACGCTAACAACTTAACTGTTATAAAATCACTTGTACAGAACGTGAATATAAGATTATTGATTCACATAAGAAACACTATTCTAAGCTTTCACGTCATATTTTTTACGAAATTCGGAGACACACTATTTTCTAATAATACTTGCTTAAATAAAACTAATATAACGACAACCTCTCCACCCAGCGCACACGCCCGTCTTTCTGACAAGTGACAAAACAAACTGACTGGTGACTGACTGTCAATTGATTCACGTACTGCCGCACCGACAATTTTTTTTTCAAACTTGTATCGCGATAGCGCTTATCGGAAACTAATGTTTGTAAAGACATAAGTCATTGGTAATCAAAACATTCTGATTCCTAGGACTGCATTTTTTGTAATAGGAATAGAAGTACAGTGAATTCATGTTGTGAGCTCCTACACTATGTTTGAAGTGCTGAAATGTCACGTTTGGAGACAATTTTGTTCTCTTCTCATATTTAATTTTGTGAAGCTGTGAGGAATCAAGTCAAAGTTTCTATTCAAATGTCTTTGTTCCGAAGAGTGAAGAATATTATAGAAGTAGAAAAGAAATGATAGGATAGTGTGATCGATAAAAACGCTGAAAATCGTATTTCGGAATAGCCCCCAGTGTAACACAAAGTGTAAAAAAAAATGGTCTCCTAGGTAGGTAGTGGAGATAGATAGCTCACACTGACATATATTAGCTTCCATCACAATTTTATAGGCCGACTGAAATAGTGGCTTCATCATAATGTTTCTGGAGTGAAAACTTCTTTAGCGGCGTTGTGCACTTTTTGGGATGGGTAAAAAAATTTAAACTCGCGTCAGGACACGTGACTTGATCAAAAATTCGTAAAATGGAGGGAGATTTGCTGTTGGGTCGTTTAAGCGGCGCTGGAAGCTTGCGCGAGTGTGCGTGTGTGTAATTTTCATTTCTGCCGCCACTCCCAGAGTGCAACCTGTTGTTTTTATAATTCCTGTGAGTTTTTTGATTTACCCCACGCAAAATAGTGACTTTTTGGCATTTGAAACTGATAGGGGAGGAGTTACTTGACGTTGCCGATCTATTACTACATTATATTCCTTACACACGATCCAAACCAAACATTAAAACTGACAGTTAGGAAAAAAATCAGGCCCTCATTAAATGTCTAACTTTAAATTGTTGCACTTTATCGCAGAATCATCTTTAATTAGTCGAATGAGAATTTTGTATCCTTTGTTTATGCTTGGCACAACTAATAGTTCTTGTAGCATTCATTTTATATTATGAAATATTTAACTTTTTTTTTTTTTATAAACATAATATTTTATGTTATTTAGCTTATATCACCTCATTATGATATAATATTTCGGTTAATGTGCGCACAGGCTTAAACAAACGTGTGGCACTATCTTTACATTGGATTATCGATTCCAGTCCAACTTCGGTCGGTATCTAACTGTACTGTACCCCTATTCTCTCATCACACGGTACATCCCTATTGTAAAATGACGTATTGACGTACTGAAATCATTTACGTTTCGATTCGTCGCGTAAATATATAATTTTACAGTAGAAATGTATAATAACTAGTTCAGTTTACCTTAGCAGTAGTAAAATGGAAATGTGCAACTGCCAAAGTAATATGTGCAACAATATCTGATCAAGCATCAGTAAAATGCTGAAGAAAGCCATCATATTAGAGACTAGAAGAGAAAGTGTCTCATATAGTAAATAACGGGTCGATATGAATATGTCTGTCTCTGATTTATCAGTGGGATGTCGTTTTGCTGATTATTTTGTTATATGCGGTCTTGATTTCGATTCTGGCCTAGAACCGGATAGGCTTTGTGGTCAGTAGTTTAACACCATATGTTTTGATTGTTTTTATTGTCACTGGTAACAGATGATGTCTTTGTTTTAGGTGATAACTTGCATGTGTCTCCTTTGGATCGGTCTTATAAAGGAAAAATACTAGCTCACTACCCTGACAATGTACAAAGCAATCAATTTGATGAACATGCCGTTTGCATGGTAAGGTGTTAATTTACCTTGTGTTTAACATTTATCTGTAGTAAATCTTTGGAATATGTACTTTTTCAATTATTTAAAGAATAGTTTCTTAATGGGCAAAAATGTGAATGTTGTTATGTTTATAAATAATATTGTTTTTTTTATACAACAAGGAAGTCAAACAAGCAAGTGGGTCACCTGATGGTAAGGGAGTACCGCCACCCATGGAAACCCGCAACAGTAGAGGATATTGATTTTTATTGTTATGGTGAATTTTTTTGTCTATATTTAATTAGCATGCCTTTTTTCTACCTTTGCAACAAAAGATCAGCCTCTGTGGCCTATCTTTTTTGTTAACTTTTTTTTTATTTGGTGAGCATATGTGAACTAGCTGGCAAGTCACCTGATGGAAAACAACCAGCACCTATACTATGCCTGTCCTTGCTCTTTTCAATTGGTCTACAGGCTCTACAGCTAATAAATCTCCAGTGAGATACTGCAACTGTGCAAGTTTTTTTTGTGGTCACTGATTCACAGATTTTAAAAGTTACAAGTAACCCTGAGTGAGAAGTTTTATTACCCTTTTTTAACTGAAACTCCATGCTGACAAAAGTTGATACTATTCCAGCTCTGCTTACCTGCTGGCCTACAGTTTAGAACTCAGAAACATTCTCTGGAGGCAAAGTTTCACAGTTTTGTTGTGACAAGAGAAAATGCTTCCCGATACTATGGCTTCAGTCTTATATTCTATGAAGAAGTTAGGAACCAGAACATCTGCCGTGCTATGCATACTTTACAGGTATGTTTTACAAATGAATTTGAAAATAAACTTTAAAAAAAGCACAGTACAATCTATTTAAAACTTACTGTTTTCATTGGAAATAAATATTGGGTGGCTGAGGTCTGTAGTTAGCACTATAATTTTCATCCGGCAGAAAATTAATTTTTTCGTTATTTTTCAGGCTATGTATATTACTGAGTTATCAAGTGGCCAGACACCTCCTGGCCATAGAAAGAGCAATGGGAAGGAGAGCTCTCGGTCCCTCCCGAGGTCATTTAAATTGGCTCCACACGCCAGTGCTGCCCACACTTATTACGATACAGTCAAAGATAAACTTTATGTAGCAAAAAGCATAGCTTTGATCTGTCAGTACCCTTATGTGAGGGTTGCGCAGTTGTTCTTAGAGAATTTGTATAGGTAAGTAGAAACTCAATTTTTATTAAGTAGGTTAAAAATGAAGAAGAAATGGTGCAAGCAATTCAAAGGTGTGTGTGAAGTTCCCAATCTGCACTAGGCCTGCATGGGAACAATAGCCGAAGCCCTCTCACTCTGAGAGGAGGTCTGTGCCCAGCAGTGGGACGTATATGGGCTGGAGATAATGTGAGGTTAAAAATGTGTATGTTGTGGTAATTGTGAACCCACTGACCACTGTCCGGAAAACCGCGGGACAGTAGTTATAAGTAAAAAAATAATTAATAATTCTTTTTTTCATTCAATTTCAAAAATATAATGTAATACATTTAATTTAGCGGGGCACTGCCAGCCTCTGTACGCATAGTTTAAACGGGCAATGTCACCTAGTAATTTTACAATTTATGATTCTAACATTTAACACTGAAGAAAATGTAAAATTTTTTTAGGGGATGTCAATAGGCACCATTATCCTGTAAAAATTTAACTTTTTAAATATTTTTCAGGTCATTACCCAGGCAGCCAGGCCCAGGGCTTAGCCCTGAGTCCTATGTATATAACCTGCTTTATGAAGTACCAGTACCCTTGCCAGGTCAAGCCTTGCGCCTTTACGTGCCGCCCTCCGAACCTCACTTAGATCCCATACCAGTTGTAAGTATTTTTTCCATATACCCCTAAACAAGATAGATCCGGGGACTACAATGTGAGTGCAGTGTACTGTCCCCCAAGACATACCATAAACGAAACAATGTTTGATCGTTATTTCAAGACCCTAGGATCAAGGTACATATGTGGTGGGGACTGGAACAGTAAGCACATGCATTGGGGATCAAGGTTAACTACCACCCGTGGACGTGAGCTCAAAAAGTGCATAGACAAGAACAAAATTATAACACTATCCACTGGAGAACCTACATATTGGCCTACTGATCCAAACAAATGCCCAGACCTGCTGGACTTCTTTATTGCAAAAGGCTTCTCTGACACATACTTTGCAATGGAAAGCTGCCTAGACTCCTCCTCAGATCACACTCCAGTAATAGGAAACTTTAGTTCAACAGTACTAAACCAAGAACAAAATATGACACTGAGCAATCACAAAACCGACTGGACAACATTTACAGATATCCTTTGCACAGAACTTGACCTTAGAGTAAAATTGAAGTCGCCAGAAGATATTGATGACGCAACATTCTATATCACAAACAAAATTCAAGATGCAGCATGGCGCTCAAGTCCATACCTAGACACAATAGACTACAACCATAATGTACCACTACTAATCCGAAAAAAAATCCAGGAAAAAAGGAGACTAAGGAGGAAATGGCACCTGAGCCGACATACAGAAGACAAGACTGCATTCAATAAATCTGCAAGAGAACTGACAGCCATGATCAGGGAAAACGAAAATCATACTTTACAGCAAAAACTCTCATCTTTGTCAGCCTCCAAAAGTAACGACTATTCCCTATGGAAAATTACGAAAAAGTTTAAAAGACCTCAGAAACCAACGCCCCCGATAAAAACACAAGCTGGAACATGGGCTAGAAAGGCTGAGGAGAAGGCAGAAATATTTGCACAACATCTAAGACGCGTATTCACACCAAATCCTACAACAACACCAGATACTGACAAACTAGTGGAGGAACTTGTTGAGAGTGATCAGCAATTGTCCTTGCTACCAAAACTAGTAACACCAAAAGAAGTATACAATACCATCAAGCAATTAGGAAACAAAAAAGCGCCAGGCTTCGACCTCATTACTGGCGAAATACTGAAACGCCTTCCAAAAAAACCAATTGTCTTCCTGTGTATGCTCTTTAATGCCATCATGAGAGTGCATTACTATCCAAAACTTTGGAAAGTGTCACAAATCTGCATGCTGCCTAAACCTGGGAAGCCACCGACGGAACCAACCTCATACAGACCAATAAGCCTACTGCCTACAATATCCAAGGTCTTTGAAAAAATACTCCTAAACCGAATGAAACCAATTCTGGACACAGATAATATCATACCAGACCATCAGTTCGGGTTCAGGGAACAGCACTCTACCGTTGAACAAGTACACAGAGTTGTCAGCAAGATAAGACAGTCGTTGGAGGACAAAGAATACTGTGCCGCTGTCTTCTTGGACATCCAACAAGCCTTCGATAAAGTTTGGCACACAGGTCTGCTATACAAGCTCAAAACAAGATTGCCTAACACATACTACATGATACTGAAGTCATACCTACTACATAGACAGTTTCAAGTGAAATTTGGCCTAGAGACTTCCAAGCTGTATGATATTGAAGCCTCAGTCCCACAAGGATCTGTACTTGGCCCAGTACTGTATTCGATTTATACTGCTGACCTGCCTACCTCTGAAGATGTGGTAACAGCAACTTATGCGGATGACACTGCCTGCCTTGCTAGCGACAAAGTACCTGGAATTGCTTCACAAAAACTACAGACGCACCTTGACAAAATAGACCACTGGCTCGAAAAGTGGAGAATCAAATCCAGCACTACTAAATCAGTCCAAATAACCTTCACTCTGCGCAAAGGTGACTGTCCAACTGTCACCATACGAGATGAACCACTTCCAAGTGAAACATGTGTGAAGTACCTGGGCCTTCATCTAGATAGAAGACTGACATGGGCAAATCATATAAAAATGAAGAGAAAGGAAGCAGATATCAGATGTAGAAATCTATACTGGCTCTTGGGCAGACAATCCAAACTAACTATGGGTAACAAACTATTGGTATACAAGTCCATCATCAAACCAGTGTGGACATACGGAATCCAGCTGTGGGGATCAGCAAGCAACTCCAACCTGGAAATATTGCAGAGGTTCCAAAACAAAGTACTAAGACAGATAACCTGTGCCGCATGGTTCATAAGAAATAGCGAACTACATGAATACACTGGCCTACCAACTATAACCCAGGAAGTCAATGCATACTGCAGAAGCTACAAGAACAGGCTACAAAAGCATTCCAACAAACTAGCCAGAAACCTGATAAGTGCAAGCGAACACACACCAAGGCTAAAATGATGGCAAATATTAGAGCTGGACCAAAGATTCTAAGCAGCTATGCCCTAAATAGAATGGTGATGGTGATCATTGGAGCACCACCCTAAGAAGATGATTAAATTCTCCATCCCATCTGATTATGGCTGGAACAGCCGATCGCAGATTAATAAAAAAAAAAAAAAAAAAAAAAAAAATATACCCCTAAAGCCAATGCGCAAAAAAACAATAGTGGCTAACAAGCAATTGGGTCACCAGTAGGTCAGCCACACCAACTAGGAACACTAGCACCACCAGAGGATTGCAGATGCTTTGCCAGCCTAGAAGCATAAAGATAGAAGACCTCATGTATTCATGTGCCAGTAATTTCACCAGCTATCTTAACCTCTACGTCTGAGCGCAGCAGCTTAATCACTGCTAATTGGTGGAATGGTTAACCAGGATTAGAACTTCCATCAATCTACTGTTGAGTCTTCCATTACAAAATCTTAGTCCACCGTGCAGAACAAATCGTATCCAGGATGTAGGCTAAACAACTCAATCAATGGCACTTAAAGTCTATTCATTGCAATTTATTGTTCTCTTAACTCATTGAAATTATATTTGTTGTGCCAATATATATTATGTATGGTAGCCAACATCCATAACTGGCCTTACGTCTGTTTGAAGATTGTATTTATCTATTTACCTAAATAAAATAGAGTAAATTACAAAATGTGTTGCTAAATGCAAAACTCGAAAATGACAGTTACATTTCTTTTTTTCATTGAAATCCAAGGAAGGTCCTTATGAAGAGAAAATTATAAGTGATGAAGCCGCGAAAACAGCTAGTGTTCAATAATTACTTATAATATCTACATATAAATCCGCATCTTATGCTGTAAATTCGGCGCTCTGGTGTCAACTGAATTTACTGTTAATAGTTCAAGTCTGACTCATAACAAAAGCCATTGTATTACAGGTGATACGAATGCCAAATGCACCCGAAGAATTGCCGCTACTCGATTTCCCGCTGCGAGTAATGTTCTCGACGCTGGGCGTCGAATGTGTTGTTCAACTATTTACATGTGTTCTTTTGGAGCACCAAGTACTTCTCAGATCAAGTGGTAAGTGGATAGCCAAGCCACTCAGTATTCCCATAGATAGAGGAAGCACAAGTTACAAATACGATACCTGCTAAAGATTGCTACTACTAGTTTTTAATGAGCCGGTTGTATGGCAGTCATAAGAATAAATACAATAAAAAAATACTGCGACGTCTTACATACTGAGGGCTATCTGTCACAAGTAAAATGGGTGTTTCGTGTATAGTTCGCTTGATAGCCGGCTTTTCCATGCAGCCGATTGTGCATATGAATAGTGAAGCACGCCACGCACGATTCTAAACCATAACTGAACGTGCTTCTATAAATACATCGGATACTTCGAATTAGGGGTGTTCATTTAAAAAATACATCGATATTTTTTGCGATGCATCAATCGGAAAGGATGCATCGATGTTTTTCGATATATCGGATTGAAACATCGATGTTTTCGATGCATCGCTTAAAATATAAAGGAACAATAATATTGAGTAAGGATTCAGATGTAACAGTGTCACGATTTATCAAAATTTATATGAGAATCTGTCAACATTCATAGTAATTTTGACAGCTCAAAGTACACATTTCAGAAATCGCGTTTGAGATCAAGATATAGGACAGACAATGAAACACAAATTGATATTTTAATAATCTTTTTTTAGGAAGAACATGGTCAATCTATATCTACCTACTTATATTTTGTTTCACATTTTACATTATCTGGCAAGCAAAGGAATAAAGTCATATACAGCCTTGTCTGTGCAAATTATTTTATTATTACGTGATGTGATATTATTATATTATTCTAAATAATAAAAATTCAATTGTCATTGACTTCGATGTATTGAATTAAATACATCGATGCATCGTAAAACATTGAATATTATCGATGTATCGAACGGATCCGATGTATCAAATGGTAAATATCGATGTTTTCGATGCATCGATGTATATCGAGCATCGCTACTTCGAATAATTTTCTCTGAATATTATTTATTTTGATGCTCGTATAACTATTATTACCTAGTATAAATTCGACATGTTTGATCGTAAGGAGTAATTGTTTAATGTAATGAATCGGAGTGTAGAACTTGTAATAGACGCAGATAGTCATTTGTTTTAGTCTAATTGCCACAGGTACCGACAGTCTGCAAATGTGGAGACGTAATTAAGCCAAATCCGCACTGAGTAGTGTGTGTGAATGAAATAAGTTTTTTGTTAAAAATATATATTTTTAATACATGCTGTTTTTCTGATTGAATTTGCATTGTTATAAGTAGGTCAAATTTAACATGACCCACACAAAAATACATACACAGGAAAAGACTAACAAAAACAAATTGTACAGCGCAAGAACCAATCGGCATGTTATATTCTTACCGAGGAAGGTTACTGTGAAAGAGCGCTCTTTTATCAGCAAATTATACTCTATTGTTTGTAACTTGCAGACTTTAGCAAGTTGATGCTAGTAGCGGAGTGCATAGTGTCCTTGCTGCTCCCATTTACATGGGCCCACGTCTACGTGCCGATACTGCCGGCGCCCTTGTACCACTTCCTAGACGCGCCGGTGCCTTTCGTCATGGGTACAGTACAATGGATTACGCAATTATATTGTTTTGTAAATAAATGTGTTGTCTTCGTGATTGAGAACTATGAGGTGACCGTTATTTTGATAGTGAGTTTGAAGAGGTTTGGCAAGTCCTTGACCGATTTGTTGTATGGTTACCATAGTGTTTGGAAATGACGTCCCACCTAATAGGAAGTCTTGCAATGGGACCACCCGTGGGTGCAATCTAGTTAAGTATTAAATAAAAACTCTCTGTCTTTTGTTTAACGGCTCCCCTGGTCGTCATTTTTTGTAAATTTTTAATTACAGTAGTAGGTAGGTGCAGTAAGGGAAAAAAATTCACGTCCCAGCATAAAATCCTATTGCAATTGACAGGCCGCCGTCACTCAAACTCGAGTGATACTCGTATGTCACCTTAATGCGATTGGGTTCTTACGTGAATGCATTTCCCTTATTCCATTTTTTTTAATACAATAATCAGGATACTTATATGCTGGCTTTGTAAACAGGTTTACACGCGGATAGCGCGGCCATGACCAATGGCGCACGTCTCGCGCTCGGTTCGGAAGCGGCGCTATGCTTGGTCGACATAGACAAGCCAGACATCCAATTGCCCGAGGAACTGCCAATCTTCCCCCATCGAACACCTTTTATTGAAGAACTGAACCACATATTGGATAAACATCAGGTCAGTGAGTTTCTCCAGTCGTCGCGCTTCCACTGCTTGCGAACAGTGAAACAATGTGCTCGGATTGCTGCAACGCAACAGCCGTCGTGTATGTATACTCGCCTTTATGTTTTCAAATAATACTGGCCAGCTGGAAAAATTATGCCTAGTATTAGATGAAAATATCACTTAGCTGTTAGGACCGCTTAGACTTATACCAAGCAGAAAAGTTTAAGTTGCCTTCAAAAGTACCTTACAACATACATACATATATAACGTCTTTATCCTTTACGGGGTAGACAGAGCCTAAGGTAACAAAATTTTAAGGCCACGTTTAGCATGATTAAGGGCGTATAGGTGGAAAGGGAAATCTAAATAGTACCTTACAACAAGATTTGATAATGGTGTTGAATAATGTCAATACATTTTACCTTTTTTTTTCAACGTTTATACAGGCTTGAGGATTTTTTTGTTCACCTATTTGTTCGCCCCCTATCTTCGGTGGCATCGTGCTCCTTACCTCTCAAGAAACTGAGATAGACAGATCTGTGTAAACAAAGCGTTAGTGTGAACAAGCCACTTAACGAAGACACTGGCAATATTGTGTGTTGAGGGCGTGCTTTCACAATCGCTATCTATCACTATTCCTTTTTTTCACCATCTTATACAGTTAAAAAAAAAGAAATGATAATAGCTGATTGCTAGATTAGATAGATAGCCTACTTGTTTAATCCAGCTTGTATATACTATTACGGATGAGCTGGTCTACTAGGGCCTTTGACCATGATCAATTAATTTTCTTCCTTAATTGTTTTATTCGGGCCGGCGTATTAAGGACGTTAATTAAACTCGCTAGAGCTCTGAGAAAGAGTTAACTCCAATTAAGCCGGTTAATTTGTGTAGATTTCTTACGTAAGAATTAATGCACAGAGATGTGTATAGGTATAAAAGTAAAACGGTGTAAGCAAGCTTTTGCTACTTTTCCTATGACGTAAAATGTATTGTTTCAATTTAGTTCAAATTTTTTATTAATATACAAACTATTAAGAACTAAATAACAATAAAGAACACTAAAACTAGGAAAGTTGATTTAAAAAAAGTAAGTTAAAAATGATTCAAAATTAACTTAAAAAATCCCCCCTCGTTTCGTGCCTGGTTCAAAGGTTCCCATTATGCTGGCCGCATTGCCTCTTTGAACTGCAATAGCAACCCTTTGAACCAGCCACGAACCAGAGCGGGTCTAATGTTACAGGTTAAACTTGACACACTTGTAGCGGTCAGAATGATTCGAAATTTACTGTTCATACGTGGAATGGATGATAATAGTGCGAATAAAGTCAAAAAATATAGTTACTGAAAACATTTATTTTTCCATAATGTGTAATACTTACCTGCTATCAAAGTATAATGGATTCAACTCTGTTAGAGCAATGAACTGTCCGTAGATCAATTTATGCGTTTATCAGTAAAAGTGAAATTAAGCAATGAAAACTAATACAATTTATCTTGTTTTACTAGGCAAGCAATAATCTTATTTTAACCAGCTATTTATTATATTTGCAGATATTGAGACCGGAAACTGAGCCCACGAAACTCAGCGTGCCTATAAATGGAACTTCGTACAAACATATGAACGAGAACATGAGTAGCAGCTGTACATTGCCATCAGGTAATACATTATTACTCAGATTGGTCTGTGACATTTTAGTTCTCTCTAAAAAAAATATTTATAAGTAGATTTAGAAAATATACTCGTCATTTTATGTAAAAAAGAATGTTAACCTTATCAGCAACGCATAACGTTCTTTTTCACTTCAATTAGGTTATAAAGCACTCTGGTCTCATCTTAATGGTCTCTCAGTAGCTGTGTCTCTTTTACACAAGTTTATGGCCGAACTTCTAGAAAGAGTCGCACTCTTCTTAGATTTACTCCCATAAAGACCGGGCTATTTATACTATATTGATTCGTGTTCTGCCTACTGTACCTACTAAAGTACCTCCACGGTGCTCTTGTCTCCCAATATTCCTCAATATACGTTAATATGGTTTACCTGGTTTACAGGCGGTCTCCGTCGCAAGCATTCGTTCCACGACGTGCTAGAGTGGGACGAGAGTCGGCCGCTGAACGCGTCTCCGCCGGGTTCGCCGACGCGCCGCGCTCCGCGACGCCTCGACGCGTTACAGCGGATAGTCGACATCGTCAAACGGACAGGTTTATTACTTATTTCATTAAGTCTGATTTGGTTTGATTTCAATGTCATTTTGTTTTCCACTAAAGAGTTTCAAGCGACGTCTAGAATATATATTTTTAAACAAAAAAAAACGATTCCATCAAGTTTGACGGCTTTCATGCAATATGAGGGCGTAACGAGTTATTTGGCATATGTTTTATAAAAAATCATTGAGGCATTTTTTGCTTGCAGGACCCAAATTTGGTATGTTTTGGAAATGTCTTCGTTTAACAAAAAATGAAGCTGGCAGTGTTATCGTATAGTAATACTGTTATACGTATATTTATAATCAGCTCATCAAGCTTATGACAACTTTTCAATTGAAACGTCACTCAAAAGGTTTACGAAAAAAAAAACATAAAAATTATGACATCATGTGCCCAAAAATCGACAAGCCTCCCCTTTAAGAAGGGGAGGCTTCATTGTAGCCAACCAAAGCGAAAAAAAGTTCATCCCTGGTGTTACTCATGGCTTCGTAACTATATGCCAAGTGTACGAATTAAATAATTAATTTCCAGGTGTTAACATAGACGAAGTAGACGCGGACGCGGTCATGCCGGCCATGAAGAAGAAAACACTTAACGACGAGGAACAGTACAACGAAGACATCCGCTTCAACATCGCTGTCAGGGAGACGTTCCTCAACAGATTCGTGCATATGTTCCTTATGTACGAGAACTTCGTCATTATGCCGGATCAGGTATTTAGAACAAAGTTAAAGCTATTGTAACGAAAATAATTTGCTAATAAATCCCTAGAACGTAAAAAAAATATTATGGGACAATTTATAAAAATGGGGACTACCGTTTCTATGCTCACCAGTTAGCGCCACTGTTGGCGAAGGTCCAAAGGTATAGCTGTCAAAGGCGACTTTATAAGATCGGCGCCGAAACAAAGTTTTAAATCTTGATTCTTATTAAGTTTATTAATTATAAATTACTATCATCATATCAAGTAGCTATGTTGCAATGTTGTGCAGTTCCATTTTGTTCGAAAATAAAACCGCTTTCAAAGCGTTCACATTCATCGCCAAATAATCCTAATATTTGCGATAATTTCACGAAGGAGATCACTTTTCAACGGGTAAATGAAAGAAACTATAATTTATGTCACGAAACCCGCCAAAAGCAGTGAAAAGTGAATGTTACTGGACCTCACGCGACACTAGCGCCTCTAGTGGCAAATTCACACGCGATAGCCCCCATTGCCGTAGTCCCAAATTCAGCAAAGCTTGCACTACGTGTACTAGTCAATGTGCATACATATAGATAAATACATAATTAATTAATTATAACGGAACCTCTAGCTTTACAGTTAGAGTCAGTAACTACTAGGCTTTTCGGTGTTTCCTTTCGCCTTTCTTAAGCCACTTCCATAGCTACTAATGCTTACAGCATGGGCACTGTGCGCCCATAGATTTCGAATAACTCAGGGGAAGCGTTTTCTGTATGCCTTGCATAAGTTTTACCCAAAATGTCGACTAGTAACTGCATGGTTGAAGATTCAGGTGATTCATATAAACCTTTGTCACCAGGATCGAGAAACGTGGCTGTCATCTCGCGAGTCTATGGTCAACTTTGACAAGGCCTCGTTCCTTTCTGACCAGCCACAGAGGCACCGGCCCTTCTTATCGCGGTTCCTTGAGACGCAGATGTTCGCGACGTTCATAGACAACAGGATAATGTCGATTTGGGGAGAGTACGACGCCAACTTGCAAGTGTTCGAACATCGAATCAAGACCACCAGGTTAGTTAGAATTGTTTATGCATGAAATGGAATGCGGCGTGGTCATAAATAGTCGAAAGTTACAAACGTTTGGACAAACTTAGGAAAAGTAACTTCGTTCGCGGGACTTAATTGTAAATAATGAAAAAAATTACATCCCGACATTTCATTTTTATAAAACTTTAAACAAAACCTATAATATTACAACAGGATAAGCTTTACCTATACGTGAAAACGCAATCTCCTAGGAGTTTCTAAGATTAGCTTGAACACAGGGAAAGACAGAAGAAAAACTACTACATTAAATTTATTTCCAACTACTTTTGTTTGTCTTAATGATGTATTGTGACTTTGACTCTTTCTGACTATGCTGCTGGATTCTAGTAATTTTGCACTAATCATTATAATCGTGGGTTCTTGTACGAAACAACGCATAAGACGAGTGACGGTAGATAATGCACTTTGAGTTGACCAATAACATTGCATTAAAGTTAATAAACCAGTGTGCATTGATTGCTTGCTCGAAGCATCTACTAACCTATTAACAATTGCCGATTAGATTGATCACGTTATACACCACATGGTAATTCCCTGCTGGGTATCATATTTTTTTTCGGTACAGAGGGAATAGTCGGTCGTTGACGTCAAACGAATTGCAGTCTATCAAATAAATTTACCAAATTAAAATGTTGTCTAATATATTAAGTCGATGAAATGGGAAGTCCTAATTGGGTGTCGGGTATTGACTCAATAAGTGTGTAGGGAAATGCCTCAAGCGAAATCATCGTATCTGACATATTAAAGGAGAGAGTGAGAGAGACGAAGTTATGCGTGAAAGGGAGACGGAATTCTCACCTGTGTTCGTGCAGTACAGGCAGTGTTGCCAGCGCGAACGTAGTATACTTATTTAAATAAATTTGCGGACCAGATCGTATTGGTTGTGGCTTACCGAAGTACTGGTACATAATTATAGAATATCAGTTTCCAGTTTCAGACTGCGCACTTTCTGCCGACTAATAGTTTGGTCACGGTTTTCTAGTCATATGCAAGCGTTCACATTTAATACCAATTCGATCTTCTGAATCAAATTGCTGACCGAAAGAGGTTTGTGTCGATTATTGACACTCCTATCCGATGTGTCAAATTGTATCGCAATCTGCTCATCGCGTTGCCGTGATATGCTGCTATACATATAGCAGACGCACACGACCCTTTTCCTGTCGTTCTTTTCCAGTTGTGACGAAAGATACAGAACACGAAAGAAAGAAAGATAGAGCGACATGCTTGACCTACCAGAAAATAAGTCTTGTTAATGATGAGCTGGCACGAATGGATTGAACTAAATAATGTCACTTGTCACTGTGTGAGTGACGTTCTTGTACAGGGTCCTCCTAATATTTTGTAAACAAGTAAATAATGCTCAAAAAAAATATCAACCTGATTCAATCATTTTGTTATACACACATAGTATTATCATTCGTGCCAACTCTTGTGTATCGACCTGTGCATTTCTGCCTCCTTTCTTCGCCATTTCTCATGCTACTCCTCGAATGAGATGCGCAGGCATTCCGCACTGGTCTAATTGACTATCAGTTTTCATAATTTTCGGCGGTCATAAAGCGTTCTTTTTCTGAAACAGTATTTGTACAATATATACAGAATTAACTTGTAATGCTGGTATGTAATGTATGTTGTTTTCAAACTATCCATCATTTCTACTAGTAGGGTTTACTTAAAGTTTACAAAACGTTCAATCAGCAAAAAAGGTAAAAAAAAAAATCATAACCTAATCTACTGTATTCTATAAATAAGACGATAAGTCCGAAAAGCCTGAAACCATAGTTTCACATCTTTTATGACTATTTAAATTAGAAAAAAAAACTTTATGGATAAACTAGCTGTTGCCCACGACTCCATTTACGTAGAATTCGCTAATTCCGCGGGATCTTAACGATTTTCCGGGATAAAAACTACACCCTTCCTTCCCCGGATCAGAAACTATCTCTATACCTTTCTTTAAATGGGTTCAATGGTTCAGACGTGAAAGCGTAACAGACAAACATAGTTACTTTCGCATTTATAATATTAGTAGGGATAGATCCGATTCCGCATAGCTCCGTCGCTCAGGCTCACCGACAGCGGGCTCAGGCAAGGTGTTGTTCCAGACGTCGCTTAGGAGAGGGGGGCATCGCGACGCGCGGATACAGCGTGTTCGCGGGCGCGATGGCCGCGACGGCCGCGGGCGCCGAGCTGGAGGTGGCGGCGCCTGCCGAGCGCCTGCCACATCGCGCCGCCTACTACCGCGCCTTCCCCGCGCGCCTCGACCCGCACGCGCTCGCGCCGCAGCCCAACGGCGACCGCAGGTCCGAAACGCCGCCCGCTTAGACCCCGGCGACCGGGAATCCGACGATACCGTTACGCCCACCGAATTTACCAAGCTTATATGAACGCGCGGACTTACGCGTACTGCAAGACTGGCACGAAAGAGCTGTGTCGCGCGCGAGTCAGACTACCCGTCTCTTTCTAGAACGAACAGTGAGAAAAAGACGGGTAGTCTGTCTGCCGCGTGACATAACTTTCGCGCGCTCTCGTGGTACACGTGGTGAGTGATAACCGAGATTGTAGCTTAATATTTCGCTTTGATGCACTATACTATAGTGACTATAGTCATCATAGATTTAGGTTCCCGATATAACTGAGACAAGATCGAAACAATTGACAGCTGTCGATGCATGTGCAAGAAAAATAACCTTAATTCCTTTCGTTTAAGAGCGTCACTAGATAACAAATCCATAGCGAGTAAGGAAAACGACGCGTGTATATCTTCCCTTGACGTACGCCTGTTATATTAATTTTTCTCTTGCATTGCCTATATCTATGATAGTCATATATTCTTTAAATCAAGCTCATTCCACAGTCGATTTCTAATTTGTAAAATCTCGTTTTACTTCTATGACACTATTTTGAATTATAGTACAATCGCGTTGACTACTGCAGACAAGTTTGATTTCGATTTAAGGTACGCAGATAGTAATGTACTACTTTTAAATTTGTAATTATTAACATACCGGTTTAAGATGCTAGTGCGCTAAAGCTAAAGTTACTAAAGCAGATCATAACAGATTTTGTAAAGTTCAAAAACTCGGTGTCACTACAAGCAACAAGTGAAATAATTCTATCTGTCTATGCCTTAATTTGCCCCTCGCCCAGTGAAATAAATAAAAGCGTAGCTGACGTTGCCTTAGATTAGATTAAAGTTTAATTGTTGTATCTTATTCAGGTTGTTTGGAAGCTAGGCGTAAAGCTTAAAGGGGTTGGTAGCCGAGGTATTTTTGAACATTTTTAGCCAAGAAAAATGACTCTGTTCCAACCCAAGACATTTTTAGTAATTTCGAATGCCTCCATTTTGTTTTTGTGGCAAGAACGACACTTAAAAACTATTTCATTTGGTCCAATACAAATGAAAACTATCCGAAATTAAAGATTTTGTTTACATAAGCTCATTGGGGCAATATTTACTCGTGACTATCAAATTCTGGGTATTTTCCTAAAATGTCTAAATTTTCAATAAAAAAATATATATATCAAATTTCGACCCAAACATATATGGCTAAAAATGATCAAAAATACCTCTTCTATCACCCCCTTAAAGCTTTGCACCTAGCTACCAAACACCCTGTATATACACATTGCCTATGTCTATTTTTCTGAGAATGAATCTTGTACTTCATCCCACAAACATTAAGCTAATTCAAATTAAAATTTGGCTAGTTTTTGCATTAATATGAACATGAGGGCTGTAAGGGTTATGGCTTCGGATTCCCGCTCGCGATTCGTCGAGCAAAATTAGCATCGGTTGTCCACGCCTGCATGCCTATACCGCAGCACACCGAGATACCTACAATCCAACTATTTTATGAATAGAATGTCAATTAGTACTAATTAATTAACCCACAGTTAATAAGCAATAATAAATACTCACCACCCTTCAGGGTGACACTTGATATTATTAAAAAAAAAGTTAAGATTGTTAACTCGGTGAGCAATTTTTAAATTTATTTGTACTCATTGATCTCTAAAAGTCGTTTGTGTTCGACAAAGGAGTATTATTATATGAATCAGACGCCCGCTTTCCTTGGTAGCATGTGATCCATTATGGTCATTATCCAGATTTTTGCGCTCCGTCTAATTAACACTTCTCCATTTTCTCCATTTGGGCGTCGCGCTAATTAGATAACGCACAAATCTGGAGAATGAACGATAAACGTTTGTTGTGGTTAGTGATTTTTTTATTAGTGTAATTTAATTGGCACTACCGTGTAGTGTATAAATGTAGAAACAACTCATGTTTCCAAAAATAAAATGTATTTATTAAGCTGTTGAATCTCCTAATTTTTTTCTTTACATTATTTTGTAATAAGCAGACTTATTCTTATTAAGTACCTCTAAGGTATGTGTATTCATAAAAAATCTTCCATGTTGTTGTGAGAAGTAATATTTGCTTGTATTTATAGTTTAAATAAACATGCGGGGAGTACTTGAATCAGCATGTTATGCCTTGACTTGCATGTAGCGGCTACATACAGTATCACTTAAAAATACCTGGCAACTAAATATTGCGCTTCTACTTACTTTTTTATTCTGACGTCTATTAGAATTTGTTATGTTGAAGCCTCTAACTATTAAGTGACATTTGTATAATTATGAGCCGTAATGGTGAATCGTTGATCGCAAATGCACGTATTATAATATAACTGCATTAATTCTCGCTCAGTTAGATATATTTTTCAGCTCAGATTTATACGAATTGTTATCAATATAGAAACTCAATGAATTTATTTAAAAATATTCGAATTTACAATTATTACTATTTTAATGGATGCTTTACCGTTTGATATTTATATTATTATAGTTATTTTTATATTGGTTAATGTGGTGTGATAATTTATTCATTGATGTCTGTATCTGCTCATTCTGCTGCAAGCATGTGTTGTGTAGACATTGACGTGTATCGTTGTGATTTTATAGTGATGTCCATTCCATTTGTTTTATGTGCAAACGTGGTAACTATATTTTGGTTCATCGTAGTATTTGGGTACAATTTATTAATTATTAATACTGAATAGAGCAGTTTCTGTCACTCATAAATGATTATATTAAGTTTAAGAAAAGTCGACGATAGCATTATAGTAATTCTGTGAAGCATAATAATAACTTCGTTTTATCTAAGCTGTTTGCAGACTTTGGTTTATGTGTACATAACTTACAGTATAAAATAAATGTTGTTGAACTATTTTTTGTGTATTTCAGTACTTTATATACCTGTTCCTTTGTAGTCACACCCTTGCCATGCGATAGTACTCGCCGCACTCAGAAACATCAGTTCACTGATCTTAATTTTTTTTTTAAATGAAAATTATGCATTAATTGTTGTATTATATCAATCAACGGCTCTGAGTCTGGCTGTACTCGACGCAAATACACGGCGGAATTGCTTAGTGCTTTGTGTGCTTGTTTGAAAGTGGTGGTTAGTTTGTGAAAATACTAAAACAAAAGACCGACTTTACATTCCAGAACAAATAGTTTGAAGCGCATTAAGAACGCTAAGTGGCAAGCGAAGGATTGTGCACCCGAATTATTGCTTGGGGACATCGGTAGGAGACTGTCCACGGAGGTCACCACTGCGGCCATATCTCAGAACCATCGCGCCTTCGTGGAGAAACTATTAAAGGTATGCATTGAAGCTCAGGGTACGTTGTTACCAACCGTCGAGTCGAGTGTTTTTGCAATTTGCAGTCGGGTTTGTTATTTGCTTTGCTTAGTCGGGTAAAAATCTAAGCGAAATATAGCTCTGAATTTTGAACTTTGTCGCAGCCATCAACAATGCTGTGACTGATTGAAATGATAAGTTTGTAAAAGTGCCAAATGTCACTCGACTTTTATACGTGAGTTATCCGTTAGTTTAATTATGAGTCTCACGATAATTTCATGTTAAAAGTGTCAACTGTAGTTTAAATTACCGTGTATGTTTTGTTCTGACTTTAAACAACACTATGTTTGCCAGGGTGTCCATTTTCTGGAAGTTCACTTTGTTCTGTATTGAATGGACGTGTTTAAGAAAACACTTGCTTAAATGTTGGTCTGGGTTTTTTTTAATGTTCTAAAGAATTTGTACTGGACACCCTGTTAAGTTTCTAATTGCCAGTGTCTTAACTATAGCTGTCTTGTTTTAAATAGGAATGCAAAAGCAAGACAAAGCGTATGCTAGTAGAGAAAATGGGCACTGAAGAGACTGACCTCGGCCTAGGCTGCGAAGTGTCAATAACTGGTGTTGAGGAAAGCACCATGATCGCTTCTCTATGCGACTTGCTGGAGAGACTATGGTCTCACGGTGTGCAGCATAAAATGGGCAAGTCGGCACTTTGGATGCACCTCACCAATTATCAGGAATTGGAGCAATGCAGCAAATCCACGAAACCTATAGACCCGAATTATCTGACGCCTGGTATGTATTATTTGTTAACTTTACGTTTTATGTTATAAAATAAGCTATACTATTATGGTTGCCTGGTAGAGATCGCTCTGTAGCGATAAGGCCGCCTATTGTTACCTTGTAATATTCTGTATACCTTTTTTCTGTTTTGGTTATTATATGTGGTGTTCAATAAAGAGTTTATAGTATTGTATTGTATACTATGACGGAGAGCCTCAAAATTAGAGGTATATAATTCCAGAGGAAAGAAGAAAATCAAGAAAACGTAGGAGTGTGTATTCTACTGCTGGGCTTCGACCCATCGGAATGATATGCCTCTTATCTTAGTTACACACACAGACCCACTTCACACATACCATTGAACTGCTTCGCAGGTGTGCACATATGTGTAAGTCTTTGTTCACGATGTTTTCCTTTGCCGAAAAGGTCAACTAGGTCAAGGTAAATTTTAAATGTGATCTCACACACAAATTTCGAAAAACTTGAGGTGCAGCGAGCACGGATTCAAAGTCAGTATCCTCTGCTTGAGATGCCATGGGTCAAACCACTATGCTACCGCGGCTAAGAGGAATCGTTGTAAATTTATTCAAACCCTGTGAAACCGAGTCCTTACCCTTGTTAACATTTTCGCTTATAGGGGACTGGCTGTCAAATTATTTAGCTGTTCGTGGTACGATTTTAATCAAACGTTTGTATAATATGTTGTGTAAGTAAAAATTTTCGTCATTTTTAAACATGCAGCTTTGGCCTGGTGTGTGTTACGGAAACGGCTCGATTGTAAGTAGTAATTTGTAAACGGTTTTTACGCCGGAATCCTAACTCAAATCCAGAGAAATACATAAACTATTCTGAAAGGGTCACCGCTTGCAGAAAGCACTGCTTTGTACATTGCAATTCACTACTTTAAGAAAAGCTCTTATACCAAATCGGTTTGTAAACTAAACTGAATCTGAAGATTGTTGATTTTTTCAAACAAACTTTTTTAAAATAGTGACAATTCAAAACCTACGAAAATAGAGACACTTGTACACACATAAAACATTTCGTCGAAGTATTTAATACTAACGAGAACTGTGCTTAAGTATCTCCACATTCCAGATCTGTCCTCTGTGGGTGCGGAGGTCGAAGCGCAACAAAGCTCGAGTAGCAGCAGCCGTTCGCGTGACAGTTCGCGGGGCGGTTCGCGGGACAGCTCGCGCGACAGACTCAGCAACTCTGGCACGCTAGAGCGACGCCCATCTCAGCCTAACCCACTGCGCCCGCTGCCCGAGAGCCTCACCTTCGACATGAGGTAAGCCGCTACCGTTTTTCACAGGACAGTTCGCCCTTTAAACAGCCAGGGCCGTCTTTATCATGTCCTGGAGCACATTGACCTTGGAGCTATGTTCAAGATTGAAAAAAAAGTGATTTATCAGACTTTAGAGGCCCCTGCAGGCCGTGATCCCTAGGCATGCAATCGAGTAACGCGCTGAGTACGCGTGACCAAGTGAGGCAAATAATTGGTAACAGTTTTAAATGATTCACGGTTGATTACGCTACACTAGATATAATCTACGGCAAAAAATAACCGTAGAGAACCGAAATGGATTGCGGTTTATGTACAGCTTGGTTACCGGTTATTAAAGAAACCGGTTTTCGCACCAATTCAGGTTTTTTTGAGCGAAATTAACCGGTCAACTTGGATTAAAACGTCATATCTTGTCATCTCTCTTTAAACATTTTTTGTAGCCAGCGCATGCAGGAAAGAGATAGAAAGAGCATCGCGACGTGACTTAGAACCGGTCACCGGAATTATTTCAATACTTTTAATTTAGTTCCCTAGTTAATAACCGGTATTTCAAAATTTTTATCGAGTCCTGTGATGCTGACATTGTAATGCCTCGCTCTTTTAGTCGGGCTCGGTCGCGGCCCTTAACAATGGGCCAGTGTTTTTGCTGCCATCTTAGTATTATTATCCTCTCTGCGGTGTTAGTTAGATTAGCCTTTTTTCTGTTGTTTGCTGTCATTTGTATCCATGTTCTTAATTTTACAGGAACATCCAAGCAATGACAGACATCAAGACTGAGATAGGCTACGCTCGCGCCTGGGTCCGCCTCTCCTTAGAAAAGAAACTCCTTTCAAAGCACTTACGTGAACTATTGGCCGATACAACTCTGTTGCGGTCCCAGTACAAGAAAACAGCCTTTTTACGATGCGAGGAAGAAAGGGAACAGTTCCTGTATCATTTGCTCACTTTAAACGCTGTTGATTACTACTGCTTCACCAATACTTATCCCACAACAAGTAAGTTATTTTTAACACTGCGAAATACTGTTGAACAGACTTTTGCATTTATAATCTTAGTATGGATGTACAAAAAACAAATATTTTAGCCACAATCACTTTTTATGGCGAAAACCTGTATAACTTAATTCCTAGTGACAAAAGACTGTGTTTGAGTAGGTATCTAAAAGTTAATTTTATATCTGTATTTTTGCCATCAGAGCTGCCATATCGAGTGTTGATTGCACCGTCCAGGAAGGCGAGCCAAACGACTGCCAACTGCTGGATCGCTATTTCCGGCGTGAATGGAGACTCTACACCAAAGATACCAATACCTCGCAACACCAACGAATTCGTGTTTCACGTAAGATTTTAATTATATTTCGACTCGATTGTTTTTTACTCAATTCCGGAAAAGCCCAAAAGAAGGATTAGGTATTTTAAAACTGTCATTTATGCAATTATGACCAGTTCTACGTGCTCTGCTACAGCGTAATGCATTAAGATTTGTTTTCGCAGCAAGTGTAGTAGACAACTTTTATCTATGTAAATTAAACTTACTGACTAATTGTATTCTATTTATTTTGTCGATTATAATATTTAAGTTTAAAATTCAGTGCTAGGTAGAAGTGCATTCTGACATTTGCAAGCCATTTCAAGTTAAATATTTCAGAAATGACATACCCATGCGGAAGAGCGGACAACTCTATGGCGAGGACTTTAATAATCTATTCTGACGCTTTTTAAATCTATTTTAACTATTAGGGTGGGTTATATTCGGACTTCGATTGTTTCAGCATAAAAACTTGGGTGTTATATCAACGTTGCGGATCGGGCACGATAATTCGGGACTGTCGCCGCGCTGGTTGCTTGATCAAGTGTACGTTAGAAACGAAGTAACGGGACATACCTATACGTAAGTCTCTATATATTATATTACTAGCCTCAACCAGTTCTTTATCTTGTGGGAGTTTCAAAAAATACCTTTTATTGCACCTCTATGATGCCGAAAGTAGGTTATAAAGTCAGCCGAATACAAAATTTCTATATCAGCTAGCCAGCTACAATAAAATAGGTTATTCCTTGACACGTGATTAATTTCGGAAAATTCTAAGCTCCGTTTTTAGATGCTAAATCCATTTGCAAGAATACAAACACCATTTGCAAAACGTTTGCCATCGACATTGATCATAATATCTACTCTCGTATCAAGTATCTCGAGCCACCCAATTGGATAAAAGACTACTATCGGATAAACGAATTTAACGTCTCTTTGGTACAAAAGTGAATGCGCGAACTTCAAGCAGTTTCCGTAAGTTGTACGATGTATGTACATACACCAGGTTCCCATGCAACCGTTGGCTGGGTTCGGGCGTGGACGATGGGTCGACGGAGCGCCTGCTGGTGGCGGCGCGCATGCGCGGGGAGCGCGGGGAGCGCACGCCGCGCACGCCCGCGCCGGCGCCGCCCACGCCCACCTCCACGCATCTCTCCACGCCCACCATACAGCACATGATCGGTCAGTAACAAACAAATTAATACATTTTAGTAGTAAAAAATCTACGTGAACGTGAGCAGCGAGTGCTGTGAGGCCTAATGTAAAGCTGTATGCAATATTTATATACACACATAGTTGTTAGTACTCTAAGATGTGTTCGGAAGTGAAAAAAACTTCAACTTCATAATGATATCGATTTGTGAATCGTTATGACGCAATAATATCACTGCTCTAATGCTAGTTATTACGTAAGGTTTTTGAACGTACCTATTATAGAGAACTTATAATTTATGTGTGTAGAAAAATATAAATATAGAATAAAATATAAATGGCCTCAATAAACAAAAATCAGTGAAGCATAGCTTAAAAAGTAACAAATACTTGCTAAATGCTACTACCAAAAAAGGCTGCATTCAACATAATACTGCGCTTTTTTGACGCCAGTCGATTTATTCCAAAACTAAGCAAAAGCTTGTCCAACACTGAGGACTTGAGGAAATGGAAAAAAAAGGAAAGCAGCGCTGAGCACGGCTAGGAAGATTAACTTGATTTTCCTGGTGTCCTTTAACGCTTGCTTTGCCTTGCATTGGTGGACTTTTCCCAGCAAATCTCTTTGCTACCTCGCTCAGAGTTGCAATATGCAGAACTACTATAGGCTAAATGCACAATTTTTTTTTTATTCAAACGAAGTATATTTTAACCTTAATTTAATTTCTTTTTTAATTTAATTTTTTGTAATAAGTACGTAATAATAATATTTTTTTTACTCCTATTTTTTGCAAAGTATAAAATTTAACAACTTATTTTTTTTACAACGCATGTTTTTTTGCATGGTTCAGTTTCACCCGAGTAAGGAGCCGCCTTCGACAAAAACCAACTACTGACATGATAAAATATACAATATCGTAAATGCGATATATAAAATGTGTAAGTACTGTATCTGGGATCAACTACGGTGGCGGTTATTCATATTCACTGTTGCTTTGACAAGCTTTAGACTTGCACTATTCGTATGTAAAATAAGTTGGCAGCTTCAAAATGTGCTAACCATTATTGATATACATACATATTACGTAGATGGGACGACAATGCAAGTAGTCACAAAAAAGCTTGTATTAAAAATGAAATTTGTAACAATAACTTATTTAACTTGTAAATCTTGGATTCGTCGCATACTGACCCACGAGTCAATGTTACACTTGCCCAGCAATCTGCTAAAATACTCCAGAACAATTTTATTACACCATGTGTAAAGAAAGTATTGAAGTTAACGAAGTAAAAATGTATCTACGATGTCAAACTACCATGAAATTCGGAAATAATACCTCGATATTAATCTATAGTTGGGAATTAACTTTAAGAAACTTCTTAAATAGCACATCTGGGCATTTTTCTTAAAAGAAATCCACTCACCCTTTTTCTTGAATAACAAAAGCTGCTCATCATGAGCACTAAGATTTTAGTATGTATAAGGCAAAAAGTGTTCCAAAGTTTTAATACAATTTTCAACTTTCCATTTTGTTACACTCATACAATGTCTATAGAGAAGTACCGAAAAAGGAATTAAAAAATAGGACATCTTATACTAAAATCAATAGTGCTCGTGATTCCGAGCAGAACTATCATTGAAGTTGTATAATTCAAGAAAAAGACTGAGTGGATTTCTTTTCAGAAAAATGTCCATCTAATATTTTGGTTCGGTAGCGAAAATATTATCTGAACTATTACAGGTGATTGCGTCAACGCCATAGTAAAATGGCACTATCAGTCAAAGCGGGATAAGGATGCTAACTCGCTCAGCGTGCTTCTTTGCGGAGAGAACGGCCTGGTCAAATGTCTGGAACAAGCGTTCCTCTGCGGATTTAAGTCTAGCCGGCTATTTGGCAAAAACTTCTTCATATGGGACTACTTTGGTGAGCGATGTAATTTACAATATAGAAGTCACATAATACATACACAAAAATACATAGAGAGAATTTGCAAAGTGAGCAATATCTCCCAAGTAACCTTGACAATGGATAGAAGAATGGAACAAATTAAAGATGATGGTGTTTTTTTATAAACAATGTTAAATTATAATCACATACAATATACACTTACAGGTCGATTCACAAGAGCTGGCACGAATGGATTGAATGAGTGAATGATAATACTATGTGTGTATAACAAAATGATTAAATACAGGTTGGGGTTTTTTTCTTGAGTATTATGTACTTGTTTACAAGATATTAGGAGGCCCCTGAACAAGAACGTCTCTCACACAGTGACAAGTGACATAACTTCGTTCAATCCATTCGTGCCAGCTCTTGTGAATCGACCTGTACATAATAGTTATATACATAGTAGTACTTGTGAACGTAGTTTAGTACAATACTGACCATAAATTTACCATTATATTAATTCCACACTCCACAGCTAAAGTAAAGGACGAATTTAAGATGAGCTTATGTGACGAGCCTACAGCGCAAGCCAGTAAGAGCTGTGGCGTAGCTTACAACTGCAGGCAGGATCAGGAGCATAGAGCCATATGGCGCTGCTACTGCCATCTCATGGACGAAATAAACTCTGTCGGCCGGACGTTAGGCAAGGATGGGAAATTCCAGCTGTTTATTTGTTTAAGTTTGAGGTTTGTACCGATCGGTTATGTTGGCAATATGATCTAGCATCTTTACTGTGCGTAATGCAGCCTGTTGGTGGGGATTTTTATAACAAACATCCGTCTGTACATAAAAATATACTATTGGGGGATACAATCGATCGCTCAAGGCTTGATTTTTGGCTTTTCGATTACGGATCTTTGATAAGGATGTTTAGTCTATTGACCCAAGGCCATTGTTAGTAATAAGAAAATGAAGATTATTACAACATGTCCAGCCCTTTTACAATCGATGTGCTAATCTTTCTATTCTATCAAAGAAACATCCATTGCGTTTAATTTTTTTTATTCATCTTTTTTGTCGTACAGAGAGCACTGGCTGCACAGAATGCTGGTTCCGATGTCACTGACTCGCGTCACCGCCGAAATGTACGAAGAACAGAGTTTTATCCGCAAACGTGGCCTCCTCACCTTCCTCCGACAAATACTGGAACCCCTGGACGAATTCGACATAGTTCTAGAAAATTCTCTCACACAAGGTATTTAATTAATGACGTTCGAAAACTTCAATTGTTTATCGATATGTTTCGTTTTGCGCAATCACTGATCGAGAATCCTTACAAACGCACAACAAAGCACAAAATCATAATCATGTTGCTAGAGGACGTTCAGAAACTCTGATTTAGTATATGTATATGTTTTTATTTAGGTATACATATAGGGTATTTGAGTCCGGCATATGTGCGGGTTGTAGCTGCTTATATTTTTTGTTTTTAAATTGTTAAGTTTAAAACTCGATCTTAATCTAAGCCATTTTATTCTCATTTTAATTAAGACCAAGCACTCAAACACCCTATAGATTTTTACTCAATCAATTTTATTTATTAATCAAGCGACACAAAATACTCAAGTGATTATGAATTTGATATTACGTTTAGTTATGATTTTCCTAATAGGTTTAATGTAATTTAATATTTTTATGTCTTGCCAGTTAAACCCAAAGATTATTTTTTTACTATGGTGCTTATGAAAGTTAAGTTTTAATTATTTTAGGTGTATCTCCAATTATAAATATAAATAAATAATATTGTGCTTGTATAAAGCGTGATTGACAGTCAAGGAACAAGAGGACATCATCGTGTCGGCTTAGATCAACTAGGTAAACATTTGTAAATATTAACTGTCAACTTTTTCTTTGTAGAATGTGACAATAATGTCAATTTGTGGCATGTGTTAAATTTACAAAGAAGGGTCTACCTATCCTTTTATGAAACAAGCAAAGTTTTTAATCGAATTAACTTTTGACTATAAAATTTCAACGTACAAAGAAGGTATTGTTCCTCTTTTCTCTACTAATTAAAATTCGTGTTCTTATGTATGTATTTAAAATTATATCCTCGTGTAATTTTGAGGTGTTTTTCGATCTGATTTACGAATCTACAAAAGTATATTTTAAAGATAATGTAAATGCCTATTTTGGACAGTCCAGTGTTTATTCGTCTAACTCTTTGATCTCAAAGTTTTCATAGTTGCTCACCACCTACATAATATTCATAAAGAGATTTGATTTCGTTGACGTATTTCGTTCATTACACCAAACTGCGCTGTCTTAAATTAGTATTTAAGCCGTTTCGTGTATTTCATCAATAATAATTTGTTAGGTATGTCAATTTCTAGTTCAGTACGTTATTCTAATACTCGGTTAGGCGACGCAACAAAAGGAATTTCAAGTTCCAAATCAACTGAACTGTGTTAAGAATTCTGAGATTCTTTTACGGTTCCTGGCATTGTATTAAATCTCACATAGGATTTTAATACTAATAGCCCTCTAGCTGTAATGTCCATTCGAATAGTTTTGTTATAGGTGTTGCATCTCATTTTTAATTGTGACGGATTCATTTTCATATACGTTGCGCTAATGCGTGTTCTTATTGGAACGACCACTCGGCGGCTCCCTCACAGTGACTTCTTCGACACAATCAAGCGACGAGCTCTCGTCAGTTGCAACAAATATACAGGCTATCTCATGCCATTAACTATAGCTTTTCATTAATTTAGTTTAAACCAATATATTACAGGAAGCGTTCATAATAGCTAGGTAAGTTAGTGTTTAATCAGGGAATGTTATGTTACTTATTGTAAGTTAGTTTAATCGGTAAGATTTCCTTATGAGTTTATCTTTAATTGGTTTTAAAACTTCTACATTTTTATCATTATTTGTGTAATTTTTAGCTGTTTCGTTTAGGTAAGCCAAAATTTCATATTTTCACATAACTCTGCGTCCACCATTAAGACCTAATATTTATCAAAAAGCTTATTTTCTCGATGACATCTGGTCATAACTGAACAAGATTTAACATTATTCATTAAAAAGTTATGTTTTGCATGAAGTGTTATGCTTATGTGCTAGGGCAGCTGTTATCGAGAATATAATAGGTTAGTAGATAAAGAACACCAGCACTTAATAATTATGAGTATTTCTCTTACTCTCATATGGTTGAGGACCAAAAAGTTACACACCGTTAAAGTTGCGTCAGTAAGGAAATTAAAATTCGCTAACTTTTTCCATTGTGACACAAAAGTTATCCATACAAATGTATGACTAATTTTCGTGTCACAGTGGAAAAACGTAGCGAATTTTAATTTCCTTACTAACGCAACTTTAACGGTGTGTAACTTTTTGGTCCTCACCCATTTAGTGTGACAAACTGGCCGTTTATTAGACGTAAGGGCCCGTTTCACCACTCTGTGTTGAATTTCAGTTATCCAGTAATTCCAGTTAAGTGTCAGTGTCAGTATCTATGATTCCGTCTCTATTTATTACTACGGAACAGACAGAGACGTCATCATAGATAACTAACACTTAAGATAACTGGACCACAACAGAGAGTGGTGAAACAAGCCCTAACTTTGGCTACTTATGCAGCTACCTACCTTTTTTCAATATTTTGGTTGTGTTTTTATCATAGATTTTACTTTTACTTGACATGTTCTGGAAAGATTGATTTCAAGATGAGCTGATCATAAGTCGTACGTATGGTTTTTTTACTCTGACGTAATATGACGGTATGTACTTCAGCGTAATACATTTATTTTTTAATTTAATATTACCTACCTTACCTTACCTTTGCTTGACATTCAGTTCCGGCTAAGCTGTATAGCATAACCCCTATTTGTTTTTCGTGAAACTGTTGTTTGTGTCTTGCCGTCCTTGTAGTTGTTTAAAAAAAATGTTATCATATTTATATGCAGCTCTGTCTGTTACAGTAATGGCTACATGATTTTCAAAACATACTGAACACATTGCTAACTATTTTATTGAATCAGGCGTTACTTTGCAGAGGTCCATTTCAATGAACAAAAAATATTTACCTCGCTTCTCCGCTACTCATGTGCAAGATAACCAAACCTGTGCGATTTATACATATATGTTTTTCATTGCTAATTTAAATGCACGTCGATGATATTAAAATCCTGTTTGTATACACCCAAGCATTAATATATTTACTACTTACAATCTTCTATTATGTATACTCACATCATCAGACGCTCGGCTCACTTTGAGAGCTGTTTTCTGCGCTGTCATGCCTTGACCAGCGATGAGTAACTACGTGTTGAAAAAAAACCTTTGTAGGCAATGTAAATTATCGAATCGTATATTATGCACTCACCTATTTTTGTCACAGACTAATTTAGTCATTCATGTAATCATATAAGTAGTCAATACTGATATAGACGGAATTGCCCCTAGTACCTACAGTCGTCATCAGATACATTGGAGCTGTGTATTGTAGTATTTACTATACGATCGTATTCAGACATTTTTAAACATTGACTCCGGTGCTCTTATGTATTTGAAGGAGACTCTATGCTTGAGTTTATCTTGGTAATTAGACTTTTGTCTCTTTTCTGTATACTAGCGGTAGAAAGTATTTGAAAGAGATATGAGTTTTATATCAGCCACAAATCCTAGGGCCACTGGTACACTCATATTATACAGGGTGTTAGGTAATGAGTGGATAATCCTTGAACTATGGATAGCGGGCACTTAGGACATTATAATAAAGCTAAAATAGGTTTAGTAAAAGTTGCACGGTTTCCGAGATATTCGGACTTTTAGGTTTTTTTCGAAAATGAACACCCTTGTTCAATGTTTTGATCATAGCACCATTTTAAGCTAACTTTTTAAATTTTTTATTTTTGCTTAATATTCTCGGGTACTTGTGTGTTCAGATAGGCATTACTATTTTTGTGAAACTACATGGGATTTTTTTTTAAAAATCGCAAACTTAATTTTTGCCTTTTCAATCGTACATTGATCGAATTTTCAGCTCTCACGGTGAAAAAAAAATACACCACCGCCTAGTTGCCAATAAGCTTAAAAACATGCCGGTTTATTGACAATTTAAAAATGGTAATTACCTTTTGAATTTAAATTCAAAATGACAAAATAATTAAAAAAAAATACACACTCACCCACATTTTTCCCGGTTTACTTTTTGTATCACGGGCGTAGAACTCAAAATTTTTTGTTGCAAAAATAACATTATGGGCCACTTATTTAAATGCAAATGGCATTTAAATAATTCCAAATTTAAAAAACATGTCAACTGCCTTTTGTTTTTTTTTCGAATTCGATTTTGAATTTCGCTATTATTATTGCGTAATGAATGGTTAATTTTGCGTTTAGATCGTTGTGTTGAAGTTTTTTACTTTAATACTGCTTCGAACATAATACACACTGATAGAATACGCCCAAATGCATTACATTTATGGTGAGTGCCAAGGCACAATTTCACCATTCATTATGCAATAATAGCGAAATTCAAAATCGAAGTAGAAAAAAAAACAAAAGGCAGTCAACATGTTTTTTAAATTTGGAATTATTTAAATGCCATTTGCATTTAAATAAGTGGCCAATAATGTTATTTTTGCAACAAAAAAAATTGAGTTCTATGCCCGTGATACAAAAAGTAAACCGGGAAAAATGTGGGTGAGCGTGTATTTTTTTTAATTATTTTGTCATTTTGAATTTAAATTTAAAAGGTAATTACCATTTTTAAACTGTCAATAAACCGGCATGTTTTTAAGCTTATTGGCAACTAGGCGGTGGTGTATTTTTTTTTCACCGTGAGGGCTGAACATTCGATCAATGTACGATTGAAAAGGCAAAAATTAAGTTTGCGATTTTTTTTTAAAAAATCCCATGTAGTCTCACAAAAATAGTAATGCCTATCTGAACATACAAGTACTCGAGCATATTAAGCAAAAATAAAAAATTGAAAAAGTTAGCTTAAAATGGTGCTATGATCAAAACATTGAACAAGGGTGTTCATTTTCGAAAAAAACCTAAAAGTCCGAATATCTCGGAAACCGTGCAACTTTTACTAAACCTATTTTAGCTTTATTATAACGTCCTAAGTGACCTCTATCCATAGTTCAAGGATTATCCACTCATTACCTAACACCCTGTATAATGGTCCTAAGCGGTTTATGAAATAGTTACATAGATATTATTTAGCTCTCTAAGAGGTTGGTTTTGTCGAAACCCAGTAGCTCATAAACGTCCTTCATAATAAGTGTAGATCATTTTGTATTTCAAGTACCAAATTTATCAAAATGTGAAGTTTGTGAATGTCACTTTTTAATGACAGTATGGAGCGTCGATTGTCAATATAACGATTTACTGATGCTCTATTATTTTATTGGGCATCACAAAATTTTATAAAGATCCGCAAAACCTGATAAACAATTTATCAACGTGTCTAAATTCCACTAATTAGATTAAAAAGTCGCATTAATCGCATTAGTGGAAACCAATGAGATAAACAACTTGCATAATTCTCATCAACGTGATTAGCAATCTTGATTTATTTTGTTAAAGCCTGTCTAATGAATGGACGACGCGCCATAATGTCAAAATAACCCTACCATTCGTGCCAAATATTTGTAATGCAGCAAAAGTAAACTTAGGTAGGTATGTTATTAAGGAGCCAAACTTTAGGGCGATCTCAAAAAATGACATGCCCTTAAATCGAGGAATGTGTTCAAGATATTGGCGTCGAGCATGTCAGATTTAAACTTGTAATTACCTATAATCTACCAGGATACCAAATTAAAGTGAAACTTGATTAGTATCTAATACTTAGATCTTCAAACTTACATTTGCGGTATTTACCTTTGTAGTTAATTAAGTACCAAAGATATTCTATAGAATTCAGGAAGCGTTCGATCGAAACTGAAACTTTAGTAATAGAACATAGATTAAGAATGTCGCACGGAAAACTCTTTTAAAAAAGAACCCCCCTTTATAATTGGACAGCAATCAAAACTGATTGCAAAAAAAACTACCTTGTTTGTTGTCAAGTGTAAAATCACATTTCCTTTTTTTGACACATTTATTATCCTTAATTGGGTGTCGAAATTCTATATCTGGGCCCAAATTTAACCAAACTCCGAGTACGCCCTACATACTATGTGTTAATGAATAATGTAAGCTGCAATCTAATACGTTTGATTGACTTATGCAAAAATAAGGTAAAGTATTGTAACAAATTTAATGTTGGCGCTTCAAAATTATTGAATTGGTAATTTATAATGTTGTTCACTCAAAAGACATCTCAATATAAAAATATTGAATGTGTTCGTGTACATTACTGAGTGTTAATAGATATTTTATTTGCCGTCCAGCTGTCGATAAAAATTAATGTGCTAAGTAATTGTGGTCGCCCCTCAAATAGAGAGCTGCTTCAATCCCAACATAATCTTTTGAAAAATTATGCACGTCAAATCTGTTTTTATTTTAGAACGAATACTTAATTTGGTCTTTGGTGTACTTAATGAAAACATTGACAGAAAATTTTCATTCGTTTTTAAATGTAATTTTTGTCCACAACCTGGTTTAAATGTGTCACATTTATTGCACTCAGCCAAATACTAAAATATACTTTTTTTATTTTTCCCATTTATGTAGGTATACGTATGTATACATGATGTATTTGAATCACAACGGCAGCCCATTTATTTCATTTACTTTTCCAAGTCTTCCTATTAAAAATCAAACTAGGTATACTGGTACCAAAGATTTGTGAGATGCCCTTGTTTTGCGAATTACTTAGACTTAATAAATAAATGTCCAATAAAAGAAAGAATAATTAAAGCTTGTTTAATTTACCCAAGTCTGATCCCGTATTTATCCCGTGCTAAGTATACCACATACCACATTCAATGCCAGCAGGCGACCCGCGTATAGTCGAATTACGGAAAAGTATGGAAGTAATTCGTGTAGTCGTGTTTTTTTGTGGAATCGTTAAAGGGCACGACTAGATGGTTTCCCTCGGTTTGCACCGTTTCTATCATGTACGGAACACTTTAAAATATTAGGTATAAACTTCAGATGCCGTTATTTTGGAGTATGATAAAAGGTATTAGGCGCAAGTTTAGCCACGTGAAGGGTCCTCTGGTACATAATGTATGTTAATTAAAAAGGTGTACGATGTATAGAATTATGGTAAAATATTTTTTTCTGATTGCGGCTCGAGGATAGTTCAGACGGTTGGTGCAAACTTACATTAAGCTTTTCAAAGTATTATAAACACCCAGGTAACTTTGCACCCCCGTGCAAAGTATGGAACATGTTTTTTTCACTCTTTTTTAGATTGTACTTCGGGGGAAATTAAGATAGTCGTAAAAATTTATAAATAACACATATTTAAAAGATACTACATTCGCACTCAATAAAAAAAAGAAAATTTTAACTGGAAGTTTGGTAAACATAGTTCTATCTAAACGCAAGGAATAGCAGCGAACGCTAGGTAGCTGGTAGTATTACAGAACTGCATGTTCCTTGTAGAAATGTCATTTTTTTATGGGGTGCGAATGTAAATCAAACCAAGTTAAGACGATTGTGACGATTTTTACTAATTTCAAAATTTCCCCCGAAGTACAAAGACAGTAAAACATAGAAAACTACTTTCCGGGTGTCGCACCCTGGTGCAAATTTGGTATTGTGTTTTGATATATTTTCTCATCATTTCCTCAATTTGCACCGCGTTCTGTATTTTCCCCGGGGCCGCAATGCCAAAAAGTATATTTTTAGTTATATGATTTTTTTGTATGTTCCGTAGCTTGAATTGAGCTAAATAACGGGTGCAAATATAGATTAAGATGTAATAAAACGTATGGCAAATTGCACAGACTACACCTATTTTTTCTTCTTAGTTATTACTATTACACCATTTTCAACCAATTCCACCCCTTTCCGGGGGGGGGGGGGTGAATATATCAAGTGCTGTATTAGGTTTCATTTCTAACCCATACAAATCAAAAACAATTGTTTTTATCAGTTCTTAGAATTATTTCCTGACTTAAGTGAAATTTCACGTATTTTGCCTCCACTATAACAGCTGGCAGTGAATGCGATACTCCCTTCCCACGGGAAATTCGAAGCACGAAATTTTTCTTCTCGACTTCATATTCATAATTCACATTTCATAATGTACTGGAGCCCCAGTTGCAGGTGTAGTACGTTAAACTTATTAGCCGTCCTTGTCCTAACATCTAATGCTAGGGTAGGGTGAGAATAAGGCGGATAACTGTTAAGAGTACAATAAAGTCTATGGTGTAATAGTCTAGTTTGTTTATGGTTTTGTCATTTGTTTTATTCTTGTTACTAATATGGCTCCCTTAAGATAAGAATGTGTCGTGCTATTGTGTTCTCTTAATAAAGCAGCCAAACTGCGTTACAATCTGTTTCATTACTAAATATTAACAATAACACATACCTACGGATGACGACCATTAATGTTGTGTTGGAAACGGAGAGTAAACACGCACACATAACAATCATCATCTTCGTTACATTCTAAAAATATTCATCGTCGTTCCTGTGTAGGTATTTATTACTTGCCTATTCTAAAACTGAAGCTTGGCAAACAGAATTGCTGAAAGCTGTATCTCTGTATTGTAGGACGGATGCGGATGAAATTTGGTACACGCATAAATCGCTTGATCTCTGGTAGGTACTTGCACGGGTCCTTTAATTTCATTCATGAATCTAGCTAACATAAACAAGGACCCCGATCTATACTTATTCATTGAATGTTTCTATACTTCCATTAGAATTCAGTGAAAGCTCAAAATCTCAAGTGTAAGTTCTAATAATGGCTCACGTGAACAAAGCAACAAACCCGTTTAAAAAGAGCGCTTTCATGCATGGCAAACCTCATGTAGAGCAGTGGTCTGATATATACCTGTACTGTACTATATCTCTCTAATCTGTGGTCCGATAGGGTCGGCCACTGATGATCTTTACCAGGGCTACCCACATGGGTGTTAACATTCAAACATTGTAGGAATGTTTGCACGCATGAGAAAAAAACCTGTCCCATCAGGAGTTCGTTTGCTAACCAAAGAAGGCCTACCGAAGTTTGTTATACTTGTTGCATTGAGCTTGTTGCACAAATGCGAAGATGGGTAAAAAAATCGACACCTCGTAAAACGCAATTAACTTAAGAATACTTAGTTTGTCTTATCGTGGTCTTATCACTTATTATTCGTAGTTATGTACGAATGTGAATCGCGGCTTAATAATCACAACAAATGAATCAGTTTCATAAAGGCAGGTTCACACTACTTACAGTATGTTTCAATGAGGAAGGTATGGCTGACGCACATGACACATTCACTTTGACAAATCTAGAGGCGAGGTTTCATTTTTACAACCTGCATATTAAACGATTATCGATTATATTTTAGTTTTAATAACAATCTGTTCCATAAAAAAATCGACTACATTATAATTTATAAATAAATACCATT
Source organism: Pandemis corylana (assembly GCA_949127965.1). Classification (NCBI taxonomy): domain Eukaryota; kingdom Metazoa; phylum Arthropoda; class Insecta; order Lepidoptera; family Tortricidae; genus Pandemis; species Pandemis corylana. The sequence continues at coordinate 6,855,343 of OX421855.1, read as the reverse complement.
TCAATATAATAAAACTCAAGTTAGTTTCCCAAGATGTCAATAATTATAATTCCTATTTTACGCTTTTTGCCAAGTCATGCTTTTTCAACAAATAGGTCTTATTAATTATTTAACATAATTATGTAATTGATATTCTAAGGAATCTATTTAAAACCAATAAACTCGATTTGTATCGTGTAATGAGTGAAATAATGAACTTACTTAATATTTTAGTAGGTTGTCTTTGGATTTTTGATTACACACGATTTTAACGATTACCTATAGTTGTAACCAAGAAGCTTATATGTTGTAACAGTTCCAATCATTTATTTTCTCGATGACAGATGTAGTTTGATAGTATATCAATAGATAGTGTTGTGACCTAATAAGTGATCAGTAGATACGATATCGATCCAATTTTATAATTATTTAATTTCATTGACGATTACCTATCTATACTTATATTATAAAGAGGAAGGATTTGTATGTTTGTAATGAATAAACTAAAAACTACTGGGCAAACAAAAAATATTTCACCATTAGAATGCTACATTATTCCTGAGTGACACAGGCTATTTTTTATCCCAGTAAAAAATTACAACGCGTACAAAGTCGCGGGAACACATCTAGTTCGATATATTACAATACCGATACAATATCGATATTTCAATCATAACATCACTATTTGTATTCCCATAGAATGTAACTTTATTAAAACGTTTATTGTTTATCGTACTTTAAAAAGATATTACTGCATATATGGACTCAATTTGTCTTAGATGAAATTTATATGGGATCAAGGAACAAAATTAGGCAGTTGTCATATTTTTTATACCTCGCTTTTAAGTTAATTTTTGCGTAAAAAGCGCAGTTACATTCTACGGGAGCTGTCATCAAGAAAATAAATGATTGGAAATACTATAATTATACATAGTCGCCTCCCTTTTAATGACCATAGAACATAACCCTCCCTGGTAGCGCCTCGTAAGTAATGACATTTATTGAGAAATTATAATTACCAAGTATGAAATTATTTATATGTTATTCAATTCTATATTTATTTTGCTGTCAAAACTTTCGTGAACGCTAACAGTTACATTCTATGGATCTGTCAGCTATACCTTCCTTATTGAAACAGAACAGATCACAGATTAGAGAGATATAGTAGGAACAGATCGTACCGTACCTGATGTCAGTTCTTCACATAGCGAATCCGCTAAAATATTTAAGTGAGCGAAAGAGAGTTTCCCGTTCATGGTGAACAAATCACTGGTTTGAGGGTCTGAATCTGCGTGGTTCTTTATTTTTAGAAATAAAAACCTGGATCGTTTGTTTCTCTTCTTCATAATAAAATTTATTGTCTGCAGACAAGCAAGAGTTGCCATAGGCAAAATAAAATAACATAAGATATTAATCCGGCCACAATTAAATATGTGGATTGCAACATAAGGCGTGAACGATCGAGATGCCAACAGCCCAACCCGAATAATATATGTAACGCTATGTGAAATGCCAGCAGAACGACAACAATTTTTGTACCTACGGAAAAAAAGTGAGCCAATTCTACCAACATAATAAATTCCATTTAAAAAAGTTAGTAATCAATTAATTCACAGCTTTATAATGGCTTCAAATTACTAAATGATACTTACATAAGAAATTTATAAGAAAATGGGATTCACGGTATGAGTATTGATTACTTCATTATTTCAATACTCTTTATTTTGTAGTGCCTGCACATACTAAACGCAGAAACGAGCGGAAGTGGCGCCAATACAATTTGTTTTTTAAAAATATTGATTTGCAATTCAAACTTGCAATGTAATCGTTTTCATGTATTTGACTGGGTACAAATGTAACCTTTATATATTAATAGTACAATTTTATTGCGTAAATTATTGAAAGTGAAAAAATCTATCAGTATATCACTGTATTCAGTAAAACTTTTGTTCCTTTCTTGAGGTTATGTTATAGATGGCGCTGCCTGGCTTGTTGTGCTGTGCGGTCGTTCGACGTTCGTATGTTCGTTCATAAGTAAAATGGCGGCGATTAATGTGAAAGGCGAAACGTTGTCTTATTTCTAGTTGTAAATAAAGTAATTGGTAATCTGAAACGTTGTTACTGTTATATAAAAGGAGGATGATTTGTTGCAAAGTGTAATTTATAAAGTGAACAGTTGTAAGCATTGAAAAATCCAAGTGGCTTTACACAATAGATCAAAACCCGTCGCAACGAGCACTCGAGGCCATATTTATGATGTTATCTGTTGTGTGAGCGTCCTCCGAAAGCACATTGATAAATGCTTACTGGAAATTAAGGCGATGGTAGGTTTCTTTAGTCATATGCACACTCATTCATGCCCATTTGTAAAAACCCTTCTCTATTGTTCCTACATATTGACGCTTCCGCGGCGTAGCGGCGGATTATTTTTATTTCACAACTCGATGAGAGTTCTTGGTTCTTTAATTTCCAGAATTTAATTCAATACAAATAGTGATTCCTCTATACTCAACATGATTAACCTAGTTATTCCAATATAAGTTACATAGATCACTAGTTAATTAATATTCTTTGAATGCAAATGTTTTTTATTTTTATTTTCAGGGGTTTTGTTTATGTGAAGATTGAATAGACAACATGACTTCAAGTGCTCCAATTTAGTGGTAGTAAGAATACATTAGATGTGCATTACAAACTATGGATGAAAGTGTGGACTTCTACTGACATATTGCATACATTGACACAAAACATAACAACACGGAGGTGGTAATGGATCCAGTAGGACCATGGTCAGCATATGCTTCCTACAATCGACTAGCAGGGGTTCAGGCCGGTGCTGCAAGTGGGGACTTTCATCACCACCTCGCAAGTGGAGGTTCAGGACTTGGTGGTCAGTCAGTGCCCTCCACAACCAGCCAACTGTTGTTACAAGCGGCGCACACCACAGCGTCATTGGCTGGGCAATTGGGTTCGTCAACCGCTTCACCCTTTAATCCTGGAGGATTTCTTTCTCCCCCGGCGGTTGGGTATGATGCAGTGTTCTCACCACTGTTTCACCATGCGAACCCAAAACCAGCACACTATAGTTCTTCCCTCCAAGCTCAGCATCGGCAAGTGATTGCTCAAGCTCAGGCTGCAGTTGCATCAAAACAATCTTCAGTTGAAACAGAACTTTCCTCATTAAGAGAGAATTATTCTCATCAAACACTAGCAGCACAAGGAACAGCATCATTTTTTGATCAACCTACGACGCCTGGTGGAGCTGGTGGACTTAATTGGCAAGGAAACAACCAACTTCCAAGTCCCTTTGGAATACTACCCCATGAAAGTGTTGTGCCCTCATCGCCAAGTCCTGCTACAACGAAGGCCTCAACAACTTATGATAATTTTAATGCACATTTTGCTGCTGCGCAGACTCTTAATAACCACCTTAACTCTCAGATTTCCAGTGCTGGTAAACAAAGTAATAGGTCAGGTTCACCAGCCACTGCATCCAAGCAACCGGCTTCCTCAACATCATCATCAACATTTTTTCAATCTCCTTCTACGTTTGGAAATCAGACTGATAATTCATACAGTTCGAGCAGTGCAAAGAGTGGACAACTTTCGTCACAGGACTATGCTGGAAGTAAGTCTTATTCAGGTTCTGCAAGTTCAGCTGCCCATTCACAACAATCGTGTATTGTGTCAACTCCAGCAGTGATCACATCCTCATCTTCCCCCAGCAAAGATTACCGATCCTCTTCCAGCACAACTTCCCGATCTTCTTCTTCCATTTATAATTCCCAGTCGCCCAAGAACACCACCAGTGAAAAATCTCCACGCCAATCTTCCACTAGTACAAGCAGCTTTCTTTCCCCTACCACCAAGCCCCCACAAGTACAGACTAAAGCACAAAGTAAGATATACCCAGAGATAAGTACCGAACAAAGAAAAAGTTGTGAATCCAGTGATAAACTTCAGCCTCAGTCATCCCCTATAAGTTACTCCATTATGGATGCACCAGGTAGATTGAGTTACAACAGTAGTACTGGATCAGCCCCTTCAAAATCAAACAGAATTGGTGGCTCTCAATATTCATCAAATCAAACCTCTAGTTTTAGGCATTATCAAAGTGGCAACAATGTTGAATCAGATTATCATGTTAGAGCTAAGAGTAGTTCTAGTACAGACACTGGCTACTCGAGTAGTAGTTCACAAAATGGGCCAGACTGTAATGTGGTGGCTCCTAGGAGACCCAGTCCTCTACAGGCACCTGCACAAACTTCTCCCCTTGGTCATGTGTCTAGTCCTGCATATCCTATGTATCATAGCCCAATGAACTCCATGAACTCGCCTCAGCAGCATGGTGACCATTACAGCAAAGTAAATGCGGCTGCGCCGCGTTCACCCTTAGACGCGTCTGTGTCGCGACCTCCATCTCAAAATAGTCAGGTAGCTTATCCCTCAGTCATAACTAGAGCACTAGGCATTGAACAAAGTAAAACATACTCTGAAAATCGCTATGAGCGTACTCAAAATCAAACCACCACTCAAGGACAAAGTTGTTGGGAAGGTGATCGCCAGGCGGCGAGAAAGTATTCAAGTAGTAGTAACGGTAATAATTATAGTAATAATGGATTATCTGAAAGTAATACTCATAATGATGAATCTGTATCTCAGCCCCAAAATACAAGTCAGAGATCTTTAAGTTTATCTGATAATAAACATACTTATTTTGATAGTACTAATGTAGCTTTACAAGATTTATCCAGTTGCCGTGGCGACCCTATGAGCATAGTAAAAAATTTGCAAAGCTTACAACAAAGTTGTCAATTACAAGACATTAAGTCTAGTAAAAATCCAACACCCATTTCAACAACCCCTGCTAAAATTACACCTCGCAGAAAAAGTACAGAAAAACCCGTGTCTCATAATATGAATGAGATATCAAACGCAGTAATGGCTGATTATTTGGCCAACAGAATTCCTCCACCTGCCCATAGCTCAACTAGTAGTCAACAACAGAATGGTACCTACTTTGATTTCGAAAGGTGGAACCTGCCACCACCTCCCCCAAAAATGTTTCCTGGTACTTCCGCATTTGGTTCGCAAGCATCGCTCCACGCCACTAACTTTAACCAACACCAAGCACTCGCCATGCAGCACGGACACGCACTCACTTACTTCCCGCCTTTCCACTTAGGACCCCATCCTGACTTCCAGTCCTCTGTGGAGTTAACACCATTATCGTCATTTAGTGAGACTCCACCTTCGGCTTCCTCGTCATCTTTTTCAACACCTGAAACTCGTGAAGAGGAACAGCCTAAGGTGGTAGTGCCTAATATAGAAGAAGAACTTGGTTTCCTTGCAGAACAACGGGCAAATGCGTCTTCGGTAGCACCCTCTTCACAGCAGCAGAACCTTAACAGCACTTCACAAGACGCTACTTCAAAAATAATGGAAAAAAAATTCAATGTGCCTGTCACTGGCCCTGGATCAGGTTTCATGGCTTCTTATTTAAAATTCTTACAAGGAGAGCGTGACACCTCTCCCCCGCCGGCCGGCAGAGGCGCAAGAAAGTCGACTTGGTCTCGAACTAACACCAATAGCAATACGAACAATAAATTATATCCTCATAATGACCACCCCAAAAGTCAATGTGACGGAAACCCCACGCAGAGTGCCAATGGCGCGATGTCTGCGAACGTAATAAACTCTGGGATGTCGCTGACGAACCCCGCAATGAATTCCGCACCGAGTATGAGCTCGGCAGCCTTAATGGGTGCTAACCAGATACAAGGCGCGTCATCGAATCTGCTCAGCTCGCAAGCGAAAGGCGTAGAGTTGGACGATCCGCGGTACTATATGAATAAGGACAGAAAACGCAAATATGACGGTGGTGAGGAGACCAGTTACGACGCGGAGGAGGAAGCGAGAAGGTTAAATAAACCGGTGCTGAACGTGCCCAGTACGCCCTTGAATGACAAGGGCAAGAAGGGGCGGACCGCGATGAACAAGCCGACGCCGTCCGCGGCGGTGGCGCCTCAGCCGGCCGCGCCTAAGAAGCCACGAGCCCCTGCGCCGCCGCCGGCGTCGCTGCAGGCGGCGCCGCAGCACCAGTACTATTACCAGCACCAGCCCGACGAAGGTGCGTTCAATTTACTAGATTTCCACTTGAGAAGTAGAGCGCGATGGTGAAGAGCTAGCCCTGAAGCTTGTATGACAGGAGCAAGCTAACTGCCGTATGGCGGGAGGTCGTGAAAACTTGTTACATTTTAACTGTGATACATTCTGTACATTTTATTAGATAAAAATCTATGATTATTAAAATTGTAAATAATTTCTATAAAGCGATTGCGTGTATCTTAGTAGAGTCGATATTTTTAGGGTTAGTCTGTAACAAGATTTCACTCGAATTGTTATTTAATGACACATTATTAGTGCCATTTTCTTGTAAATTGTAGAATTTGTGACTCTTGTCATACTCGCTACTGAAGGGGTGCTACCATTAATAATTCCAAAATCGTCGTATATTTTTTTATGGAATTAATACCAGTGGGTGTCTGTTGTATATATTATATTAAACAATGTATTGTATTTTAAAGTATTTGACTTTAGTTGGTACTTACAACTAGTGTACGCATATTCTTTGCTGTTAGCTGAAAGTGATTTTATTATAAGAATGAAATGAATTGCATAATAGATTGACAGCTAAAAATAAGTGCAAGATAATGTATTAGAAAGGCCATGCCCTGAACTAAGTTTTTGTATTTCTATTTAATTGTTATTTGTTTATGCACAATTCTCAATTATTATGTAAATACTTTTGTATAATAGGAGAAAACATAAAATAAACACGAGTATAATGCTACGATGTGTTAAATAATTTTAGTGTATAATTATTCCTGGTAGCACCCCTCTCTTCGCCAAATAGGGATAACATGTACATATCTAACTTATGTGATGTAGGATAACACTTGATTATGTTTAAATTTCTAAGTTATTTGAACTGTTTGCTGGTCACTCTGCCAGTCGATGTACATGTTATCACTACGATGATACTGCTCATCTTGGCAATCCCCTCCTACCCCTCCTACCTTTATTAGACAACACGCAAAACAACTGAGATGGATTAATTTAATTCAGTTTTATTGCACTTGCAATAGTTGCAATTGAGTGGAAGTCCATTTAGTACTTATTCGATATCACAAGGTAAAGCATCTATTTATTTTAAAATTTAATATCTAGTGCAGTAAGAAAATTAAAATCAATTCAAAATTTTAGTGGCACATGGCGCAAATTTGGGTTATGGAAGCTATGGGGCAGCAGACAATGACAGCAATTCGAACAGGAAATTACATCACATTAAATCGCATCAACAAATCAACACCGGTCAACTTGACAATTCTAGACCGATTGAGGAAATGCCCTATCAGGTATGATTGTTCTATGTTACACAGTATCATTATTAATTTTAATTTGACTTAAATTTTTGTTGGATACACTGGTATAAAGTACCTGGGAGACCGAGCAAAGTCACCTTTGCGTTTGCTAACCTCGGAAAAACGCGTTTTCCCAGATATGTGGCTTACCTAGAACGGTTTTACGCCTCCAAAAACCTATTTATATAGCCTTCAAAGCCCCCACTTTTAGTAAATCACGTAGTTCTTAAGACCGAGCCGCCAAGTCCCAGTTTTGGGATTTTAGGGGCCGTCCATTAATCACGTGAGGCTTGAAAAGGGGGGGGAGGGGTTTGACAAAAATCACGAAATGTCACAAGGGGGGAGGGGGGGGGGGGGGTGTAGTAAGATATCACGTGTATTTATTTTTTCATTATTTTTTCAAACGCGCGATTTTTAAATTGCAGTTACATGTATTATAGTAAAATGACACAAAAATATATCATGACATATACGTTACCAAATTAATATATAAATTCAACACGCGCGCTTGCGCGCGCAAGACAATTCTAGTTCTAAAAAAATTAAGATTTTTTGTAGATACGAAAAATACACGTGATGTTGGATGGGGGGTGGGGGGGTAGTCTTAAACCTCACCATGTATCACCAAGGGGGGGGGGGGGGGGGTTAAAAAATTAGGTTTAATTTCAGCATAGTTTTTCATTTAATAATTTAACACATATAACAACCAAAACAGAAAAAACGACGATACGAAACGATAGTAAGAAGTCGTTGGAGCAGTTTCCTAGATCTCAGATAAAATTAATAAATATAGAGAATTGTTTGTTTAAAGATATACTTAAGAAAAAAATGCGTAAAATTTCATTGGTATGAAACTTTATGCTTCCCCCTTTCATGTATAAATGAATAACGTGACTGACAACTCGCAGCTTGAACCACTTGAGCTAGAGACTTGGAATTTGGCAGGCCTTGAGTATCATAGGTGCACAAGATCCGACGGGATAGGGAACGAGGCAGAGCTATTGTTTTTTGATCATAAAATATACCTACTTTAACCGATACGTAAACCAAATAAAAACTAGTGTTTTTTTGCTCGTGTGCGTAGTTTAGCTAGTTTGCTTGGCGACGGTTAGTTTAATTTGTGTGAGTGCAAACGTATTGCATGCGTATTTTAAACTGGTCTCACTTTGCCACTCACGTCTTTCCTTTTTATTTGGTACATGCTTACAAATAAATCACGTCTTTTTCCCTTTATTTATTTAGTATTTTTATTTGGTGCGAGGAGATAAATGTATTATCGAGTAATAAAGTCAATCATATAAACATCTTCATATATAATAATTACGATTTTCATTCAAGTTAGTATGCAGGGGGTTTCGGGGGCGATACATCGATCTAGCTAGGTTTTATTTATAGAAAACTCACCAAAAATTACCATCCAGTCATCCGGGTTCTATCCTTATTATCTTTATGTGCTGATAATCGCATAGCTGCTGGTTCTACAAATAAACTTGATAAAAATAATCCCGTAAACAATAATAAGACAAATTAGGTCTTATACTCCGAAATTTTAAGTTTGTGTCGTGCCTCTTTCACTCACACTAATGAATACGAAATGGGAACTTAAATCTTACTGGTGCTAGGTGGATGCTGTAACTGTCAGGGTGATGAACGTTTTCTTTTGTTTAGTCTGGAGAGTTCGTTGCGATAAAAAGTGAATTAACAGAAATGTGGCCAGCTATTTGGAGGGTAGATGGCAAGACACTGTTACAAAAGTACGAGCCATTTGATGACAATGGGAAGGTCTTATATCGGAATATCTCAACAGTAAGTATTATCTAGTATCACTGCTAATATTCAAACTAATAAATAGTAAAGATCAGAAATGACATAAACAATGTTTTTTTCAGTATGCCGCGTGGAATCCTGAAAACAAAAAGTTATACACGCAAGTACCGGTTAAAGTCAGGTCTCAATCTCATTTAGAGACAATAGTTGAGTTAGTAAGAAGTGAGCTGCCTTTTGACGACTGCAATTTCATCGAAAAAAGGATGCTGGAAACGCAAATGTACCAGGAGAATTTTGAAGTGTACATACAGACTTTGATATCCCACGCGCTAGACCCGAACTTTTTAACGGAAATATTTCAGGAACAAGGTAAATAGTTGTCTGGCCTCTCTAACATAAAAAAAATTTTTAATGTGTATGTGGTCGACCATTTGAGGTTTTAGCACGCTCGTCGTTTTTAGGCTTCTATTATTTTTGTTTATCTTGCTTGACGTTAAGTGCGTCCTATAGTCAAATGTTTAAAGGAAAGCGCTGATCCGAATGACGAGACAAAACGGCGCACGTGCTTAGACATCATCATAACATGGCTAAAAAAAAAACTATTAGATCATACAGATAGCAAACTTCTCTAACAAAAACCTAAATGCGAAAAGCATCTTTCACACTGAAGTAAAGTAGCCTCATGAAAATGTTGAGCATTTAGAACCTTATCATTTGAAATTAATAAATCATTTATATCGTTAAATTGACATTTGACACGTCAAAGTGCTAAAGTGATTAACATTTTCTTGTATACTTGCGCAACCTTTAGTCCATCGTTAAATGCTCGAGAAGTTTATCTTTAAGTATTGCGGCAGCTACCTCATTAGGCAGTCAATATCATCGTGTGAGCCATGCATATAACGGTATATTGATGCGTATTGCACGCAGCGAATCCGGTTGATAAAATCCTCTATAGAGTACCCGCCCATAAAGATCGCACGTCAGTCTTTGGAAAGAGAATAAAATTGGCGTCACATAAGTTAGAGTGAGATAACGCTCTACGAAGCCGAAATTTGCCGAGAAGATCTATGTGCAATCTTTATGGCCGGGTACTGTACTATATCGACATACCGTCTAGTCCATCCGAGTACCTTGGCAGCTACCTAATCGCATCGCTTATCATCCGCAGATGAATACTTCCTGTCTAACGTGAAGACGGTCGACGAGGTGACGGAAACGATGCGAGCGCGGGTGTCTAGCGGCGGCGGCGGCGGCGGCGCGCGCGCGCTGGACTCGGCCGTGGGGACGTGGCCCGGGCTCAGCGTGGCGGGCGGCGCCGGCTCGTGCCGCGCCTGCTCGCGCCCCGCCGTCGCGCGCCTGCTGCTCTACGGCCAGCCCTACAACCCCGGCACGCTCGAACCCGTGCAGCCTGACGCGAGACTTGCCTATGAGAAGGTAAAGGAACGATCTTTAGAGCGTTTCCACATTAATCGATACGGTATCGCTCCCCGATGCAAAATCAGAGCAAGTAAAAAAAGTAGCTGTAGCCCGCGACTTCGTCTGCAAAGAATTCGTTTGTCGCAATCCCGCGGGGACGCAATTTTCCAGGATAAAAGGTGGTATATGTGTTATAAGTGACCCTTAATCTTTGCTCGTCAGTGTATGCGCATGTAATATATCCAGGGCTAATATATTGCACAAAAATTTGCAAAGTACCTACCTACCGATCATTGTGATTAATAAACAGGTAAATGCTAATTAAAAAATTTTAATTGATTGACCACACTAAATTGCCACCTAACAACAACACATGTTATCAATCCCTTTTCATAATTGTGGGTATTTTTTTTCTTCATTGAATGATATTTCGTCATTAAAAATGGCATTGAAAAGACACTTCTCATAGTCCTCGTACCGGTTAAATATATCGGAAATACCGAAAAATTTACTTGAATATAAATAGTGCTTAAAATAGGGTATCGCTCCAACTACCACACTACTACTACTATCCACATAAATTCGTCGTCAAGAAGACATATTAAATGTACACAAATGCAACTGGTATTGCCTAAATTTAATTATTTATTCGAACACCTGCAAATCCTTGTACGCAAACTCTTTTAGCTGTTACTCTACTCTTGGCCCTTATATCTCATTTCGTTTTTCAAACTTACTTTGCTTTCTTTAAGCAATTAATTCTTCTTTTCTAGGATTTCCTAGTCTGCGCGACGTGTTGCGGGCGGGTGCAGCTCTACTCTAGGATATCCCATCAGAAGTACCTTATGTATGGAGAGTGCAGTAAGCGGGTGGCCGGCAAGCGCATGCAGAACCCAAGCAAAGACACCACCCTTATCCTCAACGAGCTGCTAGCCGACGAAGTTTGGTTATCACAGGTAAACTAACAGTTTTTAAAATTAAACAGATGCATCGCCAATCAATGGATATAGTTTTTATGAGCCCTGTCAAAACAGAGAGAGAGAGAACATTCACCGTTTATTTATTTCATAGCAACTCAAAATTAAATTTTATAATTGTTCGAATATTACTCTTTCTAGGGCTATAGTTACTTCGTTTTTTTTATTCATTTTAAAAAGGGTAAACAATCAAAAAGGGAAAAAAAATGTTTTTTTCACGTAAATAACAGCCAGTTTCAATGTGAAACCTCTGAATTATCGTGATTTATTTTGTTACTAGCTTTTGCATGCGACTTCGTCCGCGCAGAATCAAAATTTGTGCTAAAACTTCTTCGTTTTTCCCATCGAAAATGTACAAAAACCAGCCAAATGGGGGTCGTACTTCAGCACGAAGGATTTTGTACTATCTACCTACCTCAACGAAATAAACCAGTGTCTCATGGACTCCATTATTTTTTGTTCTGTGGGTCAAAGAACATGTCTACTAAATATACAAAGTATATTTTCTATACCGTCCTTTTATGCCACGGGAAAATTGGAAAATCCCTTTCTCTTTGATCATCAAGGAATATTTCTACCAAATATCAAGATACTTAGCAAGTCAGTTACTCTTTTTTCTTATCCCACGGGAATTTCGCAAAATCCTGAAATAAGTTTTCAAATATAATAATTATCTACTGGTATGCCAAATTTAAAGGTCCTAGTAATAATATTTAAGGAGATAAGAACATTTTAAAGTAATAATATTAATCCCTTTTTTATTAATATTCAGCAGTTTCAGATTCCCTATTTTTCAGTGGACTGATATACCACATTTATTTCCTATCCCGCGGGAACTATGAAAAGTCCCTCCGTAGTGCACCTCTATGATACATACATACATACATAAATCACGTCTTTATCCCTTTACGGGGTAGACAGAGCCTAAGGTGACAAGACCTAAAGATACAGAAGCAATATTTACTTACGTTGCGACTTTACATTACGTTGGAACTATGCAATTAAAAAGTAGCCTATAACCTGGCCGGTGATTTTCTCAACAGATTAGTAAAGTTTGCATCAAAAGCCGTTTTCATGTGATGCGCTCGCAAATATACAAATAAAAATTCTAAAAGCTGGATCCTACGATGGACCAAAATTCCTCTGGAGCCCAGACATAATCGCGGGCAACAGCTAGTATTAAATAAAAATACCTTTTTGTATCTAAACCACAATCTCAAGTGTTTTTCTTATAATTTCCAGCTGTTTCGTGACGTGCGGCATTCCTGGGCCGAGGCAGAGTCCTGGGAGCGCAAAATGCGGCACGCGATGTCCCGGCAAATGATTTAACGTTAGCAATAATACTTGTACAGTGTCCACCGTCACGCGTCATCCGGACTGTCCTATCTCTTTAAACCTGTCAGATACGTATTGAGCGCGTGTATGTAATTTTATGTTTACTCCTTTTAGCATTTAACTCACTTGGCTGGGGCAGGATCTACAGTGTTTTTATACATCACATAGGTTTAGTTGTATTTCGGGAATTCTTGGCTATTTTTATTGGCTGTTACTTAGTATGTATCAGTTTTGAATGCTCCGGTGCCATGTTTTATGCGATATTAATATTTTTTCATTGTTAGCTATTCTATTCGATACATTTAAGGCCTAAAGTGATTATATGAACAGTTGGCAGTCATGCAATTCAGTTACCAATGCAGCCTTATCGATGTAGTGAATGTTTTACCGCGAAACATACTTACATGCGGGCAAATAACCACACTGGACAATTAATTTTCATTTATGATTTTTAAAAGCAAAACCATTGTTTGTAATATTTTCGATAGATGGCACTGCACGTCAATAAAGGCGTTTGCAAGCGACAAGATTAAAGGTTGTCGCACACGTAACCGCTCATCACCGGATCGGCTCGCAATCCACCAGGCGTCAACCATACGCAAGCACTTAACAGACACGGTTCAGCACCTCCGAGGTGTCCGCGCGGCTACGGCTAGGTGACATCGCGCTTACGGCTAGGCGACAGCGCGCTTAAAGCGAGGCGGCGGCTAGAGCTGATGATGATCGATGATGATATTGATGGTCATTCCACGCGGGGAGAACGATGGCGGTCTGCGTGCCGTCCCCGTTCCGGCGGCGAGACGCAAGCGCGGCGGCGGCCCGACGTAAGCTCGATGACTGCGAGTTGCCCGCGCGCCGCTTGCGGATTACCGGCTTGTGCCGAGGCGAGGCGATGCTGTTCCAATGCCGATATGTGTGCGTTGCAGTATGGAATATCTTACAAAGAATTCTGGACTGCTCGAGTTGAGGCGGCGCATCCGGTGCCGAGCGGTTATGTGTGCGACAACCTTTACTCGGAGTGGTTGCCTGGTAGCACATTGGTGTAATTGACAAAGAGGTAACCACACTGTGAGCCCAAAGATGTGAATTCAAACCCGGCAAGTACATCCGAGAAACATCCACTTTAAAAGAAACATGAATATTAATTAAAATAGTACACGTGGTTTTGGCACATTACGTTCGACAAATAATTCTGTGATACTATTGAAACTCCTAAACATCTATTTCTAAGCTATAACATTTTGACTGTCTTCGGATTGGCTGCTTATTTTTACAAATTTATTAAACTTGCCGTGTTATAGTATTTTAAATGTGTGGGTCAAATATTACAAGTCAAATTTGACCTGTCATATCCTAGTGGTCGGTTTGACTTGAAATTTGCGAAACATATGTGGGATAGATGACAATTCAAGTATAGTCAGCAAAAAAGCTTGTATTCTTATTACAAATTCACAACAATTTTCGTCTGTTGCCTATGTCATGTCAAACTACTTAACCGCTTAACGCTTCGACGCTAGTGCCAAATTCTTGGGCGCTGAAATAGTTTTAAGTTTAGCGATAACCCAAGGGCTTCGTCCCGATAAATTACTCAGACGCGGAGAAAGTCTGGTGCAATATTTAGTGTGTTGTAAAGACGGGCCTGTATTGTAGTGGATGACGTCAGTCAACATACATCGGTGATAAATCGTACATTTCCAAATTGAGCTTGCCTAAGCCTCTAAATCGCGGCGGTTACGTTTAATGGAGGAGAAAATGGTGATTTCTGTGAATTTGAGTAATTTAAATGCAGGTGGCAAGACAGAAATGTGCCGATGACGAATTCAAAAATGGACACACTCGGTTCACATATTTTACCTTAATATAGATCCGTGGTTGCAAAGCGAGGTTCCACGTAAATTGGCAATAAACTCAGTAACTGAGTAAAGCATATTGCGAGAGAAATATCTTGAGATATTTTTGCATGTCAAAGTGTACTATTGTTTGTACGAATTAAGAAACCGTTCTGTATTTGTCCATTGTGTTTATTTGTACAAACCGGTTTGCGAACCGCTCAAGTACACAAGGCCTTTTATAAAATACGTACCGTATATATACACTATTTTAAATTCCATGTAAATAACTTAGATAACTACAGGAACAATAGTAGATGAGTACATAGTTTTGGTATAAAAAAATGCTGTTGATTATTTATTATGTAGTCCTTGTGGAATTTTATACCAATCAACGTTAATTTTTGAATCAACAAAGCTGACAGATCAAATAAATTAGCAAATCAAGCTTTGTTTTTATTAACCTTTCAATGTCCGATGGTTGATTTCCACAATTACAAAACCAATCGTTTGGATCAGACTCACGGCATTCTGTAAACATCACGGCTGGTATGAGAGACATGTTGAGTTAAAAGTAGTACTAATACAGCCGACAAATTTATTTCCTCGTATCGTGGTTTTCTTAAGAAGTGCAGCTAAATACAAGCTAATAGCTACAAGGAGACTAGTATTTTTAAAATTATTTTATTACATTCCGGAAGCGGCCTTTGTCGTAATGGTAGTCTCACACTTGGGCTGTAGTGTTGAATAACGTTATAAAACACGATAACATTGACTAACTTTTCGTAAAACTTTGCTACAACTTGCAAGTTTATTAGGAAAATTGTGATAAAATGTTATAAAACCAATGTTTTATAACAGTATACAACACAACTCCGTTTTGGGAGCACCATAATAGTGGAGTAGCTTTAAAAAGGGTGATGCTTTGTTATATAAACTGCTGTTTGAGAATCATTTTAATTCTGACTATGAAGCTTAAACATTTGATTGGTACTCGCCGGCTTGATTTTTGATTTGGTTGGGGATTGATTAATGATTTTCAGATATTTTTAATGGTTGTAAGACCAGGACTCTACATTGGAACAATTTTTAAAATCGATCAAGACTTCGATAATTTTGATATTATTTAATATGTTTTTACTTCATTGTAGTGGTGCATTCTTAAAATAATCTATAAGGTACCTAAAATGTTTTAGCTCTCTAGAATTTTCTCTTAGTTCAATCAGTACAGTACCTACTTCAAACAATGTTTTTGTACCCACATACTTTTAAAATTGTAAGAAATGGTATGCTATTTTTTTAATTGACGATTTCAACCAACCAGATCATTCCTTTTTTAACGCGCTTTTATTAGGTCGACCTGTATTCGATTTGTTTCAATTTATTATATTGATTGAAACTGAAATATTGAAAATATGTGTGACACTGTGTATGTATTATGATATAGCAAAACATCAAGTACACGTAGTAAACTCGTTAATTTTTCAAAATGTAAAATAAGCCGCGTCAAATACGCCAAATGTTAATGCTTCCTACGATCAATAATAATAAGTAGAAAAATTCAAAAAATAATCGCGGAGATTTGACAAGTTTGGAAGAGCGCCCAGTTTACTAAAAATCACTCCACTTTGTTGTCCCAGTTATTAATAAGGATTGTATTTATTTTATGAATTTTGGAACGCTTAAATTTGCCCTTATTTATTTATACGTGAACAAAATATGACGATATTATATTTCTACTTACGAATAAGTACACTATGAAAAGATATTTTGTATAATTGCATTAGGTTGTATAGGTTAATATAACACAGATTTAGGTACAGGTAGGTAGTAAATAGTGAATAGATTTGTATAAATTACAGTTTCTGTCAGTATAAAGTTTGGAGAGAACTTTATTTATTTGCTTAGAATGGACATGATCACAGGTCTAGGTCGTTGATTTATCATCATTCTTATACATAAGACATCCTCAATAAATGGCAATTTTAAGAAAACTTTCTTTTATTTTCTACTAGCTTCTGCCCGCGACTTCGTCCGCGCAGATAACGTCAGTGACATACCACCTTCATCCACTCATTTTTTCAAATATTAGGTCATTATTTCCTATCCCGTCCTTTCATTCCGCGGAAAATTTGTAAAATCCCGAGATCCCGACTCAGCGCTTCTCTTTGATCTTCAAGGAATATGTCTGCCAAATACCAATGATCTGTATTAAGTAGCAAATCGTATAATGATTCGTTTTATTTCTTATCCCACGAAAATTTGGCAAGGTCCAAAGATCTGTTGTCAGAAATTATATTTACCTATTCGTATGGTAAATTTAAAGATTAAAAAAAAGTATCCTACGTCCGTCTCCTGGTGCTAAGCTACCTGCCCACCAATTTTCAGCCTAATCGGTTCGGCCGATCTTGAGTCATAAATAGTGTAACTAACACGACTTTCTTTTATATAAAATATATATATATATATATATGTGGTAATTGTCCGATGTTTAGAGGAAAGTAGGTGCACAATTAAATAATAAGTCCGAATAACGATGGAACGTAAATTTACTGCACGTAATCGTTACACACTACAGATACACTTTAGTACCACAATTTACAGAAGGAGAAAGAAAGAAAACAGAGATAAGCGTAGGCAATAAGTAGCTACGTAATAATATTGAGAGCGCGAGCGGCGTGCGTATCGCATGGAGTGATCGAAACCGACTGGCGCGGCGGCGGGGCGCAGCTCTGCCGGTCGGCGCGTTCGGATCGAGGGGTCTGCCCCCCCTGCGCCCGCGCCTAGTACATAGCGGGCGCCCGTTTCCATTGCACGATATTTTTATTACTTTAGTCCGCCACAACACTCCCCCCTAGAGACCGTCTCTACGGGCGATAGTAGTCGGGCGGGAAATCTTACTCTGCGTCCAGATCGTGTTGTAACGGTGTGTTCTTTTTTATGATCTTGATGCTCGTGCTCGGGTGTGTTTTCGGTGGTTCCCTTGCTGTTGTTGCCGTCACCACTGTCTAATATATATGCCGGTTTGAGGCGATCTATTGTTACCGTGACAGGTTTGCCCTTCACTGTTAGTTTAAAGACCTTGTCGCCTCTCTTTAGAACGGCATGTGGGCCGGTGTATGCAGGTTGTAGAGAACCACGTAGAGTGTCGTCTCTTAAAAATACATGGCTGGCTGTAGCTAGGTCCTTGTAAATGAAAATGGTTTTATTGCAGTGGCGTGAGGCTGGTTTTGGTTGAAGTTTTCCGGTGAGTGTGCGAAGGCGTCCAATATACTCGGATACATCAGTCGTTCCGTGCGTACTGGGTTCAAAAAAATCGCCTGGCAATCTAAGTGTTTCGCCATATACTGCTTCAGCTGAAGATGACTGAAGGTCCTCTTTGTATGCGCTTCTTATGCCTAATAGGACCAGTGGTAGTGCTTCGATCCAGTTTTCAGTGGTGTGGCATGTGATAGCTGCCTTCAGTTGCCTGTGAAAACGCTCCACAAGACCGTTGCAAGCTGGATGGTATGCTGTTGTCTTTCTATGTTCAAACCCGGAGATTCTTGCTAAATGTTGGAATAAGGCGGATTCGAACTGGCGCCCTCGGTCTGTGACGATGTTTGTTGGGCAGCCGAATCTGGCTATCCACCCTGACAACAGAGCTTTTGCCACGGTTTCAGCACTGGCGTCGACGATCGGTATTGCTTCTGGCCATCGCGTAAAGCGGTCTACAGCTGTGAGGCAATATCGGTATCCGTTTGATTGTGGCATTGGTCCGATTAGGTCTATATGGACATTCATGAATCTAGCTCGTGGCAGCGGAAAGGTATTCAAGGGAGCTGTGACGTGCCTTGTTATCTTGGCGCGCTGACATGGTAGACATGCACGTGCCCATTCTCGGCAGTTTTTTCTGATCCCGGGCCAGACGTAACGTTGTGCGACCAGCTGTGCCGAGGCATTTGCACCGGGGTGACTTAGTGTGTGCAAATTGTCGAAGATTTTTTTTCTATATTTTTCTGCTACGTATGGTCTTGGGGTTTGCGTGCTTGTGTCACAATATACCTCAATTTCTGTTCCAGGCAGTTTTATTTTACTCAGGCGCAGAGACGTGCTGTTTTGGAGAAGTAAAGGTAATTCTGGATCTTCCTGCTGTGCCTCGGCTAGTTGGGTAGAGTTGATAGGACTCTGGATCTCTTCTATGCGCGACAATGTATCGGCCACGATATTGTCCTTGCCCGCGATATGTTTTATATCCGTAGTGAATTGGGATATAAAGTCCAAGTGCCTGTACTGTCTGGGTGAGCAGTTTTCCTTGCGGTTGTGAAACGCGAAGCTTAGGGGTTTGTGGTCTGTATATATAGTGAAATTTCTGGCTTCGACCATGTGCCGAAAATATTTCACTGCTTCATATATGGCCAGTAGTTCCCTGTCGTACGGTGAATACTTTTGTTGGGCCGTGTTAAGTTTTCTCGAAAAGAATGCTAGTGGTTGCCAGAGTCCAGCCGTCTGTTGTTGTAAAACTGCTCCAATCGCTGTATCCGATGCATCACATGCTATCCCGAGCTTCGCGCGACAATCAGGGTGTGCTAGCATAGTGGCGTGGCTCAAGTTCTCTTTGCATTTGTTAAATGCTTCCAGTGCTTCGTTGGTTATGTTGACTGGGTGGGAGCCTTTAACAGAGCCGACTAGCAGGGAGTTTAATGGGCCTTGATCTTGAGCGGCGTTGGGAACGAAACGCCTGTAGAAATTCAGCATCCCTAGGAATCTCCTCAGTTCCTTAACTGTTTTGGGAACCGGGAAACTCTTTATTGCGTCAACCTTTGTGTCTAGAGGTTTAGTCCCGTCTGCGGAGATGGAATAGCCCAAGAATGTAATTTGCGGTACGGCGAATACACATTTTGTTGTATTAATTAGGATGCCGTATTTTTTGAGCCTATCAAAAACTGTGCGCAGGTGTTCTTCGTGATCTTCATTATTTTTTGAAAATATCAAAAAGTCGTCTAGATACGCATAACAGAAATCTAGTCCTCTAGTCATCTCATCCACAAAACGCTGGAACGTTTGCCCCGCGTTTCGAAGGCCGAACGTCATAAACGGGAACTCATACAATCCAAAGGGAGTCGTTATTGCAGTTTTTGGTATATCTTCCTCGCTGACAGGTATCTGGTTGTACGCCTTTACCAAATCTAATTTTGAAAATATCTTGCAGCCTGATATATTGTGGGCGAAGTCTTGTATATGGCGGATTGGATACCTGTCAGGTATGGTTCGTGCGTTCAGCATACGGTAATCGCCGCAGGGGCGCCAGCCATTCTCTTTCTTTGGTGCTAGATGTAGCGGAGATGACCAGGGGCTTTTAGATGGTCGTGCCGTTCCGTCCGCCAGCATTGCTTCAAACTCTCTTTTTGCGATTAACAATTTATCAGGTGCTAACCTTCGTGGGGATGAAGACACGGGTGGTCCGGGGCTAGTTTGTATAAAATGAACTGTGTTATGTTTTATTTGTTTCTGAATGCCCGAAGGGTGAGTGATCTCTGGGTACTGTTTAAGGATGTTGTGATATTTGGAGTTGTCGGACATTATCTTCACCGAGCAAAGGCTATCCGATGAGTCCGTCAAAGTTCCAATGGCTGATAATGATGTAGTGCCGTCAACCAATTGTTGATGTCGAATGTCGACCATGAGATTGTAGTATCTTAAAAAATCGGCTCCGATGATAGCTTTGGTAACGTCTGCTACGATGAAGCGCCATGGGTAGTCTCGACGTAGTCCGAGATCCAAGTTTAGTTGAGTGTAGCCAAATGTGTTTATAATTGATCCATTTGCTGCGCAAAGTTGGTAGTTGGTTTTAGGGCGTCGCTGTTTGAGTGCAGTGTATGGGAAAACGCAAAGATCACTACCGGTGTCAATAAGAAATGGTGTTTTTGTCTTGCGATCCACCACAAACAGGCGACCTGATAGGCGCGGGCAATCGTCTGTCGCCATTACTGACTGCCCGGTAAGTTTTCCGACGGGAAATCACATGGTTTGTCGCACCTGGTTGCGTTTTTGCCGAATTTTGCGTGATACCAGCACACTGGAAACTTGCGGCAGCTAGAGGCAGAACGAGTGGCAGACTTACTGGGTTTACGATTCTGCCGTGATTTCGATCGTAACTGGGGACGAGATCTATCCATACCTGCGGTCAGGTCTTGCATTTGCTTCCTGAGCTCTGCAATTTCTCTAGATAATGTGTCTAGAGTTGAACCTGGGACTGCCGTAGACGTCGAAGCGACTTGAGGTACCTGGGGCACTATGTCGTGAACACGGTCTGCTAAGTCGGCCAGGATATCTCGAGACGCCGTAGGCTGTGCAGTGAGAACGGTTTGAATATTACTCGGGAGGCGAGATTTCCATATTGATAACAGTATGTCTTCTGGTAGTGTAGGGCCGCCCAGATCGCTTAAATGTCGCAAAAATTGTGAGGGTTTTCGATCTCCAAGCTCCTCGTGCATCAGCAGCTGGCGCAGTTTCTTGTCCTTAGTAGCTGTAAGGCGCGAGGTGAGTTCCAGTTTCAGTTTTTCATATTTGTTCGTTGCTGGTGGTGATATTATAATATCTTTCACTTCCTTGCAAAACTGCTGGTCCAAATTGCTAATGACGTAGTTGAACTTGGTTGCGTCAGCCGTGATGTTGGAGAGGCTAAATTGGCCTTCGATTTGAGCGAACCAAATTTCGGGCTCTTCTGGCCAAAATGGGGGAATGCGAACACCGACCCGGCAAATTTCGGATGGTTCAGTGGAAACGTGCTCTGTTGTTTGTTCATTTTTTCCGCTAGGTCCGCCCTTGGAGCTTGAGTCTTCGTTCTCGTTTCGCATTTTCTAAGGTAGGTAACTTGACTTGTTTCACTTGTTTTCTTCCCGGTGTTCTGAAGGGGTCACCAATGTGGTAATTGTCCGATGTTTAGAGGAAAGTAGGTGCACAATTAAATAATAAGTCCGAATAACGATGGAACGTAAATTTACTGCACGTAATCGTTACACACTACAGATACACTTTAGTACCACAATTTACAGAAGGAGAAAGAAAGAAAACAGAGATAAGCGTAGGCAATAAGTAGCTACGTAATAATATTGAGAGCGCGAGCGGCGTGCGTATCGCATGGAGTGATCGAAACCGACTGGCGCGGCGGCGGGGCGCAGCTCTGCCGGTCGGCGCGTTCGGATCGAGGGGTCTGCCCCCCCTGCGCCCGCGCCTAGTACATAGCGGGCGCCCGTTTCCATTGCACGATATTTTTATTACTTTAGTCCGCCACATATATATAGATAATTGACCGATAGTTGACTAAGGCAGCATAATGTATTAATAGGTGGCAGTTTCCACTAAGACACGTGGATTTATCAAAATTAACCTTTGACAATGTAGCATTAAGAACCCAAGTGGGCATCAACCTGAATGACACCTACTCTAAAAAAGTGCCAAGTTGCGTAGCTAAGAACATAATTACTTGTCCACCAATTAGGATCGTGTATTATTGTAAGTCCGCATTTTGCCGTCTCATTCGCACTAATAGTGGTAATATTACACTGGGAGGGACGGTAGGTATACCCCGCAGTTTAAATTTCGAGAAATCCCCGTACTGTGAAGAAAACGGCGTTGTTCAGTACATGTGTGGTGCTCGTGCGCGCCGTAGTTACTCGAGAGATATCTTTTTTACCAGCTTTTATTTCATTCCACTTATCCCATTGTCTTGGAAGTGTATTTTATCGTGATGGGTTGTGGGCTTTGGAAAAGCTTAAATTTAAACTATGACCTCATAAAGACAGCTGTTGCCCGCGACTTCGTCTGTAAAGAATTCGTTTATCGCTATCCTGCGGAAACTGCAATTTACCGGGACAAAAAGTAGGGTAGCCTGTTTTAATCTAATGTACAGTTTGACAACAAAAATAATGCTCCACGATGTACCTGCGCAGTATACCAATTTTAGTAGCGCGGGAAACTCTGGCGCTGTTATTAGTCGATCGATTTCGTACCAACAATGGCAAAATCGTGTAAGCGGGACAGAGCTAAGAATGCAAAGCAAGCAATACTCTGCCAGTTGCGCTTGCAAATAAAGTTCAATATAGATTATTTACACGTTCGGCTACCATCGGAAACTGGTCTGCGCTTCTCTGCGCAAACGTATACTGCCGATGCGCATTATATTTGTTGTCAAACTGTACCAGCTATTTCCGTTCCAAATTTGATCCGAATCCTTCCAGTCTTTCAGCGTGAAAAAGGAACAAACATACACACGCACTCGCAAACTTTCGCATTTGTAATATTAGTAGGATAATATTATGAGCAATTTTTCAACCCACCTGCTGCTCCCTGAGAGCTCACGGCACTGTTTTAAAACTATCTATTTTTCTTATACTTAGTCCGAAACAAGTCGAGCATCATCCGTTTGTGTAATTATGATAGCCTCACGGCAGTTTCACGTTGAAAGACCAATGTAACTTGAATACAATAGCTATTTTAGCATACAGACACATAAATCAAGTCTATATCCCTTACGGGGTTAGCCTAAGGTAACAAGACCTAAAGGGCATGTTTAGCATGATTGTGGGCGTATACCTATTCAGGCGGAAAGACGAATCAAAATAATGACAGGTCGCCTATACCATGACTCCTAAGATTTTCGCCCATGCATGATTGATATGATTTTAGCATGTTTTTTTAAAATTAATCAAACAAATATTAATTCATAGAATACTTTTAATTTGCTTGCACACAGCCTCTATTGAGAACAATGTTAAATAAAATAAAATTGGAGGCTTGAATCAAAATAACCATTCAGCGACAAATCTTATTTCACTTTTACAGGTTTGTTTTTCAAGTATTGCAGTCATGACCTGTTTACTAAAATCACAAGAAGTTAATCAAATATGAAATACACTTCAAACTATAAATAAGCAATAACTGCTTATTAACATTTAGACTTCCAAAAAAACCTCAAAAAAACACTGTGTTACAGCAACATCATAATAGAAATTATGATTTATGACCGACATAAAATGATTCGGTACAGGAAAACGAACAGGTCTAACATTTTAACACATGTAATTAATAACCATTATTAACTGTATGAAAAGTACAAAGATCGATGAAATTTGGATAAGGTCCCGGTAATGCAAGTCGAGTGGCGTGTTCCTGCACTGAGTATCACGAGAGCGCAGGCGCGAAGCGGCCGCCAGCGCCGCGTGACATAACCTATATAAGAATCTAGAATTACGTAACTTATTATAATTGCATATATCATACATCTAAATTCAAGTAACTTATTTTTATTCAGTTTCATGTTTCATTATTTTACTTTTTTTTTTAATGTTTTTTAATTTATTTTTTATACCATAATCTCTGTTTGTTGTTACCACAGCGCGTTGTTGCCGGTGAAATCTGCCTTCCACAAACGATTTAGTCCATCATATAGTAATTATTTATGTTTTATATGGCGATGCCACAGATGAGGCGACGGATCGTCGTCGGTCGCGTGAGTTATTCGACGTTGTCCTGTTTGTTGCGGTTGTAGTTAGCGGGGCGCGGCGCGCGGGGCGCGGGCCGGGCGGCGCCGCGAGGCCCGCCTCGGCCGCGCGACTTGAACCCGCCCTGGTAGTTCTGGCTGTCGCCGTAGCGGTCACGGGTGCCGTTCTCGTGCTGGTCGCCCGCGTCGCCATTGCCGTAGTAGTTGTCGCCGCCGCGGCCGTGGTAGTCCTTGTTGTGCCTCGGGTAGCTGTCGCCGTACTGCCGGCTCTGATAGCCGTCCTTGTTGTTGCGCTGGTACTCGCCGTGCCGGTTGCCGTAGCCATCGTTCTGCCGGAAGCCGCCGCGGCCGCGGTAGCCGTTGGGGGCGCCCCGGCCGCCACCGCCGCCGCGGCCGTAGCGGCGGAATCTGTTCTGTCCATCGCCTTGGCCCTGAGTCTTGCGCTCGCCGGCGTCCTCCCGCTCGGGGCTCTCCTTCCAGTCGTCGTCGTTCTTGTCCTCGGGCGGCGCGGGCGCGGCGGAGTCTGCGGGCTGCGGCTCGGGGTCGGGCTGCGGCTGCGGCTGCTCGGGCGGCGAGGCCGGCAGCGCGGCGCGCGGCGGCAGCGGGGCGGCTGCGAGCGGCACGGGCGCGAAGCCGTGCTCGGGGTGCGGGAAGTGCGGCGGCAGCGGCAGCGCGCCGGGCGAGGGCACGCGCACGAAGTGCTGGTTTGTGAAGGTCTGCGTGGGGATGGGGCCCGGCGGGGACGGCTGCGCCAGCATCGGCGGCTGCGGCGTGCTCACGGGGCTGTCGATCTCGGAGTCCTGGAGGAAGAAGAAGTTCTGGGAGCCGATGACTTCGGAGATGGGCCTCTGCTGGGGGTACTGCTGCGCGAAGTAGGCGTGCTCGACCTCCTGCAGCGTTATGGGCGGCAGCGGGCGCAACGGGAAGGCGGGCGCGGGCGGCGCGGGCGGCGCGGGCGGCGCGGGCAGCGCGGGCGCCGCGAACACGACGTGCGGCTCGCACGGCACCTCCACGGGCTCCACGGGCTCGGCCGCTTCCTCCAGCACCACTACCGCTTCCTCCTCCACCTCTTCGGGTACGACGGCGTCGTTCGATGTTTTGTCGAAGTAGCCGCAGCCGTGTACGGTTGTGATTATCTCTTTGATATGAGTGTAGGTCGTGCCCAGAACTTCCTTCGGCTTGCCGTCGATAATGGCGTAGAGATGCTCGGCCGCTTTTGTTGTGTGAGCAGGGAATCCAGATTGACCTTCCTCGTTGACCTCGTGTTTAGGGGTCACCTCAGGATACCTTAAAAGTACAAATTGAAATAGTTTATAACAGCAAATTCTGAACATATTTATTAATTCGCTTTGACAGGCTGAAATTGGAGTGTGGTAAAAAGGTTAAATTTTGCAGATATGCAAATTTAGACTAGTCATACAAATTCACTAAGAAAAAACATGTTGGACCTACACAAAATCAAATTATAGCACAATGCATAGGCATTATTCATTATGGTTCTTTCAAACAATTCAATAAAACTTACAAATCATCAAGGATTTTGAGATCTTCTTCCGTCAGTTTTGCAGCACCATTGGTTCCATTGAGGAAGTCTTCTCTGGCATCAGAGTTGCCCATTTGCGTCAGGCAGTCCAGGATTAGAAGAACCTCGCGGATTTTGTTGGTATCAGCTGCATAGCGGATCCAGGTTTCCTGAGTTCATACAGAACTGAGTTCATAGAGGACAGGGATAACAAACTTATAATAAACCTTGTCAATCCAAGATAAATGTATAATGAAGCACTATTGTGGTAAGATTCAAGATACTTATTGGCTTCTTTTAACCTCCATCACAGCCTTTCCCAGCATCATAACCTTTATCCCTTATGGGGGGTAGACAGAGAGTAAATTGAAACATATTGCAAAACTGCAAATATAGATTTTTTCAAAACCTCTTGTTGTTTCCTAAACCTGATAACTATAACAGTAAGGGGCTAATGGGTATTTCTTTACCTAAACAATGCAGGTTCCTCCAATTAGCAACTTTGAATTAAACTGGCAGAAATTACATAGATGGAGAATCTTATGAATTAAATAGATCCAACAAATTTGAACAAAAGGGTTTTGAACAACAGAACTGTAATGCTTTACTCAATATTATTCTTTAGTATTTCTTGTGTATAAAACCCAACCATGCTCATAAATGGTTTAATATCAACTAGCTTCTGCCCGCAACTTCGTCTGCGTAGAATTATACATAAAAACCTTCCTCTTGAATCACTCTATCTATTAAAAAAAACCGCATCAAAATCCGTTGTGTAGTTTTGAAGATATAAGCATACAAAGGGACCTAGGGACATAGGGACAGAGAAAGCGACTTTATTTTATACTAGCTTCTGCCCGCGACTTCGTCTGCATAGAATTATACATAAAAACCTTCCTCTTGAATCACTATCTATTAAAAAAAATCGCATCAAAATCCGTTGTGTAGTTTTGAAGTTATAAGCATACATAGGGACATAGGGATAAAATAAAATAAGGTTGCTTTTTCTGCCCCTATGTAGGACTATGTAGTGATAGTGATAATTAGACACATTCTTCCTAAACCTTTACAAAATTTCGAATGGCACAATTTTAATTTAAACATCAACTAAAAACATAATACATACCTTCTTTGCTTGCTTTTTAGCTTCCCTCTCTGTTGAGATAGCAATGGACGTAATTTGCTTAGAGAGGTCTCGAGCAAACTCCAATGTTTGGGCCACCTCATCATATTTGGCCACTGCTATCTTCTGATCAGCATTTAGTTCTTTGCCGGACTTTTGTAAGTCTCTGTATGATGTTAACTTACTCTAAAAATTAAATAAAAGTACATTTCATAAGCAGTTAAGTGTTCATTTTCATTTCACATAAATGGCACTAATTTTTGGCAAGCCATATTTAAAATAATGGTGGGAAGAAGAGATGAACATTTCGCACCCTTCGTGGAAGAAAGACGTAAGTCCTGTAGAGCAGTGTTTTTCAAACTGTGGGTCGCGACCCCCTGGGGGGTCGCAAAGCCTCGACAAGGGGGTCGCGAGAGGTCGCGGAAACTACCTCATTCAATTCAAAAAAAGTTACTTACTATGCAAATGCATCAATGTGTCGCATTAATTGAATATTTGTAACATAAATAAAATACCTACACGAAAAAAAGAAGGGGAGGGGGTCGCGAAATATTTTTTTCATACTAGGGGGTCGTATTGTGAAAAAGTTTGAAAAACACTGCTGTAGAGCCTTAATAGGACTTACGTCTTTCTTCCACGAAGTGTGCGATTTTACACCATATCCGTACTATTTCTTAGTATATTGTATTTCTCCTTATTTTATATCTATGTATATTGAATGTGTGAAAATAAATGTTTCTCTTTCTTTCTTTTTTTTATGAACAAAGCAAATAATTGAAATCTTGTCCCAAATAACACTAACTGAGGAAAAATCATAATAATCTTAATGTTAGGGATTGTCAATGGATAGTTCAGCCAATACACAGGGTTCTTTTGTGTATGAAAAACAGAACTAACAGGAATATTTGCATAGATTTACGGCACACATAGAATGCCAATACCAATCATTTGCATATGCTTAAAACAATGTCCCATAAAACATGATAGATTTTGTGATTGCAGTTATGTTGAATGGAACTAACTATATACACATTCGCTTTAGTTAAAATGGGATGGGTGGTTCTGAGTTAAGTATGGACGGACAACCCAATCAAAACCAAAGCTATCAAGTTGACAGGCAAATCTTATTGATATTATAATTTGGGATGAGCAGAGGATTTTCAACCACACAGGTATTTGGCTTATGGTACAGTCACCATCAAATATATTGTAGCAGGCGAGGTCGTCAAATACTTCGGAGCAGCAATAAATTTGTTACACTAGATAAGGTTAATAACAAACAAACGCACAATCTATTGATGCAGTCAGGCTGATCGTAAAAATTTGAACATTTGTGGAAAATTATCTTAACTTTGTAACAAACAGTTTATATTACAGTGAATTATGCACTATAGGTGAAATCTTTCATTTTGACATGATGTATGAGCCATACTTCTGTTTTGTTTGGAAGTAGAATCTATTATTACAGACGTAAGGTTTATTTTCCACACATGTTCTGATCTTTATGGTCAGCCTGACTGTATCAATACCATTGACAATCTGTGCTTCCTGATCTTTTTACCTCATTGAATGTTCCGAATTTATTGCAAAGTTGCTGCTCTTATATTTATGATGAATTGCGTGTTCTGATGTTATTAACCTTATCTAGTGTAACACTTATTGAAATTAAATGCTGTTGCAAAATATTTGAGGACCTCGCCTGCTACAATATATGTGATGGCGAGTGTACAAACAGATATATGTTAATTATTATAATTAAATTAAAATGAACATACCATATATTTCGTTTTTAACTATTGAAAATATATTATGTCCACTCAAAGAAACATGGTCAAATCTGTTGTTATTGGTTAATGCAGATAGGTATGCCTTGTTAACAATGCATAGAAAATAAATACTAATCAAAAATTGTGACTGGATGCTGATGATGATCATAAATTGTTCTTTATTTTATGTGCATATTTATTTATAACTATATATAACTTAACTATTCTTAAAATATATATAATTATAATAGAAAAAAACCTGTACTTCATTAAATGCAAGAAACTGATAATTTGGTAAATTACTAAGGAAAATCTAACCTGTATACATCGCAATAAAATACCAGTAAATAAACTAGACAAAAAAACTTTCAACATGAAACTACCGTCATCACTCGACTTTTTATACGTGAGTTATCCATTTATGTGTAATGATAGACAAAAAAACACTACATAGTAGTATTACATTTGTGTTTTTTGAAGTAGCTATCACTTAATTTTTTTGTGTAGTGTTAAAGAGGAAGTGATGATAAGATTGGACTTAATCAGTGATTATAATTAAACTTGATGTTTTTATAACACAACATTGATGAAATCGTAACAAGTTTAACATTAGCTTTGCATGGTCTGGGGGATTCCCCATTAATTAAGAAAACATGGCTTTTGTTTCACTCAAATATGATGAATCCCAGCTTTCTTCACTTTTAATACTAAAAGACCATTATTATTATAATTTACCGTGTGTATGACTTAAACTTTTAAAAAACTTGTTTTACGTGTTGAATTCTGGAAAAACAAAGACACCAACACCCGGTTTCTAGACTTATGATAATGGTGCAATCATCAATATCAACATCACGTTAATAATAACTAAAACCATTACGTAGAATAGTAGCATTGATTATAAAAAACATGGGATATATAACACGTGTTACTTTAATAATGTGCCGGTTCATTAGAGACTCCCCTTGTTAAGGACTGGTTACGTTTCTCTTTTGTATCGTCAACACTGAGCACATGTAAAAATGGCGTCAGCGATTCATGGAAACTTATCCGCTTGATTTGAGGTCTAAATTACGAAGGATTACCCAATTATAATTATCATGGATATAAAGAGATACGTAATACACATAGGAAAACTAGGAAGTAGTTTACATATTGTATACAAATGCGAGAGGGTGTCGGTATTCTGAAGCAAATTAGCAGTATACATACCTTTCTTTTCTCCAAATTACGAATTTTATGTTCAATAATCGTCATGACTTGTCGTACTGGTGAATTATCCGTGGCCTCCGAAGAGGCCGGCTTTTCGGACTTAGGATTCGCAGCTGAAGGCATCCTTCACAGGCAACAACTTTTCCAGGATTGGGTATGGTGGTGGTTTTTGGAGTTATAACTTTACTATCTATAGATAGGTATAACCACAAACACAACTGTCAACGGACCAACGAATGAAAGAGGAAGCGAAACGACGCACCTATATTTTTTCAACTTGCAACATTATTTTTAGGCCAATTTCACATACACAACCACTGCTGATGAAGTATTAATTTGCTAGCTCTTTGCTAGATATTTTGCAGGATGCCATTCCACGTTTTTGATTACAATAGTGATAAAATAAAAGTACTCTGATAATACAAATTAGATAAATATTAAGTCAGCGTTTATGCCCACCCAAAAATACAAGGTAGGCGTCTTGCAAGGTGGATTTTTACAGTGATTGGAACCAAAAACACTACATCTCCATTGGTTCATTTGATCCGGAAGTGAAAAGGTTAAAGATTATTTTTTTGCAACCATTGTTGATAAAGTGCATCTTGGTTAATTATTTTTATCTGTCAAATTTAAAAAAATTTAGTCGTTCATTGTTTGTGGTATGTCAGTCAACTCATTGCAAGCACAAAATATCAAAACTAAACGCAAACAGTGCGGCCAATTTAATTACATTGCCGCTAGAAATGGCCACCTAACGTAAAAATGTTAGACAAAAATCGTTGATCTTACTTTCCTTTTGTATTTTTTAGAGTTTGAGGCAGATAAATCATTGATCTGTTTTTAAATGCGATAGTTAAAAAGTAAATTATAATAGTATGGCAAAATATTGGTGCCTTTGATTGACGGTTCTAGATACATCCCTCACCTTTTCCCATGGTACTTTATTAAACCATTAGGGCCTCAATTTAGCTAATTTTATAGCTCTTTTGACATTACATTTTTAGACTGGGACATTTTGGAGTTGGCAATACCGAATGCAAATATCACAAATCATAACCAAGTTACTCTATGATCACAACAAAACTTAAAAACAACTGTTTAGTAGAATAAATTCTACGTTCAGGTTTCATTAAAAAAATAATCTTCATAAAGTGTCTACTAATTTCATTATGTTTCGCCTTCCGAGGGTGAGTACCTTTACAATGCACCATTTTGTTGTTCAGTTAGGTTAACCGCAAATTTATTTGTTCACCGGCAGACACTTGGTTGTAACCGTGAAGGTTTTAAACAATATTTTTATTCATTTTGCGCTAATACTTCTTGTTTCGGCTTAAGTGTTTTTCTCACTAATAATATTGCAAGGTAAGCTTCAGCTTGATGAATTCCTCCTTACTTTGATGTTATAGGTTATGCTAACGTGAAAAAGCGCATTTTTCAGGTAAGTACCGTAATACTCCATCTAATTACTTATTTTGTATTTTAGATTATAGTCGCCACACGTCAATCCATCAGTGTCAAGTGTTCGGCAGTTCATACAACAGCTATAAGCTTTGAATCACAAAAAACAGAAAAAAGTGAGTATGTTTTGCTCGTCTCAAAAGGATATAATTAAACATATTTTCAAAGATTCACTTTGTTAATCCCTTGTTGTTTTCATAGCCATAAATCAAGTAACTCTGCTGGGAAGAGTTGGAGCTGATCCCCAGAAAAGGGGAACTGAAGAGCGCCCAGTTATAAATTTTCCACTTGCAACTCATTTCAACTACAAATATGAGTCTGGTGACATGTTGCACAGAACAGATTGGCACAGAGTAAGCATATTCAAGCCTGGTCTAAGAGACACAGTCTACAAATATCTTAAAAAAGGCCAAAGAGTATATGTAACTGGTAAACTATCCTATGGTGAAATTAAAACTGATGATGGCCAAGTTAGAACAGCTTCCACTGTTATTGCTGATGACATCATATTCTTCCAAGGCCAGTTAACAGATGTTGAAACATAAGATAGTCTAAGTATAATTATTTAGTATGTAAGCACTAATTAGTGATATCAGTTGGTTTAATAAAATTATGCCATATTTCTGTCTTTTATTTTTCTTTCATCATAAGTATTCTAAGTGTAAACAAATACAAATATTGCCAAGACATGAAAATGATGACGTGACCAGAGGCTCCCTTCCTGCACTGTCCTAAAGTTTAGACTAGACAATAGAGGGTTGATAAAAAATAATCTAGTTCTGAAGACTGTTTCTACTCGAAAAACTTGCAATATTATTATTGAGCTTGTCATACTAAATAGTAAGTTTTTAAGTAAATTTTTAAAATAATTATTGAGAGTTGCACAGTTGTTGAACTTTAACTGCAATCTTTTTTACTTTCACTAAAATCATCCCATGTCACTATAAAAACCTAGACAAATCTAATGGCAACTAATACTTAGGAAAAGCTTAAATTAAAAGCATGAAGCATGTCAAAAGTAAGACTTGCACACATGTACTTCTTTTCTATTTTCTTATTGCCTACTCTAGTTCTTAATGTCCTGTGAATCGGTCAAACAGTAACTAGAAGAGATATCTCAAAGAATAAGTTCACCTTTGAATGCGTTAACATTTTGTTTTGTCCTGCAATTTGTAAGTAGGGAACAGTATTGTTCATAGTTTCGCTACTGAACAAGAGATGGCGGTAGTATACATTAATTTAGTTTAGCACAACGTTACATGTAGGTTGTAAGCTTCGATCTCAGAACAATAACTAAAGCATAGAACCCGGACTAAAATAAAAACTAATTATTATAGTGCGTTGCTTCTTATTCCAGTGTACTGAAACGATAAGTTAAAAAGAGAACAAACTTGTCAGTTTGTTCTTATTTTTCTGTTTCGTACCTGTCCAAACGTCAAACTTGGTTCCTTTACGTCACTTGGTTCCGATATATGATGCCGATTTCAAGAGTCAGATTTCTTAGCCCAATGACTTGTGTTGAGTGTCAACTTAACTTGTCTGTATGTGCTTATTGTGCTTCGGATGCGTGAATGACGGACAACTGTTGGAGAATTTTTTGTTTATTATTGTTAAAAATTGATTAAATAACGAATATTGGTAAAGCCAATTACTTAGTGAAACTAGAAAATGTCTTGTGCAGTGCCAGGATGTAAATCTAATGCGTCCAGAAAACAAAATGATAATGCGTTTATAAGTTATCATCGTTAAGTGATTTTAATCAGCTTCAGGGTCGCATTAAAATATATTGAGAGTGTGTTCTATAAAATAACACCATTATTGAATCCTGTTTGTCAAAGATATCCCTATTTACATATTATTTTAAAGAAAATATGAAAACAGTATAGGTTATCTTAGTGATGTGCCTGTGATATCGACTAAACTGTCAATCGATATTAAATGTAAATATAGAGATATAATTAAATATGTTTAATTCTTTCAGTTTTCCGACTCCATTATTGTTCCATATTGTTCCCTTTCTTTGGCCATAACTTTACTATTTCACTTTTTTTTGACTTGGCAAGTTTTTACTAATCTATAGGTATGCATAAATGTTCCTTTTATAGGGTTCCGTATCCAAAAGGTAAAAACGGGACTCTATTACTAAGACTTCGCTGTCCGTCTATCAACAGGTTGTTCATGAGCCGTGATAGCTCGACAGTTGAAAGTTTCACAGATGATGTATTTCTGTTGCCGCTATAGCAAAAAATACTATGAATAAAACACATATGAATATAACAATAAAATGAATATTTAAGGGGGGCTCCCATACCACAAACGTTTTTTTTGCGATATTTGTTCGATATCAATAGCGGCAACAGGTAGACGCTTGAAATATTCAGTTTCATATTCACTTTAAAAATAGATAATTAAATCAAAATAAAATTAATATTTATCGGGTCCCATACAACAAACGTGATTTTTTGCCGTTGTTTTGTTACCAACCAATTCAAATACGAACGGACAAAAATGTGTTTTTGTTGTACGGTGAAACGGAATTCTCGGTGCGCGAGTCCGACTCGCACTTGGCCGATTTTCATAATAGATTTTTTTCATTATAATGATATCCGTTTAATATGTATTAATATCCACGACCGTCCCGATACCCATAAAAAATATCGATTGAAGACTAATCAATGACGGTTTGTTCCTTACACTAGCGAAATATATACATGTATAATTTAAAGCGCTTTGTATAGGTTACCCTGGTACGGAACAGACAGACGACTGTCTCGTGAATAGCATCTTTGTCTCTTTTTAACTTATTGTTTTAGTGCACTGGAATAAGAAGCAACGCACTATAATAATTAGTTTTTATTTTAGTCCGGGTTCTATGCTTTAAAGTCGTCGCAAAATAAAAGGCCCGTTTTGACAGTTCACGCCTATGAAGTTCTCTATTTTTTACTAATCGAAATGTTCTGAAGGTAATTATATTTTTCATTGATGGGTACCGCCCACTCGGCTAAGTGCTGTGCATAACGATTTTTTCATATTGTCCACAGACTATTAATAATCGGTTAAAGAAAAAAATAAATCGATCAAGATGTTTTTTTAAGGCCGACTCGCACTTGGCCGGTTTTATTTATTTAAATACTAGTGTTCATCAATCAATTAATTACTGAATTTCACCAGCTGTGTAGTGATCTTTACTGAAAATTATGAGCTTGGAGCTCCATGCCGTAAAGATTTCACATCGAATGCGAAGAAACTTTTTTCCCAGACCTGTTAGGTAGGTATTTGAAGAAATTTTCTAAACAGAACTTTAATCCAATGCAGTTACAATATATATTCAAATCGATCAAGTACTCATGCAAACTTGAATCGATTCATCGTGAGTATCGAGTACCGAGTCGTATGGTTACATCACTAGTTACGTCGCAAAGACAAATGTCAAAACGGGCCTTTTATTTTGCGACGAGTTTAGTTATTGTTCTGAGGCTTCGATCAAGTTGTAAGGTTGATAAATTGTAAACTGTTTTGACTTCTGGATCAGAGTAGATTTATAACTATTATAATTATTTATTTTGTGATACAGAATCATTTCAGGCCTTGCCTTACCACAAAACTCAAAATATCTTTTATACAACCATAAAATTATTATAGTTTTCTACGAGACACGTCAAGTTTTTGTGGTAACACGGCTAAGCTTTTAATTTAGGTTTCGTTCGAGGAGAGCGGTAAAGCAAAGCAAGTGGCGCCCTCTTTGAATTTGTTCTGTTAATTGTTGCTGTTCGCAGCTAGCATAAATGACCAAGGGCGTCGTCAAAAGGGGGCAGGGAGCTACCGACCAGACCGACTAGAGAATTAAAAAATATAATAGCCTTTATTTTTTGACCATGTTTACATTTTAGTGCCGCCATACTTGACCTGCCGATAGACTATACTTATACTAGCCCCCACTTAATCATCAGCTGCTGACACCCTTGTATGTAAATATATAGTATCAACCATCGCCAGCATATGTATGATTTAAATTTTTGCTTAACGACCATGTGACGCATTTTTACAAAATGTATTTATTTTACTTTCGGGTTACTGTACTGAATTAGCCATCTATCAGTAGGTACAAGTTTTTTGAAAAGGCGGTTTTCTCTCTCTCTTTTGTCGCAGAAAGATCTTTTTACTTTACCTCATGCCCACTAGCCTAGCCGGGACCTCACGAGCAAGGCACCTCACGAGGCAGCATGAATTTGTTTGACTGAAGGCTCAAGATTGGTCCGATAATGGCTGATTCACGAGGCGAATCACTCAGTGGACACCCGGCTACTGACAAGTTTTGCTCACTTAAATCGAACTAAATTAAGTAGGTACCTAAACCAGATTTCTGTTATAAAATATAGTTTCACTAGGTCAAGGTCGACGAAGGAAAATAATTCTTAGATTCTGTTAACATTATCTTCATTTATTTTTACGTAATAATAAATCTGACACAATATTTTCAAATGAAACACATGCTTATATTGTGTACAACAAGTTGGAAAATCATGGCAAGTACATGCCCATGTAGAAATAATTGTAAAAATACAAACTCGCTTCAGTTGTAATCGTAGAGTACATACAGAATGTACTGTTATACTAGGTACTTTGATAAAGCTCCACTTTTTGTTTTACAAATCATATACATACATTCTCTTTACAGTCAGTTTCTTAGTCCTAATTACTTTATTTCTTACCTAATATTTACAGGATATTTTATCTTTACTCTTTATGACATTTACCTATAATGATAAAAGAGATCACAGAAAATTGTAGCTGGAAATCTTTGAGTATAAGTAAGCCCTAGAATTTCTACACGTCTACCACTTTACATTTATCACAGTGGAAGTTTTAATGATTTCAAGGCATTTTAGGTAATTGTTGTCTGTTATTGTCAATTTTGTAAATATTTTCTCAATGACATCATAATTTACAAGCGAACATTGTTAAACGATAAGGGAAGCTGCCATTTATGTGGTAGGCTTTTAGAATTGATTCACATGCTACAATATAATAGTTTTGCCAAAAATAATCAATGGAAGACGATAATGGTATCTTTGAACAAATTCTACTGGTTTACGCTCCGGAGTTCGATACGTTTTCTTTTCAGCAGTAGGTAGAATACATAAAAAGAATAAACATGCATACAACTAAATTAAATTACAAAATGCATCAACAAGCGCGTAAGAATTTACGCACGCGTTATTGACTTTTGGCAACAATGTTTTCTGCAACTGCTTGTTTCTGAAGCAGCTGATTATCCATTGCACAAAGTTAAAACAGTCTCTATTATGTTAACACAAATAAACTCTTGTCCTTTTTGCTAACTACTTAAAAAGTAATTGACACTAAATATAAAAAGAAATCACTTGGCACAAAGGCTTTTAAGGTCCATACCCTGCTTTATAACTCCAAATACCATCTTAAATCTGTCAAAGTACTCTCAGCGATGTGTGACGTTGACCAGCCATTACAATCTCACCAAACATTTTATAGGAAGACTTCAATTAAATCCTATCTGAGAGGATTTTGACTAGAATTTTAGTGGGTGGAGCTGTTTGCGCACAATCATGCATTGTATATCTATCACGCGTTGCACTATTAGTGTCCGGCATGTATTTTCGACGATCATTGTTCACATTTTTCACTTTTGAGGTTTAAGGCATAATGTTCAGGAGTGTAATCGGGTTCTCGTTTCATCAGCATATTCTCTCCGATTAGGGCACTGATACGATGTTTTTCATGAGGCGTGGGCGCTGAGACTGGGTCCGAGCGCGCACGTTTGCGCCAGGGCTCTGCCGCAGCCATACTCAAGTCGGTTGGCATGTCCTCGTCCACGGCATCTTCTTCGCAACGCTCTTCCTTCATCTCTGTCTTGACAACAGGCTGCGGAGCCACACGCGTTGGGCTCATTTGTTGCCGCAAAAGAGAGATGTTTTTGATGTTTTTCAGTTCAATTGGATTTCTTAAAAACCTGTTGAAATAACAAAAGTTACATTCATATCACATAATATTAAATATCGGCATTGAAAAAAATGTTCTCACAAAGAAAGCTTTACTTACTGGTAACAGTGTCTTTCGCCTTGCACTTTTCGTAATATATTCACACGGTAGTAGTATCTCAACGCACGCGACATCTTGTCATAGTTCATTGAAAGATGGTTCTTTTGAATGCCCCATAACTTTGCTAGGCCCGCAGGGTCCACGATTTTAAATACACCTGTCTCTCTGTTCTTCCAAGCGATGTAATTTGTGTATCGCTGTGTTGGATCATTAAGCAGTTGTTGAAGGAAATCCCACAGTAGTCTTCCGTCTGAAAAATAATAAAATACTTACAACTTTGTTCGTATAATCAATAATAGTTAGTCCAATAGTCTAAATGTATTTTGATAACTTACTCGTATTCGATTCTGGCATGTCACTAGGGAAGAATTCTCTATGTTGAGTTCGGTAGTGAGAGTGCTGTTGCGTTTGATGGTTTTGCGAAACGGAATTCGTCATCGGGATATCCTTAGGTGAGCGCGGCTGTGGTGTAAATTGAGCCTCTTCATCGGAATCCGAATGGTTGCTGCCGGAGCTAGTAGTCTGCACCACAGCGGGTGTTGAGGGTGCATACGAAGGTGCGTAGCCCATTGATTCTGCTCTCTGAGGACTACCCGAACTATCGACGGATGGTGCTGGGCTTAATGTTACAGAATTAGGTTGAGCAGCAGCTGCAGCCGCGCTGTGGAAGTGGTGAAAGCCGTCGACTGCCCATGTAGGGGTTGGGGGATGAGAGTGGGGAGACGGCGGGTAGGGTGCGGCGCGTGCAGTCGGTGTCACTGGTGAAGATGGCATTCTGCCTAGGAGAGCAGCGTCACGCACCAACATTTGTAAAACGTTGTGTAAAACGTCACCAGCACCCGGGCAACGCTCGCCTAAATCCGTTTTGGTCAAGAGGCATAGCGCTTTTCCTACAAGAAAACAAATAATATCTTTAGATAAGATCTCAATTTCCATGTTATTAACGTCAATCGTTAATTTCGATTATTTTCTTACCATTCATTTGAAAGAGGTCCATGTCGAAGTTCGGCAAATCGAATTCTCTTTCGCACCACTTCAAGAAAACGGAGACATCTTCTCTGGTCCAAAGACGGGGTTCTGGAGGGAGGCCAGCGGGAAGCTGTGCCTTTGCGTCGCCAAGAGGTGAAGGCGGTGGCGGCGCCCAGGGTAGCGGGTACCGCCATAGAAGCTCAGTTGGGCTAAATGGAAGCGGAAGCCGCTCCATACTTGGCCCGGAAGGCAGTTGTAAACTAACCACTTTCATCACGATAATCTGCAACAACAGTAAACAATATTTGGGTACTGATTCAGCTTTTCAATACTTTTGTCTTTCCGTCTAGTATACTAAACTTGTTTATTTAATAGGATATCTGAAATATCTTGAACCAAGTGTAATCCATGGAATATTATGTAATACGATATGATAGCTAGTTTCCTACTATCCGCTTCTAGTCGAGATTTTTTTTGGATATAAATTTGCATGAATTTTATTGTTTCCCTACGCATCATAAATAATTTTATGACTCCGTGTTTCACTATATTTTCTTGTGCAAGTGGTTTATACAATTTATGAGCGAATAATATTATCGCGACATTTGGCACTTTATGTGATAAGTTTCTTGATTGTGGATGACAGTGCCTGAAGTTATTTGTAGTTGTACCTAAGTAATAATAATATTACACAGAACGAAGTTGTGTTCATATCGCAAGCACCGCAACACTAGTACCTATGTAGCTACATAGCAACATTCTGTTCGTTTTATTGTGTTCAGTCAAAATACTTTCCTACAAAACGAAGTTACAGGTTATTCGTTCTAATTTTTGTATTCTATTAAACAATTCGGTAATTGATTAATTGGATATTAATCATTACTATATTATTGCTTAGTTCCTTCTAGTTCCCGGCTTGTTAGTCGATCAGTTTATTTACTGTCCATGCTAACGATAATGCGGCC
The DNA here is from genome assembly GCA_949127965.1 of Pandemis corylana. Classification (NCBI taxonomy): domain Eukaryota; kingdom Metazoa; phylum Arthropoda; class Insecta; order Lepidoptera; family Tortricidae; genus Pandemis; species Pandemis corylana. The sequence goes on along the minus strand of OX421855.1, from coordinate 6,816,036 downwards.
TTTGTTTATGGTTGCCTTTTTTGGTTATTTATTGTAGGTAGTATAGATTTCTAAGGATGTTTTTATTAGACTGATGTAAGAACTATTTAGTTAATGTTGAACTAGAACTGTTCTAAAACTATTTATAGCGATATTTTAAAAATAAGTCAAATTTGCTTCCTAGGAATCAAAATTCGCCTTTTTTTTCGCATGACGTGGGGGCGTAGACCCTGTCGCTGTGGCATAATGCGCTGTGATATATTTAGGGTTGTCACCTGCTCAGGCGCAATTTTTATAGGGATCAATGAGGGCTTTGTTACATTGTAGGGGTGCGTATTATTATTTTGGATCCCCTGATCTCATGGGACAGGCTACGAGGAGCAGAAAGTAAGGGTGCGTGTACGGTAGTGGTGTTAATTTAGGGATCTAAGTTAATTTTACTGACAATGTTTTGTAGTTCAGTTTTTCCAACGTTGTACAAAATAATTTAAAAAATGAACAACCAAGTGTATGTGTTTGCTAGGTCATTTGAAGTACCTAATTTTAAAGATTTTGGTAGTTAGTTCATGCTTCGTTGCCGCATCCGAACTTCATATCATTAGGCATAGCATAGCGGCCTTATCGGGCGCGGTCGGAAATGCGTGAGTCCGCGATAGCGTGGTTCGTGATAAGCCCGATAGTTAGTTACTCACCGGCTAAGCTGATCCGGAACCGGCTGTGTTAAAAATCCTAGTATTAGTCGTCGACTGGATAACTTCAGCACACTTGCATCATAGTTCACAACACTAATAGCACAGTATCCAGTGTTCACAGAGCACCAGGCACACGCGTTGATGCGTCAGTCCCTCCAAACGTGTCGTGTTACGGCTCGCCGTAAACCAGCAGCGTATCTGAGGGATTAGACTCGCGGACGAGCGTTGCGGGCGGCTCTCCGGCGCGGACTGATGATGCGGTGCGGTGGCGGCGCGGGCGGACGAGCTCGTCCGCCGCTTCCCCGCACGCCCCTCCCCTTTGCTCGCCGAGCACACATTGCCTGCTGAGATAAAACTTGGGGAACAAGACGACAAATTTTTAAGTAGAACCGCGAATACGAGTGATGCTTCCGCAAAATGTTATCGCGATTTGCCGCCGATGACGAATGACGACGTTTGACTGTATAATTTTTACCTAACAAGTAGTTTTAATTGCTTTTATGAAATGCTATTAAGTACAAACTTCCTGCATTTCTTAAAAATCATAATTTAGAATACATGATGATTTGATGACTTTTTCAATTAAGAATTCTGAGTTCAGCTAAATTACGCGTTCTGCCCGTAGTGGAATAAGGCTAGGGCATGCGGAAGTGCTTAGTGGCAGAGTAGGCATTACGTCAGCACAACAGTTTTAATAACTTTCAATATTTCCTTGTTCTGCACAGTCGTTAATTATTGTGACATGACTGGCTTTAATGCTTTTTGCATGCAAAATTTGTTGTTTGCACAAGCTTAGTAGTTGATGTAGTTTTACTGTTTATCAGTGGGGCTTGTTCAGATATTTGAAAATCCCTACAATGTTATAACGGGCGTCATTAATTCGGAGAGGCACGCGTGTGTCGTGGCAGCGTTGAGACAAAGCACAGGAAATGTCTGAGCGGTCGGGCGGCGGTTTCCTGGTGCAGAGTGAGACAATATGAGTGCCAACCGGTTTCAGCTGAGCTCATTCGACCCAGCTACATCTTATAGGTATGTTCGGCAACAACTTAAGTAGGCAGCTGTTATTTTATACGATATACGAATAAGTCAAGTGTAATAACTTGGTATGTCAAATCAGTTGATTCTTAATCACATTCTGAGAAGTCCTATCTTAGTACCTAAGTCTTAGGAGTTAGATCCCGTATTTTAAGTGCAGTATTCTGATGCATCTAAATTCGGATATTGCTCACTTAATAAATAATTAGTAGGAATTTTAACAAAAGGCAATTATTATCAATTACGATTTCGACACAATACGTTACGATACGAACGACCCGTTACATTAAATTTAAATTACAGTAAATTTTGTTCCGAGTAAAGCATGATGACAATTAGGTACGCAATAACAATTAACTAATGCCAAGTGCTTTTTTTAATTCATTCCTGAGTATATCAAAGGCGTTATCTGGATCAGACGAGAGCTCAGCCAATGTTCGGCTTGTGTTAGTGAATATGTGCATGTTTAAATTAAACTTGTGTGTGCCCTGGCCGTCGTCCCACTACCGGTTCGAGACAGAAATATTCGGCAGCCAAGACGGAAGTGGCCTCGGAATCTTTACCTGTTGCTCCCTTCGCCCACCCCGCCTCGCCGCTCGCCCCATCTCGCTCCTACACTAGCTGGACGCCGTCGCGCGCTGGCGGCACGCAGGCGTCTATCACGAAACTCATGGGAGTTGTAAGCAGTAATTTGGAGTATAAAAGACAGTGTTGTGTAGTCGCACTAACTTCACTGCGTGACCGTGACCTCAGGCATTTTATGAACGTGATAACTTTGCGAAAAGATCAACTTGACGCGGCAAAACAGCTTATTTCTCGATTTAAAATTAATTGGTTAATATTCAGTAACTCTTTTAAAAGGAAGGATAGGATTTGGTGTTGTAGCATACTGCGGAAGTTCCTGTTCCTATGTACATACATACACTTTTAGTATCCGATGCCTACGTTTCGGAGCGTACGCGTAGATTTAAATTTGAATTATATTTGTACTCAAGTTTTTATTTGGTTATTAAAATATAATTTAAAGTCAACGCGTGTTCGATTGCGGCGGTCTATAATGAAACTTTCCACTTGATCTAAATTTAGATTCAGTGGGACCAAAATCAATGGACTTAATAATAATAATTTGATACTTACGTAGGTAGTACTTAAAATACCAAAATTAATTTAAAGAAAATATGCTATCCTCATTAATCATAATTTCAAAAATTTTAATCCTTTTTCGTTGCTATAACAAAAGCGCATCGTTTGCGTATCTTGTCGGAACGTATTTACAGCCGCCTACACCTGTACCAGCGTCAAATAAATCAAAAGCAGCGAAAGTGTCTAAAATATACCGGAACGACGCTTTATATCATGGGTTTACGATCGTGTCCCGGTGTATTTGGCTAGGTAATTACTTTGGCTTTGGTCGCTGCGATATATCTGACGCTGACTGTACGATCAAGTGTAGGTAGCAATATTGATCTCGAAAACAAATACGAGAATAGTTAAGCCGGAAATTAATATAGGTACGCGGGAAGAGGAAATTAGACAGCGACGGCCGTCAGCCACCGGAAGCATGGGGGTTATACAGGGAGGGACGCGCGAATCTCTGCTCAACTTCCGGTGATGGCCGCGGCCCGGAAAAGGAATGGGGCCACGTAGCGGAAGCGTGGACCCGTCGACTCGCGTCCGCTAGATCTATTTCTACTTTGTAACTATGCTATCTACTGGAGAAGGTAATATCGGAGCCAGACCATCATTTTAACAAACCCTTTTGATAAATAGTGAAAAAGTACTACATTTTATTTCTTGGCGATTATGCACGTGAACTCAATGAAATACCTATATGATAGGACCTCTAACTACACAAGTCACGGCATAATCATCTTATTATTATCCCTTGAGCTAAAAAATTTGTTTAAGAAGTTGTAAATTTTCAAATCTTTTCCATTCCAACTCCAATGTGTTTAAGCCCGTGGGTATTTGTTTTTAAATACATAGTTACTAAAGCGCATTGTTAATTAACATGTCGGTTAGTAGGTCAGCGGTGTTGTACCCGTCCGCTGTCTTAAAATTCAAGAAGCATCCAACGGTTGCAATGAATCACGATATCGCAGTGTTGCAACGGCTTCGTTTCACGCACTTCCGAGAGCGTGGTCTGTAGTCCGCGGCCCCGATTCACGCGTTTTTGTTTCTGGTTACATAATCGGGTGCCACTCGACTCCGAACTAGGCAATGATGTCACACCGCAACATTGCGCCACTTACTGCTTGTAGACCAAAGAGGCTCTATCAGGTAATGTTATGTTAGGTAAGAGTAGGCCGTGGCACAGCTTCGGATAACAATGACTTCGAAATCTTCAGCTCACGAAAACGCTCTGTTGCTGTAGTTTTAAATCTGAATCTGTTCTCTATCCCTATGCATTTATGTGTTCTTAATGCAGCTATAATTTACTCCAAACGTTATTTCAAATTAATACGAACCGTCTTTCACTATTTTATTGCGACTGGTTGTTTTTGAAGTAGTTTTCGTTATGAAATATTAGTAAAATGCCACGACATCCTAATAGACTACAGGCCCACGTACAAAAAATGGGCCGTCTCCAAAGTAAAAATAGCTATAATGATCGCCGACCTCCGATAGGAGATGGCACCAGAAGAAGAGAAGAAGAAGTACAAAAAATGTGGGTCATATGAACCACCAGGTGACGTATATAGGACGATATAAGAGCATAAAATAATAAGATTCAGCACTATGCCGTCACTTGTAAGCTGTCCAACTGGGTGCTGGTGAGAATTCAAAAGTGCAACCCTCGATTTTTTCCCCTTGTCGCATGATTTTTGTACGGCGTTGCGGAATAATGGATTAGAAGCTGTATTGAAACAGTATGAAACTGATGCCGTACAGAATGAAATGACCAAATTTACCCTGGAAATGGTCAGAAAATCAAAAAAAATTACCGACTTTGTGGCGTACCATTTGTACGGCATCAGTTTCATACTGTTTCAATACAGCTTCTAATCCATTATTCCGCAACGCCGTACAAAAATCATGCGACAAGGGGAAAAAATCGAGGGTTGCACTTTTGAATTCTCACCAGCACCCAGTTGGACAGCTTACAAGTGACGGCATAGTGTTGAATCTTATTATTTTATGCTCTTATATCGTCCTATATACGTCACCTGGTGGTTCATATGACCCACATTTTTTGTACGTGGGCCTGTAGTCTATAAGTGCCTATATCTTATAGTTTTTTTCCCTGTCGGTGTATAAATGCGTACACACAGGAAATAATTTAGTACCTACTGGAGTGAATTGTAATTAATAAATTACTACTCATCATTGAATACTTAAAGGTAAATCGAGGTGTATTTGCCTACAATGGACGGAAGTGAATTCAAAATTATGAAATCCTACGTCAAGTGTAAAACGATGTATATAAGAAGCATCTTAAGCAGATATACCAAACTGTGAAAGTGGAAAATTTATGAGTTAAACCCTATTGTTCTAATCTTATTCAGAAAGTTACTAGGTCTTTATATTCGAGCATAAACATTAGCTTTGCAAATATTTAATTTGTCTGCCGGAATAAGGTTCGTGACTAATAACTGCATTATTTTTTCTACAATTATTTGAGGACACGCGGTTTCTTCCTGCAGCCCCCTATAATGGTCGTTAAGAAATCGTCCACTTCCGTTGGCCTCTGTCGACTCCAACTCGACACTCGTCGTCACGCGATGAGAACACCAATCATTTTATTCAGTTCTTTAGATCTGTGTAATATTTTATCACACAGTTGCCCACTTTTTATAGGTAGCGAGGACGTTTCAGCCATGGTTGCAATTTGGTTTCTTTCTTTTACTTTCTACTGACAAGTTCTATCCCTTCCCTAAACGTCAATTGCCTTGATTTTCTATAAGCAAATATTAAACGACTTAGAATGTATCGCATGAAAATATTTTTATGAAACCAAAACGAAAACCACGGTACCTACCAACAAGTAGGTAAGACTGATTGAGCAAAATATATGGTTTATAATCTACTATACATTATGCCTATGTAGTTTATCGTTCGCTTATGCAATTAATCCACATTTTAACGAGTAACCCCCAGGGAGCAGATTCTATGCGCACAAGTGTCTCATGACATGACAAAGCGACCCCCTTCATGCATTTGGGATCAACGTGTTCGAAAAAACCGGGTCGGGAATGCACCCGTATGATGAAGGGCACAAGTTGCTGCGTATTGTTTGGTGCAACTCACTAACTTGTTGGTTAGAATCAATATTATAAATAGAGTGCTGCGTTTGTTTGCAATTCAATAATTAGTACATTATCGATAAAATTGAGCTATTTGATAAAACCCTATTGCAAAGAAACTATTGAAGAAAGAAGAAGTGTTTAGTTTTTGATATGGTTTGTTGACTTAAGTAATTCAGTATTGTACAGGTTTATCGTTGTTTTAAAAGCAACAAGACAATTGTCTTATGTTAACTACAAACATGAAATATTAAAACAGTAGGTAACTAGTAAGGTTCAGAAAATTATTCCAATTCATACGAAATATTTAAATTTAGTTTGTCTTTGTAAGAAGAATGCAAACTTATTTTTACGTAACTTCTTCGCCATATTTGGATGGAGTTTACACATGCGGCTTGCGACAAATAATTGTAATAATCAGTGTCGTAAAAGTATCGTCTGGGGGCTCGCTTGGCTATTTCCCAATCGGGGCCATGTGCGCGCGCTCCCACGCGTAGTTGACGCACAAGTGTGCGAGACGAGAGCGCCACATAACAAACCAACCTACTTGTTCGTATCGCCTCTCGCCCATGTGTGAGTACCAAGCTGCTACTTCCTGGTACAACGTACGAGACGCTTTATTTAAATTGTCCCTTTGTGTGCGTACGCAATATTATTTATATTCACCTACATCTATCGGTGCTGTAGCTATAGTGGACGAATATTATTACTTAAATGACACATGTGTGTGTCAATTCTCTTTTAATCTCCATTGTACTTCCTGATTACGTGTTAGTGTGCGTGAGCCACTTGTTTGAATGCTAGCTAGGGCGACTTTATCTCAGTGAGGGACAGAGTGCAGTGTCCTATCCTATTACCATAGCGTCGTTGCAAAAATGAGTAGTTTATTATCGATATTGTAACAAATATTCTCTATTTGTGTCGATACATTCTCGCATGACATTTGTGAATTTACGGAATAGTTGCTCGTTTTTTTCCAAAAAAAATTAACAGAGTTAACCGCTTATCTATTTCACTAGTAAACACCAACGGGCTGGGACGCCATTTCACTGCAAGGAGGTAGATTATAGCAAACAAAGACCTAATGTTTACATTCTCATTGGAAACAGGAAGCATAAAGTCCGTTGGAATATGTCTCAAGCACACATGGTTCTCGGTACAAAACAATACCAGTTCCGCTGTTGTTTGCAAACCGTGCCAGTTTCAGGAAGTGCTTACACTCGTTCGTTTTGGCCGATAAGTTTTTTTAACCTCGTTGTGTTGAAATTTGATTATTTATAAAATACTATTGCAACGCACCCTCATTTTCTTCTGATTAGGTACGGGTTTATGAGAAACACTAGATCACGCGTGTGATCTTCCAAAAACAATCGATGTCGATTAAATGTTTTTCTACCCTATATTGCATCCAGGAAAACGAGTGGACAGATGTGGCACAGCGAGCAGTTTGCACAATTCGGAGGGTCGCTCGGATTTACAGAGGGAGATCCTCACATTTTCACCGCCAAACCCTCCTGTCGCTCACATCTGTCACCTCCATAGGAGTTCAGATTAGACACAACGTCATTAATTGATTTCGGTGAAAGCGAAGGGTTAGGGATTACTTATGAATGTGTTATGTGATCTACACATGGTGCCCTCAAGTCGACTGAATGAAATATCCGCTTTAGGTTACGGTTTGTCGCCTTCCATGGATATCCTTGACGATGTATTTAAATATCTATGCCGGGGTTGTATTTTTAGCGTTTTATTTTAGCTGTTTATTTTATACAATGATTGGTTGATGAGGTTGTCTGATCTCGTTCACCGGTTGGTGAGCGTTTTCCAAAAAAAAGTCCACATTAATTTTGTTTCCAGAATTTAACTATTTTGGGTTTTTCTTACTCAGAATCGTTTACCCTATCGATCCTCATACAAGGAAAAATGTGTCCCAAAATTTACATTTCAGTTCGTCACTTTTTTGAATATAGGTATAGGTATGTAAGGAATGTGACGAAGAGGAAAAAAAACCATAGTAAAATCTGGGACACAATTTTTCTTGTATGAGAATCGATAGGGTGTTTACCCTATCGATTCTCATAAGTTCTCATAAGTTGATTCTGAGTAAGAAATAGGTACCCAAAATATTTAAATTCTGGAAAAAAAACTTGGACTTTTTTTTTGGAAAACGCTCTGCTATGTCGCAATTTCTGAATTTACTTATTGCAAGTTTCAAACGGCGGTGTGTGAAAATGCAAAAAACGAAGTCTCTATGCACGTAATAGCATTATTCAGTAGTAGCGCAGTGCTGTAATGCAATTACCTACATTATTTACACATGCATGTGTTCTCGAAGAAGCGATATGCAACAAGGGCACTTGCTGTGGGATTTGCGCAGTGAGATCTGGCGCATTTTTGAAGGTTAAAGTAATCCTCGTGTGTCGATTTTTTTTGATTTTCTGTTCTTTCAACGTGTTAGATATTAATACTAACTTGACTTCCTATTAGATAACATGTAAATGTAATTGATATTTCAACTACTTACCTTAATCTGTATCTTGTGTGGAAAAACACTATTATTTACTTTAACATCTAAATATGAATCGAGTAATAATTGCAAAATACTAGAACGCACTCTTTTCCATTTTATGGAAAACATCCAGATAAAAGTCCAGATTCATCCCGAACAGTAAAGTTCACTGAGATGCTTTTGTCGAAAGAAACATACCTTCATATAAAAATAGAAGGGTTGTCGGGACTCAGGTGTTAACCTTTATTCTCGAACTCATCTCATCTGGCTCAACATTCCATTGATAATCTCTGTAGTACGTCACCTGCTTATGTATATCATGCTATCATATATATCTGATGGTAATAGAATGCAGGATTCTTAAAAACAATTGACTTATTTTAAAATTATTTCTACTTAGCGGTGGGTTATGAGTTTTGCAAAAAAAAATCAAAAGTATAGAACACACTACACCTGCAGGCAGGCAAGACTAACCATAATTGTACAGCACGTGTTTAAAAAATTCTCGCTACAAAACTCCTATAAATAAGAGCTTAACCTATATTTATTATCTTACATGTAATTTGCATAATAACAAAAGTGGCTGCGTAACTAGTGTAACGAGTAATTTCATCGATGCCACTTGTATCTTTGAAGTCGACACCTTGCAGCGAGCGTGAGAAGACTCGCAACCCTTCCTCAAGACCGGCTCACAGGTGTCTATTCTGAGTCACGCCCTGCGACCCTTGCCTTAACAGGTAGTCAATTCCATTCTTACTCGACCACGGCAATACTAGAATGGGTTATGCTCTGCGTATAGACATATTTCCACTCGATTTTTTTAATCTGTAGCATATGGGGGTAGGAGCACCCAATCCTAAGCAAGGAAACATTTATTATGTGACTTCACTTAATAACCAATTTACATACACTTCCATTATTTCTTTTTAATATGATCAAATATAAACTGTAACCAATGAGTAGTGATTTGTAATAACACTATTTAAAGCGCTGTCCTCTTTGTTGATTCATTCACACCATAGCGGCTTCCTTACTCCTGCCCCCGCCAAAGGCACATTGCGTTGCGGTGTGCGCACACGCTCCGCAACTAACATCCTTACTGTTACAGCAATACTGCTTGTTTGTCAGTGACGCAACTATTATGTCAGTTGATAAATTATTCAAGCAAAGCTTGCTTGGTTTTAAAATGCTTAGCTACATGCCTAGACCAAGTTCAGTTAAATAATTTGAGGAATTATAGATCTGTACCTCTGGCGTAATTCACACTTAAGTCACAGTATATATATATATATATATAAGCTAAAGCAGTAAGGAAACTACGAACAAATCAGTCGAAACAAACGCACACATAGACGCGCGTTTCTACAAGCCCCCTAAAGCGGATCTCGCGGTGCTGTCAGTCGCGAATACCGCGTTGAGACGAGCGGCCGTCTGTTACGTGCGTCCAGACAGTCTGCGATCTTTTCGTTTTAAACATGCCAAGAGCGTATTGCACAGTGTGTCCATGTTTCCCAATAGTTTATTTAAGAAAGCTATTCATTCGGATGAGAATTTTTCATACCTACCATAAAATTTAATAACAGTAATATACAGGGTGTTAGGTAATGAGTGGATAATCCTTGAACTATGGTTAGAGGGCACTTAGGACGTTATAATAAAGCTAAAATAGGTTTAGTAAAAGTTGCACGGTTTCCGAGATAATACAAGTACTCAAGAATATTAAGCAAAAATAAAAAATTGAAAAAGTTAGCTTAAAATGGTGCTATGATAAAACATTGAACAAGGGTGTTCATTTTCGAAAAAAACCTAAGAGTCCGAATATCTCGGAAACCGTGCAACTTTTACTAAACCTATTTTAGCTTTATTATAACGTCCTAAGTGCCCTCTATCCATAGTTCAAGGATTATCCACTCATTACCTAACACCCTGTATAATACTTACCCACCGACGAATAAGTCTTAAACTGTTGAATTGTTTTTTTTTAAATACCCTATTTTATTTATAAACAAGTTAATTTATTCGATTATTTAATGATTGTAGAACCCAAATAAACGTTTGTTTCTTTTTTACGGAAATTAAGGGTGCCAACCCTAATATTCTTAATTAAGAGTAGCTAGTTACTTTAAAACAGGCCTTACTAGCTAGGATAGCGCTAATTTAGCAAAAAGCGTTTCAATTTTATAAAAAATAAATCGACAACCCTAACGCTCTATTGGAGCGTAGGTATTCATTCCAAAAAATAAGCCTAGGTTCCATACTGCCCTATTTATTTACTGTGCTTAAGTAGTTTACTTTCGGGTTTGCTTTTTTTGCCACGTTTTCACTCTAAAGGAAAGCAAGTGTATGAAAGGGGAACTAGGTCCCTTTTATAAATGTATTGTATGTAAGTTAAGTAGAATTTAAGTACTCATGGTTGTAATTTAATTTTACTCTAAAAAAATGACTTTCTGCCAAGTTTCTTGCGGCGCATTCTTTTTGGCAATGATGGTATTTCCGAATGCGCTGGTAGTTAAAAAAAAGACATGTTAAAGAGCCCTTGGCGGCCTATAGGCAAAATAAACTTTTGAATTTTGTTTTTTTGAATAGTTGGTTAATTGGTGGCTAGATACTAATAGTAGTGTACAGTAGTGTTCAATTTACTGTCATTAATCCAATTAAATACATATATCATATATGCTTATAATTTAAATTGAACATCAAGCAGCAGCTGCGCCTATTTAAATTGCACCTCATGTAGTACTTACCATAAGTCAATTCACTTTACTTATTCTTTTGGTTGAACTAGTTTTAAAAACGACTAGCATACAGTAGTTTCCCTTTAGTTAGTAGCTACCATTGGCATTAACTTGGTTTAGGATCATACTTATACTTACTCAATAAGCCCATTATTCATAACGACGCAACCACAACTTATTACGTCTGCAGGCCAACTTTAATTACCAAAACAATTAAAAATATATTAATGTTGTTAATGTGTGCCACTATTGCTTCGATAGTAATAAAACCATTTAAAACTGTTTCCGGTTTATTTCATCAGAATGTTATAGGTCATTTGACGAAATAGGTAACTACTTACTAGGTTTGGGTACCAACCCTTTAATTCTTTTCCTTTAAAGTCACACAAATACCTACAACTTGTTCAATACCTGCTTAGGTATTGACAATCAGTTTGACGATACAATATTGATAAAAGCATGCATCGTACTTACAATAAAGTACTTAATACGTCTTATACCAGTTCACTGCTGCAAAATTTCCTAAACTTGGGTAGGTTCGTTACTCGTGAACATTTTCATGAAAACTGTCACTACTTACGAAGAATATTTTCCTCTAAAATATTTTTTTTCTATTTACGAATACTTCACAATAAAAACTCATTTCGGCTGGCATTAACAAAGAACGATGCTGTGAATACGTGTCACATCACCCGGAAAACCCCGGCTTTGTCCGAAGTGTGAAAGGGTGCACTCATTAGGAAGATTGCGGGCGAACCACGCTGCAAAACATTGTCTATGCCTGCGCCGTTGCCGCGTTACGTTGACACAACACATTGTCTTTGCCTAGCATGTTAGTGTTGCCACCATTATCCTGTACGTATACGTTCAGGAAGTTTACATTTTCATAGACAAAAGATTATGAGGCTGTAACAAAGAAAGTGCATTCGGGGTTAGGTTTTGCCGCTGGAAACATGTCGGCAAGGTTGCCACTTTGAAGGTAAAATAGTATTTTTTTCAAAACATTGCTAAAAGTAGTACTCTTAGGAATTTCAAGAAAAAAAATAAACCACATTTATTTTTAGTAATTATTAATTATACCATGAGTATTTGTTATTACCCTTAGCTTTGGTTCACAAAGTCTTATTACTTTTTAAATAACTATAGTAATCTGAGCAACTCAGATCCATATTAAAATATGAACAATTCGTTCTTATTTAAATTAATAGAGGCCCTATTCCTTTCTTCTCGCCATTTTAAATTTGACCTCAAAAAACGGTCGAGGTTTAATGTTGTTTTTTTGAATTTATCTCTTTCGGTAAAGGCTAAGGAAACTAAGCCCACACTGCCAAGAAGTTGACGTTTACTTGCCGCGACGTGTGAGCAACGAACGAACGACGTGATGCGTTTTACTCTGAAATTCCCAATGCTGCGTTGCGGGTGCATTCCAGTTGCATTAATTTTAAAAAAGCGCGAAAACTGAATTACCGATGAAAATATAGTATTATATTTTTCTATAACATATAGTACAATGGACTGAAATATAGCACGATACTATATAATATAGTACGGGTGGCAACCCTACAAGTCGGGGTGCTTTAACTTCAAATGATGAATAGCATAATGTTTCTTTACGGTTATCACTTACATTAATGGTCCTTTTTTTCTTTTTTCCTTAACTTAAGAGCTAGGCTCTTGTCGGTGGAGCGATTTCCATGTGGTCCTTTCCAGGGCCTTTTCTTTGACTTCCTGATACGACACGACTTCTACTCTGTCTTTCACCTGGTCCATAAATGTTCTTCTTGGCCTTCCTCTCTTCCGCTTCCCTTAAGCCTTTCCTTCAATTATGATCTTAATGTATTGCCGTGTCGTATCAGGTGTCCCAACATCTTTCCTCTTCTGTTCTCGATGATCTTCAGGCACAGGCAGCGCTTTTCATTCACTCGGTCAAACACTTCTTCATTCGTCACTTTCTGGGCCCAGCTAATCCTCTCCATCCGCCGCCAACACCACAGTTCAAACGCTTCCAGACGTTCTCTGTCCCGTTGCGTCAATGTCATTGTTTTTTTCTTTAATTTGCGTTAATATCTTGGAGGTTTGGAAAAGACTTGTAGGTACCTAAGTATTAATATTAATTTTTCATAAGAATCCGAGAGCTCGATTGCACCCATTACTGACTGGGTCAACTGGATGGGAAAGAATAATTGATAAAACTTCGCGAATGTTTACAATTTTACAAGGAACATTTAACACCGATACCATATCGTACAGTCAACAGCAAAAGAAACTGATGAATCATATTTATTTCGATCCTTGAAAACTAAGTAACATGCCATTCAAACAGTTAGTCATTGTTGAGTGTTTCAAATTCAAGTGATTATCTATAAAATACGGGTTTATGGGACACCTCGGTGTACAAGTCAGATGTTCGGTTTGTGTCGGTTATATTCTTGAGACAAAGCATGCGCAGCGACTATATAACACCTCTCATGTCAGCCAGTCTTATTACATCAGCTTGATTTTGGTTGTATTTAAAAAAAAACCTTTTTTTTATCGAGCCTTCATTCAAACATTTCCGACAATACGAAATGTTTTTTTTGTTATTTACTTGACACATTCATAATTAGTTATGACATCATGTAATATTATTTTATTTTGAAATATTGATTTTTCACTTCATTTCGTCTCGGTGTGGTGTTTATGATCACTTTCTTTTGACTAATTAAAATTTCATTTAAAACTGACACTTTGGTATGACTTGTTTGTTATATCTGGCACGTTTAAGATGTTTTGAAAAGTTGATTTTGATCACTTTACTTTTGACGTTGACTGTACCAATAACTTCTTGCTTACTTACTAATTGCAAATCTCGACGGTAGGTTTTAGTTGTAGCTTCAGAATTCTGTATTTTTGTAAACCTGAGTAGGTACCTAGTAATAAGACTAAGAACAATCATGACGATTTCAATTACCACAACTTCCGTATTTTTTTGTCGCATCGCGTTTTGCCTAAGGTCACGTGACGGGCATGATTATGTCGTGTGTATTTTTCCGTGCAAATACGCCGACTTGTTTGTTTAATGTAATCGCAATCTTCTTTTATGTAAGAGGAATTTCAGGGCAGTTTTTATTTTATTTTCAAAGAGCTCTTCGCAATAAAAACCCTGCCCTGCTATCCATATTTTTTTACCATAGCGGCTAGCTCGCGTATTATGATCTTACGCTCTCAGTTCTTCTCTATCTTGCAAGTAAAATTAAAATTAAAAGGAAATAATGTAGTTGTATATTGGGTACGGTGCGGGTACCAGTTTGCTCTACCTAAGGGAACATACCCAAACTACGTGACCGATTTAGGGGGGGGGAGGGGGGTCTTCAAAGTACCACTCATGGTCACCGGGGGGAGGGGGGGGGGGGTTTGGTTTCTTGTCACGTAGTCAATAATTTTTTTTTAAGAACGCCACGTTTTTATTACCCCATAGGTACGCATTCTCAAAGTACGCACTTTTAGGGGCCGTATAAGAAAATACAAACAAAAGCCATTATTTTGTAACTTTACGCAAAAAATATTGATAAAATATACTACGTGAAAACTAGGGGGGGGGGAGGGGGTCTGGGCATATACTACGCTTGGTCACCGAGGGGGGGGAGGGGGTCAAAAAACGCGAAAAAAAGGGTCACGTAGTTTGGGTATGTTCCCTAATGGGGAAGTGATAAAGTAAATAAGATCCGAATAACTGAAAGGCGACAATTACTTTCAGTAAAATACTGTATCTCCTGAAGTTTTACACAGTAAACAAATGTCTATTGCTTCAGGATTTGTTTTAGGAAATAGCGGAGTAACGTGTTTATTCTTTCGGAAATAGGTAGGCTTCGTTCTCAAAGTAATGCATCCCGGTACAAAAATTCTTGATATTTTCCTTTAAAATTCGTGTTGTGTAATAGGAAAAACAATCAAGAACAATTTTATGTTGAACTAGGCATTTAAATTTAAACTTTGCAAGATTTAAAAAATGCGTGTACCGAAATAGTGATATCACACCGTCTAAGACAGAAATATTGCTTGATGATGCTCTGCTTAATTAAAAGCTGTAGGATGTTAGTTGTTATCTCAGCGCTCGTATTACTTAAGTATTTCAAATCTCTTAACGAACTCGTTCATTAGGGTCACGTGGACGAATGTATCGTATGGCGTGGCGCCGGCGATCGACGCGGGTTGAGACGAGCCAAGATGGCGTCGATCAGGAAGTGATGTCGTGTAGGAAGACGTTCTAGCGTCCTCCAAGGTCGCTGGTGTATCCAGTACACACGTTACGCAGCGCCGCCTCGCCTCATTCCTACGCTGACGATACTATTGTTTTACGATTCGTAACGTCTCGCTCAGGTCGGTCCCCCACTCTGTTAGACCTGTAAGATAACTAAGCGTCCGAATTTATTCCCATGCCGATAGGTATGTTATTTTATTAAATGATACGTCTGTGATATTATTAGCATTTAATATTTGAACATTGTTTTAAATCTGATCTTTAGTACGAGTAGTTTATAAGCATAAGAAATTAAGAAGATTTGTCATTTTTCTATGCTTTGCCATTTAGGTAGGTATGCATCCATCAATATGCTGTAAAGATGAGATTTTCCCAATAAAGGCGAATTATAGTTGGTAATCGCCGTCTCTCTGAAAGCCAAATTGCTTTGTTAGTGAACAGACAGTTATTTGTTTGCTTTTTACGTTATCCCTTAATATTTAAGTAAGTAAAATCATTTTGAAAAAATATTGTAGGTACTTCTTCAAAAGCCGGTTTCCAATGAAGTCTTTTATGTGACGGCGTTTGCAGCAGCACTATCTGCACATAGTTCTCCTTTTTTGCTCCGATCAATTACGATGTCCAGCCCACTTATAAAGGTTCTTTGGAATATTTTACATTATACGCATGTATATCTGATCCGTTCGCGGGTATTTGCACTATTTATGATGTTCTTCGCATAATAAGTGTGCAATCCGCACACTTATTCTTTTCAATGGCAGGTAACGTTTGTGGAAATACAATGGATACGAAATTCGTTCGGCTAAAATATTAACTTTGGTACAATGGAATACATTATATTTCCAAGTATAAGCAGTTCTTCACTTCCGAACAATAGTTTGAATGGGAAACGAAGTGGTAAACAGTGGTTCCTTTACCGATCCAGGATGGTGCGAGGTGGCCGGCATTGTCTGGCCGGGAACCCGGGACTTGGGTGCGGCCGTAACGTCTCCGTGAGGGCGGGAACACACATTAGGGTTGCCAGTTTTGCATGTTTGTCTTTAAATCTGTGGAGTGCTCGCCTTGCAACTGATAGATATCAGATTTGTTTTTAAAAATGGTCTATCTAATTTGTAGTCTTCTGCTTTTATTTTCATGATTTTTGTTCTTCTAAACTAGTTTCGGAAGGAAGCACATGGGTCAGTAGTTAGGTAACTACAGTTAGAATTCAAAATATGATATATTTTACATACATACATACATAAATCACGTCTTTATCCCTTTCGGGGTAGACAGAGCCCAAGGTAACAAGACCTAAAGGCCACGTTTAGCATGATTGTGTGCGTAAAGCTGGAAAGGAGGTACAAAATAGTGATGGGTTGGTAGCCGCATCGCCTATAGTATGATTCCCATGATTTTCACCCGTTCTCTCGATGGGCTTTTACCATCTACACGGGAAGAGAAGCAACTGGTACATTCTATGTTTTTTATTTGCTCCCAGACCAGCATGGAAGTGACAAATAACTATTTATTACGTAGATATATTAGTAAAATACTAATCCTTAACTTTTTACTCAATCTTTAACTTTTTGGCGCCCCTTACGGATATTGTAACTAAACTGCGCGATAACAACAAAAAATTTACGAAATCGAAATAGATCGGTCCTTTTAAAAAGTAGTTCCATTCCGAAGTGATTACAATGCGCAGTTCCCAAGAGGGTGAGCATAGTTTCGGCCTTTTTTATTATGAAAGTTTAGTTTTTGTCGAAAAGGTAGTCTGTGCTATCGAAAGTTCATACGAGCGCCTTTATTGCATTCCTGAGGTGAAAAACGCGTTGTCTTCTAACCCAAATAAATTTACGAGTCGGCGAGTGATCCTCAAATATGTGTGCATTAATTAAACTCTTATGTTAATGCAATTTCTTTATATCTGAAATAATACTAAATATAGATAGACCAAAAATTAACGGGTAAATTTTGATACAACTTAGCATGGAAAGTTACACGTTTAGTATTGATATGGCCACTGGTCATGGTCATTATAAGATGTTGTTGGGTTAGCTTATTAGGCAAAAACTTAAGACAGAAGGTCCCTTAAGTAGGTACTGAATAAACTAACCGACTCGGTATTAGGTAGGTACATGGATCTCACAACTTATTACGGTAGACTATTTATAATTTTTAAACTACTGGTTCAAATTGAATGAAATATTAAATATACCTTGTTTATATAATGCCTGCTTGGCTACTGATAATTCAGGCTTCTAGTTTTATCCATAACGAAGTTACATTGGGGTCGAAAATGGCCTGAACTGTTTCGAGAAAAGCACGATACTGCCGTGCCCCCAGATAAGTGCTAAAGTAATTCTGTCTCTTTTTCTATGTATCTGTTGGCTACCTCTTTACCGAAATTGATTCTCATGAAATTTGTTAAAAAGATAGTTTGAACATTGAAGATTATAATAAATAGGCTACTGTTACAGCATCCGCGGCAACAAATAATCTTTTAACAGATTTTTCATCATTTTACTCGTTTATTTAGCCGAAACCTCTTTTTGTAATCTAAATTTCTTCACCTCTCTTGTGCATTGTATAATTTAGATTTTTTTCCGTAATTTGGTTGTGTTCATATCCTTTTCAAACAAGGACGTAACGCCGGCGTCTTCCGAGATATTGTTCCGTTAAGGCTTTACCATTCCATCACCAGTCCTTTATGTTTCGACAAATAATAAAATTCCTTTTAAGCTTTTGAAGCTTTTATATCTCGTTTAGCCGCAGCTCTTTTAAATACCTATGTATTTGAACATCCTTTTGCGGCTTAAGATTCTTTTCTTTAAAGTAATGGTGTTGTTTGGTTACGGTTTTGAGGTAACGTGGCATTAAATTATATTGATACGATGCTATTTTTCGGCGTTGACTATTATTATTGTGATAACGATAGTTTTCTTATGAGCAGAAATGCTAGGAATTTTAATAATGATGAATAGTGGAGCTGTAATAAAATAGATACACAAGTTACCTGCCAACAGCATAAAGGCGTGGTTAGTAGCTATTACAGTAGATCAGATACGCGACTGTGCATCGTATGCCGACGTATTGTCTGCTCGCTCCACCACATCCCAAAGGATTCCTGATCATTATAATTCCGACGAGCATTTCCATAAAAATCATTCCCGATCGTTATCTCCGTGAACAGGTCGGATTCTTTTTTTTAAAGTGCATCATTTATTATCTGTAAGGGTACAAAAACGTTAGGCCCTCTAAAGCGCCGCGGCGTCCCAGCCCTTCCAGGAAGCGTTCTCGTATTTGTTTGACACCGGCCCGTGAGATATAGAGCGACTAGTGGACAGGGATCGGGTAGGTACTTACTTCGTCGAACCTCAACTTGGTCGGCACCTACGATAACAATGAGGTGTGAATTTACAGGTTTCGCATGCGTCGATCGCTGATAAGAGCTATTAAGATTCTGCTACATGATAATAAAATGACACAGCGTAGAGACTTCGGAACCTTATTGTATAAACATATAGCTATAGGCAAGACAATTTAAAGTAGACATTTTCATTTCACGCTAAACTATATACTTAAAACTAGGTAGGTAGCTGTACATTTACGTACATTGGCGTGAACGTCATCTAAGCTTAGATAAGATAGTATAATACCATTTCTATTTACCTCTTCACTCCTTCCGATCTCCGTTTAGGTAGCTATTTCAGTAGTTATTATTCTTCGGTATATGAAGGGTACTTAATCTACTTTTTTGAACGACTACCTCAGCCGTCATCCTAGCTTATCTTTTTACGACCACTTTTATCGTTCACGGTGAAGGCTGCATTGTCAACAACAAACGTTGCTCAGAATCCCGTAACTAACTGTATTCTTTATTGCGGATTACTTTAGCAGTATGTGTACAATAGTTGTAAAGGGTTGTATTAAAGCCTTAATTTTGAGTTAACGAAGCATTTTTAACGCGATACGGCCTTCGATAAAGTGACGGTTCAGGAGCTTCCTAAGAGTAACCTTCGTTGCGCAATTCCCACAGGGTATCAAAAGCAAATACCTTCTTTTGAATCAGGACACAATGGCAGGGCAAGAGTCAGGTAGAGCGCCTCACGCGGCGGGGGTCTATCGCAGAAGTTTTATATTTCCGCTTCTTTGTGATGTCCCTAGGGCCAATTAATAATTTCTCTGGATGACCGGACTCATTGTCGCCCTCGCCGCCCTCGCGCCCGCGCGCCTGTTGCACGCTCTGCGCGAAGATTGATGAACTCCCTGCAATTGTTGCACGTTTATAGACTGTTTTTTTCTTAGTAATTTTCAAATGGCGTTACGACTTTGTTCTCCATTGTGGTTACGCTTCTCAAAGAACTTTGAGTGACAGTAAAATTTTATTCATAAACAGTCCCAAGTTTACAATGCATGTTGTAATTAGTCATAGAGTGTATTTTTATAGATTAGATTCAAAGTTCGGTTTTTGGCGCCATTGCATTACACTTTCCACTACGACGAAACCAAGGAGGGATTATGGTTTGACGACATGATATTATTATTTGATGATATTAACTATTTGAATAGATAATAAGTCTAGTGAAATAGTCTGAAATTGTTAATGCTCCTACAATAACAATTTCAGAAATTAACATTGCATATCAAATAGTGCTTTCTACTTTTACAATAATTATCATGATAGAAAATAACTTCGAAAAAAGTAAAGAAGAAGGCTAAATAATAAAATAGGTTTCCTTTAATTTAGGCCAAGCAGCATAATTAAGTATGACTTGAAATTAAAATGAAAGTATAAATAAATGGATAGGTAACTTTACTTCCGCTACTCGGCCATATATTTAGTGAGGACCTCACAATATCGCGGTTCGTGGAATAGCGAAGTAAAGTTATATATTGATTTTAACATAGACCTCCGCAAAGTACTTACCTACCGCCTGAATCTATACAGTTTTTGAAAGTATAAATTTAATTTTGCATAAACAACTTATGATGATATGATTTCTAGGGTGAGGTGCTAAAGCTCCGATGGTCGTCTGTCCGTCCGTCCGTCGATCCGTTAAAACTATCATTAGAATCCTAATATGATAATACGTAGTATAACACAGTATTTTCACTGAATGTGTATTGCAGTAGATGGCCGTTATAATAAGAAAAAAAAGAAAAACGAATTATCCTGAATTCCCCTAGCAAAAATGAGTTTCTTCAGTTAGTTTTACTCTGTCTGATCAATGACAATCGTATACATAAATAGTGGTAAGGATCCCTTCGTGTACGCGCGAGGCCAACTTGCGATTGGCCGTTTTTTTCTCAATTAATCAGGCTAAAGCCATAATAATTGTAGAAAATAACTATACAACATAAACACATACAGTTGGTGCTCTTTATTATAAAACAAGACAGGAAATAATGGCATGTACATACCTAGCTAAAGATAAGTAGATAGGTACCTACCTACCTATTGAGAAATCGAATAATTATCACAACATTAGGTACTTAACTTCAACGTCCTACTACAATTCTTCACTATAAAGACATGAGATCAGTAGGTTTCTATTTAACCAGCGGTTGCTATACGTTTCTCATGTCGTTTAATGGACCAGCTCGAGTGGAGATGTTTTCCGCATTATTGTATGAATTGCCGCTTTTGTCTTTTTGTTAAGAGCTTGTCCGAGCGGTGTCTTGGTATTTCCTGTTCGCAAAATTAAATTCAAATATATGCATACTTTTTGTCGACCGTCCGCGGGGCAGTCGACAGTGTCGTAAGCAGTAATAATAGTACTTGGTTGCCATAAGACTTGTTTACCATCCAGAACAGCTTTGTGCTTCTGATAAGAAGGCAAGCCATGTTAGATAGAATCAAATTACAAATTCATATTCTTGTAGCTCTACTGGGCAGCTAATCGAGTAGGTACATATATTCAGCTGTAGGCTGCATCAACTTATTTTTTATGAATCTTCTTAGGTATCTTCCAATATTGAAAACTTCCGTGCGCGGCGCTGGCGTAGCGTAGGTATTTCAGGTATACCAACTGTTGCTAATAAATAACGTCACTACTCAATCACTTCTACTGACTAATATTTCTCGTGTTCTTTACTACTTTAATTTCGTTATAATATTGCTATCCTCCAGTCTCATTACAAATCTATTTAATAATAAACAAATTAATACGCGTGTAAAATAAATTAAATTGATATAATCTGATGGATATCTAGCTAAGAAAACGCAAATGTAATATAAATTGCCTATGACGAATCGCCACGGTTCTACGTAAAGTCGATTATGGGCTCCCATGCTCCATTCACCTAGAGACAGTCAAATGGACTCGTCCGACTTGCCAGGTTAGGGTTGGTTAGGGTCTAGTGACTGCAATGGTCATGGAACGCGTTCTTCTCTAGCCTGCTTTGCAAGTGTCACCCGGTGTAGCGGGCCCACTTGCACTCTACTTGTGCTTTTAATTGCATTTACAAGTAGCCAAGCTAACGGTATCGAAATTATAACTGATCGTAATGACATTTAATTAAAGTGCTCTACTCATAAACATGCACTGTGGGCTACTTACGCGACTTGTTTAATTGTTTATTGTTCGCTCCGAAGTAGGTATTTGACAGCCACCGTCAATTGTTTTTATATTAGGTAAAAATGTATTTTTAGATATCAGTAAAAGAAGACTACCAAACGACATTACAAAGACGTATTTGTGAGCTTAAAAGAGCAACTACATTATGCATAGCACTAAAAAACTACGTATGTAACACGAGAACTTAACAGACGTTAGCGTCCGTATGCTTGCTGTCGCGATTACCTAATCTCAAAAATGACTGCACAGTTGTGTTGATACCTATTAGTTAAGACAGTAAGAACTGTCTATGCGACTTAAAACAGGACGCTTATTATAAATGTAGCTGGTCTGGCCTCGGATGTTTTCAGCTTTTTCTGTGAACCCAAGTGTTCCATATAACATCACGTAGGTGGGCGACAGTTAGTGCGTTTTTCCAGCTGTTGCTCGTACGGTGCGCCGGCGCCGGTGAGCGGATCCGGGTCACGCGCGTCACGTAACGGGCTGGCTGATAACGGGAGGCCTAGGCTAGGTCGCGCAGCGGGATGACGCGGAAGTGGGATCGCGGACGACGATTAAACTGCAAGAGCACACATTGCCGCCAAGTGCATGGCAGATTACTCGGGTTTAATGACTCCGCGACTCATTCTATTAAATGCAGCTGTAGATACCCGGGGCGGAAACAACGTGTCTCTGTAACGTGTATGATGTGCTAACTAAGCAACACATGTCATGCACAGATAGTACCTATAGCATAGAAGGGCCAAGGGTAACAATTTCCTGAAGCCGCTTCAGTGCACTGTTGCGCAAGAGTTCTTAGTTACGTAACAACTCGCCGTACAACATCACGTCATCTGTAAAGTACCTAAGTAAACTTATCCCTATTTTAAACGTGCTCTAATCATTTTTATTTTTATCAACTTTGCAAAATTCTCAAGTCTGTAATTTATTTTCTGATATCTGTGACCGTGGAGGTCTCGAATAGGTAATTTGATGTCAACGATTAGCCATGGTTCACGGTTGGGCGAGCGACCCGCGCAGGCGCCGCGAAGAAAGCAAGTTCACTGCCACGGTCGTGCGACTACCTCCACGCAGCCTTGCCTCTGCCTATTTAACCGGAGTTGCCTATCTACCTACCAAACACGGTAATTTGCACTTATGCATCATTCATAACATGCAAAATTGTTTCGCGAAATCACTTAATAATGCAAAATGATGTCCTTTATTTGCGGACTTGCTTCCAACACTGATATGAATAGATACAAACTTATTGTTGTGATGACTAATATTGGATTTTCTTAGTAAAGCCATACACACATTTAAAGATAACTAATTGATTGCGTTAATACGTTTATCTAGCACGTTACTGATGATTACCGTTTTTCAGTTGAATCGGTTGTGAGTAGAAACCGTATTTCTATACAGCTGTGTTATTTCCGATTATGTTGCTGATAAAGATTTTGTGATAATTATCATTAATTTTATTTCAAAACGAACACTTAATATGCGGTGCATATACAAACTTACAAAAATTCAAGAAGCCAAAAATATAGGTCACATAATTATTATGATACCTAACCTACAGATTTTAACCGACCTATCGGACAGTTGAACTACATCTGCAAATTAAAAATAAGCGGCTGAGCTCTCTTATGACTCATAAGTGGTGGGTAACTTAAAGCAACCTTCACTTAATGTTATAGTTGTTGATGTTGTTATGACGTTGTCGTGGTTTTGTGCTAGCCGTTCAGTGACATAAAGTTAAAAATAATGGAAATACCTCTTAAAGCTGCTTAGTACATTTAAAGTTTATTTTTGTATGTATATCTTAGTCTTCTACACTAATATTATAAAGAGGAAAAATTTGATTGTTTGTTTGAATTGAATAGGCTCCGAAACTACTGGACCGATTTTAAAAATTCTTTTGCCGTTAGAAAACTACATTATCACTGAGTGACATAGGCTACTTTTTACCGCGGGAAAATACCTATTCCTACGGGAAAATTAATTTATCGCGGGCGAAGCTGCGGACGGAAGGCTAGTTATTTATATTCAAGTCAGTTTCAAAAATAAGTATACCATACGCTCTTACACCAGCGTAATAAGGTCGTGGGACATATTTTTGAGAAGTTCGTACCTATACTTATTTTTGCACTTGGCCATACATGGCTTTTATCTTAGGTGCCTGATTCCTCCGGTAGTCCGGTAAAATCCGGCCAAGTGTAAGTCAGACTCGCATACCAAGTGTTATACTTTGTAAAATGTCAATAGTTCGGCAAGTGAATTTAAAAATATAGCGTTTAGCAGAGCTACTTCATACCCATTTTCAAGCTGCTAGGATAGCTAGAAGTATCCTACCCACAGCAATTTGAATGAAAACGCCTTTTATAATGACTGTGCTTTTGATTGCGGACTTAAAAGTTAGATTTTTTTCAATACGTCAAGGGGCAGTAGCAGTCTTGAGTATTTTATATTAATTTCAGATTGATACCCCTAAGCGTTCCTGAGAAAAATGGTCTTGACAGACGGACGGACAACCGGACTACAAAGTGATCTTATGAGGGATCGGTTCTAGCTGAATTAGGTATAGGTATAGAACCGTAAAAACTAAATAGAAGGTTCCAATTGGTTTCATATAAATTATCATGGCGCACGTTTAGAGATTATTAGCCCGGATCACTTAATTATCAGATATATTTGTTTAATGGCGCAGATAAAATTTTTATGTTGGGAATATTAAATGCGGCCAGACAGTGAATTCCAAATCGTCGTAGTCTGAGGACACATACTGTTGCGTAAGCCTGAATCACAGTCCAGAAATGCAGTGAGCAAGCCCGACTCAGCCGCCATCACATGTGAATCAGCGCGACCGGAAGCGTCGCCATGTTGGCTTGCCGCCGCCATGTTTATCGGCGCTCCGGAAGTTGCGCGCACGCCGTCGTCTTTAACTCTTTACATACCTATTTTCCACGAGTCGAGCAGTCCGAGTCGGAAATATTCAGCGTCTATTTCGGGTCGACGACGCTTTTCCGCTTCATGGAGACATTTGGCGATTTAATCATCTCTGCTAGACGGAGCCCAGGTTATTTTTAGAGAAAATTGGTCTGAGTTGTATTTAGAAGCTGATCTGGAATGCCGCTTGTGGCAGGGAAAGCGGGTGTTGCTTCCGCGCTGTTGCTGGGATTATGTCATGGTGTTTTTGTAACGATTGCTTTGCTCCTCTTATTAAAACTATGTTCATACTGACTTTTGATTTAGGTACTTTAAACATAGGTTATTGTTATTGAATTCACTAAAATGACAGTTATATTTAAATTCTTGTTGTTGAAGCGATATTTGTGATTTCAGTTTACGAAGTAAGAAATGCCAAAATGTTAACATTTTCTGTGAATTAGTTACTTGTTCGATATTTTATTTCAGATTTTCAAGAATATGAAAATAAAATAAAAGGTTTTTACCTTTTGTGAAACAACATGTCTCACAAACCAGTCGCACAACACGAAATATGTCCCAAGAATAACAATTCGCTTCCTCTAGTCTCATTTTATGACGTAAAACGTGATAATATAAGCAAACCAAGTTTTGACCGACGTAATCCAGTTTAGCGAATTAGCTCGCTAATATATTTTTATTTTTATCAAACTGGTACCTACCTATTAACTTGCCATTTTTTTCAAACTAACCGCCGTACTCAGGAATATAAATTACCTTTTTTACTCAACTGTAACGAAGCCAAAAAAGAGGTTGTTCTCAAAAGGAATGATTTAAGATTACTTCAGTGGCTCTGTAAATAAAGCGTCCAGTAGTGTTCTTGACGTCAAGTTGACCGAAGCGTGAGGCTAGGGTGCGCGGGCGCTCGGAGGCTCCAAAGGAATGCGGTCGGGACGAGCGCAGAGGGGAGAGGCTGGGAGGGACAAAGGCTGGAACTGGTTCTGCTTCCTGTACGTGTCGGATGTCCTGCGGCTTCCGCCCCCGCGGCCCCGCGCCGCGCTCCAACGGGTTACAGGCAGGGTTGTCTGTGCCTCATTACAATTCCTGAGAGCAAAGACCAGCGTTTATCCTGGATTATTTCGCACCATCCATTGTTACTGTAAGACGAGGGAGGTAAACAAAATACACAGCAACTTTGATTATTAAATATGTAGTGGTGATGTGCCAGATCTTTAAGTCATCGGATACGAGTAGGGATACCGAACCGATTTTAACTGTCTTAGATACTCAGTGCCAATACCTTTGATCGGATTAAAATATGTGTTTCGATGGTTTATTTAATAAATATCAAATAAAATCCACATTAAATACTTACATTTTTCGATCAAACAAAAAAACATTAAGTAAAGTAGGTGCTTAAATCAGGGGGGGGGGGGGGGCTATTGGTTATTCTTTTAAGTTGATGTTTTTTCGTATTTGCATACAGTTTACTATAAGTATGAAATAGAGCTTTGGTTATGTTTGGCTTTAACAAAGGGATTTTATATGTATTTTGTTAACTCACATTTGCATTATAAGTACATGTATGTTGCATTATAAGTACATGTGTGTTATATTATAAGTGATTAAAACCTCGTTTTGTGCGTTTGGATGCAATAAGATAGAAAACTGTTACACGTGCTAACTGTGATGAAAAGGAAGTTAAAGAAACATATGATGATGTCAATTGAAATATGCTTTATAGCTAATCATACTTTCTTGAAACGTTTGTTGCATATGTACGTTATATATTAATTATGTTTAGTACATAGTTGCTAAATAATTCACATAGATGAAGAACATTGATTTATAATTGAGATTCATCACTGGCCATATATTATGTTACGGAAAATAGATCTTTTCCTCATTTAATGTTTCTAAGGTGTATACGTATATACAATGGGAAATACCCGAATACACCTGTTAGTTTTATTGCTCAACCACTTTATTACCTGTCACGTCGGAAATAGATGTAAGTAGGTAAGTATCTAAACTAAAGACGTTTTAACATAATTACCTGCTGATTGTTCTTGTAGTGTAGCGACAAATTACATCGCTCTTATTTAGCAGTACAAATCTTTCTGAAACTTGGACCTTCATTCTATTCGCAGAAACTCTAGAAAATTTAGTGCCTGTTGTTACTGGTTAAGAAAATATATTTTCATTTAAATTGATAATTTACCGGATAACCCACATTTAGGTATCTACTCGTAATTCACCTAGCTACCTTGTCCAAATTTTGGGAAAAATCCTCCATTCGTTACTATGTCAAAGGGACGTATTCTTAACGAGATATTTCATGTACTTAGATAAGTTTTACTACTAATACCCATATACCTCCTATAGGTTGTGCCCGCGGCCCATTCGTTATAGAACTTATCCCGTACGAATTTAGCAGATTCCATGTTTTTTATGGAACTCCTATGTTGAATTATAGCTTTTTAGGTCCAAAGTTAAGTCAGCCAGGATGATGAAATTATGCATAATTTAGGTTTTTAGGTAGTTAGGTTAAAAACCATGGTTTTTCCCTTTATATCTATTGTAAAACGTTTTTTATATGAGATATGATATTACATACATACAATATACATACATAAATCACGTCTTTATCCCTTACGGGGTAGACTGAGCCTAAAGTAACAAGACCTAAAAGGTCACGTTTAGCATGATTGTGGGTGTATAGGTGGAAATGGGAATCAAAATAGTGGTGTGTTGCTAGCTGCATCGCTTGTAACATGATTCCTATTTTCGTCCATTCCATGGATGAGCTTTTACCATCTGCGCGGGAAGAGAAACAACTGGTACATTCTATGTTTTTTCTTTGCTCCCAGACCAGCATGGAAGACCGAAGATATGATAATAATTGATTGATCAGCGTGTAAAATGAGAGGCTGGATGCAAGAGTTGCGAGATTTGAGTGGCAGCCCTGCCCGGGAAGGCAGGACACGCACGTACGATTGAGGACATTCTCTCGATTTGTTTTTGTTGGGCTGCGGTCACCGTAATGCTACACGCGCGGTCGCTGCCTCCGGGACGTAGGGTAACACCATACCTTCACTCGCGTAAAATGATCAGGGATCTTTTTGTGTGAGGTTCAGATGATTCCAGCTGAATTTCGCAGAACCTTGCGCGTCTTTCTGGATTTGGAGAGCTTAGTAACCAACAAACTAAGAACTGCTTAGAAACTGGCATTGTTAAGTTTCTTTTGTCCGAAATATGATGAAAAAAATTATTGAATATGATCGAATTTATTGGTAGTTTCGATTCAAACAACTACCCATTGGTACGAAATATCCCGACTTTGTTATACCAACATGAATGAGTGACAAGTGCACCTAGGTACTTTAAGGTACTTTAACTATCGAATTAAGAGACAACTTAAGTCCTAATAGTATAGTTTTAAGGTCAATGTATTTCAAATGATCGAATATCACAGAATTTGAAAAGAGACAAAACAAGATAAACAAAGTTGTAGGTAGTCGTTTAAGAATTTACAAATATTATAACGAATATAACACTGCGTCCGGCAAATTGTGTCGAAGTTATGCGAATATATTATTGCTTCATTGTTGTTTAATCTGTTAGTATTCCTTTACTGACAGTTCATTATTATCAATCAATATATTCATAGCATAATTGACGACCGGATAGCCTAGTCAGTTTCTTTAACCACTACCTCTAGTTAGATAACTTAACTACAAAACTTGTGGTCTCGGCTTCGATCCCTGTTCGGGGCAGCGATATAAATTATAATTAGTAGGTACAAATGTTCTTGCATCTTGGACGTTTAACACTATTTATATTATGTTTATTTATTATAAGAATGTTTATCAGTTGCTCAGCACCAGGAACAGGTACAAGCTTTGCTTCGTTTTGAATTGGGTCAATTGGTGTCAAATTGACCGGTGATGTGATTATATTATTATTTTGACTGAACATACTTAGCAAAAGTAGTATTTAATTTTTCTGATTTGGTTATTAATAAACTTAAACTTCAAAGCAAACTAGCTCGTATGTACCTCAATCTTGTTTGTTCGCGTCGCCAAAACACGTGAGCTAATATCTCGATTGCCGGAGAATTACAGTCATACGCATACGAGACCACAAGTCATTGGACGGTTACCTCATCTCCCCTCCCCTCCGCTAAAACAATACAAGACAAGACTTCCAAGACTTCCTCGTCACGGCGGCGCTTTCCATGAGCAAGGCTATTGTCAAGGTCTCGGCTTTCGTCCATGCCCAGAATTAACAAGCACTCGATAATTTGATAGGATCACAGAGTTGATGCTAGTGATGATAAAAAGCTCTGCTCCATAATATTTACAAAAACCAATGTTTTAGGAGAACTTGTTAGGCACTTAAATATTCTTCTGAGTTAAAGTAGTTATTATGAAGATTTGACAGATTTATTTGAGCTAAACCTGCATCGATCAGCAAATAAAAGAATGCTCTTGTTGGCAGGGAAGCTAAAGCGTGTTTTGTTTTGATGTTACGGTTGTCATATTAAGTATCTCCACTCACGTAGGTAGGTACGTATTTCTATGTTTATGGGAATTGTTTGATAAAGTTTTTGATTGCATTAAAGAATTTATTTTACACTTTACTCTACAGTAAATGTTTATGGTCGCCGCGTTAGATTTATCTGAGTTACATTATAATGATACCGGTTTAGTCGCTACGCCGTTGCGGTTAATGAACAAACGCAATAATTATATTGGTAAGAACTGAGAACATCCGCGATTGCGTCACGCAAGATGAGAAAAACTAGCAAGCAAATGAAAATGAATGGGCAGAAGCCGGACATTGCGGCTCCCACGATTAACGCTGCAGGGCGATTGTTTCCATCTAGAATAACGTGCGTTTCCTCCTGAGACAGGATATTGGATTCCAAACCAGAAACAAGATTTACATTGTCATTATTTTGCTAGATGGTTATGGAGACATGTTTCAATTTGGTTCTTGTCTTGGGCAAATTGCAAATATGGATTTGTTGACCTTTACGGCATTTATTAACTGGCAACCCATTTTGATGAATGAGCTATTCGATTTACTGAATTTTATGCTAATATATATGTATATACATAAAGGAGTGCAGGCACAGATTGCAATTCTTTAAACCGCATTGATTTTTAGCTCTAAAAAACACGTACCTAGAACCACTAAGTTCCCTTAATAAACAGATTTGTCACCGAAAGTGTCTTTTCCGAGATGCTTTGGTTAGGTTATGCTTCAATTAGCTAGAAAAAATATTGGCCAACCATAGTGTGGAACCGGCTTTCGATACTATATCAATTTCGTTTCCTGTTATCGCATGTGGATAAGATTTCCTTAACTACACCCAAATAATATTTAGTTTTTTGGCTACTAAAGATGACTTCCAAATGTTGAGGTTTCCGTCATTATTCATATCTACGGTTAGGATTTTCGCGTGCTTTTGTACCAAATGATCGATAACCTTGAGTTAATTGTAATCAATAGATAATATATGTAGAGGTACCTAGTATTAATCCACTTAAACAATATCTAATCTATCGCATTATATAGATATTCGCACATGAGAAAATAGCCAATGACGTCAGCAATTCGCCATATATTTTAGGCCCGAGATTTTATATTTTCTCAAAATTATTTTACCCAAACCATTTAAGCCTTAAACTTACTATGTCTCTTGCTTAAGCAGTAATAGTAATAGCGCGGCGATGATGAGATGCCTACGATGTTGCAAAGGTCCAGTAGAAATTGGACAAAGCAAGAAGTTACATCATCTTAGTCTGGGTATTCCAGCGAACTAAGAGCTTCATAATATTTTCATACTTACTTGATGTTCCTAACATCACTTAGCACAGCTTTCATATCGCTGGATGTTGATCAATGTCTTGTGCTTGGTTGCAGATTACAATATCCATTTGTCTAGAGACTTCTCTCAGCTGTGATGGCAAGATAGTATTCTATATTTTGCGTGATATAAACTGCGCACGCGTCTACTTTTTGCCGGGCATAAAGTGATGAAATGACATTGTTCCTCTCGCACAGAAGAGAGTGACAACTTGCGTGCCCGCCAGTCGACGCCCCCGCGTTTCTCCCGAGTGCATTGCGCGTGACCAATAGGCAATAAGCCTTGCAACGGATCGAGATGTTATAATACTGTAAATAACGTTACGATTCATTATTAGTTAACTTTTTGAGTGTGAATTTGTCTAGACCAATTCTGCAATCTAGCCGCGGTGAAATGAAAATGAATTGTCTATATTTTATTCGTATGTGGGCCCGCTATACCTGTCAAACTATTTAAGTCGCCTAATTCTAGGAACTAAAATCTCAATTTTATTTTGGTTCAATGATATGGACCGCAGCAATATACCTACCTTAAGCGCAGTTTAGAAAGAAAAGTCCTGCAAGTTTCATTACATTACATTGCCAGGCTGTGATGCGAACGTGTTAGTAGTTATAGTGGTCCGCTCAACACAGCAATGTAATGGTACTTGCAGATTTTTTCTCGCATGCCTAAACTGGGCTGACAACATTTGTTGGCTCTGAGCTCGAATTTGGCACAATTTTTTGGATTCAAGATGGCGGATGACATTTTGACAAATTATAGACAAAAATGTTTTCGAGTAATTTGGTCGCTCGATCTGAGCCCGAATTTGGAATTATTTATGTTTTATTTAGAGGCTCCGGCCCAACGGTAAACACCTTTCAGCTGTTGATGATGACGATGATGATGTTAATTTTAAGGAAGTCGTAGAAAAAGTATTGTAAGTAACGTTGTATAATTAAGTCAAAAAAGGTCGTGGCGTCTTTTCTTACGATGTTCGCTACGCTCACATCGTAACCCACTCTACTTTTTTGACCCCTCTTATACAACTGTTGCATAAAATACTATTAAAATTACCTTGATATTTTAGCCACAATAGGTACAGCGGCCGTGGCCGTGGTCATGAGAAGACTGAAGTGTAACATTGGTATCACGTTTGTTTAACCACGCATTTTGATGGGTTTCAGAAAATTTTCACGGGATTAGGACCCGGGAGTCGAATTATGAGTGAAAAATTCCGGCAGTTTAAAATATTAAATTATTTAAAGATTTTTACCTAAATCTCATTGTTACTTGTCGAATGGGTATAACCTATGAACGTTAGGTAGGTAACCCATAGTATATTAAACACGGAAAAAATAATGTAGGTAGGTATTGCTTCGTAATATTATGTTGAAATCGGGAAAATTGCTTAAGATTAGGTATAGCGCCACGTTTTTCCCATTTAGATTGTAAGGTAATTAAAAAGATTTTTGATTGATGTTCCTTTAATAGATAGACAGATATAATATTCGGTGAAGGCATCAATTGAGATTATAGACAGTTTGATAAGATATTTTAATGTTATGCAGCTAAAAAACTGTTTATAAGCAGATATAACCCAATTTTATGTGTAAACATATTTAAAAGTCTGTTGTTTTACATTCTTTTAGGTATTATAATTTTATGTTGAGTTTATCAAGGTGTATTGAAGTTTTGTAGTTAGGTATAGATCATAAATTTCAACAATAGACTGCGAAAAATTTATAAAGTTAAATAAGTACTTATTTATATTTTACCTCTCTAGGGAACACGTTGAGAGACCTTTTATCCTGTTTTCGCACCTGTACAGACGACAATCTTGCATAATTATAAAACTAACAGCGATGGCAATTTCTTCTGTTACAATTGAACTCAGTTATCCAATGCGGCATGAGATATCCAAAATTTATGTGAGATCCGCTCCGCACGTGTTTCTAGAAAATAAGTAACGGCAAAGATTATATTCGCGTAGATTAGCTAAACGTACCTAATCTACGGCATGCGGCCGACCAGCCCTATAGCTAGAGATTCTATTGAGAGGTCCAGGGGAACGAGCGTGTTCGCTGGTTGAAGAGTTTTTGAAAATAAAGTTCAAATACGATATTCAAAAGTAGCGACGTTTACTTCCACTTTAAATCCACTACTTTTACAGGCTGATTTCTTCTTCTTCTTCTTCTTTTATTTGTGACGTATCAAGTCGTTATAGTGACGACAACTTCGCCAATGTCAATGTAAAAATTTTTATTTAAAAATCTTGTGACAAAATGTCGGCAACGTTGTACGGTAATGGTCAAAGACCCCCCTCCCCCCCTGTCGGGCTCTTAGCCAACGGTCAATGATATCCCTCAGAAACTGCCAGGAAATCATTAGCCGTTGCCCAGGGCGCACCGGACCAAGCACTGCTCTTCCCCCCGGACGGATCCAAAAACGAACCGCAGCTCTTAATCACACGTGGAGGTAACCCGACTCGCACCCCTACTTACTTCTTGTTTGACAGCGGTGACAATATTGTCCATAATGGCCGCCTATCACGTGGCGCTGTCGTCGCGCACGGTCCCAATATAGTAGTGGTGAAGGCATGTTGTTTGTGTTTGTTGTAGATGAATTCTGGCTGATACCCTACCGAAAACTGGCAGCGCTACCGTGCAACAGGACTAAAGTCTATTGGCCGTGTCTTATCCAACCCCGACACTGGCAGAATCATCAAAAATTTGATGGAGCCATTTTTCCAAATATTGAATTGAATTGAATTGAATTAGGTACATAATATTCAACAGATTCTTATTATCACATAATTCTACCTTTAATTCCAAGTCTGACTAGCATGTATAGTTATCTACCTACCTCTATTAGGCATAGTAAAAAACATGAAATGTGTTTGTTCCCTTTTGACACCTTAATCAAATTTGATGAATAAGGAATACATAGGTTACCTTTATTTCGAAAAACCTTTAGCAAATTGTTGATTCGCGGCGAAGTCCCGGCAGAAACTGTGGCAATTTTCAGTTCTTTTCGAAGTCACCTAATTTGGTAAGGGCGTATCAAGTTGCGCACGTGTTTCTAGAAAATAAGTAACGGCAAAGATTATATTCGCGTAGATTAGCTAAACGTACCTAATCTACGGCATGCGGCCGACCAGCCCTATAGCTAGAGATTCTATTGAGAGGTCCAGGGGAACGAGCGTGTTCGCTGGTTGAAGAGTTTTTGAAAATAAAGTTCAAATACGATATTCAAAAGTAGCGACGTTTACTTCCACTTTAAATCCACTACTTTTACAGGCTGATTTCTTCTTCTTCTTCTTCTTTTATTTGTGACGTATCAAGTCGTTATAGCGACGACAACCTCGCCAATGTCAAAATAACAAAAATATAATTAAAAAAAATTGTGACAAAATGTCGGCAACGTTGCACGGTAAATGATCAATGACCCCCCTCTTCCCCTGTCGGGCTCTTAGCCAACGATCAATGATATCCCTCAGAAACTGCCAGGAAATCATTACCCGATGCCCAGGGTGCACCGGGCCAAGTACTGCTCTTCCCCCCGGACGGATCTAAAAACGAACCGCAGCTCTTGATCACACGTGGAGGTAACCCGACTCGCACCCCCAAATTAAAATCTCCAGGGGCCTTACCATGACGTCTTAATGCGATTCAATCCCGACTCAGTTCAGGTTTTAGCTGTAAATTTTAGTATGGATCTGACGGCGCGCGACCCTAAACTGCCCTGCTAGCACGAGAGCGCACGAAAGTCGCGTCGCGCGCGAGTTGGACTACCCGTCTCTTTCTTGTTGGTACAGTAAGAAAAGGACGGGCAATCTATCTCGCGCGCGACGCGACTCTTGTGCGCTCTCGTGCTAGACGTGCTGAATAGGAATTGAATCGCACTAAGACGTCATGGTAACCCCGCTGGAGGTTAATACAGATCCGCAAACAATCTTGCAAGCACCTTGCCACTCAGCGTGCGAAGTACATCGATAACAGTGTAGCCTGTCGTGGTTCTACAAACAGCGTGATATATCGATCATCCACCTCGCCCCGACTGATAACGCTATCATCACGTCCGCGACCATGCGACCTGTCCCGGAAACAAGCAGTATCGCTATTACGTCATCCGCTTAAAATATAGAAATTAAATGAAGCAGGATGTTTTGAGGCTGCGAGATAAACTCGGTTACTCCCGTTTTAGAATCCGTGACCGTGAACCTTGTCAGATAAAAATTTTAGGGAAGAACCTGCATTATAGTTAATTTGCCACGTGATAGGCCTTGATTTGGAGAAAATTATATTTTGTGGGGAAGAACGAAATCCACGAACACGGGTTATTTATTGCCCTTCTGATTTTGATTTAATTGATTGAAGCAGATTTTACTTTTCGGAGGCGGGTAGATAAAATATATCGATAAACGAAATAGTTACCTTGCTACCTACTCTACAACTGCAAAAACGTGCGAGTGTATATGTGGGTGTGTGTGGCTTTTGAAAGTCACCAAACTTTTTTTTTTCATATTTCTTATTTTGAAAAAAGAATGAACAAAAATCGGTCCAAAAATGTAAGAAAAAGAATAATGTACTATCCCTTTCGTGTTATAGTTGAATTATCGAGAAGATGGAATTGCATTTGTAGTGGTTGTACCGTTTGCAACAAAAGGAGAATAATTTTCTCTTAACTTAATAAAATGACATACCCAAGAAGTGGAATAAGTAGTAGTCCTCTGTTTTTTTCTTTTATTCGCTATCAAGTTCTTCATCTGAGCTGTCACAAGTATTGATAATAAAATTGTCTGTTATTTGATCCATTTCTCCTTCCTGACATCGATATTTATTTTCTTCACTTTCGACGTGGTGACAAATATTTTCCCAGTCCTCAGCAGTGATGGTATTCATTCGTTCAAAATATACGCACAACGTAAATAATATTGAAAATTTCACACTGACATTATTTTTGTTTTTAGTTCTTCGATATTATATATAACAACCTCTTTGTATGCTGATAGTACAAGAAAATAGAAAATTCAAATATAGAATGCCTGTAAACAAACAATACTACTACATATGCAATTCCACGCTCTCGATGATTCAACTTATAGGAAGTAGAAGGTGTCTACAGATATAGCTTCGTACTAATGGTAAACCCTAGCTATAGTAGGTACGTACGCATGCTTACTCATAGCGAGAAAGATACGATCGGGAAATACAAATTGAAAATTATAACCATTTAAAACATTGTATTTGGTATTACCTACTTCAGTGCAAAGGGATTTAATCTCTTAACTACTTGTTTACATATAATAATTATAACTTTATCAAACTTAACTAGAAGTGGCCAGATAAGTAGGTATCAATACACCAACACTTGCTTCCGTTTGTCCTTTTAACACCAACGAAAACTTCAGAAACCACCTTTGTAATAACTGTTAAACATTCATTCTCTAGCTATAATCATTATTGTAGATCGACTCTAGCTATTGGCAACACAATACCGACCATCGTGGAAATCCTTGGGGAAGGTTTATGTCCAGCTGTAGACGTCTAACTCCCGTCTAATAATAATTATGATAATGATGAAAGTAAACATTCTGTAGACAAGTGGAAACCCGTAAGCACTTACTGTGGCAATAAGAGTCAGTCAAATCGTAGGTAACAGTAATGAACCGCAAACACTTTCCGCTTATAAACAAATGAAAATGCTATTAAATATTAAGGACCTCTTTAATTGCAAGTGATGAATCAGGAATCTTCTAGAAGCACGTAGCAAGCGGACTAACCTGAGCACGAGACGTACCATTTAGTTGAACCGCCAGATAACAAGCGTTAGATCTCGAAAGCGGAAGGGTGACCGGCGACCGCAACCAATTGAAGCAATTGTTGCTGTTGCGAAAAGAAATCAAGCCTAATGTGTGCGCTAGTTGAGCCCGCTCCTGATGGACAGCCACTTAAATAAATTGGACCAAATTAAACCGTTCTGTGTAGTTATCTTCTATACAATATTTTATCTAGACAGCAGTGTGCAAAGCTAAGCTCGGACAGAAGGTGCATTGAAGTGCATAGCATAGT
The DNA here is from genome assembly GCA_949127965.1 of Pandemis corylana. Lineage (NCBI taxonomy): Eukaryota > Metazoa > Arthropoda > Insecta > Lepidoptera > Tortricidae > Pandemis > Pandemis corylana. The sequence continues at coordinate 6,779,201 of OX421855.1, read as the reverse complement.
GTGAATGACATGCTTAAACAAATAATTTAATTTGAGCATTTCTCAAAAAAGCCATATATTCGATAACCTTTTCGCCGTCACGTCAAATACAAGAGATGACACCCATACGCCAGACTTCTTTATTGCGATGCCTTAAGTTGAACCTGAACCCAGTCGAACGAAGGTTGCTTTTGCATTGAAGTAATGGACGCATATGTAGGTCGTTGGCGTTGAACCGGCGGAGCTGATATACGTGTCGTTGGCGTCGAAAAGGTTAATGTAATGTTATTCCTACTCAAAATCACGAGCTTTTTCCATCCCTGTAGGAGAGAAAAAATGTCCTGTTGATGTTCTTTCTTTTCGTTACGCCATAATATATTAAGTGTATGGAAAATAGTAACAAAACTTAGGGTAATTTTTTGTCATATGAAAATTAAAAGAGCACGTGGTTCTGAGTAGGTATAACATAAAATTGTTAGAGAATATAAAAAAATATTTTTTTTTGAGAAATGCTCATTTATCAATTTCAAGGAACAACAAAAAATATTTAACCAATTCGCGTACCTATTTTGCTTTTTTTTCCCTATATTTATATTAACTGTTTTTATTAATATGAGATAGTAATTCTGGCTAACGAACATCTTGCAATCACAAGGAAAATGAAAGCCAAAAAACTTCATAACAATTTTTGTTAGATATGAGGAAGATACCGTGTTTGTAATGACTCGTGCCACAATGTCAACTGTAGCAACTTTGTTGCATCCGTTTAGGTAAATGTCTATAAAAACGGAAATTAAAAATCAAAGCGATACTACGTCGCGGATGTCTTTTATTAAAGTACATTAGAAAGGTATGCTTTATTTAGCTACAAGTAAGGATCGACTTGATTTCCGGACGAGGAGTTCCGTTTCCTATTCCGGTATTTCCGGTTCCGGGATTGAATCTTGCTTGTGATTTACGAGCCCATAATTTTATGATTCAATCGCAATTTAGCTATTTCCGTGCCTCAGTTTTATTGGTCAAAAATAAGCGAGGGTTCTGTAAACAAAGCTGTTGAAGAACTAGTTAAAAAGAAAACCGCTCACGTCATTTGCTTAATGGCACATAATTGTAATTCACGTAATATTAGTTGCCTACTTAGATATGAAAAAAAAACTAAAATTAGATTTGTATGCTGGATTGAAATAGAGCAGTGGTTCTTAACCGGTGGTCCGCGGACCACTGGTGGTCCCTGGAAGCATCCAAAGTGGTCCCCGGGGCTAATCTAATAAACAATTAAATAAGTGACAACCAGACACAACGCGTGAAGGTGCAATGGGGGCTATCGCGTGTGAATTTGCCACCAGAGGCGCTAGTGTCGCGTGAGGTCCAATAACATTCACTTTTCACTGGTTTTGGCAGGCCCCGTGACATAAATTATAATTGCATTCATTTACCTGTTGAAAAGTAAGTGATCTCCTTCGTGAAATTATCGCAAATATGTATTATTAGGCGATAAATGTGAACGCTTTGAAAGCGGATTTTTGCGGCATGGCTACTCGATATGATGATGGTTATTTATAATTAATAAACTTAATGAGATTTAAGATTTAAAACTTTGTTTCGGCACCGATGTTAAAATCGCCTTTGACAGCTATACCTCTGGACCTCAGTCAACAGTGGCGCCAACTGGTGAGCAAAGAAACGATAGTCCCCATTCCGTCCACTGAGGCCGATCGACCCCATATGTTAGATATTATGTAGTTACTACTAGGTGGTCCATGGCAAAACAGAAATTTTGTCAAGTGGTCCTTCATGTCTGAAAGGTTAAGAACCACTGAAATAGAGAGTAGCAAGATAATTTGGTTTTTGTTCGTCGATATGAATGGACCACCACCAAGTTCTTAACGCCTAATCACGATCAGTACATTATTTATTGATTAATTACAGTAAAATATTCTTCTATTTAATTAATGTTGTCTAAATATTATTCATACTCACTAAAAGGAGCGATAGGTGCAGTTTTTTCGAGCGTTTCGAGGTAAAAGATGGTGATTAAATTTCATCTTACCCATACTTATTTTAAACATAATATTTTCGTACCTACTAGGTACCTGCCTGGCAAATGCCTATCACCTGGACAGTACACGCTACTATCTACTGTACGTAAATCTGTTTGATGGCTGTTATTTACTATTACTAAAGTGGATGCGCAGTAATTATGAATTACTTATAAGCTCTTTACATTTGTCTCGGCACTTGAAATGAGTGTATTCATGTAACGTAGTTTGAGTCTTTTTAAAGGTGATTTGTGAGCATCACGTGTATGTTTCTCGGCAAAATTAGTCCACACTGTCCACGCACAACGCTCACAATTGCTCTCCGTCTCGCTCGTCTCATCTTCTTCTGCTGTAGGTGCTCACTGCCATTCCAAATAGTGTTTTAATTATGCAAAAGTGTATTGGACTGGCGGCTGTCATATGTTTCTTCTTTAAACTAAATAACTACAATGACGAGCAAAAATAACAGGTCACTTATCATACAAAGTTCTATGAAAGAAGTATAGATAGGCGTGTTTTGAGTTAAAAATCAATCGATGCCTTGCTCTAAGACGAATACAAGGTGGTGATGATGCAATGCAAGTTAGATCCTTTATTTTCCTCCAGGCTTGAGGCTGTTCGCCTCCGCCTTCTCTCCACTTGTTGTGTAAAAACTCCTGATCCGTTAGATTTGTTTAACAAATTTGATCATTCATAACTTATGCCAAGAGCTGGGCTTAGTACTCAGTCTAGGTACATAACATACCGTCTTATATTTAACGTGATTTTCCAAATGACTCAAATTTTTGTTATGTTACTCATTCAGTAACAGCCTGAATAAACATTGACTCTGCACCACTGTTAATACTTAATATTGGTGCAAGTGGACATCAATATGCAAATCACTATAGTGTCGTGTTGGTTAACCACACATCCGTTTTTAATTCTGCATAACATGTACTTACGTAGAGGCGGCCGGAAAACAAGAACTAAGTATTTCTGCTTCGGAATTCAAACAGGAAATCCAAAATATCTACATCTTCAATATTTGTACATCTGTATCCTAATCACATTTTGAATGCAACGATTCATAACACAACGTAATATTTTTTAAGAGAAAAAATACATTTTAAGTATCTGTTTATGGAAACTGACCTGCTATTTTTATTCACCAGTGTATATAATTACCTAAGAAGGTACTCATGTATTTTTATTTTATACCAAATAAATTTTAAATCAAAGCAATCGCTATGGATAGTCTGTTTACATACAGGTAGGCTTATTACCTAACTCGTTCGCAATCGCTATCGTGTTCATTTTGTCAGTTCATGTATGGGCTGACAATTGGCATCGGAATCAGCTAGCTGTCACATTCATACAAGAACTGTCAAAATGAACACGATGGCGATTGCGACCGAGTTAGGTAGGTAATAAGCCTACTAGATAGTCTATCCACGAAAACTGGCTTAGTATAATTTAGCATCTACAACCATCCAAACAAAACAGGACTATTTGTTATGAAAACTTGACAGTTTTTAATTAAAATGTAGTCAAAACAAGTGTTAATATTATGTAAACCATTATTTACATCAGGTCAAAAAGTAAACATACCCCGGTCAAAGCTAACAGCAGATGTTCGAGGAGTGACGTCACGCGGCGAGTTGCGGAGATGAAAGCGGAAGGGTGGCAGCTCCGTCAATTGGCACAATTGCCAGTAATTGTGGACGGCATGTCCGGGCGACGAACGCCAGACGATAGGGTTGGGACATGGAATGGTTTGGTCACCGAAATGTGGTGTTAAAGCAAAACTGGAAAAAAAAATACTAAGTTGGGTATATTTAGGTAACAAGCTGCTCAATATTATGGGTAGTACCTAGCCGTTGACGTTGACTATAAATTCGTCTACTTCTCACGGTAACTATGCAATAAATTATATGTCAACTGAAACTAACGCGGCACCCTGCACTAAACCGGTTCATCTTTAAGTTATTTTAGATCAATGACCTAAAATTTTCTTTTTTTCAACTTTTCGAAATCTTTAAGCTGACAAACGATTCACCCACATCTCGTCTGAAATAAATCTAATTAAATGCTACCTATTTGTGGTGGCGGCTGTATGACTATGTAAATAAAAATAATATTCTTTAGTATGAATCATCTGTCATGCATAAAACACGTTGATACCGAAATATCTGTAGATATTGATAAGTCATAGTTTAGATACTTAATGTCTATTTAAAATAAAATTTATTTACCTACTTATATCCCGTTTTTTTCGTTGCTTCAAGGAAGATCTATGAAATAGAATTTTACAAGCTAGGCTAGCAATAATGGCAACAGCTGTCGTATCGGGGGTACTGTGCGACGCTAACCTACTTGCCAGTCCGTGTATAAAGACAATGTTTACTTGGACTCAAATTCGCTTCCACCGTTTCTTTCTGTCAAACGATAAAAGATGAGGGCAGAAAGGGATGGTGTGATTTTAAGCTCTTGCGTGGTAGACATAGACAATAACGTTTCAGCACTTGTACGGAGCGGACCTAATGTTGGCCGATGCGTAATATGTGACCAAGTGTCTAAACTGGTATCGATACCAAAAATTGGTACCTAACTGTAGAAGGTTGGACAACTCTATTGCAATATTGTACTGCTTCACAACACAACTCACATGATATCACGCTCATTTAGGTGTTTTATGCGTCTAATTGGCTGTGTGCTGTGCTGTGATGACGCTTAGACCATACGACAAATGTTTTCAAGTTAAAATAAAAATACAGGAACCAGTATTGTTGTAAATTTAAAATTTAAGTATTATGTAAATTCAACAGTTGATACACACAACTATGACCTACCTATCTATTGTAGCGCAGGTTGGAAAATATTTTATTGGGTCGCACTTATAAATATTTTCTAAGCGAGTGAAAATTTGGACGCTCAATTTTTGAAGAGAATTAATTGTGTGTAGATGGTTGTTTTTTAAACACCTAATAAAGCATGATGCGCTGGCTCTGTAGTTTTGTAGAACCCAAACAATCTATACAAACACGCTTTTATTCTCTTGAGAATAGAATCGCGGCCTTTTTGAGTCGTCCAGAAAAATATATTCTTAGTCAGTGCTTACAAGTCCTCCATAAAATCTATTAATATCTTCAATTTTTGAGCGAATGAGGACAAAAGACCAATTTTTCAATGAACTACTGGGAAATACCGAAATGTGCCACGTGCAGTGTTTACAATAATAAGATCATCACTTCAAATAATATGATTTGGTTAATAATACTAGTAACAGTGCTAAGAGCCGGTCCACTCGCAGTCACGAGCCGCACGCGCAGGGCGACGCGGAAGTCACACACTTCCGCATGCCGCCATCTTGGCTCACACCTTGCGCTCGCGTCTGATTTAGCCGTATTAATTAATAGGATCACTGCGCTGGCGATTATTTCATATGTGTACGTTTTTCTAAGATAACCTGCAGTTAAGTCTCTGATACATTGTTATTACAACTGAATCAATCTCTGGTGTTATTTTTTTTGGGCACGGTTTAAGAGCCCAGGCTGATTTTTGAGGTAAAAACTTAACTTACTAACTTAGAACATGAAACTACCGTGAGACTTAATCATTATTACACATAAACGGATAACTCACGTATAAAAAGTCGAGTGATGCTCGACATGTTTCGGACTATTTCGTAGTCCTTTTTCCAAGAGCGCTCGCCCCGGCGGCAGCGACACGAACACTGCGCGCCAGCGCTCTGCTCCCGCGGCTGTTCGACGCAACTGACAGCGGCGCACAACTACCCTCGTTTTCATCGTCATTTTTATTATTGTCAAATGTCGGGCAGCACACAACACTGATCACGTCACTCCGTAAAGGTCCGAACACCCGTCCGAAACAAAAAGGTCCGTATAGTCCGAAACATGTCGAGCATCACTCGACTTTTTATACGTGAGTTATCCGTTTATGTGTAATAATTACTAACTTAGGTCTAAACTTGCATGTTACTTTAATTAAGATGCTCGCTGATTAAATTTTTTATATTCTAGCAGTTTCTCAATAAGTGAAATGTAAATTTCTTTGAGAAATAAAGTTCTTTAACCATTAAAAATCTGTGAATTGCTAAAAAATTTGAGCTTAAATAAAATTTTCGACTAATTGAAGAGATTTAATAGAGTTCCAATTTTCTTCTAGGTACTCCACTCGCATAGGTATCTATTAATTCAGCTCAATTTTTTACCAAGATGATGGAAATCGGGTCCCGTTAGTAAAGCTATGCGGACTGTATATCAATCTGTGCAACTTTAGCTTATATTTTTTCTAAACTCAATTTTTTTAATTTTCATTGTTTTTACGTGGGAATATTTTTATTCTACACATTCACGCTGGTCTGGAAGAAAGGAAAAAACTAGAATGTACCAGTTGCTTCTCTTCCCGCGCAGATGGTAAAAGCCCATCGAGGGAATCGGCAGAAATCGTAGAAATCGTGTTAAAGGCGATGCGGCTAGCAAACCATCGCTATTTTGATTCCCGTTTCCACCTATAGGTAGATACGCGTGCTAAACGCTAAACGTGGGCTTTAGGTCTCGTTAGGTGTAAAGTCGTGATTTATGTTGGATAGTGTATGGCTTCACAATGTAAATGCATTGAGAGATTTAATTGTATTTTGGAAATGGTAACATTGAAACTCTATCATCTTACTACTTTGTCTTTGTTTTTTTTTCTCTTCTGGTGTCTCGGGACGACATGCACGTATTTGTGTTAGCTCTAACTTTAATTAAATATAAAACCATATTGTGCTCATTATTCTGAGAAATATACGTTCTACAATGTTCAACCTGACTCTTCATTGAGACTCCTTCGCTGTTCCACTGCAGGCACCACTCTCAAGATCTACGGACCTCCAACAATTCATGTGTGTTTGTATTTATGTAATATTTTTATTTAGCTACCCTAGACATTTCTTGTTTGTTTGTTCGCTTAGGTTTTTTTAACATGACAAAGCAAGAACCCTTTTCAGTATTTTTACAGTAATCACAGCACAGTCGTTTATTTGATTTCTTACAACCGATGAGAACATTCAGTTATTTAAATTTTCACGCAACCGAATTGCAGCATATGCAATGCACGCTCGACTCGCAGTCAAGAATCTTCACCCCTCTCTTTCTAATTACGGAATAACGCAGTGGAACAAAAAGAGATGACCCACATTCAGGACCGGGCGTGCGAGATCGGGTGCGCACCGTTGCACAATTACGTGTTAGAAGATGGGGTTATGCACTCTGAATATAACGGAACATAGTGATGTGAATTTTCTCGCCCTAATATCGTTTTTGCGTGCTTTTTCCGATTCTGTAATGTGCACGGCACTTGTGCAACTGTTGTCACGGCTTGCCGTCTTAAGTAGGTAAGGTACAAGTCGGCGAGAATTATTTGTTTGAAGTAGGTTGAATTTAAACTTATCACGGCGATATATTAATTGTAGAAATGGCTGATGTTTCCTTGTTTTTACAGGATTCAACGAGGATCTACGTATAATTTAGCACAGCTATATTAAAAAATAACTGTTGTCTTTACAAGTAAATACATAGGCATCCTTCGTGAACATGCACTATTTCACAGGACCAATATCTAATCTACTGACGAGGAAAAATAATTGGGAATTTTCCAAACAAAGTTGCGTAAAAAGTGGTCCATGTTTTCATTTGCAGTCATTTATTTAATTTACATATTTTCACATACAAAATAGGCGTGCGTTTAACCACAATCACTATGCTGAATTAATCTAGTAAATGCCTATTGACCCTAGATTTGAAGTCGGTCAGCTTGTAACGTTTAGGGAATAGGTTAGGTAGGTACAGATGTAGGCTTCAGGGAATTCCCATCCTTAGCAGTGCGGATGATAAAGGACGAGCGAAAGCGGTGTCAAACGAAATATTATAAATTTTGTTAAGTAGGTAGTTGTCCGACAAAAATGGATGAACTTACCATAGTTTTGCCAGTGTTTATCTGTCTATAATAAGAACTCATTATGCAAATTAACAGCGCCTTAAGCATACACAACGAAATGGAAGGCATCGAGTCGGTAGATATGTATCTTTATGAGTTAAATTTCATAACACCCATGCGGTATGCTACAGCGTTAAGCAAGCTTCAGGATTAGGTAACTGAGCATAGTTCCGAGGGAGATTAAACATCCTGCTTTATGGACGAAGGCAAGTTTCTGTTTCAACAGCCACATTCTCTTTCTAGATTACAAAATCTATCGTCGCAGGTCTCGGGCACAGTATAAACCCGGTATTCGATCTGCAAACAACGCGCCGAATTTATTTACATTTGCACGCGCTGTACGCACACAGTCACTACATAAATCACACGCGGTCACCCAAGACACCAGGCGAGACGCATTGCGCGAGTGCAAATTCGCGCAAATTTATGGACTTTTTGTAGATCACTTACCTACTAGGTTTATACTGCTATCTTGTCCCCAGTGCATATCGGAGTCTCTAGAAAACTCAACGTTTTATCAAGAACTTCACATCCTACATAGTTGTAAACAATTGCTTCCGTCGGACTTGCCTACTTATATATCTGAAGTGTTAAGTCATTGGTTATTGTAGTCGCACTCAGTGATATCAATAGTCTTGCATTAAGTAGGAACATGATAGTTATGTAGACAGCTCGAGTCTGTTTATGTACCTGCTCTACTAGCTTCGCCCCCGCGGCTCCGTCCCAGTCACAGAGCTCACCCAAACCATGGGTTTTTAAAATCCGTCTTTATACCCTCACCTGCATCGCAAATGGAATGTTTTCTGGGTCCAAAAGTTCCGGAATGTATGGAAACATTTGTCATCCACAGTAAAAAAAAAATAAAGCATAATTATAATTATAATATAATATGCACAGCGTGTTCAGTTAAACTAACCTAACCACCCGCTGAAGTATGCCGTATTAATTTTAAAACACATTGTATATTGTATATATTTAGACATTTAAAAAATAACCTAATTACTTACTGAGGGATAACCGATGTGTTGCCGAAAAAACCCGGTCATTTTTCGATAACCTTTCTTAATGTTTGATGCAACAAGGAAGGCAAACCGTCAACTCGTACATCTTTTGGCAATTGATCATCGCCGCTGTCCAGACATTTCGAGATAAAGTTTTTGGCGCACCAAGGATATTCTACGCAGGCGACACCGGCGCGGGCGCTACGTAATCCCGCCGCAACAGCACTTCCTGAAGGTGGCGCAACTCGGCGCAAGCGCGAATGTCGGCCGAGCATTTCGCGCCACTTTCGTAATGCATTGCGTTGCGCGACCGGCCCAGGCGCCCGCAGGAAGTAAAAGTTCGAAGGTAAGAAAGTAGGTCTCTGTAATTGGCAACTCGCCTGCATACTAGGATATAGGTTGCGAAAGCACCTGCGGCAGGATGCGGAGATAAAATCGTGATCGCTACGCTAGATGAGGAGACTGAGGAATGCTGTCGTAGTTTAATTATTATTTTATCAGATAAAAGTTTCGCGCCATATCCTTCTAATTGCTTTAAATAGCTTGCTAATCAATTTTGTTGAAAACCATTTGTATATCGCTGGCAGAATAAATGACAAAATTAGTTGATAAATTTTGACGGCCTCGCCGTGGTTGTTTTTTCATATACGGAAGACTAAGTTACAGTTACTAGAATAAGCCCTTACCATAATTGTATTTACTTAATGGTTATTAATATGTGACATAACTTGGAAGGGAATGGCTTATTAGACGAGGGGCATCCGACGTTGACCCAATCCGCGTGCTCTATGACGTAACTACCTAATAGCCGCTGCGTCGTCGCAACGCAACGCACGCCCCGCCGGTGTTGCCAACCCTATGAGACTGAAACATACGAATTTACCATAAAGAAACATGAAAATATAGATTTTACATCTTTAGAAGTGTTTTGTTCCTCAATCCTTCATTTCCCTTTGTTTAGCGCCTTTCGGTAAATTTTTCCCGCGGAAATCAAGGATAAGTTAGGCAGCAGTCGGTTTTTCGGATTTAATATGTATTAGGCAGTTCTTTAATAGTTCTTTGTTGTACATATTATGTTGTTAGTCCAGTTTTTATTATAATTAATGACTTAATTGAAAACCTATTTTGATTACCGTGGTGCTAAGTAAAAAAAAAGACTATTAAACAGGTGATATATATTAATTAATGCAAAAATATCAAATCTATTGTTTAAAAAGTAATGTTGGTAACACTGCGCAGCGCCGAACTGGGCCGAGTTTTGAGCAAGATGCGCCGAAACTAATCAAATTGCATAATAGCAATAGCAAGTGATCTCAACGGGTTCATTGTTGGCTCTCAATTGACCATACATTGTGGAATCAATTATGGTTTGTGACGAAAAAAACAAATTATTTATTTGAGTTTATACATAGTTTTAGCTACGTATTAGATCATGCTCGTTTGGTTTTGTTTAAATGAGCAATGAAGTTTTTTTAATGTCTTCTCAATTTTTTTCCTCGAGAAAGAGCTATTCGCGTGCTAACGAGGCGCAATATTTTTTATAAACAGATAGTAAAATAACTGTAACTACTTAGATATCTGCAACCATATTGCAACGTCATTGCGTCAAAATCACACAGATATTTGCTAAATAACCGCAGGCACGTTGGTTGGTTACATCAGTTGCCCAGGAAATACAGTCGCAACATCCATGATGAGCGCCACAAAAATAGGGCGGACACCGCGATGAAGGAATATTACCTGTATGACCTATGATCATCAAATGTGACAAATGTGATTTAAGAATTTGTCAATGACCACCTGACCCCATATAACGCCTATTAATGGAGTTAAGATTGTGATTCGTGCGCAGCAATGAACCCGTGGATGACAATACCTAGTTTAGAGAAGAAGTAGTTGTCGTTCTTAAAACAATGGCCTCGGCATCCAGTGATTTCGTTTAATCAAAATACAGAGGTGAACAGTACGCACTCGTATCAATTGGTAGGTAGGCAAGTGGCGCAAATGTAGAAATTACTTTTTGCGTTTCGGTAACCGAGGAAGCGCAGTTGTGAAACACCGGTGACGGCCAGGCTGATTAGGAATGTTCCAGTGAAATTTGTGAAATACGATGTTGCACGCTAATGGAGTTCGTAATTTACAAGGGAGTTTTAAACGGCTAAGGTAAAAGGTCGATTACATTATGTTATGACTAGTTTGATTCTATCATTGTTAAAAAGAGGATGAGTCGCTTCGCTAGAACAAAAGTTGTATAGTTATTATTGTATACACCCTGATCTCTATTTTAAACAACCCGATTGCTCTCTGGTTAGCGACCCTGGCTATAAACGTAGAGGTCTCGGGTTCAATTCCCGGTGGGGGATACAAAGTTTAAACCCGAGTCATATTGGTGTGCATTTAGGTACTACTTACTTGTAACCTACGGCGGTAATTTCAATGCTTGCTTAGATATTTTTTTTTAATTTGGTAATATGCTTAAAGCTTTGCCATAAAAGTTCAGTAAAGGTCAAATAAACCAGTTCAGAGCGTCTTCGTTATGCACAGAACTAGATGTTGAGTAACTGCAATTTCAGAACAGTTATTAGTCCGTTTACTGAACTGTGAAGTAATTTCTAAAAGGAGTAGAAGTCGTGGAAACTTCGATGGACCTCAAAGGCGGGGCGGAAACCGGAAACGTGGTAAGGGTTAAAGCGGAGACGACGCCCGTTTCCGGCGGAAGAGCGGCGCCAGGAAGGTAGCTAGAGACAAGATAAATAAAGCACCGCCATATTGGCAAAAGTCAATCGATAAATCCGTTTCGTTTTGCATGTTCGTTACATACGACTTCCGTATCCTGTTTACATACTAAGCTTGAGCTATAGGTATATAACGTTAGTTGAATACACAATGGGGTCAAATTTTTCGTGAAAGCCGCTGAAATGTGTACCACTAGGTATTGCGGGTATTTCGCTTCGTGAAGGCTACCTTGTTGGTACGATTTTTCAATAAGGATTTGACCGCAACATTGGGATGAGACTCAAGAGTCAGATAATTTCCTCCTTTGCTCAAGCGTTATATCTAATTTCCCTCCTCCTTAAGTGTGGAAGAGTGCTATTTGAGGTGGTACACCCTGGGCTGACATATTTTAATATTGTCTTTTACTCGATATGGACGAAACACAATCTTTGACTCCAACCGATCTCAACAATGTCGATATACGATAAATTGGTAAATTGCTGTAAGCTGCGCTTCCACCACCATCAGAACTGTTCAATAGTTTGAAATAAGTTGGGCGTAGTTCGACAATCGACATAAGAGTGATTTGTGTGTTTAATTTTGATAATAAGATCCGTCCGTGTTACCCGCGTATGCCGACGTCAAGTAAACCAAACCACATTATTTATCCCAAGCCAAGTTGCGTAGAGCCTAAATTATGCCACAAATTGACGAGGAAGGAAACATATTATTGGTATTTGGCGACGTATGCCCGACCGGTTCCGCAAGTGTTATTCCGAAAACGAGATGAGTGGACTTTCCGAGTCACGTTATTGTGTTCACTTCTTGTCCCGCTCGTATGTGGGTATAGGTACCTATAACTCGGGACCGAAACAGCTTTTTAGGATTCCGCTCTTTGAGTCGTAAAAGTCATCGTGTGACCGTTAAAGAAAATTACGTTCTCACAAGCCAATTCGTACGCGTAATTCTTTCTTAACTGCACGCAGGCTTAACGAAGTCGGAATTTGGAACGGAGATGTAGTTTACCTTTCATGAGTTGCAAATGTCGGCAATTACTACTGCGGTCAATTTCGTAGCTCTCGATATATTGCGAACATGAGATACAGATACAGTATCAGTATCAGATTGATATCTCACCACTTTTAATGGCGGAAATACTGTGTAAAAGATTGTACATCTGTAAAATATGATTCTTTATTTTTGCAGCAAAATTGTGATGCTTAAACAAGTAATAATACAACACTAATATTTCATTGAAACTCTGTTTATTTCAAGAACTAACATGATTACAAATTGAAGTGAAACTTTTCCAATAAGCTGTAATTATAACTTATACCTCCCTTGAACCGTTATCTATTCTATACTAATATTATAAAGAGGAAAAATTTGATTGTTTGTTTGTTTGTTTGCATTGAATAGGCTCCGAAACTACTGGACCGATTTTAAAAATTCTTTTTCCGTTAGAAAACTACATTATCACTAAGTGACATAGGCTACTTTTTACCGCGGGAAAATACCTATTCCTACGGGAAAATTAATTTATCGCGGGCGAAGCTGCGGACGGAAGGCTAGTATATTATAATGTTAGATTGACTTTCCAGTGACGTTAAAAATGTCCTATTTAAGGCGTATTGCTTGTATTGAATTACATAAAGAACCTCAAAAACTTTCAATAAATTGTACTTGTCCGTTTTTTGTCTCTGGGTAATGGTGAAGGTCAAACAGAACTTGCGTCTAGACTCAACATTTTATCGGTTTTGTATTCGGGATGAATGCAAAATGTACGGTAATTGATGCTAATTACCAACTGCGAGAAATGTATGGGAAGACTGGTAGTTGACTTTGACGTACAAAGTAAATATGTGTAGGTGTGTGGGTTACGCGGCTCCGTAAACTTCCGTAATTGGTTCCGAAAAATACTTAGGTATAATATCTACGAGTAATTGTGTCTTTGCAAACAAAATACACAGTTTTTCTGTCAAGGAACGATGTCGCAATCGGCAAGGGTGAAATATAATTATTATGTAAGAATAAGAACTTCGTTTGGTTACCGACGAATCCGTTTAATTTTATTGAAAGATAGTATGTGTCTACCTTACGTATAACACTTATTTTGATAAGTAGTTAATTGCTTTAGTTGGAATGTTTTTAGTGAATGGAACCTTGAAAGTTCAATTTCCGACATTCAATTACAAGAAAATCATGAGTAGGCGCGGCTGAAAAACGAACAACTTTTTGTAATTTTCCAATTGAACCAGGAAATTTAAGTACGTACTTAACAAACCTACCTTTCAATGAAACTTATGTTTCTAATCATTCGACAAGCTGATATTTATTAATATAGCCACTAATAAAAAATATGTCCCCTTTTTTTGTCGATAAGTACTATACCTACTAAAAAAAATGTTTTAAAAAATTCTTAAATCTGAATATTAAATTAAATGTATAAAAAGCGAATGAAGACTTACTCGTACCTCGTACCTCTTTACAATTCTCGCGATTAAGATAAGTAGGTATGTGGACTGAACCTCACTGAGCTTCTGTTCGATAAAGACCTATTGATATAGGTACGTAGGTAGGTACTTATTGATTACCTAGTTAAAGACTTGTTGGTATACCTATAACCATGATTATTTTCCATGTAAGGGACTACATAAATACATATGTATACCTATGTCATGGTTGATTATAAGCTCTTTGATTAAATTATTGATTTCTTCTAAGGTTTAGGTATCATCACTTCAAACAGCCCGAACGTTTCATTAACACCCAAAGGAACAAGTGGCGGGATAGGATGTCGTCTTATTTTCATCTTCACCTTCATTAATATGCAGATGAAGCCGCTATGAATACTATGAATATGTATGCTGAGAGAGAGAGGCCTCCACGACCGCTCTAGAGGTCAATGTCAGCTGAACACGACCAATTTAATGAAGACCTTTAACACACCGCTTGGTTTCCTTTTCTCTCGTTTCTCTCGATCTAGCGGCAAGGGGCACGGGAGCTCAAGTTAAACTAGCTGCTTTATTGACAGTAGACTACCGGTTCCGCTTGGTGAATGTTTGTAATATTTAGGTATATTCGGTAGGTTGTTAAACGTGCCCTTTTCAATGTTATGATTATCATATTGAAGGGCTTTTCTAAGAATTCTTCTCGACAATATTATCGGAAATTGGATGTAAACGAATTCCTATTTTTTTAAAGAAACGCTACAAAGCAACGGATAAACATAATTAATATGGATCAACACACACACACACACACACACAATTCACGTCTTTAACCCTTATATATAGATCAATATTTACTAAAATACATAAGTTTTGACTGTTCTTTATTGTTTTCTTTTTCTTTTTCAATAAAATTTTAAAATTATCTTCTTATACTAATATAATATTTAATACAAAAATACATAATAACCTCTAAATAACTCCTAATTCATCACACACGTCTACCCCGACCGAAGATTCGTAGTCAGGTTTTCCGACGTCTGATGCTATCCGGTCGTCAAATACAGCATCATATTGTAAAAAGCGTGGCTTCTATTGGAATAAACAAACATACAGAAGGGAATCATGGCTGTACAAAGAGCTTTAATATTTCTATGATAAGAGTATCTGCTTTTAATAGGTGGGGGTTGTTTATCTTGCCTTGCCTAAGGGCGCTCCTATTGGTTCAACCTTGGTTCCAGTACTTTAAAGCGAGAACAAATCAAGCTTTTGAACACTTTACCTCCATATAAAATTCCTCGCTCCAGTACTTACTTATTATATGTAGGTTCGTATTAATGGGCAAGGCAAGTGCGAGCAGCGTGACAGCTATTCGTCCAATTGGTCGAGATTGCGGGCTTCCGCCACGGCTTCCGGTGATGGCGATAACAGAAAGAACGCCAGGAGCGGTCAACGGACTGCTACTCCGATATATGAGTGTAACGAGGTACAGCGAACATGTAACTCGAGATCCGATTTGAGAGCACTTATGTTCTCGTCCACTGGAGAGGGCTTTTATGCGAATTTGTCAAGAAATTATATTGAAATTGTCACGAGGTTACGGGATATCTGCGGATTTGTAACTGTACCTACTGTATTTGCATTAAACCGAGAAAGCAATTGCTCATTCCCTTAGCTATAGGTTTTGGTTAGTTAGCAGATAACAATTATGTAGGTAGGTCTAATTTGACACATACTCCCATTGCTTGTTAGCATTTTTACAAATTCTATCAACATTAGTTATAAGAAACCATCTGGATGGGATAGAGTTTATAAATGTACCTATCAGTTTATGGTTATCATACCTTCTCCGAATACTTTTATGTTCTAGGGACAAGACTGTTGCTGGCTAACTGATCTGTGTCTTTGTATGCAAAATGAGATGTTTATCGCTATTACAGCGATAGGTGTCAATGACATTGTTCAGCGTTATCGTCTACGGTTTAATGTATGTGTAGCTACTCGTAAATGTAGGTACATTTCATTGTAGTTTCACCAACGAACACTGGATCATCGTTAGACGAACATTTCATTTGACAGCACTTTATTTTAAATTATAATTCAAAGCTAACCTAGCTTAAAGTAAGTAAATAGTCTGGGATTATGAGATGTTCACGTTATTTGATTGCACCTAAAATATGCACACATGCCGTATAACAAGTTCTACCAGGTAGGTATTAAGGGTCAGCATGAAGAGATGTCTAGAAAACGTAGGGTTGCAAGTAACTGGGAAGCTACGACGTAGATTAAGGTACTTTTACTGCCTACTTCAATTTCTGCTACTTACTAGCTTTTACTGTGTCAAGAATTGGCACCTCTTGGTTGAAAGATAGATGGGAGAAATAATTCGTGGAGCCATTATAGTTTAACTCAAATATTAGTAGACAAAGACATGGAAAAACCATGAATCCCTTTTAGAAGTTTCGTTAATCTCTGAATAATTTATTGCATATCCCGTTATCATTAGTTAGCAAGGGTGAGGGATAACAAGTAGGTACTTGAAAAAACAAAAGTAAAGCAGGTAGAATGCAGGCAAAAAATCCAGCTCATTTTTACTTAACAGAAACAGTTCTTTCACTCTCGAAAACCCTTTTATATGTAGAAAGTTTAATCAAAACAATAGAGTGCCGTTTTCGAGATTTAAAACTCACATATCACCAATAGTCCAATATGCTTAGGATATACGTACAACATGCATTCTATATATTACGTACCCATATTGCTGATGCGGTAAGATTTCCAAGCCATTTAAGTCAACTCATGGGAATTGGAATTGCCACAAAGTGACTCAGAGTAGCAATTTAAATGCCTTTATGGTTTCTATATGAGACCGGCTTCTGCCCGCGACTTCGTCTATGTAGAATTATACATATAAAGCTTCCCATTCAATCACTCTATCTATTAAAAAACCGCAGCAAAATCCGTTGCGTAGTTTTAAAGATCTAAGCGTATGTCCCTATGTATATAGGGACAGACAGACAGCGGAAAGCGGCTTTATTTTATACTATATGAGATATTAGCAAAGCAATCGTAAGTCTCGTGGCAGTAATAGCACCAAAGACAACGAACAAACGCTAGCATATTAGATAGAAATGAAAAACAATGGACAAGCAAATGAAACGAACAATTCATTCACATTGTAGCCGGGGATAATTAATTAAATTTATTTGTATAACACTCAAACCGCTAAGTGTAAGAGGATATCACGTCCGTAAATATTTTTACGAGCGGACGTACTTCGCCTTTTTGACATTGCAAAAGCAATTACAGCCAGCTTCTCACAAATAACAACTGTACCTCGCATTATAAATATTGCAAAAGATTACAGCGAAGTGGACATTACAACATGGTCCTGTTGTGCAACTCGCTAAGACGGCCCGTTAATAAACGTAGTGGAACCAAACGTTCTCGCTTCAACGGAACTCGTAATCGACAATAATGTAGGTAGCTTAGCTAATTATGTGCACAGCTTGTCTGTCTTTGTGGGTGGAAACAACACAGTGGAGGCATTTCTTTTCGTACCAAAAATTAACAATTAAAATAGACAGCAAACGGTGTTGTTTTAATTCCATGTTTGTATGGCGTAACTTTATGGCAGGAAAAAGAAGTGACGTTCGGATGCTGCCACTGGCGGAGTACGAGTATTAACTCTTATGATAGCTATTTTCCTTTAGTCGTGCATGGCATAAAATTTCAGATCAGACTTTGCTTACCGGGAAGCTTCTTCTTTTCTTTTGCATTAAGCATTTTTGCTTTGGTAAGTAGTAAATGTCTTATTCATTCAACAACCACGAGATACACGGGGTTAAGCAGTTTATCACCGATTACTTGTGAGTCGTTATGGTTACCTAAACTACTAATCTACTTCGATATCCTATAAAGTATTAATTGAAGTTTTAATTCTCTTTTTATAGCAATTCAACCGTTAATATATTAGTAAATAATGTGTATTATTACTGCATTACACGACATTATTTATTAGACACGTGTTAGACATATAAATATTATATTCGATACAGGAAACCGGATGTCCTGCAAAGAAGTAGACCGGAAGAGCGGATACACGACACACGGTCGACTATTCTAGTACAAAAGCAAAATCGTTTGAAATAAATATAATAAATAATAGGCATCTAAAAACGTTATCTCAGCAAACATAAAATGTACGTGTTACTGTATTAAAGAAAGAGGCCCGACGGTCTGACACTGGTTCCTTGGCGGATGGGTCGGCCCTTAGTTTTGGATGCAACGTGTGTTGATGCTCTTGCTCCGACCCATCTTCCAAGGACCCAAAATGTTGCAGGCTCTGCAGCGGCCTCAGCGAAGGACTTCAAACGCTGAAAGTATAGCTCACTTGGAGGCAGTCATATATTTCAGGCGTTTGGAGTCGAAAATCTGGGGCCATGGGGGCCAAGCGCGCGCCGTGTGTTCAAAGATATCTCGGCGCGCCTCCCGTGACTAGAGGGCCGACCAATATTTCGCTCAGGGAATAAGCATTACCATACAACGTGGCAATGCTGCCAACCTTCTGGGCACCCTCCCCATTTGGCGGCGATTTGGGAGGTTTTTTTTTATCATTAATTTAATAATAGTTTTAGCTAGGTTTAGGTTATTTTTAAGTTTTGACTGTTTTTATTATGATTTGTTTTTCTTTCCCATTAAAGATATAAAATTAAAAGTACATTATTATAAATTATTTTTAAATTTTTCTTCTTCCATTATTTATTTCATTCTTTTTTTTCTTCCATGCTAGTCTGGGAGTTGTTTCTCTTCCCTCGCAGATGGTAAAAGCCCATCGAGGGAATGGGCGAAAATCTTAGGAATTATGTATTGTTATGGGTCAATTTCAACAGTACTCATTTTTTGTATCATTTCGGTGTGATCCCTTATATGTGTTTTTATTTTAGATTTTTAAATGTCAAACGATACCTTAGACTATTTTGCAAGACATATGTAAAAGGGAACCTGAAATCTTAAATAGTTTTTGAGTTATTAGAGGTCGAATTTCTAAACACACAACGGAATTATAAATGTACACCGGAATGAATGATACCTTACGACGGAATGATAAATATACACTGGGATGACAATATCAGCCCACTGGAATGAAATATAGACCACCGGAATTAAAGTAATAAACGGGGTTCCATAATCACGTCTTTTATTTAGAAAAAATACAGACAGACCTTAAGTAAGTGGCATTTTAATAGTCCTAAGAGCGAAAATTTGGTGCCGGTTGATGAATATGTTTTAAGTAGGTATTTCATCTCTTGGTAAACAACAGTTCATGAATAGGTATTCATTTTGCAAACAACGTTAGGCAAATCAACGATTCACAAATTAGAAATTGCATAAAACATTGGTTACTTGAAAAAACATCATAATTATGTTGTAGAATAGATATATGAGATTATTGCCGAGGAATTATGCATGTATGTATGTATGTATGTATATTGTACATAAAACACAAGAAAAAGATGAATACAGGACAACACACATGCACAAAGGCGAACTTATCCCTAAAAGGGATCTCTTCCGGTTAACCTTTTTTGAACGATTTGAATTATTTGTAAATTGATCAGTTTTAGGAATGACAGGTTTGTGAAATGAATAGTTTGTAAATCGTTGTTTGTTAAGAAGTGATTGTTTGAAAAATGTTGTTTATCAAATGATGATAAACCTTCCAGTTATCAAATAATAATTGGATGCAGCATTATAAATTTATACACACAACAATATGTGTCATGTTTTCAATACTTGATAGCAATACACTACGCTTTCAAGTATCGTACAGGATTTATTATGTAATTAATAAACCTGAGGTAATATTTTGTACATAATTTTGCTGATATTTTATCTCCAGTTCCTTTATTTACGTTGAAATAGTTAAAAAATTATGAAAATGAGACTTTTTGAGGTTAGAATTTTGTTTACCAAATAGGACAGGTAAGAATGACAATACCTTACATAGACAGACAAAGATAAAAATAATTCTGTCTTTAGTATTTATTGTGTGGCTGCGAAAGAATCCTACATCGTATGTGAAAATCAACTGTCTAGCTATAACGGTATTCACGGTTCATGGGATTCACCCTGGTGACAGACAGACAGACGAACAGTGGTCTTAGTAATAGGGTCCTGTTTTTGCCCTTTGGGTACGGAAACCAAATTTTTAAACCCTTTTTGTAGCGCCCCCTGATGGCCTACAAGCGTAAATTTTATCTAAGAACATGAGCTGTGGTACAATAAAATAAGTTCAGTATTTGATTTTAGAAATTATGCCACGGAACCATTTCATAATAATAAAGTGAAGCTACATTTGATGTCATTCCGGTTTTACTACACCGGAAACACCGGAATAAATATGGTGGAATGAGAAACTCGACATAAAAATAAATATTTAAAAAAAAGTAAGCCTGTTCTTAAACTAATTAAACTCTTGAAATCAGGACTACATTAGACGTGACATATATAAATTTGAAAGAAAAGCGATACAAAATATAAAAGTTATGACTAACTCCGGAATGAAACTTTTTTTGTCCCCACACCATGGCGATGAGAAATACTCATGTTTTGCTCGGAAACGTTCGTCGTTACACACGTCTACTCTCGCCGAGCGCCGCAGTTCGACTATCGCTCGGGGTGCGCGGGAGACGGAGGGGCTTAAGGGTCAAACTCGGCAAATAAATCGTTCCCAAAATTTGCCCGCGGAATGAGACCGTCTCTCCGGACAAATGTATATGCACATATTCAGAGGTTTACAAATGAGGTAAAAATCAGGTGATGTGCTTTTTTTGTTACCTGTTTATATGGTAATAAAACAAAGGTAATTTTTTTTTGTTGTCACGCATAGTGTTCGACTTATCCAGCATTTTGTAACTAAAACCGGCTCCGGGACAACCCACCTCGATGAGAAATACGGTCTAAATATATTTTTTTAAATGATTAAATAACATTATATTTTAATTTTAGCTGTTGCCCGAGGTAGACAATAGGGGGCTGTTTCCTAAAAAAAATAGTTCTACATTATCAAAGCCTTCTGCACCTGCGTTTTCAGTCTTGCCATCAAAATTTACTGCTTGGGAAATTGACCCTTATATGCGATGCGGCTAGCAACCCATCACTATTTTGATTCCCCTTTTCACCTGTACGCCCACAACCATGCTAAACGTGGCCCTTAGGTCTTGTTACCTTGAGCTCTGTCTGCCCCGTAAGGGATAAAGACGCGATTTATATGTTAAAGTATGTATGTATTTTTATAAACAAAATAAGTTTCATTAAAAAACAGTGCAACCGAATGCTCTTTACTGAATGGTACAAAATAAAGAAAACGGTAAAGCTACCTAGAGAAAATTCCAAGGATTACAACCTATAAAATATTCCATCTTTAGTACTTGCAGCCAGTAATCGAGGTCACCCTACGTAAAGGAAATAGCTCAAGAGTGGCTCGGCGCGCGCGAGCGGAAGTGCCGGCCGTTCCCACGGACATTCATCCGTTACTTCACCTCGTCCCTCCGCGAGCTTCGAGGAATGCTCGGGTTTACTGGTATTTCAGTACTTGCGTACTTTAGACGTGTAATGATGGTGGTGTGTGGCTTTTTGAGACCCCATCCTAACCATGACGTCTTAGTGCGATTCCATTCCGATTCAACTTAGGTTCGCTCGCTGTCAGATCCATACTAAAAATGACAGCTAAAACCTGAACTTAGTGGGAATTGAATCGCATTAAGACGTCATGGTAAGGCCCCAGTTGTAAGTAGGTACATCAAATGAGCAGCCACGCCAGATAAGACACGATGATGAAATGGTCTTGATTCGATTATTCAAATACTCATCGACTCAGATTAAATGCCCTTATTTAATCTTTTCCGGCCATACTCTAACAAACTCCATTGTAGAAAAGCTCGAAGGCCTAAAAAAATGTAGAGTTCTTGTTTTTGTCGGATGATATGCGTAAGTTCGTAAGGTTAGTGACAACTACGCGAGCAAATCCATAAAGGTGAGTAGATGGGAGATTGTCAAAATTTTATACAACGACTAAGCTCAGACAATAATAGACAATCTTTATGTGATTAAAGCTGAGACACACAACTGTACCTAATACTAAAAAGAGTATGGCTAACGTATTTCTAACCAGACATTCTAGTAAAATATTCATCACACGGTTTTCCCTTTCCACACCGATTTTCTTTGATCTTTTCTTACACCTCCCACCTATTAGAGTCTCGAAATTCATTCTTAATTACGAAGCGGCTTAATTAAGTCACGATGACAAATTTAATACAATGTTTTATGCCAAAGTCCGCAACCAGATTTGTTAACCCGTAGGTGCCACTCAATCATCACTCAACATCAACACCGCTTTTCATTGCCGCTTTACGACTTTTATTTCTGGCATTTTTTCTTGTTGACCAGTTGAATCAATGTCATTGTTCAGAAAGTAGGCGACGTTTACACGAGACCCGCAATAGGACCAGGGCTGATCTCATTGTTTAGTCTACACGTCAACTTCGCCTAAATAATTCCTAACAGAATCTGATTGCACAGCTAATTTGTGATTGTTCGCTGTGAGATTTATTAGTGGTTCCGTGGCGATGAAACGCGTTATGATATCGGGTGTTACTGGCTGGCTATTAAATGTTACACTTTGTGACCGTGTCGCAGGAGAAATTAAGTTTCGAATTAGTTGCTAAAACAAATCTAGGTTTAAAACAACAGTTCCTTACATTTTGACACCACTAAATCGATACCTACTTCACTTATTCCAGCAAGATGGCCTTTGTGTTAGAAGTTAAAACAAAAAAACTTCAAAAACTTGCAACTGGGGACAATGGACGCTAGGTTTTGTCGCGGATATAAAAATATCCCTTACTAATCAACGCGTGTTTATAAGAGATGGATGCTTTACGTTCACGATAAACGCTAGCATATTAAGATCTCGGGGGGTAAATAAAGTTTAAGCCCGGTTGACCAGACGGTGTTTAATATTGATTTTCCAATTAAGTAATTGGTAAGGTACTTTTAGTTAGAAAACATAGCTCGGGTCGTGTTTGATCCCCAGTTATATAGGCCCGATACAATACCTACTATTATACATTGTGTATTGTAAGTGTATGAAAAATATGAATAGGCTGGGTCGAGTCCTGAATGTTTGTTTATATTGTTGTAAATCCTTTTAACTGCAGTGTAGTGCAGTCCTTTGCTTGGTTTGAGATTAGGGCGATTGTTCTCAAATTGCCATATAACATTTAGGTACTTATTTTTTTGTTGTTGATATTTCAATCAAATTTCTAGGGCGGTACAAAAAGCAGCCGTTACAGTGGCTACGCTCGCGCAAGTTGGCCGGATCTCCGGCGCTTGCGTCGCGGCGGAACCGCGCAAGACTTCCGCTCCCTCGGGACGAGCGTCACGCTCCGTCGCTGGCGCAGCGTGCCGTACCGAACTTTCACGAAAACAACCGACGATCAACAAACGATCCGAGTGGTGTGTCGTGCGAAATGTATACTTAACATAGTAGGTACTTAACATCCTAATTTAACTGAAAAGAAGAAAAGTAAGTCCTGATAGGTATTCCGGCATTATATCCTTTAAATTAAATGCAGTACACGGAGACATTCATACACTTAGGTCAAACACTTAACCCCCCTTTCGGCTTCGTCGCAGTTGTTTAAAAATAAGTTGTATCTCTGAATACGAAAAGTAGTTTTCATACTTGTTATAAGGTATATCGTTGAATTCCACCAAATTGATTTAGCTACAAATTAAGCTATTTAAATTACGTATGAGACGAGACGTGTGTTTGAGGTGCTAAGCTTCCTACGTATAATTTTGATAATAAGGTGAAACATGAATCCTCCTTGATAGAAGTCTGCCCTATACGTTACATTAAGGTGTCATTTTCTGATACCTATGTCATCACATGCCATAAGAAAACATGTATAATGTAATAAAATTCGTCCTCTACGACGACGACGAGATATAATTAGGTCCTTAAATGAAATGAGTCGAGCATCGCCTGTTTTAGATAATACCGACAATGTTGGGTACGCACTTCCTACCGCGATTTGCGTCAATCCAAGAGACAAAATTCTACCAGAACAGGTAAGTACTTATTTACGTTTCATGTTGTATTAAATACACATATACGCACATATGGTGATCTGGTAAATAAAAATGTGGCTGTCTTTGCTGCAGGTACCCGTCGAGGAATTAATTAAAAACCGCAAAGAAAAACAAGACAAAAATGCTCTCTTTGTGTGGGAGCCGGATCCTGGGCCACCGAGCCCGCCTTACCCTCGCCATTCATTAAGTATAGCGTGGGCCCCACCGAGTCTATGCTTTGACCTTTATGATGAAAAAGTTGTCCAGCAATTGACGTAAGTAGACGTGGAAACAAACAAACATCGAATGTAACGCGTTTACTTGAGATCACAATCTGATGGAGTATTACATGGAATACGCAGCGTAAGAAGGCCCTCCACACTAGTGAAGGTTGCTGGATTCTACTGGATGTGGGCTGCGCAAGACCGGTTTATATGTATGGCGCTTTTTGGGGAGGCTATGTTCTGCAGTGGACTTCTTTTGGCTGATGATGATCAACCTCACCATTATTCATTATTATACTTTCAGTGTATGGAACAGTGCCACGCACTCGATCTACGTGCAATGCTGTGGACTGTGGGATGATACTGCCAAGCTCGGTGCTGGTTGGAAGAGCTATCCTCGCACGAGATTCCTCTTAGCTCCAGGACTTGTGGCAAAGATCACCGTCAGCGCTAAACCACGCGAGTACCCATCACCTGTTCCTTTGGCATATGTTGGCCTGCAGCTGGCAGCTTCGCATACTAGGGATATCGTCACTGGCTATTTTGTAGTGCCAATACAAGTTAAATTTAAAAATTACGTTCCGCCACCTACGGGTGAAGGTTGATGAGGTGTATTTAAACGAATTATGAATTATCTACTTATTTTGCATTAAAATAAACCTATTTTAGGCTTAATTAATCATTCTCGACTACTTATCTACCTACTAAGTACGTCATATATTTCACAACTTCACTACATAGTAGGTATAAAACAAAGTCGCTTTTCGCTGTCTGTCCCTATGTAGGTATGCATGGTATATCTTTAAAACTACGCAACGGAATTTGATGTGGTTTTTTAATAAACAGAGTAATTCAAGAGGATGGTTTATAAGTGTATAATTCTACGCAGTCGAAGTCGCGGGCAGAAGCTAGTTGAAAAATAAGATCAAACTTCCTCCATGCTTATGAGTTGGACTGGAAGTTCATCTAAACTCTTAGCGGAAATGTTAGGAGTGTTTTGAAGCTAGCTCGTCAATTTTATTGTGCTACATTACTTTAGAGCTGGATTATACGACATAATTGTAAATTGTGGAATTCTGGAATGCCGTTCAATAACCGCGTACAGAAACGCGTCGAACAATAATCAAGTTTGATGATGTAATAAACAGAATTTTTCAGTAAGTATCATCCTAAGAGAACATGAAGTAGCAATCTCGGAAAGTTCATTTTTTTTAGCTGGAATACTCATGTTGTTCGTTGCTAAAACTTTTTTTTGATACCTACGGGAATCAGCCTTAACAATGACACTATGTATGGGGAGTATACACGAGTACACGACGGATCGTTTCGCAGAATTATTATGGTTATACGTTTGCAATATTTACTCAGCTTCGTTAAAGTCATTAGTGTGTATCTTTTGTTTCTCGGTAGCGCCGATGTTCAATAAGATGCTTTGTTTATTACGTCATTGGATCTGAAGCTCTGAGGAGGTGCGGCTCGGAAATAGCAATCAAGATGGATCGAGCATCATCGCTCGCACCGTACCTACTTCGTGTTGGCGCGAATGAGAGTATTAGTTAGGGGAACAATCCTGTCGATGACTCATAAGCATCTGACTGTTGCCTTTGTCAGTATGCTAATGACACAAAACTTATATGTAGAGTACCTATATAAAATTTTGATTTTAGGTAGATTGCATTGCGTCAAACGACACCGGTTATTTAAAGTGTTTTGATTCGATTGCTCAAATTCTTACATCACATTGTTATTGAATTTAATAATTTATGTTGCCACGTACGTTTGCAGATCTTAAACAAAAATAAATCCCGGTTCCTTTTTGTAATATACAGTGGCAATGGCGCGAGAAATAGATTTTACGAGTGCGTGCCGCGGGCCGGGCGGCGATATTTACGCGTGTTTACACTTCAGACGACTTTATAGGCGCAACGACATCACCACGCCATAATAACACACATATAAGGAACAGTTCGCAGCTCACATGCTCCTAGTTACGGCCGCGAACGCGCTCTTATTTTTATAGAAACATTGAGTAATCGTTATTAAAGTAGTCACAATAAAAAAACAAGCATTTATTTTCTCTCTCATTTTAGAAGTTCTTAAGTCATGTTTTTCTTTTTAGGTGCGTAAAAACGTTCGTGATTCGTTTGAATTATTTTACATAGCTGTGAAAAGAGGCGGAATACCTATTAAGTTACAAAAAATAGTCAATATGGAACGTAGCAAGTCACTTGAATGTTTTTAATTAGACGCTGCGCACTTAATGTGCCGTTAACAACTAAGCAGAACTGGTTGCTACAGAAGTTACTTCCTGGAGGGTAAAACCTCTTGACTTGAGTAAGGTAGGCACCCATATCTAAGCTTAGTTGCCTGACCTACTTTTGAGATGAATTCTTGGAATACGAATAAGGACGGTCCGCTTCCTGAGCTGGATCTTATACTTCGTAATAATCTCTAAGTAAGTGTTCTCCACTCCCACGCAAAAAAAAAGTAAACATTTTGTTTATTTGTCTTTATGTACTATGAACCAAATGAATTAAACAGAGCTTTAATCTTTTTATTCTTGATGTATGCTGAATATATGAACCAATATAACTTGTAGGTAGATATTAACGCTTAGGCTTTTATAATGCTCATTTATTGACTCCTTATATAACTATTTTTGATATTGGATATTTCAAATTTGAGTTCAGGAAGTCACAAACAAATAATGTAATACACGTATAAATGTAATACGAATAACTAATACGGGTTTATCCACTACTTTGTCTAATAAACCGGGTAGCTTGGACATGTTACAGTAAGTAATAGCAAAAGGGGACGCGACTGATAATGAGTTGGTCCATGATACGGCTTCCGGGCAACAGATTGCGCGCAATTGATTTTAGCCCCATTATCACAACTTGTTGCCATGCCCCGCCTGCTCGGCACTTCTAAGCAGTCGCTAGAGCTTTGCAAGGATTCAGCCATAAATTGAAACAGCTTTACAAATAAGTTTATTTACGGTGCCTCCGAGCAGGAACCAACAGTAAAAAGAAATAGTTATTTGTTATGCAAGGCTGCAAAGTGTTTGTTTGGCGCGAGTGCCTGAATTGAAACCCGAGCAAGCGAAGGATTCTATGATTGAACCACGAGCGAAGCGAGTGGTTCAAAAGAAGAATCCTGAGCGTCGCGAGGGTTTCAAGGCACGAGATACTAAACAACTTTGCTGCCGAGCGAAACACACAATTTTTCACCTCACTACAGCGAGAAAAAATGGTGGATGAAAGAAAAACAGTCTATGTGTAAATCAGTTTTTTTATTCTTTTTCTTCCAAATAAGAAAGGTAAAAGGAGCTAAGCCCATACAGCCTAGTCTAATAATCTAATAAGCAAAACTATTTATTCTGATTGTTCTATCTCATTAATTTCTTGTGTATTATACTGTTTTATCATAAACCAAACAACAATTTTGGTGAACTTTTCGGTTTCCCGACGAGCAATCTCTAAAAACTTTTAATTTTTTTTCTAATCATAGATATATTTTTAAAAAGAAAGTTAAAAAATCGCACCAACTAGACTGAATTTTAAAAAAAATGGGGCGCGTTCTGAATTTGCATCATAATATCTGTTTTTTCCTGCTTGGTTGCTATTTTTGTGGTTAACCACAAATTAAAATAATTAATAAAAACCAATATCGTTTTTTCTTTTAGCAACGAAAGTTAGCAAATCTTGAAAATAACTTAGGAAGTAACGGATTTTAAAATAAATTAATAATGGATACCGGATCCCGTTTCTGAACGTGACATTATGTTTTTTTTTATCGGATGAAAAAGTTAGGGGTCTGATAACAAGTTCGACATTTGAAGTTCGTATTATTCCGTCCTTCTCATTCACCTAATTAAATACTATTCGTATAAGCGAGACGACAACATACGAAGTTCAAAGTTCTAATTTCTGAGTACATATATGAGTAGGTGGGCAATGGTGGTCATCGTCACGTTCGAATTTCAAAAACCTTTTCCACGCAAGCGGGGAAAAAGCACTTTTCCACGCAGATTTTGAAGGAGAAAGATAGCCTTTTCGAGCAAGTGAGGTGAAAAATAATTTATAACAAATTAATGCTCAAATTTTTGTGAACCACAGGGCCATAATGACTTTCTGTCTAACAGCGAAGTAAAATGTTTTGCTTCTGCACCTTTTCCCTTTGAAAAATCGACATAATCATTATTAAACGCCGCGCTCAAAGGGACGTTTCTTTATTAATAACATAAAAATGTCTTCAACAATTTAATTTCACCGTTTCTTAAGATGTTCTATTCGGGACACAAATTATCGACTCGGTTTGATCCCACGCCCGAAATAAAATATCATATTTCCTGTCAGAGGAGCAAGCTTCAGCATTCGAGTGGCTTTTTTCTACATTTTTTTCAGAGCAACAAGTTTTTTAAGGAACTGCGTCGCACATGTTTGCTCAACATACGCATCGTCTTTCGAACTTGTGTATGTAGGTAGCTGTTTTTTTAGTGTCTGCCCTAAATGCAATGAAACTTGAAATAGCTGTCAGCTCCGTGAATTCCGTCATTAGAGCCGTGTCGTATGACGGAGCAACGCTCGCCCGGGCCGGTGTTAGGTAATTTGTATAGGAAGTGAGGCCGGTGGGCGATCAGCGGTTAGAGCATTGTCTATAGCCGTTAGACTAGTTCCAGAACGAGATCGTGTGCACTTAAGTGTGCAGACACATTACGGATAGGGTTACCAAATCAATTAGGTAAGTTCCTTCAAACCGTATTCGAGTTTCTTTAGAGTTACTATCAAATGAATCAAGAAATTTTTATTTCTTGATTTTTATGTTTTACTTTTACGGTTTTACCGTTAGAAATTTAATTTCTAAATGTCTGTGAAAATCAGAACACATAGAAAAATCCGAAAAGTAAATACCCACCACCGGCCATACCGGCCATAGCTTTACTTTTCGGATTTTTCTATGTGTTCTGATTTTCACAGACATTTAGAAATTTTCTTTAGAGTTCAATAGACATTTAACGAACCAAATGAATAAATAGTGATCCGCCGTAAAACTTGTAACAGAAAATGTTATAATGACAACGTATGGCCTAGGCAAATCATTGTGACACTTTTATTGTGAAAAGCTCCTATGCTGGCTTAGGAATTAAATGGTTTGACTGTGCCTTGTCCTGTTTTCATACCAGTAATAATAATAATAATATTAAAAATCCAGTCTTCACACGACCCACGGCTGGGAATAGGCCTCCTCTTTACAAGCGGGTTAGCTGTAGAAGTGTAGATCCCACTCAGCCTCAGTGCAGATTGACAATTCCATACGCACCATTAAACTGCTTGCTCCAAGATGTTATGCGACTCGCAGCGCAGCAGATTTCAGTTATTTCCTTTCTAATTCACCATGTTTTGCTTCACTGAAAGGTTACGGTTAATTTGCTATGTAATTTTTTTTTTATGTCAGAGAGGTCAGACAAACGAACTAGTGTGGTTTTGTAATTATTTGTGCATAAATTTCGACTCCACTAACATATTCCGCTTTAGAGACCATAAGTCCAACCTCTAACTAGGTTACCCCAGATTTTCCATTTCATAGATAATATCGATTCTGTCCTATATTAAGCTAGCAATTAATGAAATTGGACTAAGGGATTTTGAAGCCAAAAAAATAGATCTAGCTAAGTCTCTTCTCTGGCAAATTATTTTAATAGAAGTAAGTGAGTAGATATTTAAATTTTAATCGGGTTGTGTCAATTCATGGCGAGTGGCTGAACCAAATCGAAAGATACCGATCAGGAGCTCGATTTTTGAAAATACATTACTCGAAAGTACCATTCTAAAATGATGAAAAATGCATTGAAATTGCATACGAGCTGGGTAGAGCAGAAAGAAACCGTTTGTAATTAATTTTCTCAATATGTGCTGCAGTTTTTTATTTATTTCGAAAAGTTTCTATGCTTTATAAAATCTGTCCCAAACGCAAGGTATAAAACACAAGTTAAGCAAAGTTAAGAAACATATTATTATTCAACAAAGGGTGTTGAATAACATTCACAATGTTGTTAGGATGATTAAAATTGCAGCAACATAGTTAAAGTTCATTGCGCTCGTAACACGTATTAATTGTAATCAGACTCTAAGCACTGTTTGCATCTGATACGCTCATTATCTCACGAAATATGTGCTGAAAAACTATCTTGGTAACCCTAATGACGGGTGTTGCGCCGCTTCTCACGGCGTTGCTTGCATAAGCGGCGCGAGCGCACGTAACTTGCCGTAACGCATTATGCATGTGGGGCGCATGTCTGTCGCATCCACACCGTGCGCTCTACACTTAAGACACAGAAAATGTGTCACTAAAGACAAAGATCCTACTAATATTATAAATGCGAAAGCTTGTTAGTATGGGTGTTTGATACTCTTTCACGCCACAACGACTGGACAGCTCTGGATCATGTTTGGCACAGGTCATGTCTGGTAAATTGCGTAGTTCCCGCGGGATAGCGAATTTTTTTTATGCGATAAGGAAGGCAAACGAGCAAGTGGGAGTGTGGCATAGATAAGTTCTTAGCAGACTAAGCTGCGGACAACAGCTAGTGCTAAATACAAGGTGTCTTAGAAGTTGATTAAGCTGTATGCTTGACTAAGTGCATGGCTGTTATATCTACACTGTATTCATTTACCAGTGTTCCTGTAAAGTTTGGGTTTGGTACACATTCTGAAATTCCTTTCAATTGGTAGGTATACCGGGAATACACCGCTGTCCACCAGGAATGTTTCAAGTGCCCGAATGCTCTTTGTTCGATTCGAACGACTGAAAAACCTCGCTAATAGGTACGTGGAAGTAAGAAGAACCGCCACATGTGCGTCAAATGTACTTAACGCGTTACTTGCTTTTACTGTATCTCCACATCTTAAGTGTTTTTTTTTCGATGGTGTCATGTTGACACGAAAACCTTGAAGCTGTGTCCGAGTTGCACACAATTAAGTACTTTCCGTTCTCCCAAATTTAAAATCTTAAGCTGCTGATACCTGTCACAGATTAAGGATCGCATCTCACCCTGTCTCAGTCGCGGATTCCGGGCACATGCTTGTCTTTTGTGCTGCTACCACAAAAGCGTGTCCGTCTAATGTTACACATGAGGATGACATGCGCACGAGACATCGAAGATTGTCTTCCACAGATAAATGCCCAAATCTCGCCTCCATCAACAAAAGATCGTATTCCGCGTCTGGAATTAAATCCGCACTAACGTACGGAAGCGGCAGGCGCCGGCTGCCGGCGGAGTATCAAATACCAGTCAGATAATAAAGGATTCCTTAATGCGAAATGCGATAAGTGAACGGAGACAGAATGTTTTTACGCTAAATCAGCCCCAGACAGAGGGCCTTTGAAGCGCGTATCTTGAACCGATTTAACTCAAATGAACGAGAGTTTAACCTTAATGGTCCGATACTCTTGGCTTGAGGAATTTGGGACGGAGAATTATACGCAACGAGGAATAATAACTACAACCTAAAGCTTATGTTTAATAATTAACGACAGACTTTTTATTTAATCAGAGATTTAACTAAAACACAGTCGCTACCGATCTACATCATACTTCCGCTGTTGTCACTGGCAAAATTGTAATACCTAATGGCTCATTTAAGACAATCCAGTAACCTTTACAAAAGATTAAACAAAACTTTACATCTATATGCTATTAATGGAAGTAAACTGGAAAACGCTTTGTGTGGCATCCTTCCTCAAAGGTGATCTATTCAGCTTCGCATGTCATCGGAGAAACCCGAGACAACCAAGAGATAATGCAAAACGATCTTACTCTATGGATCGCTTTATAATAAAGGATATCATCACCTGTACTGGTGGTTGTAAATGAACACGCCCATATCTTAAAGCTCTCTTACCCTCAATCTGTCGTAGCCTTAAATGATTCTAATCTAAGCTGCATTCAAATTTAGGAATGAAATATACCGATAAAAATTCTGTTGTGTGCGTAAAATCGTATCTAGCGCGACATGAAGATTCTAATGTTCAAAAGGAAACTAAAGAATATATTGAAAACATGCTGAGGTGTTTATTGCTGTTTATCTGTTATTATTTCATCATCGTCATCATATCAGCCGTAGGACGTTCACTGTTGGACATAGGCCTCCTTTGTCTCCGTTGGAAGCGGCTTGCATCCGCATATTTATGATTTATTAGGTAATAACTTATCATAAATAGACAAAAAAAAACGGTGTATTAGTTTAACTTGCAATGTATAAGTATGTAGAGTGGTTTTTTCGGTCTCCTTACTGAGCAGGCCATCTGGCAGCCTATCTCTCGCTCCGGTAAGTAACCAGAGGCTAACAGCAGCAGTCCGTTAGAAAAAAATCAAAATGGCGGACGGACAACAAAGTGATCCTACAAGGGTTCCGTTTTTTCTTTTCAGGTACTACGGAACCCTAAAAAAAGTTTTCTTCGGGTCAAATCTTTTAAGTCAAATTTCACCCACTTCTCGTGGTATGTGGGACGGATGGATGCAAATATAGCCAAAAAAAAGTAAAAGAGAAATAAAAAAAAAATAGAACTTAAAAGATATTGAAAAAAAAACAATTACGTGCTAGCTTTATTGAATAACGTAACATTTTCTATTAAAAAAATCCATGTAAATATAATATTTGCTTACCTACCTACCTAATGTATTTTCCGTCTTGTCATAAGTTGGGCGCGGGACGGATATCCTGTGACCGGATATGACGGGGAGGGAAGCGGGGCGACCGGGGGGCTTCCGGCAACGTCCTCGCCCTTCCGGGATTTCACTTCCGGTTTCCTATCAGTAAAATGACTGTAAAAATATTCACACCACTGCACTGATTCGCTTTTTAATTGCTGAAAACATTATTACTGATTTTATAGCATAAGAGAAAGAGAAAGTAACTAAGTACCTATATTAATTATAATTAAATATTCATTTTATAATAAGAAAAACAAGGTACCTATGTTTTTTCTTGACAATTAAGACCAATTATTGAGGTCCATCCTAATGATATTATATGTCATTCATGATTCGGGTACAAACATTCGTAATAAATAATCATCATGAAAGTGCCTGCCCCAGACGGGATTCGAACCCGAAATCTTTAGCTTCACAGTCAGGGTCACTAACCATTATAGATAACTACTATCAGGAGGGCGATTTTAGAAATCATATCGAAAATACCATTCAAAAAGCTAAAATTGTGTGCTGCTACGAAACTAGAGCTCAAATGGAGTTTTCGATTAAACAAAATGTTTAAAAAAATGTCGTATGTTACATACAACAAATTTGACACCACTTTTTTCAAGGGGTGTAAGTACTTAAAAATGTGGTCCTCGGCAAACCTTCGTGTTTACTTAGTATACATAATTTATGGGTTATGGACTATTCATGAGGTCTACGGCGTAGCAATAACGTTGTAATATTTTCGTAGCACTGAAAAGTGCGTAATAATTATTTAGGTACTTTTGATTAAGTAATTTGGTCCTATATTTTTTTGAATAAGTAGGTAACTGAACTGCCAGCTTTCGGTACTCTTAACTTATTACAAGTCACGTGTTTTGTAATAAGTTAATTCTGAAATGCAGCAACGATGTAAATAGTAAGTCGTTGCTTTGCTAGGTACAGTACCGTCCAGCCGTACTTAGTAGAGTGGCTAATGTAACAGGTACTTGTACTTACTCGTATACTTATATACCTATTACATCACATCAGCACCTCCCGGGGTGAGCCAGGCGCTTGCGCCGCGTGAGGTCTTCCGCGCAAGCCATAGCACGAGTCAATCTCTATTGAAAATTTTTGTGAAAAAAATAAAATCATTTTTTGATGATATGTACCCACTGATTATAGCGAAGTCAGAGGAGTTCTTTGTAAGTACATGTACCAATATAACCAAATTTCTTCCGACCATTGAAAATGAGTACTAATCGAACTGCAAAACTTAATTAGGTAAGTACAAGCTTCATTAGATCCCTACTTCCCTACTAATATTGTAAATGCGAAAGTAACTCTGTGTGTCGGTCTGTCTGTCACGCTTTCACGCCTAAACCACTGAACCGATTTTAATGAAATTTGGTACAGAGATAGTTTTAGTACCGGGGAAGGCCGTAGGATAGTTTTTATCCCGGAAAATTCCTATGTTTTCCGTGGTCCTATTACAGTTTGTCCCACTTGTTTTCGACGGAGCTCCGCCCAAGGGCGGAGCTCTTTTTTCTGGGTATTTTGCCCTTCGGACAACTGAAGATACCTAACTAACCTAACCTACCCATTTTTGTATTAAAATTTATTGAGTGATTAAAAATAATGGCAGCATTTTTTCAAAGTAGGACAAATTAGTAGGACCACGGGCAATAACAATAACATTGGAAAATCGCATAGTTCCCGCGGGATTGCGATAAGCGAATTCTACGCCGACGGAGTCGCGGGCAACCGCTGGTAAGTTATAAAATGAATAATGTTACATACGAGACGGCTAGACATTATGCTTGCGTATGAGTTCGTGTTTAACGTTGCTGCTAGTCAATTACCTAACAAACGAATACGAGTATGTCAGTGGTTGTTTATGCCTGTGGTTTGGGTACCTACTGTGAATTTTCACACTGCTTTTCACTAAATTGGATTGTATAGTCCGTTATATTTAAGGATTTTGAGGTTCGTTTTGAGGGCCCGGTTCTTTAAACATTGGTATAAATAAAGACTCTATAGTGACTTAAAGAATATTTCATTTAAAATAATCCATGTCAAATTCAAATTTGATAAACTGCCAATGCCGCAATATGGCCGCGATGACAACTAACACAACAAATGCGAAACTGTTACCAGTGTTAAAATATCGTTCCAATGAAATTCCGCAACAAGGAATATTAGCGTATTACCCATGGCACTACTACGTGGCACTACAGACCAAAATAAATATCATAAATGGGAGGTAGGTTTAGGTTATGTTAGATCTTCAGCAGGCCCGAAGGGCCAAAAACACCCAAAAGGAGGAGCTCCGTCGACTTTGTTAAACATGATTTTGAAATAGAAATCTTTGGACAGTAGTGCCACGGGAAATAAAGGGTAATATTGATCAAGTTTTAGATTAAAATGTGTATTGTGCTCAAGATATGAATACTTACTCGTAAAACCATAATCAACAGCCGGCTCTATATGGCTCAACCTCGTATATTTCGTTGTATGTATTAGAGTGCTAGAATGCTGAGTCAGGCAGCCAGTAAATATTTTTCAGAATAAAGTTTTACTTAGTTGTTTCTATGTCGATAATCTTGTTGAACATAATTTATTGAACAAGAACAAACGGCTCACAATCTATTAACTTTAGTAGTTCGTGAAATTGCGTAAAACCAAACGATTTTACACCGATAATAACTTTTTAATATTTATTAGCACCATCCATAGGTAAGTATGCAATCATTTTTTATAACTCTGCACTTAGACAGCCGAGCTATGAAAAAACGAGCTCGAGAACTATCGTGTTCGTACGTACGTGCGTACTTACGTCCACGTACGTCGTTCGAGATGGTTTTAGTATATTGTCGAGTGTAGAGACCGCGGGAGAGCGTGGCTTTATTAATATTATTAGGCGGGGTTATTACCGCGTTACGTACGACGCCCAAACGCGGTATTACGCGATACGTCCGATATTTACGTTCGTTGTACGGCTTAATTAAACGTTGGCTAGATTGTGATGTTTTGAATAATTATCAGAGTTACTATTAAATGAATCAAAATTTTACTTCTTGGTTGTCTTTACGGTTTTACCCGTTAGAAATTAAATTTCTAAACGACACTGAAAATTAGAACACATGGAAAATTCCGAAAAGTAAAGCTATGGCTGGGAATCGAACCCGGATCCTCATGCGTTCTATATACCACTGAAATTAGAAATTTAATTAACAGAGATCAATATAAATAAGTGAAGGAATGGGTCCGACATATGTCTGTAGAGTAATTACCTACTTATGTACACAGGGCATGATGCTATATTTAATCGTTACATACCTGCGTATTCCAATTTTTTTTGGGACAAGAAGTTGGAAATGCTAAAGCTTAAGACCCATTAACCCGTCAAGCGTCCAAGCGACTACAGTAGTCCCTAACTTTTTGGGGCTTTTTTTTTAGGGACATGCATAATGCAGTCCCTAGGACATTTCCCGCCCGAAAAAGTTGGGGACTACTGTAGTCGCTTGGACGCTTGACGGGTTAAAGTTATTTACCGTACCTATTTTATATCTATTACGACAACACTATACACATTACCAATGTAGAAAGTGTACTGTTTTAAAACATGGCGGATATTGGTGCGGTAAAAAATGTTACCATCCTCCTAGTCGGATATTAACTGGTAATTTATAAACATATTTGCCAACCGTTGTTGCCCAGGGTGCACCGTGCCAGATGCTGCTCTTCTTCCCATTCAAGCCAGGTTATCTACAATCAACCAATTTGTATTGTAGTTGCAATCCACCGATGACTAATGGACGTAGGTAGGAAGGTATTTTGCTAGGCCAGCTTACTCAATGCGGTGCTACAAAATACCGAGCATAACTGTTAGCGCACGAAACAATCAATCTCTTTTACATCCCGATTAAATTTAGAATAGGTTCAGACGTAGATAGGTAATATAAACAAACCTGGAGTAGGTAATTTGTTCTAATTCTCCCTCGCTATATCGGGAGTCAGCCGTGAAAATGTTTTTTGAGTTTATAAATACTTGATCGGTAAGTTAAAAATATAATTCATGACTACAGGTTCACGACCACAGCGAATATTTTTGTTTTTATTTACGGAGTATTCGCTATGGACATCAATCAGCTGTAAAACATTCACTTATTTTTTTACGCGATGCCCTTTTGCTTGTAACAATGTTTACGCTATTCCAAATTAACTATAACTATCATTGCTGCATGAAATGAGATTAAGCAATCATTTAGTCAGTTATCAACAATGAAATTTAACACTCAGCAAACGCGACATTGTCTCGCAAACTGTAAGTATATGGTCGGAAATAAAATGCAGACTAAACATAACCATAGTCCACACGTGCGCCGTCGATCAAGACAAGTGTACCAACACTGGCAACACCAAAACTACATGCAAAGCGGTTCAATTCTTGGAATCGGGTTAATTCAGTCTGTGACGTCATCCGCCGCACCCGCCACGCTTCCTTGTCCGACGGAATAACTGGCGTTATTCATTTATTTAGTTCCTCACTTGGCACTTGTTGAGCTGAGACCCGAGCATGTTAGCGTTTATCTTGGATATGAAGTCGATCCTTTTGGTACATGCGTGGTTAGAAAGGGATATTTGGCATTATGTTCGGGATAAAACCAAGCGTCCTAGGAATCTGGAGTCGCAATACTAGTATTCGGGAGTACAATTCTAGTTACAGACTTGGGATTACATTTCGTACTTCTGCCTCGTTTTAAAATTAAGTACCTATGGTTTCATCGGGAACACTTGCTACGTATGTGCCGTCGAAGCATTTTAAACATAACAATTTCACAGTATATGTCAAAATAATTTTATTTTTTAGGCATTGCTATATGTCGTTGTTCAGTCCTTCAGTTGATCAGAAGCCGTATTGCCTGACGTGTGCGCAATGACAATAGCATTGATCATTCTCTTTCTATCGCCACAGATCGTATTGTTTGACAGATAGAAACAAACAGAATTGGTGATTCAGGTTAATTGGCGGTGGCAACCGAGCTCTCCTAAAGAACAAGCCTACAGGGTGGTTACAATGACGCCTTATAATGCGATTCAATTCCGATTCAGTTTAGGTTCGCTCGCTGTCAGATGTATACTAAGAATTACAGCTAAAACCTGAACTGAGTCGGAATTGAATCTCATTAAGAAGTCATGGTAAGGACCCAGGATTCAAATATTTAATTTTACGTATTAATATACTGTAGGAGCGGTAGCAGATAATAAAATAACTACTTTGCCGCAGACTACTCGGTAATGTCAAAATATGAGAATGACCCGTGTGTATGTATTAACTTGGCAATAATGGCGATATTAATAATTATCGTCTCGCCCACAAGATGATCTAATCAATTTGACCACTATATATACCTACATGCATATATTATTCATTCACATCAGATGCACACGTGCTGTTGACAAGAACTTTGCGTACATAGGAGGGTAGAGTCATCTTTTGTTGAATAATTCGGCTTAGTAAAGAAGTTTTTTCTTTGCGTATTCAAGAGCCGCACACTGCTAGAACTTTGCCTTATAAATACATCGGTACCTACTTATAAATCTTAACCAAATATTATAATCATGGAATTTCACTAATTTTCCGGCTATTTTCAATTAGCGGGACAACTATTGAAAATAGCTTTGGCAATTGTGGCTTTTACTTTGATAAGTTCGCCTTTGTGCATATATTAATGTTATTTTTATTTTTTTTGTGAATTGTATCTGTTTCTTTATATTTGTACAATAAAGCATTTACTTACTTACTTACTTACTATTAGAATTGCTAAGTAATGCCAATGCTATATTCAGGAAATCAATTGACAACCTGAATTAAAAAAACTGCTAGTTAACCGGAAACTCTGAAGGCTAGCGCTATTTTGAAAGTCTAACATATTACATGACTATAATTATAGACATTAACCACGGTGTAATAATAAGAGGTACTTAGTTCTGTGGCATTAACGGTAGTCGAGCTACTAAGTATAGATGATTAAGTCGGTGCATTTTGACGACAGATGTCGGGACGAGGGTGCCTGCCGCGCTGCGGGACGCCGAAGTCCGTAGTTGATTGAAGCCGGCGTCCGCGCAATTGGCACTCATTCACATTATTTTGGTAGCTAACCCTTACGTTTTCGTAGGGCGCGATACAGCATTGTTAATGGATTCATTACGCCATTGAAAACGCAGCTGATCACCATAACGTTCAATTATAACTTTTGTTCACGCAAAATAAGTAAAATAAACTCGAATACGCTCACTACTGTAACAAATACAATACAGAAGTTATTTGAAGCTGGTCATATTGTAAGGCTTCCAGTGTTGGTTCATCGGCAGAAAAAATTAAAAGCCTCGACTATCTGTGATTGGAACCACATGACGCCGCGGAACGATGAAATAAATTAAAAAACAATCACCAGATCATTTGAGTAAACAGAAAAAGTTTTAAGCCTCACTAAGGCTGAGACATTTGCTCCCGAAAACACCAACGTCAGTTTATAAGATGATTTAAGCGTGCTCCGGGTTTACTGTGAGTTTGAGAGAAAAATCTGGTGAAGTAGAAACGTTAACGTCGACGTTTTTGCCCCGAGGGCTGGAGACGTAGCGTGGGAACTCTCGAGGTCAGGTGGCGGCACATGTGGTACACTTCTGTTTAAAACTTTTAAAATAATATTCAACACACTAATGTAGGTGGCAGAGATTAGAGCGTCTACGCGGGGGAGACGTAGGCTCGTCTATCTCGTGCCTGGCTGGTGGTCCATAAACAATAACAACGCGTTATTTATCTTAGTTATGATTACGCGCGGTTTACGATGAGGATCGCTGAACAGTTCAGGTTACTTTAATACTTAAGTTTAATGAAATAACCGCAGAATAAAATAGTTACTATACACTTTTTGAGATGATCAGGGTTTTGCGGCGAATCATAGATTTTTATCGCGTAAAAATAAAACGCTTCTATGTTTTTTTGTACTAGGAAGGATGTTAAGTGGCTAAGCTTCGTTTTTTTTACTGTTGATATTGATATTAAATCTGTTTGCCTATGCTATGTAGTCGGCAAACAGATCTTCATTGGTCATACATGATCGGATGCGAAGAATTACTCTGGCATAAAAACTAAATCTTTGCGACAGAGTACCGCCCAGCATAGGCTTCTGTTTGTCACACGAGCCCGTGGGATTGCAGCGATAATGGTCAGGAATTCACGACGTGGGTGTCCGCCTTACGCTTGCTTTATGAAGCACTTTTTATGCCTCCCTTTTACATCCGCAGGCCTAATGTGCATCGGTGCGCAATCGCCCACACTCTCTGAATGGAACACACCCAGTGACTCCCATTTGCGCTGATAAAAGGCACCAGCAATTCTTAATATCAAAGCAGCCTTTAAGGTTCTGTTGAATCTATAAAAAATAATCTCGCTTCGGTTGTTATGGTTTGTGTGTAAGTTGGTATAAACATGGCCGACGGAATACTTATTTGTGCAATTCCGTAACGAAACGGCCTGCTCGTCGCGTCCACTTGGCGAGTCATTGTCGGACGTCAAATACATTATTTAGCGAGTTGAGTCGGTAGTGGGTGCGAGTTGCGAGGCTGTGCCGGCCGGCAGTGCTCGAGAGTAAGACGGAAGCTAACGTACGAACGCCCACGCAGAGTGAGCGCTTGCGTCAGAATCGAATCTTAACCTCTAATTATCACTTCCTATTGTACTGGAAGCCTCACCACACGGACGTAATAATTCGTACGATAATTTCCCACTCAAATAACAGCCTTACTTTTCAAACTCTACATTTGTACGCGCGTTTTATTTGTCATGATCTAAGTATATCATGGTTGTGAAACATTTAGGTACAAATTAAGACTGACGGCTTATTTTCAAAATTTCCGGTTAGTTGCTAAGGGTCCGTGTTTAAATCATAAAACAAATCTCTAAATATGAAGTTGGAGATAGAGTTGTATTGTAAAATATATACGACGAGAAAATATGCCTCTATTATAATAAGGTGCTTATATATGTTTTCACACAAAAAAAACGTCTAGAACGCGTTCACGTAAACGTCTCAACTAGTTATTTTGGAAATATAGGCAGCGCAACTAGCGAACCGAAATGGCAATATACTGTTCTCCTAGTAGGTAGGTACTTGATGTTTTAACGCAAACGCGTTCAATATGTGTTTTGTGACCGAAAACTTACACTAAGTATACTGTATTGTAGACACGTGCCTATATGTATAAAACAAGAAGTGACAAAAAATCTTTGACGTATCGAGGAAGGCCACACGGCAAGCCTAACGAACAGAAATAAAGGACATTTGGGTCATTAATGATGATAAAGTGTCTATTACGTAGCAGTCTTACTTAATCCAGGAATTGCGGTTCAATATGACCAAGTGCATCGGTTGACAGCCACTTCCCGGTTCAACGCTCGTCGGCGGCAATGAACACTCGCCGACTCACAAACTTATACTAACTAATGCAAGCGATGTTCCTTCGGCTGCAGCTTATAAAGTCCTTTTGTTACGTCTACAGACTTAATCGGATTGAAAGGATCGTTATTTATTACTTGCGCGTAGTTGTTGAGTTAAAGATAGGCCGTTAGATCTTTCCTCAATTTACTTGAAGTTATAATATTAGTTCCATCGTAATTTTAAAACTATCTTGAGCTAAATTTAGTACGGAAGACACAAATTCACAGAGCTTAGATCATTGTGTTGCCTACACATTCGTCGTCATCATTATAATAATATCGGCCGCTTCTGCGTGTGGTTGGGGAAGCGAAGCTGTCACACACGACTGACTCCGCATCAGATCAATTTATTTTTTTCTCTCCACTCTCGGACAAGTTAACACGTTCACTGCGGGTTGAGGTAAAACCGCCTCAAGCTCGACATTACGTCGGTGCGGGGCTAAAAGTTGTGATATCTCTCTCGTGCGGGAGCTGTTGCCGCTTACTTACAAGGCGTATGATAAAGACAAATATACATTTCTTTATGTTTCTCAAACGCTGACTCTTTTATACAGAAAAAAGGTTAGAGGTCTAAATAAGCCTCGAACGCACTGGGCATATATTTTTTTCACACAGTGCGGGTTGAGGTTTATTTAGCCTCAAGGAATTTGACCTCAAAGCCGCACAGAGCGGGGGGCGGGCGACGCGGGAGTCGACAGCTTGACGTCAGTGCGGTGCTAGTTATCGACGCTGAACCACGCGTGTTTTACATAATTATTTCAGTGTATCCTTCTATTATTTTTTTTATCATACATATAAGTATCTGCACTGTATAATGTTATAAATGAATGGGTTTTATTTAACATAAACCAAAATTTATTTTCTTCCTGATAGAGCATTTATACAAACCTACCTCTAAACTAAACAAAGCTTGTACTATTGCTACTAAGCGGCAATTAACAAATGTATGTATAGATAAATAAATACTTATATAGATAAGCAACCATGACCCAGGAACAAATATTTGTTATAACACACAATTAAACGCCTTTAAAGATGTTCGATAAGATGATCATTCTTTTATCGATAATTTACCTATAAGTGCCATTCCCTGCTCTAGTCTCAGATAAAATTTAGTGCGATTTGAGGTCTAAAAGATCTCAAAAATTCTTTAGGTATTTTTTCTTAAGCCAGAGGTCAGAACCAAGGGCGAAGCTAAGTGTATTTAAAATATTTACTAAGCAATGACTACAACACAAAAAAAAAGCCCTGGTCCTATTCTTGGCAAAGTTATGAAGGATCTAAGTAACTACTGAAATTTGAGAGCGATTCGGCCTCACCCGCACTGTAAAAGAGTTCCAGATTGGGCTGATTCGATCTCAACCGCACCAGCCAAAAGTCTTTCAAGTTGAGCCCCGCAGCGAACGTGTTAAGTGATTTGTTACGTCATAGCCTTGAGAATTGTCTACCAGTCTCTCATTTCCGGAAAAGTCCCATAGTACATAATACAGAGAGACTAGATTTTGCCTATACTGCTTGCAACCTAAGCGAACTATTACAATTTAACTGTTTATTTTTATTTCTTCCAGTGTTTATCATGAAGATTAATTTGACCCTCTCGTACACGCATATTGTATAGGAACAGGAAGACAAATTTGCTTAGTGTTCGCGACAAAACCTACCGTGTAGCTCAACATAGTTACTTTTTATTTGGTTTGAGCGTAATACGTTTAAAAATGGCAGGGCCAAAATAATTGCAATAGGTATAGTACCTACCTATTTCTAAAAAAAATCGCGTTCATCTATACCTATAGGTAAATTTTACACAGGCTGGAACTCAGTTCTTTATTGTTCGTGCTCCGAAAATCGTAAGAAAATCACGTACCTATTATTATCATGTTAACTTCATCTCTATCACGAAAACTGTGGAGAAAATAGTCTCAAATACTTATTTTTACTACAAATTTAGTTGATTTTCTTGTGGTAACCGTGACTGATGTAAAAATACTTTTTTCACACCTCACATTCAGAAAAGTAAGCTTTGCTTTGTCGAGAGGGATCAAAGTGCAACGTTTCTGTTCAAGACTTTTTTAAGTGTTATTTTGCAAATACAATCTTTTGAAGTTGATACACTATCAAATACAATTTTTGAAGATTAGTTTTAGTATAGTTTTTAATTCGTTTTTAATTTAATAGTTTAATTTGTTTTAATTCCATTTTGTATCCTATTAAAAATTTGTAATGCAGTTGATAATTGTAAAATCACGCCATTTTCTATGCGGGTAGCTCTTGAATTATATTCAGAATTCTTTTTTTCAAGTTTTTCAATGTTCGGTGTGAAAAGTTGTATGAGCTACTCGGGAGCTAAATTATTTTCATCTTGGGCGTTAACACTAGAATCCCTGGTTACGCTCTACATTCTGGATTCAATGTAGCGCCCTCGCCGTAAATACATCATTTTGCTCCCTTGTGACACGAATAATCTATATGACGCACTTACGAATAATTAACTATTATTACCTAAGTAAGAATGCAATAGTTTTGTAGGCTGAGGGGAAGAAGTCGGAAAAATCTTTCGAATAAATGATGAACATTTGTCTCTCCGCGATTCTCCACGGATTCTCCACGATTCTACGGAGGATTCTATTTAAGAGACACGAGTGGGGAAACAGAAAATTACAGCCAATAATTATTGTTTTAATTTGTCAAAAAATTGTACTTGATTAGTTAGTAATTTTGCAGCAATTTTTTTACCATGTTCAACTCATTGATTTCAATAATTATTAACGCGTTCCAATAGATTCTGCATAAGATAAATGTGACACTTCTCTTGAGTTGATACCTATGCATACACATATTTAAAATAGTATCTACATTTTCAAACTACTTACAAAATTAGACAAGCAATCATTCCGCTCCTTAGAGCGTGTTATTCCGGATTGTTTACAAACGTGCAGCGTCGTCATTAGGCGTCAGTAAAGTTGACACAAGCAAGTTTTACGTAAAACTGTTTGCTACATGACTCCCTCACTCTTTCAAGAAACAAGCGAGAGGCAACTTTTAGCAATAACCATTTTTTTGCAATATCATCTTGTTGATGCAGTTTTGCTTTTTATTTGAGCCCTTTAGTGTAAGTTTTT
Source organism: Pandemis corylana (assembly GCA_949127965.1). Lineage (NCBI taxonomy): Eukaryota > Metazoa > Arthropoda > Insecta > Lepidoptera > Tortricidae > Pandemis > Pandemis corylana. Next base: position 6,734,360 of record OX421855.1, on the reverse strand, counting down.
GTCGTAATTAACGTCCAATGCATCCTCGTTAAAGTATCAAACACAAACCGCGAATAATTGAAATCCCAGTACCTACCTGCGCAGACTCTATCTGCGCAGATTAAATTATGCTGGAAGTGGGTCAAATTGACTTGTAAGTTTAACCCACAAAAACGTAGATACAATACCTGCTAACAAGGAAAATCAAATTCAAAAATAAAAGTTTGTATGACACTGGCACAAATAATTTGTTTCCATTAATGACAACAAAAAAACAAAAACGGATCGTTGTTTACTATTCTAACTTAGACAATACGGAAACTATGCTACAGACGCCATAGAGTGGGTCAAGACCGACCAGTGGCCAACATCATTCAATTTAGAGCCTTTGACGTAACCACGCAGAGTTATGTAATGCAAGTAATCGGTTTAGTCGATACGTTGAAACAATATTTAATCAGTATTGGTATAAAATCTTATCATTTCGTAATCTCGTTACGATAGAACTAACCAGGCAAGTATACATGTACACACAGCAAAATAATGCGGTTAGCACAGCCACGCACACGTCTATGCGTGTTGAGTATCGACATGAACGTTAAGTAGAATCTATGACATGTGAATGTGTGAGTGAGTTCGATCATAAAATCTACCCCCTAAGTACAGATTTTTTAGCAACAAGATGAATGAGCAATGTCGCTGTAAATTACCTGTTTATTGAATAAACAAGAACTAACTATAAAATAACAATGAAGAAAGTTACAACTATTTAAGTTAGTTTATAATAAATTAAGTAAAAAATAATTACAAATTAAATGAAAATAATCCCCCCCGGTATCGTGTCACACTCAAAGGCTGAAAATGCAATATCTCCGGTTTCAGTTACTTCTACAAAAATAATGTAAAAGTATTTTTTTTATTTAGACTGTCCTAAAAATATTTTACCTAATCTTACATTGGATATTGTCATCCCCAGTGTAAGCGGAAGAACCGAATCGAAGCTTCCTTCGACCTTGAATCTTCAAATTTATGCAATCCCACGCATTGAACTATTATTACTAGCGAAGAGTAGTTACCATCTCACTGATGCGACGATGTTATATTATTATTTCTCAACAAGTCTGAGATTCCAATTCCAAAGCAATATTCCTCACAACCAGCATGGCCATTGAAATAACATCCAAAAATGTCATTTTATTATTACTATTTTATATTCCGTTTTCTTCGGATACGAACCCGGTTCACCAAAGCAAAAGTCAATTCTTCGACCTGTCTTTGACCGCTAGGCCACCGAGGTATGCAAGTTACATGGTGAATTTATGAATTATGTTCAATCTGCGACTACTGTATTGCAATTTGTGTAAATAGCTGTTTTATGAGCTTTGAAATAAGGTTGAAATTATAATTTATTTTTTTCCGTAACTATTTAATTTTATGGTGGTTGCAGCCTGTTGTATGTTTAATTTTACTCTTATATAATATGTTAAAAACGCAAACGCATTGTGTTTTCTTTTAATATAATTATTAATAGGTATGACTCTTTTTACTGGAGTTTAAAAGTTGCTAGCTGATGGCTATTTTGGTCGTTATCGTCTTAAACAATATAAAGTGTTTTCTACCCTCAAATTTCTAATAATATGATTTTGTGAACAAACAACTGTCACCGCTGGCAGCCATTATTAGCTGCGGGATGAACCGTGTGTTATACTTACGAACTGTTTAATTTTGCTTTTCGAATACCTTGTGATTTGCAAAACATGGATTTTCATTTATCTTTGTTGAAAAGAGCAAAACAATATAACTATTTATATAAGGAATCGCTAGGCGTTTTTTGATATGGGTAAGTAGACAAACGGTGTTAAAAACAATGACTTATTATTTTATCGGTAATGTTTTAAACAACTTTCTTTGACGAAAAATGTTTTTATTTAAACTTCATTTATTTTGCAGCGGAAGACTGTGCCATTATGGATTCACCCTTACGCAGACTTCGGACACGATAAAAATATTCGTTCTGGGCCTAAACCTGAAGCCTCATCTCCTGCCATTTGGTTTGCCGCACCCGCTAGTGACCCATTTCACAGCAACAAGACACAATGCTACGTTGCAACCTGTGCGAAACCATCTGCATGCTGCAGGATTGCATTGCCGTAGACCAGCAAAAAACATGCTTTAACGGACCAGCATAGAAGAAACCTTTGCTCGTGAATATCTTGACTTTGATTATTACATTAATCAAAGTAAAATGTAGTGATTTTTAGTGATGAAGACGAAATATATTAACTTAATTAAATATATAAACACAGTAATGTTTTACAGTGCAGAACGAGTGGCAGTGTTACTTTAGGCTATGGGGTTGGATGTCATCGATGGGCCCTGGTGTCCAAATCCAAACCAAATCGAGATAGGTAGCTTAGTCGCTTCAAAGTGGAGATTATAACCCAGTGTGAAATGATGTTATTGTTAATGGCTGTCATTTAACATGTCTATTCATTTCACCACTGACTTACACGTCCGCAAATAAAACGTTTCGTTCATCTTTATCAGACTTAAACCTAATAAACCAGAATTTAAGATATTAATTATGTGTCATCTTAAAAATAGCCCTATTATGGTTGTGTATTCAATTTGCAAGATAATTATTATGTTAGTGACATAAGACTTTTTAGTAAACATAAAATCATACTGGCCTCTAAAGTGTGTGTTAATATTTTATGAATATTATTCTATAAGAAAAAGTGTGCAGTTTTATTTAGCTAATTTAATTACTTTTGGTAATAATAATAATAACACAAATAGAGGCTAATAAAATAAAAATTAAATTTTGCAATAAACAATTTGAACCAATAATTGCATTTTATTGTTTTATTCTTTTACGTCCTTTTTTTCTTGTTTTAGGTAAACATGAGTTTATTTTGAGATTAGTAATTTAAAATTGGAAACAAAAAAGATACACTTGTGCAGGATTCGAACCCGGTTCTTTAGGTTTCATAACTCTAGGTCAATACACCTGAGCCACCACGCTTATAATACTGGTGGCAAAATTATGCTTCCATTAAACAAAATACCAGCAGGTTTGAATAACTATGCGTGAAGGTAGTCAGAAAACACAATTAGCACAGATAGGGCATTTTGTTGTGTGCGTAATAAGGCAGCGGATAAGTGCGGATGTGTGTATAGAATGACACACGTGGATAACTAGGGTGCTCACCGATTCGCTTTGCTGTGTGTACATCTGGTACATATCTAGAGACGCAACTGTGTCAGACTGGCTTTTCTGGATGGGATCAAACGATGCTAGTTTTTTGTATACCCTATGCTACTTATGGGAAAACAGGAGTCACTTAAGTAAATACATATGTGTGTTTCTAAATATTTTTATTTAAACAAGTTTTACTATTTAATACATCACAAAACTACCAAATAGATAGGTACCTAGTTACCCTTAATTTTATGTCATGCGATCAGGTTAAACATAAACATTTAAATTGAAATTTTTGTATTTTATTTTTACTGGTGCCGGTGAAGCTGAGGCCCCTATTTTTAGTAGTACCTATCTAGATAAACATTAACTAATAAAAACCAACAAAATCTTTATATCTATATCAATTCAAGCTTAAAAAAATGTGGCCCAAAAGTGTTAAGTTCGGCGTTATTTAATAGTTATTAGGAAAAGGAGCTCGCGTCCCAGATAAAAGTAACTACTCTCAGTTCAGCTGACAACCACCAAATCAGGTCTGAAACTGGTCGCAAAACAAAATTCCAATTACGTCAGCTTAGTAATGATTATACAAGAGCCGAGCGTGCAACGCTAGATCGTGGAGAAAGCATCGGCCTTGGCAGTGAGGCGCAGTCGGGCGCGTCGTCGCGCGCGCAGAGGCAGTGTTGCCAACCCTTCGAGACTGTAAACCAGCCATTATTTAACCTATTCAACTACAATGACGGATAATGGAAAATGGAATTGACTCGAGAGAATGGGCAAAAATCGTAGGAATCACGACATAGGCGGTGCGGCTAACAACTATTTTGATTCCCCTTTCCTTCCCACAATCATGCTAAACGTGCACTTTAGGCCTTATTACTTTAGGCTTTGTCTACGCCGTATGGAATAAAGACGTGATTTATGTATGACGGATAACATCCTTCACTACGTAAATTCAAAATATAACATAAGTACATTGCTTGTAGACATATTTGACATGGCGTTGAAGAAGTTAACAAATCGTACTTAACAAATGACTGAATACTTATAAGAATTTCATAAAATTCAAACCAATTTCTGACTGTCCAGTGTAATTTCTCATTCATCAGTTGCCTTATTTTCAACATTTTTCGAATGTTTTGTTTTGTCACTTTTTAAAATTTAACGGAGCGAGATGGAAAACGGATGTCATTGAAAAAACAACTAATCTACTATTATAGTAGTAGGGTTGGTAACACTGCGCGGCGGCAAGCGGCAACGACCGCGTCTTCTAATTGGCGCGAGTTTTCACGCATGCGCAACACACTTTCGTTGTCAATGAACTTGGAAAGCGAAGATGCTATGTCATTGTCAATCGCTACAATACCTGAGAATGCGCTCTCGCTGCGTAACATGCACGGCGATGCAGGCACGGTGTACCTAATGATGCAATCAATACAGTTTCTATTGCAGATCATTGCGCGTCTGAAACAATTGAATAGCCCGAAGAGAAACTTAGAGATGTAGGTATCACAAGTTATAAATTCTAATCTGAATATCTTAATTCCGTTTAAGTATCATTGACAAAAATTAGAGAACAGTGAATAACGATAAGAATAGGTGCCTACTTAAATTTTACCACAATTAAGTAAAGTTCGTTGTCACAGGTTAAGCTTGTACCGTTGTAATTAATTAATTCTAGAAAAGGATATTAGCTCAAAAGCGTGCACGAAAAGAAGGTACTTTACGAAAATCGTAAGGAATGACCGAACACAAGAAACTTAAGTATTGGGTCGTCTTATTCCTCCAAGTTTGGATCCAATGGACTTTCATCGTTTTTCCAGTGAACTCTTCTTTTGTCATTTTTTACGAGCTGAGGTTTTTGATGATCAAACAGGCTGGGTGTATATTTTACTTCTTATCTGACTTTAAGTAAATACTTACCTACTTAACTTACACAATAATGAGTCGTGTGGATTACCCGACATTGAGGATGCAAAGCAGGAAAAAAACATTTCTGCCTTAATCATTCGCAGCCCCATATCTTAGGCTTTGTGCATAACTGGGAATTCTATGCCTGATTTGCTATTAGGCATCACTGTGTTAATAAGAAGCGCGAGCTGAGGTATACCCGAGATTTCATTAAAAAAAACCTGCTAGTCAAAACCAAAAAAAACTTTCACTCGGTAGGTATTTTACAAACGACATCAATCATCAAAGCCCAACCAGCTCACCAGAGGAAATTACGGTCGGAAACTCGATTAAGAAACAAATGGGCAAGCATTTTCTAAACAGATTGATCAACATTGCGTGACTTAATTAGTCGCTAATAAGGCTTCGGGTGACGGGCGGGGGATGCCGGTGGGAAAGTGTGGGCGTCGGACTGTGCCGCTTCGGCGGCCACGAAAACAGCCTGCGGCACAAAGGATGCGCGGAGACGCGGTTATTGCTTTTATTTCAGTGTATTTTATTTCAATTGGCTTCGCTTGTGATGAAAGTATTCTAAATGTATGTTTCTTAATGTTACTGTAAACGCACGTGATTGGTAAACTAATAGGAAGAGTGTTGAGTTGCTTCTTGGCGTCCTTGGCACAGAATAGTCCATGGTCTGATTTAAGTCTGTGGTTCTCTGCTTTATTTAACCCCACCTTTAAAAAGTTATCTCATATTTTGTTACTCTACGTTTAGGTACATACAAATTGTCAACCTGCTGAATATTGCTTTTAAGTCTTTAAGGCTACCAAAGAAGGTAGTCTAATTGCCATCATTGCGACTCAGACTAAGAAGCCCAGCTCTATTAGAATAACATCAAGAGAACAATACAATTCGATCCAGACATAGTTTCATATAATTCGTTTCCGTTTTCCGTAAGCAGCAGACTTCCTTGGCGGATCCATATTAGTTGTTGCTGCTCATTATCTTACAATGACGTTACATTCGCATAATGTAACTCTGGGCACTTAGTCGTTTGCAAGTGAATATAATTACACTTCCAAGTTTACAAGTTAGAAAAATATTACAAACGTTCAACAACTTTAGGAAGCTTCCATTTTAAAGCTGACTTTCAAGTTTCAATTAAGCATTTTATGGTGTTGCTAGCTACTAGTTAATAATGTCATTAACCAACCATAGAAAGAAACTTTTTAGCGGGTAGGATCTTGTGCACGGAAATCGTCATCTTACTCGCTAATAATGCCGCCAATTAGCAGTGCTTGCGTTGGTATTTTCTTGTATGCAGAGTAGGTAAGACAACCGATGAAGAAAAAAAAAATTTGCATTATGGACCTTAACTGAACCTTTAGTGAAAAATAGGGACCAACTTTTTCTCTGCTCTATATTCAAAAACAAAACAAAGCTGTCGCCTCCATAGCTTCCGCTGTTCAGAAATCACAGCACATAATAAGAAAGGCTGAGGGGAACCGCGCTCCATTGGCGCCGCGTTACGCGTTGCGCCAGACCCTTGCCCGGTCTCGGGCCATCTGACACAAGTGTCACCGCTGCGGCCACCCCTGTATGGGACAATGGGCTTTATAAAAGGCTTTCGACAATAAGGAATATGAAAAACATTACATTATATCGCGATCTTGAAATTATTTAAAGGATACATTACATAACTACGTCATTGTTTTACAGACAATATGCATCTCAATTCCGAAGTTAATACATAAATAGGTACTCTACCTACTTAAACTAGTAATTCTCTTAAAACGGTTGCTACCCAAGTTTTGTAGGCCACATTTTAAAATTAGTAACATCAAAGTAGTACTGACCGATTGATTGATTAGCTGAGTGACTAACAAAATGTCTGTTTGACAGCCTAAATCACGTGAGCTAGAGACTTGAAATTCCTACTGGACAGGGAATTAAGTAACCTGGTTTTTATTCCTCCGTGAGGTAAGATCGCTGGCAAAGCTAGTAGGTAATCAAATACCTATTAGATTGAACTTGGAATCATTGTCAACCTTGTCTTTGAATAGGTACGTGAATAAAAAAATGTAAAAGATGTGGTCCATTGGATTTCAATTTGAAACTTGATATATGGTTCCTCTTACATCGGTAAGTTGTAAATATAAATAGCGAGAAGTAGCGAGTTTGCAAAGTGTTCCGCTTGGAAAAAAATGTTTTAAGTTAGCGAGGATACGGTAAAAACCTTTTCCATCACTCTTTGTTACGTTTTCTGAAATCTTATAAGTGTTAAATATCCATGGTGCCCGTGTATATATTACTAAGATACACAGACACATCCTGTCATAACACCAAACATCATAGATATCTGACGCTTTTTCTGAAACAAGGTGGCAAACGAGCAAGAGGGTCACCTCATGATGAGACACCTGCATCACTAGCGTATTGCACATGTTTTGTCAGCCTAGAGAGCTATTAAGGAATACTTCATAAAATGAAGACCCCATAATTTATCAAAGATAATATGAGGAAGTTAACGGAATGTGACGGTATGGGTCCTAGAGAAATACGGTATCAACAAGTATGTTTTAGTTAGAATATTGAAATCACAGGCTAGCAGAGTCACACCGATATAGCCGGTAATGGCAGCGAGGAAGTGAGCGCGCGGCCTTGACATTTCGCTCGTACCAGCCTTCACTAGGAAGTCGGAGCACCCTGTGACTGCGGCTGTGGAACTGTAGGGCTACCTCCGTTATGTTTAACCGAAATCGCAAGAGGACTGTTCTCTGTTTGACCTGTTGTAACTAGATTTTTTTGGTGCGTAGAAAGACTGTCCGGTCGGATAAAATGGCTTATGACGATTGTACAAAGGTCTTATCTGGTCTTCTCCCAAATTTGAAAATTATGAGTTCATGTGATACTGTCCTTCTCATCCTGCTATTAAACACTATGAGTGGGATAGCACTTTTTTTCCAAGCGCAGAAACCACTTCACGTACGGGGTTCGTTTAAAAAATTACTCTCCAGTTCCAATAAAACTAAGTTTAGGTTTAACAGAAACGTACCGTAGGCATTTATCCAGTCAAAAGCACCAACATCAACAAATATCTGACTCATTTCGGGCTTCAAATTTTATTCATTTACCTAATTGTTTACTTACGTATATTTGTCGATTGAACTATGATTTGCGGACTGCGGTAAAGAACCTTAATTTACGAGTCCATGATTCACTGCCATATTACTTACACACATGTTATTCAATGATGTGTTGTGGTGTAGGTGTGACCGCACTCCAATAAAAAAAGTATTTCTTTTAAACCTTAGTTATTGATTTAGAAGTACTCTACCGTTATATTAGATCGGCTAGAACTGAGGCGAGATAAAAAAAATACAGTTGTCGGCGCATGTTTACTTTCGTTTAAATTTTCCTTAAGTTAATGCAGGTTCATAGCGTTTAAGAAAAATGGCCTCGTTCTATTTCTCGCTATAGCATACGCGTACTATATCGCTCTTTCTCTAACATCGCCACTGTTTAGGAAAGTTATTCATCTATGATTATAAGCGAGACATTCTCCCTGGTATTAAACTTCGAAATTCGATTTTCGCAGTTCGTTTCGCGCTGTTCCACTCACACTAATAGTAACTAATTTGAGAGTGAAACGGACGGTAAGATAGGTACGAACTTCAAAAAACGAATTACAGAGTAGCCTCCCGTGAGGTAACCCTACGAACGCGTACGGCATATCGCAGCGACTGAGATGGTGGCAGAGTATCCGGCTGTTCAAGGTTGGGAGGAATTTTAACGAGTTTGCAGTTTACGCAGACGTGTTTGTTGTTACCACGCAAATAGGCACGCCAGAATATGAAAGAGTTTGAAGTACCAACTGCTTGACTATAACCGTTAGGAACAAGTTTGGATACAGATCCGCTTAAAATACTTTTTAATGGTAAGTGACGATAGTTTTAAAGTCTGTAATGATTTCCATTCTGGGTGACAAAATACTGACCCAAGGTACCAATTTTTGAAAGCACATCACTCGATAGTACCTACCACTATAACATACCTATATTACTTATATGTTTCTATCCTGTAGGTAGGTACATGTCGGTAAGTGACTGATCTACGTGATACACATTAATTTAAGCACTAGGGCCTGCGTTGAGCCTTATATTTAAAATCGGTCGTAAAATAAAAGGTTGGTTGTCTATAGACAAAACAAAAAGTCAAGTCTGTGCATTGGGGTGCATTGAAGCGGAGTGAAGGACAATGCACCCGCAGCCTGCAGCCACTCGAACCTGCAGTGAAGCGCTTCAAAACCCCTTTTGTGATTGGACGAGAGAGTAATAAACAGGTGGACGGGATTCGTTGTCCAATTACAGTCTTATGGTGTTTTGTGGAGGTTCTGAAGTTTGTGGACGGATGCCCCGAAAATTAAGATGCGCGCCTCGCCTCAGTTCCAGTATCGTTTTTTTGTCGCTATATATTATTTCATAAGCCTTCTCCTGATAATAACATACACCACAAAAAAGAATTAGCGAAATCGGTACAGCACTTTGTTTACGTGTGATGCCGTGACCAAGGGAAATATTGATTCATTTTCATATACTTATCTACATATGTATGTTAAGTATATGTGAAGCGGATAAAAATGAGTGGACTGTATAATTAAGGATGTATGTGAATGAAAAGCAGTTCCTCAGCTCAAGACTTGTACTACCGAACAGCAAAATACTAACAACTGACAAAAAGTCATATCAAAATCAAATTCAAATTATAAAAACACTAGCTTTTGCCCGCGGCTTCGCACGCGTGAACCATGAGCATTTCAAAGAAGCTAGCAATCAAGCAAACGAACACCCAAACCTATGCAAGCAGGCATGCAAGCAGGCAAGCAAGCATGCAAGCAAGCATGCATGCAAGTAAGCACGCAAGCATGCATGAAAGCAAGTATGCAATCAAGCATGCAAAGCAAGGACTCAAGCAAGCATGCAAGCAAGCGTGCAAGCAAGCATGCATGCAAGTAAGCATGCAAGCAAGCATGCATGCAAGTAAGCATGCATGCATGCAAGCATGCATGAAAGCAAGTATGCAATCAAGCATGCAAAGCAAGGACTCAAGCAAGCATGCAAGCAAGCCCCCGCATTGCCCCGCTGCCTTAATTTTTCTGAAACTGTAAATATTACAGGATTTTTATAAAACAAACCTAACCTAACCTAAAGGGCTGTCCTAAAATATACCTAACCCAAATAGCTTTTGCCCGCGATTTCGTACGCGCTAAGATGTAAAACGAAAAAATAAGTTTTTTCCCGTTCCCGTGAAAATTTTGGGGAGTGCTTTCGGAGTACACTTAAAGCCTTTAAAGAAACACACGTTATAAATGTTAAGTCTCTTTCTTCCGCTGTTTCGTCTGGAAACGTAAAATCCCGGTTTTTCCCGTTCCCGTAAAAATGTTAGGAAATCCTTTGTTAATGCTTCCTTGCACTCCCTAAGGAAGCTAAATGCTAAATGCTAAATTTCATCTTTCTATAACCAGTAAAACGAAAAACCCCGTTTTTCCTGTTCTCGTGGGAATTTTTGGAAACCCTTTCTTAGTGCTCCCATACACTCATCAAGGAAGGTTCTTACCAATTTCTACGACCAGTAAAACAAAAAATCCCGTTTTTTCCCTATCCCGTGGGAATTTCGAAAAATACCTTCTTAGTGCACCTCTAGGATACTCAAGGTATATGTGTGCCAAATTTCAATTTTCTAGCCATATTATGCCTACCGCAGTATTTCTTTGTAAACAAATATTTTTCCCGTTCCCGTGGGAATTTGGGAAAGTACTCTCTTAATGCTCCTCTGCACTCCCGAAGCAACCTACATGCCGAATTTCAGCTTTCTGCAACCAGTAAAACGAAAAGTCCCGTTTTTCCGGTTCCAGTGGGAATTTCGGGAAATCCTTTTTTTATTGTTTACACTCCCCAAGGGAACTTGAAGGCCAAATTTCAGTTTTATACGACCAGTAAAACGAAAAATCGATCCCGTAGAACTGAAAATATAAATCCCGTTTTTTTCCTTATCTCGTGGGAATTTCCAAAAATCATTAAAATATTATTTTACTATTATAATCACCTACTTCTATGCCAAATTTGAACAGTCTAGTAATTATAGTTCATAGGATTTCGTTTAACTGAATATATAAATCCCGTTTTTTTCCTTATCCCGTTTGAATTTCCAAAAATCCTGAAATTAGTTTCTTCGTTTTGTAATCACCTACTTTTGTATCAAATTTGAAGAGTCTAGTTATTATAGTTACTGAGATAGCGTCACTCGGAGTCGAATATATAATTCCCGTTTTTTCCTTATCCCGTGGGAATTTCCAAAAATCCTTCCTTAGTGGATGCCTACATTGTATAAGGTATCTATGTGCAAAATTTCAAGTCTCTAAGTCCAGTGGTTTGGGCTGTGCGTTGATATATAGTTAAGTCAGTCAGTCAGTCAGTCAGTCAGTCAGGACTTTGAATTTTATATGTATAGATAAACGTCATAAAAAAGGCAAAGAGTTCGCAACAACCTGTATATGTATGTCGATGTACCTACTAATGTACTTTATGTGTAGGTATTAATCTAGATAATTGTGAATAATGGTTTCGGAACATATGTTGTAGAGTCACTTCGTCGATGGAATTAAATATTAAAGTTATTTAGTACCTCAATTCCAAAGAAAAAGGTTTCATAGTTGCTGACATACCTTATTCAACTTATTTGATCAAAATACCTGGTACACGTCTCCCACATTTTAATAATCGACGGAAAATCATTGTTATTTGTAGGGTTACATGGGTATTAGGTACCTACTGAATAAATCAATGTCGTTTTCAATTACGAGTAGGTACGTAATACAACATTACAGTCCGACAAATAGTTTTTTTTTCGTGTAAACCTCTTCCTAGTCTATTTGCAGCTATTATAGGACACCTAAATTAGGAACCTAAAAGGCCACCGGTGACGCCGCGCGCATAGCAATGATGCCGATAGGTATGTCGTTCTGTAGCACCTGACTCGAATAATAATGAACTATTTTGGTCTACGCGTTTACTTTGTACCGTGGGAATGTTGTAATATTAAAGTTATTAAGTATTGAAAAAAAGTGGTAACACTTCTTTTTAATACAAACATACAAATCACGTCCTTATTCCTTCGGTAGATAGAGCCTAAGTATCAAGACATAAAGGCCACGTTTAGCATGATTGTGGGAGTCTGGGAGTACCTATAGGTGGAAAGGGGAATCAAAATAGTGATGGGTTGCTAGCCGCATCGCCTATAAAAGTTATGATTCCTATGCCCATTCGCTCGATGGGCTTTTACCATCTGCGCGGGAAGAGAAGCAACTGGTACATTCTATGTTTTTTTTTGCTCCCAGACCAGCATGGAAGCAACACTAACAATATTTATTTAAATCGATGTATGTGTAGGTAGCTAGTTATTTTCACTTGACGCACTACCGCCCATGAACACCCGCAACACCGAAGTATTGTAAATGCCTTACCAATACCATACAGCCTAGAGGCATAAGATGGAAATACATTTAGTACTTAATTTCAGCGTCTGTCGTAATCTCTATGCCGTAAACAGCAGTGTAAGCACTGCTGCTTGGAGGCAGGATTAACAAAGTAAGATGGTGTTGGTGGCAGCAATCCAGACGGATCTAGCACATGGTCCTACCGCTCGCAAAAGCTCAAAAGGTTGTCTCTTCCTCCAACCACTATCTACTCTTTCTTCTAATGAACGCCAATCCATTACGGTACGAGCTTGTGCCTTTCGCATCCACTTTGGATGTAAAATATTTCATCCAAAATTGTTCCCATATTCAAGTATTTTCAGATTGCGCCGTCAGGCAAAAAAGGACGCATCCGTCTGAAATAAATTACAAGCACACAACGCCATCTAGTGTCAAGTAGACATTACCTTGTGTTCTATCAACGAACTAAAGATGTCGCGCATATTACAAATTTTAACTAATTGAAACTACGAAACTAACGAAATATGCACAATACCCACCTCCTGCATTAGCTCATCGCATACCCTGACTTGTAACACCTACTATGGTATTGATTTAACACCCACAAACATTACAATACGACAACAGATAGGTACATGTGTCCATTTTCCAAAGAAATACGTGACCGGAAGCAATTACAATAATATTCAAAGTTCTGAGTATCAATTGATGCCATTATTTATTACGAATTTCACATGAGGTACGTACGTGATGTCATGCAGGGGTATTAATACTGCTACCTCATACATTCACTACGGATCCCGCTTTATAAGTTTACTTCAACGCCTAGTTGGCTTCTTGTTTGACCGCCAAATATTGTAATTCGTATTCCCTATACACAACTAAGTACGTGGCAGCAGGTGCGCGGTATTGTATTGTAACGTGCGCTTACGATCTTCAGCTGGATTTTCTGTTTATTGTTAGACATCATATTCAATCAGAGGCATTGAATGTTTCATAATTTCCAGTGTTGTTTGGCTAGGGATACCTTCTAGCGGGACCAGTTTGGATGAACATAACTAAGAACTATGTCGAATTATAGTTATATAGTAGCTATTAGATTAGGAATCAAGTGATTGGATCATGCTGGATACCTCGCTTTTGCTGTTGCTTCACCCTAACTTGTGTATGACGAGACAATAGACGATTTAAAATATGTGGACTGGACTTTACGTCTCACTGCCTTGGTATGTAGTATAGTGGTATGAGACTGGACCCGCAAACTGTCTGACGGACTCGTCATGTTCAAATTTGTCACCCAGGAGCACGCTATATTTTTTCCAATTATGAATGCTATAGAGATAGAGGTTTAATTTAGCAATCACTGTTTCGGGACAATTATTAAATTTGTTATCCTTCTGTCACACGCCAAATTGAGTTCTACCCGCTTGTTGTTAAAAATTGTTATGGATTGTCATGGTTTCTTAACGCCATACTTGTACTTGGAGCATAGTATGCCACGAGCCGTGCTTAGTGCAATGCAAATTTATTTCATTAGGCATGCATTATCTTTTCTATATCTATTAAAACCACTCTGAGAACGGATAAAGCGTTAGTCATTCACATTCCTTTTTTAATAGTATATTGAACTGCTTGTATTGTTTTTAAACATTGGTTTTTACATTCATTCCTTATATGACGAACTGGGATATCCATGCAAATTAAATTTGAATATTTGAATCGCAAATGGATTTAGGTGAGTAAGTATACTTAGCTGGCTGAGTGCTGATAGGGACGACTACAAACAGAAAGCTTAGGGATTGAAGAGGAAGAAAAGGTATGAATAATTTAATTATGCCTTATTTACTTTCAACTGGATAAGGAAAACAAAATAGCAAAATATACTTAATACTACGCACATAACTACGCACATTCATTACGATTAGTTTCAGACACTACTTAGGCAGGTACTCATTACGGGCATATGAGGTATTTATTAATAAATAAAACTTTACTATATTGCAGCAAACACCAATTTCACTGTAAAATTCAATTATACAATAATAAACTACTGTTAGGTACTGTTTTGTACTGATTTGTGGTGTTCAATAATATTAGATTAATGCCGAGGTCTGGGAAGTAGCCAAAAGCTGGATGAGTAACTTGTTTAAAAACACGAACCGCAGGCGAGTGTTTTTTAAAGTTACGAATCCAGCAATTGCTCTTCCAGCTGAGGCAGATATAATGTTTTTCTCAAATATTGACAGGAAATGAAAAAAAATTTTGCACTAAACTTCGTCGCAACCTAGATGGTTTTCACATTACCGCCTTTTTCTTAAGTATTTTTTTTGTGTCATCTGTCACCGTAAGCTATTTGAGACATTGATAAAAACGTTAGACTCGAATAAAACGCGCACTCCTCGGCATCGACTTGGCTGTTTGACATTGTTGTTCGTTATTCCATAGTCTCTTTGACTTTTTAAAAAGTTAAAAACAAATGAAAAATAGGCCAACGATTCGATTTATGGTCAGAAAATTGCGCCTGCAATGTTATTCGGCCGTCAACAAAGGCCCTTCGTGTTTTGTTACTTAGAATACAACGACGACCGACATTTAGGTACGACAATGTCTGAAAAAAGAGTATTTGAATTTGTACCAATAATGAAAATACAACCACCACCACACGCTCACTCACAATCACAACATTCCACCTTCGCCCTCCATGCTGGCGACGCATCTGCAATCATGCTGGTGTTGCGGGTGCCCATTATCGGTGGTGCTGATGCTCACTTACATGACATGACACTAGCTCATTTGCTATCCTATTTCGTACAATGAAAAACAAGGTATGGTCGGAATGGGTCTATGCGATTTTCAATTAGACGCACATTGCAAAGTAATACACATGTCAAAAGTTTCGTTAA
The DNA here is from genome assembly GCA_949127965.1 of Pandemis corylana. NCBI lineage: Eukaryota > Metazoa > Arthropoda > Insecta > Lepidoptera > Tortricidae > Pandemis > Pandemis corylana. The sequence continues at coordinate 6,718,888 of OX421855.1, read as the reverse complement.
CACTACGAAGAAATGTAAAAATACTTTTACGACTACCAGCAGCGCATTTGAATTCAATCGTTAAACGAGGATACAATATAAATGCTTGGGCAGTGCGTGTCGCATGTGGTTCCTTACATAGTTATTATTCACATTTGGCACAACGCAACGAGAAGAAGTCATCGACCCCGTAGGGCTTTGCGTCAAATGGGGAAATCCAGTTTAATGCTTAGAGAAAAAACCGCAGAAACAGGGACTTACTCAATCGTATTGATGACAGAGTAGTCTATAAAACCTTAAGCGTTCATTATTGATGTGATTACAAACAAAAAAAGGGAGTTAATTGTTATAGTGACAACTGATGCCACGATAATACTGAACTAAGCCTTCACCACCTAGATTTCATCTACCAGATTATAGGTACGATAATTTCAAAGACTGCTCTAAATGAATCAATTACAATTATGAGATAATATTAGGTATTTGACTACTGTTTTGATTGTAAGATTTTCCGCTCAGTCTAAACTTATCTGTCATTCAAGGAAAAATGCAGACAGGAAACCGTATCAGCGAAAAACCAAAGATGGCGGGAATACCCGATTTGTTTTACCACAAGATCCCCAAGACAAATTTGTGCCTGTAATAAGCCTACCACATTCTACGTCTACCTCATGAAAGTGTTCGAACTTCTGCTACCTGGTGGGTATTGATTGAGAAAGGAAATAATTGAGACCAAGAAGTTTTGAGTTTGGCATTCTGTTCTGTGTGAGAAGTCTGCAATTGGCTTCATAGAATCTCGCGCATGATTTGTGAATTTTCTTCATTGCCAAGCGTCTACCTATTACTCAACTTTTTGTCTTCAATAGGGAATGTTTCAGTACTTAGGTATTGCTATAGCAAACATTCCCAAAAAGTAAAAAAAAATAGCGATAATAACAGCGAGGAACGCAATTTCTTCAGTTCAGTTCGGTTTATTTATTTGCAATATTGATAAAATATCATGTCGATATTGCGATTCAGAATAACCGATGCCTTTACAGAATGCGACAGTCTTGCCTGTGAGTGCGTAATGTCGCAATGTTGCTTCTAACTAGCTAGGTCTTCATTTTTATGGGTTTGCGTTAAAGTTAATCTTAGTTAATTTGCGTAAGTCGAGTGGTAACTTGGTAAGTTCTAACTTACTCTGTGTTCGTATTATACAATTAAATTACCATAGTGACTGCGGGAACGCGGCCAGCAGGAAGCGCCGCCGCTGCCGCATACAGATACGATTTGTCGCTTTGAGTAATCGCGACTTAGGGTAACCGTTCCAGTATGCTTAGTGCAAGTTTTCGGTCACAAAATACGTCTCGAACACGTTTGCGTTAAAATGTCAAGTACTATGGGACAGTTTGTTGCCCTTGCGATCCGCAAGTGGAACTACCACTACCAATTTTACCTTACCTAAGTAGGTACTTAATCGAGACGTTACGTGAACACTTACATTAGAGATGAGATGTTAAAAAAATGTCGCGATATTCCAGAACTTTAAGGCATTCGTTCGAGTTTCAGAGTACGGTAAGATGCTTTCGATTAGTAGCTATATATGTTTGGGCTTTTGAATAGATATTGGAGCGATATTTAGATATAAATACTTGTGGCTATCCAAACCGCGACAGGTTAAGTTACGTTTAGTGGCTGTATCAGCGACCATTTTGTGTAAGCATTAATAGGCAATCCGAGAAGTGGGTCACGGTGCGGGTTGCAATTTCCTCTGGGAGAATAATTTGCTTAGACGCCGTTAATTTGACTCCTTGTGATTAAGCTGGTAACGAACGACTTGTTGATATTTCCACGCGGTGCCGGTGGTTTGTTGATTTGTCCCTTTCTTAATTGTTGCTTGACTTTAAGCTCCAAGAAAATAATAACCGTTTCGGCAAAAAATAAAACACATGCAACGGCTAGCCGGGACTTAACGCACGAAGTTAAGTGCATAGTTAAGTTAAGCTTATACTATTCTTATACCGATAATATTTGTATGTACCACTTAATTAAAATAATATCTATTTTTTTTATTTTGTATATTTTCGAATTTGAAATTGGCATTTCATATTTCATACTCTATCACAAAATATAACAGTATGTAACAGTAGGTACAAACATACATACCTACATTATAATTAGTGTAGTCAATAAGTGTACCTACCTATAATAAGAAAGTAGGCACTTACCTTCCCGAATGAGTTTAACAACACATACGAACGGAATAAAGTATGCTATTCTTTCGTGGAACTGTTAAGGGACGCTCATGAATATCACAATGACAAAAAAATTACAATCGTTAACAGGTACTCGAATAGTGTCAACATGAATAATAGTTTCGCGCCATTCTATTTAGTTAGGGACCCCGAGACTAAAGAATATAATGTAAGTTCAGAAGCGTCATTTGGTTCGTCTTGGATTCTAGCAAATTAATAATGAAATGAGGGGTGATCACTGGAGCTGATCATAGCGTTGAAACCTTTATATTAGGTATGTATGTATACATACTTAGGTCCAACCTTTTTCGCCGCAATTCATAATTACTGCGTTTTGACATTGTTTATCCACGCAGAGTTTATCATTAACCCGCTGATAATCGTACAATTTAGTATTAAAATGATCATTGTTTATATGTAGTTACCTACCGACCTACTTTGCGTCATAGATACCTATACTAAACAATATCTTCTGCTATGCTTAGATACCAGGATCTCGTTAATCTACTCACTTTATCTCGCTACCTTTACCTTACGTTATCTTTGGTTGGCCAGTTTTAATACAATAGAATGAATAAAATCATGTTAATTTACTGATGTAAGCACCAAGTTATTCGGAAAATGTACCTCACAAATATTTCTTGGCACATGTGGTGCGTATAAAAAAACCATAAGTTTCAATTCAGTCTTTTCAATGCACAACAGTTTAAATGAACTTTTCACTTCTACACGTCTTTTATTCTCAAGGCGTGGCCTTATGAGACTACAAAGCCGACGCTCTCCTTATGCAAGGCGCCTGCGCCGCGGTCAGCGACTCCCGGACCCCAGACCACGTGCGCGCGCGCTTACTGCGAATATGGACATTTCCACGAAGCTACCGGAACTTGGGTACATTTTTCTTCGAGCAGACGCTTCAATATCGGTAGGTGTTAATACGTGGAAGATATATAGGAGTGCAGGCAGATTATATACTTATAGGTACCTAACCTATCTAGATAATTACATTATATTTTTTAGTAAACTCATCAGTTACATTGGGAAAACAACCGACCAATTAGATGCGCTTTATAGATAGGCGTTAAGTTATAATTTATTTTATAGTCTGTAAAACCGAAGTACTAGAACCGAGTGAGTATGTGTAATAGCGATAAACGGTTCCTTTCTCTCGGCAACTACCGCCTTTTTGAAATCAGTTGTTAAATGTCCGAACCCGAGCTCTAGTCCACTTGGATTTCAAGCTACTGAGACGGGGCAAGAAAGTGCGTAATAGAACGCAGTGTTTGCCGGTCGTTTGCGGGATCGAGGAGTTGTCTCTGGCTCCGTTGGGTAACCGTGGCGCAAGGCGTTTGATGTAACCTCAAGTACCGCAACCTTTCCGCTGACGCAACATCCAGCTGCTCCCGCCGACGCACTAAATACTGTCAGCCCGCCAGCCCAGCCGATGCGGAAATAATTACATTACTACACCATTACGTGGTCTCAAATGCGAACAAACGCCTGTTTAACCTACGCATGCATCATAAACCTCACAAACGACTCCGGTTTATTTTTAATCTCTAATATATTACCCGCGAACTCTGACGCGTCGGGAAACGTATAAATTAGATTTTGTTGCAGCAAAATGTTTACTAACAAAGATGTTTCGGGCCGTTCCTGTTAATAATGTTGGACTGTCACAACAGGTTCACCCGTGGAAAAAATAAATACACTTCAACAGTTCAGTGTCCAATTTCCAAAGTTCAGAAATTACATAAGGGCAATGTGAATGTATTTAATACCTAACATACAAAAGAACAATGGAATAAGCTCTGCCTTTACATAAACGGAACTTAAAATGCTGAAAGCACGCCGCTTCCCTCCGCGGTGCCAATGCCTGATGCGCACGACGTGGATCATTATTTAAAAACAAAACACACTCGTTGACATAATCGCGCCTCCATATTGGGCAAAAATACATTGTTTGGTATGTTCCCGAACAATAGAGTAACAGTATAGCTGCTTCTTATTCCGCTCGGACACGGAGCCTCCGCGCAGGGACCGGCTGGAGTCGGTAAATTCCGTACATTGTAATTCAGATTGGATGTCGCAACGCACGGCTCGGCATGCGACAATGCGGATGCTACGACTCGGTTTAACGCACCTCGAACTTTGACAGCTTTGCTTACTACGCGCATAAAGATCACAGGCAGACCAACCGTCTCCTGGGGCAACTTTGTCGCGTCCCAGTTCACGCCTGACGACAAAAAAATTGAATATTGAACAGCTATATAAAAACAATAGAGGAAAAGACGGAAACTCAATTACCGGCACTGTGAAATTTTTACTAACAAATCAACTTACTCTGTTAATGAGTAATGAGAGATACTTACTTTGTTTTAAACTAAACAAAGTGCGTGCGTTCCACCTAGTATAATAAAATGATAGTAATTCGAGTTTTAAGTAGGTAGAAAGAAAATGGATCCCGATATTCCTAATATACCGTTTCAAAAAGCTCACCGTATAGATAAACTCGGTCTTCTAGGAAGCGCCATCGTTTCTTCCGCGTCTCCACCCACTTTATTAATCAGTAAATGTCTGGCGGCTAATAAAAATGCGGCATTTATAGACTGGCCGTCTAAAACACATAAATCTGAGGCAAAAGAATGGCCCGATCCCTGTCCGACATCAGAGGAGCGGATTTCTTAAGACATCGTTTTTCATTTAGTCCATAAACTCAGGTGTTTATGGGAGAAGTCATATTTTTTTGGCTTATTTTTTATTAAAAATTAACCGTCGGAGATTAACGAAGAAAATGTGGATTTTTAATTTGATTAAGTTCCTACATGTCAACTTTTACTGTAAAATAAAACCGAGTTTTCTTTTCAAATAATAACTAGGTTATTATAAATATGTACAATTGAATACAAAGACTACATGGTATACATTTTTGCATACGACTGTAGGGTCTGTCTGTACGACCTTCCTTTCTAAAATAATAAAGCAGACATTCTTATTATAGGTATATAACATTACATTTCGGTAACATTTTTACGCTCTTCTTTTGTATTGTAAAAGTATTTTTATTTAAAATTTCGAAGGCCTGAATTAATCGAATATTTTTAATGATTCCGATTTGTCAACCAAACAACTTCGCAACTTTTGAAATTGGATCCCGAAAAAGAGCATGATTCGTGTTTCACACATGGCGCGGCGACTGCATTGTTTGACAATACAATCACAACATTTTTATTTCCATCAATCGACATTATTGTACAAGTGCCGGATCTATAGTTTCTCTATCAAACAATCAAAACAGACTCGAGTTGCCTTTGACTACAAACGGCTGCCGAACTTTTGTCAGAGCTTTTGTGGAAGCTTTTGTGACATGCCGACGATACTGAAAAAAGTTTTACGCTTATGACACAACATTTATCTTCTGTGAGAAACCGCTTTTTACGCTATTTCCTATACAGTTTTGTTTGTTATATTTCTTTATAAAATCGGATTACCGTTGACGTAAAAAATGTATTGTGCAAATTTTTATAGATCTGTACTACCATTTTGTGTTAAATTGTATTATTTTGAGCCCTTGTTGTTGGTTGATATTGTATTTGTAGGTATAAGTCATTTCAATTAATATGGCTTCCTCACTTTAGAGTTATAAGTAATTTTATTCTTGAGGTCTCAAAAATTAAGGCATGTTTCTAACTTAAGGCTGAAAAACTAGAGTATTTTACTAAAGTACCAAACTTTTTATGTTTAAAATAGAGAAGTAAACGAAAAATTAAACACTTGTTTTATTAAGTAAACAACTAGTTTGTTCAAGCTTTATTATCACCTGTAACGACATCTGTTGTTGGATTGCAACACTGCACTATATTGCTTTGTAGCGACATCTAGTGCCGCATAGCATAATTATAAAGAACTTGGAAGACGGTTATTTTAAAAATTTATTAAATACAGTAAAAAAATAATTCTTTTTTTCAACCCAATCAAAAATATATTGACTTTAATCACAACTATTTAAGTAAAAATATTAATGTTGATGTTGAGATGAAAAATCTAAGTAAATGAGATAAAGTCCGCTTGGGTGGGATCGTCTGCAGTTTTTTGACGCAAATGTCACCTGTCAAATGGTTGCTGGGACATAATGCCTGTAACTTTTAATTAAATTAAATTGCGGCCGTAAATGTATCAAAATTGGATTCTTCCTACAGAGAAAATGCAAACCACCATCAAGGAGCTCTTGGATGCTCTTGGGTACGAAGGCCATCTCACATTCTGACGATTAGTTTCACAGATTCGATTGTCGTTTGGTAATCGGTTATTTGTTTACAGATGTAGTTTGGACGCTGATACGGTGCTTGACTACATACAGAACGATCCTAACTATGGCAACAGTAATCTATCTTCCAAACAAGTTAACGAATACGCTCAGAGATTGGCACTGAAAGCATCCAACTCTAAGACCTTTATCAAGAAGTATGAGGAGCTAAAAAGTCGAAAGTGAGAGCTCTTGGCTTTGTTTACATGCTTTTTACGTTATAATTTGTCATTTTAATTTTGTGCAATTTAAATAAATTAAGTTTACCATTTTAAGTTGTTTCTAAAAATTGCAGCACAGACAACTTGCCAGATATCATCTTGCTCTTCTACAAACTAGTCTTTGATGAGAAGCGTACTAAAACTTCGAAGCCCAAGGTGGCTCCAAAGCCTATATTAGGAGACAATAAACACCAGATTACCAAAGAAGATCTTCCACAGGTATGAGAATTATTGGAACCCTTAAGTTATTCAAGAGCAACACAGATTTATTGCTGCTGTATGGCTGGGACAACCTGTATTTTTTTGTGTTGAAATTTTATTAGCCTAAGGTAACAAGGCCTAAAGGCCATGTTTTACATGATTGTGGGGATACAAGTGGAAAGGGGAATCAAAATAGTGATGGGTTGCTAGCCGCATCGTTTTTAATGTGACACCTAATATTTTGCCTATTTTCTAAATAGCATTTCCCATCTGCATGAAAATAGAAGGAAATGGTACATTTTATGTTTATTCTTTGCTCCCAGACCAGCGTGGAAGGATTTTTATATCACACTATTATATTTACAGATCAAAGATAAACTCCTTAAAGCAGTAGATGAAAGTAAGAAATATGTCATGAAGTCCTTTGAGGAGAAAGAAGCGAGATTACGCCCGAATTGGTACAGTAGCCTGGACCTGCCAATGTGGCAGAAGGATCATCCTGCCATGTCTTGGGATTTCCCTAAAGAGGCTGTGCCTATTGTTGCTTCCCTGGGTAAGTTTGTTTCAACACAATAGAACAAGTTACAATGGTGTTAATATAGAAGTCAAATTCATATTGTTTTTATTTGACTTTTTTATGAGCTTTTATGTTTGTGTGGTTTTTGTTTGGTTATTATTTTATTTATTTACTTGAAATTTAGTGTGTGTAGCTGCAATGATAAAAGTTTTCAGTATTGGTCTTACATACACAAGGTAAAATTAAATTTGAGGTTTAAGAGCTTCTTTACATTTTTATGGTGATTTGGGTTGGTAAGAATAAAATGTAAACAAATAAATAAGTAATTCATAAACAGATTATCCAACTAGCCTATCTCTATCTGGTTGTCTCAATCTAATGAGTGTTATTTTTATAATTTTCAGCTAATGTCCCTCTAGTTTCTCAGGAAAACATAATCATTGATGATCTCTTGTATTTATTCTCTGGAGTGCCGGGCAACTACATTGTACATCAGCAAACGAAAGACATGTATGAGCCTCGTAGCTTTACCATATCTGAAGACTTGGATGATGCATTGAAGCAGATAGTTCAGCAAATGTTGCCGCTTGCTTCAAACTACTCGATTGTGAGGAGGTTCATTGAACACTGTGACATGTGGTCCGGTCAGGTGCTTCACGCGTTGGTCGCTGCTATTGAAATTCTGTTGAAGGATTATTATGTAAGTATCTAGTATAGGAAACATGCTTACTTTAGTTGTATTTGTGGTAGTAATAGTCTGATCGGTTTATATTAAGCTTACAAATAATTTCGCCTTGGACAAATTACAGAAAATAAAAATTGTTTTAAGATAAATAATAAATTTTAAATGTAGCTATGCTGATTATGTAATCAATTTTATTGGTTTCTTTATCTTACACTGGGATGAAATCCTTTAGGGGGTATATTAAATTTGACCCAGTATGATCATGTTCTAAGACATGAGATATTTTTTCTGACACTGTAAATACGAAGGTTTGTGAGTTTGAATAATATTGAATAAAGGTAGCTTTTACTGTAAATTAATACATAGGCTTGCTTTTGTTGACAAAATCAAGGGTAGAAGCTATTTTATAATGTTTTTTATGATTTTGATGTTCTACTGTCAGTAACTGTGTAGGTACATTTTGATATTTTCAGACAATGATAGCTCAACTAGAAACTGAGCATATTTCCGGAGAGTTGACGCTACAGAAGCTCTGGTACTTTGTTTTGCCGACCATGCACACCATGCAAGTCCTTGCTGCCATCGTCACTCACATAGGACAGGTAAATTATTGACAAATCTGTTATTGGCTAACATATTAAAAAGGCTAAAGTTGCAAATTGACGTCAAGGAATAAATGAAGCTACAAAGTTTTAGCTATTTTTTTTTCCTACAACTCACATTTTGTTCATTTTAATTTAGATTTAGCCAATATTTCTTAACAGCCAGATCCATCCTATTGTAAATTGAAACACTACTGATGTACCGACGTGTTTGCTTTTATGACCTATAAATATTTGTGCAAATGAATACAAAAATTCCAGAGTGAACTCAGAGGGGGCAGCGTCCTGACAGCTCTTCATGACAAGACAAACAAGTTGCTGGGCGACACGAGAGCGCAAGAGATCTCCCTGTTCCTCACTGAACGCGCCTGTAAACCATTCTTCTCTATTCTGGATCAGTGGATACACAAAGGCATCATTGTTGATCCGTTTCAGGTAAATAAAAAATAAGTTTACACTTCGGTTTTTCCGCATTAGATATAAGGTAAACAATCGTGACAAGTTTTTTTATTGAAAAATACTTTTAAAATTCGATAACTGGAACATACGAAACCATAACGAAACAAATCACAATATTTCAGGCCTTTTAAATTGTAACTTGCTGTTATTTATTTTTAAAAAGTGTTTGTTTATAACAAGATTGCTTATCTTTTTTTCTAATGTGAAAAAAATATACAAATATAGGAGCCAACAAAAAGTAAAGCCACCTTGTCGAACGAAGATTCAATAGCCTTGAAACAAATATTGACACTGGAAAATTTCTAAGTCTATTTAAAACTATACATAACTATTCGGTTTATTAATATTTCAATATACGTACGTGTATATAAAGGCTCGAAGCCGACGGCAGGCGAGAGACGCGCGGTTGCGAGGAGAGGCGAGGGAGGGGAGGTGCGGACCGCTCGCTCGCCCGCTCGGTCACTCTCAATTCAATCACGTAGTCACAGTGAAGTTGTGTGTCTCGTATCAGTTCTCAACAATAATGGCAACCCTAACTATACGGTCTAATGAGGAATTTATTAATATTAACCCTCTAAAACCCACCAATGTTCTATAAGCTTGACTACTTCAGCTTTATTTTACCGCGCAGGAGTTTATGATTGAAGATAACGAGCTTGTAAATAAAGAAGAGCTACCGGTAGATTACTCAGCAGATTACTGGGAGAAGCGGTACAGCATACAAAAGGACAGGGTGCCGAAGTTTCTTGAAAAATACACAGACATAATACTCAGGACCGGGAAATATTTAAACGTCATCAGCCAATGTGGTAAGGTTTCATATTCCAGTCATTAATAATATTGAAATAATAGCAGATGTCATAAACTATCAAGTAAGAATAATTAACACCTTCACAGTCCTGTGCCCCACATGTGGGTCACGACGAACTAGCTCCACAAGTCCGTGCCCCACATATAAGTCACTAAAAAACGATCGGGTATGCACTCAAATTAGTGCATACTGAGCAGGACCCAAGTCATTTTCTGAGACTGTTAAATGCTTATGACTCTGAGTACGTAGGTTAACACATACTTAATTATGATTTAATTTCAGGCAACGCAATAATGAAAACTAACATAGAGGAGATCAAGTACTCGCTCATCGAACAAAACTACAGCGGAGTCGTTCAGAAGGCATTCGCTTTCGCCAGCAAATCGCTTCTGGAGCTGCTTCTTAAGGAGTACGATCTCATGGGGCGACTCAAGTCCGTCAAGAACTACTTTTTCATGTGCCAAGGAGATTTTATTGTCCAGTTCATGGATGCGACGGAACAGGAGCTGTCCAAGAAAATTGACGACATTGTGCCATCCAAATTGGAGTCTTTATTGGGACTCTGTTTGAGGTTAGTGACAGCTTTTCCCTAAGAGGTTCCTAACGATATGTGTACTCTTAATCCGTAATTGGCCGAAGTATGTTCGAGCGTCGTCTCCTTACGTTATCAATGCGTCTGTCGATGGCTGTCTTTGTTATTAACACTTTAACTGTCCGTGCCTTCATATGAAATGCACTGAAGACCTTGCTTGATACGTCCATACATTACAGGAAATGCATAAATGTACAGTCATCCATTTCTGACGTCACATTGACGTGGCTAGTTTGCCGGTGCATTACATAAAGCATGGACAGTTAAAGTGTTAAAACGCATTAGGCGTGTGTTTATATTCAATTTGTTTCAGGCTCTCTGCTGCTAGTCATGATCCTTATAATGAGGATATGAGGGTGGAGCTACTTCCTTACGATCTGCAGTTCCAAATGTTCAAGATATTGTACATAGAAACAGAGGATGAAAAAGGTATACAAAATTATTAAATTTCAAATTTATGCTGCCTCAAAAGATTCATCTTCATCGACTGTATAATTGTAACGTCCACAAGTCAATGTACTCCTAACTGAATTTTATTTGCAAAAAGTGGATAGAAGACTTGGCCGTCGCTACAGCGTCACGCTTTATGCTACATCAGCATGCTTCATATTCAAACTCGAAATTGGTTTCATACCGTCCCCTCCTTTTTTTTTTTTTTTTTTTTATGGCGTGGAAAATGCGCCTTATGCATCCGGCCCGGTACGGGAATACCAGGGGTATCTGGGGCTCTCCCGAGGCGTCAGGCATACCCAGTAAAAAACACACGGATTCCCAAATTTGGCACTATTGTGGGACACCACGGGAGAACTTTCGTGAACCGCGATGCCCCACGGGCCCACCCCGGGATGGGGCTACCTCCCTGCGACACCTGTGCAATGCAGGATTGGGAATTCCCGCCCTCCCCCGCAGGTGCCGCGGGCCGTCCCTACTCCTACCCCAACTAAGCACTATTAGTGTGGACAGCACGATACCTAATTCGAATTAAAAATTTCTGGGTATAAATAAGGCCTGGGACGGTATCTGGTCAATGCCAATTTGATCATAGTATTCGAGACGTTAACGTGAACTCGTTCGAGACATCCGTGTCAAAAACTCACACTATACACCGACCGTTTATACCGCGACCGCGTTTTATAGAGTCCCTGGCATGTAAAAGCCGGTGGGAGCGTTGACGCTGCCTTAATGTAGAAGCTGGATGTAGTAGTATAACGTTTAGCCGGAAACCGAGGCTTAAGCAATTTATCTTGCTAATGCATGTAGCCTATGACTGTTTTAAATCTTTTATTGAATCAGGCGTTACTTTTAGGAGCTCCATTTCAACATTTACCTTGCTACTGTTAGTAACGGAGTAGCAAAGTAAACGTTTTTTTTGTTTATTGACTGTTTTAAATTGTCATAATACCTTTTTTGTAGAGTACAAGCAGAACAAGGACAGTCCGCCATTGACCGGTATTGAAACATTCACATTCGGGTTAGAAGTGAAATGGCCGGTGTCCCTTATCCTGAACCACAAAGCCATTGCCTGCTATCAGATGATATTCAGACATCTCTTCTATTGCAAACACGTTGAGAGGCTACTTTGCAAGTGAGTAAAACCATATTATGTCATTCAGATTAAATTAACGGTCTGACCAGCGGCCATGTTGTCTAACGCGTGGGCGCTCACAATGACATTCATCATCTCTTTCTCTTTCTATAAATTTTGAAAGAAATTGTTGTGGCGCGATTGTGATTCCGAATGTACTGTCTAGCTACTACTATCTATGTACTGTACGACAAGTGAGGGAATAACGCACGTGCAAAACTTTGTTCGACATTTATTCAATTTTAACTTATATTACAAATGTGAATTTTGTTTGTTACGCTTTCACATCTCGTTTGTTTATTATGCCAAAGCATGGAGATAGTTTGAGACCCTGGAAAGGACAGGATAGTTTTCATCCCGGAAAATTGTATAGTTCCCGCTAACGCGCCGTAAACGAGTCCTCGGCAGACTAAGTCGCGGGCAATCAATTGTTTAGCTAGTATTTATACAAATATATTATTTCAGAGTGTGGCTATACAACAAGGTGGTGAAACGTTTCTCCGAAGCCCGCCTCTACGCGGATGCGTTTGCGCTGCGTCAACGGATGCTGAGCTGCATACAGCATCTGCAGTACTACATGTGCGTGGAGGTCATCGAACCCTCCTGGTGCCAGCTTATACAGAGTCTTGAGAAGGTTAGTGTCGTTTATTCTTTTAAAAAAAGAATCTCCAAATAGCTAGGCCTCAGCAGTCTGTGTTGCAGTAGCTAAGAGAATGTTTAGAAGGTCAATGTTATTTATTTTGTGCTAACAGGGATCTCCATATACCCCCGTCTAGCTACATAGCTAAGAATTAATATGTAATTATAAACTACTAGCGGTGGCCTGCGACTCCGTCTGCGTAGAATTCGCTTATCGTTATCCCTCGGGAATTATGCGATTTTCCGGGATAAAAACTATCCTATGTCCTTCCCCGAGACTAAAACTATCTCTGTGACAAATTTCAACTAAATCGGTCCAGCGGTTTTAGCGTGAAAGGGCAGCAGACAGACAGACAGAGTTACTTTCGCATTTATAATAATCTCTGTGACAAATTTCAACTAAATCGGTCCAGCGGTTTTAGCGTGAAAGGGTAACAGACAGATAGAGTTACTTTCGCATTTATAATATTAGTAGGGATTAGTAGGGACAGTAGGGACTAGGGACCCGCCCCAGCATCGCACGGTTGCAATGTAGATACTAACACTTAACATGCACGGCGTTGCCACAATCATTCTCATTTCAATTAATTTACAAAAAACCTTGAACATCCATGCTGGTCTCGGAGCAAAGAAATAACATAGAATGTACCAGCTGCGTCTCTGCCCGCGCAGATGGTAAAAGCCCATCGAGGGAATGGGCGAAAGTCTTAGGAATCATGTTATAGGCGATGCGGCTAGCAACCCATCACTATTATGCGAAATGTGGCCTTTAGGTTTTGTTACCTTAGGCTCTGTCTACACCGTAAGGGATATCCCTTTGTTCGTCTATATAGACGTGATATGTGTTGAAAAATTATATATCCAAACCAGAATCACTCTATTGGTAAAAAGTGCATGAAAATCCGTTTTATAGTTTTTGAGTCTATTGCGACAGACAGATACGGTGGAGAACTTTGATTTATAGTTTTTGAAGTGATAGGTAGGTTTAGATTGGAATACGTTACCATTAGGTTAAAATGGCTCTAAAATAATTGAGATGAGACCAAAAAAGTTTACAACTGTCGGCGCGTGTCTAAGAACAATAAGCTTTATTCCTTCCTGTATAGTGTCATAAGGTTCATACAAGGTATATGAACTCCATGGACTGTGTACTAGTGTGTGTAAATAAATATTTCTCTTTCTCTAGTGATATTTGTATCATACTACATACTATCTAGTTCTAAGGGAATGAAATGTTTAAATAACAGTTCTTGTTAAGATAATTTATTTTAAATAAGGATTTCACAGTTATGGAAGGCAGTATAAAATATGAGATTCATAAGATTACACTATCAATTAATAGAATGTTTATAAAAAAAATAATATAAATGCTTAGCTAGCCATAAATACTTGTTCTCTGCTCTAGAAAATAAACCACCTCATGATAATAAAATATCTGAGAAACTTAAACATATTGGTGTTACAGCTAAAACTAATGTTAAAACAAAATATTTAATACTTTCGGCGAATCAAATAACTATTGGCGTATCTGGAGTGATTCTTTCAGCAATTTATGTAGCTCATCTATTCTAGCTTTTAGTTCATCTATTTCCGAGACATTCGTTTTCTTACTGATAACAATTTTAGCGTTCTTTACAATTTGCCTGTCTAGTCTGTACTTCTGACATCTCTCGAAACAGCACCCACCGCCTTCAATGTCTTCGTAGTCGTCCCCGAACTTACCGGTGGGCTCCGCGTGCGGAATCTCTATTACATTATCCTTGTTTGGTTTCACCAATATCCTGTACTTTGGTAAGAAGAACGGGAACAAGGATATGCGTTTTGCTAATGGTTTCATGCACAACGTATTCGGTTTTATTATGTTGAGTTCGTGAAACCAGTTGGGGAGCCACGCGAAGCAAAATGAAGCCTTTGAGTTACTTTTGGTATTGCCGATGAGAACGCTTTCGAAATATGATATTAGCCTCACTCTAGAGATGTGTCCAACCAGCTCGGCATTCGCTCTGATCTCTTGAGTATCACTTACGGCCAAACCGTTCAATAAATTAAACAAAACGATTGGAATCATAAATACGAAGACAATAAATATTATATGACTCGTTACTGGGAATGTACTGAATTTGATGGATCCGGCGTCGAATTCACCGGTCAACATAACTATCGTCTTGAACAGCGACCGTGCTGGATCTTCGAAGAAATCTTCTTCTTCTTCTTCACCTTCCTTGCCGGTGTTATTTGGATCTGGAGCCGTCTTATCATCATCTACAATCTCCTTTCTGAATAGCGTGAAGAAGCTTAAGGCAAACGCAATAATCAAAATGCAATACCATAATAAAAATTTGAAGAAATTCCAAGAAACAGTTTTTAGCATGACGATGTTTGTTGACAAAGTTGGGAACTGACCAATTAGAAGAACCAATTCGGCAGATGATAATAAAATGGCTACAGCTGACAGTTGTTGTTTTGTTGATTCTGCTGCTGAGTCATAGCATACGATCCAGGCCGTAACAAATATGAGGAATATCTCCATCCAATTCTCTATACTTTGCAAATATCTGGTTGGTGATACTAGCAATTGAAATAATTCTCGTATTATCAAGAGAATCAACCCAATGGCGGCACCGGTATGCGTTACGACATTTAATGCCGCAATGGAAGTGAATTCTTTATTCTTTACACCATATCCAAGTATAATGTAAAGTATCAGACACAACCATAATAGGGAATAAAATGTTATGTTTGCATAAAATAAGCAGCTTATTCTTTGCCATTTTAAATAAAGAAAACTGGTTATCACCGGATGTTTCAAAAGCGGTCTGAGCTCTTCGTTTCTTGTCATGTATAGAAGAGCGTCAGTTTCTGGAGCTAGAATGGCGTCATATTCTTTAACGTTATTGTTTGAAGTATCGATTAGAGGAACTTTGCACACTTCATTTTCAATCGAATTATTAGGATAAACCAGGAAACTGTATTTCATGTGAATTTCATAATCGTCATCGCTGGCTCGTTCGCCGTTTGTTGTGATGCATTCGTCCAAGTATGTTTCCAGTGTTTTTGCATTAATATCAGCAAGCGGCGGCTCGTTGAATCTATTACGCAAACCTACGCAAGCTCCATTCCTTAACAATTCCAAAACTGTTTCATTATCCCCATTTCTAGCAGCGTAATGTAGAGCAGTGTTATTCTTAATATCTGGATGGTTTACATTGATGTTGATTTTAGGATGCTTCAATAATAACTCCAAACATCCTTTGTTGTCTGCGTTAGCATTGTTTCCATACGATCTCATGCCTTTCACAGTGGTTTGTATCAACGATTCGTTGACGGGTTCAAATAATGTAGACTCGTTTTCGACGAACATTTTTAAGATCTTGCAATATCCATTCTTGCAAGCGAGTACTACTGGGCGGCTTGTCTCACCCGAGCACGTTGCATTGGGATCGGCGCCGGCATTTAGTAACGTAGCTACGACCCTTTCCAAACCTTTCTCTGATGCAAACTGTAACATTGTAAATATTCCATTGTTCGCAGCTAATACTTGGCGATGGTCGTTTTTCTTTACCAGTTTTGTGAAGTCACGAATAAAACTGTTTTCATCATGCCGACTGAGATATGAAAATAATTTGTCACTGTTGATAACCTCTTCAGTTTGTGCTGAAGAGTCGAATTTTTCCTCCATATGAGGAAATGCCTCTTTTAAGAAATAGCGAGCGGTTTTCCCTCTTCTGTCTTTGTAAGTATCAATTTCAACCGGGTTTCTCGAGTAGTCTAAGATAAATGTTATAACTCTTTCAAGACCTTGCTTTGCTGCGGAGTAAACTGGCGTTATTCCTTTAAGATCAGGCGAATTGGCATCACACTCCGCTTTCAGCAGAAGCTCAATCATATCTTCGTAGATGGTAAGCTCTCGTTCGCGGTCATCTTCTAAATCTTCTATTTTCTTTATTGCCATTAATAGCGCTGTGTTTCCTTTACTCTTAACGTTAACATCTATCCTGTCATCGTCTAAAAGAGCTTTCAACGCTTCAATATTACCATTTTCTACAGCAAAGTGTATGGGAGCACAAGCAAACGTTTCGTTCACTTTGTTGACTTGTACTTCATGTTGTAGTAAGAGTTTCACAAATTCCTGTTTTTTCGGCTCGCATATTGCTAGCTCGAGGCATGTTTTGTGGTCCGGGTATGGGTTGACGTATTCTAGATCGACGCCGCCGTAGCTGACTAGTTTCTTAAACGTTGTGAAGTCGTTGGTGCGTAGGGCGGTTCTTAGTTGCACTTGAGGATCAGTGCCGAAGAGGGAGCTTCCCCGAGACAGCTGCCGGGAGTTCATCTCGTAAGTGTCTCGAGTCATGGCTCACAACACACTGGTATCTGTAAAAACAAAATAAACCTTAAGTAATGTTGATCGAACAATTATCTCATTGGGCCAAATTATTTTGATACTGTTGTGTAATACTACAACCAGTCGTTACACCGATTGTTTAATTGAATTTAATTTGTCACCGCATCTGGTACACTTTCTCACGAACCATATGTTGCTATATTTAGTCTTTACTCGAGTCTCGTTAATTTCTTAAGTCAACGAGGTTTTTAATGAAAATGCTAAAAGATTGTGCAAATATGCGTGTGAAGCGTCCGTGGTGAATCAAGGCGGCGCGTTAGTTGTCTATTATAATCTTTTGTAGAATGTGTTAACGATGCTCGCACACCAAATATTAACATTGTCAGTTCGACAAAATGTTCTTTGTTTTAATTATAACCAGTGTCCTCTTGTTTTATAGACAGAATTTTCACATAATTTCATTTCATATAAATTTTTTTCAAAGAATATTAAATCTTCATTTCAATGAAACATATTTGAAAAAAAAAATTTGTTCGACGAATTTTACTCCGTAGAATAGTTTTTCAAAAATGACAAATGGTAGATTTATTATTCACATAAGTTTGTTTCTAAGATGTAGTATGGGTATTATTAATTATTAAAAAAAAACCGGTCAAGTGCGAGTCGGACTCGCGCACCGAGGGTTCCGTATCATTATCTATAAATATCTTTAAACCAGTGTAAGCAGAGCCCTGCTCCAAAGCAAAATGTACGCAGTGTGGGGTTACTTTATATTGGTCACTGCTATATACAGACATACATACACATTTACGGTTTTCGCAATTATTCTTTAATCTGTGCTATAAGACCTACCTTCATACCAAATTTCAAGATTCTGCGTTCACGGGAAGTACCTTGTAGGTTTTGATTCCCTTGAGAGTTGAAAATTTGCGGAAATTTGCGGCATAAACGGCTGTATCTTTTGATTGCGTTGGCTTAGAAGTTTGATTTTTTCACAGCTTCAAGGGACAGTAGACCTGAGTAATTGATATAAATTTCAGCTTCATACCTCCACGCGTTCCTGAGAAAAAGGGTCTTGACAGACGGACGGACGGACGGACAGACAGACGGACAACAAAGTGATCCTATAAGGGTTCCGTTTTTTCCTTTTGAGGTACGGAACCCTAAAAATACTTGAATATTGTGAATATAAAATAATACTTAGAAAAAGTAGGTTAGGTTGAGTTACTACGACTGTAACATAGTCGAAATGCTACCAGAAAAGTAGGTTAGGTTAGGTTGGAACTGCGACCCCTACAAAAACCAAATTCTACCAGAAACGCAGGGCTATGTACCTGTAAATTATCTGGCTAAAATGAAAGTAGCAACCTTGTATATGGAATGATTTTATATTAAGTAAATGATATAAGATTTAACAATATTTGACTTGTCATTCTACCATGTAAATATTTAAATAAAAAAATATTGGTCTTAAAAATCAATGAATTGAGATTATATGGAATGAGAATATGAGAAACAATTTAAGTGCAACAAGATTCTATAAAAATATCGTGTACAATATAGTTTACAGTCATTATAACCACTAGCTCGTGATTTGCTTAAATTTCAGTATAAACAGAGTTTAGTTACATGGAGAATATGCTTTGAGTTTTATTAACAAATTGCTGACAAATTGGAAAATTACTAGCTTTTAAAATTGTGCTGGGAGTATTATTTTCATGTTATGCACAATTACAATTGTTCATCTCCTGTCTATGTCATATCTATTTACGCTGAGTACCTACATAGTGTCGGTTTAAACGCAAAGAAACATGGTCAATATACGTTGGAAACGATTGTAATTTTGACAATAAGTACAAAAGTAACTTAAAGGCGATTGGTTTCAAGCGAGCAGAATAAGCCTCTACGCAATGAACCGAACGTAAGGCCCGATAATTTATCTTTTAACGACACGTGTACACGTACACAAATCGAATTGCTTCCACTAAATTAACGCATGTTTTATCCTCGAACCGGTCTATCAATTAATCAATGGCTAGTATAAAAGTCCGTCTGACTATGAGCAGGTGGGACCTCCGCACACACCATCTCTCCGGTTTCTATCAGGAGGACTATTGTTATAGGTTTATAGCAGCTGTGGTTTGATCTGATGAAGAGGATGCTTCAGAAATTAATTTTATTTTACTTGATATTTGTTAATCTCGATATACAACAATGCCTGTACAGATTACTTGCGTTAGCGACTTACTTAACGACCATTGTTTGTTATAAAATATTGTTAAATAAACGAACAGACTTTGTCAGTCTGAATTCGGCAATACGAATAGCTTTTCTCAAATATTTAGTTTCTAGTCCGTCTTTTATAATTTCAATTCAAATAAATAATAACTTCCTCAGACGAAACTATTAGAAGCATTGCAGTTGACTACCATTGAATGTTATTAGCGAAATTAGCAACAAAGTAAAAAGTCGCGACTTTTTAAAAATGTTTTTCGAAACCTGTACCTAGTATGTTGGCATTCTGCAGCATACGAATACAATTCAAACATGTGGAGTATCTCATTGCGTTCCGATGACCGAGCACTTGTATTGTTAGCGGCAAGCACTTTATGCCTCTTTGAACTTTTCATTTTCATCTTTATTTTGGAACTGCGTGGCGTGTCGGAGCGAGAATTACAAGTGGAGTCTAGTTACTTAAATTAAAGTTTATTGCTGCTGACTGCAACGTTTTTAGAGATGTTATTAAAATGACTCTCTCTCTGGGTTCTGGTCTAAATTTAAAAATTCTTTTACTTAACGGAAAGATAGGTACACTATCCGAGAAAATGCAAAGTTTCCACAGGACGCAGATCAAGTTACGGGGAATATGGCGTTTAGTAAAGAGCAATAGGTACTTCATTTTTAAATGGCAGCCAGCCTACTATTATGTATTTCCATATTTGACCAGCGACGTAATCTATGGCAAGGGTTAGTCATAGGCTTACTGTCTGGTTACATTGAATAACAGAACCGAAGACAAATATTTTTCCAACAAAGCCGGCAAGCGTAGCAAATTAAGCACCGTGAACTAATTGAAGATTATTCTTAACAGTTTCGGGAATCTACTAGACATATAACGCGGTTTTGACTTCTGTTAGTCATCCAACTGTTTAAAATGTAGAAGTGGGTTTTAATTTTGATTAATTTGAAAGTCGGAGTTATTGTACATAACATATTCTTAAGTTTTGCATCTTTTGCATGTTCCAAAATATGTAGTTACTTAAGTACTTGGCTTGTTATATTATTTGTAGGTATTTTGCTAAGCCTTGGTAGGCGTGGTAACCTAGTTGGTTTGACCCGTGGCCTCTAAAGCAGAGGGTCGTGAGTTCGAGCCCGGGTTTGCACCTCTTGAGTTTTTCGGAATTTGTGCGCGTACATTTAAAATTTACCATGAGCTTTTCGGTGAAGGAAAACATCGCAAGGAAACCTGCACACATCTGCAAAGCAATTCAATGGTGTGTGTGAAGTTCCCAATCCGCGCTGGGCCTGCGTGGGAACTATAGCCCAAGTCCTCTCATTCTGAGAGGTGGCTGTGCCTAACAGTGGGACGTATGTAGGCTGGAGATGAGGCATTTTACTATCTATCACTATCAAGCAAAAGAGCAAAACTGACAAGTATCGTTCCATGATCATCGTTCATTAAATTACTCATATTTGATGGTGATTATATTTGACCAGTAGGCTTATTACCTAACTCGCTCGCAATCGCCATCGTGTTCATTTTGACAGTTCTTGTATGGGCTGACAGTTGGCATCGGAATCAGCTAGCTGTCACATTCATGCAAGAACGGTAAAAAAAAAATACAGACGAATTGAGAACCTCCTCCTTTTTTTGAAGTCGGTTAAAAATGAACACGATGGCGATTGCGAGTGAGTTAGATAATAAGCCTACAGGTCCCGATATTTCGACGCAGCTTCATGCATCGTGAATCGGGATCACGGGTACACTGAAAATGCGTCGTAATATCAAACATGTCTAAAGTAAAAATGTAATACTTGTTATTATTATATAGATATACCTACTCGTAGGTACTTAAGCGATCGGTGCCGATGAAAGTTTACGAAGTTTTACAACAGCACATACGGGTGCTTAGTATGCAAATTGCATTACAAAGCATACAGACTGTATTTCATCGATTCATCAACGCTTCACTAGCAACAATTATGCAGTAATAAAATCCTGTCCAAATGAACCGCTGTAAAACGTTCAAGCGAAAATTAGCTGCTACGAACCAATTTGAAGACCCTAAAGCTCATTTTTGACTGTGGTTTCTAGTGATAGTTAAAAATAATTTAATGCGGTGCGTAAATCGGTCCAATTACTTGTTTCTGGCAAGTGAGAGAGGCTAGCACGCGTGTAGCATTAATTTAATGGTGGAGGAGAAATTTGGAACAATTGCTCTGCTATTATGGCTCCCTACGCAGCCAGCCACTGGTCACGGTAATTCCAAGCTGTTGAAGGCTTTAATTCAATAAACATTAGCTTCCCCTGGTGATCTGTCGTATTTTGTAGTTACTTACATATACTATACGCCCACAGTCATGCTAAACGTGACCTTTGTGTCTTGTTACCTTAAGCTCGGTCTACCCCGACACGACGTGATTTGTGTATGTATATATGTATTACATTGTGGTGACTGTACCTAGCTACTTGTTACTTTATTAGATAGGTAAACTTTTTAGTGTACCTAAACTTTTTACTTTGACAAAGCCGAGCGCTTCCGAGTGCTGGCCGAGGACTCCCGACCTCAAAGGTCAAGTGCGCATGTACGGATTCAAACAGCAACTGTCTAACGTCCCTTGCCGTTGTAAACTGTCATTCTTACCACACGCTTATTCCTTATTGTTTTATAGTTTCCCTATTCCTTGTGTATTCCTAGCTGTGTCCTTCCTGTATATATTACTCTTCTGTGTTTCCTTCTGAATATATGAGTTAAACTTTTATTGTGGGGTGCGTTGTTTACTTTTAGTATCTGTGGCAGTGGCACCCATAACATATACTACTAGTAGTCTAGTCTCAATAGCGCCGGCGGAGTTACCCTTACAGACCTATAATTGCCTTAACTTTTATTCGCTCGAGTACAAAGATTCGTAATTTCATAGAGTAATCGTAATATCAGGATAGTAAATGCAAGTACAGTTGAAAATGAACTAATGCATTGACCATTGCAGCAATTCAATCATTTTGGAATAAAAAGTATTTTATCCTTAAAAATTGATTCGTTAAAAATTAATACTGTGATTCCGTATACAAAATATCAAAAGAATCGCATAAATAGAATCTCAATAGTCTCTCAAATATCTTATCTATGTGTTTAAAGAACCTTTTCACCATTGCTTAACCAAATGGTAATGCATTGATACAATAAGCAGAATAGATTATCAGCACATTACGACGTGCGAGCCGAGATAGCCGATAACAATACGCTAATGGGATTTGTTAGAGCCAACAACGTGAGCCTAGTAACACTTCATCTTAACTACATAGTATATAATAAAGTTGCTTTCCGCTGTCTGTCTCTCTGTCTGACCCTATGTATGCTTAAATCTTTAAAACTACGCAACGGATTGTGATGCGGTTTTTTTAAATAGAGTGATTCAAGAGGATTCGTATAATTCTACGCAGACGTAGCTAATTTGCTTCTATGTGTAATTGTTCTTTTGTAAAATTAAAAAACAACCGCTGCACTGAAAAAACGGGAAAGGAAAGAGAGGAAGGATTATCATCGGCAGTTTTGTATTCAAGAAAGTGGAAAAATATGCCGAGAGTCTTGTGCCCCCTGATCAGGGATTACAGGATGAAATGACGATGATGATGATGGTAGTACGAGATAGTATCATTGTTACTATGATATTACTAGAATGGTCACAGCAAGAGACTTTGCTGGCATTTAAGTGCCCTTCAATTATAGCGCCATTTATTTTAAGTTTTAAAACTTGACCTTTTTCTTGCATTGATTCGATTATTCAAATTGCTCATCTAATAATCTGATTGTAAAATGTTAATATTAACATTAAGAAATAATTGATGAAATCTATCGTTACTTTGCGGCTGTCCTTAATAAAATACAAAAATATTTGCCTTGCCTTGCTGGTACAGGAAACAGGAACGAGTGTTAACTTTGAACTTACACACGAGTTATGTTATGTGTACCTACTTTTAAAGTTTGTAGTGCTCAAGGAGTCTTACCTATTCTTTTATCTATGCCTTCGCATATTTATCTGTCAGTAACATCCAACACTTGAATTTGCATATAGAATTGTGTTTATACAACACGTCCGATATTTGATATATACTCTAAACATTCTCGATCATGAGCTACTTTTGCGATTTTTAATAAAACTCGACTTAAACTTATTGTCAGCCATTTTCGTTCATACATCCATAATTCGCAAAGTTTGTCAATGACGGATGCCTACACAATTTGTCAATTACTCATCGACAACATTGCCAATCCTTAGCATAACTTTTAAAAACAACGACGAGCAATATATTTTCCTACCTAACTATTGAAGGGCTGTGCTTTTGAAAGTTTTATTTTTATGTTTAGAAATGTTCCCTAATGGTCAGCGCAATTAGTCCCTTCCGTTGTTTCTCAATGATATCGGTAAGCGGGCTTTATCTCCGCGCTACCGCTCGTACGCTACGCCCTAATTGCTGAGCACGCCTCCAACGGACCTGCTTCTTTATGAATTAACAAAAAACACGTACCGTCAGCATAAAGCATGAAAGCGATCAGATATAATCAACGAAATCTTAGAGAACGGTAAGATGCGTTGAGCTAGGAGAGAGATTTTAAGTTGAGAATTGCTCTAAAGTCCCACCACGTATGTCTGGCGGGATTCTGCAACATACAGTTGTTGATTAAGATATGTTATAAGACCATATTGCCACTGAGGAAGTGAAAGCGGTTTCATATTATCATAATGAGCTTATTCGCGCACGTTTTGTTCAAATTGAATTAGAAACGTGATTCAATATACTGGTGTAATTTAAGTTAGTGTTTTGTTTCAATTTTATAATTGAATCATGCGTATATTTCGTATTTCTTCGGGAAGTTTCCTCTCTAATTTAAGCCTGTGATATTGGTTGTTATGTATTCCGAATTCCGAATCAGTTGGTCCGTTTGTTGACTGCTGTTTAATGACCGTGACCACGCCTTACTTTACCTAGTAGCTATTACATTGATTATATTATGAACTGTTCAGTAGGTGTATCTGTCAATATGCCGTACAAATCACTCAATGATTCAACTTTGACGTTTGAACATAATCTGCTAATTGTTTGATTTGGATATGTGACGGTCTGTGACTCACGCGTGGGTGTACTGGATTTGAGTAAGTGTGCATAAAGTATTGTGCACTGAGTCAACCTGCTTGCATCTCGGTTGCCTTGACCATCCGTGCTATCAGGCTTGCTATAAGGCAATAAGATCATCAATGTTAAGCTTGTTGCTGTGTGCAATGTCTGTCTTAAAATTGCATTTAAAATTATATATGTAATTATATTAGGTAATGCCTACGAATTCACGAATTGGCAAAACAAATTTAAGGAAAATGGTTATTTTAGTCAATGGTGTCACTGTCGTGTCATGTGTTCAATATTTTAACTTACTTATAAAATTTGTAACCAAAATAAAATGCTTGTTCAAAGACATTTTATATAATGATATAATTTAAAACCTATTTCTTAATCTCATAATGAGTTTAATGTAAACCAACTACTTAGTTATATAAACATCCTTAATTTTGCTTACAGAACTTTACCCTCGTTTCCTTACGTAAATAAATCATTTAGATTAATGAAGCTTGACTTTTATGCTACCAAATGCCTCGTACTGCTCTTCCGCGCGTAATTTACCTGACATATAATGCGTAAAGAAGATTGCCTTTATGGTTATGGCTAAATCGTGATATAATTTGCCATAAGACCAAAATTATAAAGTAACATTTGTATACAGGTGCTATATCGGACTACTAGATAGACATGTCGAAGTCGGAGCCATCTAGATGCTTACGATCATTATTTTGTCAATCACGTAATTTTGTGTTCAGATATTTTTGAGCACCTACTTGTAGAGATCTCCGATGTAGATTTCTTTAAGGCGGTTGTTTCTGCTTCACTACATAGTATAAAACAAAGTCGCTTTCTCTGTCCCTATGTTCCTATGTATGCTTATATCTTCAAAACTACACAACGGATTTTGATGCGGTTTTTTTAAATAGATAGAGTGATTCAAGAGGAAGGTTTTTTTTATGTATAATTCTACGCAGACGAAGTCGCGGGCAAAAGCTAGTATACCTATATAGTAAATTGCTTCTGCCCGCGACTTCGTCCGCGTAGAATTAAACTTACATTAGGCAGCTACGACTTTTGACTGAGCCTATATGTTAATCTAGGGTACCAGCTATCTCCGTTCCAAATTTTATCCAAATCCGTCCAGTCGTTTCAGCGTGAAGAAGGAACAAACATACACACTCACATCGTAAAGTCCATCCATCCATCCTCACAAACTTTCGCATTTATAATATTAGTAGGATACATAAGTACCTGCGTCGAATTAGCCGTAGAAAATTGGCGTCGCTGGGGCAAGTACACGTTTCAATACATCCGGTGCTTGACCAACTAAACAGAAAAAGCCTTCCGTTCCACACACGACATTGTCGACATTTCAATTTCACCACGCGTGCTCAGCCTCGAATGGTCGACGGTGCTTTTTGTCAACTTCGTGCTTAATTTGCTCTGCCGTTAAAAAGAGAGTCGACATAACTATGTGCCCAATTTTCTTAGAAGTCGTCAAACAAACTCTCAAGAAACCTCCGTTAGCTTTCAGCGAATCAGCATCCGTTGTGATCTGATGAGATGAGTTGTTGATAAATAAACAAGTTGCATGTTTCAATCTGGCAATGAAGATATGGCGTGTTGGAGTGTTTATTTCGAGACGTGTGCATTAAAAGTGCGACCGGAAAGCTTGTATTAATGACGTTATTCCAAATCAACTCGCCGTACCAAGTGCTTAATAGCCCATAAAGATCGAGCAATCTACCCGGTCATTTACGACACCCTGAACTGAAGTAGGTAGGTACTTGCAAGAGAGAGCGTTTAAACTCTTTGAGCTATTTCGAATCGCTGGACCGGCGCGCTCGCGCGGGTACTTGTGATTAACAGTTTTTGCTCTGATCTTTGCTCCTTTTATTCTTATTTATAATCTTGAATACGTTTAGATAGCTGTTACGCACGTCAGAAATTCGTAAAATTCATTTCGGTTCTCGCATTGTTGCAATGAAATCAATATCCAAAACTCTTTGCCGGTATCGTTTCTTCGTAGATAGTAACAAACTTGTTTGCGGAATGAAAGTATGAAAACTCAGAAATAACAAATTGAAAATTGAAACTGATTATCTTTTTTTTAGCCGACATAGCTACGTTTGCGGTCCATATAATGTAATGTATCATTATGTCATTACACCATGATTACTTGGTAGCTCCTTTAAATTACTTTATTCGATTCATTTGCCGTCAACGGCTCCGCATGATTTACAGTTTGTTTCCACTACATTTCACACATCCAAAATAACGAAACGTATTGTGAAGTTACAAAATGTCACAATGGCGATAAGTAATTTCTGCCAAATTATGTCCGTATTCGAAGAACCGTTTACCGGGTGTATATGGCAGTCGATAATTTATTTAAGGACGAGTGTGAATACATTAAGTCCAAGAAACAGCCGGAGGTCCCTATTTGGTGCCGGGACGTGTAGGCGAATGTCGTCATCTTTTGTCAACATTTGCACCAATGTTTGTGTGTTTGAGTTCGCTACCATCCACTATTGAATTATGGAAATATGCTGATAATACGATAGCCTTTCCTTCCACCGGTAATGTAATCCGATGCAAAAACCAGACAAGACTTGTGTGGTTAATTTGAAATACAGTACTTACTGGCAACAACAACTGACGAGTCATATGAAAAACTACACGTTAAGCCAAACAAATCTTAGGTATTCGTTACGCATAACTAAATAGTTGTTTCACACATGATTCTCCATTTTAACTCTACAAACAGGGTCCGCTGTTTGACCAGTTTGTAAAAGAGCGCGTTAGATAACAGTATTTGAGGTCGCATAGTAAACGGGTATGTGGATGATTAAACTGATTTTTATTGATGACTGTTCAATAAAGGCTATGAGGTCGTCGCGGGTCACCTCGTGTCCGTCAAGTTTAGGATTTCAAGATTTTTTATCTGTCGATTTGACCATCAATCTGGCTAGACAAGACATCAAGTGTAATATAGGATGACCTCGGCGACGTTCACCTTAATTATTTATTTATATACAACTAAATATAAACCACAGTTTTCACTCGGTTATGATTTTTTTTTTCGTTTGACCAATTAGGTATATAATCCTATCCTTTACCCGACTCCGAACTACAAACTCTACATAATTTCATTAAAATTGAGTCTGCAAATTTCTAGTTGTACCTATACTGTTGCGTTGCGTAAAGCATTTTTAGGACATAATTAGGAAGTAAAAAGATCAAGTTTAGTATTTCTTTTTCAAAGGTCGGCGTTCGTCTAATGCCGATCTCACGGGTGTAATCTTGAGACAAGTTTCTGCAGTACAGGCGATTCACTTGCAAACCCGTTCCCTTGAGCCCCGGCACCTGTCTAACCGCACTCTTGCATTGCTAAACACGCATTTGCAATCAAACGGCTCGAGTTCATTGTGTTTGAAAATATATTTAAACCTTCACCGGATATGCGCCTGCCCGTTACAATATTGTGGCAATTTATCAATTACTCTCATCATGACACAACTTCCCGTGGTCTGTCTATACACTGGTCTGTATCCAGCATCATAAGTGACGTCATCGTAACCTTGTATGAGGGCTTGACTGTCCACACATGCGATGATCTCCTTTATGTTTACACCCACATTATGTTTTGTGTTTTGATTGCTTTTGAAGCTACGCTCAGACACATCGTATGACGAGACAAGGCTGAAGCACACTTTTACTGAAGTGTGTTTATAAAAATTATTTGTTTTATGCTTGTTTTGCTGTGATCATAATAACATTGTAAAATAGTTTGGAGGATATTCTGTACCAGTGACGTGTTTCTCCGCTTGTATCGTATCAACTGTTTTGAAATGTTTATACTTCATACCAGAATTGAAATTGAAATCTAACAATTTGCTTTAAAAAATATACAAAGGCACCAAAGCGGACGCTTCTGGAAAGTCACTGGATATGTACCTGAGGTGATAAACGGTAGCGCGGGTTTCAAATTGCGACGTACTTACAACAATGTCTTATGTTATGATAGTCCAACAATGCACTCACTATATTTTATTACGATAACTTTTTTTTGTGTTCATAACCTACCTGAAATTGATTTTTCACTGTGAAACACTGGCCACAATCACTTGGTCACTGCTCACTTGGCTCGCATGGCGACGGTGCGCCTGCGTCGCTGGGATTCGTCGGAGTGAGCGCGAGTGGGCGCTCGGATCCTGCCACCGCCAATTACCAGCCATGCTGCATTAATGACCGTCTGATATCTAATGGTGGGCTTTACTTGTTCAACAGAATAGTTTGTTTTGGTTGTTACTAGTAGCTGCATATTGTAGAGTTTAAATTACACATTGTTTTAATATGTTTGCCAATGTAATCAGGAATGTATATTTTCAATCGTGTGCAGACAAAACAGAAAGACATAAACTTCCGAACTGTTAAGCAATTTCGTGGTAAGGAATTACCCCCAAAAATAAACTAATGTTTTAACATTAATTGCAATGCGACATTTGTAAGATGTCAAGAAGTTTTTGTGCCCGTATTGTATTGTACTGAAACCTTAGGTCAGCCATGTTCTATATATTTTTTTGTAGAACCTTAAAGTTTTTGCAGTGGGCGGAGCGAGTTGTTGTTAATTCGTAGGCGGTGCTAGCTCGCGCGGTACAAGGTTGGATTACTCATTGCACTGCTTAATTTAATTCTAATACTTAACTTGCATAAACAAAGAATCTTTGTACCAGTTTTCGCTCTGGAGTTATTTCCCTTGATGATCAAAAGCAACCGTTTGTTTTGAGTGTCAAATATACAATTCTAGTATACTTATAGCGTATTTTAGATCTAAAAATACTTTACTCGTAACAAATAAAGCCCGATTTTTGACACATCACTCGAAAGTAATGGAAAAATTTATCATTTCTATTAGTTGAAAAATTTCATCGACGAAATTCGGGGTAGGTATTGCAGCGCCTATTAAGAAACCACTGCCGAATAGATTGGCCTAAGGCAGGCTTCCTGTGGTCTAAAATCGACCGACTTTATTTCGAACTAGCTGTTGCCCACGACTTCGTCCGCGCAGAATTAATTAATAGTCTATGACACTCACAATTAATGTGGCTTTCTACTGGTAAAAGAATTTTCAAATTCAGTTTAGTATATCCAGATGTTACCCTCTACAACCTCACAAACTCACAAACTTTACCTCTTTAATAATACCCAGCTAACTGCTGCTTTTAACCTGCTATGGGTGGTGTAGGGGTATAGCACGCGTCACGGCATGACGAGGATCTGGGTTCGATTCCCGGCCATAGCTATACTTTTCGGACTTTTCTGTGTTTTAATTCTCAGTGTCGTTTAGAAGTATTTTTTCTCTTTAATAATATTAGTGTGCTTTAAGTGCGACTAATGCTTAGAAAGGTAGCAACGCATTTGCTATCATTCGGTGTTGCGTTTATCCAAGAGTGGTAGTCTACCTACCATCAATGCTTAAGTATACATAAGTTAATAGTATTCTTCTTTATTTCTAGGTAAACAATGTCGACGAGGTCTTAGAGCGTCACAGCGACTTCCTGGAGCAGTGTTTGGGCGACTGCATGCTCACCAGTCCGCAGCTCCTGAAAGCTGTCACCACGCTGTGCCAAGTCTGCGTGCAGTTCTGTGCTTTTATACAGGTACGTTGCGCGTTAATAACGTATTACGCAAATGAGACGAATGTGATGAATACATGTAAACTGATTTCAAATATACTCAGAGGTAAAAAATTCGCCCTCACTGTTTGCGATATAGGTAGGTAATTTTGTATGGAGACTGGGCCAAATTTTATGCCGCTGAGTGTATTTGTGTGACTGTAGACTTGAAGCTAGTAAGATAAAGACCGCAACTTTGATTTGAGGAAGCTTCTCGTAGACAGCGTGCGTTGAATTATTGGATTTGAAAGCAACGAGTTGTCTGAAAGGCGAAAAGGGTTAAGTAGATGATTTTTCACTGTTATAAACAATAGTCTGCTAGTGCTACTCAAGATCCTAGTATTGGACAATACACGTAGAGGCTACGTATTCGTATACAGAAATCATTATATGCCATTATTATAAAAAATATGTAAATAAAGATATAATTAGTAAACCGGTTTTGATAATATTGAGGTATAATATGCCCAACTTTGAGACAATCTGCTTATAGTCTATGAAGATATTGACGGACATATTATAAACAAAATAAATGGTCAAATTTGAGGGTTTCTTTCTATTTCGAAGTCGGTTTTAAATGTGCTTCGATTTGGCGTCGACCTCAAAGTAAAGATGACTCTTTCAGGGATGAAACGTGGTAAACGCTACAATCGCGTTAAGCACTTACCACATTTCATGTTTGAAAGGTTAGTGTACGTAATACAATGAAAAGCACTTAGCAATAAATATAGCAGAATTAAGACACGGCTGTTGAAAGACTGTGCTTTTCCGGTTTAATGAGAACCACATGAGCACTGTAAATGATCCGATCCACGCAGTCGTTAGCTTTGCTTGGAAATGAATGTAAAGCCCATTGCTCACGGTCCAAGATGGTGTATGCTATAACTCTCGCTTTTGACAAGGACAAGCCTATGCGGAAGAGTGAGAAGTGCATCATGCGTCGGTATTCTGATGTTTATTTAGTTTTAGTGTCGTTCTTTTTTGAACCTCGAATTTGCACCATGATTGTTGTACCACGGCGCTTGAAAATGTCATGCTGAGCGAATTTATCAAGAATTTGGTGTATATTGTATGTATTATTTTAATTGAGTGTCGTTTCTTTGTAAATTGCAATATGGTGAAGGTTCTCTGATTTACTTTTTTTACTAGAACAAGTAGATGTTCTGTAGGTACCTATTCAAATATATTTCTAATGCAACTACTTAATCATATTTATTTAATTAATACATCTAGGTCAAGAAAACACGAGGGGTATTCTTGTGTATATTTCCGCATTTTTTTGGAATTTATTGTAAAATCTATGTGATAATTTTCTAGTTGCTTATGTGCACTAAACAGTACGCAAAAAGATTAAAAATATATATTTTAAAATGTACTATTGACAAACAAGTATAAAGGTGTCACTGTACTGTGATATTTTTTCGTCTTCTCGCGTACCGATGCTGCAGTTTCTAACGTGAATTTATTTTGTTTTTCTTTTAACGCTACCTACACGTTAATTGGCAAGGAGATGCACAAGTACTTCGTGGACGCAGAGCTTAACAGTATGCTCGGATCGACGTATGACTGTACAGACTATAGCGAGGTATCAAAATCACTAGCACTCGAGTTTTGCGAACGCACCATATACTCGTTCAATATCAGTTTCATGTGGCATCATTGTATCATGGAATTGTAATGTGAACGCAGCTTTATGTTTATTGGTTTTGGTGTGAAATATTGAATCGGTTCGAACACAAAGTTTTGTTATGATACACGTAAAGATGGCCGCCAAATAGTTAAAGGGGATAAAAAGATTTTTACGTTTCTAATATTGAAACGAGTCTACTTTATGTGAAGAGAATAAAAAGTAAAGACAGCATTCTGCGGACGGTAAAGTGAGGCCGAGTAAAACTATGCTTCGCTTTTTGCACTTGTGCATATCCGTAGCTCAACAAGTTTGCTTGCCGCTGTTTGGTTGCACGTTGCACATGCGTGTCGTGCGTGTGTGCTACTGCGGGCGCACGGCGAGGCGTAGTTTTGCAGCCTCACTTTTCATTTTTCATATTCCTAACGGGGTAGACAGAGCCTAGAGTGACAAGACCGAAATGCCACGCTTAGCATGACTGTGAGCGTATAGGTGGAAAGGAGAATCAAAACCAAGACAATATCACAACATTAGTATAAAAAAGTCGCTTTCCGCTGTCTGTCTGTCCCTATATACGAGTATGCATAGATCGTTAAAACTACGCAACGGATTTTGATGCGGTTTTTTTTATAGATAAAGTGATTCAAGAGGAATGTTTATATGTATAATTCTACGCAGACGAAGTCGCGGGCAGAAGCTAGTAGTCTATAACTTATTATCTTGGGAGCAATAGGTACCTACCTGTTATTTAAAATAATAATAGTTCAGTAATTTACACCGAAAAAACAGGCTGTGTTCACATGTAATTGTTAGAGCTCTGTCACGTGTATTGCTTCCATGTAGTATTTGTGATGACAAATTCATTAATGTGCGCTTTTTACTATACTTTCATGACTCTTCTGTTTTAGAGTACCGTGGTAAGTATGGTTTCTATTTCAGATTTAAATGAACATCCATAGTAACTTTCATATCGTAGAAAGTTTAAACACCTTATGGAATGGTTGACTTGAAATTAATATCATTAGACTGTACCTACATAGCCTATGTACATAGCTAAGTTCTTTATATATAGTAAGTCATAAACAACATTTAGAACTCAATTTTCACTCAAAATGCTTTAAAGTCATCTTTATATCTTATTTTCAAAGCAATGAAAATTGTGTGTATCTTTAGAGCATTGCTCCTTTAAGTAAGAGGTATGAGTACAAAACTTTTGTTATTAGGTACAAGTTTTTTCAATTTAAAACTATGTAAAAGTGCTTTATAGTTACCTACTTATATATACCTGAAGCAACTAAAAACGAAACGCTAAAGTGGAGAATCAGTTAGATACCTTATCTGACTCATAGCCGTTAGGGATGTCTCTTAGGTTCGGTACCTACAGACGATTAAGTCCATGCATCGGAAAAATGATGATATACCTACTTTCGTATTTCTGACATAAGGCATTCATAATTAAAAAAATTAAATAGTGAATGGTTCGTGGTTTACGCATACATGCCGCTATAGACCGATCGCTTAAATGAATCCTCGCCCGCGCGGCATAAGGACGCGGGGTATGGCGACAAAGGGGACCGAGAGAGGTGCGGGCGGGTAGTGCGCCTGCCGCCCGCACCTCTCTCGGCCCCCGCGGTCGTCACACCCGCGCCCCTGCACCGCGAGCGAGGAGTCATTGAAGCGGTCGGTTTATAGCGGCATGTATGCGTAAACCACGAACCATTCACTATTAATTTTTTTAAATTATGAATGCCTTATGTCAGAAATACGAAAGTAGGTATATCATCATTTTTCCGATGCATGGACTTAATCGTCTGTAGGTTGTCAAAGTGCCTATATACTTACGAGCAAAAATACCGCATCACTTTTCATACAACTTTGTATTGGAAGTGATGCAGTGTTTTCGCTCGTGAGTATAGTACACGTTTATGCGGAAACGTTGGAGAGGTTTTTTTTTTGTCAAAACTTTCACGGGAGGCTCTGAGATTCTAAGCCAAAGAAGTTATCTAACATGTCTGCGCCACAGGAGCCGGGATGCGGCGGGCCGGCGTCCGGAGGCGGTTCTGCGGACTCCTTCTCCCGCTCTGTGTCGCGGTACGCGCTCCGGTTCACGGCTGCGCTGCTGTCTGTACTCGCCATCACCGACCAAATGGTTCGCGACAGCAACGCCAACAAGCTGCTTAACATATCCTCCAGGTAAGTCGTTTTTATCTTCACTTTGTACAAGAAGTCACTCTGGATAAAGCAGGTTTGATATTGATATGAGTGTTAGGGTGAATGCACCAGTGTTGTGGACACTTGAAGCTGATAAGCACCAGTAATGGACACTTCGTTCTTAATTTCAAAGATATGTGGTTATAAATAGACAGGTGTAAATAAAATAAATGACTAACTCTCCGTTTCTTTTAAGCAAGAGTTATTGTGTATTGTTGAGTCCTTGTCCATTACTAGTACCGTCATTCTTTTATCTCGGATACTGAAATGACATTAGGTAGGTACTGCTTGTTTTTTGCAACTTAACGATAACGATAATTAAATTTAGTACAGATTTTATAAGTTGTCCTATAAAATGTGTAAGTACTAACAATGAGTATGTTTAATTTATTTTGTAGGTAGGTTCCTACTCTAATTTAAAAACGATTTATAGTCAGCATATAAGTTAGTGTAGTAAACTAATAAACCTTAAAATTCGCTTGATTAATAATTATATATTTTTTCTTAAAGTATTACATGGCCAAACCGTTAACTTGTATCCTGACCACAAACATTGTCGCTAGTTTCGAGTACACCACTGAACATTAAAATCTGGTATTATCATTATTTGACAACTTTACATTTGCACTTGTCAATTTAGTATCCGAGATAAAAATAAATGGGAGCGGATCAGAATACATAAAGTTTAAAATGTATAATGGGTTAAAATACATAATGGTTCAAAATATATAACGCAATTTTCTGTAAAACTATTAGCTAAATGAACTTTTTTGATATCGTAATCTATAGATTGGTTTAGGTTAGGTTAGGTTTGTTTTATAACAATCCTGTTAATTTGTAACTTTCTGAGAAAATCGCATTATATATTATAAACCATTATGTATTTTACTAACCCATTATACATTTTAAACGTTATGTATTTTAATACGTACCCAAAAAAATGCGGCTACGAGGTTAATTGCTAAATGCGACTCTGACCTGACGACTGTCACGCCGCGCCCGAACGTCGCTTCATACCCCGCACTCGCCCAGTTCAAGTGTTGGGTGTATCGCGGGAGTACGCGTATGGATATTGTAAATTTTCAACCTAGTCAGTGATTTGAGTCAATTTGTTACTTAAGATTCCTCGGAGCTCCTGCGGGGACTAAACACTTAAGGACCATGAGAAAGAAACTGTACGTACTTTCCATTGGGTTGTTAATGATGTATCTCTCTCTATGTACTTGGCTGATGACTGATGAGATGTGTCGCGTATAATAGTATTTTTATAGTCAACTATTTACCAGTGTACACCGTCTTTCAGTCTCATTCTTGACTGATAATAACAGGTTATTATATTTTAACTGCTTCTAGATTGAACTTTAACACATACTACGCGAAGCAGTTAGAGAAGTTCTGCAGCGACGACAAAATGATGGACAGCGGTGACAGAAAAACCGGTTCCTAGCATCGGGCCGTGCGTTCGCACAGCAAACTCATCACACCGGTGTGAGCGAACTATCGTTGGGCTGTTTGAGCTATTGAGACTAATGCCGGGTACGCAGTGGCCATATAACCGACTTCAAATGCGAATGAAATTGTTGTACAGGTTTCGATAGAAATTATTTTCCCCTTTTCCAATAAAAATGTAATCGTCTAGTTCAGTTCATAACAAGTAAGTTATAGCCGAACATCTATATTAACAAGGTACTGCGAACTGGTATTGCGAACCCGACATGTCTACAAAAAGCTACTTACCTTATTGTGATCTCTATCAGCCCTGATAAAGTGACGTCATCGTGGCATTTATAGAGTTGCCATGTAATAATGAACACTGCACGTTAAAATAAATTGTAGTTATAGTGATAAATCAAACAGTTAAATAGAGTACCATTGAAGTTTTAAGTACCTACCTTACCTATGACACAATTCCGTTCTATGATACAAAAATTATATAGTTATCTGAAAACGTAGATAAGTGATTGGCAAATGAATCTAGTGCATTTACTAAAAGAGTAAGTTATAGGATCTATAATTGGTATTGGTGAAACTAGAGCTATAAATATACATGTAATCTTGTGAAAAATATGTTTCTTCCTTCAAAAGTATGTTTAAAATTAAGTGATTCACTCCATTGAGCATAGTAAAATATTTTTGGGAAGTACAAGTAATCTTTACAGAATCGACGCCATTGTAAAAATTGTATTTTATAATATCAATATATATTATGTAAACACGCAAATGACATATTTCGAGCAATTGGTACAACATAAAAAAAAGCATGATCTGATGACGATAATCTCACAGTATTTTTGATAAAAGCTCATTCTACCCTAGTTTTAGCAATAACTAAAGAAACATAACAGGAGTCACAAATTAATAGATTGTAATTTTTAGCATATGAATACCTTACTCTACGAACCATAACATTAGGCTAGCGAATATTAAAGATTAATAGCATCGATCATCTATATCAAGATATAACATCAGCCGATCAAAAGTGTGCCTGCAAAACAATTCTCAAAGAAGCTTTGACATTTGTATTCAACGCAATCGCGTGCGGACCGCCGATGCGAAATGCTGTCTCAAAATATCATTTTTTTAGGTTATATTGTATATACCTAATATGTACCTAGTAATGATCGAAGACTTCTTGTATCAATGTGTTGTGAAATAATACTTCCTGTTTCTCTGTTCGGTGTATAAGTATTGTAGACGGTTTCTGCAATTTATTGCTAAAGTTCGCATAAACAACGATGTCGCAGGAAGAGTGTTATCAAATAATGAGGCGTTCTGACGCTCGCTGAAATTAAAATAAGCCTTTTTTTACTCTCATTCTTTTTAATTTAACATGTCTCGCGGCAAATAGTACGCCGATAAGTACATTTAAAAAAAAATTGCCAATAATTATTATAATTGCTAGATTAAATGATTAGTTGAAATATACTAGTGAATGATTGCCTAGAAAATATTAGCCCACCAAGAATGTGTCATAAATCAGTTACGTTGACGTATTGTTAGAATTTTGGGGTTTGAAATATGAGTAGTAGGTAGTGTGGTTGATTGTTATCTATTTTTCCAATATTTTTTTGTCGGTACGTTCATTATCTATCACGCATGGCAATATTGTTAATTACACTTCTGTAATACTCGAATCAAGTATGTGCAAGTTCTGATACTCACAATGAATTTTATAATTGCTTTTTTATAACAAATAATTCGTATTCATCGATATTGTAAGCGGGTGTAAATACCTTATTTTTGGATTCCAATAAACCAAACTAACTGACTATTTTGCTGTTTTCTTTACTTATATTTTGTAAATAAAAAACGTCTAGACCTTGAAATTACTCTATTTTAATACATAACAGATTTTAAATACAATTTAACTTCTGAAACATTCAATTGGTTATAGGTAATGAAGCAAGTCACTCATTTTGTCTCTAACAATAAATACATTGGAATACTCGCTACGCTACGATCAAGTAAAACAAATAAATTACAAATCTTGTAGACATGACACCAAATGACTCAACCTTGATGAGGGCAACACAGCATGCGCGATTATCACTTAAAATTTACAAACAAGGAACTCGCTTTAGAAAATACAAAACTTCGTCGCCGCTCGAATAAAAACATGCAACTAAACCATTCCATTTGCTAAACTAACCCTGTACGCGAAAACAATTACATCAATAATTCTAAAATAATCTATTAAATGTAAGACGAGACTAAAACGGGTTTGAAATGTTCATATCTCATACACAATTAGTAAAACTTGTATTAAAATTCACAATCATCCAGCCCTAAGAATAATTATCAATACATACCGCGTAAATTATGAGTACATCCAGTACATAATATCACTGCTCTAATATAACATTGTAGTGATGAGTAAACTACATACACTTGATGGCTAACCTAGTAAATGTGCACATTTTTAAAACAAAACTTGGTAACTGAGGACGTGATTGATTTTGTGCAATTAACATGCATTTTAGGGCTACATTCGACTAGCTTTTTCAAGAGATGCGAGAACACGACATTCTATAGCTAGAATTTCAAAAAGGGTTGTCTCGAGGATATAATCATAAATATTTAAAGTGAAGGCGGTGTAAACGAGGTAACAACTATTTGTCACAATACTATTGATTCAATTAATTTTAACAAGTCAGTGGTTAAATACCTCAGTCATTAGAAGGCCTAGTGTTTTTTAGTTAACATATTATTTTTCACCCAGCCTGATGTAGAACCGAGCAAATAAAACCTTTTAAACTGCATTGGCACGATATTGCGTAAGGCCGCTACACACTACAAAGATTATCGCGATTAACTCGGTTGATATCGTTGTGTGTAGATCTATCCAGGTGGAGAATAAATAATTAAGATTAAGATATTTCACTGTCACAAATCAGCACAAGTTGTTAGTAGCAACACTAACGATAATCGTTTCACTGTGTAGCGGGCTTTGGACCTTCTTACAATATACACATATAAAATATTCACACAATAGGTTCTACGTAAATTCATCTGAAATACCTGCACCATATCAAACAACCAACAACAACTCTACGACGTTTTGTCAACAAATCATAAGCGCTCGGTTACATCTCTCAGTGCTACATTCAATAAGTGCACAAAAACGGTTAACATGCATTTGCTTCCACGAAATTCGGTTGGGACGTCTTGGAAACCGTAAAACATTTGAGTCGTCAAAATAGCGTCACTATACAATACTTAAGTCTTAGCGAAGAGAGCTACAAAAATTGTGATCGTAGTAAAAGCAAATGTATGAAACAGTTGTAAGTATTTAAGCCTGATCCACGTCTTTACCTATGCTAGGACTATATACAGAGCTCGGGGCTCATTTCACTAATTCACAGACTAGAGTTCTCTCCGTCGGCCATCCATCACCACATGTGCGTTTCTCGTATTTCGCTTATAATCTGACCAGCTCGCTGCAAAGCCTGAAAATAAAAATTAATCATTGAAACAAGTGTTAGCATTTTCAAGAAAAAAAATAAAGTTTATAAACATATTGGCTGGTGCCCGCGGTTTCGCCTGAAAAAAACTTTTTTTTGCAACTGTAAGTACTTTTTATTGACAAATTTCAAGTCAATCTCACAAATCGTTGACGAGTTTACTCCTGCGTTAATGATCTTGGCCGGCCCACCAGTATTTCACTACCGGATTATCATATTGTCACCAGACTTGTATAAGTAAGTCAAATTCCACGAGAATCCAACAGGAAGTGGGTCACAATTCACTCACACCTAAGTAACTAAGTAAATAAAAAAAACAAGTACGCACTCGGAGCATGTCAGCAGCCTCCTTTCTCCGCTGCGCGATGTGCTCAGACTCGTTGAGCAGCGAATCCGCCTGGTCCGATTTATAAAGATGCGTGACCAGTTCAGACTGCAGGTTGTCCTTCACATAGTTCACCAGGAAATGCATCACAGCCTTGGGTACTGAGTCTTGGATCGACTTGCGAACGATGTAGAAGTACGACTTGATCAAGCGTTCTGGAGAGAGACAAGTTTAAAGTTAAGGTACTGGTGCAGATGTGATGAGAAGCGGTGTTATTTGGGCGGCATTGCATATTAAAGTAGTTATATCAAATAGGCTATGGATTGCTTTTCGCATGTGTTATCAGTTTTTACATCATTATGAAAGCTTGCTGTGCAGAAGGTAGTAAGAAGAGATGGATCGTATTTCCAGCATTACGCAGTCAATTCAAGTTTGATAGCTGTAGCTGATGAGCCACCAGATGTGGTGTAACAAGATAATAATAAGTAATAAGATATAACATCATGGCACAAATAATGATGCGCAAATGGTAACTGTGGTGTCACACACTGTAGTTGAATGACTTCATTCACCGTACCAGCTCGTAAAGATTACTTATCAGTGGCGTGGCTTCAAGTATATAAGAAGGCAAGCTGAAGGGAATTTAACTAGCCTTTTCCTCTAATTCTGCACAATAAAAGTGCCCAACTGCCTTAAAATAGGCAAGCCGGTGGGAATCGAGTTCTATGGACGCCACTTCTACTTATTCTATTCATACATGCATTTCACCTACTACAGTTAATCAATTTATCATGCCTAATAAAATTAGCAAAGACCAAAAAACTTAAAGTAAAACATGTAAAGCTAGATGAAATACAATTTAAGTTATGAGACACGAACCAAACTCATGTTTTGTTCATATATTGTAAAATACAACACTATGGGCCTGTTTCACCATACTCTGTAAAGTTCCTGATCTATTAAGTGTCAGTTATCTATAATTCTCTCTCTATTTCTTACTACGAAACAGACAGAGACGACATCATGGATAACCGACACTTAAAATACCAGGGTCTTAACTGTACTCAGGCCGTACACTAAGATCGAGGCGGGCATATAGCGTAAACTTGTAAACTTTGAAGACCAGACAGAATCCTTTAGATTCTTTAGAATACGTGTACTTGTGTACGTGTAATTGTGTACGTGAGTACACAGTGATCCTGAGGTCCGACTTTTTCCAGTACATCACTCGAAAGTGATAAAAAATGGAGAAGTATTTGAAACATGAGTTGAGTATTTAGATTCTTGTCAACAAGTCAAAAAATATTTATGCAAATTTTAAGCAATACGTGGATGTTTACCACTTTCGAGTGGTATTTGAAAGCGGCAAGGTTTAAATAATATATCCCCCTTAAATGGAGCGGTTACAAAAAGCTGGTATCGTGTTAAATTTATATGAAACTGTGCACACAGAAACCGAAAAAATCGTGGTACGTTATAAAGCTTACAAGTTAATGCTCAAGTAGTTATATTAACACATCAATATAGTAATAAATAATAATACAAAGACGGAAGAAAAGAAAATATCTTATTCAGAAAACTATGGTTCAGATACTAACACATTTAACCTAGGACAATAGCAAAAAGCACAAACAGATGGCAGGTGGTCGGAAATCTAACAGTGAATAATGAGAAAAGCCGATGCCTTATTGTGAAACAACAATTGCTTTCGTCGAATTTGTCCCTCGACAAGCGACAGAGTCATGGATCATTTTATACTTAAGTTACAACATCAGCCGCTCGCAAGTGTACCGGTCAAACAATTCCCTGAGTTGATTTGAGAAATGGGTTTCAGCACAGTCGTGCGTTGACAACTTCTGCAAATCGATGTCTCAGAATACGCATTTAAAAACAATAAACTGTATGCAATACTATTGCATTGACTCTAGACTCTAGCTTTCAGGGCCGCTACCGCACCCGTAACCCTCCTATGGTAGTCGCTTTCCATCAGGTGATCCGCAAGCTCATTTGCCCCCTTATCACATAAAAAAGCTAGACTATAAATGACTGAAGGACAAAGTTCACGACAGCAATTGGTGCAACGGATGAAGGCGTAATTTTGCACATAGCACTATTGCTATCCTCACCAACTAAGTCACCCATTGAGTTCAAATGCATCATGCTGATGCCTTCAACCATTTTTAACTTAGCAATATCGTTCGTGGTTCTGTCGCTCCGTCCACCTGTCACCGTGAAACAAAACAACAGCTGGTGAACAAATTCACATGTTAGTTGTTTACGATGTTACTGATGATTTGAATGGTGTCAATTTCACATTTATTAGTATGCAAAAGTTAAATAGCTTCTCGACGGCACGAGTTATTGCTTCGGATTTCAATCTAATCACAAAAATGTAATGACGACTCGCACAGCACATAGAGCAGTCGTAGTTGAGTGTATAAAATTTTACGTGAGAATCGCATTTTTCCAACGAGCTCTAGTTGAGAATAGCTGTAATAATAGTAGTGTAGATTTTGTCACCAATTTTTTTTGATGAATGATTCGACTGTTTCGTGAAAGGTTCCTCACGATGTTGGAGTTTAAATAATAGATTAAAATTTAACGCGTTATTATTATTAACACCAAACAATGTAGGAGGATAGAAAAAAAAAACCTAACTCAGCTAGTTCGTTGGAATGCGTTCACATTTAACTCTCATTTATGATTTAGGTAACGAGTGGATTTGACGTTTACAAACATAAAACTGCTATTTTAATATCAAACACAGTAACACCACAAAAACTCTTAGACAAGTAAAACGAAGTTTGGTAAATTGTGAGCGTAGAAAGCAAATTAACCACAAAATAGTTCATGATATAAACGAGATGAATCGCGAAATATTTTTTTTTAACCATAAGACCACAAAATTTGTAAAAGTAAGGAAAAGTGCACACAGCTACTCTTCCATAGCAACCCAAACGCGCGCTCGAACTAAGGACCGGAAAACCCTATATTTTTTATTTAATTTAAAAACCTATTAATATGAATATTATGAATATTTTTACTGTGGATTTTTTTCGAATAAGCTGGCAAAGGGGTTTAAACCTTAACCAAACTTAAATATTTAACCAATTACTGTTTACTTACTACAGTGTTTCTTAAAACTTTGTGGTCATACACCACATTCAAAATTTAAAAAAAGTCCATGGACCCTATGTCAAAGTTTATTACAGTAAAAAAATAAAATTAAAGAATCACTTTAAGTACCAACATATTATGTTTAAGGTTAGCAGAGTTGCTGCCGACACCTAGAACACATGTTACGGACCCCACTTTAAGAAACCCTGACTTAGTATTATACAATTGACTGCATTTTTTTCGGGTATTTTAAGATATATGCCTACTTCAGTTTAATTCGGGAATGCAAGATAGATCAAACGGATTGCGCGTACACTAAAAATAACTTTGCCGAGTTCAAAAAACACTTCAAAATTTAACCCTGTTACGGGAAGTATTCTATTTTGGTGTCAGTAAGTTTACTTGAATTATGCCTGTATTCATTTAGTTAGCATGGAACTGTTTCTGGTCTATAGTTCGACATAGCAGATGCATCAATGAAAAAACAGCCGTATGCGACGTTAGGCCCCAGAATCAAGACATTGCTTACCAATGACGTCACAATCATGCTGCTCACGGTCCGAGAGTTTACGCGACGTATGACTCGGTACTTCAGGTAGCAAGTTCACAGGCTTCTGAGGCGTCAAGGCAGGTGGGGT
Organism: Pandemis corylana; assembly: GCA_949127965.1. Lineage (NCBI taxonomy): Eukaryota > Metazoa > Arthropoda > Insecta > Lepidoptera > Tortricidae > Pandemis > Pandemis corylana. The sequence goes on along the minus strand of OX421855.1, from coordinate 6,675,819 downwards.
ACCTCCATTTACCTGTGCATCAAAATCTGTATCAGTATTGCTGTTGATGCAGGAATTGGTTCTTTTGAACACTACAGTAACTACGAAGGCCAGCGTGGAAATGTATCATTCGCTGTGGTTTCTTTTTCTGCAAAAACAATCACCACTACGCCAAAATTGTTTGGAGTGAAATACAAATAAAAAGCAAGCTCAGTTCGTCAAACACACACGGAGAAGCAGAAACAGAATATACGAATGATAATTTATCCATTCTTGCAAAATGTATACAAAACTAGTTTTCTTTTCATTATTTCGGTGGAATCAGAAATGTGTTTCCCTAATGAAAGGTTATTAATGAAAGAAATAATTTTAAACGAGATTTCAAATCGTCATGTTTGTCTTGTCATTGGAGAGGATCAAAGAGTTAGTCTAATATAAATCAGTCCCAATTTTTACCTGGGGTGTGGATGGAGATTCACTGTTACTATTGTGTACCGGAGTTTTGTTCTCTTGCCCGTCTGTGATTGCCGGGACGTGCTGAAAACGCATATTGTACCATAATAAATACCGATGCGTTAAGTACTGAATTTAAAGTTCGTGTTGGGTCAATTTAAAATGAAAACGTCAGTTTTTTTTTTGTGCTGTTTGCTTTCGGATTGAAAAAAATAATAGTAAGTAGCTTTTCTTACGTAAGATAATAATAGTACATTACTGTCTAGGCCAGGAAGTAGGCAATTGCTGGCTGAGTATTAGTTTGAACGGACGAGCTTGCGAGTCCGTTTAATAATACGAAGCCAGCAATGCTATTCTGGCCGAGGCAAGTATAGTGCTTTTCTCAAAAATCGAAAATATAACAACAACAAAAATAAATGAAAATAAAATAGTGAAAATTGTTTTGCTTTGCCGTCTTTTTCTATCAATGGCATTTGAAGAGTGTATTTTTCTACCCAGAACACCTAAAGCTATTTCAGACACAGATAAACACGTTGTCGTACTAGCTTTTTTTTTTAATTTGATGTTTTAAGTCTTGTGCCTTTCTTTTATAATGGTGATTTGCATTTTTAAAAAGTTAATAACTAGACAGTAATGGAATTTGTATGCAACATTACTGTCGAGTTTAGCGCGACAGTAATGTTTTTTTTTTTTTAATTTTGGACTGACCGGCAACAATTAACTTCCTGTTCTGATATGTAGTTAATAATGACGACTTTAACGGACATTTTTGAGAAAATTTATTAAATACTTCATCTAGGAATAATGAATTGTTCAGTGCTATCCCCCCGCGGGAAAGGGTCGCAATAGTACATTTGTACAAGGGCGGTAAGTAAGAAGTTACGATCGAGGCTCTAGTAGAAGCCCGAAGTCGAAGACAGGGCTTTCTGAGTCGAGGTTCGTAATACCTTACTTACAGCCCTTAATACAAAATGTACTATTACATAGGTACATACATCAGTCTTTCCTGACAAACTTTCGAATTTATAATGTTAAACTTGATCTGATCGGCACTTTTTTGAAAGTCATAAATTTTGTATTTTGTTTTATTCAAAACGGTAATTAAAAATAAAATTAACATCACAGCACAATTAAAAAATTCGTTTCAACCTGTAATATTATGGTTTATAGAAATTTCTATCATGTGCTTTAGTTTTCCTATATTATCTATGCCTAGCGATGATTTTTCCAAAAGTTAAACATATCACTTCTCTGACGTTTTCATAAAAAAAAGTAAAAACCCTTACTGCGGCGTTACGAAGGCACATGCATTTTTTAATGACAAAAGATATGAGACTTCTAATGAAATTATTAGCAAAACATGGTTGAAAGAGAGCCCACATAGTATTGATTAAACAAGCTGCGCATGAATCTTGTTTTTGTATGAGAATGTTACTATAATGTATGAGGTTGCGATCGGTTCCTAGCTCACACGCAATGAACGCGATGTCTAGTTTACCTGATAGTAAGCGTCCCAGATATTCGTCATGAATACTAGGACGGACCCTCTTTCGCCCATTTGACGTAGTAGCAGCTACAAACAATTGGCAAGAGTTACTCAATTAAATTGAAACAACTGGCAGAACATTGCAGAGGTATGTTGATTACATAATGTAATAAAATTTGTATACTTGAAAAAACATTCATTCGCTCAAAATACTCGTCGCATAAAATAAATAATACTGATTTTGTTTAGTGAGAAAGTATTAGAAACATTGCAGCAAACACAAGACATAGCAGTTAATTACGTAGAAACTGTGAAGGCTATACAAACTCTTATAAAGCTACACATCCACCAGAGAAGAAAATCCACCAATAGGATTACTACTTCATTTTTCTATTGTCGCTCAGAGCTGCTTTCCTATTGGTGGTTTTTCCTCGCACACCGCTCCGCCTTCTCGTACATCATTGGTGGATGCAAAACCTAACACCAAGGGTTGCAAGCACTAATTCGTCGAGCGATTATTACTACTAACAAAAAAAGTCAACCAATAGCCTCGTGAGACCCACGTCAAACTTTTCTTTGAATTTCAAATTCGATATCACGCATCAAAACTTCATGTTACCTTGGCATCTTGTCTTTAATTATAAGACGTTAGGTTTTACTAGGCTTGACATTGACACATAAAACAAAGCGATCGTCGCAATTTAGTTCGTAACGAAGACAGTTACTACTACTGTTAGTAATTTACTTACTCTACGTTAGTCATTCAGCTCATAATGCAAAAAAAAGGCAATATCTACTTTGAATAAGGTGGATACCGGCGAGGGGGTGGCTCGAGACTTCTGTCGGTACATCGGGCTGTCTTCTATGATTGTATCCGTGCTCTGCAGAAGGCCCGAGACCAGAGCGGCCTCGCGGTGGAAGTCTGGATGCTTGGTGTTGATATACGCCAGTTCAATTGCTACTAGGTTTTCCACCTGCGGACAATTTTGTGCCTTTAAGCGAGCTACACTTTTAATTTCTTACTAAACTAGATATTTATATCCCTTTAATACGATAATAAAAGTCAATTATGATTAATTATTGCATTGGACACATTGATACACTAAAAACGAAGAGCAAACCAGACACAAGAAAAACTTTCATTCAACTTCTGTGAAACAATCGTAAAAAACATCAAAAATGCGACGTTGCCATCTCAACAGGAATTAACTCTCTAACTGTGACATAGTTTAAAATGAGATAAGGTAACTATGGCGTTGGTTAAAGTGAGATATGGAGACCATGACGTTGAGGTAAGATTACCATGGCGTTGGTTAAAGTGAGGTAAGTTTAATATAACCATGGCGTTGGTTAAAGTGAGGTAAGATTACCATGGCGTTGGTTATAGTGACGTAAGATTACCATGGCAATGGTTATAGTGAGGCAAGATTACCATGACGCTGGGTATAGTGAGGAAAGATAACCATGGCCTTGGTTAAAGTGAGGAAAGATTACCATGGCGTTGGTTATAGTGAGGTAAGATTACCAAGGCGTTGGTTAAAGTGAGGTAAGATTACCATGGCGTTGGTTATAGTGAGGCAAGATTATCATGCCGTTGGTTAAAGAGTGATGAGGTAACCCTGGTGTTGGTTAGAGTGAGGTAAGATTACCATGGCGTTGGTGGCGGGCAGGCGCGTGCGCAGCAGCTGCGTGACGACGTCCACGATGCGTTGGTGCAGACGCGGGAAACGCAGCATCTCTTGCTGTACCTCAGTGCCGCAGTGCTGCACTATACGCTGCATTTCTTCGTGCACCTGACCAACGTCACATTGTTTAAGAAAACGATTTAGTGTTGCCAGTTAATTTTTACTCGAGATTGTTAAACCCAGTTTATACATCCAAGAAAACTCGTGCAAATTGCATTGCATTAGGACCGCAGTGCTACCGAATGTGATTCCCAACATGCGTTTTTATATATTTTTTTTTAACTTGTCATTTATGTATGTATATCTGGGTGAAATCATGCAACTCAATTTTGAAACAGACATCGTCAGCGATAGTGCAATACCGCGTAACTAGCACTAGTAAATACTGCATATCTACACAACACCCAACTTTTTACTGGTTTGAACTGGTTTATTCTAATCACGATTTTACGTTCGTTGGCGGAAAATCTTAATTTGGCTACATTTTGTTAGCGATGCCAGTTACAGACAGCCCTATGGATGTTGTGCAGTTACGCAGTATTTACCAGTGCCAGTTACGCGGTATTGCACTATCCCCGACGATATCTTCAACCGATTGAGCTGAAATTTTGCATACTTGTGTAAGTCCAAGACAATACAATAACCTGGTAGTAGAATTCTTGTGGCTTGTTCAGAATCGTCTCCACAGGAGGGAAATCTTAAATGATTGGTCTAAATGACTTGAAATATGGCACACATAAGATAGAACGTATGACAATGCACATAGTCAGCAAAAAGAGCTTGCATTAAAAAAAACACAAACTTATTTGCAAATGTAAACTATGCATTGGTTAAATTAATAAATAGGACGGACAGTATACCAATTCAACGCAGCGCTGCGACGGCTCCTCGAGCCGGCGTATCTGTCGCTTCACGAGCAACTCGAAAGACACCTCCGGCACGAACAGCGCGGGCCGCGGCCCGGTCGCATTACGTATCGCCGTCAGTATGTCCATGCGCGTCAAACCTGCAGCACAACACAACAGACATGACAGGAGGGGTCTACTTAGTTTGGATGCTGCATTGAAATATGATTCCGATTTTTTAAAATAGCTACTAGATAGAATTTAAGTTAGCTAAAACTAGACAGCCAGACATTTGAGTTATCAACTTGCAACTGGCGGCAACTTGTACCATTAGTTACACAAAAAAAATTACACTGTTAAACTCACCTACTAGCGGATGGATAGAATCCAGAGTTCTACCAAATGTCTCGTGAAATATATAGCATATCCGAGCTCCTCCACACAGCTCAGTCGTCTCAATGTTGCGAGCGGTACCCTCAATGGTGGAACAGTACGCGCTCGCGAACTTCGTGATGATTTGCAACAGGGTTTGATATTTGTCTGACACGTCTTCCCCGTATGAGTTGAGCAAAGATTGGAATTGAGATATCATTACGTTGACTCGCACCTGCAAAAGAACACGACGTTAAAGTAACAGTAAGTCTTAGTTCAGTGTTACTGAATCAAATCATGAGCCTTTAAGATACAAAGTAAATTTCGTAATAATTTGCCAATGCCTGAAAAGGATGTCCATGAAAGCATAAGCAGTTTAATCCGTAAATCGATAGCATTCAGCTTTCTTTAGTATATATAATTCTCATTAAAATCTTAATGAATTAATTGCCGGTCACCTTGAGTTCCGGTAAACAGTCTCTTATATGGTGCATAAGAAGCCTGTTCAAGGTTTTAGCCAAGTATGGCGTCCCGTTTCTCGTTGCGATCGTAGGATACTTCCTCTGCAGATATGTCGCCTCATCTTTCAGAGAGTCCTGATAACACAAATATTTGAGCAAACAATTGATAACCAAGTGAACGATATTGCATTTTTACTATATTGTTTATTTTACCGAAATCGATTTCTTATCAATAATATCTTGCTGCGATCTATTGACGACACCAATGATTCCTAGTTTGACGGGGATCACACGCCCGCATAGGATATCTATCGCATCAGTGCCTGAAACAGAGAAAAATGTTTCTCTTAAAAGTTCTTTATCTTAAAGGAGCGTCTGTAGATCTGAACAGAATTACTTGATATTAAAACAGATGATTGGTGATACAGAAACCCTGTGGCATGTGCCAGTGCAGCTAAATTAGCACTAGACTGGTTTTTAAAGACTTGAATGGTCCTAAAAATATGTATCGGATGCGCCGAAGTTTATTATTATAAACATAATATCCGCTTAGCATCCAGTGAAGTAAACAGTTATTAATAACGTTTTCCTTCCTTGAAAATACAACATTATGCACTGGATAGATAACGTGCATGTCAGTGAATTGACTTTCCATTTTAAAGCCTGTGATAAAAATGACAAAGCAAAATCAACTTGCTGTTGTAAAACACAAGCTCTGATCATAAACTAATTTGTTATCGCATTATTCCTTAGTCATACTCATAAGAGTCATAAGTCACAACATAAATACTTTACTTATGCACATTTATACTTATAAAATTCTTTGTCCCGACTAAAATAAAAACGAACAGTCAAAACTACCAAATGTAAAAAGTTACTTATAGTTACTTAAAGTTAGAACTAATAATAATAAACAAGTCTCTTCGAAAGACCTTTTTAAACTGTTAGCCTATGCAATTTATTCTCAAACTCCCCAAAGACTAAACTATATGCTTCATTAGGCCATAACATATGCCAATGCATACCTGCATCCATGAGATCAAGTTTAGTGACCACAGCCAAAGTTCTCCTTCCGTCAGGATCGACATCCTTCGCCATTTTTATAGCCTCGCTGGTGGCCATGTCTGTGTTTGCCGCAGTCAAAGCCAGAATGATCGAGTTTGGATTAGCTACATACTTAATTATAAGGCTTCTGATTTGGTTTTCTATATCTTCTGGCTGGTCACCGATAGGTACCTAGGAAGGGGAGAACAGATATAGCAATTCAACTTAATATACCAATAACATTACTACTAGCAGTGATTTTTGCTAGTAAGGTTCAGACAAGATTACTTTTAAATGCCTGTACCTTTGTGATTCCAGGAAGATCCACAAGAGTAAGGTTGACAACTCTGGTAGAGAAAATCTTGAGATTGATGGGTTCTGGACATATGCCCTTGTTGCTGCCGGCCATGCGGTCTGTCTCTTTCTCTATCTCCTCTCTGATCTGTTCGAAGTCTGAATAGACCTTGTCTTTTGTGTGAAGGAATTTTCCCCATTCTTCCAAGTTTACAGTACCTGTAACAATAGAAAGTCTTATTGAAGTTTTTTATGGTCAGATATTATTATGTATTTTATATGAATTTAGGGTGGGAAATAGGCAGTCATTGTGTTTTTTTTTTTGATAATTCCTTTTGGTCAATTTTAAATATAGAGTTATAGCCTCAGACGAATTATTAGGTAAAGACAAAATTCTGTAAACATCAAAATGAAGTTGAAGTAGAACTTTAAGCCTCGCCTCTTCCACCTCAACCAGTTCTACAATTATAATTTTCCATTTCCCCTTTTTACTGTGTCTTTGTTCATTTGTTTTTGATCTTAGGTAGCAGCTATCAAATTAGAGTATGTATGGTATGACGGCAATGTCAAGCAACAACATGTACTAGTTGCAAGGACAGAATGCCGAGAAGAAAGAGTGAGAATAAATAATGCAGCAGGGTGACGAAAACAGAAAAAATGTATGTTTACATATTAAGGAATGACAAAGACTGACATAGTGCTTCAATAGATAATTATTTATCTTTAGAATGACATTACAAAATAGCAATTTACGGAATGTTGCGAAATAAATCAAGTTAGAAAAATTATATTAACAAATGAGACTGTAAGCCAGTAACTGCATTCTAATTAGTTTCAATACCAACCTGGTGCAAATAAAGAATTTGATAGCTGTGATATGGGGTTCCATGAAGCTGGTACTGTTGTCTGCTGTCTTAAGGCTACGTATAAATATTATATGAGTAAGTTCTGCACCCTATCACAGTGATTCATAATATAGACCCACAAATATATAGATTTATGGAGTCAAACAACTGATTAACACAAAAAATCTTGAATTTAAATACTTCAAACAGTTGGTAAAGTCAGCAGCAGCAAGCTTAGCTACCCATGTTATAGGTACGACCATTGTTGCACTAAGGCTCTTACACTTCTCTGTACTTCTACCTAGTGAGTATGGTTGGCTTTGAGTTATCAAACCAAAAACAGTTAAACTCATATGGACAGTTATTACCAGTTAACAAACCTCAATAGTATTTCTCTCTACTGATGAGATGACATAGAATAGATATTATTATGCATCCTGTTATTAATTAAAAGAGTACAAAAGCCTTTATTCTTTGTCAAGTTGGAATTTGTTACTTGCATTAAATTAATAATAAGATTTCACATGTTTTAAAGTAAAAAAAGAAGACTATATTTAAACACTATGATTTGAAATGGGAGCAGTATGAAATGTACTGGGTGTGCAACTTGAAATGCAGTCTGGAATGGAAGACTAACAGGTTATTTAATCCAGTGTATTCAGGGTCCTGCATTGACCGAACCCATGGAGATTATGAAATTGAATCTTGTCTAGGGGTACACTTAATTTTTTACAGTTAAAAGTTGAACATCATTAAAAACCTGATTTAGATGTCTTAGCAGAAGCAATAATCAGTGACAAATGCTGACTTTGAATTCATATGCTGACTTTACAGCCTAGATTGATGTCAACTAATAGCAAGCTCCTATTGAGATGATAGACACAATAGCCCAATCAATGCATCATTATGTGTTGGCATTGAAGAATCACAAAGGCATAATAAAAACCAATCTTGCGTGATCAAAAACGTAAACATACTTTGTAATGCAGAAGTATCATTTGCATTATCAGCATAAATAAATTAGTTCAACAAAAGCAGGGTTAAAATATTCTTTCATATGACATGAACAGCCAGAAAACAAGTGCATCTACTCTTGTGTCAGTAGTTTCGTAAGATAAACATTTAATGATGGTGACGATAATCATACCTTCTTCAGCAGATCGGTGTTCCTTGCTGTCTTTGGGGCTGTACACTAGCTGTAGGACGAGCGGCCGCCGAGTAACGATGCCAGTACCACGGGGCAGAAAAGAGCGCCCAACGAGACTCTCGATCACGGAACTCTTGCCCGAACTCTGTCATTGAATAAAAATAACTCCGTTATTAAATATATAAACTAGAATTACAGTATCGATAGAATGTAAAGAAAGTACGGTCTCGCATGCATCGCTAGTAACGATGCTCGTTAATGAGGCTGGACAATGGTCAATGACAGTAGTTACCAAGTTCACTGAAATGAAATGGGGACAAAGAACTTTACGTGACATAACAACCAATTTCTTAGAGGCCACGGCACATGGCTCTTTTATATCAATTATTCAATTAAGTATCATTCATATAGTTACGCAACAACAAGCAAAATATCTACCTGTGTTCCTAAAACTATGATTTGAGGTAACTGGATGGCATCTGCTCCGACCGTATTAAATACGTCTTGTAATTTATTAATAACAGGTATAAGTGCTTCCATAATTAGCTAAAGGATTTAATACACACAGGAAATGCAATTACGTTGTAATTTTAAGTTCAATAAAGACCGAAAATATTATTTCAACGAACTTTTAGCAAAACACAATAATACGACCGGTAAAAATCGGCCATATTGATTTCAGAAATTTGACACGGGGTTGCTGTTATGAAAAATATTTACGTCTACTATTATTTACAACTTGTATACACGAGACGTCAATTTTTAAGACCAACTATTTATTACACAGTTTGAAATCATTAGTGGTGCCATTAGTGAAAGAAAAACATTTATTTACACACATTCGATACATGTAGACATAAAATAGGAAGAAATACAATATGCCTAAGAAAAGTATCGACCATGGTGTTAATTAAGGCTATAACAAAATCAATTAAGGTTTCGGTACAAAATTTTATGCATAGATTGTGTAAAACTCTTATAAACTTAATAAAGCCTACATTGTGTAGCTCATGTATAGCTTGCATTATATTGCTGTCAATGTCGTCGTTGCTGTCAAAGACAGCGAAGCGAATCAAAGTGATTGTCAGAGATGTCATCCAGCTTGCTTTGCTTCTTTCTTTAATACCGATCTTATTAAACGAATTCTGTTTTAATATTTTCCTATAAATTAAATTCAATGTCTACGATTATGCTTACTTTAGAGGTTTGTGGTGTTTAATTCATACGAAGTATTTGAATGCTTCAGAATGTTTATTAATGACCTGCAAAATTCGTGTTACAGGAGACGAGCATCGACGCTAGGCGGTATCCCAGTAGTTTAAACTCGATAGAGTTTGGTCCGTGGCATATATCCTACGATATGAGCTGTATCCTGCCCAGCATGTGTTCGACGAAAGTTGTTTGCGAGAGGGACGATGATCAATTTTGCCAATTTTGTATGTAGGTATCCACTTGTCTTGCAGTTATGTTACATAGACACTGGTTGACTATCCATCTATCCTATCCACTAAGAAGACTTTGCTTGGTGATAACAACAATATTCATGATTTTCCAATCAAGGAAGAAACATATCACCATAGAGAGCACTAGTTTTATTTAAACTGTTTTCAGGCATTCCTTTATATCGTATTAGATATGTACAGGGGTGTACCGTGAGTTTGTGGGCCCTGGGCTAGTAATACTTTTCTTATTTCTTTTGTTCTCTGCTTATTTATCTCTTATATTTTGTTTGTATGTGTAGTGGTAACAATTATGTAGGTACGTCTTTTGTTTTTCAGTTACTGCAAAGAACTGGGCATCCCACATTTTCCTGACATGGTGTTTCCCAAGAATATTTTATCATTGACACACAAAAATGGTGCTAAAATCAGTTTTAACCCTTTAGATGCTCTGAAATTGGTAGCTTGTACTGTGGAGGCTATTGAGGTGTCTTGTGCTGAAGTGTGGCAAGAGGCTAGGTAAAATGCTTTTTATTTGTTATAAGTATTTATTTATATCACCACAAAATTTAGAAGTCAGTTGACTGGCATTTTTTGGTCAAAATCAAACCGCAGATAGTTTTTGGATGACTCCATTAAGATGACCATGATTTTCCAGAAAAACACCAATTCATGCCAGTTTTTGAAGTTTTTAAATGCAGTTTTTAAACATAACATTGGTTAAAAAAATTAAGCTATAAATTCTGTTGTCCTTTTTTTGTTTAGACCAGATGCAACAAAGAAGAAACAGTCTTTTGATTGGACTTTTTCTACAAACTACCAAGGGACCTTGTCTGATAACATCATTGTGGAACCCAGTGAGGAGGGTATTAATTTTGAATTGTTAAAACAAAAAGACCAGATACTATTCTACCATGATCTTACATTGTTTGAGGATGAACTGCATGATCATGGAATATCAAAATTGTCTGTCAAAATTGTAAGTATTTTTTTTCCCTTTGGTAGATTGTATGCATGACAATGCAAAAACTGAACTCAATGTTAAGTTAAATTAGAACATGTATTATGTTTGCATGTTCAGACATAACATCTAACATTAAAGGCATTTAGATTTTTATACATTGCAATCCATTTTTAAATAAAGAAAAGTTATGGATAACTGACACTAAAGAATGAATGCAATGATGTCTAGTCATTACTTATAATTGAATGTAATAAAAACAAACAACGGGTTGCACTCCAGGAGTGCCAGCAGATGTGTAAACTACACACACGCACACTCGCGCAAGCGCCCAGCGCCGCATAAACGACCCAGTAGCAACTCTCCCTTCGTCCTACGCTTTTGGGATCACGGCCACGTGACCTGACGCGTGTTTAACATTTTTTACTCATACCAATCCCAAAAAAGTGCACAAAACCGCTTAATAAGTTTTCACTTCAAAAATATTACAGAGGGTAATGCCATCACATTGGTTTGTTCTTCTAAGATACTTCCTAAGAGTTGATGATGTTTTGGTGCGTTCTATTGAAACAAGGATGTTTCATATGGTGAACTCCAACCATGTTATAAGAGAACATACTGTAAGAGAAGCTAAAGCTGTAGATTTAAAGGTAAGAAAATGCACATTTACAAAGTAAAATTTACTGAGCTATCCCAGCTTACATTGTCCCTAGGCTTCTAGAAAGTGAAAAATGCAAGGTTACAGCAGGCAAATAATATTATCCTTAAAAATAGCTATCTGTGATTTAGAATGTGGAAAGTAACTCTTATCTTATTTATCTGTATTTACTGATTAATTTGTCAGCATTAGACATTTTTTTCATGTGCTCTACCAAAGGTTACATAATTTTCTATGATAATAGTTAATTTCGTAGTATACTGCCTACCTTTAGTTAAGCTCTGAAATTAATGAGACGAGACCGAACCATATGACGGCTATTGGCGCGTGTGCAAGAAAAATAAGTTTTATTTCTTTTGTGTGACTATCTTGCTCTAACATACGCGTATTATTTAGCTTTTTCTCTGGCGAATCCAATCTATTATGTTCTAAATCCATTTTCCAAATAAACACTATTCCATTCTAATCATAAACTGATTAAAACAGTTTTTAATGTCAAATGTTTACATTTCAGATCCCTACAACACAAATGAAGGAGGCAGATGACGTCATTCCATTCTTGCCTGTGAAAGAGAAAGTAGTTCATAAACTAGTAGTAAATTCAGAGTCGAATTCTAGTTCATAGCGAGCCCAGTTAGTGAATAGCATTCATCAATAATAAGAATTTAAATTTTATAAGCTGTAAATAAAATGTCTATGTCTTCTTCATATAAAGAGGTTTTAATCAAATTTTACTAATAAGATTACTAACCTGCTAACTGCCTGTTCTCTTCAACAATTAAGCAATAAAATATTAGGTACCTATGCACATAATTAAAATATTTAGTGGTAAAGAAATGAAGTAATATTTTTTATGCTTCATTGGTGGCAAAGTAAATTATTAGTATCCACCTTAGAACTGTATCGTTACAGCCGTAGTTACAGTGTATCTTATCTATTTTAAAGTTGTTCATTATATACCAGTTCAATCTGGTTACTAAATATACCTATGATATAGCCATTTAGGAATATAAAACTTATTTCAATAATGATTAAGTATACTACATTTGTTGCTTTAGGATATCTCCATTAGTAGCTACTTTACATAGATTGAAAGATAAAAATGATTTTTCATGATAATATTGGTACTTATCAAGTAATTTATCAGTTTGCTAAACGGATTCTGTCAAAGTCATATGTGACGAAGTTTGAAGAGTTCACAACAATGTAAGTTGCTTTTTGCGTACTAATTAAGTTGTTTCGGCATGTATTGCGTTATCAGAGGTAGGACATAGAGGAATTAACCAAAAGAGTGGCTGCGGTATGATCCATCAAATTCCGAAAGTGATCAGTGATTTACTACTAACTAGCTGCTGCCCGCGACTTCGTCCGCGTAGAATAAGCAATTCGTTTACAGTTTATCTATTCTGTTACGTGAACCTGTACGCCAATTAAACCAATATTCAACTAAAATTTTCAACGTAAGTAAGTAATGAATTTTCATTTACTTCATTATTGTGATTTGGTTACTGTGTGTATGCTGAGTTTTTTTTGACAAATAACCGTGAAGCGTGCGTCGGATTTAAGTGTTGAAATTTCTAATTCCTGTAGGTACCATATTTTTGTAAGCTGTTGCGTGTATGCCAAATATAAATCTAATAAAACGGTCAAGTGTAGGTGATAAGCCGTTCGCTTTTCTACATCCACAGAAATTAATTTAGAAATAAATCGTTCAAATAACTAAACATTCTCTAGTTTACGCCTGTTTTTTCATATTCTGACAACAAATTTAACTTTGGACATCACTCCCACCCTCAGATAGTTTTAAATTTCCACCGTCAGTCAATACGACCGACAGGGCAATTAAATTTTACTTTCACACTTAGAGACGTCGGTTAGGTTCTATTAATTATTATATTAAATGACGTCTCTGAAAATGACAAACTATCAAGTTTTGCTATACATACATACATACTAAACGTGGCCTTAGGGTTTTGTTAGCTTATGCTCTGTCTACCCTGTAAGGGATAAAGATCTACCAGCTATCTCCTTCCAAATTTTATCCAAAACCGTCCAATCGTTTCAGCGTGAAGAAGGAACAAACATACACACTCACATGTCACATCCATCCATCCATCCATTCATCCATTCTCACAAACTTTCGCATTATAATATTAGTAGGATTAGTAGGATACAGCAAAACCAATTTTTTCATATTTTTCGGTTTTTCATAGAAAAGCAGCGTATTTTGTTCACTATGCTACCCAAAGGCTAAACGCCGATTATATAAAGTAAAATCAGCTTACCCAACTCTAGTGTCATACTTGGCCAAGGTCCCAAGGGCCGGCCCGTGCAGCTATCGTCGCAGCGGTTTGGTGGATCTTTTTCCAAACAAATCATTTGACATTTCCTCTCTATTAGTTATTTCCTCTGTGGTATAGATAAAGGTGGCCTAAAAATAGATTAAAACACGTCCCTTGTCTTAAATGTGCAAGCGGTAAAGGCTGCTATATTGATTCTTAGAGAACTGGTCTATTTTTGATCCCATTTGATCTTTGAGCCAATCAATCTGCAATCCCTCCGGGGTTGCGGGTGTCTATGGGCAGTGGTGATCACTTACCATCAGGTGACCCACTTGCTCGTTTGCCTTCCTATTCATATAAAAAAAATAAAAAAAAAATCATTGTGATTGGTACAATAGGGTAGCTATCACCAAAAATTGCAGTAAAATCCGATTTTATCTCGAACGGCTATATAAATTAGGTACTTGCTAATAAAATGGGTATCAACTGAACACACAAATGTCCGGGTGTGACTCCATTTGGACAACCCCGGAAGCCGGTCGCCAAAATATAAAAAATCCGAGAAAACCCGGACGGATGACAACCCTAATACAGACAAATCAGATTTTCTTCTAGCATGCAAATAATTTTAACTGATTAGATACATACAATTAATCTAATCACTGCATCATAATTGTCCGTGATAAATATCAATATTGCTTCTGGATCGTTTTACCAGAACGTCGAAATTTGCCGACATGTGCCAAGTGAATTAAGTTAATATTTTAATTTGATATTAATATTGACCATGAAAACAAGATTATTACTACTAGCAATTGCTTTGTGCGGTTAGTAAAAACATTGTATAAATATTTTTAATAAAGTGTAGAATGTTACATTAATTTTATTGAAACAAGTAGGTACGACTACAATATCGTTCTGTATTAAAAGCTGTTTAGTTGACTGTGAATATCGTCAGTTCCACAATACATTTTTACGAATAACAACTGGGGCTTTAGGCCTTGGTACCTTAGGCTCTGTCTATTCCGTAAGGTATAGTCTACCTCATAAGGGATAAACACGTGATTTATGTATGTATGTAGAACTAAATATAGGAGCTTCTTCCTGTTACTACGACTTTGTTATCAGTACTAACAAAGGTATGAAAAGTGAATGTTCACTTATTTCAATTTACAGCTAGCCCCTTGTTGCTCCTTGTATTGAAAATAAGAAATGTGTGAAAAATATAAAATAATGCTACCCGGAGACTAGAAATAATGATGAGTTTTCGAGATAGATTTTAAATGAAAGTGCCCGGCAACTAAATATGATTAGGCTAAGCACGTTGGCTTGCGTGCACGTCGTAACGTCATAAATAGTATAATTACTTACCTACTTGCTCCTACCTAACGAATGGAACATCCCACTGGTAACAAAGTGGTGGTAATAGTTGCTACCATACTGCAGTGAATTACAAAATCGCCCGTTGTGCTATAATAATGATGAAAAGTGTTTTTAAAAACAAAATAAGTTGCTCTTGGCTCGTAATGAATAAGCTTTGCCAAAAAAAAAAACGAATAATCACAAAAGACCCTGCAAATTAAAAAAATAAACGAAAAATCTCCAATATTGATCCTCAACACTATATTAGTTATCTTTTTCAGTTGTAACCATTCATAATGTAGTCGCGGTGAACGTTTACCCTATCCAGCTCAACAACCTCCTGCAAATGCAGCAAGGTCTGGGGTTGCCACATTCTTTAAAGGTAGCTGTGGGTCATGAAGCGCTTTTGAGGCTGCGCCGAGACCTGCCTGGCCAACCGCAGTGTACTGTGACAACACCTATGGGAGTGGCTTTCAACGTTCAATCGCCTCCTAGCAACAGGTAAGGCCAGGTAAGGGCTTTTACCCATGGACTGTATTCTGACATTTCTGACTGCAACGAAATTGAAAATCCACTCTGCATTGCAATTGCAGTTAGCGTGCAGTTGTGACTGCAATGGAACTGCAATTGGAACCGTGTGGACAGTTGGCAGGTTATGTTGCGTTTGGAATGCTGTACTAATGACTAATGTCCCTAAGATTTTTTACACATGCTATGGATCCCGAGAATGTTTTTTCGCTGCTCGTATGTACTTCTCTTTTGGGAGAACACTTGAATTTTTAACGACAAGATCTGATTTTCACAATATCTAATTTTGTCAAGCCGTGATGTTTTTTGTCGTTCATAAATGGTTTTTCTCTATTCCATTATTGATTACCTATGTATGTATAGTAATTATGTATTTATAGATGTCTAGTTTGCTCTCCCTGATATGCAATTTTGAATTAATTAACTTTGGTTACATACAATGTTTCTATTGCATACCTCAAATACCTAATTTAGAGGTAAACTTTGGTCGTGTGTGATGTCTATTACTACGTTGGACTATTCACTAATTAACATAGGCTACTTTTTATCCTGGAATACATTCATACATACATACATAAATCACGTCTATATTCCTTACGGGGTAAACAGAACCTAAGGTAACAAGACCTAAACGCCACGTTTAGCATGATTGTGAACGTATAGGTGGAAAGGGGAATCAAAATAAATAATATCGTGGAAAAGTGTAAAAAACCTGAAATTTCCACTCTTATTCCCTTGTGCCACTTAGCTTAAAACGGTTTTTATTATAAAAGTTCTTTTTTTTAAGATATGAAAGCTGGGGCGATGGCTGTGGTGTGCGTGTCAATAATATAGGGCTGGCTGATGAGGGTCGATGGAGGCTGACAACCACTAGTGGCGCCGTGTCTATAACGGGATGGGTTGAGGTCTATGTTGAAGGTATGTGCCTTTGAAATTCGATTTTTTATGTTTGTTTCGTGCCTCCACGCTCACGCTAATAGTATTTAATGACGACGGACGGGGCACGGTATGATACGAACTTCGAAAATCGAGTTTCTGAATAGCCCCCCAGTTGTACCACTGCCGACGGTTAACAAGTTACCGGTGAAACTTTTATGAGACCATTGCGACAATGTCGACGAATGTATAAACTGTAAAAAAAGTATAAGAAAGTGCTTTACCATTTTTGACCATTGTTACTAAGTACATCAGAAAAATGTTGATTGTCATATTGACATGTATAATTGAAAATAGTCTTTAGGGCAGTAAAGATATTTCTTGGCCGACTGCACATACAAGAAATACAGCCGAATTGAGAACTAATACGACCGACTAATTACTTAGTTGATCTTCATTTAGCTGCTTATCTAAGTTGGTTTTGATTTTAATCTGTGAAATTTTATCACATTTACTTTCTTTAACATTTGTAATTTTCTTGAAAGGAAATGTATGAATTGACTTTTGTTGCAACGGCAAACTTAGTAGGTTCTTCTAAAATATTAGATAATTGGTCCACCAACACCAAGTTCCTTGTGCTTTATTTTATCACCCTGAATGAAATAAAGTAGGCATATACATAGCATTGCTCTAGGGTACCTATAATATCTAAAAAAATCAAGGGCGCAGTTATAGAAGCTCCCACAGGGCGCAGAAAAGGCTATTTACGGCACTGGATATTGCAAAAAAGAAACAATCTGCTAGATTCTGTACACGAGAGAATGGACGTGCCAGTCGGTGCGTCTTAACGTACCTGTTTCCTCTGAGCTATCTTATCGAGCGCTTGTTACCTTATCTTTATTAATGTTTCTGACCTTGCCCATTGTACTTGACTCTTAAATCTTATACATTTCATTGCATTGCAGTTGACGATATCAGTACAGAATTTTGACTTCTGCTAAAGTTTCGTAAGCCATAACAAGCAAGTCAAACTTGACCATCCAATTTGATTTCAGAGGACACTACATCATACACGGCTCCTCCTATTATCCTGCAAGATGGAACGAACCACGCGAACGTAGAACTGGCCACTCTTGAGAATTCTTATTGCATGGTGGCTCAGCCTTTCTCTGAGAGTACGCTCATCCCTGGGCATTGCCAAGTGACTTTAGATCACACGACCAGAGCAGTACAGGGTAACTGGGACGTTCTACTGGGCTTACCCGGGAAGGTTGAAGAGTTGCATTTGCAAAGGCATGTTACTGTTAACTGTAAGTTTATCTATACTAATATTATAAAGAGGTAATAAAGCTTGTGAGTTTGTGGGTTTATGAGGTTGTAGGGTAATCACTGGATCTATTGAACCGATTTTGAATTTTTTTTACCAATAAAAAGCCACATTGCTTGTGAGTTATGACACTATATTTAATTTTTTTCATTTGTGGCTTTATTTCATTCTGCACGAACGAAGTCGCGGGCAACAGTTAGTATTTTATATATATTTTTAATTTTTGTGTTTTTAAACTTTCAACAACACTGACCTTTATTATAATGACGTGTGGTCGTGTTGCGGGATTTATTTGGAACAAATAATTTTGTGGCTCTGACGTCTTGTCACCGCGATGGTGTGTTTGCATTTTTGAATGGTAGCATAGATATTGAATATAGAGTTAGAACGGCAACGCAAGAGAAAGAACGCGTAAGTCAGGGCGAGATAGATAGAGGAGACCGTTTTTCGTGACACTCATAATTGAAAGAAGTTAATGCTTCTTTTTCATTGAAACGCTGCGACAGCTGTCAAGTTTCCGGTCTCGTCTCAGATATTTCACCGCCGATCCAATCTAACGTATTTAGTAAATACTACTATATTATATAGATGGAAGTATTCTTGAATCATTTTCCGAAATGTCATAGTCGAGATCAAAAGTTTTCCTTTGAGTAAAATCGACAACACTCACATGAGTTACAAAAAAACATAGGAAACTCAAGGACCCGAACCGTTTTCATTTCTATTGTTTTTAAATTTTAATAGTTGCGCAGAAACGTAGGTATAACTTGATGTATTTTTTTAGCGGAACGCCTGGAAGTAGGCTACGTGCATAACGCAAACAACAACAAAATTCACTTGTACTGTAACATCTTGCATACGAGCAAGAATGTTACTTTCTGCCGATTCCAGAAAACGACAAGTGCCGCGGGATACAATATCATGGATGGATTGAGCGATGGACGTCACAGGTATGCGTTTCTGTCAAAAATAACTTTTAATACCAATTTTTTTGCTGACCGTACTCGGATTGTCATTTATCGTACATTATTGCGGTCTATACTAAATATCAAATCAATCGGACCAACCGTAGAAGAATTCCTTCCTGCTAGAGATGGCCCTGGCCGGATCACCAGAATTTAATTATCACTATTATCAGACTATTGTATTTTCACATGACTTACAAGTATACCAAATTTCACGGCAATCCCACTGGTGGGTCAAATTTGACTTAAGTCATACAAATAAAGCCTTAAAAAATACAACCGAATTGAGAACTGCAACTGAAATCCCAGCGAGAATCGAAGGTGGGACAGACTGGAGCCTGTGAATTAAGTAGCTTTAGGGATATGCGGTCATACCACCCACTGCACCGTATAGATACCGTCTAAAGGTCCGACTTACCTCGTTACGTGTATTACGCCATGCCATAAGATTTTTTTACATAGATGATTTTTCGTATGTTCAGTCAACGAATGACATTTGTAATCTATTGTTGTAGTTATTACGGTCTCGGGTTCGACAGTCGTCAGTGCGGCATGACTATAGAGCAGCCCACAGCGCAGGACTATGGTACTTGGCGATGCTCTGTGGGGGTACAGATGTGGGTGGGGACCACTATCACGCCGCAGACTCCGATGCAGGCTCTGATTAGTGTGAGCCCTGATACACGAAGTAAGTACACAAAGGTAAAAATACATACATACTGTCACGCCGCTTTCCCTTTCCCACATATATAAATAAGAGGATCAATAAATGTTTTATGTGGGTAGTAGGTACCTTGTGCAAGGTCTGCCCTGATTGCTACCATCTTTCTCGCTAAACCTTTCATCAAGCAGTGCTTGTGCTGCCCTGTTCAAGCTTTGACAATTAGACTACTAGTGAAATCTCCTTTTGCTGTTGCGGGTGTCCACTTACGTCACTTACCACCAGGTGACCCACATGTTTGTTTTCCACCCTATTTCATTAAAAAAATCTTGTATTTCCTTACCACCACCACCCACCATCACTCACCAGCCAAATGTCATTCCTTTTAAAGTAAATCATCATACTTTATTGTATATCGTCATATTTTATTGGATCGTACTCACCATGCAGGAACATAACAGCGCAAGCACAGCTATTAACGAGTAAGAGGTAGCGATCCGAGCGAACCCTGCACAAAGTCTACCGCACTTGGTTGTCCGTCTATCAAGACCCATTTTATGACGAATATGAAGTAGAAATTATTGTGAATACTGCTATGGGCTTTGTTTTTTAGGTTCCCGATTTATAAACAGAGACCTGGACGCAGGAGAGGAAGTAAGGACGGTGTTCACTCAACTCGACATGGAGTTCAGTATAATGTGCCACGCTGACGTTTCCCTGAGGTATTGCTGGTTCCAACATCCAAACGGATCGCAGTTCACGCCGCAGCCGCTCGCTAATGAAGAACAGAGTTTTTGGTAAGATATTAATTTTTTATTCAGCACATTATTTTGCAATGTAGGTCTTCGATTGTTTAAAGTTAAACTCAAGATTTAATATCAGCTGCTCGAAAGTATCAGCAGCGGTTTTCTGCGAAACGATGTCACATTTTTTAAGTTGGTGGCTGTTTTGTCAGATTCAAGATTATAAATGATCGAAGATGTGAGTAGGTATTTAATGGTTTCATAATCTTAATTTATCTAGAAATCTTGATTTTTGCGATTTAAGATTGCAGTCGTCATTGATAAATTGATTGATTATAATTAAGTACTAAGAAGTAAATGCGTTTTATTTATGCTAGACTTGCTAGAGCCTTTATCGAGGTTCCAAGCCATTGTCACGTGAAGATATCACTGGTTCACAACAATACTAATAAATTTTAGACCAAGGTACCTATAGAGATATGAGTATGAGTTTCAGCATTTTTTTACATACCGACAAGCACTTTTTTATTACTTTAGACGTTTTGAAACAAACATTACATGCTCAAAATACGTTCAGTACATAGTTTCCAAGATTAAGAGTAACTACAAGATGGTTGTTAATTGATATACAGCCATACAGGCAAAATATTACAAACACCTTTGAAATGTACTCTGTCAGCATTTCTAATCAACAGTCAAGAGTGGTTTTACTATCTTTAATGGACATAAATATTTTTCAACTGTTACTGTATTACTTACGTATACTTGTAGATCTTTTGTTGTTTATACAACAGGTACGCAGGGGAAAGCTTACAAGTTGGTGACTGTGGTATAACATTCGCAAAGGCTACGGAAGATGAGGGTGGCACATGGACCTGTCACATGGGCCCAGACAACCAAATAGGCCTAGAAGTCATCGACAACTTCAACGTGCGAGTCACAGGGCCTTTGGCGGCCAACACTAAAGAGATACACACGAGGATCGGTGACGCGACCACGTTGTACTGCCATACAGCCAACGGGATGAGACCTCTGGATTACTGCCGGTTTAGGACGCCCGGAGCGGTCGGAATGAGCATTGATGCTACTGTCACGGAAGACAAGTAAGTATTGGAAATATTAATAACGTGAAGATTTTTTGTAAGCAGCTTGTGACAGTTCAATACAAGTGTCTGTGGGGAGAGTCCACAATACAGTGTCTCCACAGTAAAATTAATCTGAAATACTTTAGCAGGCGTATGGGTTATTTTAACTGAACAGTGATCACACTCAAAAGGATGGCTTTATTTTGAACAAAACATTACGATGAAAACCCTCAACAGGAGTTTTCAATCAAATAACTCAACAGCCTGATAAAATATTACAGAACATATGTTGATAATTATATTCCAATAATCAGCTGATAAAATTTGGGTTTTACCCACCATTTATCAATAGTAGATTATGGATAATTCACTGTCATACGAAGTTAGGACAGTTTAAGGTAACCGCCACCGGTAGACAGATAGATATTAGAGATAGTTTTATCCTGGTTTTATCTTATCTTTGTTTACTAGTCCGACTAGTATACAAAATATAAATAAAATTGTTTTTATTTGTGTCTGTCGCCATGCGCATGTCGCAGGTGGATTGTAGTGATCCGCCGTATTACATTACGCCTAGCCGTAATACATTAGCTACGCTTTGCAATGCGGCGGTTCAACGATTAGCCGGATTGTAATTCTTCAATAAGGCGGCCTACGTTTAACCGCTTCGTAATACTATCACCAAATAAGAAATAAAGATGGAATTTTGAGTGGATAGGTTAGGTTACGTTAGAATTGCGTTAGGGCCGAAGACCAAACTAAGCGAAAATAGGAGCGAAGCGAAGTTGGATCTCCATCGACTGAGCTAAAAACTATCAAAGTGGCGGCTAATGACTCGCTGCATTTCATTACGGCTAGCCGTGTTGAAGTACGTATGGTGCCGAATACATTCCGGCGGATTTTCATTCAGCCGCATTCAATCCGGCTAATCGTTGAACCGCCGCATTGTAAAACGGCCAAAACGGTTAGGCGGTAATCTAATACGGCGGATTACTGCAATCCGCCTGCGACATAGTAACAACAGACTTTGTATTGTATATTATTGTTATAAAATGGCACTTAATTAATTTCACTGCAATCTGTTTCATTCCTTCTTTTGAAAATCAAACGTACCTAATAACATTATAAATTCAGAGCCGTTGAGGTTTTGACCAAGATCCCACCATAAATTACTACACTTCCTACTACACTACATATCCTTAATTTCAGTGCAATACTCAATCGCTACTACTTTACGCCTGGTCGAGATCTGGACTATGGGGACTGTTCGTTGACGATAAGTTCTGTTCATCAAGAGGACATTGGTGTTTGGACGTGCGCGGCCCTAGTCGACCAAGATATCGCTGAAGCGAGGGATACCATTACCGTTTCTCTTGGAGGTAAGTGAAAAACTGGCCCTAGGGTAAAGCAAACGATCTTTTTAGGCGCTAGTTTGATCATCTTTAATTTATCAAAATCTGAACATGTTCTGGCTTAGCTTCTCAAAATTAAAAAGACCGTCAAATTAGACTATCTAAATCAGGACATTTTTTGCAGGTGCATCACCCAGTACGCGACGACTATCTCAAGCTGGCATAGCAGGAATGGTGATAGGTCTAATCGGTCTTCTGGGCGTTTTGGCTGGAGTCGTGTGGTTCCAAAGACACAAGCTCTTCCCCGTGAGAAGTAATGCAAGCACAGACCCCAACATCGCGTTTACTCCACGTACTTTGTCAACAGATGGCAGTATTGCTTCTAGCAACAGCAGTAACAATGAATTTGAGGTTCAGTTTCGCAACATGGGTCCTTCACCACCGCAACAGGTTTTATAAAAATGTATCAAGGACGGTAGAACTCGCCTGAAGTTGAAACTACTAATGTATAATTTATTTGTCATAATCGTCCAATACGCTTTCGTTGTGGTGAGGAACATAGAATTGTATAGGCGAGTACATAATATGATGATGAAACATAATTCTCTTTTTGGGCGCCACCGCAGTTGGGTATCAAAGATAAATAACCAATAAATATTAATATTCGGACGATAAGAATGACGAGAAATATTACAAATAAATATTATACTCAATAGAAACAACACTTTTATTCATGTTTTCAACGCTTTTATCGTAAAAAATCTGTATTAAAAATTACAAAGATTATGCCCTAAAACATGAAACAACAGGTAGTTATGATTACTTATATTACCTTAATGAGTTGCTCCAAGTTACACAATGATGTTAACTGATTTTGACATAATTTTCACACTTTCTGTCGAATATGCGTTAGCGACAATTTTTGACAGTAAACCTCTGAAACATTACTTTTAACCGTTATGGTTAAAGTTATTGCTACCGTAACTTGGTGCAAATCACAGTTAAAGTAATCGGCGTTCATAATCACTTGTTGCAACAAATCAGATGTTGAATGTTGATTTCGCAAAATATGTAAAAAAAAAAAATGGGCTACGATGTAAAAGAAAATCTGAATTCACAGGTACCTAACAAAATATCGTTCCAAAAGTGAAAGTATGCCAGTAGTACTACTTTACCTACAGGGCATATATTTTCTTAATACCTCTCGGCAAACTTTGTTTTTCATTATGACATATCTCGGAACTAAAGAAACACGAAGTTTGCCGAGAGACATTAAGAAACCGTGTACAATAGGAGTAGAAAATGGATAAAAGAACTAAAAAAGATCAAATCAATTTTACTTATAGGTACTTAAAAAAGTGATTTACAAGGAAAGTGGCGCCTCCATCTAATTTCTACTCAAAATGTCGCTCTCTTATATTCAGAACTTCTTTTCACTAATAAATCTCTCTATCTTCTTAGCGTAAGATAATTTTATTCGAAATACCATTAATTCAGACCTCTTTTAAAGTAATAATTTTACTACCTACCTAAATTATTGATTTCTACCTAAACCAAGTTAATGTTAGTACCTAGGCGGTAACCTTTGTTAAAAGCACCAGCCCAATTACCGAAAGTGCATCACTCGGCAATATCATTGGAAAGTGGTAAAAAAAATTCGACCACTTGACAAGTTTAATTAGAGCTGCAATTTTCTTCTACTCTACTCGCATTTCAAATTTAGACACAAATTTTCACCACTTTTGAAGAACATTTTCGAGTGATGTGCTTTCAAAACTAGAACTCTAAAGGAAAGCAAACAAAAACGAGTAAGCAAGTACTAACTAGGCCGATTTCAGAATTTTTCCGGAATATTCCAGAAGGTGGTTGGTTGAGTTCGACTAAAAACTCCAACGAAACGAAGGTTGTTCATTTAAATTTTCGATTTAGAATTAATTCCCACCTTTGACGCAGTTCACTTTGAACATCGATCAATGTATTTGTCAACTATGATTCAAAAATTCTGTAAAACATTACCTACAGGGCTATTTAGGCAAACCAACCTAGCCACCTGCTGAAATATATCGGAACAATTTTAATAGACTAAGTATATTTTCATTTATTCAGAAAATATTCTTATACCTCTGTCTATTTTGCCACACATGCGCGTTTAGTAACGTTCTTTTTCTTGCATCGCTACCTATTCTAAATCTGTAGTTAAACCTAATTTTACTTTAATAAGTCACTATTCTGTCGTTTGATAGACCAACTCATTTCGTATGAACAAGGGCCAATATTAATAAATAGGTCACTTTATCAATGCTTATTTTAACAGCGATTTAGTTAACCGGTTTGTATCCAATTACGATCTGGTCGATGGTGACTTTATTGAAGAATTTGTTGATGGCCTTGACACATGTGCGTACGATTTGTTTGATTACCGGAGGTGCGAGGTCGTCCATCAGTTGCTGCCAGTTCTGGTTTGCGAACTCGTGAGTGGCGTCAGCTGTAACAATGATGGTAACTTGAGTACTCGTGCAAAACAAAGATGGTTACTCTAACTTACTCTAACTTCACTATATTATGTACAAACTCCACTATAATGCACCTGTAACCCTTATGTTATGGGCGTCCATGGGTGGCTGTGATTGCTTTCAATCAGGCAACTCGCATGCTCGTATGCCTCCCATCTCATAAATTTATTTATACGATTATAAACGTACAATTTCTTCCATGCTGGTCTAGGAGTGACGAAAAAACATAGAATTTACCAGTTGCTTCTCTTCCCGCGCAGATGGTAAAAGCCCATCGAGGGAATGGGCGAAAGTCTTAGGAATCATGTTATAGGCGATGCGGCTAGCAACCCATCACTATTTTGATTTGCCTTTCCATCTATACGCCCTTAATCATGCTAAACGTAGCCTTAAGGTTTTTGTTACCTTAGGCTCTGTCCACCCCGCAAGGGATAAAGACGTGATATATGTATGTATGTATGTATAAACGTACAAAAATGGTTAGGTACTCTGGCTTCACTGCTTATGTGTACTAAGGGTTAATAGTCGACCAAGGAATTCCTATACCGCCTGACGTTTTTGTCCGACACATTAATTAGGAAAACCGATAAGGGAGAGTCCGATTTCACTCCATTTAATTTAGTAGGCAATGTTTTCCTGAGTCCAAATATCTTTGTTTTTTTTACAAGCTTTATTTTAACACGCTTTTATTTATTTGTGTATGTGTATGTATGTATTTATTTTAACTTGCAACGTATGGCATCGTCCTAATAGAACGCGAATGCACTATCATCGCGTGTCGTTCGCGCGATGGCAAAACGGGGTGTCATATGAACGCGAATGATCATCGTGCGAATTGATGAAATTGATTGCGATTGTCAGTTAGGGAACCTATTCGAGTTCAATATGTATGATCGCGCGTTCGTAGGAGTAAAATTCGCGCGAACCTACCTACGATGGTCGCCTAAAAAAAGCTTGTATCTAAAATGAAAATATAATAAAAATGGGTTGGCTAAAAAAATCCTGGATAGACTATTTAAACATATTACATATATAATATATTTATATGTCTATTGATTTATAAATATAATATATATTAAAATATGTTTCATTCTATTATCAGCTCGGTGCAGGTCGACGTTATATTCAGATCTTACACTATACGGTTTTTCATTGAAACACAAAACAGAAATAAGTACCTAGTTGGATTCCGTTTTTTCCTTTTCTTGTACGGAATCCAAAAAAATAAGTTTAAAGTTGTTAACTAACCCTGTGAAGTAGGTACCTACAACAAAAGGTTAAACCGGAAAAGAGTTTACGATATCCATTTCTTGGGTCAGCGTACCTTCGGCATTCTAAAGACAAATGTAAATGATGATTACCTTGATCGCGCAATTATGTTTTTTGTATCGCGAACTGACAATATTTACTACCTACCTAGCGAAGGGCTGACAATTTATACAGTGTGATGTATTTAGCTTTGTCAATATTTTGATCACCGGATAACTTAATGGTTAGGTAGTAATCTTGATTAATTATAATTTTATATTCTAAAACACAGTAAGTACCAAATGAGTAGGGTGGCAAAGCAATTCCTTCCGACGTAACGGGCTTCCCAAATGATGCCATACTTTGCTCTCATGTATTCGTAAGTATGAGCTTAATTTTTATTCAGCACTTGAATGCATGAGCTCATCGTATCGATATTGTTGTCAATATGAATTTGTCGAAACGCGTTCGAAATAATTTAAGCGGTCTCCTGATTTTTTTCGAGTGTACCTATTGCAAGGTTTTAATATTTCCTTACATAGACGTTGCTACCTGTAGAATACAGGGTACGATGTCTTCTTGTTAAACTACAATAACATCTGACTAAGTTAGTTTACGATTATCCGTGTCCTGTTGTTCGTATTCTGTTCTCGTAATAGTAGATGAACAATGCTATTAGTTCGCAATAAATCTATACCTAATTGTAGGTGAAC
This sequence comes from Pandemis corylana, assembly GCA_949127965.1. Classification (NCBI taxonomy): domain Eukaryota; kingdom Metazoa; phylum Arthropoda; class Insecta; order Lepidoptera; family Tortricidae; genus Pandemis; species Pandemis corylana. The sequence goes on along the minus strand of OX421855.1, from coordinate 6,648,495 downwards.
TTACACAACTGTTTGTTTCCATTGAATAGGTTCTTGAAAGTAAACGTCGTCTTCTCGATCTGGTAGTTGTAGTTAGGTGTGACTAGTTTGAAATGATCGCCTTTGGAGTCCTTTACGTGAGTTAGCTTGCTTCGGATTTCCACTCGGATATTATCTGAAAGATGTGAGAGGAAACAGATTAGTATGACCCTTTAAACCACGCGTACATACCTTTAGGTAAATGTAATAATAAAAAATCTATTTATTGCTTCTATTTCCACTGCACACACAACGTTATTTTTGGAACAAAATATTTGAAGAATTTATGGTGTTGGCAAGTCTGTAGTGAGAGGACTAAATTCTCGATTTCATAAAGACTTATCTCGATTGCGGAAAGTAATAGAAGCTAACTTTGTTCACTTAATCTCACGATGACACTGAGAACTGATAAAAAGTCGTAAGTTCCGTCAGATAAGTATTTACCAGTCAATCTACTCCGAAGTCCGAAAATATTTGCGTTACGTTAAGTAGTCTAGAGTAGTACTCGGAGTTTTTATCAGTTGGCAAAACCCACGACGTCAATTTTCCTGATTTACATGGTCATTTATCTTAGTGCTTAACTTTTTTATCAATATATTTTATAGTTTGTACCTAAGTGTTGACTTTGGTCTAAATAACCCAGCTATAATTTATAAGGAGGGACACGGTTTGACGGCTAGAGCTCATAGCTACCTCATATGTAAATTTAAAATAAACCCAACAAGTGCTTCGACTGCGGTATCTTTAACGACGAATCTGTTCATGAATTTTCTTCTCCGTGACTGATGTGTGTAGTACACTTCTTGGCTAGGTTATTTTAGTTCACAGTTACGTCAAGTAGTGACGAATAAGATACGGCGGCTTTTTATTTTAGCGTGAGAGTAGTTAATTTACTTACCACATTTGATAGTGCTATCTCCGTTTCCTTGGACAGGTAGTATCAATATGCGTCCGTCGATATTGTATTGCCCAGTGACGCTCATATTTGCTATAAATGTAAGCGCAAACTTTTCTTCGGCTATTTCCACTCTGAAACAATTACATAAGCGTTAATAATATTTTCACATGTCTGAATTAGTAACATATCAAGTAGATTGAGACAAATGATACAGCTCAATGTAGGTATAGGTACCACAGTCATCCGTGTTTGGAGAATTTTCGAGGCAAATTAAGCAGTCATTGAGCAAATTGAAAGATAAATATTTAAAATATTATGATGGAATTCAGCCTAGGAGCTTTGTCATTAGATTTAGGAGTTGCGTCTGCTGCGATGTTAAATGATTTTCTAAAACCCTAGATTTATTTATTTCATAACTTCACAATTTACAGAAATTGCAACGCCAAATGTCAAGGTGCTCAAAGATGTTACAACACGCAGTACCTACCGTGAGCAAAAAGTCAAGAAGCATAGGTACTGTGGTTATAAGTCGGGAACGATCCGATTAGTTTCGGTCTATCTTGAAAAACCTTCCGCAGGGGTGAGTGCGTTCGATTGCTAGACGTAAAATTTTTACATTCATACAAACATACACAAATCACGTCTTTATCCCTTATAAGGTAGACAGAGCCTAAGTTGAAAAGACTTACAGGCCGCATTTAGCAAGATTATGGGCGTATAGAAGATGGAAAATGGAATCAACATAGTGATGGGTTGCTAGGCATCGCCTATGTCATGATTCCTATAAGTTTTAGTTGACGTAAATTGTGCCTCACGGGAGTTTAAATGATACTTATGTTATCTATAACTATCTAACTAATATTGAATGCACACACGCACACACACACACAAATCACGTCTATATCCCTTACGGGGTAGACAGAGCCTGAGGTAACAAGACCTAAAGGCCACGTTTAGCATGATTGTAGGCGTATAGGTGGAAAGGGGCATCAAAATAGTGATGGGTTGCTAGCCGCATCGCCTATAACACTATTCCTAAGACTCGCCCATTCCCTCGATGGGCTTTTACCATCTGCGCGGGACGAGAAGCAACTGGTACATTCTATGTTTTTCCTTTGCTCCCAGACCAAAAAATTGAATTGAATTGAATGCGGTTGACATTAAGTCTATTAGCGCACGTAGGTACTTATTGAGCACGTCTTTGCTTCAATGCTACTTATCAATTAAAATTTTAAGGATGTACCACAGAACCTAAGGATTGAATGATTCATATGTCCGCAGACTTAATTTTATAGTCTAGCCACATCTATGCTGAGAATATGATTTTTCGAATGTGAATGACATTACAAAAAAACACGATTAAGCCTTAGGTATTCAATTTACCACCGTGAATGTAACTGAAACAAAAGCCATTATGGTTTAATTAAATAGATGGAGAATACCTCTTTTAATAGTATATTTTAGTTGTAGTTTTATTTTGTATACATTAAATTAAGGATAATTTAAGGTTTCGATGTTAATTTAATGCGTTGTAATTTAAATAATACTATTTTTTTAAATAAGATCTAGCTACGTAAGTAATTGAGACACGTTGCTGACTTTATCTACTGGTAAAGGACTAATTTATACGTCTTACACAATAAGATTTTTTACAAAATAACGCCACTTTACGTCAGAACTGTAAGTACCTACCTATAGGTACAGAAATATGCAGGTCACATTAATCAGAGATCGGGGTCTACACGAGCTTCTCATTAATAGGTAATCATAACATTGCAGAGCAATTATTTGCACACAATGTGTGCACTCACTAGGCGCTTAACAATAACCTTTATGATTAACTGGTAGTACTGGGTAGTTACTCGTACAGTCGAGTTCTCCAATACCTATACACTATGCAGCGAATCGTGCAAAAATATCTAAACATGCACCTTATGTAACTGAAGATAAGGTCTATGTGTAGATATTTTAGAACGGTTGGCTGTATTGATATTGGAGAACTCGACTGTACTATTGTTTTGGTACCACATAAGCAACCTCTAATAGGTACCTCTAAGTTGTCATGAATCAATTTTCGATTATCAAGAGTCTGTTATTGCGTCTTGCCTTTTATTTCGTTTTTTTTTACATAATAACTACTGAATTCGAGCCTCTGTAGACATTAAATCTGAAGATAATAATGACTTGGAAATAAACAGATAAAGTACAAGGTATCAAAAATATTTGTTGTTTAGACGATACATTCAAGAATAGGTACAACTACGCCTGCGCGTAGTTTACCATAGGCGTAGGCTCCAAAACTTCTACATGGAACCAACTCTGAGATATTCACTATCAAACCAAACTATTATTTTGTCATCGAAATCGGTTTACATTGCGATTTGAAGGTAAATATAGAAAAAAACGAGTAAAGTTGAATTGCTCCTTGCTAAATAATTTAGTGCAAATCACATTACAGACATAAGATGGAATATTTTGATTAGGTCTACATGTGACACCTTTAAATATTTTATTGAATCAGGCGTTACTTTGCGGAGGGATCGAAACGAGTCAGTGTTTGTGTGGTGTAAGGGATAATTAAGTTTGTGGGATTTATATGTGTTTTATTGGCAGCAGTGGAGGGAGGTTTGCATGAAAAACATATATATTTCGCACAGGCTTGGTTATCTTGCACGTGAGTAGCGGAGTAGCAAGGTAAATTTTTTGTTCATTGTGACACCTTGCAAGGGCACGGCTTTATCAGAGGGCTCTATTTTTTTTTGGTACTTATCTACATATAAAGAAATCACAAAGAGGTTGATCGACTGAAATGGAGACCGAAGAGCGCAGCAGAGCTCTTTTTAGGGTTCGTATTCGTACCCTTAATGTAAGTAAGTAAGTAAATGCTTTATGCAAAAATGGGACCCAATTACTAAGACTCCGCTGTCCGTCTGTCTGTCTATCACCAGGCTGTATCCCAGGAACCGGAACTAGGCACTCGAAATTAACACGTAAACATTTTCTGTATAATTTGCATAATATTCCTTTACCCCCATTATTGCATTACGAATGTAATGATGGAATGATAAGGCACCTTTGACCGTTCATTATGAAGATGCGCCTAATAATGACAAAGACCATGAATAATGGAATTATCGTAACTTAATTATCTACAATTTCAGCTCATTTAATTTTATTACAATGTTGTACATACTCAATAAAACTCTAAGGTATATTTTGAGTGAGAGCACAACAGAGACGTGCAGACTAGTGTAAGCATATAGTCGACGCCACTAGCGGCATATAAGGGTATCAAAATAATCTCATTAGTAGTTAGGTACTTGAGTTGAGATTTCAACATGAACGCGTTTGAGACGTTTGACACAAAATTTATACTGAGTGTGAGTTGCATCTAGTTACTTTAGCAATAACTTTAACCACAACCGACGATTTTAACGTACTTTTGACTGAAAACCTTTGAAATACATATTTTATGTCCGAATCGTCGGTTAAATAACTTGGTAGGTACATCTCTAACTAAGCACTGCACTCGTAGCACAGATTAGACGTCTGCTGGCCTTATAATTCGAAGTTCGTTTCGTGCCGTTCCGCTCACACTAATAGGGATTGATATGAGAGTGATAGGGATGGTATCATACAAACTTCAAATTTATAAGTAGCTACTCTCTACGTCTACAACGTGCGTAGGTTGTTGCCAGGTTCAGACGGCTGAGTTACCTCGTTATTAGAAGTTATTACGCTTTGAATATATTTTGGTAAAGCCGGCACTGTTCTTATAACTAGTTATTGTTTTAACAAATTTACTGCTACAATGTAGTAAATGCCAGATAAGGAGAAATTCGATTAAGTACCTATTCATTTCTTTCAGAATATGAAATCCTACTTCCAGTGTTCGCGGTACATTTACCACATAAGAGAATTTATTAAATTAAGAGCAAGCTGATTTGTCTGTGCCAAGCTCCACCGTTCGGTTGTTGTAATAATTTCTTAAGATCTAGGGTAACACATGCCACTGTAGATATCGCAATTATAACTAAATTTTTGCATAGACGATACCTACGAGTATGTTCAAGATCGATTCCTTTCGCAATTAACTTGATATGGTTTGCAGAAAAAACGATGAATGTTCCGGCTGCTTAGATAGGTTAGGAACAAGGTAAGTATGCTCTACCGCCCTCCATAGTAGAGTCAATGTACCATACCCTCTTTTTCTCTTTTGGCAACCCTTTATGATCTGCTAATCCATGTTTTGTACTTTCAAACACCTTGACCATGTTTTTTACGCGACCTGTTTGCAATATATTTAGAAACACTTAAGTACATCTTTGATATAAAATATCCGGTTATTTGATCGGTGAAGGTCACCCTTCTAGGGATCCTCGATGTAAAACGAATGCTTGATGCCACGCAAAAGAAAGACTCATGCCTTCCTACACTTATGCCTATAGTATGGATCTGACGCGAGAAGACCTAAACTGAGTCGGAATTGAATTGCATTAAGACGTGATGGTAAGGCCCTATACATCACATCATGTGATAGGGTTTTTTTTTGTCGGGGAGTTAGCTATGAGGAAAGCCGTACCTAACTCTCACTTTTTTAATGTAGATAGGTTGATTGACTCAATGCATAATTTTTGTGTGAATATTTTCAGTTCCCCTGTAATCTATTGTCATTGTCCCCTGTATTATACTAGTTTTCGTCGAGATCTATAAAAGTTAATAAGACGACAAGGGCTAATACCGGAAATGTTTACGTAGTACTCGTGGAAGCCAATTTGTAATGGGAAAAAGTTGATCAAAATAAATACCTACCTATTGTTAGAATTGAGATGAGGAACTGATACGTATAATTACTAATTGCATGAGATTATTGTGTAATAAAAAGATGAAGTGGATAATCTGTATCGTGGTGGACCGTTGGCATCACCCCGAAAGGTACCTAATAAATCCCGTGAAGCATTTTAACCGCTGTAGCTTCCGTTACTAAACGAAATTTGTTCATGAATTAGAAACAGTAAGCCTGCTACGGCCTATTGGTTAGAGGACCTAACTAGCTACGAAGCTCAATGTCATGATTTTTTGCTGGAGTTCTGAATACATCGCGTTTATCCGTTGTGGTACCCATAGTACAAGCTTCCTATGGTATTTATTTATTTACTCTACTGCAGGTGTATGTCGATGTCTTCATAGCAAGGTAATTATGGTTTTAGTCTGATCTGCGCATTTAGTTCATAGACAAATTTGGTAATAGACTACAAGCCCATGGAAAAAAAAACATGTGAAATGAACCAGCGTGAATGAAGCTTAGAAGGCTGGTACTATATGATAAAATAACTCTGAGCGCTATGCCGTCTTTTCTGAGCGGTAAACATTTTTTCTCATAAATTGAAAAGAAAAAAAATTGCACCAACTTCCGGCACCACCACTTTAAAACGGCACTAGGTCTTTCGACATTTATTTTAATCACCTATAAGCTGTAAAAACGCCGTAAATTCATAATTAGTAGTAATTCCTCACTTGTACCTGAGAAATTCCATAAATGTACCGCTCAGAAATGACGGCATAGCGCTCAAGAGTTATTTTATGATATAGTAACAGCCTTCTAAGCGTTTTTCACGCTGGTTCATTTCACATGTTTTTTTTCCATGGGCTTGTAGTCTATAAAGCAGAAAATTGTAACGCATCGCGGCCTTAAGGGCCAACTACACCACCGCATATACGCAGTAACGTGTCGTAGGCGTCTCGTTTTCTCACCGTTTCTTCGTACATTTTGTTGCATAAACATTTTGGTGTGGTCGGTCCTCTACACTTACAGCCAACTTACAGCTACAAGGTAAGCGTGAGCAAGAGGGATCTATTGTTTTGCTGCTCTCTTGTGGTTGCGACACTTCGGATGCCGTATTTGTAACAATGAAGTGCCACTTATTAATTATTCCGATGTCGTATTTTCCTTTGTGGTTTTTCAACCATCGAGCGAATCACACCGAAGGCACAATCATTCTTTATCCTCATTTTTTCATTGACAATGTTTTTATTACTGTATAAGTATTTAAATCTATTGCACGTAAGCAGTGAATATTTCGGACACATCGCAGGGTGTTCCCACTGCTAAGAAACCGCCATCAAAGACGATAGTGAGCAAGAGCTCTTAAACTTGCAATATAAATATTCTTTACTGAACAGCTCAAATCGGTACAGGGAAATCGCAACAACAAAAAAGGCAAGATTGACCACATGCGGTGTAAATGCTTATAATTAAGCGATCCACTACCGGGACAACTATACTGACGAGCAAAATAACGGGTCGCTTTTCATACGACTTTGTATGGAAAGTGACCCGTTATTTTTGCACGGCGGTGTATTTAGATACAGAAATGAATTTGAACTAGTTACATAAAGTACTTATTTAAACGAACAGACAGGTATATACACAAAGGTAAGTTTGACTAAACACCTCTGTAAATGATTTTAAAGTTTTTTTAAAAATTTTGGGTGTTCAAAGTGTACGGTATCTATGGATGATTTAATTTTGAATCTAAAATAACGATACAACACCTTTACAGGGGTGTTCAATTAATCTAACCTAATTACCTGCTTAAACAACTTCTAACTCTCTTCCTTGAGAGGTCTCGCTCCAGGCAGATGTTATGCCTGGGGACCGAAGTTCGAAGGAAGAGAGTTGGAAGTTGTATGCAGCCGCGTTAAGAAACTTCGTTGGCGCGATGTAGAACGTGGGTAACGTAACCGGCGCTAGCTACTCGTGCGTCGTAGCAGTTAATGCAGTCGACGACTAGGTGGCTATAGGGTCGCTACGTGCTGATATTTTCGAGAATTTAGGACACCGTGTATTGGTAGTATTAATACGTCACGTTAATAATTAATAACTTACTTGAGGTCCTGGACATCAACGTCGCCGATGCCATGTAGCTGAGCGTCAGTTAATGATAGCTTCAGCCCGTTTCCATCTACGACGATGTTATCCAACTTGACGGGGTCTAGCGACGGGACGCCCAACTCAGGGATACCTTTCGTGAAGTAGGGAAGACTAGCTATCATCTGTTCCTTGACGCATTTCGCGAAGCTATCGTCGAATTGGCACGGTTTGATGTATGAAGCTGAAATAAAAAAGCATAATTCAATTCAATTTTTGATATGCTACCGAAGATCCCGTCATTGTCGAGGGCTGCAATACTTCTGAGATGAGATCGATAAATTTGTCAGCTTTCGGCGCGTGTCAAAGAAAAGATCAAAGCATTACTCCATTCAATTAAGATATTCTGGTTCTCTCAAGCTTACAGTGTATTAGAAAAATGGTCTCGTCTCATTGTGGAAATTAAACTAAAATAGAGCTGCATAATTGCAGAAGAGTATTTTCAGCAAGTACATACATAAATATATCACGTCTTTATCCCTTACGCCGTAAGGCTTACGGGGTAGACAGAGCCTAAGGTAACAAAACCTTAAGGCCACGTTTAGCATGGTTACCTGCAAGTCCCTACACATGTACACAGTAATGTAATAGATCAATCCGGTGTCCTTAATTTTGATATTTTAATTATGATTTGTAAGAAGTAACTATTGTGTTAAGATCTTCTAAGTTCTGTTTTTACCATTTCTTCAGAGCGTAAGTGAGAATGATATCCTCCCTTAAAACGAAACATCTTTACTCTATTAACTTACCTATGGGAGTACAATTCTACATACATATATAATTATCAAATTAGATATTAAATTGAATACTGAATAGATTATAAATAATGATAGCAGGTACCTATGCTCTCGTAGCTAAGCGCTTGACAAGAAATAATTACTCATTAAGCAGTGTTATGAGTTATTACCTATTCTTAACACGTTTGTTTTTTTACCAACGCTAGTTTGCTTAGCTTGGCAGCAGGTGGTAAAAAAACCATTAAAATATTGATAATTCCTATAGAAATAAAATATTTTGAACAATGAGGTCAAAATTATATAAAATATCAACGATACTTAGCGTGGTTTAGAATTTCGTGGTACCATTTAGGTAAGTAACTAATGAATTCTATTGGGAGGTGCCATCACAGGTCCTTTGGGATTTCAGTCGCTTTACTTGGTCATTGGCCACGTTATTTCTAATAAAGAATCTAATTAGTTGGATATATATAACGTAAAAAGTACTTAACCGATTTTTATTTTTTTATGTTTTTACGGGCATTTTTGCGGGCTTACTTTAAATTGTCACTGAAGAAATTAGTGATTTCAAAGTAACCCCATTTTTAATATAACTTTGATCACGTTGTTTTTATTTTCTTAAACACCAGTCCATTTTTTTTAATTTGGCAGGCTAAAAGAAGGAAAAAAAGCCGTTTATTATATTTTAATTTCATATTTTTATGTCCATTACGATGGTTAAAAAATGGTGTCAAAATCTAAAATTGACCACAGTAACTTCTGTTTACGGTAAACGATTTGTGATAACCACTTTGTCTGGTTTATTCTAAGAAATCTTGTTTTCCTTAATGTGAGATTTAACACCTTCTCACTAACTATAGAGGTTTTTTTCTTTTAATCGCAATACAAACTGTTAGTACTTAGTTATAACATTTTAATTTTGTAATTTTTCTTCTTATGTTACTTACTTTACTACCTACTAACTACTTACTGTGATACTTACTTCTTGTTATGTTACGTTATATTACCTACTCAGTAGGTGCCTTAGCTATACCTGGAGTAATTAATATCTCATAAATCGACTGTGACCGTTGAGAATAATTTATTCATATTTCGTTTTGCAACTAAGTGCAAAGTCTTATGTCATAAATAATAAAAATAATATAATTATCTTGAGACAACTTACACTAATTGACTTAGCGCTAAACTGCGCACACTTTACACTATGATAGACAAAGACATCCATACATATTTATATGTACAAGGTGTCTTAAAATCAGTGCTTAAAATAAATGGCCTTTAGGTCTTGTCACCTTAGGCTCTGTCTACCCCGTAAGGGATAAGGACGTGATTCATGTATCTGTATCTTAAAATAAATCCAAAATATTTTTGTATGTCAGGGACTCTTTAAAGTGACGTTCATGGTCTACTTTGGGGTCTGTAAAATGTCTACCAGGGGTTTGGACCTTTAACATAATTTACCTAGTGATTTTGTAAATGATAAGCTTTGTTTTCTTGAGCTTAGACAGGGGTCTATGGACTTTTTGAAATTCTGAAAGTGGTCCGTGACCGCAAAATGTTTAAGAAACCCTGCTGTATGTTTTTAAATTAAAAATTAAATAAACTAATGTATTTTATTAATTTGAATGAATTAGGTAATACACTATACTAAACTAATAGTTACCTCTTTAACGCCGAACTTGAACATTGACCGAAGTATGGAAACATTTGTCAACCAAAATTAAAAAATATAAATATCTATAAGGGTGGTCAGCCAAGCTAACCTAGCCTGCTCAAAGAGTTCTGGATTCATTTTGAGATAGAATCTACATAACTATAGTATTCATTACCAGAGTACAAACATTCGTATCCATCAGTTCTTCACCACACAGCCAGGGTCATTAATCATTAGGCTATCCAAACATCTAATATTTTTTCTTCTAAAATGAGAATTGCTTAGATTTTTTTAAGAGGACGTCGTTGGTAAACGAAGGTCTCTCATTTCATTAATTATTTCATGTTTTGTCAAAGGTAAACATTGTTCACCTGCCTACTTAATAAACGGCTAAACGCCGGTTTTTATTCAAACCATTTCAATGTCACTTATTTATTAACATTATTTGGGGGACATTTGTTCCTGTGCTACTGACATGGCAGGCTTAGAAAAATCAAAATCGCACGTAGATAAAATCTATTCCCTTTTGTAGTTTTGAAGTTGCTATTTTTAAAAGACATAATTATTATAAATAGAGAGCGGATTTGAAGTAGCGATCTCAATATTTATATGGAAAATACAATACATCGACATAAATATAATAAGTAACTACTTGAACATAATTTATAGTTAAAGTAAAATTGTATGGCAATGCAATCTGAGTTACGCTCGCTGCATGTTAATAACTTAGTATCTAGTCTAATATTTATTAGGTATGTTATTTGACGCTCTGAGAACGGCAGTAATAGTCACATTGTCATATTTGTTGTTCTAGAGCTGCGTTCTAGTATAATTGATCGAAGTTCTTAGGTAATTACAAAAGTAAAACATAAATACTCTTAGTTAAATTAGTTTTTTTTAAATAGAGTAATATGTATACATAGTATACCGACATATACTACGAAAACTGAGTGCAAGAAAAACTTACGCACGTCCTCTCCGTTTCCGCTGCAGAATGCCGCAACTAGAAACACAAAACTGACGGCAATCATCTTGATACTTGACTCGTAATGAACTATACACAGGATAAACAATGCTACGACACGCTCCACACCCGAACGACAACTGTGTCGCAACGACCACGAAGCTACCTTTATGTATGGGATTTTTGTGCAGCGCTGACGTCTCGAGTGTCTTGGCGGAAACAGGTAGGGTAAGATGTTCAAATGGGGTCGAGTTGGGGACAATGCAACAAAAGAATTTATTTTTGTGATTCTTGTTTACCACAAAAAATAATGTCTTAGGTTATTTATGTTCGAAATGATATTAACATTACTTATATATGGAAATTAAGTATTTTATGAACACAATAAAGGTTTATTGTTAGTAAACTTAATGAAAAAACAGATACTTAAAATGTAAATATAAAACTAAAACTACTATTAAATTAAAATAACTAAATAAACTTTAAAATTAATTGTACAAGAGAGGTGGGCCTCTTGGCAGGGTGCCCATCACGCAGGCAGCATTCCCGCGCTGAACTGCGATTGCGATTCTTTGCGCGAAAAGGCTGCCAGCGCGAGGGTCGCCTGTTGCCTCTCTCAATCTCTTGCTGAGCTCTTTGTGTAGCTCCAGCGCACCCTTACCCCAAGGACCTAGAGTCTCGACACCGAAAGCAAAGAAATGATATTGGGCGCCGAGACAGCTGGATTTTGTGACCTTGAGGCGTTCCCGGGCGTCCGCCGCCGCTCCCGTACGTTTGGTAGTTGCGGGTAGGTAAGACGCCGCCACGGTGTCAGTACAAGTGGCGTCCCACACCAGCGCACGGCCCGTCTTCCAGGGTATCAAAGACATTCGTCCGGGCGCTTGCCGCGCTCCGCACAATCTGGGGCTCCAGCGGGTATTTTATTAGTTTTTTGAGATCATCAAATTATATTAAGTGTAATAATAGTACATTATGATACAAGTGTGCTATGTTGGTAATTACACACGAGGCGTATTGTACGCGCGAGCGACAGCGAGCGCGGGTAAGAGAGCCGAGATGTGTAATTACCAAAGCACACGCGTCGCATACGACGTTTTTCAACACATTTGCGAGGAAAAATAAATAAAATTTAGTTAATAAAAGGACTTTAAGAACTTAAGTTTACCTTTGTTAGCAGACATTGCTTACCTGGAGCTGCTTTAGAACTTTACTTTATCATTTGGTAATTAACACCTTGGATTTCTTACTGATATAACTGTCCGAACATTGTCCGAACATATTTTAGTATTTCCACCGACGGACACTACATTTCTTTATTACTTGAACTCGTAATTTTTAAAGTAATAAAATAACAAAGTCTGAATCAACAATATCAGTGAAAAATGGCGGCAGATATTATTTCTCCGCGCCAATCCGCGCGCAGCACTCGCGCATGCGCGCTATGCACTTAGCACGCGCGTGACGAAGACACTGACACAGACTCTTAAACAGCCTAATATTAAAATTATAATAAAAAATAATTAATCAATGCCTGAGATTGCAAATTATGTTCAGTTTTAGATAAAAATGAATAATTAGTCGAAATTAAATGTTTATTTATCATCTTTTCCCTAAAATAGTTTAATATTCACGAAAATATTCCTTGTTCCTATAGATAACTGAACTTTTTGCTGAGATTAAAAAATATATATATTACCGCACTCGTGCGGTAATATATTACAGCACTTGTGCGTAATAAGCTCAATTATGAGCTTAAATGCAGTGCAATAAGACTCACTTTACGAGCAAGTGTGTTGAAAATACGTATAATATACGTGTATGTTATACGTATCATGATTTTTTCTAGTAGGTATGCTTACCACGTGTATGTGTACAGTAGATAACACAATTTTGAACCTGATTCGTATTTTTATGGGTTAGCATCAGAGTCAAAGAGGTCGGTTGCTGAGCATTTTACCCTACAACGGACTTTTAATAATAGTTGTTAAAAGTATATTTTGCGCAAGTTATTCATAATCACCATTTTTAGATATACCACGGCAGTTATTTCTAAAACAAATTAACAAATATTATAGGTACCAAATACGAAGTAAATACGATTCCAAGTATATTTTATAAATAAGTCATATGTTACGAGTATATATTTGTTTCCTATTTTATTGAGCGTTGATAGAGCAAAACAATTCTTGTATGAACCAGTAGCGGTTTCACTCGACTCTATTTTCACTCCATAAATATACCCTATAGATTTATAGTAGGTATAATTTATTTCATTTGCAATGTTCTTATGTAAATAAATAAATGTCTAATTAATTTGTTTTTCTTGAAAGTTAAAACCAAAAATGAAGCCAGCGAAAAAAATATTGCAATCAATTATATTTAACAAAAACCTCTTATGAGATGTATTATGTGAATTTGTAATTTATCTTTATCCTATTTCTTTAAAGGTTTGTACAACAGTGACATAAAATTGTAATAAATACTTGCGCAGTGTAATTGTTACACTGGACATGTAAAAATAATCCATTATAATCCACTATCCTGGATTGAAATGGATCTCGACAAATTTCAGCCTGTTCTTCCTACATAACCAAGTTACATTGTAAGGTAAAATAAATACTATTTCTAAAGTAAAAGAAATATGTTCGCGGTTTAGACGCACCTAAACCTACATTAATCCTAAATTATTATCCAAAGTTGGTTTTACCAGTGCTGGTAATGTACGAAGAACAAGCTGAAATTTACTAACTGACGGAGCTTTATTCAAGTCTCTTTTTTTCGACAACAGTAATATTCGCATCACAAAATAACACGGAGACGTAAAACCTAGCAATAATTTTAACAAAAACTTCTAATATAACTAAAAAAGATCTTGACTTGGTAAATAGAGACTGGTTCTTTTATAAGTGATGTATTCACGTGCATAATAAAATTATACTCAAGACATGGAAATGTTTAAGTAGTTAGTTTACTGACAAGTACAGTTTCATAGGTAAAATAAAATAAATTTTCCGATCTCCATTTACGGAGTTTAAGGTTATGACGACGGTGGTAGATCTCGCAAAGTAAGGACATATACCTATACTAATCATAGTCGTACCTCATACAATGGCAAAATTACATTTAATATGCATAATTCCAAACAAGTGGCTGACCGTAAAAAAATGGCGGAGAAATAAGAGCCTTTGCCTTTGTCTGTCTTTTAACCGAGGTCCCGGGGGGGTAATTGCCCAGTCGTCCACTTAGAATTCGAGTGTCACTATTACGCTAGAACTATGTAATTTTCCGCCAAAAAAAATAACCCTAAATCCGTGCAGCATTCATTACGCAATAATAGAGAAATTCAAAATCGGCATGCAGTCGGCATGTTTTTTAAAATTGGAATTATTTAAATGCCATTTGCATTAATGCCATTGCCAATAATGTTATTTTTTCAACAAAAAGTTTTGAATTCTACGCCCGTGATACAAAAAGTAAATCGGGAAAAATGTGGGTGAGCGTGTATATTTTTTTATTATTTTGGCGTTTTGAATTTGAATTCAAAAGGTAATTACTATTTTTAAATTGTCAATAAATCGACATGTTTTTAAATTTACTGGCAACTAGGCGGTCGTGTCTTTTTTTTCACCATGAGAGCTGAAAATTCGGTTAATGTACGATTGAAAACACAAAAATTAAGTTTGCGATTATTATTTTTTTAATCCAATTTAATCCCACAAAAATAGTAATGCCTGTCTGAAAACACAAGTACTCAAGAATATTGAGCAAAAATAAAACATTGAAAAAGATAGCTTAAAATGGTGCTATGATCAAAACATTGAATAAGGACGTTCATTTTCGAAAAAAACCTAAAAGTCCGAATATCTCTGAAACCGTGTAACTTTTACTAAACCTATTATAGCTTTATTATGACGTTCTAAGTGCCTCTATTCATAGTTCAAGGATTATCCACTATCAGGATCATCATCATCACCTAACACCCTGTATTGTTACCTGGTCGTACGCCCAGCCCACTTGCACCCTCTGGTACCTCAAGAAGAACGGGGCTGGACGGACGACCATCTGAATTGTGTCACTGCACCCTCTAATACCCCGCACCCTTACAGGGCGACTCAGAATACTCTGAAGACTGAAGGCTCTATAGACCCTGAGATCCTGACAGTCCTGTCGAGCAGGCTGGTGATCTGAACCCCGGTCTGATCTTCGACTAGCTGGCAGCCACCAGAACCACACCTTCGCAGAATCACCGCAGATCAACACCTACGCCAACGTCCATCTACGAGCCGCCTTCATCGAGCCGCCCCGGAAACGAGCTACCAGGGGAGTGTCTGTCCGATGACAAAGCGAACTTAGTCTGTGCTTATAGTCCTTTAGAACCCTCTTAAAAATAATTGACCCACTAGGGCAGTGATTTTCAAAGTGGGGGGCGCGCCACCCAAGGGGGGCGCAGAGGCCTGTGAAAGGGGGTTATGGGCTACGACCTAGAACCTTATTAACAAATTACTGGTTTCCGCCCTACGGCTTACGGGCTGGGCTAAGGGGGAATAGATTTTTTCTTTTTGGAAGGGGGGCGCGTAGTGAATAAGTTTGGGAACCCCTGCACTAGGGTGTAATTGTTTGTAATTGTTGTTAGTTAAATTGGTAAAAAATCATTAAATAATAATCCACGATAAATCCACGCGTCTTCGTGGATAGACCTATCTCTGTACTTACCTATCAAAGTTTGTAGCTATCACAGTTACAGTAGGGAGACCGAGGAGAGTCGAGGCAGAGGTGAGTTGGTACAAAGCCGATTTCTCTGAGCTGTGACAGTTTATCGGGCTGGTAGGTAACTTCGCTAATTCGTTGCTCTTTCTACACTCCACAGTTTGTGTGAAGTTGTGACCTCGCTAACTGTCATAGGTGCAGAGAAAAAGGCTTTGTATCAACTCGCCTCGGTCTCCCCTACAGGTTCAAATACAGGTATAGATATTCTAACCAACCAAATTAATTAACATTAATCAAACTTTATTTATTCCGACTATCTTTCCAAAGATGATGTCATATTTTGGTCGTTTAACAATCGAAGAAAAAAAACAATGACCTTTATTCATATGCTTGCTAAGCTGAACATTCATTTGCAGATTTTTTATGGATTGACATTTAATAAACACATCTTCAACGTGTCATGTTTTTGTAGTACCTGACACAACTAACAATCTAAATTGGCGATGATTTTTCCCACTACTTAAGTAAAATAGGTAAGTCCTTATTATTTGTATTTAAGTTGTCATAGTACCTATTAATTATCTTTTTTTTTTGTGAAAGGGGCAAAAAGGAACACGCGGGACATCATTAGAAAGACAGTAAGCAATCACCACTCTGATCGAAGTACCTGCACTGTGTTTTGAATAAGTTATTAGTTAGTTGAGAAAATTGCGGTTTAGTATCTGCGCTCCTTAAGTAATAACCGTAACTAGTCTTCTTGTTAAAAGCATTATAACACCTGGGCCAGGGTTGATGCGACAACGGTTTAGGCGATATTGAAACCAAGCTAAAAGTTACTTTAGATAGATTCTAGCTTAAATGGTCCTCTGAAAATATTTGTACTATGTGTTGAGACTTTTTTTTCACTATACAGAAAAATCAAGCATTAAGTCGTTTCGTTGCGTGACCCGGTGAAGTAAATTTTGGGTAATCTGTAGCGTGACTCTAATGGCGCGTGTCACGCGTGTGACATTGACAGTGGAATTAAAAACGGCGAGGGAGTGAGAGAGCCCAAGCCTTACGGCCGCCATTAATGAGAGAAGAGAAGAGAAGAGAGAGCTGTTGAGAGCCTCTAGTGGAACTTTTTGACACGGGGTACGAGTCGAGTTACCTCCATGTGTGGTCAAGAGCTGCGGCTCGTTTTTGGATCCGTCCGGGGGGAAGAGCAGTGCTTGGTCCGGTGCACCCTGGACATCGGCTAATGATTTTCTGGCAGTTTCTGAGGGATATCAGTGTCCGTTGGCTAAGAGTCCGACAGAGGGGGAAGGGGGTCTTTGACCATTACCGTATAACGTTGCCGACATTTTGTCACAAGATTTTTTGATTATATTTTTGTTATTTTGACATTGGCGAAGTTGTCGTCGCTAAAGACTTGATACGCCACAAATAAGAAGAAGATGATGAAAAAGAACTTTTTGACATAAAATTCTTATCTAGTACGTGTTCGCTCACGTTAAGGTCTAAATATATCGGTAAAAATATAGGTCTAAATAGCCGGGCCCACGCAGTTCCGGTTCGACTTCGAGCCTTGTGTCAAATGAAATTATGCCTCATGCTGGTACCCTGCGAGGCAGCTCGCACCGCACAGTCGGAACTTGAGTAATGACTACGAACAAGTTGGCAGCGCCTCGAGCGGCTTTTATAACCAACAAACTGTTTTAAGTGTCTTCTTTGTACTTATTGTTTAAATTCGAATGCGCTCGAGACATTACGACAGAAAACTTATAATACGGGATCGGTCGCTTATCCCCTTAGCCCCAATACTGAATTAGTACAATTCGGAATGTACCTACATACATAGTTTGGTTTATATTATTATTATCTATTTTAAGCGTGGAGTACCTATGACCTGCCTATGACGTCAAAACACAGGATATAATCTATATCAATATATTCATTGTTATACTCGTACCTAAATTGTCATGTCATTGGTGGAACGTGGTTACACACGACTGTAAGGGTTGTGATAAAAAAGTTTCCCTTTTCTGTGTTCTATGCAAATAAATTGTTTTTTTATGGAGGGCTGCGGCTGTAACGTTTCGAACTTGGTGAATATGTTTGGGGATAAAATAGTAATTTAATTTTCATGTTTTTATCTAACTTCCCATGCGGAAAGGAAGCTTATTTGATTTATTCAAAATATTCTTTATCAAGTACCTATAATCTCTTAGGCAATCCATTTAAACTTACACGCATTTACTTACTCTTATACTATGTTTTAATGCTATTACTTTTAGTAGTTTGGCGTTAAAAAATACATCCTAATTGAGAATCTCTTCCTTTTTTTGAAGTCGATTTAAATAGAGTGGCTCAGCTTGCGGTTGTCTAGGTTGCATTTCAGAGAGTGCGTCGGAACTGCATATCTTATTCTACCAGCCCTTTCTTTCACAGGTCGCCCAGAAAAAGGCGGGGTCTTTACAATGTTGTGAAGATTAACTTAAGTTCTTTTTTGTTTTTAAATCTGTTCAATATTTTTTACGGTAGAGTAATTCTCTAGACTCGTCAGCCAACATAAATTTTACGACGAAAATAATCTTCTGTAGCCTTTAGAATTTCATTGCTTGCTTGCGTGTTGGTTATTGATTTTCCTACCCAATCCCAAGCACAAAATACTAGCAAATTATTTAATCGTCTATTTGATCAGTGCGTTGTAGCAGGCGTTACGTGATAGAACTAATTAATGCGCGTAATGAAGGAAATTCGTCACTTTGTATACTAATAATTTTGCCCATGTCAAGATGTTATCTGTATACATAATAATATGAATTGTCCCATTTCTAATTATTCATTTGTCATAATTATGGACGGGTTTAAAATTATGAATGAAACCCTCAACAAATTTTCTAGCTTTTCCTATATTTCTAATCAAGTTCCAACTAGGTAGCTACAGTACAGTCAATTACGTAACTATAGGCACATTCGCATTTTACGGACATGTGTGGGTAGGTAATGAACGTTTTATAGTCTCCATGTGTGAGCAGGCCTTATACTCCGAAATTCGCTTTTCGAATTTCCTTTCGTGCCGTTCCGCTCTCACTAATAGTTATTAAATTGAGCGCGAGAGGGACGGTGTGATACGATCTTCGAAAATCGAATTTTGGTAGCCGCCGAGGCTTCCTTGACATTATCGTGTATTTTGAGCCTGCGTTCAGTGGTAAATAGGTTATTTTTTTGTTTCCGTAGCTAGTTACCTAACACTTTTAGCATTGAAGATGGAATTGAGAAATGAGAGATACATACATACATACATACATAAATCACGTCTTTATCCCTTACGGGGTAGACAGAATCTAAGATAACAAGACCTAAAGGCCACGTTTAGCATGATTGTGGTCGTATAGGTGGAAAGGGGAATTAAATGATGGGTTGATAGCCGCATCGCCTATAACATGATTCCTAAGATTTTCGGCCATTCCCTCGACGGGCATATAAAATGGGATGGATGGGATAAAAAATCGCAAGATAATAATGTCAACATTAGTTCTTAAGCCTAATTCTACGCAAGGTCCCGGTCAGAAGCTAGTAATATACAAAGTAAAAAAAAGAAATAATAATGTGTTAGTCTCTGACTATCTTGTAGTAGGAAAGAAACCTACTTCAAGTCTCATCACTTTAGTCATCATGTCCGTACACTTACAGTAATTATAGTCACTTAAGTATCAAAAAAGCAGCAACCTCGAATAACGCGGAAAACGAAAAATGAGGAACTCCTAATAAGTAAGTGGATCTTTTAAAGACAGCCCTTTTATTTTGATCTTATCCGACAATTTATTCGAGATGCACGTTGATAATAACGATTGGTATATCGAATGGCATTTAACTTTAATATCTACTCGAGGACAGTGTCGGTCATTGCCCCGATGGTCAGTTGGCAACCAATTTTATTGTTTCAACGGTCAAGGCTAGACAAGATGTTGGATTGTGAAATAGCGAAAAAAACTTACTAGTATTAGTATATACCTACCTATCTATAGATATCAGTGGCGTAACTATAGGGTGGCAGGGGTGACAAAATGCCAGGGGCCCCTAGCTCTACGGGGCCCCCAACTGGCTTGGTTTAGAGCACAGAAGGGATGCTGATGCACTTCTTTATATTGAGGAAGAAGCCCCATCTGACGAATTTGCCGCGGGCTCCAGACGTTATAGTTACGCCACTGATCAGAAGGCAAGCCGACGGGCATTTACTCGTAACTGCCAAGGTTATATCATTACTCTATGGTAAAACGATTTTATATTTTGTCTATTCCCACTCTAGCAATGTCGTATTCACTTCTACGTACTCTTCCCACGAATAAACATCGTCCCACAAGGTACAACGTCTTATTACTTCAATAGGTTATGGGCTATAGATAAGATGTTGCCTATAAAGTAAAGCTACGAATAAAGTGAAAACATTACGGTAAAAATGATATAAAAGTGTAAAATATGTAAAATAAGAAAAGAAAAAAGTGAATAAAAGAAAAATGAAGACATAAAACAAAAACAATAAGTCAAAAGGTGACATTACAAAAGTCAACAAGAAAATCTCAAGAAAATATAGAAAATGAAATAGAATAGAAAATTGAATATGGCATCCTCAAATTTTCCTCAATTGAAAGCAGACAATTTCAATAATTGGTTATTTCGTGTAAAATGCATACTCGAAGAAAAAGGATTATCGCACATCACCAAAGGAGACTCCACAGTAAGTTCGCAGAATGAAGATGATTTTTCGAAGGCGAACGGCAAGGCCAAGAATATTATTGTACAATGTTTACCGGACAAATACCTAAACATAGTGAAGACATGCGAAACTGCATCACAGATGATAGAAACATTAAAAGAACTATTTCAAAGAAAAAGCATAATTTCGATAATACAGTTAAGAAGAAAATTAATTAATCTAAAACAAGGTCCACTACAAAACCAGACGAATATTTTGAACAGTTCGATAACATCACAAACGAGTTGGAAAGTTCAGGAGATTCGCTAACCGAACGAGACAAAATTGCATACCTACTAACAGGACTTCAAGAAAAGTACGACCCAGTGATAACTGCCATTGAGTGCAATACAGGTTTCCAGCAAAGTACCCTCAAACTTGACTTTGTCAGAGCTCGACTCCTCGATGAAGAACTGAAAATGGACGAGAAGCCTGGACCATCCAGTGAGACCCAGGACACAGCATTCGTTACCTGCTATAACTGTAAGAAACCAGGACACCTGTCAAGAGACTGCTACAAGAACGACTGGCGCGGACGCGGTCGCGGAAGAGGTCGAACGGGCACCCGCTACAAACAATATTTTCGTCACCCCAACCACTACGGAAACGTTGCATTCGAAGAAACCGGACAGAAACACTTTAATTTTTGGGCTACAGGCAAAATGGAAGAACCGACAAGACCTACGAACGGAAACATAGAATGGGTTATAGATTCCGGCTGTACAGAACACATGATAAATGCAGACTACGAAAAGTGCATGGCCAACGTAAAGACTCTGGATACCCCAATCAAAATTTACATCGCAAACGGCGATTACCTTACTGCCGAGAAAAAAGGTAACATAATAATGAAATGCGACGACGTGACAATTAATCTAGAATCGCTGATTGTCAAAAATCTATCCTTCAATCTAATGTCAGTGAAGAAAATGGTTCAAAATGATTTTCATGTAATTTTTAGTAAACAAAATGTAAAAATAGGTAGGAAAAATTCTAATGTCCATGTGTTTGGTTCTTGTGTAGGCAATTTATTCGTATTAAATGCGGAGATATGTTTAGCGACTTGCAACGCAACTTTTAGCAACGATGACTTGTGGCACAGAAGATTAGGTCATCTCAACCGGCGAAGTCTACTTTGGATGCGTCTGCCGACTAGCAGCAAACCCTGTTCTCCATGCATGAGAAGTAAGGCGACGCGACTACCATTCATACCCGTCAAGAGGCCACGCTCGACATACATAGGTGAGTTAATACATACTGACATTGCAGGTCCCCAACGCACACCTGGTATTAACGGTGAACTTTATTACCAAGTAATAATAGACGACTTTTCCCATTTCTGCTGTACATATCTTTTAAAACGCAAAAGCGAGGCTACTGTCAACCTGATTGAATATATTCGTAGATTGGAAACAGAGTTTGGAACAAAAGTTAGTAATGTACGATGCGATAACGGAGGCGAGGTGAAAAATAACATTTTTGAAAATTTTTGCAGAGAACGAGGAATAAGAATTCAGTACACTCAACCGTTTTCACCACAACAGAACGGAGTATCAGAAAAAATGAACCGAAGCCTAATGGACAGAGCCAGAACGCTGTTAGTAGAAACAAATTTACCCAAATTTCTGTGGGGTGAAGCCATTGTATGCGCAACCTACCAAATAAATAGATGTCCCTCTACAGCCATAAACTTTAAAACGCCAGAGGCTATTATGAGAGGCAAAACGGATCTATCGAGACTGAGAGTATTTGGAAGTAAAGCTTGGGCCGTAATTATGCCCAGAGGTGACAAATTGGTGCAACGAGCTAAGGAACTACGAATGATCGGATATGCATCAAACGGCTACCGTTTATGGGATCCAAAAAGGAACGAAATTATAGTATCAAGAGATGTACGATTTGATGAAAATGACTTTATATACGAAGAAAAGATCAAAATACAAAATGATGAAAATATAATTCAGACGAATGAAGAGGAAAACGACGATAACCAGACTACAAATGCTCAAGAACAACAAGTGATACCACAAAGAGAAGAAAACAGAGAAGATAGAGAAGATAATCAAATTACGAGTAACACAAATGGACTAGAAGAAATACAAAGAACTACAGGACGGCCACGAAGAGAAAGAAAATTACCACCTCGATTTGAGGACTACTATACGGCAGATGATGAAATGGATGATGCGTATATAGCATTTTGCTTACTAGCGGAGTCAGATCCGCGCACCTACAAAGAAGCCGTAAGCGAAGGCGAAGATTGGAAAAAGGCGATTAATGACGAAATAGATTCTCTTGAAGAGTTAAATACATGGAAAGAAGTTGATTTACCTGAAGGGAAGAAAGCTATAGATACAAAATGGGTGTTTAAGACGAAACAAGACGGAAGAAAGAAAGCAAGATTAGTTGCAAAAGGTTTTCAAACTGACAACATTTATAATGTTTATTCGCCAGTTGCGAGAATATCGACCATTAGAATGATGCTTAGTCAAGCAGTACAAGAAAACTTCCCCATGAAACAGCTAGACGTTCAAACAGCATTTTTAAACGGTTATTTACATACAGAAGTGTACATAAAGCCTCCAGAAGGCGTTAAAGTATCAGCAGGAAAAGTACTGAAACTACAAAGATCGCTATACGGACTGAGAGAAGCTCCGAAATGTTGGAACGAGAGATTCCACAGTTACGTCATAACGCAAGGATTTGAGCAATCAAAATATGACTTCTGTTTGTACTACAAAACCAACGTATGGTTACTTATTTGGGTCGATGATATATTAATCACAGGAAAGACGGTAGAGATAAAGAAAACAATAGATAGTCTGAAAGAAGAATTTAAGATAAGAGACTTGGGCGAAG
Organism: Pandemis corylana; assembly: GCA_949127965.1. Classification (NCBI taxonomy): domain Eukaryota; kingdom Metazoa; phylum Arthropoda; class Insecta; order Lepidoptera; family Tortricidae; genus Pandemis; species Pandemis corylana. Next base: position 6,624,986 of record OX421855.1, on the reverse strand, counting down.
TCAAGGAATATCTTGGTATGGAAATAAAGAGAGAAAACGGACAGTTGAGTATAAGCCAAGCCAAATTGATTGAAAAAGTACTAGAAAAATTCGGAATGATGGAATGTAAAGGAACACAGACTCCTATGGAGCAAGGATTGCCAATCAAAGAAGAAGAAACGATAGTTGATGTACCTTATCGAGAGTTGATTGGATCACTCATCCATATTTCCACAGTCTCACGTCCAGATATCACTTTTGCTACATCATATTTAAGCGGATTCCTGGACAAGCCTACAAACACCATGTGGACAGCAGCGAAAAGGGTACTCAGATATTTAAAACTAACGTCGCGCAAATGTCTGACATACACAAGATCAGAAGAAAGTCAATTGCTGTGCTACACCGATGCGGACTGGGCAAGCAGCAGAGACCGGAAAAGCGTGAGTGGTTGTGCCATTTTCCACAACAGTAATTTAGTATCTTGGTTCACAAAGAAACAGCAGACGATCGCACTGTCGACTGCAGAGGCCGAGTATGTAGCAGCGGCCATGGCTACTACGGAATTTGTATATTTAAAAGGTATTCTATCGAATTTTGGTCATTGTAATATTAATTCATATCTACGCATCGACAATCAAAGTGCTTTAAAAATGATAGACTGTAATGAAAACAGTAAGAGAACCAAGCATATCGATATTAAATATCATTTTATTAAAGATTGCTATAATAAAAACATGTTTGAAATATCTTATGTTCCGACTAATGAGAATATTGCAGATATTTTTACAAAGGGATTAGGCATAGCGAAACATAATTATTATGTAGAAAAACTTAAAGTACTGTGAATTTATTTTGATACTGAGTGTCAATTGTTTATGTTAGTGTTAGTATAGAATAGTAATGTTGTGTATATAGGAATATTTTCTTATAGCGTTGAATTAATGTTAACAATTTATAACTTCACGGAAGTTAACATTGAGGGGGGGTGCCAAGGTTATATCATTACTCTATGGTAAAACGATTTTATATTTTGTCTATTCCCACTCTAGCAATGTCGTATTCACTTCTACGTACTCTTCCCACGAATAAACATCGTCCCACAAGGTACAACGTCTTATTACTTCAATAGTAACTAGCCTTTTCCTCTTATTCTGCGCAATAAAAGTGCCCAACTGCCTTAAATTAGGCAAGCCGGTGGGAATCGAGTTCTATGGACGCCACGCCGGTATCTATATTCAAAGGGGATAGGTGAAAGTCTTAGGAATCACGTTATAGGCGATGCGGGTAGCAACCCATCACTATTTTGATTTCCCTTTCCACCTATACGCACTTAATCACGCTCAACGTGGCCTTAAGGTTTTGTTACTTTAAGCTCTGTCCCCGTAACGGTTAAAGACGTGATATATGTATGTATATATACTCACTAGCAAATCCAAGAGCGAACGGGTCCTCTTTTTGAAACCACCTAAACTAGTCTCTATCTATAGCAACCGACGGGATACTACTACCGACAATAATGGCGAGGGATTGTATATTTCGGTCAGGTTATAGGGGCAGGAATGGGACGGTAATGACCTTGACTACCTGAGTTTATGCCTGGTTGTGATGATAAAGATAATACTACTAGCTGCGTAAAGTGTTGCGGCAGAAAACCAGCGTTGCGACTCTCGTCGCAGCATTATGCTGAGCTGCAACCTTTTTGACGTTGGACAGCGACACACTAATTGTTATTTTTCCTTTTTATTTTGTTTTGTTTATTTTTAATTAAGGCTGTTGTTGTCCTATGCGTCAAATAAATGTATTTTCTTTCTTTCTTTCTTCTTTCTTCTACCCTAAGTACCTACTACTTATTGAAAATATTTGAGAGTGGAATTTCTTACTGTTCTTCGGGTTAGTTTGACCAGCATTTGTCCGTCTGTCTGTCTGTCTGTCACCAGGCTGTATCTCTTGAACCGTGATAGATAGTTGCCGCCATAACAACAAAATACTGAAAACAGTATATTTTTATGTCTGCCTGTCTATTTAAATATCCAATATAAAATGACCTCGCACTGCCTACATTTTGCTTAGAAGGCAGGGCCTTGCTAATGCCAGATTTTACATTCACATGCCGAATTTGTACGGAACACTCGGTGCGCGAGTCTGATTCGCACTTGGCAGGATTTTTTTCTATTGTGGCCATTTGTGGCTGACGAATCCCATCCTAGTTCCTACTCCTACTAATATTGTAAATGCGAAAGTTTGTGACGATGTATGGATGTTTGTTACTCTTTCACACCAGAACGGCTGAACGGATGTGGAAGAAATTTGGACCAGAGATATATTAATGGTCTGGGATAACACATAGGCTACTTTTTATTCCGGAAAATTGCGTAGTTCCTTTGGGATATATGTATGTATGTACCACTTTTTATTGTACCTATATAAAACACAAGAAAAAGATGAATACAGGACAACATAAATGCACAAAGGCGAACTTATCCCAAAAAGGATCTCTTTCAGTTAACCTTTGAACGATTGACAGGACATAAGTATTAAGCAAGAGTAGACACAGAAAAAGTAAAAGAACCGATCGAAACCTAAAATAATCCTAAATGCCTAATTCAAACTAAATTAAATTAATGATAAACGAATTATTTGTAGATAAAGTCGCGGACAACAGCTAGTGTTTCCTTACATTAGTCAATGTGCAAAGTGTGCAATTGTGCAATAGCATAGGGGTTACTTAATTTGAATAAAAAATGCAAAGAAAGGAGACTTTACAGGATGTTCAATTAAACTAATTCAACCATCCGCTGAAATATTTCAGAACAGTTTCAAGAGATTCATACATATAGACCCTTACCCACATACATACATATCACGTCTTTATCCCTTACGGGGTAGACAGAGCCTTTAGGTAACAAAACCTTAAAGCCACGTTAACCATGATTAAGAGCGAATAGGTGGAAAGGGAAATCAAAATAGTGATCGGTTGCTAGCCGCATCGCCTATAACATGATTCCCAAGACTTTCGCCCATTCCCTCGATGGGCTTTTATCATCTGCGCGGGAAGAGAAGCAGCTGGTAAACTCTATGTTTTTTCTTTACTCCCAGACCAGCATGGAAGATTAAATTAAAATCGATTAATTAAATAAAAGTAGGAACTGTTTTTACAGGTGGCATTTGGTCAGTCACTTAAATGATATCACACCACACCAAATACGAGTATAGGTACTACGTAAAGTCTACCCATAAAAGAAAATGGTGGGTCTTAATTTTCAGGATCGGCTAACCGGATAATAGCAGATATTACTTCGAATGTCAGATGATTTTCAGACAGTTTTATTATCCTTTGAATACGCTTTAGAATAAGGAAAGGAAATTTATCGGCGATTATATTCTACGGATAGATGTAATCTGACAATGACAAAAAATATTTGGTTACATTCTCTTTTTATGATCTTAACACTTATAACTATGTAATGTTTTTTTTTTCATTTATTTAATACTTAGTTTAAATCCAATCCAATCGCGTGTGAATTTGCCACTAGAGGCGCTAGTGTCGCGGTAGGTCTAATAACATTCACTTTGCACTGGTTTTGGCAGGCTTCGTGACATCCTACTAATATTATAAATGTGAAAGTTTGTGACTTTGGATGTTTGTTACTCTTTCACGCCAGAACGGCTGGACAGATCTGGATGAAATTTGGAACATAGATAGATTATAGTCTGGAATAACACATAGGCTACTTTTTATCCTGGAAAAATGAACGGTTCCCGAGGGATATATGATGATGATGATGGTGATGAATATATTACTACTAAGTGGGTACTATTACTACTATTACGTTGAGATTTGTAATTGCAGGTAAGAAATCAAATTATTAGTAAAATTAGTAAAATATGTCCTACTAATGTTATAAATGTGAAAGTTTGTATGGATGTTTGGATATTTTGTTACTCTTTCACGCCAGAACGGCCGGACAGATCTGGATGAAATTTGGAACATAGATAGATTATAGTCTGGAATAACACATTGAAAATTGCGTAATTCCTGCGGGATAGCGATAAAGATAAAGCTAGATAAAGCTATCACCCATTTGTTGTCAATATACCACTGGCACGCACGAGACGGTTTGCTTCATCCTTCCTAATGCGAACTGCTAGGGAATGGAATTCGCTCCCATCGTCTGTATTTCCGGACAGATACAACCTAGGGCTCTTCAAGGCTAGAGTGAATAGGCTATTACTGAACCAGTGAGTTACACCTTTGGCCTCATCTGCATCTTCCACCAAGTGAGATAGAGGTCAATCACTGGTCAGTTCATAATAAAAAAAAAAAAAAAAAAAAATTTGGATACATTTTAGGACAGCCCTATAGGTTAGGTTAGGTTTGTTTTATAAAAATCCTGCAATATTTAGTTTCAGAAAAATTAAGGCAGCGGGGCAATGCGGGGGGCTTGCTTGCATGTTTGCTTGAGTCCTTGCTTTGCATGCTTGATTGCATACTTGCTTTCATGCATGCTTGCATGCTTGCTTGCATGCATGCTTGCGTGCTTACTTGCATGCATGCATGCTTGCGTGCTTGCTTGCACGCTTGCTTGCATGCTTGCTTGCCTGCTTGCATGCTTACATGCTTGCATGCTTGCATGCATGCTTGAAAGCTTGCAGGTTTGGTTGCTCGCTTGCTTGATTGCTTCATGTTCAGGTTCATGCATTCTCGCTGAGTGCTTGCTTGCACGCTTGCTTGCATGCTTGCTTTCATGCTTGCTTGCATGCTTGCTTGCCTGCTTTCATACCTGCTTGCATGCTTGCTTGCATGCTCGCTTGCATGCATGCTTGCTTGCCTGCTTTCATGCCTGCTTGCATACTTACATGCGTGCATGCTTGCTTGAAAGCTCGCAGGTTCACTTGCTCGCTTGCCTGCCTGCTTGCATACTTACATGCTTGCACGCATCCTTGAAAGCTTGCAGGTTTGGTTGCTCGCTTGCTTGATTGCTTCATGTTCAGGTTCATGCATTCTCGCTGAGTGCTTGCTTGCACGCTTGCTTGCATGCTTGCTTGCCTGCTTTCATGCCTGCTTGCATACTTACATGCTTGCATGCTTGCTTGAAAGCTTGCAGGTTCGCTTGCTCGCTTGCATGCCTGCTTGCATGCCTGCTTGCATGCTTGCTTGCATCCTTGCTTGCATGCTTGCTTGCCTGCTTTCATGCCTGCTGCTTGCATTCCTGCTTGCATACTTACATGCTTGCATGCTTGCTTGATTGCTTGCTTCTTTGAAATGCTCATGGTTCACGCGTGCGAAGCCGCGGGCAAAAGCTAGCCTGTTTGCATGCCTGCTTGCATACTTACATGCTTGCATGCATGCTTGAAAGCTTGCAGGTTTAGTTGCTCGCTTGCTTGATTGCTTCATGTTCAGGTTCATGCATTCTCGCTGAGTGCTTGCTTGCACGCTTGCTTGCATGCTTGCTTGCCTGCTTACATGCCTGCTTGCATACTTACATGCTTGCATGCTTGCTTGAAAGCTTGCAGGTTCGCTTGCTCGCTTGCATGCCTGCTTGCATGCCTGCTTGCATACTTACATGCTTGCATGCATGCTTGAAAGCTTGCAGGTTTGGTTGCTCGCTTGCTTGATTGCTTCATGTTCAGGTTCATGCATTCTCGCTGAGTGCTTGCTTGCACGCTTGCTTGCATGCTTGCTTACCTGCTTTCATGCCTGCTGCTTGCATGCCTGCTTGCTTGCCTGCTTGCATACTTACATGCTTGCATGCTTGCTTGAAAGCTTGCAGGTTCGCTTGCTCGCTTGCTTGATTGCTTGCTTCTTTGAAATGCTCATGGTTCACGCGTGCGAAGCCGCGGGCAAAAGCTAGTAAATTATAATTTCTTTCATTTACCTGTTGAAAAGTGATCTCCTTCGTGAAATTACCTCAAATATGGATTATTTGGCGATGAACGTGAACGCTTTGAAAGCGGTTTTTTTTCCTAACAAAACGGAACTGCACAACATTTGCGGCATAGCTACTCGATATAATTTTAATTATTTATAATTTGTTTCTTTATTTAGAATGTTAATACAAAACTAAAACTAAATTTTGTTTAGCAGGGTGTCCCTATTGACCGAATTAAATGCGTTTTTTACGTCTAATTTTAGAAGAACCTCGCATGAATCACTTTTTACGAAGGTACGTACAGCGTGGACTGCTGCCTCACAACCTCCGCGGGTTCCAAAGCCGACTTGTACGGGTTCAAAGAGGGCCTGTAATTTTGTTTTAGTGAGCCGGACGCAGATCTTGGCTGCTAAACGTCGGAATGTAGAGCCTACGGCGATGGGGCGTACGCCACCATCCTTTTTTGCCAAGGCAATAAGATTTGCTCCATATATAATCGGCGTCACATCCGAGCAAACATCTCCCAGTAGCATGAGATTGACCAGTTTTGTGAGGACTGTGATCAGCTGTTCGCCAGCTACACCTGTGCCGTAGCTGGTGAGGTCAATCAGATGCTGTGGGGATATGCCGTCTAGACCTGACGCCGATCCTTTTGGAAACGACGCGAGAGCTGAAAGAATATCTCTTTCGGTGGCGAGGAGGCAGGCAGAGGGGTCAGATGGTGGGTCTACGAAGATAGGAGAGGAAGGGCCTGGGGGGTGCTTGGACTGTAATGCAGCTTTGGTCTCCGTTGTGTCGGGTGCTAAGGTGTCATTTGAGAACAACAGGCGTGTTGCTCCTTATAATTAATAAACTTAATGAGATTCAAGATTTAAAACTTTGTTTCGGCGCCGATCTTATAAGTCGCCTTTGACAGCTATACCTCTGGACCTTAGTTAACAGTGGCGCCAACTGGTGAGCAAAGAAACGATAGTCCCCATTATTATTATTATATGCCAGCTTTAACAGGCCTTTACAATCAACCACAAAAAGGATAAAAAAAATTATAGGTTCTTAATAATCATCAAATATTTAGTTTAGCACATTTTTTACTTACCTATGCAAATGTCAATGTGATTTCTTATGGACTGGCATTTCAAGAACTATATAGACCGACCGCTCATATGAGTCCTCGCCCGCGCGGGTACAGGGGCGCGGGGTAGGACGACAAAGGGGACCGCGAGCGGTGCGGGCGGGTAGTGCGCCTGCCGCCCGCACCTCTGTCGGTCCCCTTTGGCGCCTGCCCCGCGCCCCTGTGCTGCGCGTGCGAGAACTCATTTAAGCGGTCGGTTTATAGAAGTTTTTCATAGTAAGTAAATCACCTAATAAATAAAAACCTTTCAGGTAAACATTTTAAATTGCCAAAAAGGTCTGAATATTTTTTGTTTCCGTAGTATACTACTTAATTGCACGAACAGCGTAGAATGTAACGAACGCCTCATTGAAATATTTAAAACCGTAACAAATTGGCTAGACGACCATAATTTAAAAATGAATCTAAAAAAAACAAAAATAATACAATTTAAACCGACACAAAAGAAACCTTTACAAATGACATTACAAATTAATAAAAATACCATCGAAGAAGTAAATGAATTTAAACTACTAGGCATTAAAATTGATTCCAATATAAACTGGAAATCACATATACAAAATGTTAAACTAAAATTGTCGAGATTTATATATGCATTAAGTGTCCTTAAAGTTAACACTAACATTGAAACAGCCTTATCAGCATATTATGCGTACGCACATGCTTGGTTGAAATATGGCGTGATTCTTTGGGGAGCGAGCACCGACTGCCACCAACTATTCGTTATGCAGAAGAAGTGTATACGCATTCTTACCAACACACGTATACCAAATAGCTGTCGTCCGCATTTTATAAGTCAGAAAATCCTAACACTACCCTCCATATACATAATGGAAGCAGCGCTATTTGTTAGAAAACACCCAAACCTTTTTACAATAAGAAAAGAATTAAGATCACATAGGCAAAATAAAAATCAATTATTGTTACCAAAGTCGAACCTCGCGATATTCAGAAACGGCCCCTATTACCGATGCATACAGATAGCCAACAAAATACCGGAAAACATAAAAGTGGAAAAAGACGACAAAGTATTTAAAAGCAAATTAAAAAGCCTCCTTATCGATAAATGCTACTATAGGATCGACGACTTTTTAAGTGACAAATTCTGACATAAAAATTCCAACATCAATTTAGTGTATTTTCGCTGGTAAAATGTAAAAATAGCTAACAATTTTATTGTAGATTAAGAAAATCGTCATTGCCTTTGTATTGTACTATATTGGATTGGATTGTATTGGAAATGGCGTTTCTGCAGAAATTTAATAGTAAATCGACACTATCACTCAAGTTATTTATTTACTCTACAATATAATCTTTAACATTTAAAATTGACATTGTATTGAATTAATTAAATTGCTATAATAATGCTATATATATATTATTATTGACATGAAATATTCAATCCGTAGTTAATGAGTAAATGGCTGTAATAGTTTTAGTTTAGTTTATAGCTTTAGTATTGACATTGTATACCCTGACAGGGTGTCATGTACCTACCACCCTACCACGTAACACCGATAGCAAATGAACATGACTTAAAATGTGTATGAATAAATGAATAAATGAATAAATAAATGTATCCCTAGGGATTTGTATATGCTCGTTAGCATTAATTTATTTTAATGAGTAATTTATCCTTCCATTGTATGAACGCTTGAATAAATGGTAAGTATTTCCAAGCAGGTAAGATAACAGTGTGTATTAATGGTGTTACTTAACTTGGTGTCGTTTCGGTCATGGTTTCTATGTCGTTTGAGTAAACACGCTGTGATAGATTCCTTAGCAAATCTAAAATAATTTATTAGTCTATAGGTACCTACTTCATATGTCTATAACTACTTCATAGTGGTCTATACTGATCTGTCGGTCTATTTTATTATCTATCTAATATCTATTCATCTTCTTCATGACGAAGCTGTCATTAATGAAATACATGTGGTTCGAAGTTCATTTTCATTAAATTTATAAAAGCAATATTTTTGACGGTATTTCCTAACTAACTTGGAAACTAAATTAATTCAACCGTTGAAAGGAAGAATCTTGAGTTTTGAAGTTTTGTAACAGTATAGTAACTATTATTTTATCTCCGAGTAGAGATTTCTGCGCACCATTCCCATTAATTTATTTTTAATGAGTTATTAATCGCTTTGACACCCCAACAGTAATTAAATATGCCCAAATTCCAGGATCCCTTTTAACGACCATTATAACTTGAAAACATCAAATTAATTTAAAGTTTAAAATAAATGATTTGACAAAGTTCCAGTTTTAATAAACAAATTTGACTTCAACTCGAAACAGGTCATGTCAATCACTGTGTGACGGTTTTATTTATTTTTAACCAGTTTGACATACCCGAATTATATTTGTTGTTCCTTGTTACAGGGCGAGACGCAGAGTTCTCTGGAAAAGTATCTAGGCCTGAACTGTTTCGAGAAAAGGATGGTACGGCCGTGCCGCTTTTTTAATGCTAGTCCATACGGCTACAATAAAAAAGTCAAATTTGTTTCTTTGTTTTTTGTTGGTAAGCTCTTGAACTATAGAGCCAATTCTAAAAGTTGTTTGAGTAATTTTAGGCTACAGTATTCCATCAAGCTATTAAGACAAAGTTGCGAATAACCTATAGTAGTGAATAAAATAGCAAACCATCTTATTCTTAAGACCCTGCGGGATCCTTCCACGCAATTACTCACGCTTCTGCACGCGCTATTTCATATTCATAAAGTAATTACAAGGCGTTTGAATATTTAAAGTACGGTAACATGATTGACTTGTTTTGAAACGTTTGCCTAAAAATCACGGAAACGAGAATAAAGCCGACAAAATTTAGAAACTATTCATTATTTACTTTCAAAAATTGATTAATATTACATAAGCACTGTATAATATTTAACCACGAAAGTTATTTTGGAAACATTAAAAGTGTTATAAAATTCCAATGGAACACCTTAACTGACAGGACGCCTTTGACGCGTTACCCCGTATAGAAACATTTGTCATATTCAACATAAAAATTCTGAACAATATTATATAAGTTACCCAGCCGATGTCTGAAATATTCCCGACTAACATTTTAAGTCTTGTAACATCCTGTATAATACAAATTCTTTGTGAAGAAGTGTAAAATCGGACAAGTCATAATTAATTATAGCTGTTGTAAGCCACTTCGTCCGCGCAGAATTAAATATAGCCTATCAGTTCAGTAGATCCAAGTGTATTAATCACCCGTTGCTGCCCAGGGTGCACCGGCATAAGCGTTACCCTCCCCCCCCCCCCGTGGGGCCAAGAGCCCTTGATAAAAGGGAACTGTAACATAGGAGCTGTCGAGGAGGTCTGTGATAACCTCACAAACTCACAAACTTTACCTTTCTCTCGCCCCGCTCCCCCTATACACTGAGCCTAATGTAACAATTTGACTCGAATTTCTACCAATATGATTGGCTTTTTCACTTCGCTGCTCCGTTTCTATGAAAGCGTTTGCGACCAAAAAATCTTTTGAATGCGTTCGCGTTAACTATTTATTACAGTGTCTATTACAAATACAATCATGTTAACACACGAGAAATTAAAGGCTTTTATCTTAACATTCATATATCGCTAATAAACGTGGCACCAATTTAATTTAACAATACAAAACTCACAAACTTAGCACTTAAAGCTCTCGTATCATCACGAATACTACGCGCAGTTGAGTCATCCGTAAATAGTAACTTTTCAGCAAATGCTGGCTGTAATCAGTTTCAGTTCTTTGCGAACCACGAAGGTGGATGCATGTTTCTGGCGTAACGTCGTGCCAACTTTTCGAATCGCCCTCGTAAAGGACAAAGTGGAGTTAGTTCATAGTAAATTTCAACAGCTAAGCGGTTTTGTGGTTTTGTTTTCTTGTGTGGTTGGAGTGGATTGCGGATATAAATTAAAATTATTTCGGAAAATTTGAGGTGAGTAATTTTGCTTTCCGACAGTGTTAATAAAGAGTAGGCCTTAAAGGAGTTGAACTAGATGTTTGATTAACTGCTCCTTTACTTAATTTTCGAGTGATTGCTTTTTGTTAATATGGATTAGGATTTCTTTTCAATTTCTTGAGACGACACCGCAATTGACTGGTTATATTTGATAGTTTGCGGTAAACTGAGTGTGTTGAATAGGGACGAAAAAATATTTCAGAAAATAGTCTTACTTACTTGTTAACACTGACCTAATTCAATTGATTTTTTTGTTAGTGGCGACGAACACGGTCCAAATTAATTTATTCAACGAGATAGCAATCTTTGCGTCAGCTAGATCACTTTGTTACTCTGATGTTCCCTAATAATGTACGAAACATTTTCCCTTCATATTATTTCCTTTCTGTAACTATAAATACTTGAATCATTTTCCTCGTAAGCACAACAAGAGGCCTAATTACAGTTTGTCTGGAAAGTTGCCATAAGACTTATTCGGCTGTCCAGACTTGAGGTCAGAGTCCCTATTGTGTTTGTTACATAAGTCTTCGCCATTGCAGATTATTTTTTTATCTAGCTTACCGCATGCCACCTAAAACTTGAAATCAGGTCACTTGTATGCATAAACGGTATAAGACAGAGTTGATTCAAACCAATTTAGATTAAATCGGTTTTCCATGAATTCGTAATACGTGAACCTAGTCTGCTACTAAATCTTTATTATGTACTTAGACGGGAATTTGTGCTACATTTTGAGTAGGCAATCCTTGCAATTTTTTCTTAAACCTACATAAGTTAAATACATACAAACTAGTTGCGTATTAAACGCACTAACAAGATTAATCCAATTGAAAGAAGTAGAAACACTACAGACGATTATTCCAATTGAAATTTAAGTGCTGCGCGTGATAGAAAACACTGCAGAGTTGTTCTAACTAGATGAATACATGCTCAGTTATTTATTTTTAGGTGTGTTCGAGGTCAGATATAAAACACTTAACTTTGAAAATAAATTACGTCCCGTTTTATAATAATTGTCCTAAAACAGCTACCTAATTTAAAGGCTGAGTACACTTGAAATTTTAATAGTATGTGGTATGAAGCGGTGCTGAATCTGTACAGGATTTTCTAGTAAGTAAAAAAGCAAAACCAATACTAAGGGGTAATGAAAAAAGTTGCCATAGCGCGTGACGTGAGAGGTAATGGTAGCACGCACGGCCACTAACTTCCCACCGAGCCAGCCTACGCCAATGTCCGATAAAATCATTAAACATTTTATTACGAACACGCTTCTGTTAAATTGGATTTATCGCTTTTAAAATGATTGGGACACTAGCGCAAACGCTTAACCAATTTCATAATTAACTGTTGTGATTAACCTTAAAAGGTTGGCAGTAAAATCGCTTATGAGAAATAAATGGCCGCCCGCGATTTATGAGTCGCCGCGCTGGAAAATGCAACTGAAACAGTGTTAAATAATACCGTAACTAACTAGGACGAAGGGTGGGTAAAACTGTCTACTTGTTGTACAACTTTTAAAATAATACAAGTCATAAATTTTGCCTACATCTCTGAAGCTTTTTCTAAGTGGACCTTAAAATGTTGAGAGTGAGCTTAAAATTTACGGATTTAATTATAAACTTTCGGCTCCATACGCCCTAACTTTATTTGTAACCAACTCCTAACTTCATTTGCTGTGCCACAAACCGAAACGATGTCCGCTGTGTACGAATAGAAGGGGCCTAATCTAATAAATTCTGGAAGAACATTGATCGATGTTGAATTTCTTGATAAACTTTTAGATCTTCCTAATTTTGTTCATTATTTAGAATTTACATCAAGAAATTTATTCATTAACTTTCATCTCATCTCCAGCCTATATACGTCTTACTGCTGGGCACAGGCCTCCTCTCACAATGCGAGGGATTGGGCTATAGTTCCCACGCGGGCCCGGCGCGGATTGGGAACTTCACACACACCATTGAATTGCTTCGCAGCTGTGTTGCCGGTTTCCTCACGATAACTAACTCACTAACCTTAATTTATTAAATAATAAAATCCTCATCAAAAATATTGGATTAGTTCATTAGTATGGCACAATTACCATGATAATTCATATACAGAGGTTTAATTTTAGAAAGTACGTACTTATAACTAGCACAAAACTGTGCTGAATTTGAAACACGAGTACAAGAAAATTATAGCTCTAATTAATGTTGTCAACTAAAAGACAATGTGACAGTACGAAGAATGTGGCGCCCTTGTATAATTTCTATTCTATTGTCACACTCTAGTGAGTTTTTATCCCAAAAACCCTACAAAATGAATTAATGTTAACTTTTATTTAACTTCATCCGTTTGTTGTTTGCTTGGGAGAAATCTTGCGAGTCAAATTTGACCCACTTCTAGTGGTCAGGTTGCCTTATAATTTGGTTCACCTATGTAGGACCGATGACAATACAAGTAAAGTCAACAAAAGGTACAGTCAGCAAAAAGCTTGAATTATTAACAATAGCTCATTTTTACAGATGATACTGGCCCACTCATTATTCGGACACCAATGACATTAAAACAATGCTAGTGCTCGTGCAAATAAGGACTACGTGACACAAACACAATGTGCAAAGCCGTGAACGGCGTGACATGGGAGACGGAGTCGCTGATGGGCATCCCCAAGCCCTCACCATGGAGCCGCTTTTGTCCGAGAGCTGCGATGTCCCATGTCGGCTTGTTTGTGGCGCTTATGCTTTACACCGCTGGAGGAGGATTGGTAAGACAATATTACTGTATCTAATTTAAGCTACAACGGCCGCATTCAGAAACGCCAATAGCTAGAATAGGTCCGAAACTCGCTTATTAAATTGTATGTGGAAAAACTAGCGCTGATTATAATTCGGCGGATGTCGCTAGGCGCTAAAACTGTGACACAGTTATGACACTTATGACGCATCGAAAGGTAGTAAGTACCCCTCATGACGGGTAACCGTGCGCAGTGGGTAAGTGTGCGCACCCTTATTATCTAGAAAGGGCAGAAGGGCAAGTTGTGATATGCATAGGGAATTAAAAGGTACGATAACAAGGACTTCATTTTTCTACAAAGTTTCGAAATCGTGTCGTCCACTTGATTTTAAATAAAAATAAATAGAATTCAGCGCTTGAACTATAACTTTTTTTATCTTGACGAAGATTGTCACATCGAACTTAATATAACCACGGGGGTAAATAATTTTTTTTATGTTAGTGATTTATTTAAGTTTACTATTCTGTACATCATTTCAAGTTATGTTTAGTATGAGCGAAGGTTTATGGGTATCTACCAAAAATTACAGTCCGGGGCAAGTGTGCGCGGACTAAAGTTCAATATGTTATTACTTAATTGAATTACTAGTTTAATAAATACTCGATCATATGCATAGTTTCTTTTGTCCATATTCCTTGTTTATTTTTGAAACGGGTTCAAATCCTCAAGTGCGCACACTTGACCCGAATGACTCTACTAACAAAACTATCTCATTTAATCATAAATGGCAATGTATAAACGGTTCCAAACGTCCATTTTCCACATGTCATTTTAATCACTGTAAATCATATTTCACGGGACCTTACATGAATAAAAAATGCCAGATTAGGTAGGTACAGTCAATGGCATAAATATATGTACGTTACCAAGACGTCAAAAACATCTATACACCTTTATTTTATGCCACAAAACAATAAGGTCGGCGACACATATACTTGACATGATGGCGGTATCGATATTTATGCCTTCGACTGTACTTATTGCTTAAGGCGCGCTTGTAGACGAATTTTAGGTATTTGCGGGGGTGAAGCAGACATGCGGTGGAGGCGCATGCGGGGCGCCCCGCGCATGGCCTTATTCTGTTCGTAGCCGTATTCTGGTTGAAGTAAATGCCGGAGCTTTCCGAAAATTATAAAATAGGTACTATAACTTTTGATTAATTAAAAGAAATGCTTCATTTGATATTCATTTAATGTAAATAGTAACACATAGTGGTAACAATAGACCGTCTTTTTATCAATCACATCATTAACAGCACACACCGTAGTTATAGCTCTTCAAAGGTTAATTTTCTGGAGCAAGAAGCGATGTTTTCCTTATTTTCGACACTTGTAAAATATGGATATGTCGGGCTTTCATTTTTTTTTTTTTTTTTTTAATATTAAAACCGACAAACGGGCATGCGGTGCACCTGATGGTAAGTGATCACCGCCGCCCATGGACAACTA
Source organism: Pandemis corylana (assembly GCA_949127965.1). NCBI lineage: Eukaryota > Metazoa > Arthropoda > Insecta > Lepidoptera > Tortricidae > Pandemis > Pandemis corylana. The sequence goes on along the minus strand of OX421855.1, from coordinate 6,609,813 downwards.
CAGCACCAATGGGACTGCTAGCGCGTTGCCGGCCTTGCAAGAAATGGTACACTCGCCTCTTGAAGGTACCCATGTCATAGCCAGTTGGAAATTTGACGTAAATGTAAATTTGACGTTTTAAAGCAGTAAATTTTGATGGCAAGACTGAAAACGCAGGTGCAGAAGGCTTTTATAATGCAGAACATTTTTTTTATGAAACAGCCCCTTATTGTCTACCTCGGCCAACAGCTAAAATTAAAATATTATGTTATTTAATCATTTAAAAAAATATATTTAGACCATATTTCTCATCGAGGTGGGTTGTCCCGGAGCCGGTTTGTTATAAAATGCCGGATAAATCGAATATTATGCGTGACAAAAAAGAAATTACCTTTGTGTTATTACCATATGAACAGGTAACAAAAAAGCACATCGCCTGATTTTTACAAATAAATCGGCAAATACATAAATCGTTCCCAAAATTTGCCCGCGGAATGAGAGCGTGTCTCCGGACAAATGTATATGCACATATTCAGAGGTTTACAAATGAGTTAAAAATCAATGAGGTAATAAAACAAAGGTAATTTTTTTTTGTTGCCACGTATAGTGTTCGACTTATCTGGCATTTTGTAACTAAAACCAGCTCCGGGACAACGCACCTCGAGGAGAAATTTGGTCTAAATATATTTTTTAAATGATTAAATAACATAATATTTTAATTTTAGCTGTTGCCCGAGATAGACAATAGGGGGCTGTTTCCTAAAAAAAATAGTTCTACATTATCAAAGCCTTCTGCACCTGCGTTTTTTTTTTTTTTTTTTTTTATGTGAATAGGAAGGCAAACGAGCAAGTGGGTCACCTGATGGTAAGTGATCACCACTGCCCATAGACACCCGCAACCCCGGAGGGATTGCAGATGCGTTGCCAACCTAGAGGATTAAGATGAAATGCCTCTTGTGCCCGTAATTTCCCCGGCTGTCTTACTCTCCGCACCGGAACACAGCAGTACAAGCACTGCTACTTAGCGGCAGGATTAGCGAGTAAGATGGTGGTAGCGATCCGGACGGACCTTGCACAAGGCCCTACCACCCGTTTTCAGTCTTGCCATCAAAATGTGCTGCTTGGGCAATTGACCCATATATCGTTTCAGTCCTCGTCATGGTGTTAAATATACCCGGTATATTTGGGTTGTTTATTTCAGTCTTATTGGCAAAAAAGGATAAAGGGTAACAAATAAAACTGTAAATAAAAAATATTATTATAATCTCAAAAATCATCAAGATTTATTAGCCGTGTGCTTGTACCTAGCCGCAAATATTATTGTGGCTCAGAAGGTGATAAGGCTATATAAATGTACACCGGAATGAATGATACCTTACAGCGGAATGATAAATATACACTGGGATGACAATATCAGCCCACTGGAAGGAAATTTAGACCACCGGAATTAAAGTAATAAACAGAGGGTTCCATAAGCACGTCTTTTATTTAGAAAAAATACAGACAGACCTTAAGTAAGTAGCATTTTAATAGTCCTAAGAGCGAAAATTTGGTACCGGTTATTCTTTTAATGTAATCCGTTTTTCATAAATTAGGGGGTTGCCATTTGTGTAAAAAAGTATATAATAACTGCTGACGTAATCACGATATCGAACCCCCACCCACCATGTCATCAAAAATAAGCAAAGCAAAGACCCTCCCCGCCCGCCCTCAGGCGCTTACGTAATACTTGAACTCGCCGCCCCCTCCCATAACAATATGTGTCATGTTTTCAATACTTGATAGCAATACACTACGCTTTCAAGTATTGTACAGGATTTATTATGTAATTAATAAACCTGAGGTAATATTTTGTACATAATTTTGCTGATTTTTTATCTTCAGTTCCTTTATTTACGATGAAATAGTAAAAAAATTACAAAAAGGAGACGCTTTGTGGTAAGAATTTTGTTTACCAAATAGGACAGGTAAGAATGACAATACCTTACATAGACAGACAAACATAAAAATAATTCTGTCTTTAGTATTTATTGTGTAGCTGCATTTATCCTACATCGTATGTGAAAATCAACTATCACGGTATTCACAGTTCATGAGATTCATCCTGGTGACAGACAGACAGACGAACAGTGGTCTTAGTAATAGGGTCCTGTTTTTGCCCTTTGGGTACGGAAATCAATTTTTTTAAACCCTTTTTGTAGCGCCCGCTGATGGCCTACAAGCGTAAATTTTATCTAAGAACATGAGCTGTGGTACAATAAAATAAGTTCAGTGTTTGATTTTAGAAATTATGCTACGGAACCATTTCATAATAATAAAGTGAAGCTACATTTGATGTCATTCCGGTGTTATTTCATTTTGGTGAGTATTTAAGTCATTTTACTACACCGGAAACACCGGAATAAATATGGTTATTTTCAATTGGATTCTATGCGTAGCATAAAATCTCATTTAATCCAGAACTTTTTTTCTGGAGTTCCTGGCTTAAATCGTTTCGTTCGTACAAAATGTGATACTTAGGTAAAAGATACAGTTTCTTGTGTCTCGACAGGGTCCAATGTTATAAAAGAGTTTTCGGACAAGTCAGCCATGTTACTACTTGTTACAATATTCATTTGCCTGAAAATCAAGCAAGCACATGTTAATTATTTTATAGTGGAAGTTGTATAATTTTATCTCAATAACTAATTTCGTAAGACATTTGTACCCAACCTCACCCTAAATACGTAAAATAAATAAAAAATAAAATAAAATGGAGTAATTATATTTACTTACATAGTTACTTTACGTTTTCAAACGGCAGGCAGAGGTACCGATAGGTATAGACAAAATATGCATTGTCAAAAATCGTAGTATTTTTATACTATGGCACTATGACCGTAATTTTAAGCCTAATGTTTTTATAAATTATCTACCAATCAGAAATTTATGGAAATAAAATGAAATATAAATTAACTTATTCAATTTCGATATGTTGTCGACAAAATTATATAAATATTTACCTACTCCGTCACATGTCTTTGGAGTGCATTCTTTTTATTTGTCATTCATATGGCTTTGCGCGACTTTTTTCGTATGCGTTTTTTATTGGCCATTATAAATAACGTTCAACTATTACACAAATTCGTCAAAAACTGCGTCTTCGGTGCACGAAACTGTCGCGGATAAAATTGACACAGGTCCGTCGTCCGCAAGCGCCAGCGCGCGACTGATTCAGCTTGCCGAGCCTCCGCACTCGCGCATTTTGTAGGTATTTAAACATAGTAATTAAGATAATAATTTTATCTATTCAAACTCAGCGAATTTCCCTACAAATATTTAATGGCTTTAGTTTAGTACAAATTTTTAATTTAAAATGTCAATAGTTTAGTCATAGTATTGAAAATGCTTTACGAACAGAGGTAACTTTGGGATTTTTTTCTATCGAGCGAAGTTCATTAGATCGTGTAACGGAATACGACTTTCCCTTTACTAGATCCTTAAGTAATACATATATTTTTTTCCGATTTTTAAACCCTATTTTCTACGTCTGAGATGGTTTTTAAAAACGCTAAAACGCGGCATCTGTTGGCCTACCTAGCCTTAAACAAATTTTTAATTGACGACCGGATGGCCTAGCGCTTAGAGAACCTGACTATGAAGCTTGAGGTCCCGGGTTCGGTCTCCGGTCGGTAAAAATACGAATGTTTGTTCTCGAGTCTTGGATGTTTAATAATGTATTTAAGTATGTATTCATCTATATAAGCATGTTTATTCGTTGTCTAGTGTCCATATTACAAGCTTTGCTTAGTTTGGGACTAGGTCATTTGGTGTCAATTGACCCAAGATATTTATTTATTTATTTACATAGACCAACATAATATCGACAGTTCCGGGCATACAAGTATAGTAAACAAACTTATAAGCTTACTAGCTTCTGCCCGCGACTTCGTCTGCGTAGAATTATACATAAAAACCTTCCTCTTGAATCACTCTATCTATTAAAAAAAACCGCATCAAAATCCGTTGTGTAGTTTTGAAGATATAAGCATACATAGGGACATAGGGACAGAGAAAGCGACTTTGTTTTATACTATGTAGTGAAGCTCATTCGAGGGTGCTTTTCGTCGGTCTCATTAATCATTCGATTTCAAAGCTTTATATTTAACAATTTAGAAGATGGGACCAGGAGCGAAGAAAGCTTTATTCAAATTCAAATCTCGTGAAAAAAGCTTCGTTTTTACTCATTTCGTTTATTTAATTTAGTTTAAAATTGTTTACTGTCTGAGATGAGCAATAATGGGATTCAAGTAGTTGAATAATAAATGAATTTGAAGCACTATCTTTAAGTCCGCGATTCGATGTCTATTTTCCTATATATGTTATCCTAAAATATAAGACATAGCGAGGAAAACACACGTATGAAAGAAATGAATGAGACTTAATTATAATAATGTTTTGGGTAATTTAGCAAATTACTACCTACCTACTTTTTGCCATTATTTAGTTACATATATACTCAGGCGAAAATAAAAAGTAATGACAGAGTTCGGCGAATTGCAAAGTGAAGTTAATAAAATTCCGCCTCGCCGAATGAAAACAGTAGCACACCCACACACACGTTGAGCTACGTAGTACACGAGTATGAGGTGAGGCGCAGTTTTACCAAGCCTCATTTTGTTGTTGGCAGAAATCAGTTTTCACTTGTCTTTCGGTCTGACCTTAGATCATGTTATCTTTTTACAATTTACGACATAAATAAAGCTAAAACACCGGGTGCCTACGTTAAAAAGTAATAAATGAGATCAAGTAGGTTAAAGACATTTCTGGGAGTTAAGTTTGTCGTGCCAAAACAACCAAAAATATAAATTTACAATATTGGCACTGATCCTTCCCGGGTCGTTATCCCGGGCAGTGGGCGTGAAAAAACGAAGCTCGGATATAAAATTAAACCGAATTTCCTTCTGTATCAAGACGTGATTGACTCAGTCCTGAAAGAGTGTCTGATTTACATGAAATACTTTAGTGCTGATGACATTTAAAAAACTTGTTTTGTGAATCACAAGTAAAAGCATAGATTTAGAACTTATTTAAAATACCTACACTCCTGTTAGATTAGATCTCTCTAACTCTTGCGTTTCCAATTAATTACTACAATCTTAATCTATAGTTGTAAGTAAAACTTTCTATTAGGTACTTGCATTGTGCTATCTTCTTAATAATATGTTCAAGTTTTTTTGTGTCACTTATTATTTTCATTGAAAGCTTTAGTAGCTCGGACTCTCAAATTATGTCCCTATACTTTTCGGGGCTACGGGTCAAAATACATAAAATTTGAAATACATAATGGCTCAAAATACGGGTCTATATCGGATGGTCGAACAGTTGTCTGGTCTAATTGAATTTTATACTGAAACTATCGACTTTTCAGCAAAGTTATAAAATAAACCTAATCTAACCCAATGTAAAAACTTTTTCTAAAATATTTTCAGTTTCAGCTGGAAAATATTTAGACCAAACGATCTTAAACCAAACTATTATCTGAAGGGCTCCCGTCAGAATATATAATGGTTCAAACCACAGAGCAAAAACAATGGTCTGTGGTTCAAACTAATAACCAAATGAACTATTTTGATCGCGTATTCGATAGATGTGAAAACCATTTATTTAAAATGTTAATACAAAACTAAAACTACTATTAAATTAAAATAACTAAATAAACTTTAAAATTAATTATATAAGAGAGCTGGGCCTCTTGGCAGGGTGCCCATCACGCAGGCAGCATTCCCGCGCTGAACTGCGATTGCGATTCTTTGCGCGAGAAAGCTGCCGGCGCGAGGGTCGCCTGTTGCCTCTCTCAATCTCTTGCTGAGCTCTTTGTGTAGCTCCAGCGCACCTTTACCCCAAGGACCTAGAGTCTCGACACCAAAAGCAAAGAAATGATATTGGGCGCCGAGGTATTTTGAGACCTTGAGGCGTTCCCGGGCGTCCGCCGCCGCCCCCGCACGTTTGGTAGTTGCGGGTAGGTAGGACGCCGCCACGGTGTCAGTACAAGTGGCGTCCCACACCAGCGCACGGCCCGTCTTCCAGGGTATCAAAGACATTCCGTCCGGGCGCTTGCCGTCGCTCCGCACAATCTGGGGCTCCAGAGCAGCGGGCACGTTGGCACTGACGAGCGCCCTTCGAAGAATGTCGTTGAGAGCGGCATGGCGGGACAGGCGGCCGGCGCCCGAGGAGCAGGAAAGGCCATGGTGGCCGAGTTGGTCCACTGAAGCCCCACAAGAAACACAGTTGTGTCCTGTGCAGATCCCAGCTCCCAGCCGGAGACCGACAGCTATGCGTAGAGTGTCGGGGTCTATAAAGGTTCCAGTGTTGGGCGAGGGATATGCATGTAGCCAGTGACCAGATTCTGGCTTGGACACAGCTAACAGCCTGGCCCGGTCTCGGCCTGTAGAAGGCTGTATTAAGGAATGTAAGGTGGCGACGGAGGCTATTGTATCCCAAGCCCTTTGTCTGTGTGGTTTCGACGGGAGATGTGGGCTCGGTCCAGCTAGCCAGGCATCCGTGGCCTCGTTCAAGCATGCAATCTCACAGTTAATGCCCGCTGAGGCTTTTAGTATTTTACCTGTGAGATCTAGCGTGCTGTGAATCGAAGACAGGAATGCCGGCAGAGCCACACTTGAAATTTTGCGGGTTCCCAAGCCGCCGTTCCTTATCGGTAAAGCGGCTTGGGTCCATGCCTGCTCGCTGAGGTGAATGTTCATAGATTGGTTTAGGTTAGGTTAGGTTTATTTTATAACAATCCTGATAAGGTGATAAGCTACCATTTTCTGAAAAATTGCATTACAAATATGTACCTAATTTTGAACTATGATTTTAGACCCATTACGCACTTCCAGCTTCATGTATTCTAATACGTATTTACCCATTTTCCGCTCCGTGTTGTCGTCTGGAGAAACAACAGGGAATTTAGATCCGGTTTAAAGTTAGGCGCAATGCGGCGCTCTAGCTGCCAATGCGTGCAAGACGAAAGGTGACGGCCACGGCAGAGTGAAAAATAATCAATTCTTATTTCTGCAGGGCCACGCCTGACCTCAGTAAGAGGAACACACACAAAGAGCTCTGCTTTAATACAGGCTATCCGACCCTGCAACACATTACAGATTTGTAAAAAAAACGACACGAGTATAAGATGCCATAGTCTATATAAATCATGTCTCTGCCACAGCTTGTATTTCCAAGCCGCGTTCTTGCAGCGTTCATATTTACACAGACAGAGTGACGCGAGGTTTCCTATGCCATAAACTATTTGAATAAACATCCTGAACGACTGAAAAAATAAAATAACGTTTTTATAAAAATAACGTATAATATTGCTTATGCAGGGCGGATATTGACGAAGTTACTTGAAATAAATGATAGGTATAAACCACAGAATATTCGTATCGTATCATATAAGTTATCGTATCTAATAGAAATTCTATTGAACGTAAAACTTAATCATTTCTTAAAAACTAAACTAAATTATATTCCACTATAGGATTGGTTATTTCAACCTTCATTAGACAATGACTTTATGTGTATTTAAAAATCCTGGAATTCCTCTTCGAACAAGCAAACTGGGCTTTCCTTAATTTTTTCTTCATCAAACATTTCGAAGTTGGAAGTGTCTCCCGGCGAGCGGACCTTCGGGATGAAAGGAGGACGCACCCTGCTGTTCAGTAGATTGTCCCAGTCAAGTTCTCTAAACCACTTGTGATTCTTGAAGTCCATGATGCCGTCTTTGAGATTCCCGTACCGTCTGGTGACGTCTACCTGAAGAAGATGCGAGAGCAAATCTTTAAGCTCCGGCGAAAAATGAGGAGGGCACCTGTATTTTCCAGCCACAATCTTTTCGTAAATCCTCATGGGATCAGATGAGTAAAATGGTGGATGCCCGGCACTCATTTCGTACAGCAAAATTCCAAGCGACCACCAGTCCACTGACATGCCGTAGCCCTTACTCAATATTATCTCCGGAGCCAGGTACTCTGGGGTACCGCATAGCGTCCAAGTTCTTCCGCGTATAAGCTTGCAAAATCCAAAATCAGTAATTTTAATGTAGCCCGTTCTATCAATGAGAATATTCTCTGGTTTTAAATCACGATAAACCAACTCGCATGCATGCAGATATTCCAATGCTAGAATCACTTGAGCGCCGTAAAATGTTGATGAAGTTTCTTCAAATCGACCCATTTTGCGCAAGTGGGAAAACATCTCACCCCCCGCTATAAATGGCAGTACGTAATACAGATACACGTTGTCCTTAAAGAAATATTTCATGTAAACCACAAAAGGAAAATTCAAGCCGCAAAGGATTTTCTTCTCGTAGAAACTGTGTTCAATCTGTTTCAACTTCACGATTTTCTCCTTTTCTAACAACTTCATGGCGTAATATTTTTGCGATGCGTTATGTTTCACGAGGTAGACTATACCGAATGCGCCAGTACCGAGGACCTTTATTTTATCAAATTCACTTGGTTTTGCATTGGATTCGGTCTTTTCATGCCAAGAGTCAGTGAAGTCCTGGTGCAGCTTGCGAAGATATTGTGAGTACTGATCCTGCTTGGCCTGAGAGTACCCTCCTCCTCCTTGCCGCGGCGAGATTATACGCCGCTTTGGGTCGTCGGACGCCATAATATTAATATTCTTTTCAGAAATCAGTTTGGTTATTTGAAAAACACTAATAAAGGATTATTTTTGGCAAAAAAACCTGGTCTCTCCTCTCCGGTTATCATGAAATCACTTTGTCAGAATGAATAATTCTTTGACAACTCTGTATTCTTCTGACACATGACATAAAAAATCTTTCTTTTGTTTCTTGATCGTGCTATTGCAAAGTGTTTTCTAGTATTTTTATAAGCGATGCAAAATTACTTAATCTATGAAAGGAACGAGTAAGTGAACAATTTAAAAACGTAATTGGTGAAGTGAATATAAACTAAGCAGTTACGCATTAACTTCCGGAATGTCTCCAATGAATATTTCCAAAATTAGTGGTTTGAGGTGATTGCATTGTTTTTATTCACATAGCCTAGTTTTATATCGATTAAGTGATGAAGTTAAGATCTCTGAGTTATCAACTAATTTAATTTCTTAATATAACCTTACTCGTCGAGTTTGTATACTTTGCGTTTTGATTTGAAATCTGGCATAATCATGTTTGATCTTTCAAATGCTTTTTTTTTATAGTTTTCAACGTCTCAAAACTAAACGTAACGAAATTGTCAAAACAATGTCATTGTGATAACGTGAGTTTGTTGTTCAGGTTTTTTAAATGGGATATTTAATTTCACAGGGAGGGTATGGCTAAATCATACACCCAACAGAATCACCAAGATCATAGAAGATATTTGGAAATGTTGAAAGAAGATTTTCTAAAAAAGTTTTCAGAGCCTCCCAGATACGATAAATCTGCCGCTGATTACGATACAGTAAAAGCGATCGGTAACGGTGCTTATGGAGAAGTGTATTTAGTGAGAGACAAAAGTTCATTCACGTACCACGCCATGAAAGTTGTTGATAAAGGAGTCGTCGTCGAACGAAAACACGTTAAACATTTATTACTGGAAAAGAAAATTCAAGAGAGTATTCAATTTGCTTTTGTAGTTACTTTAGATCTTGCATTTAAAGATAACTTATACCTTTATTTCATACTACCTTTTATATCAGGAGGAGAATTATTCACCTACATACAGAAATACGGTAACTTCTCAGATCATTTATGTAAATTTTACGCTGCTCAAGTGGTTCTCGCGTTAGAATACTTGCACTACTGCGACATTGTTCACAGGGATATTAAACCAGAGAACGTGTTAGTAGACATGAACGGTTATTTGAAGATTTGTGACTACGGATTTTGTAAAGTGTTGAAGAAGAAGACGTGGACGTTATGTGGCACGCCGGAATACCTCGCGCCGGAGGTGATACTGTCCAAGGGATACTCTTTCCCGGTCGATTGGTGGGCTTTAGGCGTGCTCATATTCGAGATGACCGCTGGTCACCCCCCGTTCTTCGCCTCAGACCCGGGTAAACTGTATGAGAAAATCTTAGAAGGACAATACAAAAGTCCCGATACGATGGATCCAGACTGCAAACAATTAGTTAAGGGCTTACTTCAAGTTGATCCAACGAAGCGAACGGGATCACATAAATCAGGCACATACGATATAAAAAGCCATAACTGGTTCTATGAAATCAACTGGCAATCAGTGCTGCATCAAAAAGATCCTGCCCCGTTTGTGCCTATCACTGCGTCACCGGGAGACACTAGCAACTTCCCTGATGTCCCTCAAACTAAACTGAAGAAGTGTTCAACATGCCAATATGAGAAGGAGTTTGAAGATTTTTGATTACGCTTTTACATTCATGTATATTTTGGTTATTTGATGTTGAATACGTAGGTACCTGAGGCTCGTGGCGTTCTGCTGTTAATTATTAGGGAGCAGTTTTATCCGATGAATCTATTCGTTTTATAGTAGAATGTTGTGTATCATTAATACAATATTAATTTATACCAGTTTCCCATTTTTACTTAACTTGTACCACAATATGTTACGACAAGGCTATAAAGCTCTGTGCCATTAAATCTGTTGTCAGACCGAGGGTGGTATGTATACAAAGACTATTTTTATCGACCCTTGCTATAAGTAATAAGTAGAATCAGTGCAGAGTTGAGATAACAACGGCTCTTAATATATTACACTCGTAACCGACCGCTGGCCTTTATAGAAATAGCTGATTTCTATGATGAAAGGTCTGAATCATTTTTCAATTTATTATTGTGCATGCTTTTTTTGCTTCCATGCACGAAAAAACATAGAATGTACCAGTTGCTTCTCTTCCCGCAGAGATGGCAAAAGCCCATCGAGGGAATGGGCGAAAATCTTAGGAATCATGTTATAGGCGATGCGGTTATCCATCATTATTTCGATTGCCCTTTCCACCTGTATAGGCTGGGCGTATGCCCATAATCATGCTGAACGTGGTCTTTAGGTCTGTCTGCCCCTTAAGAGATAACGACGTGATTTATGCATTTATGTATGTACTTTGATTATCAGGGTGTATATGCTTTCGAACAAGAGATATTTTGAAATCCATGTCACTTTGTTAAATTACGAGGGGAGTGGTGCGAGACGCAGATTTCAACTAAAACGACTGATCAAATTATGCACCAGTGAATCGGTCTTATATAGTTTGGGTGTTTTACACGACGAAATTTTCAGCGGTGCACCTTATGAATGAGAGTGCATTTTTAAAATTGTGTATTACTTACTTAACCGTCGTCGTTTGCAACTTGCATCGGCATTCTGCGTGAAATACTTATATCTACACTTCCCCGAAGTGGACAGTAGGTAGTGTTAATCAATCAGAGAGAGTGATATTGATTTTTATCAGTGAAATAATTATCGGAATATCTTCATTAGATCTATAGGTTATTTACAAACAAACGAAATATTTATTATACGAACGAGTAAATTTAAGAGAAGCTAAAAAAATATGGAAAAGGCCAAACTCCTTTACGTGCTGTTTTTGATAGATGTGGCTGTATTATTCTGAACTTGTGGGCAAAGGTTAGTTTTGCAAGTCTGTTTAAAACCAAACTTTAAAACATGCCGAACGTCACTCACGTCAAGTAAAAGCAGTAAGAAAAGTATCAATTTATAGTTTATTTGTTATTTAAAAAATGAAATGTACCGATGATTATTCTGTATTTGGAATTATTTTTAAGGAATACATTCTAATAACCTCTCTACTCTGATATGACATTCGACAAAGAAGACAATCAAGTATATCCAAGTTATACTTACGAACTGCAACATAGACACAAACAATATCTGGACTCGTTAAAAGTGGCCTTTTATAAAATTTACTCAAATCCATTCAAGAATGACAAACCAATTACTGATTTTGATTTTCTGAGAATCCTGGGGAATGGTGCGTATGGAACCGTACTCTTGGTTCGCGACAAAGACTCATTTGTTTACCATGCTATGAAAGTTATCGACAAAAGTGAAGTAGTCAAGAAGAAGAACGTTAAACAATTGTTTAATGAAAAGAAAATTTTGCAAAGCGCACGTTTTGAATTCCTCCTATCACTAGACTATTGTTGTAAAGACAATGTTTATTTGTATTTTGTTTTGCCTTACGAAACTGGAGGTGAATTGTATACTTTGATCAAGAGATTTGGAGTGTTGTCAGAAGTGCTAGCACAATTTTACGCAGCGCAGGTGGTGATGGCTATTGAGTATCTTCACCACTGTTCTGTTATGCACAGAGACATTAAGCCTGAAAATATTTTGATTTGTGAGTCGGGTTATATCAAACTTGGAGACTTTGGTTTTTGTAAAGTAATAAAGTCCAGGACATGGACACTGTGTGGAACGCCAGAATATTTAGCCCCGGAGCTCATTACCTCTAAAGGATATTCATACGCAGCTGATTGGTGGTCAGTAGGGATACTCGTATTTGAAATGAATGCTGGATACCCACCGTTTTATAGCTCGGATCCGATCAAACTCTATGAAAAAATCCTTGTTGGTAAATACAAAAATCCAGAGGCGATGTCTTCTCAGTGCAAATCGTTAGTCAAAAGTTTTTTGCAGGTAGATCCCACTAAGCGATTTGGGGCACTTAAAGCGGGAGTATTCGATATAAAAAGCCATGGATGGTTTCTTGGCCTAGATTGGAATATGTTATTGCATCAAAGACTGAAACCGCCCTTTGTACCCGTTTCTCGATTCGTTGGAGAGTCCATGAAACATTTTGCGGACGAAACTGATATTAAACTGCAAACATCGCCCAATTGTCTTTATGAAAACCAGTTTGCAGACTTTTAAAGTGAAAACATTGTCGTGTGATTATAATAAATACAGAAATAATGAGCCTTCACAATCCATCTTTTTCTTACTTATTAGGGTTTCGTTACTGAAATAGCAAAGAACCCTTATCGTTTCTTCCTGCCTATCTGTGTGCCTGTCTATCCGTATGTTACAGTTTTTACGCGAAAACTATGAGGGCGATGCGAATGAAATATTTCAAGACAGGTATTTTTTGTTAACAGTTACATACGAGTAGGTACGTCATGCTATCGGTTTTTTATTAGGTATTATTCGTTCTGTATTATTGTGTGATATATCATTCGATAGGTCTTTGAAAATTATTACGAGCTTTTTGTATCTTTTACGTACACTGAATATTTGAGGAACTCCGAAAATGTATGAATTGCTTTCAATCGCGATTACACTGAAAATAGTTCTCATGGCGACTTTTGAGAACTAGTTTTACGAAAACACTTTTGAGCGGCTAATGTATATGCCAAAATGTTTTGAACCAATCCATGATTATTTTTCAAGGTGAGCTCGCTCGAGTAGTTAGTCAAACGAGAACTGCATTTTACTTTGAATAATTGTATTATCTGTGAGTGTCACGGTAGTTTTCAATTATCAAGAAAAATCCTGAAAGTGTTTTTTTTTCTAAGGTATTCCAAGCATTGGAGTACCCAGCTGAGCTAGCCAAGCAAGAGTTCCACAGGGAGCGCCTCTTCACGGAGCGATGGAACCTCATACAGTTCGTGTCGGAAGCTCAGAGCAACTGGACCGATGACCTATTAAAAGACGCAATAAGCGGGCAACTAGCTATTTACGAAAAAGTACGTTTTTTACATTTTAAATATGATACCTAATACTTTTTTCTGACAAATTGTACTGGACTGGAAAATCTACAGAGAGTATAATAAATCAAACACACACGTGAGTTACACCAAGTTATTATAAAAATAGCAATAACAACTATGCTCATGCAGCTTTTCCGCCAAATGTACTTATAATCGTTAGTTTTGGTTATTCTTATTGTTATAGTAACTTACAATGTGTCTTGTCAATCAGATAATTAGTTGGTCAGTCAGTTTTGGTATTGTTACAGAGGTATATATTGACTTTACAGACTATTTTAACTGTTTGTCTCTTTTAGGTTTTAGAAGAAGCGTCATCAAGTGGTTTGGCGCTTGAAGTCGACAAAAATTTCCCAGCGGCAGAAGAGAAGTGGAGTATCTTGCAAGCGGTCTTCTTTTCTTCGACTGTGCTCACCACTATAGGTGTGTACGAACATGTAAGCATACTGTACTGTGGATCGATTTTTTTATTTAGAAAATCTTAATAACATAAATATATGTTGTTGGCATAATAAGCTCCTGAAAATAATCATTACTACACTTTTTTTAAAGTAACTTTTTGTAACTACAAAAACGTTTTTTGAAGTTTGGTATTTTTTTTATTTATTGCTCTAGAGTCTGGCAAATCTGACTCCTGATAAATAAGGTAAAATTAGAGGGGTTGACGATTTTCTTCATTCAAAATTGAAACTATAAAAGATATTTCGCAAATAAAATAAAAAATTGTCTTAGTATGCTTCCATGGTTTTGAAAAGCGCTTATGAATCTTTTTCCTATACTACTTAAGCCTCGTGTGTAACGCTGCTAAAACTAAGTATTTTTAACGTTTTTGAAGGGTTCTCTTGTTTTAAGAAAACAAGTTAACAAAAACGAAAACATGGAAGTACAGTTTTGGTGTCTATTTACTGAAGATAAACATAAGACTTAGAATAGAAAAATATCGCTAGAGCCCAGTCGTAAGTATTTATAATAGTGACCATAAACTTTCTAATGTATAACATTTTTCTTCTAGGGTATGGCAACATAGTTCCAGTAACATTTTGGGGTCGACTTTTTTGCATTTTTTATGCGCTCATCGGGATACCATTGACGCTGACTGTCATTGCAGATTTGGGCAGAGTCTTTGCCACTGTAGTATCTGTTATTGCTAAGCATTTGCCTGCTATGCCAAGTAAGTAATAATTTTAACTGGTTACCGTTTTTTGTGCAAGGCCACTAAGCGTTTCAATTGTGTTTGAAATTATATTAGGTTGCACCATCTTTTGCCAAGTACCTACCTAAATTACGTTAATAATAGCTACTCAATAACAGATAGCAGTGCTTTACACCGTGTCGTACATAGAAAAAAGCTGGTGTCGTAGAAATAAACTTAAAAGATGCTGAGTCTAGCCCTTCGTATGTGGGACCTAAAACAAGTGCTACATACTTGTCTCATCTGTTTTAATATTAACAAATTCTGCTGATTTAAATAAAAATACAAAAATAAAGTCTTCAAACTGATCAGTGCTCAAACATTGAAGGGCTAGTGGTTCGCCTTGGTACATTGCTTTATGCTGCATTAACTTTGTTAGATTGTAAGACGTTTATCGATCATAATTTAAAATTAAGAACTTGTGATAATGGGTAATTTGTTTTTTAGGGTGTTGCAGTAGAGTGTCAGAAGCTAATCCAGCGAGCCAAAGATCGTTATACGCCTTTTGGGCAGTGGGCTTCTTGTTTATATATTTATCAGCTGGAGCTGGTTTGTTCAAGATGTGGGAAGATGACTGGAGTTTCTATGATGGTTTCTACTTCTGCTTCATAACAATGACTACGATTGGTTTCGGAGACCTAGTGCCAAGTAAGAAGTTTTCAGTGTACCTTCACAGCCGAACCAAATACATCGTGAGTTGACATAGTAGGTAGACAGAGCCCCTAGTGTAAGTTTTTGCATATAAAAACGTCTCGAACGCGTTCACGTAAACGTCTCAATTACTATGGAAAAATTGGCAGTGCCACTAGCGGATCGAATTAACAACAGACTGTTCTCATAGTGTTTGGCATTTTAACGCAAACGCGTGCGAGCCGTATTTTGTGACCGAAAACTTACACTAAGCATACAGTTGTAAAGTTTTGCGATGTTGTGTCGTGATTTAACTGGTTCAATTAAACCGACTATGAAAACTTCTGCTAAAATGCAATGTACATCTCACGGCCAACTTCTTGAGCCAGGTCGACGTGAAAGGGGTAAGTTTAAAGAAGACGTTAAATTCGCTTCTGCGCATTAATCAATGTCATGGTCAAGATGTTTGCCGAGAACTGTATTAGTGGACTGTCTATAATCATGGTGGTCCATAAACATCGTAATAAGACACGGAAGAAGCTATGTAAATGTAGGTAAACTTCAGCCTTGTGATGTTTATAAGCGTGTGTAATATATCCATAGTAGATGACATTTATCTGTGTCGAGAGCCATTTAAATGTGTCATACTAATGAATACATATGAGACACGTTTATGAGATTACAAGGCTTAAGTAATTTGTCTACAGATGTTTCAAGATTGCAATTCGGGTAGAGAGCAATGACAATGGTAATATAGGAAAGCCTAGGACTCCTTAGAGAAGTCAACGATCCCTCGATCCACCCCTCTACGTTCTCTAGGGTTCATATCCTTTATGTGTGAGTGCACTCACTGCGGGAAGCTCAAGCTAGTATTTTGACAATTTGGTTGTTTGCGCGCATACCTACTTTATCGTAAAATTCATTACATAGTATTACACGTACCTACGCCACGTCCCTCTCTCCTTTATAACGTGCCTGAAGTATTGTATAGAAATGACTGTGGATGGCGTCTCTATTTGGCTTCATGTGGAGTTTAAGATCTCAGCTTACCCCAAAATAAACTATGCGTAAGTTTAATTATACGTATGCTTCGGTCTATCTATCTTGAAGTGGCCGTGACCGAGACCTCCACTGCAGAGTCAATAAATTGTCTCGTCTATCCGGTCTATTTTATGCCAGATCATGTTAAATTGCTAGAGTTATGTAATGTAAGAATAAATGTTTGGTTTATTACGCGTGGCATAACAATGTCTTAGACTATTCGTGGTTACATAATTGGTCTCCTATTTTTCAAGGTTTTCTATACAATGAATTGATTATTCCACTTTGTTTACAGGACATACAATTTAGAAGCAGACTTCTATAAATTTAGAAACTTCTGAGCCTTGCCCACTGATACTCGTAGCATTAAACAGCCGTAACCGTCATTAAACTCTAAACTTACGGCGGTTTCTTAGCAACAAGCGAACAACTACCAATTTTGTTAACCAGGCCGATAGTTTTCGGATATGTGTAATAACGTTTTCTTCTTATCACATGAAGTTAGTGTTAATTAGGAACTTAGGACGATATCACCGCCTTCTAGAACATAATCATTATCATAATCTTTGAAGACGCGGATTGAGATGCGTCCACAAAGACCAACTACCCGCTTTGTATACATTATCCTTATGCGGCTGACGTTACGTAACGTAGGTACATATTTTACGAAGGGCGCTTTTGTATTTTGCTCGTAAGTTGTCGTGTCGTGTCGTGATAATGATTGCGGCTTCATACAATCTCACATTTTCACTTTCTCTTTGAGTCACTGACAGTCGACCATACAGACAACATACATACACATAATTAACCCTTAATCAAATTACTCTTGACTGCTTCTACATATTGCTCTTCTTTGTTGGTATTTTTGTCGCTGAAGGTCGTGTCTTGTCTGTAATTTGCACTATGTTTCACTGTGTGGTTCTGTTTTGGCAATAGGCAGGCCATTGAGAGCAGGTTACATATAAAATTGCTCAATCGTGAATCGTGTTATAGGCGATGCGGCTAGCAACCCATCACTATTTTGATTCCCCTTTTCACCAATTTATACGCCCACAATCACACTTAACGTGGCCTTTAGATTTATTACCCTAGCTAGGCTCTGTCTAGCCCGTAAGAGATAAAAACTTGAATAATATGTATAAAATCGCTCATTTATGCATATAGATCACGCATCTTAACATCTTTCTCTTTCCAGAGAGACCTAAATACATGCTACTGTGCACGCTCTACATCCTGATCGGTCTGGCGCTCACATCCACCATCATTGAGCTGGTGCGGCGGCAGTATGCCAGGTCCTGGCAACAGTTGCGAGCGCTGTCAGGCCCTCTGGCAGACACCCTCAGGAGGCTCGGAGACGCAGGCCGAGGAGTTGACGTCTCCGCCTTGCACAATGACTTGAGGAAGGTGCTGACTGTGGTGAGTAATGTGGACATGTGAAATGAAATTTGTTAGCTGTGGGTTCATTATCAAGTCCAATAGACTTAATTGGAATGTTATTACGGGTTTGTGTGTTGTTTTAAACTGATATTACAGTTTTTCAGTGTCAATAACTATCGAATCCAACGACCGACTGGACTTGTTCTTGTTACTTCACCTTTAAGATGTTTACCACACTAACCAGAATCCCTATTAGGCAAATTGTCTGCAAAAAATCGAGCACGTAAAACCTATATTACACTGTAAGCACAGCGTGGCGTTCTAGAAGTATGTGTGCCGTATTAACGAATGCGAGTATAATAGATTTCATACATTCATCTGTGGTTCAAAAAAGATTTATACCGTTTAATCAGCTCAGGGATTTAATATGATCATTGGACCCACATATCTTGTTAACAACCTTTTTAATCTTGTTACTGTTTGGGCTGGGCATTAATCTCAGCCTGACCCATGCCACAGGATGTGAAAAATAAAAAGGCAATGCTTTCAGAGCTATTTTTTCACATACCAGTTTTTTTTTCTAACAGAAACCCGAGAACGGTACAACTGTAAGTAATTTTCTCGGTCAGTGTATTTTATTACTGTAGTCAGCTGAAAAAACATTACGGCTAGAAATATTTTATTTCAATGCAGCAAATGCTAGTCTAAACTCGCTTCAGCTGCCTCCAACATAATTATTAAATACGCAGACTAACGCTTACAGCATTATTATTACAGTTTCGCTATTAAGATAATTGAAAACGTACCGTTAATGACATACCGTTTAATGTGAAACTTCCCAGGTTTTTTCTCTTACTTATCTCGCTTTTGCCTAATTGCTTAGTCATTGATTTCGTTGTGACGATTATGCAAGATCATTAAAGGAGATAGGTAGACTCATTACTTCTTTACTCTGCGTAGGTGTTAACGCACATCGATGAGGTTCCATTTAGATAGACGCTATTGCTTTTATCAACTTTGAATATTTTGTTATAATATTCAAAACTAATTTCACCTTCACTTCAATACCAATTTAACCTGTCGACATTTTGAGATTAAAGAAAAACACGACTGAAAAGGGTCATCTAACTGTATCGATGTGAAAGAAGTTGCAAAATTCAAAGAAGCTCGTTGAGTGATCGGCAGATCTGTCGGCAGATGCTGCTTCACTTGATAAACAGATCTCCGGACTTGTCGACTGATCTCCTTTAGATCTAAACGTGATTGATGGAGCCGTCCGGATGAGGCTTGTGTTTCTAATGTAAACAATTGACATTATATGCCGGGGAGAGTCAGCTGTTTAAAGAAAACTGTTACTCGCGTGTGTATTTTTAGGACACCACGAGTATCAAAGAAGGGCTTTGCCTTAACTATAGGCTTTTAGTTTTATGTTGAACGAGCTCTTACATTTTATTCGGCTATAAAAAACTATTGTAGAAATCACGTTCTTTGAAAATCTACCTGTACCTACTATATCGGATCTGTCGTAAGCATTGGCATAATACTAAACTTTATTTTTTCCATGTTATGCTCGAACAAACGAACGATTTTCAAGCGTTCTCTATTTAGTCAGACTGTATTTTAGTTCTCGTTCGATCGGTCTGAACCTAATTTACTTCTCCAGTTAATACCAAAGGCTTGACCTAAATAGTCAGCTGCGATTTTGATAAAAGTAACGTATTGATCTTTTATGTTATTACTTATTAGTCGAAAACTTGTACATATTGACGGAGGTACCTGGCAATCTTTTGTAACGTTCCCAACTAGGAACGTGACCATTTTCTCGGGTCCTGTTTTCCTTATGACAAATTGTGACTCATTTTTCCCTCTGGTTTTGTTTAATACTACGCTAGTGGGGCACAATGTGTTACATGTTCACAGGACACAGCAACGCATATTAAAAATGGTATATTACCTTAGTCCACCATGTTTAAGGAAAAAATACAGAATTTAATTATTTTAGTTACAGCTTTTGTACTCATTTTATCATGCAAAGACAGGTAAAGAACTTACGACACACATAATGTTAGTTAGGAATTTCTGCCTTTTTCATTTTGACATAACTTTTATAGCGAAAGCAGCCATATCTATCTATTCTATACATATAGGTATATATAAATCAATTGCTGTTCGTTTACTCGTTAAAACTCGAGAACGGCTGGGCCGATTTAGCTGATTTTTGGTTTTGAAATGTTTGTCGTAGTCCAGGTAAGGTTAATACGGTGACAAAATATAAAAAACAGTAACGGGGCGAAGCCGCGGGCAACAGCTAGTAATTAATAAAAATGATAAAGAATAGTAACAAGATGAAAAATCATATCCCATGGCAAAAAGCACCCCGACGTACCAAACGTAATACCGACGTAGTATTAAAATTAGCACTAAAATCTTCATCAACCCGAATTATTGTGCACATTCTCACATTGTTATAAGGTTGTCTAACGGTCAGTTAAAACTTGACTATACCTAAGCTAGTGCCTAAGTTGCAGTATATGTATAAATGGTTACTTCATGAGATAAAAATATATCATTTTTCTCCTATCTTAAATCTCTTACACAGACAGTCTCGTATCTTTATAGTACAGACAGTAAATAAGGTGTCTCGTGAACTCGGCAACTACCCCAGTTCTGCTTTACGGCAACAACCTTTGAGCGTTGCCAAATATTATGGAGTCTTGGATGAATATTCAATTTTATAATGATAACATGTCAGCACGCCGTTTTGAGCCGGGTTAGTTATGTTTGTTTCTGCGAATGAATGTCTTTGTTCCACGCTAGTCAAATATTAAAAAAATATTTTACGCTCATTGTTATTTCGTGCTGAATTGATTTGAAAAATTTAAAGCGGTATTAATGGTAACTATCACTATATAATGTATAATATTTCATGCGAGCGAGACAGTAAAATACTGTTTCATTATTGCACACCACTCAGACTTTTACCTTTAGGTCACCTCAGTGCAGAAAATAAATGAAACATTTATATGCGTTATGGTAATGTCCACACTACTGTTGTCATGTTTCAAACGAATAATGCGGTGCTGTAAAGAGAATGTTACAGCTAATAGCTAGGGAGCTGGCGAGCAAAATTTCTATATGATCAGCACACAAGGCAGACGTTATTAATAGTAATATTTATGCCCTAAGGAACATCAAGGACCCGGTCTGCCACCATGGTGGCGCTGCATTGTAAATTTACAGCGTTTCAAAAATGTAAAAAAAAAAAGTGTGCTATATTATGTGCACACGTCTGCCTCTAGGCCTGATGATTACAGTCATCCTAGAAACACAAAAAATCGAAAAGGCAGACATCCAGGGCTCTGACTTTTGTAGTATTACATTTTTTAATTTATTTTTATGATTTAAAAAATTGTATATGATTTGCACACTTGGCAGACTTGAATTGTTCGATCAAAAACAATGAGAAGAACCACGGAAAAATAGTCTGCCATCATGGTGGCGCTGCGTTGTAAATTTACAGCGTTTCAAAAATGTA
This sequence comes from Pandemis corylana, assembly GCA_949127965.1. Lineage (NCBI taxonomy): Eukaryota > Metazoa > Arthropoda > Insecta > Lepidoptera > Tortricidae > Pandemis > Pandemis corylana. The sequence goes on along the minus strand of OX421855.1, from coordinate 6,588,369 downwards.
AAAAAAAAAGGTGTGCTATATTATGCGCACACGTCTGCCTCTTGGACTGATGTTTGAATTCCTTATGAAAACAAAGAAAATCGATGAGGCAGACGTTTAGGCCTCTGATATTCCAAAGGCAGACCGTTTGATTTTTTTACTGAATTGAATTGATTTTTTCTGGTTGGCATTGAGAAAAAATATGATTGCATAGATTTCAACTCCAGAAGTATAGTCGTTACCGTGCTTTTAGAGAATAATAATTAAACAAAATTGTATAAATAAAACTAAAAAATAACAATAATCCCATGCAATAGGTACACACGGCAATATTATCAGGTAAGCACCTACACACGCTCACGCCGTATCTATCCTGCTTACCGAATAGTTTTGCTGTATGCCTGCTGTCCCTTAATTTCGTGAATTTCAAACAGTTATACAGGTGAAAATCAGTGAGCAAAGTGTCTGCCACATTTTTTTTCGAATCCACGGAGTCATAGTGAATCGAATGGGCGCAATGAGAACCGCGTGCAAATGACTTAGTAGAGCTTTTTTTTTTACACTTTTAAGACTCCGTCCCATGATAATGCAGAGTCCTGAATGTCTGCCTCTTCGATTTTCTTCGTTTTCAAGATGATTGTGACCAATGAACTCCAGAGGCAGACATGTGCAAATGACTTAATACCCCCATTTTTTTAAGCAACTTCAATCCGCTGTAACGCGAAAACGCAGCGACATAGGACCTTAATTGATTGAACCAAATCGATTCGTAATGATTTGAACTGCACTCCACCTCGACGTGAAACGTGTGCAAATCATATACCAAAATGCTCGCCAGCTCCCTAACTATAAAGGCAAATTATATGGCAAATATAGAGGAATTGACCAACAGAGTGCTAGGTAATACGGGCCATCCGATGTGACTAATTTGTCACCAATACTAGTTTACACGCTTTAGTTTTTCCGTTATCATCCCCATACCTACATGTTTTTTTTCGCTTCATAAAAACATGCGAGTGTTTTTCACTCTGCCATTCGTTGACTAGATGTACATTTCAGATAATAATATCCGTTTTCCCAATCCTTAAATTATGATACCTGCAGCCAATCAATTACTTCTACGGTTTTTGTTCTAACGACTTAAATCACATGTTAACTCTTTTGGCTAGTGATTGCAGAAAACTTCTAGCTATCAGCAATGCGGCAAAATCATTTCAAGTGTTTATAATTTTGGGTCGGTATGATTATCTTAGTTTTTCATACGAGCAACCATATAACACTTGTACGTTATGGAGTCCCGATCGAGGTCGCAACATTTTCCAATGTCGCAACGGCCAACCTTTTAGTTTTACTGCCTAATAAAATTCGTCGAGCGCGTCAGTAATGCTAACTTTATTTGCTTATGCTTAAACACATACGGAGGATGTATAGACCTATGCTTTAATTGAGGCCTTTTACCATTCCTTCAATAGGAATGGCTTTGTTTTGAAATTCCAAGTTTAGTGATAGTTTTTGCTTATCTAAGTGTGAGTTGTACCGAGTTAGGGTGTATTGGTTTTTATACAAAACTCTTGTTTCGTTCACTGGTTTTTGTATGGAACAAAAATAATGTGACCTCAGCCATACGTTTATAATAACATTGACTGCAGCCCACGATCTTTAATGTTTCATATGTTTTCTGTAAAATATACGTCAAAGTCGTCGGTTATGTTTAGTGTCAATGCTAAAGTAACTTGGTGAAACTCACACTGAAACTCGAAATTATTGTAATTAATAGGGTTAGTACGATTACTGAAAGAAATGCCGTAACGTAATAAAGTGCTCTTTCAGAGGGAATGCAACGGGCAGTTGCTTCATTTAATGGTTCCACTACGGAGTACTTCCCCGTTCTTTCAAATAAAATAGAACAGAATGCTCTTTTGATTCGCGCACAAATCGTTTTATTTTCACTAGCTGCTCCCGTATAAACCACTCTGAAATAAAGTGACCGGTAAAAATAGATTTACGTTTTACAGTGGATATTTTATAATGTAAGTACTTTTATATGATTCCTATCTAGTGGTCATAAAATTGATCTGACATGAAAGGCATAAGTATTTTCGTGGCCTTCAATACAATATACAATAACAGAATTTTATACGTTTTCGACTTTTAGAAATCTATAAAGACGGCTTAAAAAAATATGATTTTATAAGACGTTTGATACAAATTTCACCAAAGTTATTGTGGCGTTCGTACCTAATAAAGACTTGGCCGAGGCTATTTATTTAGTCACTATCTTAACACTTGAATAATTTACAAATACGTATACCAAAACATTTGTGATATATGCAAGTATTAAGCGTCCATTCAGTATCGATACAAATCGCGTGTCGGGTCAATGTCTTTTTAATGTGTTTGATATTTTACAGAAATGGCTGTTCATTTCCTTTTGTGAGTGTTATAATAGGTACACAGAGAATTGGTTTTCGATCACGTAAGCATATTGAAGCCAAGATCATCATTAATCATAATTTACTTAACATTTTAGCGATACAATTTGTGGAACCATCTATTAAGTAGATACCTAGTTTGTGAGAGCTTGCTAAAAGCGCCAACTGAAGCAACACGCAAAACATAAATTAGCAAAATATTGTTGGTGCCATCGTTATTCACAGCCGGTTTTGCTTCGTATTAAAACTTTAGCTATTTAAATATTCTGAACATTAAAACTTTGAGTGAAATCACAGTAATTTCCTTTGCTTCAGCACCGAGTAAAAAGGTCACTCTATCTTAAGACTTGTCGGAATTTACCTCATTGCGAACTGAAATAAACACAGTAAGTAACAGAATGCGAATGATATTTTTACTCCAACTATACACCTACACAAATATTTTCATTAGTTTGCTAATTGGTAAAGCCACGAAGTGCTTCATCCGCCGTATCTTTTGCGGTATCCAAGTCGACATGATTCAAACCAATAGTTTAATTCAATCAAGTGTTACTTTGCGGCGATTCGTATTTATGAACTAAAACCAGTTACTTAGCTACTCCGCACCCACAACGCAGACTTACCACACGGAGTAACAAGGTGCATTTAGTTCATTGCTACTTAAACGGCCATGCAGACATAGTTTTTTTATATATATACTAGCTGTTGTCCGCGGCTTAGTCCCCGTCACAGCTTTTTTATTTTTTCGAATTTTTGTTTTATAAGAACCATCTTCTAATAATAACGAACACAACAAAAAAAGAATTAGCGAAATCAGCCCAGCGATTCTCGAGTTTATGCGCGACTAATAAACGTATTTCATTTTTATATAGTAGATAAACAGGGTGGCAAACGAGCTAGCGGGTCACTTGATGGTAGGTAAGTGAACACGACTACTCATGACAACGCGCAACAGCAAATAATTGCAGGTGCGTTGTCAGCCTAGGGCTAGGATGGAATGTATGTGCCAGTAATTACACCGGCTGTACTCTCCTTGCCCTAACACAGCAGCACAAGCGCTGCTGCTTGGCGGCAGGATTAGTGAGTAAGAGTGTATATTATTGTGCATACTGGTTTTGAATTTGAATTTGACACAAGCTTCTAATTTAGAATTTTGTACTAGACTTCCATATCCCAGAGTAGTAAGGACCTAGTAGTAGAGTGGCTATGTAATTGGTTTTAGTTCGTGGACATATCCATCGATATTGTTGGTAGCACAGAATATATAACTGTTAAGGTCAATTTCAACAGTACTCATTTTTTGTATCATTTCGGTGTGATCCCTTATATGTGTTTTTATTTTAGATTTTTAAATGTCAAACGATACCTTAGACTATTTTGCAAGACATATGTAAAAGGGAACCTGAAATCTTAAATAGTTTTTGAGTTATTAGAGGTCGAATTTCTAAACACACAACGGAATTATAAATGTACACCGGAATGAATGATACCTTACAACGGAATGATAAATATACACTGGGATGACAATATCAGCCCACTGGAATGAAATGTAGACCACCGGAATTAAAGTAATAAACAGGGTTCCATAATCACGTCTTTAACTAAAAAAAATATAGACAGACCTTAAGTAAGTGGCATTTTAATAGTCCTAAGAGCGAAAATTTGGTGCCGGTTGATGTTTTAAGTAGGTATTTCATCTCTTGGTAAACAACATTTCATGAATAGGTATTCATTTTGCAAACAACGTTAGGCAAATCAACGATTCACAAATTAGAAATTGCATAAAACATTGGTTACTTGAAAAAACATCATAATTATGTTGTAGAATAGATATATGAGATTATTACCGAGGAATTATGCATGTATGTATGTATGTATATAACTCTTTATTGTACATAAAACACAAGAAAAAGATGAATACAGGACAGCACACATGCACAAAGGTGAACTTATCCCTAAAAGGGATCTCTTCCAGTTAGCCTTTGAACGATTTGAATTATTTGTAAATTGATAATTTTTAGGAATGACAGGTTTGTGAAATGAATAGTTTGTAAATCGTTGTTTGTTAAAAAGTGATTGTTTGAAAAATGTTGTTTATCAAATGATGATAAACCTTCCAGTTATCAAATAATAATTGGATGCAGCATTATAAATTTATACACACAACAATATGTGTCATGTTTTCAATACTTGATAGCAATACACTACGCTTTCAAGTATCGTACAGGATTTATTATGTAATTAATAAACCTGAGGTAATATTTTGTATGTATGTATGTTTAATGTATGTATAACTCTTTATTGTACATAAAACACAAGAAAAAGATGAATACAGGATAACACACATGCACAAAGGCACATTACATTATTACATTGTACATTATTTTGCTGATATTTTATCTCCAGTTCCTTTATTTACGTTGAAATAGTTAAAAAATTATGAAAATGAGACTTTTTGAGGTTAGAATTTTGTTTACCAAATAGGACAGGTAAGAATGACAATACCTTACATAGACAGACAAAGATAAAAATTATTCTGTCTTTAGTATTTATTGTGTAGCTGCGAAAGAATCCTATATCGTATGTGAAAATCAACTGTTTAGCTATCACGGTATTCACGGTTCATGAGATTCACCCTGGTGACAGACAGACAGACGAACAGTAGTCTTAGTAATAGGGTCCTGTTTTTGCCCTTTGGGTACGGAAACCAAATTTTTAAACCCTTTTTGTAGCGCCCCTTGATGGCCTACAAGCGTAAATTTTATCTAAGAACATGAGCTGTGGTACAATAAAATAAGTTCAGTATTTTAGAAATTATGCTGCGGAACCATTTCATAATAATAAAGTGAAGCTACATTTGATGTCATTCCGGTTTTACTACACCGGAAACACCGGAATAAATATGGTGGAATGAGAAACTCGACATAAAAATAAATATTAAAAAAAAAGTAAGCCTCGTGTTCTTAAACTAATTAAACTCTTGAAATCAGGACTACATTAGACGTCACATATATAAATTTAAAAGAAAAGTGATACAAAATATAAAAGTTATGACTAACTCCGGAATGAAACTTTTTTTGTCCCCACACCATGGCGATGAGAAATACTCATGTTTTGCTCGGAAACGTTCGTCGTTACACACGTCTACTCTCGCCGAGCGCCGCAGTTCGACTATCGCTCGGGGTGCGCGGGAGACGGAGGGGCTTAAGGGTCAAACTCGGCAAATAAATCGTTCCCAAAATTTGCCCGCGGAATGAGACCGTGTCTCCGGACAAATGTATATGCACATATTCAGAGGTTTACAAATGAGGTAAAAATCAGGTGATGTGCTTTTTTTGTTACCTGTTTATATGGTAATAAAACAAAGGTAATTTTTTTTTTGTCACGCATAGTGTTCGACTTATCCAGCATTTTGTAACTAAAACCGGCTCCGGGACAACCCACCTCGATGAGAAATACGGTCTAAATATATTTTTTTAAATGATTAAATAACATAATATTTTAATTTTAGCTGTTGCCCGAGGTAGACAATAGGGGGCTGTTTCCTAAAAAAAATAGTTCTACATTATCAAAGCCTTCTGCACCTGCGTTTTCAGTCTTGCCATCAAAATTTACTGCTTGGGAAATTGACCCTAAAACGCTTCGTGGTCTTACCCTAATCGCTCGAGAAATGTGTTAGAAGAATAATGCAGGTTTTTCGTAGTCAGGTGTATAGCTATAATTATATTAAACGATCTTTCTCTCACCGCATAAATGGGTCACGCAATGTTGTGCCTCTCAAGATTTATTTTTTATGTTATAAGAGTGACGATGGATCACTTGCAGCCGGTAAGGAAATTCTGATGTGAGCCACTACGGGTTCAGGATTTACTTTCCTTTATCGTATGCCAGTCACGAGTCTATTTTTTTTTGGTTTCTCCAAGGCACTCGCATTTTTTCTCATCTTATTTATGTTAGCGAACTTGTTAATACGAAGCATAATAAAATTTACGAAATGTTTCTCTCTAGAATGTATACCTATTTGGACCTACTCGTTGCGGTATATGCGGGTGTTAGTAGCAAAGCCCCGAAAACGAACTGTTTAGTCTTTATTGTTAGAGCCCATTGGGAAAGCAATAATTCTGTCGTCAAAGTCCACGATGAGGATGAGTTATGACGCTAGTCACGTAAGTTTGAACTCATTGCCAACTTTGTGCCAAACTAATAATTCATAATCGTCTCTTGTCACGTTCTGTTCGCTTATGAGTAAATGAAAATAGAAATATATACCTGCCTTTTATCGTATCATGACATTTATTTGACTCTCTTTGTACCTTAATTTCGCCATTAACCTGCGTTTATTTGACTTTTGTACGCAAACATAAAAATGCTGGGCTTCTATTGGCATTTGAATACCTTCTTTATTTTGGCGGAAAAGAAAATGACAACAAAGGGAAACAAAGAAACCCTGGCATCGGCGTCACGAGCTATTTCTTTTAATGCCGATTAGGCGCGGATATTACACCCACCGACTTCAGTGGCAGGTTTTTCGCATTGTTATTTATTTGTTTGAACGATGGGAGTCACTGAAATGCCACGGGCTGTGTATGCATAGGTAGCAACATGAGTACATCGTCTTTCCATTTTCATCATCCCGCTAAGCATTTTTACACCCGTGCGTTTTAACTCTTACAAAAAAAAAACACTAATACACTCTAATGTAGAGTTTTTGTTACAGGTAACAATGCCTAGGTTTAGCGGTAAAGATGGCCTCACGGACAAACGCCAACTAGAGTGGGAAGCTGCAGTGGAAGCCGTCATCAGGGACATCACTGCTCCTATACCGAGTCAACAAAAACCCCCCATTGTCCAGATTGTCATATACGAATCGTCTGTTTAGTGACTAATTAATTATGTAAGAATGACGGGAAATGAGGTATTCTTGTGTGCCGTTTGACGCGTTATGATTGCGAGAATAATGCGGAACACGGAAAGGTTGTTCCTACGTGACATCTTGACGGACATTAGTTGAGGTTATTATGACGCGAACTTCACTGTAATGTGTAAATAAATACTCTGCCAATTTATAAAGTCCTCTTTTATGACGTATGGTTCGCTGGAATGGCAATGGTAATAGTGAAGTCGCCTGTTAGAGCATTTAAAAATGAATTCGGATTCTTACTAATTTTCGATCAATTTTTAGTATTTGTGTTGAAACTAGCAATTTTAATAAACATGGCCTGAAATAATTTCTATCACACAGTATTATTCTCACTACCAAATTAGCATGAACAAATGAGAAAATACTTTTAAAATATGTCAATGTCAAATCCATTTCAGTAGGTTAAACTTCGAAAACAAAAGATTGTTGATGAAATATGTACACAAATGAATATGAAATGATTATTATGTATATCCAGTCAAGTTAAAGATGCTAAGAAATAGAACAGATATCCCATTGTCATTGGCATTGAATTGTTATTCGACCCTACGGCGCTTGACATGATTAACACTGGCCCGAATGTTCAAGGTCGGAGGGTCTTTAGTTTCGTCAAATGCAAGTGGCTAAAAATAAATGTATACATTCCTAACAGTTACATTGACTATTTTCGAAGACGAAATCAAATGAATTGGAGAAAATTATAGTTATGAGTACACTCATTACGATACCAATTTTAATAGAGTTAGGCAACTTTTATTATGCGTCAACGCGTCATCACATAATTAGCCAGAACAGAAGCTTTGAGTTGCCTTTTAAGTATGGATTTAACTGTTGACGATTAAAACAGTGACAGAAAATTGCCACTTTCGTGCGTGATAACGTGCTAAATGCAAAGTGACGCGGTTCTATGAACATTATTATACTAATAGTTAACGTCATTGTTTTGTTTGGTTTTCTGAATGATGATTTTTTGTTTGGCAGAAAATACAAAATATGACATGCGCTAAGTCGCTACGATTTTAAATAATATACTTTTAGATTCCAGAAATAAAACAAAAACGAACCTGATTTTGCCTACAATACAATACAATACAAATACTCTTTATTGAATACCACAAATCAGTACAAAACAATACAGAAACAAAGAACAATGTAGACAATAGGCGGTCTTATCGCTTGCCTAATGCGACATGATCGACCTTTATTAATACTTAAGGAGGAAAAGATCGCGATTGTATTTGAGGTCTTGAGGATCGAAACCTTGCTTAAAAGGCAAATGCCTGCGAATTAATATCTAATAAAAAGACGATTGAAATGCTTATGCATTTCATTAAAAACTGACAGATGAAATCTGTAATTTATGTATATATTTATGGATATTCTTCGCTTTAATAGATATGAGGTTAACAAACACACAGTAGGCTTATATTTCTCATCTTTGATCTCGTCTCGCACACCATCCCTAAATTATCGGGGTCGTAGCTCATAGCAGATTACCTTCGAGAGCTTTAAACCCAGGAGGTTTACCCAGCAAACATGCGAGTTTGTTATATGCAAATCGAGAATATAAATCGTTACGTTAATGCTCTGCGGATCAAACTTTACTACTGCCACATGTATAATGATAATGATCAATATTTTGTGGTCACATTTTATACTTCAGACTTCAACTTTTAAACTTACCGGGTGATTATGATTCTATGCGAAAAATATAACCCTTAAATCTGACCGTGACTATTGAAAAGCTAAGTGAGAGTCATTTTTCGTAGTCAGAAAAAAGGATAGGTAGGTAACTTAATTGTTATTTTTTTGGTACGGCATTCTATCTTAAGTGTTAATTTATTTCTGATCGCTCTTCAATTAGTGTGTGCTTGTGGCCAGGTATGTGAGTCGACTGTACATAAGACATTACACGTGTCTCGCTCGTCAAGTAAAGCATTGTTATCCCATTTTATATTATAACTCATTAATTACAGTAGCTACGCATTGTAAAATACAAACTTCGGTTAACGGCCCGCCCACCACTACGAGCAACTGGTTATATGTATGGTTGCAGTTAAACATCGTTCGCCGATCGCGCGTAGTCGTGGCTGGGTCGTTAGAAGCGAAATCCACTTTGTCATAGTATAATTCGTATTTTACGGCTTTAAAAAAATCCTGTATTTTCGTATTTTCAAAGACAAAATTTAATGGTAAGAAACGAAACGTAATGTTCAGAGTTATGGAATACTTAAAAAAATGCATTCAGCTGCGTATAAAAATAATTTTCCAATAAAAAATTGTTTTCCAATGTGTTGTTTCAATTTTAGTAATACTTAAGACTATAAGACTCGGGTTTCCTTTAGTTATGAAAAGATTTTATGAAATATGGCTACAATTAAGTTAACAACTGAAGGAAAAACAAAAGCTACTATTGAAAATATATCCTCTTACAGTATTTTCAGTGGTGTAATTTATTGTACGCTGTTTTAAAGCGTAATGTACTGGAGTAACATCGGAAATAAATTTTAAGACTGTCAGACAGGACGGTTACATTGTGGCGCAAAAGCTTTTCGATATAAATTGTCCAACCCGACAGCACCTAAGGTTCTCCTTCCATTAGTCAACTCCAGATAAAAGCTATCAGCACAACGCTATAACGGATAAACGGATATAGCACCCAGGAGTCTAGAATCCGCTGAGTAACTCGTTGAATCACATTACTCAAGAAACTGCTAGAAACATCATTCCCTGTATTACTCACGGCACTCCAGCCATCAAAATCAATCGCCAGAAACAAAACAATAACTCAATTTGAAAATAAATAATGCGCCGATACATTTTGTTATTTTCTAGGAACATATTGTGGTAATGCTACGCACTGTTCCTTGTATTTAGATTTTATAGAGCAATAAAATATATCTCGATGTTTGTGTAATATCATAATTTATTATGTAAACGCTACCAGCCGGCTCATGCGTTTGAGTGGCGAAACAGACGAGTATAAAACATTGTCGAAGAAATAAATGAGCTTGTTAATAATTCAACTAACAGAATGGGTACTTAGCGTTGATATGTAAACGATAACACAAGTGTTTTTTAATTGAAATAGTAAAAAAAAGTAATCACAACACGCCAAGTCAAAATCGAGATGCAAATTAAAATAAATTACAACTTTACTGGTAGATACATCGTTTGATATATAAAATTAACACACTTTAATAACTTTTTCAACACACTTGCTCGTAAATTGAGTCTTATTGCACTGCATTTAAGCTCATAATTGAGCTTATTACGCACAAGTGCTGTAATATATTACCGCACGTGTGCGGTAATATATATATTTTTTAATCTCAGCAAAAAGTTCAGTTATCTATAGGAACAAGGAATATTTTCGTGAATATTAAACTATTTTAGGGAAAAGATGATAAATAAACATTTAATTTTGACAAATTATTCATTTTTATCTAAAACTGAACATAATTTGCAATCTCAGGCATTGATTAATTATTTTTTATTATAATTTTAATATTAGGCTGTTTAGCAGTCTGTGTCAGTGTCTTCGTCACGCGCGTGCTAAGTGCACAGCGCGCATGCGCGAGTGCTGCGCGCGGATTGGCGCGGAGAAATAATATCAACCGCCATTTTTCACTGATATTGTTGATTCAGACTTTGTTATTTTATTACTTTAAAAATTACGAGTTCAAGTAATAAAGAAATGTAGTGTCCGTCGCTGGAAATACTAAAATATGTTCGGACAATGTTCGGACAGTTATATCAGTAAGAAATCCAAGGTGTTAATTACCAAATGATAAAGTAAAGTTCTAAAGCAGCTCCAGGTAAGCAATGTCTGGTAACAAAGGTAAACTAAAGTTCTTAAAGTCCTTTTATTAACTAAATTTTATTTATTTTTCTCGCAAATGTGTTGAAAAACGTCGTATGCGACGCGTGTGCTTTGGTAATTACACATCTCGGCTCTCTTACCCGCGCTCGCTCTCGCTCGCGCGTACAATACGCCTCGTGTGTAATTACCAACATAGCACACTTGTATCATAATGTACTATTTCAACACAGTTGCTCGTAAATTGAGTCTTATTGCACCGCATTTAAACTCATAATACAGCTTATTACGCACAAGTGCTGTAATAATATTACCGCACGAGTGCGGTAATATAAACTTTTTTTTAATCTCAGCAAACGGTTCAGTATCAATAGGAACAAGGAATATTTTCGTGAATATTAAACTATTTTAGTTTAAAGATGATAAATAAACATTTCATTTCGACAAATTATTCATTTTTATCTAAAAAGGGACCATAATTTGCATATTTAAGACATTGATTAATTATTTTATTATAATTTTAATACTAGGCTGTTTAGCAGTCTGTTGTCAGTGTCTTCGTCACGCGCGTGCTAAGTGCACAGCGCGCATGCGCGAGTGCTGCGTGCGGATTGGCGCGGAGAAATAATATCAGCCGCCATTTTTCACTGATATTGTTGATTCAGACTTTGTTATTTTATTACTTTAAAAATTACTACTTCAATTAATAAAGAAATGTAGTGTCCGTCGCTGGAAATACTAAAATATGTTCGGACAATGTTCGGACAGTTATATCAGTAAGAAATCCAAGGTGTTAATTACCAAATGATAAAGTACAGTTCTAAAGCAGCTCCAGGTAAGCAATGTCTGGTAACAAAGGTAAACTAAAGTTCTTAAAGTCCTTTTATTAACTAAATTTTATTTATTTTTCCTCGCAAATGTGTTGAAAAACGTCGTATGCGACGCGTGTGCTTTGGTAATTACACATCTCGGCAATTGTGCAATTACCAACATAGCACACTTGTATCATAATGTACTATTAGCTTATTGTTTTGCTAATAGCAATTTTATTGTAAGTAACAAAGTAGATAGGTACTGAAGAAATCAAATATTTTTCACTTTCATTGTTTGTACCTTCCAACGTTTACTTACTCCCATCAAGTATGTTACTAGTTAGCCTGACGTTTCGAGTGAAGCGGGTAAACATTATCATGCTTGGCTTTAGACTGACAGAATGTTATGGAATTTACACAACACGAGTTATGCATCGACTTATATGTGTTTCTTTAAACATCCATAATTATTAAAATCATCATCACTATCACTATCACTACATAGTATAAAACAAAGTCGCTTTCCTCTGTCTGTCTGCCTGTCTGTCTGGCCCTATGTATGCTTAGATCTTATACACGAGAGACCCGTGTATCTTATTTTTATAGTTATGTTTGGTAAAGTCAGTTAGTTCAAATAAAAAATAGCTCAGTAAAAGTAGAATTTTGAAGCTTTGAGTGCCAACCCGCACTATGTCATGCGGAAAATAAAACACCAATCTATATAGTAAAAGAAAAAGTGTGCCTGGTACAATATTTTGTCTGGATTATTTTTGCAGTATTGTACACTTGAATACTATTGATACTGGCTGTACGTACAGGTAGGTATCCTTCAGTTGTTATTCTATTTCAAGAAGATGCTGCTGTGATGTGTTCGTGTCAGTGAGTCATTTCCTGTTTGAGGTTTCAGTCAAGTCAGCTTCCAATTACCACTAGAATGTCAGCAATGACGCGCTTTACTATAAATACGTCAAAAATAAACGAAGTAGTGTTGATAAATAAATAAAAGATGTGGGATGTGACCGGATACGACGAGTCTTTCGTAGGCCGAGAATCATTGAAGCTACGTATAACAAATTTAACATGTCGGTAGTCCCACGCACAAGTGCGTGCTGCACAGTCCATTTTTGTCCTCTTTTCTACGCCAATTTAAGTTCACCATAAAGATAGAGGTCCACTAATCAAAGAGAGACTGATCACTCAGTAACAAGACTAAAAACAAATGGGAATTAAATACTCGTTAGTATCATAACAGTGGTCAGCTTCACTTGCATACTTTTAAGGGTTGCGTCCCATGTGTCGGAAAAACGCCCGTTATTTCATCTGTGAGTTTGTAATCACAGCAATTTGTGACCCATTTCATACTATTGAAATTGTTTGTAGAATTTGACTAAAAAAGAGTAACTCTTAAAATACAGTCACAGCAGTCAATTCTAGCCCTTACACCTAAAGGAGTGTGATGCTGACTGAATAAACCAGAATTTAGAAAATGCTTGTATGATTTCTAAAATATTTTAATGTAATTTCATCGTATAAGCGTTCGATCTCCCTCTGAAAACCCCTCATATTTGCACTATCTATACTTACACATTTTATTATTTAATTTTCCAACGATACCAGATCATTACTAGACAACTTTTGAGTTCAATGAACTTGCAGTGTCATCGAAATTGACTACACAAATTGATAGCCTGCAAACGGTAGGGCAAGATAATATTGGGCGTGCCCATGCATGATTCGCACTTATGTTATCGTCCACTGTAATGAACAGCTTGAAACGTAGCTAACTCTCTTGAGTCACGAACTTCGATACTGATGCAGAAAGTGTATGAGGATAAGCTACACATAAATTAACTTCTGCAGTAGGTATTTAGATAACATTATGGTTCACTCTACGAAACTATTCGGGAGAGATTGCAAGTTTAATATCTTTGTGCATAAAGTTTGCAAAATTCTTTGATGTACCTCTATCTATATGTATGAAATTTAGTTTGAAAGAAGCAGAGAATGAGTCAATACGTTATACAAAGGTTGCATTCATAGTGAGAGTGTATCGATTTTTTTGAGTGCACCCTAGTATCTATCTAAATATCAAATACGATGTCTGCTAACTTTTAAGTCTCGGTGCTATTTTATAGCTGTAGAACACTAGTAATTTGAAAAGAAGTACTTACTATGCTGAAAAATGTTTGCCTTTACTAAGATCTGCATAAATTATGCGCGATCGCGATATCGGTGGCGTATAATTTAATTCACGTGCCTGCAAGCTACAAAGCAAAGGTGTAATCAGTATGCCATACTGATACTCAACGCAATTGTTTTCCTTACGTAGCTACTGCGATCGTGGAAACCAAAGAACGTCCTAATGGATATTACGATGCTGACTTTTGGGAATACGAGGGTGATGATTTGTCAAAGCGACGGCATTCAGATTTAATGCCGTGGCCGGTGACACACCCACGTAATTCGGCAAGCTTTCGACCCAATTTGTAAGTGTGTCAATTGGGACGAAGCGATGCATATGCTAAAGCAGGGATTCTTTGACAATTAGCTACTCTGAACCCTTTTAAAGGCACTATTACAAGGAACCAATTATCATCAAGCAACTTTTACTCATTGCACTGCAATCGAGAGGATATTCGATCGGAACGGAATCCCCAGTGATCCGCAGAACTCACTTTAGAAATAAAGTACTGACTTTGTCTCGAAATGGACGACGTGGGAAGTCTAGGATGGTAGGTGGTATAAGGTGGTATAAGGAGAAGAGGTTACATATTTGAGAGGAGCTGAGTGGTATTTCTTTTTAAGATAAGGAAGGAACGAGAGAGTAGGTCACCTGGTAGTAAATGAACACCGCTGGCGATACCTACAAGACCTGAACATTAACTGGTTTCTAAAACATTTATCAGCGTTTGCTTTGCGTTATACATTACTTGTTAGGTAGCTTAAATGCCACAACGTTACTGTACCTAAAAAGCTATCAAGTCATTTACTTTGAATTATAAGTTTTTTCGTCCCTCATCATTCTGTTCGACCCTATTCCTTAGTACTCACGTCTAAATTCAGAACGAACAATTCTGGCATGTAAACTTATGCCGCGTTTACACGCGCTTAGTGACTAATGCTTATCTATATCCTCTTATATACTATGAGCAAGCTCAGAGTGACCAAGCGTGTTAGAGTTCCTGGTGAGCAGTAGATGTTCCACGGGAGTTTGTAATTGTTTCGTACAGACACATCATTCAAACAGATGACGCTTGACGACAAAAAATAAGGGGTATAAAGACATGATATGTGTATGTGTGTATGTATTAGTACCTAGAGACTTTACGGTTTAGTTTTAAAAATTCAATCGTTAAATCTGGGTTAAGGACAGTTCCAAAAATTTCGACACTTCTTAATGTTGGGTTATCAGTTATTTATATAGGTTACCTCTAATATTATTTTCTAACGGTCTTTTACAGCTATACTTGTTTACCTACCTTACCTATTACCACTAATAACAAACACTAAGCTCGTATAAACCCGGCGCTTAATGTCGCGTTGCGTCAAGAGGTATTCCAACGACACTCTTTGCTCAGAATAAATAGCTCTCAAAATTGTTTTCGCCAGTGATTGATGATTTGCTTTTAAATAGAACAACTCCATTTTACAACACTTAGTTTAACTTCTTCGCCGCGTAGGGCTTATTTTTCGAGCTCTCTTATTTATTATCCTTGAGAAAGTATTATAGCTTATCTGGTTACTGACCTTTGTATCTTTGGGACAATGCTGTACTTCTATTTTTAATCACTTCCGGCACGGCTAGCGCAACTACGCGCAAGAATTGTGTCGCGCGCGAGAGAAACTACTCGTCTTTTTCTTACTGTACGTTCTAAAACGAGACAGGTAGTTTATCTCGCGCGCTCTTGGTGCTAGACGTGAAGAGATGAAAAAAATGTGGAAATAGATTTCTTCAAGTGTTAAAATTATAAGGTAAGTAATAAATCCAGCAGTACTTCGACGTAAAAACTAAAAAACGGTTAAGTGAACTTCAAAACAAACGATCAACACAATTCGTGTGAGCAATAACAAAGCAAGATTAATGGCATATGCTATGCCAAATAAACGTTCAACATTAAAGCAGGTGCAAATAGAGTGTATTTGTATTATTGCGCTAACTAGAGCGGATAGGTATAGTATGTGGACAGTCAAGGGCATATGTACGGTACCAAAACACCTTTATGCGACAAACAATAAGGTCGGAGATACATTATATTTGACGTTTGGCTGTATCGATATTTATGCCTCCGACTGTACCTACAACCCAGCGAACTAAAATCTACACCATTATAATATGTATAACGAGAATAAAACGGAACATTAAAGATTCTTGAGAAAAACTACTCTGGGGCTAATAATCGGGAACGTGGACAGAATATAATACACCGGTTTTTAGAGTTTTTGTTTGTGTATGCATGTATGTTTATGCTAATCTTGGAATCAGCAGAACGGATTTTCGTAGTGCAACGTATCATAATTATAAGCTTGACTTTGTCTGGCTCAAAACAAATATTTGCCCTTTAATGTTTGTGTTTCTGTACCTACCTTATTACAATACCTTCCATACATCCGACTCATACCTAATTACAACAACTTCCCGAAATCCAATTTTGATAAAAGATAAAGCTTACTTGCGTACCAACAGTCTAAAAACAATTGAAATGTATTCTATTAACATTTTTAATATGACTTGAATGATTATTCTTAAATATCTTTATTACACTGTTTTTTTCTGATGAAAAAAGTATGCTTAGTTGGTTTGGTCACGTAGAGCGGATGGATGAAAGTAGACTAACTAAACAGATCTATATAGGGATTGTGAATGGTTAAGGTGGGAGGGGAAGGCCTAGACGGACGTTCCGAGATCAAATAGGACACGTTTTGGAAAAAGGTCAGGTCAGGAGTACCCGAAACCGACGAGCATGTATGAAGAGATTGATGAATGTGGATGAAGCGAAAGAAGTATGTCAGGATCGTAGCAAGTCGAACAAAGTAGTCTCTGCCTACCCCTGTGGGAAAGAGGCGTGATGGTATGTATGTATGGAAACATTTGTCAACTAAGTATGATTTAAAAATCGTAAAAAAGTTTAAAGGGCCAATTAGTCAAACTAACCCGACCACATGCTGAAATATTCTGGAACAATTTTAGGAAACCTTGTATAGGTAGGTATGTGTTAATAGCTACACACCATAAAGGTACTAGAAACACAGGAATTGTTAAATTGGTATGGATAAGGTGGATTATCTCGCGTTCCTGGCTTACCGAACCGGGATTTATCAAGATATACGGTCATCTCCCGTTTCCCGTCATGCATCATAACGATAAGGTAGGAATTATAGAGGTTACTTACTCGGGAGCTCGCACTGAAAGTATATTTTACAATCGGGTAAGTGGACGAACAATTTTATATTTTGCCTGATGTCCACCTATACGCCCTTAAAAACATCTTTACATTTATTAAATAACTTAACACATAAAATTATTCTCGTTAATAAAATTATTAAGAATAGTATAGTATGTCCCTCGCCGCTATGACGTCCATAATTTGAAGAATATGAATTTAAAACGAATATGATGGGACCAGGAAAAAACTACATTAAGTAATAAATAATTTACGTAAGACATACGTAATATCCAATTTGCTTTTATACAATTGTTCATAATTACGGAATTTTACCATACTCCAAACCCATTCTTTTCTAAGAATCCTTTCCGTCTTTTTCCACATTGCTGATTCAATGTAACCTCGGCCCTCACGCTAAGTCAAAAAGCTGATACTACATCGGATTTTCTTCTTATTTGTAAAGAATGGGCTACTCAAGGGACCAACAAATCCGTTGAGTGAATGAGTCTTGGTCGCCGCATCTCGAGCTTTATCGTTATTAGAAATGAAAATTCATTATGCACGCATTAATAAGGAAGCTTTTGAAAAGAGCTACGTTCTACATGGGATTTTTTCATACCGGTTATTTTTGGTTTCATTAAGTCTTGTACGGTATGATGAAGATCAATTTTCGATTCACGTTAAGCAAATGCAGTGAGTATTCGAGTTAAATATTGGTCGCGAATGTGGAAAAAACCGCTTGTTTCCCGTACATAACCAAGTTACCCTTGGGTCACCCCTAAGCCGCGAACATGTTTATTTTAATTTAGAAATAATCTTTATTTTACCTTAGAATGTCCTGGTAATGTAAAATAGTTATGTACGGGAAACAAGCGAATAAAATTTGTAATGTCGCTGATCCCTGGGACTGGCTCAAGCTTCGTGTTTCTGTTGGTTTCTATGAAAACTGAAAAATAATTAGATTTTAATAACGTTTAAGGTGGATGGTAGTTTAAAACAAATCAAGGGTTACTAAACACTTAATTATTGGTTAATGTTAATTGCAGCTTAGTAATTATACAAACATTAATTGGTATATGTAAGTCAATCTAGTATAATGTAGTTGTGTAGGGACATAATTACTTAATTGTAATGACTTATAATCTAGTTTCAGTACACATTTACATTTCGAATTGAAACATTCCTCAATTCACTATTAAAATGGGATCCCGCGAACTGGCGTTGTTTGATGCTCATTTAGAGAAGGCAAATAAAGTATTAAGATATATAGGTTTGCAAACCGCTGACGAGGAAAGCAATCAAAGTTTTATGGAGCGAGTATTGAGCAAGAAGTTCTTTTGGTTTTTCAATATCATGTTATATTCCGAACTGTTGGGTGAGCTGGCATGGTTCGTGGAAAGAGGAATCAAGGGAAGCACCTTCATAGAAGCCACATACACGCTACCCTGCGCCACGCTATGCTTTCTTGGCTCTGCTAAAACTTATTACAGAATAAAATACGGTGACCACATCAATGAATTGATATATACGCTACGAAGACTGCAAGGCACTGCATCCGAATCTGGCATATGCAACGATCCAATCGCGTACGAAGCCATTCGTAAAATTGTGAAAACATTAGGCCTAGCGATTAAAGCTTTAACCATTTTCAACACTTGCGGCCTGATTGCTTTTTTATTAGGTCCACTTGCCCTAATGGGATTTATATACAAAACTACGGGAGTCATGGAGTTGAGATTTCCTTTTCTTATTTTGTATCCATTTAACCCGTTTGATTTGAGACTGTATCCCTTTGTATATTTACATCAAATGGTTGGAGGTAGGTAACAGAATTTAGTAGGTAATGTGTTAACAACTACTTTTCGTGCTTCCAGTGTCTTAATCCTCTAAATTATTTATTCTTGATTACAGGCGTGTTTGCCGTTTATACGATATTTGGCCCAGACTGTCTTTACTATCTTTTCTGTACTTTTGTTCAAGTACAGTTCTGTTCTCTCAAATATGATTTGGAGAGAATTGTACCGGACCGTTCCCGTTTACGACTAAAAGCGGATAAAGACGCTTATAGAAACAAGTTTCTGGCGTGTATCAAACGTCACAAGGAGCTAATACGGTTTGCTATAGGCTTTTCATTCATTAAAATACACTAGGACATGCATGATATTATGTTTCAAATTGAATTATTTTTGTTAATCTAGAACTACTCCATAGAGCCTTATTAGTCGCTTTGGGAGTTCCACTTTGCTCATCCCAAAAGAATAATACGGTAATAGAACAATAACTATGATAGAAATGCAACTAAAAAAGGTCAAATTTTACTTGCGAAAATATATTTTTAGGGTAGCTCCCACCTTAGTTACACTATTACGACTCTATTTCATCTGGTTCTATGTCCGTATCTGTGTTTGCGATTACTTGTCCGAGCTATGCTCATCGATTCAGTTGACTTTTTGTAATCTATTTATTTTACAGATGTGTTAATCTAATTGAACTCATATTTTGCAAGTCCGCGTTGTTCAATTTTATGTCAAGCTCCCTGCTGTTATGCCTTGCTGGCTTTAAGGCCGGGTATTCCTGCGAAAGTAGGCATTTGGCGCTGTCAAGACCGCGCGTCAAATACATCGCGCGGGCTCAGCGGCTGTGAACTCTCATGACCCGGCAGCGTCACAGTAAAGAAATAAAACTTTATTTTGACTTTAGTAACGCATTTATTATGATCAATTTTTAGTAACTACCTAATTAATATGAATTTGAATAAATAGGTAATAAAAGAATAATTAATAGTCAAACTTACAGTAGAATGCATTATAATTAAAACCGCAGAATTACAAAAACCCTGAAAAATCCTTATTTAATTAGATATTTTGTTACTATGGGCCTCAAATGCCTGAAATAATTGGTAGGTACATTATTATTTATCTATGAAACAACCAATATTGAACTAAAGAAACATGTGTCTCAATACATACCTAGGGTGCTTTGGGGTAATTGCGAAATTGGGTATATTCCGAAAGTTTATAATAAATACCAAACGCCGCGATATTCTCTTACTGGCTACATTGCTTTAGACACCATTGTTATCGGCTTTGATGCTCCAATCGCCGTTCGTCGCTGCTAGCGTGAGTGTGTGAGCAACGTGTCATCTCGACAGACAAGTGGTTTTCGCGCCTTTTTGGGTGATTCGCAATAACCCCAACACTCTTTTCTCGGAACCCAGGTAAGTTACTAAAATAATTGTTTTTTAGTATTATAGATTGTCGTTTTTTACTAATGATTGCAGGGAACACGAAGTCCGAGTGATGTTTTTATTTAGTTTTGGAAATACCCCTCTAGGGTTATCCAGTTCATTACGGTGAAACTAAAGCACACACGTACGGGTAACAATAATTCGAATAACAAACTTAGAGTACCAACATAAGCTGCACGCAAAACTAGATCTAGGGTTTTAGTCTTCGTCATCTACACCCTGTATAAACATAACACAAATAGATAAAAATTAGCATGATCTCTTAAACAAATCGAGTAAGGCGCATTGGGGTAATTACGATAGAAATTTTGACGAGTTGAGTATATGACATCATTTCATTGAAAAAACCACTCTATTTTTAAATTTTCTGCCTTTATTTTCATAACACTTGAAAATTGGTGAATAGACTTATGGTTAGTAGACATAACACACAAAAATACGCTATTGTTTCCTTTTTATGCATATTTATTGTCATGTCTCCCGTTTTTGGACATTTGGGGGAAATACGAAATATGGCCGGGTAATTCCGAAATAATTGAAAAGTAGACCTTACTACTTATAAACTGATAGTTTATACTTATTTTTCATTTTTGTAATTGCCCCTTACTTATAATATTTGTAACTTTGTTAAAAGTTTCGCTTTTACGGTCATTTCGAATAGATTACTTCGGATTTACCCCGGTAAAAGGAAGTGGTTCTCAACATTTCTTACAGATACGTATTATTTTAAGTAATAAAAAAACTCATTTAACTGAGAAATAACTTTATTGTTTTACAAAAAACTTAAACGTAATAGAACCACGGCCGTAGCCAAATCTTGAGACGTGTATATATTTTTATTCTAATGCTGACATACATTCGAGGCATAATGACCCTGAAAAAGAAGCCGCTGGTGATTAATTTGGTACAATATTATATACTAAATTTATTCTTCATTCTTCAAATTCTTTATCTTAAATACCTAGTTTGAGAACCACTGGCCATTTCTATGAAAATATTAGGTTGGGTTATATGTATATCGTAATAACCCCAGAGGGGTATTTCCGAAACTAAATAAAAAAATCACTCGGACTTCGTGTTCCCTGCAGTCAATAGTAAAAAACAATAATCTATAATGCTAAAAAACTATTATTTTAATAACTAAGGTGTTGGGGTTATTGCGAATCACCCAAAAAGGCGCGAAAACCACTTGTCTGTCGAGATGACACGTTGCTCACACACTCACGCTAGCAGCGACGAACGGCGATTGGAGCATCAAAGCCGATAACAATGGTGTCTAAAGCAATGTAGCCAGTAAGAGAATATCGCGGCGTTTGGTATTTATTATTATAAACTTTCGGAATATACCCAATTTCGCAATTACCCCAAAGCACCCTATAAATCGTTTCAGTCTTCATCTTTTTTTTATATGAATAGGAAGGCAAACGAGCAAGTGGGTCACCTGATGGTAAGTGATCACCACTGCCCATAGACACCCGCAACCCCGGAGGGATTGCAGATGCGTTGCCAACCTAGAGGACTAAGATGAAATGCCTCTTGTGCCCGTAATTTCCCTGGCTGCCTTACTCTCCACACCGGAATAAAGCAGAGCAAGCACTGCTACTTAGCGGCAGGATTAGCGAGTAAGATGGTGGTAGCGATCCGGACGGACCTTGCACAAGGCCCTACCACCCGCAAAGCTTGTTAAATATACCTACCCGGTATATTTGGGTTGTTTATTACAGCGGCAATGTCCTTGTCTGTTTCTTGAGGTTGCCCCAGTGGCCTACACTAAAAAGTAAAGGAGTAATTGTATTTACTTACTTAGTTACTTTACCTTTTTTAAACGGCAGGCAGAGGTACCGATATAGACAAAATATGCATTGTCAAAAATCGTAGCGATCTTCAGTTTTTATACTGATATTTTTATACTATGGCACTATGGCCGTAATTTTAAGCATAATATTTTTATAAATTATCTACCAATCAGAAATGGAGATAAAATAAAATATAATTTAACTTATTCAATTTCGATATGTTGTCGACAATATTATATTAATATTTACTTACTTCGTCACTTATCTTTGGAGTGCATTCTTTTTATTTGTTATTTTTATAGCTTTGCACGACTTTTTTCGTTTGCGTTGTTTATTGCCCATCATAAATAACTTTCAACAATTATATAAATTCGTCAAAAACTGCGTCTTTGGTGCACGAAACTGTCGCGGATAAAACTGACACAGGTCCGTCGTCCGCAAGCGCCAGCGCGCGACTGATCGGGCTTGCCGAGGCTCCGCGCTCGCACATTTTGTAGGTATTTGGACATAGTAATTAAGATAATCATTTTATCTGTTCAAACTCTGCGATTTTGTCTACAAATATGTAATGGCTTTAGTTTAGTACAAAATTTTAATTAAAAATGTCAATAGTTTAGTCATAATATTGAAAATGCTTTACGAAAAGAGGTAACTTTGGATTTTTTTTCTATCGAGTCAAGTTCATTAGATCGTGTAACTGAATACGACTTTGTCTGTACTATATCCTTAAGTAATACATATATTTTTTTCAGATTTTTAAACCCTATTTTCTACGTCTGAGATGGTTTTTAAAAACTCTAAAATGCGGCCTCTGTTGGACTACCTAGCCTTAACATCGTGGTGAGAATATTTTCAGCAGCTTAAACCAACAAAAATCTCACCCACTAGTTAAAGGATATAGTGCATTTGCAGAACCTCTAAAACCACGTTAAATTCAGCTTTTCCCTGCAGTTAAAGCTTTGTTCGTTTAAAGCGTACTTAATTGGCTTCAGTTAAGTATAAAAAGTGAAGTTATTACGTTTTTCCAGGCTTACGACGACATCGCCATGCTTAGTAATTTCCTCAGTTTTCTCGTCATGTGTTTGCTTCAAATATACTTGATATGTTACTATGGGGATAACGTCTCCCGGGCTGTAAGTTTAGTCTTAGTGTAAAGTTTAATTTTACAGTGTGTTTTTCTCTGTAACGAGAAGACAGAAAATTTCGTAAAAGTAAAATCGTTTTGTATTGCATAAATTTGCACTTACCCAAGTGTTTTCATAGACGGCATACTCTATCTGTTCTCGAGTTAGGTAACCCATCACTAATTTGAGTCCCCTTTCCACCTATACGCCCACAGTCATGCTAAAAGTGGCCTTTAGGTCTTATTACCTTAGGCTCTGTCTACTCCGTAAGGGATAAAGACGTGATTTATGGATCATACAGGTTCTGAAAGGATCAGAGATGGATATAACGAATTGGAAATTATTTTCTTTCCAATGTTGCACTTTCACAACGACTAAACGACTTTAGTTTGAAGCTTTTATTTATTCGTATGCCTGTCAGTCAGTAACTACTTCTTTACTAAATTCCAGAGTGTCGAAGTTAGTCATGCCGTGTACAGTAGCCACTGGTACAATCTTGACGCGAAGACTGCAAAAGATTTGCGCATGGTTTTAATCAGGTAAATCGCACCCTAGTCTTGAGTTGGACTAGGTAATACCAGATAAAATTAAGAAGTTTTTTTTTTGCTTTCAGGTCTCAAAAAGCTTGTAAGCTAACCGCTTATACTTATACCGAAATAAATCTCAACACTTTTACTCGGGTATTTTTTAAAATGTTTTCTTTCTTATTTCATAATTCGGTTATTTTGCAAGCCCGGTAAAATGCATCGTAAACATTGTGAGCAGACTGCGCACGGTATTATTTTAATGGTTCGCGTGTAGAAACTTACCTGAATTTTTGTATATTTAATGAGGAACTGTAGCGTACCCGGGCATTGCTGAATAGTTTTCAGAATATGCTATCTCAAAACTTTTAATTAAATCACAAGCTAACAGTAGGCTATTTTTAACGACTTTCGGATTTTATTTTAATTCGTGTTTAAAGCTCCTATAGATTTACGTATGTTTTGTGAATAAATACTGTAGTAATAATCTAACCACGGCAAGTAAAGAGATTGTAAAATGTTTGTTCTTAACATTTATAATTCTTTCAGATTTTAAGCACTTCGTGGTCTTACTTCGCTCTACTGCAGTCAGTATACAATCGGAAATAGACCCCGAAGAAATCAAGTTTAATCACTGTATTAACTTCTAAAAAATAGTCACTTTTAAAAATATTTTGCACTGAGATTTTAAAATAAATTTTGTTAGCAATAAATCAGTAGTTCAGAATAAAATGGCTTTTATTTTAACAATAATTATAGGTACATAATAATAAAGCAGCAAATAAATGAGCAGGTGTCAGTGTAAATATTTTTTTTACTATAGCTAGTGTGTTTACAAACAATAAAGATTTTCTGTTTGAACAAAATAGTGTTCAACTAAATCCACTTTACCTAATCACGTTTCGAGAATAGTAAAAAGCAACAAGCAAGCAAGTAAGCTATGGAAAACGATTAAGATTATCGTCATATTTTTTTGCAGTTTCACCAAATAAATTGGTTCGGTGTAGAATCTGTTGAAAGTTTTTTTTTTAATTTTTCAGTGTCTCTTGAACTAACATCGATTAATGAACGAAATGATAATAATGCCTGATTAAATCAGTTATGCGGTGATTTGCCCAGCCAAGTATATGTGAATAAATACATTGTATCTACCTTAAAACATTTTGTTGGTAAGGATTTTTAAAGCAAATGCACTTGCCGGTATTTGAACCCATATCTCTTGGTTTCCACACGAAAATGGCGACTCACGTACCCTATATCACCTGCGTGTGCGCCGGATCAGCTGTCTGTAACCGATTGAATTGTGCGTTCTCTGGAATAAATGACTGACACATAAATGACTTGTGTCAACTATCGCTAGCAAATGGAAAAATTTTTGCTTACGCGGATGACACAGCCATAATCTTTCATGGAGATACATGGGACGAAGTCTATAATAATGCAGAATTGGGACTCCACGTGGTTGGTGCCTGGCTGACCAGAAACCTTCTCACGTTGAATATTTCAAAGACCACTTATTTGCAATTCTCTTTATCTAAAATTACTCAGCACACACCTGACCTCAAAATGCATTCTTGTAATTTGCCGTTTAACACCGCCTGCACTTGCACTAAAATCACCAAAGCAAATTGTATTAAGTATCTAGGCGTCATGTTGGATGATAAAATGAACTGGCAGTGAAACAGTCTCAAGTTAAGATTAACTAGAACCTGTCAAAGCGAATGAATTTGTTAAGGAATTTAGAAAGAATTAATTAGTCTCAAATACACTTAGTTGCGGAGAGCGCCATCTAGGGTAGTCGCTGCAAACCACTATTGACGGAGAGCGAAAATCTGATGCTAGCAAGCTAAGTTAATAGTACAATTTTAAGAAATAGAGGGCGTTAGTGGTTATACAAAATTATATAATTATTTAATTATAATAGAAAATAGATAGAAACTTAGTAACTATATAAGTAAAGAGAATGCTAGTGCCAGCATTATTATGTAATCAAAATATTATCCACAAATAATCTATACAGGCCCGGAAAACACGAGAGTTTGAATGATAAACATTTGTATTTATTATGAGGAAATTATCGAAAACGCAAGGAAAACAGAATCGGAAACAATTAGAGTATAGTATTAAGTACATTCTGTAAATATTTCATCAATATTGGTACAAAGATTAACTAGTAATTAGAGAGTAAAGATACCAAAATTATGTAAGTGAATTCTGGAATTAGGATTTGAAGAGCTGAAATTATACACATATTAAATACGGGAAAGAAGAGATTTGCGAATTAAAATTAATAGAAATTAAAATGAGTTAATTAAAAAGCATTATTAAAGTAAGGAGATAATTAAAAGTAAATTAAAAGTCATGAAACGAGATCAATAGTGCAAAATGGCGGGTGTGTCTAATGTGCTCAAAGTGCTTCATGTGCCTGGAGTGCGTAAAGTGCTCAAAATCACTGACCAAGGTTATAAAAGGGAGCGGGAAATTTGAACGGGGCTCATTTATTTTTAGAATTTTGAAGAGTATGGTTGTTTTTATGTTGAGATTTTTGGGCGCATTTTGTTACTCGATTTTGTAGAGTAAGGTTGAATTAATTTTAGAGGTACGTTTATCACATTACTGATTTTGAGAAAGTAGAGTCAATTAATTCTCTGATACGATCATTTTTATATTGGGATTTTCATATTTGATTTTAATTCGGGTTATTTTGAGTTGACCGTAATTCTGTAAATTTCCATATAAAACAAATCAATTTACAAGAGTTACTTTGGGGATTGTATTTTAGTATTT
Organism: Pandemis corylana; assembly: GCA_949127965.1. Lineage (NCBI taxonomy): Eukaryota > Metazoa > Arthropoda > Insecta > Lepidoptera > Tortricidae > Pandemis > Pandemis corylana. The sequence goes on along the minus strand of OX421855.1, from coordinate 6,561,543 downwards.
TAACGTAATTTTATATCATTCGCAGAGTGAGTATTGTCTAATAGTTTTATTCTTCAGGACTTCAGGTGGAGAATAGTTTGCTATTTTCATAGTAGTAAATTATTTTCTAGTGTAATTTATTATTGAAATATTTAAGTCAAGTTCCTTCTAGGGGAACTAAGTTTCTGTGGGATTGTAATTCGCTACCCCTGTAGGAAGTGGATTATTGTCTTACGCTATTTTGTACTAACCCATTATTTTCTGTGTCATTCCCACCTCTTCAAACTCGCAGCGTCAGGGATTTAATTTTAAAGTAAGACTTTGGCCGTAATCTGGCGATAATTTCTCGTCCAGAGCCAAAGCACAGTTTGATATCCCTGATAATTCGCATTTCGAAACCCAACGGTGCCAACGTCAGAATGCGATATGCGAGTCTTCGCTGCAAGGGTGAGCTTGCAGGATTTGATCCTGTCTAGGCAGGGTCAAGTTTACATACTCACACGGTTTTCTGATGGACTGCGTCTGATATTTGTACCATGGATTTGGGCTGTCGTAAGACGCATCTCATCAGGCGTGAAAGTTATCAGAAAGTCGGTTCATTATTTATAATATTTATATACACACAATGTAGGTATCCTTTCCGCTGGTTCCCTCTTCTTAGGGGCTATACTGCCAGGGAACTAGCAACATTTAGGCCGACGTGTTAGGGACCCATAGGAACACACCATCTTTTGCTGTTAGGAGATTAGAAGATTTGCATTGCACCTCGCAAATCTAACATTACACTAAATGTAAATAAGGGTCGTTCCCTAGAGTTGTTTTACCTACAGAGCTAGGGGTCTCGGACAAGCTTAAAGTACAAATTTAGGAATGTTAGGGAAGTAGGCAGGGACCTTTTATAGGGCTTTAGTTAGCAGAGTGATTCTTACACCGGATGATCTCTGAATACTCACCACATGATTAACTTAAATATGAGGCCAATCCTCCAGATTGATTTTCATCACAGAGCTAGTTTAGACTAGAGTCATACACACCCAATATATTTGGAAATATTTCCAGCTTAGTAATTAGTTAAAGAGTAGTTTTGTTAAGTTAGTTTATTTATAAAATTCCGATTTAGGATGGTTGTTTCAATACATGACTGCTAGCACAAGGTCGAGTTTAAAATAATAAGTTGACTGAATATCTAATATAAATAATCAGTTATTCAACACATCTTATAAAATAATAGATGGATTAAATTATAAAATTCAGATTCCGCATAAAAGGAAGTAATACTAGACCAGTGAGTACAGAGAACTCCGTTGAGAATTCTACACCACGAGGGGGAATATCCAACATAAGCTGTAGTTACTTGAATTGTATTTAATTTCATAAATAAAACAAGAAATGTTTTATTCTGTCTATTATAGAAATACTACTATAATGTCATACCTTCTAGTGTTCAGAACCTTGAGATAACCATTCTGCAGCATAATATCCTTAGGCTAAGTTAGAAATAATAGTCAATATTTATAAGTATAACCACTTTCGTTAAGAACTCTTTATGTTTCATACCCGTTATAAACTATTAACAGAAAGTAAAGAATAGTAAACCTTAGTTATAAGAAAACTGTCATTGACATCAAAACGAGGTTAAGGACCTGTTATCATCTTAATAATAATAAAGTATGGTAAAATCTGAATAATAGAATTAATAGAGTCATAATATCCATAGAGGATAATAAATCAAATAGTTATTGAAAGTAGAGTTCAGTAGAGTAGAAACTGTGTCAGTATTATAGAACTTTAATTAGCACCATTGTTAGTGCTTAGTTTTCAGCAACATGATTCTTCACGAAGGATTATTTTGTTAGCTGGTGGCGTAGGGGTGGAAATAGGGGAAGGATGGAGTTCCACCCGGGGCCATTGTGGCCCCGGTACCTTCTGCAATACTGATACATTTATAGTCTAAGAATAGTGCAGCTAGGTAGTAAATTCATTAGGTAATTTTTAGTATTTTCAAATGTTAGGATTCTTTCTTGCTTTTCACTTAAAGTTCTTTGGGTTACTGTACGTTTAATCACAATGTAGGTCCTACAAACGCTAGACGAATCACCAGGCCAAGGTGTTAAGTTGTATCTTAATTATTGTTAGGCTATTTTAATTACTTGTTAGGATATTTTAGGTTAAGGTGTTAGGTTAATAATTAAAAAGTCCAAAAACCCAATATAAGGTAGACCATGCATTGGGGGGGGTTACAATTTGAAGGTTACCGTGACCAGGATGTGAATAGCAATAATAGGATATGAATAGCATTACTAGAACTTAGTATAAGATAAGATAATTATGCAGTCAGGTATATTTAAATTCATTTAGATGTGTTTTGAGGTTAAAGTGAGTATGTATAAGACTAGAATAACTACTTGAGTTTCACTGAAACTGGTCTGAACACTATTAGATTTCAGTTAACTAAAATAGTCCAACTAGTTATTTATGTTAGTTGGCAAATAGTGTGATAGGTTAGGCTAGACTTTAGGTTTTATCTTGGTTAAGTTGAGTGGTTGTTTTCTGTTAAGCAACCACAATTTGCTGTTCGTGAAATGGAGGTGAAAGTAAGAAAGAATATTTATAAATAGGACGACGAACACAAATAAACTAAGTAATAAGGACTTTAATAGGAATAGGTATACAGGTTTTCACTAGGTAGGCTGAGGAATCATTTAGGTAGCACTTCACTGAAGAGTCTGTTTCACTATATCACTGTATGTAATCCATCCTGAAAACGTAAGAAGTCGTCTTGGCTGGCTTCTCGTAGAACTATCAATGTGCGGTGGTTCTTTTGCAATCCATGGTTGTAGTCTCTTCATATGATCACTTAGATCGTATTTGCAATTATCTGTTGTTCCAAGTCAGTTTCTTGAAGTCCAACTAATTAAAATATGAAGAAACAATTAAGTCGGACAAGCAATTTAGTCAGCCGCCATTTTGTCACAAGTAGAGTAAGGTATCAATCAATAGACTATTTTGATTTTGAGTCACGTGATATTTGAAGTAAAAGTCAAAGATGGCGTCAATTGACCAATAGCATCGATCGCTCGCGTATTAGAAACTGATAAGAATGTTGTAGCAGTTGTAGTCAGATGGCGCCATAGTCGCATTTTAGTAGGAGAAATCTGATAAGAGTGATAATGGTCTGATAAGATAATTGATAAGATAATCAATAACGTTGAGGTTATGTGTGAAAGGTATTGCAAAACGATTGAAGTCATGATCACGTTGTCATACTAATGAAATGTTGATAGAGAGTAATCTTTGATGAGTAAATTTAAACGGATAGGCATACGTATATAAGAAAAATCATCAAACTAAAATATATATTAAGTGGATCTGTTCTGAGTACTGATAGCAAATTATTTGATAAACTAAGCAAAGACAAGGGTCGTTCAGATATTTTGTTAGAAATTACTGGAAAAAGAATTAGTTAATTTTATTACCATATGATGGCAAGTAGTTAATTATGAAAGGAAAATGCTATGAGTTGTCATGGGAATATTGGAAATCGTTTTACTAAAACAACCAATTCAATCCATGGAATAAACTGATGCTAAAGCTAGTTGCAGTAGGCAGGCATTTCATTTGTTTAAAATGTTAAGAGAGGTACCTACCATAACTCAACACAAGTTTAAGCTTCAAAACATGTGTGATAGTAAATAGGCAAAACGGTTAATCAGATTATTCCAGTTTTAGAAAGTCAAAACTATTTATGCATTCAAGCGCAAACCGTGCATAGACTAAGTAAAGTATTTTCATGAATATCAAAACAAGAGATACATCAAAAATCGGTTTAGCTTTTTGGAATGGCATTCTCTAAGCATGAACAAGCAAAGACATAGAGAATGTAAATAAAAGTCTGTAAGCTTGCAGCAGTCTGATAGCTTAGTGGGTTAGTCATTTTGGATTTGGCAAGATGTTTTAATTAAAAATAAAAATAAAAACTAGAAAATAAAGGCATTTAAGTGTAACATAATTGTCGGATATCGTTAATTTATCCTAATAAAGTAATAAGAATCCAACTAGAAAGAGTAAAATTTATTTTTGAATTATGCAGTATGAGGTTGGACCCGATTGACATAAGTAAATAAGTGACTTTAATTAAGAATAACAACACAGATAACATAAGTAGGCAGATTCAGTAGGTAAAGTATAGTATGTTTATTGCAATAGGAGGTAACAGAGAATAACTCACAAGAAGTTTTATTAGTTTAGTAATGATTGTTAATTACAGTTATTCGCATACTCAATGTTTAATGGAGATCATGCCAAAATATTAAATCTATTTTGAAATAAGATAGTTGCATAAAAGTCGCAGGCGGACAACATAGTGCAAGGGGTGATGGTACAGATCTTGAGAACTTCATGGGTATAAGGTCGTAACTTTTCGCCACTCCGTCGGTGCATTTGAGTGGTCGCATCCAGGCATGTTTGAACGATTGAATTTAAAACTACAATACTGTTCGAACTTCCATACAGTTGGAGTATCTGTAAACAAAATAAATGTTAATTTCTTTTATATGCAACAGACAAACGAGGTACAGAAAATTAATTGCTATGTTCAAATTCAATGTCATATATTATTATAGTTATATCGGGTTATAATGAGATTATTATATGAAGGAAATTACAGCCTAGATAACTGTTCATGAAAAACTCTTAGAGCAAATAGGCTAGCAACACATTGGTTTTACAAATGTATACAGAGGAAAGATATGTTTGTTTGTTTGCATGGAATAGACTCCTAAACTACCTGGTACTGATTCAGTACTGGACCAATTTGAATAATTCTTTCACCATTAGAATCCTATGATGAACATAGGTTATATTTGATTCACGCAGACAAAGCCGCAGGCAGAAGCTTGTTATATATAACTACTATTGAAGGCAGACAAGATAATCAATGAAATAGTAACAAACATCAATGAATAATAATGATTTGAGTATGATTAGTGTTAACATGTGACATTGTCATTCCTACATACAAGTATGAAAGTTCCTGGCATAAAAGTTTAGTCTGTTTTAATTTAAATTTACATGGTATTATAGCTGTTAAATTTTAACTTGAACGGAGTCCTAAATATAGTGAACAATCATCAGGACAAGCAGATGTTTACCTTACATACATATCATCACGCCTTAATTTCCGTAGGGGTGAACAGAAACTACTCTATACCATTTGCTACATGTCTGACATAGTTTACCATGTTACAGAATAGATGTTATATGGCTATAAATAATAAAAATAGATTATTGGTTAAGGAAACTTACTGTAGGAGTTTAGTAGATAGGATATCTACAGGCTTCATTTAAGTTCGGTTGTCAACCTAAGACCCTTAGTATATTTGCATTTGTAAACAAATGACACAGTTCAAGGGGTGTGAAGGCCAATTGCATTCTTGTTGTACACGTTAGGATTTCCTTTGGCACATTTTAGTACCCATCTTGATTACAATCTGGAAATAGAAACGACCAATTATTGATTAATAAGTGACAGGGACACCAGTAGTTAAATTTAGTCCATTTCGAAACGAAATCAAAGTTCCAGTCACTATAATAGCAACTAAGAATGACTGAGGAAATGTATATTCAGAAAATAAATAATAAAACAGATGAATAACCGGTACTAACCTGTAATACAACAAAGGATACTTGTTGATTTAGTTCATGATGCCGACAGTTATCTATAAAACATTTTGATTGAATATGAGATATCGAATCGCATATTACTGGGTACTTTCTCATATTGGTTTTGTCCACAATTTTCCATATCGATTTAAAATAAAATGATTCGAAACGAAATATTTATCGATCCAATCAATAACGTTTAATGCGCGGAACGGCATAGACAAATACGCTAGAGCTAGAAAATTTTTAACAATCGTGACAGCTGGTCGCAGTCAGAAAAACAAAGGGGTTTGCACCCATGCAGTAAAGTCGTAGGATAATTAAATGAATTATAATTATCAAAGACTGTAGAAATATTTTATGACATGTTTTAGCGTTGTCTTAAATAGTGTTGACAAGTAGTGATCGTGCGTGCGTGACAGTTCAAACAGTTAGTTAATTAATGAAGGAGTAAAATGTAAATAAATTAAGTATGTAGTGTAATAAGTAAGTAATTCCTGGCAGTTTCTGAGGGATATCATTGACCGTATTACCGTACAACGTTGCCGGGATTTAGTCACAAGATTTTTAATTAGCGTATAGCTTTGTTATTTTGTCTTGATGTGCCACGAATGGGAATAGGAAGAAATATGTATTAAGTAACATAACCCCGACACCGGCAGAATCAACAAACATTTTATGGATTCATATTCATATACATTGAATTGATTAAGTATTAAATAAGTTTTAAAGTCTATTCGCGGTTGAGGAATTTTAAGGGTAAGGTCAAAGAAAATTATTATTGATGTGAGATGTGTATTGTATTAATCGAACAGATTTTAATAGGTATAATCTGTGTTAGGAATACTGAAGGCCAAGTAATTAATTGATTATCAATAAATCATCACAGATTCTTTAAAATTCTAAGCTCAATAGGTTGTCAAATTATATATAGTTAAGTAGAGAATTTATTAAGGTCTGTCCCACAGTTGATCAGTCAGTCAGGTCAGTGCATTCTATCTGAATGGGACGAAAATACATTTATCAAAATCGGATGTATAAAATCGTAGGAATTATATTATAGGCTATGCGGCTAGCAACACATCGCTATTTTGATTCCACTTTTCATCTGTGCACCCACAGTCTTGCTGGGCGTGGCTTTTTGTCTTCTTACCTTAGGCTCTGTCTACCCCATGGCGGATGAAGACATGATGTGTTTGTTTTGTTTGTGTTGTTTGGATTAATAAAGTTGGACTTGTAGAGTTAGTGAGACAACTGGAAAACAGCAAAGAGTTGTTTGACAATAAATGTTCGAGGAACAAGAGGGTGTTATAGGACATATATTTAATTATTGAATTAAGTTGAAAACAGCAAAGTTGTTTGACAATAAATGTTTGAGGAACGAAGGGGTGTTATAGGATATATATTTAATTATTGAATTAAGTTGAAAACGGCAAAGAGTTGTTTGACAATAAATGTTTAAGGAACGAAGGGGTGTTATAGGACATTATATTCAATTATTGAATTAAGATGGAAACAGCAAAGAGTGTTTGACAATAAATGTTCGAGGAACGAAGGGGTGTTATAGGACATGTATTTAATTACTAAGGTAAATTATTATCTATTAATAGAGAATAAATATTGAGTGAATTAGAGGCAGGATTAATAATTGCAAATTTTAAATAATAGCAAATAGATTAATTTAAGTCATTATAAGCAAGTATGGTATAAAAAAAAAAAAATATGGCTTAAATAAGTTAGGTAAATGTAATTTTAATTAGGAAACTTAGTTGAGAGTAATTAAAAGAAAATAGGGATTCTTCAGTCATGATATTAATTAAAACAATTAGGGGTGAATTTTATGTGTTACTATATTAGGAGAAATTAGGAAACATTAACAGATTTAAATAAGAAAAAAAAAATAGTTAAATTTTGTAAAGTTTTCTTAATAATTAATATAAATGGTTTTCAATTGTATCTGAATAAAGGCTAATAATAATAATAATTAGAAAACAGATTTAAAAACGCCTAACTTTATTGTTGTCACTGACAGTATAGGAGAAAAGAAGTTTTGATGTAGTTATAGTAAGATTGAGACTTAGTAGTTTAGTATGACGGGGGTGAAACATAACGGTTTCATTTGTATATTAGTTAAAGATTTTGATATTTGATTATCTCTTATTTACGTTAGAGAGAGAGGGGCATGTTAGCATTAGAAGGAGTATGTAATAAAGTGAAGATAATTGTGAATTTAAAATGGCTAGTTTCGCCAAAACTCTGTGTATTGACTTTTAAAGGCAAAGAGCTCTTTTAGTATATAAGTTAGAAAGAAAAGATGTTCGTTTTACTTAGAGAAATGATGTTTTAGCTGACCGGAGTGTACCTAGAAGTTAGAAGATGGATAAAGTATGGTATAATGTCAGATAATATGAAAGGGGTGTAGCTACAATGACAGGAGAAGGGTGTTCAAAAGTAAGAAAAGGTCAATAATATTATCATATTTAAAAGTTAAGAACGAACCATTTACTGATAGTTATTCTAGAAACATTACACTGGCAAAAGGACTATTTGTTAGTAGGTGTTAGGTTAAAACCCAAAGGGATATTTCTTCAAAATATCTAAGGTTGTGATTGACTAAACAAATGGTTACTTTACTCTACTCGTCGCACAGAACTAAGAATTTACACTACACATGCGCCAAATTTGGATGTTGTTTGTGTCAGGCTGAAACTCTAGGTTAGATGGAGATTTAATGGGGAATAAACACTCTAGCCAAGCGAAAAAAAGCATGTCAAGGATTGCTTGATTTTGGAAGGAAGTGGTTACATGGCATTTCATGTTAGAATGGGCATAAATGACATGGAGTGTAAGACAAAAAATAAAAGCACTGAAAAAACACGTTTAGCCACACCCATTCGGGGTTCTGCTGATTCACAACCAGTGGATTCTTGCTAAGATTGACGGTCCGGCAATTGTGGAAATTTCATCATTATAATTTACATTATTGGTCTAGAGACTTCGGTAGGGGGCAGATAGCAACCAGATTTGGTATAAAAACACACAACAACTACACTTCTATTATAAATATCAGTAAAATAATAAAAAGAATACATTCGCTTTAAAAAAATAATAAAAAATAATAATAATAAAGGGTAACTTTTACCACTTTAGCTAGATTTCAAAGAAATTAGCCGCAGTAATAAAAGTTAAGGGGTGATTGAAACAGTCTCAAGTTAAGATTAACTAGAACCTGTCAAAGCGAATGAATTTGTTAAGGAATTTAGAAAGAATTAATTAGTCTCAAATACACTTAGTTGCGGAGAGCGCCATCTAGGGTAGTCGCTGCAAACCACTATTGACGGAGAGCGAAAATCTGATGCTAGCAAGCTAAGTTAATAGTACAATTTTAAGAAATAGAGGGCGTTAGTGGTTATACAAAATTATATAATTATTTAATTATAATAGAAAATAGATAGAAACTTAGTAACTATATAAGTAAAGAGAATGCTAGTGCCAGCATTATTATGTAATCAAAATATTATCCACAAATAATCTATACAGGCCCGGAAAACACGAGAGTTTGAATGATAAACATTTGTATTTATTATGAGGAAATTATCGAAAACGCAAGGAAAACAGAATCGGAAACAATTAGAGTATAGTATTAAGTACATTCTGTAAATATTTCATCAATATTGGTACAAAGATTAACTAGTAATTAGAGAGTAAAGATACCAAAATTATGTAAGTGAATTCTGGAATTAGGATTTGAAGAGCTGAAATTATACACATATTAAATACGGGAAAGAAGAGATTTGCGAATTAAAATTAATAGAAATTAAAATGAGTTAATTAAAAAGCATTATTAAAGTAAGGAGATAATTAAAAGTAAATTAAAAGTCATGAAACGAGATCAATAGTGCAAAATGGCGGGTGTGTCTAATGTGCTCAAAGTGCTTCATGTGCCTGGAGTGCGTAAAGTGCTCAAAATCACTGACCAAGGTTATAAAAGGGAGCGGGAAATTTGAACGGGGCTCATTTATTTTTAGAATTTTGAAGAGTATGGTTGTTTTTATGTTGAGATTTTTGGGCGCATTTTGTTACTCGATTTTGTAGAGTAAGGTTGAATTAATTTTAGAGGTACGTTTATCACATTACTGATTTTGAGAAAGTAGAGTCAATTAATTCTCTGATACGGTCATTTTTATATTGGGATTTTCATATTTGATTTTAATTCGGGTTATTTTGAGTTGACCGTAATTCTGTAAATTTCCATATAAAACAAATCAATTTACAAGAGTTACTTTGGGGATTGTATTTTAGTATTTTAACGTAATTTTATATCATTCGCAGAGTGAGTATTGTCTAATAGTTTTATTCTTCAGGACTTCAGGTGGAGAATAGTTTGCTATTTTCATAGTAGTAAATTATTTTCTAGTGTAATTTATTATTGAAATATTTAAGTCAAGTTCCTTCTAGGGGAACTAAGTTTCTGTGGGATTGTAATTCGCTACCCCTGTAGGAAGTGGATTATTGTCTTACGCTATTTTGTACTAACCCATTATTTTCTGTGTCATTCCCACCTCTTCAAACTCGCAGCGTCAGGGATTTAATTTTAAAGTAAGACTTTGGCCGTAATCTGGCGATAATTTCTCGTCCAGAGCCAAAGCACAGTTTGATATCCCTGATAATTCGCATTTCGAAACCCAACGGTGCCAACGTCAGAATGCGATATGCGAGTCTTCGCTGCAAGGGTGAGCTTGCAGGATTTGATCCTGTCTAGGCAGGGTCAAGTTTACATACTCACACGGTTTTCTGATGGACTGCGTCTGATATTTGTACCATGGATTTGGGCTGTCGTAAGACGCATCTCATCAGGCGTGAAAGTTATCAGAAAGTCGGTTCATTATTTATAATATTTATATACACACAATGTAGGTATCCTTTCCGCTGGTTCCCTCTTCTTAGGGGCTATACTGCCAGGGAACTAGCAACATTTAGGCCGACGTGTTAGGGACCCATAGGAACACACCATCTTTTGCTGTTAGGAGATTAGAAGATTTGCATTGCACCTCGCAAATCTAACATTACACTAAATGTAAATAAGGGTCGTTCCCTAGAGTTGTTTTACCTACAGAGCTAGGGGTCTCGGACAAGCTTAAAGTACAAATTTAGGAATGTTAGGGAAGTAGGCAGGGACCTTTTATAGGGCTTTAGTTAGCAGAGTGATTCTTACACCGGATGATCTCTGAATACTCACCACATGATTAACTTAAATATGAGGCCAATCCTCCAGATTGATTTTCATCACAGAGCTAGTTTAGACTAGAGTCATACACACCCAATATATTTGGAAATATTTCCAGCTTAGTAATTAGTTAAAGAGTAGTTTTGTTAAGTTAGTTTATTTATAAAATTCCGATTTAGGATGGTTGTTTCAATACATGACTGCTAGCACAAGGTCGAGTTTAAAATAATAAGTTGACTGAATATCTAATATAAATAATCAGTTATTCAACACATCTTATAAAATAATAGATGGATTAAATTATAAAATTCAGATTCCGCATAAAAGGAAGTAATACTAGACCAGTGAGTACAGAGAACTCCGTTGAGAATTCTACACCACGAGGGGGAATATCCAACATAAGCTGTAGTTACTTGAATTGTATTTAATTTCATAAATAAAACAAGAAATGTTTTATTCTGTCTATTATAGAAATACTACTATAATGTCATACCTTCTAGTGTTCAGAACCTTGAGATAACCATTCTGCAGCATAATATCCTTAGGCTAAGTTAGAAATAATAGTCAATATTTATAAGTATAACCACTTTCGTTAAGAACTCTTTATGTTTCATACCCGTTATAAACTATTAACAGAAAGTAAAGAATAGTAAACCTTAGTTATAAGAAAACTGTCATTGACATCAAAACGAGGTTAAGGACCTGTTATCATCTTAATAATAATAAAGTATGGTAAAATCTGAATAATAGAATTAATAGAGTCATAATATCCATAGAGGATAATAAATCAAATAGTTATTGAAAGTAGAGTTCAGTAGAGTAGAAACTGTGTCAGTATTATAGAACTTTAATTAGCACCATTGTTAGTGCTTAGTTTTCAGCAACATGATTCTTCACGAAGGATTATTTTGTTAGCTGGTGGCGTAGGGGTGGAAATAGGGGAAGGATGGAGTTCCACCCGGGGCCATTGTGGCCCCGGTACCTTCTGCAATACTGATACATTTATAGTCTAAGAATAGTGCAGCTAGGTAGTAAATTCATTAGGTAATTTTTAGTATTTTCAAATGTTAGGATTCTTTCTTGCTTTTCACTTAAAGTTCTTTGGGTTACTGTACGTTTAATCACAATGTAGGTCCTACAAACGCTAGACGAATCACCAGGCCAAGGTGTTAAGTTGTATCTTAATTATTGTTAGGCTATTTTAATTACTTGTTAGGATATTTTAGGTTAAGGTGTTAGGTTAATAATTAAAAAGTCCAAAAACCCAATATAAGGTAGACCATGCATTGGGGGGGGTTACAGCAGTCTCATTTAGACCTAACAACTACGAGGATTAGGAAACTTGTGTGGGTTTTTAAGAAATTAAGAGATGCAGCGGATTTTGATCTGTTACGCGCGGTTTACTATGCACTGGCGCAGTCGGTCCTCGGGTACTGTAGTGTTGTTTGGGGTGGTGCCACAAAAACGCACATGTTAATCCTGGAGAGGGCGCAAAGATCTTTGTTGAAAGTTATGACATTTAGTTCGTATAGATTTCCGACCAAATTGTTGTATGAGAGATGTCAGGTTTTAACTGTAAGGCAATTGTATGTATTGTTACTTGTAACTAAGCAGCACAAGACTACCCCCTATGATAAGGAAAAATGTGCCTCTAAACGTGTACTGACCAACGTTTGCTTATCTTTTAAGTGCCGGCGGTCAGCTACAAAAAGACAGCAAAGGTTTATGGCCATCTATTTATATAATAAAATTAATAAAATGATAAATGTGTATTCTCTATCTGTCCACGAATGTAAAATTAAACTAAAAGCATGGTTACTGACACTGAATTATGAAGAATCTGAAGCACTATTACCTTAGGATTCGGTGTAACACACACACACACACACACGCGCGCACACGCGCACACGCGCACACGCGCGCACACACACACACACACACACACACACACACACACACACACACACACACACACACCTAGTTACATAAGGCAATAAATATGTAATGATTGTATGGGAGAGGACACTGACTTCCGTAACACAGGTGTCAACCTAGCTCGGAAGTCAGGGACTTCATTTTGTTTTTGTAAGCGTATTGTCAATAAAACTTTATTATTATTATTATTATTATTATTAATACATCGTAGGCATTTCTTATGCAAGTGCATTATTAATTCAGGACATCATGATCACGAAGAGACGATAAGATGAGATCAACAGAGAGACAGAGAGACAAATGATATCCTGAGAAATCAAAAGCGTATAACTGTTTTCCTTTGTTGATATGGACAGCCGCAAAGTAATTTATAATATAAACAATTAATAGCTTTGTAGATAATGTACGTATTAAGCGTATGAGAGACCATAATAATTGGTTAATATTTTATAATCAAACTTTAAATGACAATGTAAGCTAAGTAATGTGTCTTTAGTGTAGAATTAGTCGAGGCTTCCTAGAGACATTTAATTATTGGTCGAATGTAAATATACGTGTTGTGTTAGCTCTAAGGGAAGTACAATGTAATTACAATTACACTAATTACTTAATTAACATTAGGTACTTTACGATAGTAACGTCACGTTTGTGTTTTAGAATACATTTAAGTTTCGAATTGAAAGCTTCACTCAAATGTCAAATTAAAATGAAATCTCGTGAATTAGCGTCGTTTGAAGCAAATTTAGAGAAGGCAAATAATGTATTAAAATATATAGGTTTGCAAACCGATGATGATGAAAGTGTTCAAAGTTTTATGGAGCGGCTACAGAGTAAAAAGTTCTATTGGTTTTTCAATCTCATGTTATATTTTGAAGTGTTGGGTGAAATGGCGTGGTTTGTAGAGAAAGGGGTGATAGAGAACCATTTCATAGAAGCAACGTACACGCTACCCTGTGCCACATTATGCTTTCTTGGTTCTGCTAAAACTTACTACAGAATAAAGTACGGTGACCAGATCAATGATTTGATACATTCGTTGCGAAAACTGCAAAGTTCCGAAACAGAATCTGGCATATACACCGACCCAATCGCATACGAAGCTATACGCAAAATTGTGAGGACATTGGGTTTGGCAATTAAGACCCTAACTATTTTTAACACCTGCGTGCTGATTGCATTTTTATTAGGCCCCCTTGCCATAATGCTCTTTATATATTTAACTACGGGAGTCGTAGAGTTGAGGTTTCCTTTCCTTATTTTATATCCATTTGACGCGTTTGATTTAAGAATCTACCCATTTATATACGTGCATCAGATGGTTGGAGGTGAGTAAGCACAAACGGATAATTTAGTAAATCCACTGGTTACACTTCAAAGTTCAATCGATTAAACAAAAGTTTATGTTTGTAGGTGCGTTTGCCCTCTACACAATATTTGGCCCCGACTGCCTGTATTATGTTGTGTGCACTTTTGTTCATGCTCAGTTCTGTTCCCTTAAATATGATATGGAGAGAATAGTACCAGTGAACTCATGTTTGCAAATTCAACCAGAGATAGAGGCCTACCGGAAAAAGTTTAGGGCTTATATTGCGCGTCACAAGGAGTTGATACGGTTTGTAATATAATAAGTTTTTTCTTTCGTAAAAACGACAGATAATTCGATGACGTTTGTGCTGTTCCAATGATGTGATTGATGATTTGAATGAGGTGATTTGATGATATTTATTTGCTTTGGTAATTACATTATCGCCAGTTGCTTGTTAGTTGTAGCTTGTTGTAAGTGGCAGATACTTGTTTTGTTATAAGTTATTAACTGAAACTGTACAAAAGAGTGTAGAAAATGAGCATTTCAATTATATAAAAAAATGTACACATTAACACATAACTTAAATATCATATACAGTGTGTTTTTTCAGATGTGTAAATTTAATTGAAACCATCTATTGCAAGTCAACATTGATCAACTTCATGTCGAGCTCCCTGCTGATATGTCTTGCTGGGTTTAATATAGTGGTAAGGTAATTTTTAGACGCATGCAAAAATTTACGTTATAGTCAAATGAAAGCACATTTGCAGAATTAAACTTTAGTCCGCAGCTTAGATTTTGTCCCTTCGTCTAGTAAATTCGAGTATAAGGAGTGAAGTTATTGCTTTTTTCCAGGCTTATGAGGACGTGGCCATGCTTGGCAATTTCCTCAGTTTTCTCGTAATGTGTTTGCTGCAAATATACTTGATTTGTTATTATGGAGATAACGTCTCTCGGGCTGTAAGTATAATTACTTACTCTTTACAGTTTATCCGTATTAGACTACGGTTGTCGACGGAAAAGAGTCGTTACAGGTTTGATGTAAAAGTTCAGTCTGCTATATGATTTGGGTATGTTCATTTTTGGAAATTTTATTTCAATTTCCTAATACGTTAGTGAAATTTCAACCACTTCTACATAGTAGTTGGGCGGACTTGAAATGTAGGTACCTAATTGTTACTTAGATTATCCGCATTTGCAAGTTTAACATAACAACAAACAAGATTAAAACTACACGAAATATTTTGCAAATACAACTTTCGCTTTTCTACACATACTCTTAACTTTACGCTCAATGAAAATAACGCTCAAAAGGTACCTACTCAACAAGTGATTGAGATTTTTTTATTATTATTCCAGAGTGTTGAAATAAATCATGCCGTATATAACAGTCTATGGTACAAACTCGAAAAAAAATCGGCAAAAGATTTGTACATGGTTTTAATGAGGTCAGTGGGTTTTTCATTCTGAATTTTCTAATTCGATTTCTTGAGGATTATACTCTCAAACGGACAACAAGGAACCCTTGATCACTTCGTAGTCCGTTTATTTGTCTTCCGCTTCCCGCAACATAATAGTGATCCGCATAAAATATCTTTGTTTTTCATAAAAAATACTGTGAAGTAGTTTGTGCTGGCTTATAAGCAAATTTACACAGAACCCTCGCTCTTAATCAGCTTTTTGTTTTCAGGTCTCAAAAAGCGTGTAAACTGACCGCTTATACTTTCACCGAAATAAATCTCACCGCCTTTACTCGGGTAATTTTCTTTCTTTACCTACAATCTAACTAGCTCTTACTTACCGTTTTGTCTCCTTGGAAGAATTCCCTAACCCGTGGGAATTTTAAATAATGTATTTATTCACTGTTTGCCTCGTATAGGGAATCTCTATGTAAGATTTCAGCTTTCTCTTTCTACGTCCAAAGGTTTGGACGGGCCATCGATGAGTCATATCCATCAATTTTATTATCTTTATCGCTTTTCTTTTAAGCGTGTTTTGTGAAAAATTATTATATTGTGAGCAGATTCTTCGTGATTACACATAAACGGATAACTCACGTATAAAAAGTCACGTATAAAGATTCTTCGTGTTTAGAATATACTATCTGTTGCTCGTGACTTTGTCCGCGCAGAATTAAATTTAGTCTATGACACTCACAAATGACGAGGCTTTCTATTGGTAAAAGAATTTTCAATTTCGGTTCAGTAGACCCTACAACCTCACAAACTCACAAACTTCACCATTGTAATATTAGTATAGAACAAAGATTAGTATACATACAGTATAGAGGCCTCCCGTGACCAGAGGGCTGGCCAATATTTCGCTCAGCGAATAAGCATTGCCATACAACGTGGCAATGCTGCTAGCCTTCTGGGCACCCTCCCCATTGGCGGCGATTTGGGAGAATTTTTTTATCTTTAATAATAGTTTTAGCTAGGATTAAGTTATTTTTAAGTTTTGACTGTCCTTTATTGTTTTCTTTTTCAATACATACTTATATTGTATACATTAATCGTGAATGGAAATGTGGAGCATCTAAACATTGTTGTATAATTTTAGGCTTTGCATTCTTAAGACTGCTAATGAAATCACGCGCTGAGTGTTAAATTAAACGTCTTATCGTCTCTAGTTCAAACAGAAGTTAGCGCTATTCGTGTTTAGCGTTTCAAAACGAAGTTCATGCCCCGTTAAATAGAATGAGTATTGCCAGTGAAACGTCGCAAATATTATGAGAGGAAATTGCGTTATTTTCAAGTTAACATGAATGAATCCTATGTTAATTTTATGTTATCTTAACTTAATAGTCATTTCGGATATACCGCAGGCTCCATTTACTCTTCCTTCGCACTTATGCCATAGCTTTTACCATCTTAGATACCTACTTAGGTAGTGCCTGTCCTATAATCTTCATGTGTTTTATGTACAATAAGGGGTTATACTCGTATCTACATGTATACATCTCCTGGTTTGGGATGTCTGTTGCAGAAGAGTTTTACTCTTAGTCTGGCGAGGGAATCACATTCACGCATTAAGTGTTCCATTGCTTCAACCTATTTGCCATATATTCTACAATCTTCAATGTTTTGTAGTCTCATATTTGTTAATATTGTTTACAATGAAAAGTTGCTAAGTTACATTATTTTTTCAGATATTAAGCACTTCGTGGTCCTACTTCGCTTTGCTGCAGTCCGTTTACAGAAAATAAACCTAACAAGTTTAATCATTCACTCGCATAACGTTAAAAACAAAAGGGTTTTATAACATTTACTTACTGATTTTGATGTTTAAAATATAAGTGGATTTCTATTAATACAATTTTCAATATATTAGTCTTATTAAGAAAGTCCCGAGCAACTATAGATGAGATACGTTTTGCAAACTTTTTCCGCATGCCAAACTGCTTTTGGATACTTCATAAACAAAAAAATACTAAGTTCTAAATTCGAAATTTGTATCATATACTATCTCTTTCACTGTTCAATTATTTTTTTATAGTGTGAGTGAGATGACACAATACGACATTCGAATTTCTAACTTTGGAGTATAAGAGGGCGCGGAATATCACTCGTTCGTCAAAAAAATTCGCTTGGACGCGTGTCACAGAGGAATTAACTAAAAGAGTGGGAATGTCACGTAATTGGTTTGGAAAAGAATAATCAAACTATTGAGGTGACACTGTGCCTGACCGGCCTTAGGTCACGCATGACACCCGAGTTGGGCAAGCAGATATTATGGTCAATATCGATAGAAATGTTTGCCAAACGAGCAAGTGGACAGCAACACTTGCAGTCCAGCCTAGAGGACTAAGGTAAAGTACCTCATGTGCCAACAAAATGTTTAGTTATTGCGTGGCATAATGAATGAACTCACTTGTTTCTTATTATAAAAAAATAAGTGTTTAACTATCAACAACCATCGCCGAAAAACTAGTACTAAGACGATTTTAGTTCACAAATCACTAACGTGTAGCAGAGTTGCATAACCCCGTATAACTACTCATTTCTCTATTAGGTAGGACTTAGTTCTTCTATGACGCGTGCTGACTAGAGATACCAAAATCCAGACGGTACAACAATAAAATAATCCATGAAATGACTATCGCTACTCGTAAAATCGCCTGATTTACAACACATTCTCAACAGATGTCTAACAAATGTCGTTAAACTATTTGACGAAATATTATCTCTCAGCCAAATGTGTCTGTTGACAATAAACGTAGGGCTATGGAGTGTTATGACTGACTCAGTTTAACGATCAAAGAAAATAGAAATTGAAACGGCATAGAAAGGCGGCTGTAAATTGCGTTATTTAGTAAACCACGCTTTTGATATTTAATTCGGTCCATTAGGTACAGGATTGACAATATACAGGAAGGAGTAAAATAAAATCAAAACTCACCGTGGGAAACGGGAAAAACAGAAGGGCGAGTAAATTTGCGTACTTACGGTTCGACGACTTTACTCGCCTTTACTTTACTCTAAAAGTACGCGTAGGTACTGACACAGGCGAGTAAAGTCGTCGAGCCGTAAGTACGTGAACTTACTCGCCCGTCTGTCACCCGCTTAAGAGAAATGATGTTCGAGAGTCAGATTTAGAAAGGAATAAAAATCTAAATTTTAATATAACACACAACAAAGAAATTAGTAACGCAAAGAAACATTATTAGTACCAAATAATTCTTATGGCGTCAAAAGGGTAATGCACTGAGAACGATTCAGGGCGATTTACTCTGAAATTCAAAATTCGTATCATACCGTCCCTTTCATACATACATACACAAATCACGTCTTTATCCCTTACGGGGTAGACAGAGCCTGAGGTAACAAAACCTAAAGTCCACGTTTAACACGATTGTAGGCGCGTAGGTGGAAAGGGGAATCAAAATAGTGATGGGTTGCTAGCCGCATCGCCTATAACATGATTCCTAAGAATTTCGCCCATTCCTTCGATGGCTTTTCCCATCTACGCGGGACGAGAAGCAACAGGTACATTCTATGTTTTTCCTTTGCTCCCAGACCAGCATTGAAGTTCAACGCAGCTCAGACTGCTGAAATTCACAATGCAATCAAAATAATTCGTGTTCTAGTCTAGCGTTTAACCAAACAAACAAGGCGTCAAAAATCAATCTATGTTTTAGTAAACAGCAAGTGTGGTAGGCGTGGCACTTAATTAACGGGTGTGCCTAAATTGGTGTAATTAAAACGTGTGTTGGTGCCATAGACAAATTGACCAATAGAGTGGATGGATATTGGTATACGGACTTATCAAGAAATTTGTGGTTGGTCGCTTATAATAGTTTTTGCTTACACGGTACAAAATTATTTTGTGTTATTAAAATTATATTTTGTATTTTTACTTTTTTTTGTAAAACAAGTTAGTTTTAAATACTTTTCTACGCAATAACTAAATGTTTACTAGGCTATTGACATAAATAACGTCTTTATCCCTTACGGGGTAGACAGAGCTTAAGGCAACAAGACCTAAAGGCCACGTTTAGCATGTTTGTGGGCGTATAAGTGGAAAGGAGAACCAAAATAGTGATGGGTGGCTAGCCGCATGGCATATAACATGATATTGAGAGCTTGTAAAATAGATAATATGTAGACTATTGTATGCATTCCACACTTGTTCTGTCGATCTAGGACCCGTCAATCAGAGTATAGCAACGGTGGCTGTGGTTTCAAACGATATTAAAAAAAAAAAAAAAAAAAAAAACTTATGTTTTCGCTCTATTGCTTCATTCTTCTATGGTTGGTACACACAGTGATGCGGACAACCGGCATTTATTTTTAAGGGTTTAAGCACTTGTTTGTTTAATGATAGTTTGTAGTTAATTAGAGTTAAGTGATAGTTACCTGGAAATATTTTTTGATAAGTAATTTGGAAAAAATAAACGTCCGTGCTCTTCTAAAAAATAAACAAGCTAAACATATATCGTAATTTTGTATTTTAATTTGCGTTTGTTTTATTTTTAATATGTTATCTATATCTATGTTTCTATAGTAAATATTAATATTATATAGTAAATTACCACCACAAGGTAATTAGGAATAATGTAACTAGCGACTAGCCCCGGCATCGCATGGATGCAATAGGCACTGCCACAATTTATCGTCATTATTTCAACCAATTTATAAAAAAAACTTCGACAAATTATATACCTACCTCAACCTTCCTCCTTTATCTATTGGTGCCGAATGAAAGTCCGTTCAGTAGATTTTGAGTTTATCGTGAACAGTTTGGCAGACGCGGCGGAGGGTTTTGTTTTATAATATACATAGTACTTACTTCCGCGCTGGTCTGGTAGCAAAGAAAAAACATATTATGTACCATTTGCTTCTCTTCACGCGCAGATGGTAAAAACCTATTGAGGGAATGGGCGAAAATCATAGGAATCATGTTATAGGCGATGCAGCCAGCAACCCATCACTATTTTGATTCGCCTTAACATCTATAGGTACGCCATTTTGGTTCCATTTTTTGCCATCTATATGCCCACAATCTTGCTAAACGTGGCCTAGGCCTTGCCACTTTAGGCTCTGTCTGCCCCGTAAGGGATAAAGACGTGATTTTTGTATGTGTATGTACACATTGTAGCATTATAGTACCTAGTAAAAATGTATTTATTATTAATTACATAAATTGATACAAATTAAACTATTAAATTAAAAACGAATTAAAAACTAAACTAAAACTAATCTTAAAGTAAAATAATTAAAAAAGGAGGGGCCCCCGTGGCATAGTTCCACAGACGCTGGCAGCATTCCCCCTTTGGACAGCGATACTAATACGCTGTCTAAGGAAGCTGCCAGCTCTGCGGTCACCCGTAGCGTCTATTAGCCTCTTCGAAATATCTTTGAAGAGGCTAATAGCGCTGGGACCCCACGGACCAAGGGTCTCAACACCGAAAGGGACAAAGTTGTATTCGGTGCTGAGACCCCTATATTTATTTACCTTGGCTGATTCGGCCGCTTCTGCAGCCGCGCCTGCTCTACTAGTGGTTCCGCGAAGGTGAGACGAGGCTAGTGTGTCTACGCACGTTGCATCCCACACCAGCACACGTCCCACACTCCACGGAATCATAGACATACCGTCCGGTCTCTTGCCGTCGTCCCTAGCGATGCCCGTTGGTTCCAACAAGGCAGGGACATTGGCAGAGGCAAGTGACCGGCGGATGATGTCGTTCAGCGCGGCGTGCCTCGAAAAGCGGCCAGCGCTCTTTAGGCAAGACAATCCGTGGTGTCCTAAGGGGTCTACATCCTTGCCACAGGGGCATCTATGAGGTGTGCAGCAACGAAGACCAAGGCGGAGGCAGGTGCATATACGAAATGTTTCGGGGTCTAAAAAGGTTCCGGTGTTGGGAGAAGGGTAGGCTTCTAACCAGTAGCCGGCTTCTTTAGTTCCCGCTGCTAAAAGCCTCGCTCGATCAGACCCCGAACTATTACTTATGAGGTTGTCAAAAACTAATTTGCAAGTTATGTCGTCCCAGCTCCTTTGTGAATTTGGGTTATCGGGAAATTTTGAGCTTGGGTTGGCAATTGTCCAAGCATTTTTGGCTTCATCCAAGCCAGCAGTCAAGTAGTTAGAGGACAAGTCCTTAAGGATTTTACCTACTAGACTAGCTGAGCTATGAACCGAAGACAAAAATGCTGGAACAGACACACTCGTAATTTTGCGGATCCCAAGCCCACCATAGCGGATGGGTAGGGATGCTTGAGACCAGGAATCTTCGCTGAGTTGAATGTTAAGGATCGATTCTAAATTTTGTTTGATAAAGTCGTCAATTTCTAATAGGAGATTTTGATATTTCCAAAATGGGCAACAGCGAAGCAAGTAAGTAAATTTAAAAATGCAGAACTCAATTTTCCCTTACAAGTCAATGTGACAATCAGTCCTATTGTATTTCTAGGTCTTTCATCTGATGCAGGCACTGTCATAAAAAATGGTTACTCTCTTACTTGGACATCGTTATACATAAACAACATATAATCATAAAATTTAAGGATTCGACCTGAATAAATGTACCTACAATCAGGACACAAATATATTTATGTAGGTACGTTACCAAGACGTCAAAAACATGGATATACCTTTATGTATGACACAAACAATAAGTTCGGTGACACATATTTTTATATCGATACTAGCAGTTGCCCGCAACTTCGTCTGCGTATAATTCGTTTATCGCTATCCCGCGGGAATCACGCAATTTTCCGCGATAAAAAGTAGCCTATGTGTTATTCCAGACTATAATCTATCTATGTTCCAAATTTCATCCAGATCGGCCCAGTACTTTTTGAGCCTATTCATTACAAACATACAAAAATAGGTACAAATCTTTCCTCTTTATAATATTAGTATAGATGTATTCCCTCAAATGTACATACCTAGGGTACTGTATTTTTAGTTAACAACCTTGGTTGTTCTTATAACTCTTATAACATTTATTATGATAGCGACTCTTATCAGGCTAGACAGCCCAATCTAGAAAATGTCAAGCGGCGTTTATTACTTCATCCACCGAGTTATCCTTAATAATGACAGAACACGCACACACTACAAACTTCTTAGAATTTTAGGCCATTTTTAAAATCGGTAAGTGAAACATACAAAACCACAACAAAACAAATCACGTTAGTTCAGGGGTTTAAAATTGTAGCTTGCTATTATTTATTTTAAAAAAGTTTTTCAATAAAAAGTCATGTCAAAATCGTTTACCTTTTTTTAAATGTCAAAAAAAACGAAGTATAAGCAAAGATACAAAATATAAGTATCTAATATTATCGGCAACGGAAAAAAAGATAGAATACGCATTATGTCAGGGCGTCGCAATGTCCTTTTACAAGCGCTTTTCATTTTTTTTAAAAGGTGGAAGTGATTTTATGGATAACAAAACCTAAATTCTCGGTCACAAATGGCTCAATAATCATAATAGATTCTATAGAATAATTATGTATACATGTGAGTTGGTTGCGTTGTGTCGACACATGACACAGGGTGCAAAGGGTCGAATCACACACATCCTAGTAAACATTGTAGCAAGTGACGTCATCTCCTTATGTGATCTACTTCGATCAACAATACAATTGTATTGTTGATCGAAGGTGATCTATGAAAGTACCTCAGGGTGTCTTGAAATAATCCTATTAAACGTCGGATGTGATATACTTAAAGCTTAACAAGCCCTCACCCGTATAATGAGATTGTTACAAGTAATATGGTGCTTTTATTATTCAACCGGAGAATTTAGTCAAGGATTTTATTTTATTTATGCAGAACCATAATATATTAATAATATTGCGAACACAAAGAATGAACTTAAAAGGTAATTTGAAGTATAAAAAAGCAAACGCATGTAACCATTATATAACTCAATATAGTACAAAGTGTCGCTCCATACAAATAGCCTTTCACTCGTCGACATGATCCCAAACGAAGCGGAATCTACAAAAGCCTGTATAATGTAATAATATATTGTATCGATACTCGTAGTTCACTTTGGTACCTCAATATCACTTAGTGTATAAAGGCATTTAGATTAGTTTAACTCATGATTTTACTAAAGTTGTTATATTCTTAAAAATAAGTAAAACTAACTTATCAAACGATAACTTGTTTATCTCTAGAGTTTTTGAAGATTATCATTACATTCATCACAGCCAGTAGATGTCCATGAAAGAACCTGCACTTTACATATTTGAGAAAATCCATATGTAATATTCTGTTTGTGTATCTGTATCAGTCAATAAAGTTTTCTTATTCTTATTCTAATTCTTAAAAACATGTCTAAACTAAAAAACTTGATTTTTATCGTCATTAATAGATAAAGAACGGTTTTAAATTCATCACTCTCCTAAACGGAAGTCTATGGCGCCAACTAATATTCAAAATGGGTGTTACGAAAACTAAACTACTTACTCGTACAATTACAAGTTCGCATACTTAAAAACGATATGTTTAACATGGCCAATAAATATGTAACATAAACGTAAAAGCGAATGTTTACTGAAGCATTTCAAACATCGCAATGTACACAGCCAGATGATATTAAGCAGAATTGCTCCGAATTTGATATCCGTTAGGAACTATTGGTATCTTGTGTCCATGGACATTTATAGAATGCGTGTCAAGGATGGTATAAGCTGACGTAAAATATTATACCTATTTTTGTTTATAGCCCTTATATGTATTTGTTTTCGGACTTAGCGCAAAATGGAGGAAGGAAATGAGATTTCTGATATTTATTGGCGCGCTCGGAAAACATTTGTTTTAGACAAAAACGACGCACGATGTTATAAAATTACCTATCTAAGCATTTACGTAAACAAATACATTCTGCATACAATGGATTTCAGAGCAATCAGCCAAATTGCTGGTATAATAGATTTTGTGCCCAAAAGGAATTGTTATTTGAAATGTAAATCATCGAATGTGGCTGTCTGAATAAAACATTACTTTTCAACGTTCAGAGTGGCTATAGAGTGTTCTCCTCCCACAGCTGGGCACAGACCTTCTCTCAGAATGTGAGGGCTTGGGCATACTTACAGTTTCAACAAGAGCCCAGTACGTATAGGTAATTCCAGACACACCATTGAATAGCTTTGCAGGTGTCTTTGCAGGTTTGCAGGTTTCTTTCGCCAAAAAGCCCTTATAAAATTTCAAATGTAGTTTTGCATATAACTCCGAAAAACTCAGAGACGTGATCTTGGATCTGCTTCAGTTGTACATATTTATGCCGTAAACAATAAAGCCGATGACACATTATATTTGACATGATGTCTGTATTGATATTTATGCCCTCGGCTATACATACCTTAAGTATTCCATATATTATATTTCTGCATTTTCTCGTTAAGAATTATAATAATATTTAACACGTTCACTGCGGGTTGAGGTAAAACCGCCTCAAGCTCGACATTACGTCGGTGCGGGGCTAAAAGTTGTGATATCTCTCTCGTGCGGGAGCTGTTGCCGCTTACTTACAAGGCGTCGTATGATAAAGACAAATATACATTTCTTTATGTTTCTCAAACGCTGACTCTTTTATACAGAAAAAAGGTTAGAGGTCTAAATAAGCCTCGAACGCACTGGGCATATATTTTTTTCACACAGTGCGGGTTGAGGTTTATTTAGCCTCAAGGAATTTGACCTCCAGGCCGCACAAAGCGGGGGGCGGGCGACGCGGGAGTCGACAGCTTGACGTCAGTGCGGTGCTAGTTATCGACGTTGAACCACGCGTGTTTTATGTAAATATTTAGTAGGTATTGCGTCGGCTGCTACTCTAAATTACGGATATGCCTGAGCGGCACTCTTGCTGCAAAAAAAACTAAAAAAATTCTCACTAGATGTTCTGAATGTAATCAAGCTTTATGCATGGCATGTTTCGGTGAAAGGCACCAATAATTATTTCAGTGTATCCTTCTATTATTATTTTTTATCATACATATAAGTATCTGCACTGTATAATGTTATAAATGAATGGGTTTTATTTAACATAAACCAAAATTTATTTTCTTCCTGATAGAGCATTTATACAAACCTACCTCTAAACTAAACAAAGCTTGTACTATTGCTACTAAGCGGCAATTAACAAATGTATGTATAGATAAATAAATACTTATATAGATAAGCAACCATGACCCAGGAACAAATATTTGTTATAACACACAATTAAACGCCTTTAAAGATGTTCGATAAGATGATCATTCTTTTATCGATAATTTACCTATAAGTGCCATTCCCTGCTCTAGTCTCAGATAAAATTTAGTGCGATTTGAGGTCTAAAAGATCTCAAAAATTCTTTAGGTATTTTTTCTTAAGCCAGAGGTCAGAACCAAGGGCGAAGCTAAGTGTATTTAAAATATTTACTAAGCAATGACTACAACACAAAAAAAACCCTGGTCCTATTCTTGGCAAAGTTATGAAGGATCTAAGTAACTACTGAAATTTGAGAGCGATTCGGCCTCACCCGCACTGTAAAAGAGTTCCAGATTGGGCTGATTCGATCTCAACCGCACCAGCCAAAAGTCTTTCAAGTTGAGCCCCGCAGCGAACGTGTTAAATGGACAAAAAATATTTACTTTTCTACTCCGCTACTCACGTGCAAGATAAGATAACCAAGCCTGTGTGAAATATATATGTTTTTCATGCAATCCCCTCACTACTGCCACAGAAACACATAAATCCCACAAACTTAATTATCCCTTACACCACACAAACACTGACGCGTTTCGATCCCTCTAAGGAATCATTATCAAAGTTTAATGAGCACAACTGTTACACATGCATACCAACGTCGTACTGAACTGTCGTAGTTATGTATCGTTATATGTGTTTTATGTGGCAGTAGTGGAGGGAGGGTTGCATGAAAAACATATATATTTCACACAGGCTTGGTTATCTTGCACGTGAGTAGCGGAGTAGCAAAGTAAATATTTTTTGTTCATTGAAATGGACCTCCGCAAAGTAACCTCAATAAAATAATATTTAAGTTGGTAAAATTCGATTCTTAGTTCGTAAGAGGGTATGCCATAAAACGGGATTTTAAATAGGAATTCTCAAGAACTCATTACTGGTCTTAAAAGTTAAGTCATTAATTTAGTAGTTAAAGTAGCTGCTCAGCTGCTTGAGCTAGGGTCAAAACATAATCAGGGTTTAGTGACGACGTCCCGGCAACTTCGTACTTATCTCGTTGAAACTTTCACAAAAAGCTCCCGACGCCGACTTGGGTTGATTATACTTTACTCCTGTACATAAACACTGCTCTCTGGTTCCAGTATTTTATAATTCTAAGAAAAAAATCATATTACTGACACTTTTCCAAGCTTTTCACGTTTCCCAGCAACCGTTTTCACTTTGCTGCAAAAAAACCTTTTACAGCTTCAAGAATTTTTATTTATCCGCTGACGGTTCAACCTTAATGAAATGTGAAAACTGTGGAACTCGCTTAAATTAAATGAAACTGGAACAACACGAATGAGAAAAACATAGAAATTTGCATTGGAAAAACATTAACTCAGCAATCAGAAGCTTTGTCGGGGAAAATGAAAATAATAAAAAAGTGTATTTTCCTTGCTGGCCAATCAAAGACTCAGAGTAAACAAACCACATTCACTTCGTCAGCAGTGGTATTATTCAAACTGATACGACGCCATCTCTTACCGTCTTCCGGCCATAAATTCCATTTGAAACGATCGGCTACGGAATTAACAATAAATAGGGTGATTTAGTTCAAAGTAATTCACCCACGATCCACGACTACCTACTGAATAGAACCATACACACCACTCAGAAATAGAAATACTTCAATGATGCCTTATTAGTAGCCAAATGCGTATAAGTGTCCTCTTATTTTGTCCCAGAAGAGATGTACTACCTATATCGAAGATAAATTTCGCTGGTTGATTTTAATATTTAAATTATTTCATGTCTCAACAGGGCTCAGAAAGTCAAAAACTTTGTTGAGAAAGTTTGATCAACTCGGTTTTTTACGTTCTACAAGTAACTTGCGATTGCGACCCTGTAAAGAACTCTAATGAAGAACCTATGGCTCTCCTAGACACAGTTTACTCCTAGTTTTAAATACTTCTTTACCTCTACCTAAAATATGGAAATACTAGCTGTTGCCCGCAACTCCGTCTGCATAGAATTCGTTTATCGCTATCCCGCAGGAATTACGCAATTTTACGGGATAAAAAGCCTATGTGTTATTCCAGACTATAACCTATCTATGTTCCAAATTTAATCCAGATCTGTCCAGCCGTTCTGGCGTGAAAGAGTAACAAACATCCAAACATACTCACAAACTTTCACATTTATAATATTAGTAAGATTTTTTTAAGTTACTTAATCACTTATGTGCTAAAAATCTAGGGTAAGGTAAGGCGGATAATAATTTTCATTCTCAGATCATACTTAAGTATTGTTTTACACTTCTTTCTTTTCATTGTTACCTACTTGTTCTTTTTTTTAAGATGACGAGACATTAGACAGTAATGGAATGGGAATATGATAATGGCTAATACACTTGTTATTATTAGCGTAGAGTTACGTATCTAACAGAATATATTGCCCTTCGCAAAGTCTCCAAAGCCATAACGTTATTCGTGCAAAGCCGACAACATTATCATAATGTTCTTTAATGTCTACAGCCGATGACTGCGCGACATTTTTATTACGGTATCAATGTGATAGGGGAAAAATGGTTAGGTACTTGAGGCACCGTTTAGGAATATTTGCATCCACTCAACGTTTCTTGACGAGCGTTTAATATTTTCCTACTTCAGAAAACGCAGGTGACTCTCTCACTACTAATTTTATTTGGAGCTTAGTAAGTAAATATTTAATGTAAGAGTTGAAGCTCTGTTAATTTAAATTAAATTTTTGCTCCGTTAATTTTGATTGTGTTTCCAAAAGTTAATGCCAACCATGCCAACCATGCCAACTAAGTTAAGCCTTACAAGCACAAAGTTTTGCGTCTGTACGTTTGGCATAACGTCTAAACTTTATCACAATGTATCAAAATTATCTTTGTATTTGACCCAATTACTAAGTTGTGTGTAAGTGTTCAACCTGGGATGAGCTTTCTTGGGTTTTCACTAAACGGCGGTAGATATATTTTTTTTAAACAGTAAAACATTGTATTACTCACCTATTATGTCGGATAACCAGCCGACATTTCTTTAACCTTTTTGTTGAATAATTGAATTTAAATTTGGAACGTCAACTTCTAAACTTGTAAAAAAACCAAGTCTCGCAACTCAGTTCTTCTACCGTAAAAAGTTGTGAGATCCATGTAATACCAAGTCGGTTAATTTATTCAGTCCCTACTAAAGAGACCTCCTTCCTGTCTTAAGTCATTACGTAATTTGGTAACCTAACAACATATAATGCCCATATCAAAATTAAAAATCGTTTATGTTATAAATAAATAAATTGACTAGGCATTCGATTAACCCATCAATTTAGTATAATCTGTATTACTTGTGAGAAAAATTGTGATTTATACATAATATTTTACTAATTATTGCATTAATCATGTCCAAGTCCTGTGGCAAGTTTCTATTTAAAACTGATATTATTCCTTCAGCACTTAAACTTACTACGGTAATTTAACTTACTTTTACTTTACTTACACAATTTTGTCTCTATGATCGCATCGATATTCCTGTGTTTTTGCCAGAAACTTCAACCAATGGTCCTGAGCTTTGGACGTCATGACTCAACGTTGCAAAGTTGCGACTGGGACATATATGATAGTTTTCGAAGCTTGGACTCCGGAACTATAGTTGTCTTATATCACATTGATTTTGTTGGCGTGTAGCCAAAAGGATGTAGGAGGCTAATACTAATTTAAACCGGGTGTAATAAATAACTCAGTAGTGCGGTTCTAGAGTGAAGCGATATTTTAGGGCTAATTGTGTTTGTAATCTTGCTAAACGTGGCCTGTAGGTCTTGTCGCCTTAGGCTGTCTACCCCGTAAGGGATAAAGACGTGATTTGGGTGTGTGTGTTTGTTGTATGAATTAATTAATTATTTGTACGAATATTTTATTGAATCTGGCGTTACTTTGCGGGGGTCCATTTTAATGAACAAAAAATATTTACCTTGCTACTCTGCTACTCACGTGCAAGATAACCAAGCCTGTCTGAAATATATATGTTTTTCATGTCAAACAGTTGTGCTCATCAAACTTAAAACTCAAAACGCGTCAGTGTTTGTATGGGTGTAAGGGATAATTAAGTTTATGGGATTTGTATGTGTTTTATGTGGCAGTAGTGGAGGGAGGGTTGCATGAAAAACATATATATTTCACACATGCTTGGTTATCTTGCACGTGAGTAGCAGAGTAGCAAGGTAAATATCTTTTGTTCATTATTTGTACGAATTCAACACTTACAGTTATAGGGTTCTCTCACAAACTTGCTTGACTTGACATTGCTAGAGCTCTACTTAAATGTTGTTTCATGACTAGAATTAGGCTTCTAACCTCAGGGCCCCAAATACTTAAGTAGTTTAGGGAATATTGTAAATCACACCACAGCGGGGTCTGGCAGAATCTTAATCTATGAATAAAGAAAAATAACGTGCTGTTTCTAACACAAGCATATATACTATCAGTAAAAAATAACAGAAAATTAGGAAATACACCAATGTAACATATGTATGAGCAGAGCAGATACACGATATTATATGTACCTACTATATAAGACAATAAGCAAGCGGTAAAAGTTAGGTCCATTACCAAGCAAATGTTGTCAAAGTTTAGCCTCGTTATGAGTCCCAAATGGCGCTAAAATTAGCCAGTTTCATATAAAAGTACGCATAACAAAACCGCACATGCAAACTACTACACTCATTTGTAAAAATCACGCAAAAGAAATTAAACATAAGCTGGTTGATTTATAAAACTATTTTCATCTTTAAATACAATTATTTTTTAACACGAAATGACCTTGCTAACCTTTCATAAATTATGTTAATTGTCACGTCACATATGTGTAAAAGTTGTAAACAGCCCAATGTTTTTGTTGTGCAGTAACTTTTGAACTTATTTTAATTATTTTCTGGGCCCCGTAGTCAACATGGCAATAACGGTTTTACTTCCTCCGAGTGACAAATATGTTGTAGTTCAAGAAATATCTATAACTATTTAACAGGTAGTTCAAGACAAGATAAATTCAACTTCACTGGGTTTCAAACAAATTGTCGAGTTTAATTGCTTATTCTTCAAGTTTATCAAACCCCTTCTCGATATAAAATATCAAAAGTAGCTAATAACATTTAAATACCTTATAGAATTCTGTAAAACTTTCTACGACCACAAAACTTGGTCTTGATATTTCTGCTTTTACGCGGGATCCGAGCAATAAATATATAATTTCTTTAGTAATCGTGCAATAAACCCACCTATTATTAAGTTAACATGGACTTTCGACGCAAATCTCGTGATATAGAACCATTAATCTCTCGCTCTGCAGGGTGCAAGTCACAGGACTATTATTGGAGTAACGCTTTATGTCACTTAAATTGTATTGTTCCGTTCTGTACGGATAGCGACCTATATTTCTGTTACAGGCTTGTCCTTTTGGGTGCGGTCCTTAAATGCAATTTAGGCTTTAGCGATATCGACGTCAAGTCCAGCCTAATACCAGGTGAAACACCCGGTATACGGCCCATTGCTGGGCACAGGCCTCCTCTGAGAAGACCGGGGCTGTTGTTCTTATGCAGGCTTAATGCTAAACGGGAACTTCACAGAAAGCATTTAACAGATTCGCAGATGTAACCAG
Organism: Pandemis corylana; assembly: GCA_949127965.1. NCBI lineage: Eukaryota > Metazoa > Arthropoda > Insecta > Lepidoptera > Tortricidae > Pandemis > Pandemis corylana. Next base: position 6,530,147 of record OX421855.1, on the reverse strand, counting down.
GTATTTCTTCACCAAAAATCTCATGGTAAATTATAATTTGAATTGCGCGCATAAATTTCTAAAAACTCTGTGCAATTATATCTGCTTGAGAGGCCATAGGTGATAGGTAACATAATGAAATATGTTTATAGCATATAGCATTAGGACTGAATGCTATAGTAAGTAATAACCACGAGAATGCAGGTTCAAAGTTTTATAGAGGTAGGTAAATAAGTGTAACGGAAAGCATTGCATGACAAACTTAGAGAAAGAAAAATACAAATGCAGATAAGCAGTGAATAAAAAGTGTGCTAAAATGTATATTGCATTGTTAGGATTTGGAGCAAGCATTTCTTGAATGGAAACAAAGTTGGTTTGTGGCATGTCGTATCGCCACACGTGATGCAAGATTAATGGGCGACGTTGATGGTCGCGGCCGCCGCTACATGCTGCCCGCACGCCACTCGTAACGGTGACCTCTCGTAACACAGCCAGTCTATTAAGGCTATGCAGCCTGCCATACAAGATAAGACTATACACACGGGTCACATCAAGAATTCACTCGTATATACCACAACTTTAAATTTAGAGAAATATAGTGATTAGGTTGTTACTGACACAGTGGGTTCATCTGAATTTTTCACCAAGAGGCCCGATTTTTGAAAACACATCACTCAAAAACACCACTTGAAAGTGGTATAAATCTGTTTATATCTTCAAAACTACAGCTCTAATCAAATTTTTGACTAGTTCACAAGATTAATGAGAGCTGTAATTGTCTTCTGTACCTACTACTCGTAATTCATATTCAGTACAATTTCACCACTTTCGAGTGGTATTTTCACATACGAGTACTAGCTTTCAAAACTCGGTCTTTCAATACGGGTGACCTTTCGGTCAGTTTACAAGTTGTATATTTGATTTTACTGAACACAAGCGTAAACATTTACTTAACCAGCTTTTCCGTTTTTTGCCAAATTTTATTCTAAAATAGTACATTTTAGTGGTTACGAAAATTTTACCGTCGTTGAACAGCGTTCGGCTTGAGACGATTTATGATACAGTTTGTTATACTTTAACGAACTAAACCACATTAAAATGGGGCTTTACGCATTAAATTAATCGACCTTACAATAATCCTCTCTTTCAGACAGAAAAAGCAGTTTTCTTTATTGTTTGCGTATAGGCCAAAATGTATAGACTTTTTGTCTGTGAGCATCTATTGAAAAAGTTATTAATAGTTTATCCATGATTGGCCAGTTTTTCTTGACACGTTCATCTTTATTGGCGCAATTTAAATCGTCAATTTGACACGTGCCATTAATCTTTGTGCTTTTATAATGGGAACTATGAAAATTGAACACAATTAAAAGTTCGGCTGAAATTTTAATACACAGAGAACAAGGAAATATGCCACTCTCTGCAAATTTTCGACGGGGTTAGTTGAACTTTGATTTCATTTACAGTAGCCTAATCTAATTCCTATCATTAAGTATATTGGTGAAAGGTGAAAATTGACTTAGGCCAGATAAATTACTTTGAGTACTCATTTCTTATATAACAAAAAAGTAATCATTCAGTTGAAAATTGTCTATCTTGCTTAGTGCGAGAAAATAAAATTGTTTCAATTTCAGAAATGTTGTCAGCGATTAGAAACGCAAAGAAGAAGAAACGTGAAGAAGAACAATCTCAGGATGACCAGTCTCCAGACGAGCAGACCTCTGAGAGTGCTGACGCTGAGGAGGTAGTCAAATCAAGCTCCAAAGCCCACGCTAAACCTGTCAGCTCCAATCGCAGTCTTCACACTAACAATGACTTCAGCAGCGGACAAAATCACGGCTATCCCAAGTCAGACAAACCCAGGCCAAAATGAAGGTTCACCCCCTCTTGTTTCTTCTAACATATTAAGGTAAAATAATCTGCTTCTTCATGCCAGCTTGCATGCTGAAAACACGCTCACTCGCTACCAAGAAAATTAATTAATTTATTAATAAAACAAAATGAAATGATGTGGCTTGTTTTTTAAAAGTTAGGTTTTTCATAAGTAAATTATTTCAACTCGGCGAAATACTTACATTGTGATACATACACAATGACATGTAGGTCGGTTAGTACCTACCTACCTAGCGTAATTTTTAATCTTAGTAAAATAATTTCCAAAGTAGGTAAACAAGAAACTGTAAAAAATGGTCTTGTAATTATGTACCAATAATGGATTACATTCATCTAATTAACCTGCCTTTAAACTCATACGGAACTAAAGCGTTGTCTTAATTGCTAGTAACAATTTTTTACTCCCATACATGTATAATAAATTGATCCTGTTTTATGTCGCTATTCCGCCGCAGGATTGATTTCCACGTTATTTCCTGTGTAAGTATTTATCTAGCGATCTTGAAGGCTGGTTGAACTTGAGAACGGGGATGGATTTGAGAATTGATCGCGACGCTACGACGGGTTGGCGCCTTGCCAGTCTCGCACACCCCGTAAAGATTAAGTTGAAAACACACTGACATGGTTTCCTTTCTAAGTTTGAATAGTCATGTGTTCATGTTAGTTCAAATTCCTTGTATTCCCGGAGAGAGAAAAATACTAGGCATTTTATAGTGGTAAAAATCTGTGTTTAGCTACTTAAATTCACCTGACAAGATTTGCTTTCTAACATTGTTCTTCCTATTAAGAACATAATAAGTGGAATTCGAAATTTTTGCAATTATTTTGTGTTATGACACTAAAACAATTTCTTAAATATTTATATGTCTTGGCTTACCTACAATCTTTCTCTTGGTTCTTTAACGTATCTTGATTGTGCATCACACGAATTAAATGTCCCTAACACCTCTTTTGAATTGTTATTTTTACGTTTGAGACAAATTGCGTCATTTGACGTTATTGCGTAACCCAAAGTTTTACCGGCTTTTACCTAACACATTTCTTTCCTAAAGGCCTCTGATTGCGGCTGCCAGTAAAGTCTTACCTGACATTAATTTTCCTTGAGGGATGGAAACGTGATGGAAAACAATTTATGTTTTAAAGTTAGACAAATGACTGCTTTCCAAAAATACCGCCGCAATCACATCTGAATTTGATTACTTAGAAGCGCACATAAAAATAAATATATTATTTCAACTGATTTTATAGCTGTCCGTCTAAGCCATGCCTTCACATCGTAAATAACTTGAAACTTATGACTTTCATTTGGGAACGCATAAAACGTCTCGCGCGAGGAAGCAATGCAAAGAATTTTCTTAATCAGACGAATCCCTGTATTTAGCAGTCAATGTTGACGCTGCAAACCCGGGTTGTTCGTGCAAGTCTGATTTATCGAAGCACATTTGAATGTAGATGGACCCTGCCACCCGCGCTCAAGAGAATTGCGTGAAGGATCGGAGCAATTAAGCCTTAACGATTGGCAAGTTATTTCGACTAAGTCCGGGTAAGTGTATGACGCCTGAATACGAATCGTCCACAGCGTCATCACCGTTGTCGTCATTATCTCTAGCCTATTTATACTTATTACAATATGTCTTGGAGAGCACTGAACACATACCTTGTCTCATGCAGGCCCAATGTGGTTTGTGACTTCAGTCATACTAACTTATTGAACCGCTTCGAGTCCACATTACAGTGTATAGTAATTATTTACTGCACGTAACCAAATAAACTGAATACAATATTGGCAGGGAATAGTACAAAGGCAAACTTATCTCTAGAAAGGGATCTCTTCCAGTTAACCTGTTTTAAAAGAGGCAAACTTAGCAAAGATAGGCAAGCATTCGTAAAAAAGAACTAATAGATAGATTCACATGCACATTAGATAGAAGAATATAATGCTGTAAAGATTGGTAAATAATGTAGGACAAAGCGTATGTTAGGACGAGATTGACATTATAGGCCTTTTCTTAAATGTTATCCGCCTGTATGAACTCAGTGATTTTCTTGTTTCGTCTCAGTTATTACGAAGTAAATCGAATCTATTGTAGAGTGTTCTAAATATTTGGTCCACATCCAAATGAACGCACTGATGTTACCGTCTTTGGTTCTGCCCTAACCAGTGCCACAGACATATGTGCGTAAACATAGATAAAGTGCACGGAAATTTACACAGAGGGTACCATGAAAATAGTGATCGGCATGAGTCTGTATTAGGTCGAAAAGTTTGGCTGGCCTTATTATACGATCGCAGTGCGACAGCATTGTTACTCGGATGCGGGAACTAGTTCCCTCGGGATATAATTTCGCTGCAACATTGACTGCGCTAGTAAAATTTAACAAGGCCTATGTGAAAGTAACGAGATGTCCGCAGCTCTTTGTTATCATTTTATTTGTGGGGGTTTTCGCAACCATGTTTTTTCGTAAGTGCCTACTGGAAATAATATAGCAATGCGTAGGTTTCATGTTTGGAGCTAAATGAAGGTTTGATAATCAACTTGCCGTGTTTATTTTACTGAACTGTCACGCCGTTGACGGCGTTCTGTAATCACAACATGTTATCGTCAAATTTGACAGCACTTTGACAGTGAATCATTCGAAGAAATAATTTCTACATTTTGGAGACACTTATATTTCAGAGTAAAATTACAAAAATAATCATCATGGCTTCACCAATGATTACAGAATCCCAAATTCTTAAGAAGCGACAGCTTCCTAAGCTCATGGCTTGCATGACAAAAACAAGTTTGGAAAATATGAGGAACAAGGCTCTGTTCTGCATGGATGTCCTCGATGCCAAGGGAATACGAAGGTAAAGCTTGTACAAAATAAGTACCTATCTAGATAAGTATTAGTTAAAAGGTCCAATTGGACTGCTACTGATTTCCGAAGGCTTTTAATTTCATTTATTTTGTCATTTAATTTCAAAGGTAATGAACGGAACTATACATAATAATTTATGCGTAAGTAGCTACATAAAACAAGCATCGGGCATCTCTTTTTGACTAGTAGGTGAATGTGAAAGACAATGGATGCATGCATTACGTCCACAATAGACTAGCGTGCTATGGTCTTTACAAGCAAGTACCTTCTTTTATTTCTTCTTTAACGTAATAAGCGCCTATATCTTTTAACGTCGCTTTATTTCAGACGTAAACAACCGCTTCACGAGTGCCTTATTCTAGAGATGCGAGAGGCAGGCTTTTCAGAGTCTTCAGATTATTTACAAGATATTCTTTACGATAATATGCAGTTAGTCAATGAAGATGAAATCGGTATTGTGGTGGATCTGAGAAATAGGGAAGATTATTTAGAGCATATCGCTGCTATTCTTGTGAAGGCTGAAAAACTGAGGGATAAAGGTACTTGCTTTAAAAATGGACTTAAGTTGACATGTGGCAAAATGATAGATTTAGTATTACGTAATGAGGAGATCAACCCTCCAAAGGTGCGTATCGACCTCGCGCGGCAAGCCATCGAACATTGGCTCGCGCGACAGCCGCGCACTATGGATACTTTGCCGCCGCGCGCGGCAACTCGAACATTGGCGCGCTCGAACGTGCCACGCGACGACCCAGTTCATGTCGGTTTTTGACGGCACGGCAAAGGACTGTCAGTGCGTTTTGCGCGCGAAGTTGGGTAGGATCTCTGTATTTTTCGGCTGATGGATCGGCTGCCGCGCACGGCAGCCTTGCTACCAACGACTTGTGCGCTAAAAATGCCTCGCGAGCCATAACATAGGTTTGCCGCGGTCGAACAATGCTCGCGAATGCCACGCGAAGTCAATACGCACCTTTAGACAAAGTGGAGACGAGGTAAGACGTGAATTTCAGATATTGGATGTTGAGGATTTGATCGATTTGGTTTCCGCCCTTGTTGTACCTAAATAATATGTAGGTAGGTAAATTAGACTAAGAACATCAGTAGCTTAAAAAAAGAGAATCTTATTTCTAAATTGCAGGCGAAATAAAGCCAGAGAGTAACTGCTTATTGAACCTTGCCCTGGAGTTCGCTGAAAAAGGAAAAGGAATATTATGGCTTGCTGAAAAATTTTACATGGCAGCTATAGCTGTCGCTAGTCAGTTCCTGATTGATGGCGGGCGCCAGAAAGGATGCTGCAAATACCATTATGCTAAATTCCTGTTAGATAAATGTGAGTTCCTTACATTTTATTGTCTGCCACTTTATATTGCTATAGGCAGGTGGTAGGATCGTGCGCAGGATCCGCCCGGATCGCTTCGCTTCGCTAACTGAAGTAGGTTAGCTACCTTGCACGTGTGGTTGCGGAGTAATTTTGTAAGGTTTATTGTATGGACCACTGCAAAATAACGTCTGATTTAATTTAACCATCACTATATCAAAAAGCATTCATTTAACAACTAAGATAGTAATAAGATAGTAGGTACATACTTATACCTGGTTTTAGAATCTTCTATAAATCTCTACTGCTAAAGAGTCCGTTGGTCGTATCAGAAATCCAAAAATAAGCTTTATGATACGGTAAAAGCTTTTTTATCACCTGGTTATGATTAAACAGTTTTAAATCGTGCTGTCACCAATCGATATCAAAGTTCGGAGCAAATAGTATCTAATATTATTACTTTTTTTCAAAAAATAAAAATATGTATCCAATTTCGCGTTTCTAATTTAAAACATAATAAGATTATATTATTATGTTTCAGTTCCAGGAGCCGACACAGAAGAGCCGTTTCAGATATTGACCGAAGTTAGGGATACTGCCATCGGAAAGGTAACATTCCTTCAATATGCCTTGCCTATTACACACTCGGGATTCGAAAAGGTAGAAATCACGTTTCTCAAATGTAATACCTACCACGAATTGCTTCGACAGAATTTAGTTCGCGGCGTGTAGCGGTCTACAAAGGCGTCTTAGCCGGTACCACCGTACAATTGTATAGATTGAGTCGATACTTTGTAGTGGTAGAGGTCTACTGTGTTAAACTCAACAGTAACGCCTGATTTAATTATTTATTTCTTTATAGTCTCACTACCGCAGTAAATTACTGGACAAAGTTAGTTAATTGACGTTTCTTTGTGCGGAAATTTATTGGTTTCTGTTTACTAAAACATTTTTCATCTCCTGTAATAGCAAGAGATGAAAAACTGCTCCCAAAGGATACTGTATCTGAACCTAATCAATTTTCTGAGCGGCCGAATATTCCGCCCGCAGTCATTTGCTCAGGGGACAAGTAACACGTACGCTATACGATCACACGAAATGGCTCATCAAATAATAAATCGTTAGGTATGATGAATCATATCCATTGTGTGGCATAACGGATTTGATACGTGCGTTAATAGTAATCAGAGTAGATGATATTGTGATGGAAATGTTATCTGAATCTGAAAAGTAAGCCGTGGTAGTTCGGCTCCTTGTAAGAAAAGTTATCTTCGCCTTCTTTCTCCTTCTTCCATACTTTCACTTCATGAAGAGATGTATTGTGTCATTATAGGGTCAAGAACACCAAGGATCACATAGCTTCAGGCATCTCAAGTTTATTAATTAATTATCCTAGCAACACAAATGACTTAAGAGTTAGTCTCCAAAATATATTTTTTTAAATGCTTTAGTCTTTATCAGTTATAAATAGGAACAGTATTACTACGCGCCTACTACTGTTTAAATCAGATATATATGTAAAAGATTAAAAAAATAATTTTTGATCCGCAACATTCCCCTTGTAACTTCAAAGTCTGTAGACTCGTTTCAATATGTATGCTAAATATCTAGTGAAAGGTAGCGCACGCAAATATTTATGAAATCTCCTTGCCACGACATCATAGCGCCTTACAGTCAGGGTTTCGCAAGGATCCTCATTATAATTCAACGAAGGAACCTTCGTAACACTTTCCTATACCTACTCCCCACTCAACCAAAATCGCCTAAAGTCATAAATCTGTTGAAAATTTAATAAACCGAACTGTTCATACACGGTCCAATAATTTCATGAAGTAATGCGGATGTAATAGATGCAGGCAAGCATTGTTTTATGCTAACCTAGACTTTTAAATCAATCCAATTAATGTCTGTATTTATAATTTTACTTTATATTGCTTACCTGCTGACTTTATCTGCTATTTATTTATTTATCGCTATGCCGTGGAAACTACAAAAATTTCCAGTATCCATCAGTCCGTCTTCGCATAATTTGCGTTTTGCAATACCTCTATTAATAGAACTAAAAAATGTTAAACGCCGTTATGATCAGCTGAATGATATAATCTAAAGTATTCGTAGTTTCGATCATTGGCTGGCTCGAATTAACATCTTACTTATTTAAACTTTTGTCAGCCAGGACTGGTACATTAAATTTACTGTAACTCTTTAATGGGAGGAAACATTAACAGCACCAAATCCATTCAACGTTCTATGATCCGTGAAAAATTCTGCCTAGTGGCTGAACGTATTTAAACTGGGTTTATTTTGTTACGATACCTTTATTTACATAATATACTGACCCAAAAAGTTACGCTATCCGTGTCTTACAAAAGCAAATGTCAAAGTGACAGAACAAGACTAAAAAACGTGAAGTTAATAGGAGCTCATCAATTCTTTGTGAATAAGGTTAATTGCGTTGAAACGTTTATGGATAGTTACATGCACCTATTTGTGCTCAAGTTTAAGCACCGAAATATTTGTTTTTTGTTAATTTTACTCTAAATTAACATTACTTTTTTAAGAGCTGGCCATTATATGAGGCTTCTGAAGATAATCCGAAAGAAGAAGTGCCATCGGACACATTATTTCAAGCTACCGCAATCCAACTGCACCGAGTCCTGATCAGTCAAGCGCGGCAAATTCGCACCAAGGACCCTGGAAAGGCTGAGAGGCTCAGTCGGTTAGCAGAGAGGCGTGCGAAGGACGGCAAGTACTAAATTGTATTTAAGCCCACCTAAATTCGGAAGTTCAGGATATAAAGCGGCATTAAGAGTAATTGATACTGAGTACGCGTAGGTCAGCGGGGAAAGTCCTTTTCTATCGCAATATCTTAAAGTTCCGTTTAGTATCTCGCGTTAGTTTCGAAGAATTGGTAAGTAGTTTGTTTGTTGTTTGGGGTAAATCAGCTGTTATGAACTTCTTACTTTTTTATAATAAGAAATATGACGCGTTATGACGTAATATAATGTTTTCCTTTATTTGGAGATTTCGCCCATTAGTGCCAGTAACGAATATAATTGAGTGTTCGTGAATAAAATTTAGATATCGGTTTTATCAGTGGCGGATTTACCAGAAGGCTGAGTAGGCTCGAGCCTAGGGCGGCAGATAGTCTGCAACAAATTTTGCAAGGGCGGCAAAAACACTATTCAGCTTATACCTTGAAAATTTGTAAATCCGCCACTGGGTTTTATCACAGTCACTAAAACTTTGTAATTTCCAGCTGATGAAACGGATAAGGTAGCCGAGGCGATAATCGAAATCGGAATCTGTCAGTTAGACATGAACAATTTGAACAATGCTCAAAAGACATTCGAAAGGGCGTTTAAAATACATTCTGACAGCAATAACATCGAGGGCTTGTGTGATACTAGAATGCACATGGCAGCCGTTATGCAAAAGTATGTACAAGAATAATCCCATACACAACAAAAACTTTGGTACCTATTCAAGAGGACCTCAATCAAGAGGTTCTCAATTTGTAATTATTTTGTGTATGTCGATTTATATTTTTTCCGTTATTAGTCGATATAATTAAGTTTGAAATTTGGTCCCATACATTTATTCTCCTCTCTCTCCCATACATCATTGATTAGGTACCTATTGAAGTCATAATTTGTATTTACATTTGAAAATTGAAAAGTCGGTTATGTAATGTTTCTGTTCTGAGATAAAAAAAGTAAACTTCAATGTAATTGCGATCACATAATTACTTTAAACGCCTGTTGTTGTCGCCTTTTGCTCTCACTCTGCACGTCATACTCACATTACGCGATTGATTATTACCCGAATGACGGCTGGACTTAATATTGTTACATTAAAAAATATTTCGTATTAAAATAGTTATTATGAAGTAGTTTATTACCAGCGATATTAAACACTGTTAACCGTCACGCCGCGCCAAATAGTGCGCCGCGCCGAACGGCCTGGCCTTATACTCTGAAATTCGATTATCGAACTTCGTGTCATACCGTCCCTTTCACTCTCAAATTAATGACTGTTAGTGTGAGCGAAACGGAATGAAACGAACTTCGAAAATCGAATTTCGGAGTAGCCCCTCTGTTCAGGGTTATAGACCGACCGCTTAAATGAGTGCTCGCCCGCGCGGCACATGGGCGCGGGGTACAAATGCACTCTAGAGAATCGATACCAAGAATCGATTGTCATTGCAAATGGATGTATAGGTACCGATTGACAGGCAAGTATTTATCAGGTTGGGTTTTATCACCGCGGTACAAAGCCAATACCGCGGTGGAAATACTGACCCGTATCTCATGTACAATATACGCGGAATATAGGGTCGGGATTTCCAGGCCGGTGTTTCCATGGTCGGGAATTAAATACAGCCCATAAAACCTTACTTTCTAAGTTTTAATGCCTAAAAATCTGAAAAACCATAGGTTGCTTCTCTTCCCGCGCAGATGGTAAAAGCCCATCGAGTGGATTGGCGACAATCTTAGAAATCATGTTACAGGCGGGTGCGGCTAGCAACCCATCACTATTTTGATTCCCCACCCTTATCGTCCATACGCCCGTAATCATGCTAAACATGGCCTTTAGGTCTTGTTACCTGTATGTGATTGATTTGTATGTATGTATGTAGGTATATATAATATTGTATTCAGTACCATACCAGATACCGTATCTTCAATAATAACTATTAGTAACCTAAAAACAGTTTAAGCTTTAAATATCTTAGGTCTAGTCGTCATTTGTGCATTCGGACCGCGTGGGAACTACTTTTTTAAGTTATACGGCAATACTATATTTGATGATCGTTACAGAATGGGGGATCACGAGGCCGCAGCTCAGCTGTTGACAGAGATGGGTGCAATGGCGATGGAGTACGGCCTGAGGCAGCACTTGGGCCGAGCGTTGCATCTGCTAGGAGAGCTGCACCTCAGAAGGGAAAGACCTGAACTGGGAACCCAGCATTTGCAGGAAGCGTTCTTCTGCTTCATGGGTTCAACGCGTACATGGCAAGACGTTAGTGTTCCTGTCTTTATGGATGAATCAACTTTTTCTTGTCACTCGTTGCTTTAGTTCCATTCTCTTCGGTCACTCTTTAAACCATAAGTTCGCCAAACATGTATGTTTGCGGTAGGTTTCAACTTCTACTGTAATTGAGCATGTTAGTACCTATAAGAGACACAAAATTTTCACTAACAATCTGTACTACTTTTGTCCCCTCGCTGATGGGACAGAATAACAACAAGAAATGGTTGATAATATACACATATATGTACCTATGATCTTGTTTATAATAAAGGGTGGAAAACTAGGAAATGAGTCACCTCGTGGTAAGTATATATGAAAAACTTAAGTAAATGACCTGTTGTATGTAGTAGTATACAGAACTGATATTGGACTTAAGTCACTTTTCTAATCTGAACGTCGATTCTACACATTAGTCACACATACAAAAGGTCATTTACTGAAGTGTTTCACCTTTAAGCACCACCACCCATGGACATCCGCAACACCAAAGGATAGCAGGTGCGTTGCCAGCCTAGTGGGCTAAGATGGAATACTTGTGTGCCAATAATTTCCCGGTTGTCTTACTATTCACGCCGGAACAGAACAGCGCAAGCACTGTTGCTTAGCGGCAAGATAAACGAGTAACATCAAGGTCTACCTCGGAAAATCGCGGCTGGTTTACTTTTTCTTACTGCTCGCAAGTGTTTTGTAATACATGGAGAATTTATAATATAATGCTGTACGTCTTGATACTTAATACTTTTATTTTTCAGATAGTTGACAGCGACTTTACGAAACCATTATTTTGCTTAGCATTCTTGGGTTAATGGTTTTACATACATACATACATACACATACACAAATCACGTCTTTATCCCTTACGGGGCAGACAGAGCCCGAGGCAACAAGAGCTCAAGGCCACGATTAGCATGACTGGTAGGCGTAGAAATGGTAAGGGGAATCAAAATAGTGATGGGTTGCTAGCCGCATTGCCTATAACATGATTCCTAAGAATTTCGCCCATTCCCTCGATGGGCTTTTACCATCTGCGCGGGACGAGAAGCAACTGGTACATTCTATGTTTTTTCTTTGCTCCCAGACCAGCATGGAAGTACAAGTACACTATGGTTTTACAAGTTTCGATAATTTATGTTTTTAATTTTTACAGCATCCTGCAGCAGCAGCTAAATCTCAAGCAAAATCGACGCTAGATGTTATCTATAAAGCGGATAAGAAAGAATTGTACGAAAAAGAAGCTGAACAGGCTAGGCTTATGATGGCGATATCAGCTGGTGATCACCATTGCCTACTATTAATTTAATTTTAATTATGGTTTGCTTCTGCTCGAAATGGGAAATGGTAAAATTTTAAGTCGCTAAAAATACTTAAACGGCGATTACAAGTTGTGGACGGCTCGAGAAATTACGATCCGTTTTAGAAGACCTTCCTCAAGGTTAAGTTGTATTCAGGACGGAGGCGCACGACGTATGAAACTAGTCGGATAAGCCCAACTTATAATCATGAGGTAGACGTATTTAGTTAATACCAGCTTTGCCCCGGCTCCGTTCCCGTTTCAGTTTTATTTTTCAAAATGTTGTAGAGTAATAATCTTTTCCTGGCAATTATAATCACAATGAAAAAGAACTGGGGAAATTGGTTCAATCCTGGCCATGACCAAGAGGATACATAGAAAAACAAGAGAATACATAGCTACAATGCAAATTTGTTTAAATAAATGCATAACTTATGACACTTTTCCAATGTATTGTAGGCATCACAATTTTCATACTAGTACACATAGGCAGGTACACAAACGTGCGTCCATAAATACGAATTATAATGTTTTTTAGTTGGAGGTTTATTATTAAGATTACTTCTAATTATCAATTGTATTTGAATGCCTTGGAATAATAGTGTAATCATTATTTGTTATTGTCGTCACTATTATGCTGTCTATATTAGGCGGCTCTTACTTTGAAAGAGGCCCAACCCAGTGCCTTGTTATTTAGTAAGGGGTATACTCCATTCAAGCTAGAATTAGACAGAAGGAATAATAGTTATTTTTAGAATGACATTCAATAATTAACATTTTTGAGTTTGAGTCTCCAAATCCAGTCCAAAACAAAATATATCGAATATTAAAATACTTTCACTCAATTTATCATACTTACAATCTAGTTGTAGTTCGCAATAACTAAGGAAAGTTTCCGTACAAAGCAACTAAAAAGGCAGAGATAAATAACAGATTGTAAGAAATGTAACGTTTAAGCTCCGTTCGTGGAGAGGAGTTGTCATTATTGTCATTGTGTACAATTTGCTTTTGTATTCGTACACGTTGTGTCGAAATTGAAATCGCGCTATAATTATTGTTTCCTGGTTTCTGTTATATTATAACTTCAAAGTCAAAGTCAAAAGTCAAAGGTATTTATTTGCCAGAATACAGCACAGAAAGGTCTTTGTGGTTTTTTTGACAGTGTATTTAGCATGCATGCAGGCGTGCAAATATTGTATAGATAGGCGATTAATTTAATAAAATACAAATTATCCGTGTCAGTTACAAAATTAAGATACATTAAAATCACAACAATCATAAAATCATACATAAATTAGCAAGCTTAATAGTTATAAGTTTCAAATAAATATACCAACACAACAACACCAAATCAACTAAATAACTCTTAACTCTATAAAAACTTTTTTCGAGAAGCCAACTTCACTAGAAAAGGTTTACACTCTAACCCCCTTATTCATAAACGCTCTATAGGCTTCTGCTAACTTAGCAATCGTTTCTCCTTATCTGCGAAAGGTAAATGTCAAAGTGACAGATAAGGACAAACGATTGCTAAGTTAACAGAGGCCTACAGAGCGTTTATGAATAAGGGGGTTAGACTCTAACGTTATACTGACTGGATTTAAGATTATTACCCGAGACTGGGATAAAACTAATTAGGTATTTTAAATACTACCATTCACAATTTAAATTTGTTGTTTAAAATACTTTCGTTTTTTTTATTCGGAGAGAATTCATCGATTTTCTAAGGGCATTTAAGTGACGTTTATTAATGTTACCTCTAACTTTTTTCTAGGACAAGAACGTATGGCTTCTTATTTCGATTTACTAAGAGAAGCGGGAACCTGCTCAGTAGCACAAATAAAGTGCATAGAATGGAAACTATCCCACTCTCCGTGGTGGGTCAAAAGAAACCACCACGATTTTTTGCCTTGTATGTGTCCAGTTCATAATCGGACCCCGCTCGATGTTTTGAGGTAAATATTTCATTTATTTAAATTTTATATAAGAGACCGTATATGAAATTGTAACAAGTGAAATTAGGTATTGGACGTGAACACTCACACACACACACACACACACACACATACACACATGCGTAAACACTATGTCGCATGGTGTGCGTAAATTTCGAGTCGTCTTTGGGTGATTAAACAGTTTTGATTCTTTAATATTTTTACGAGTCTTTTACTGTCATGGATTTGTCAATTAAAATAAAATGTCCGGATAAATAAATTAAAAATGATCGTGCTTAATAAATAATCGAAATAGTTTATGATAACACCCTACTGGAGAATAAATTGTAGGCCAATCTCACTTCTGCAACTGTTGTAAGTGAGGTCAGTAAGCGCGAGTTGGTGTGGGTAGCGATATTGGCGAATATCGCTATGAAAGACGCCACTAGCGTTTAAAGACTTAAGTTATGCAACGTTGAACGTTGTATACAATACTTTTTACGACTTCTTTTTAATTATCAGTATCATCAACAGCAAAGAAAGGGTTGTCCTTTGAACCTAAGCCTATGTATTTATTGTACTTTTATTTCATCGATTTTGAGTGTGTCGGTCACTTTTCATATTTTGATAACAGGTTCTAGTTTGGAAACCACACGAACCCCAGATATCGATTTTGAAAGATAATGTGCTTTCCCAAAAACACAAACACGCGTTTCGACGCGTTACACCCGCGATTGCAAGCATAGCGACACTCGCTCGTTCTCACCCGCCACCCGCGGCGTGCAACGGCCCGTGTCCATCGCCTGTAGCGTCCGTCCATACGATGTGTTCGTAAATGTTCGGGAGCGATCGTTCTCGTCTGTCGCGTGCAGCGTTCACCTACCGCCAGCGACCGCCATCCGGTCCGCAGCCCGCGACGTTTCTAATTGTTTTGAAGCATTGTAACGGGTGAACGCCAACAAAATGGCGAAATTTAATAGATATAGAGTGAGATGAATTTTTGATTGAATGGGTAATAATGGGTATACCCGTATCTATCAAGGTATATGTAGAACCGGTTCTGTAAGAAGAAACCCGGTTCCCCCCTTCTTAAAAAAATGTTTAATTTCACATTTTAATGGCCAACGGGACTTGTTAACAAGGGCTTTAAGAAAGGTTTTAGTGGGAAACACGCCACCTAAAAGGGGCAAACCCGCAAAGGACCTTCCTGGTGGCCAACACTTGTGGACAAGGGTTTTAAGCAGAGTTTTAGTGGGAGACACGCCACCTAAAGGCGGCAAACCTGCAAAGGACCTTCCTGATGGCCAACGGGACTTGTTGAACAAGGGTTTTTAGCAGGGTTTTAGCGGGAGACACGCCACCCAAAGGAGGCAAACCTGCAAAAGAACTTCCTGATCGCCAACGGGACTTGTCAACGAGGACTTAAAGCCATATACGAGCGTTTCTGACGACCAGATAGCCTAGTGGTTAGTGACCCTGACTATGAAGCTAGAGGTCCTGGGTTCGAATCCCGGTAGGGGCAGACAATTGTATGGTGAATACGAATGTTTGTGCCCGAGTCATGGATGTTGTATTGTATGTATATAAGTATGTATTTATCTACATTATATAAGTATGTTTATCCGTTGCCTGGTACCCATAGTACAAGCTTTGCTTAGTTTGGGGCTGGGTCAATTGGTGTAATTTGTCCCAAGATATTTATTTTAAGATATTTATTTATTTATTTATATGTTTAGGTAATATGTAATTGTTACAAGAGAGATCTGTTTTTTTATTTCCATACTTTCCATAAAGACCCAAAATTATTGTATTGTATGTCATAATCATAACATAACATATAGTGATTATTTTAAGACTGATGCGTTATTTTTTCTGCGTAATTTGTTTAGCGAAAAAAATAAAAATCACTCCTTTGAGGCGGTATGGCGGCCATTTGGAGCCGGCAGAAAGGTATGGCATGGTGATTTTCGTGAATGACTACTCGACGATGATTAGTTGAGCAAAAATTAGCCTGGTACAAATGGTGGAATTGTTGTTTTTTAATTATTATATTTGCGTCGGTATAGCGGGCTGTATAAGTCACACTGGAGAAGTTTGGTATTACGCCACAGCCTTTATTTTTTTATCGACTATCGGAGAATACAAGAATTTTTGTGGAACTCATCATTCGATACTCGTTATTTATCCGACACGTTCGATTAACACCCACTTGATTGGGCAGCCGGGAACCGGTTACCCCGGTCCTAATTACCTTCCAGAACCAGGTATCAAAATTCTGCAACCGAACACGGTTCTGCAGGCCCTAGTGGAAGCCTAGTGATTTGACCTGTAGCCTCTAAAGCAGAGGGTCGTGGGTTCGATTCCCTCGCACCTCTGAGTTTTTCAGAATTTATGTGCGAAATTACATTTGAAATTTACCATGAGCTTTTCTTGAGAAAACCTGCACACATCTGCGAAGCAATTCTGTGGTGTGTGTGAAGTTCCCAATCAGCACAGGGCCGCGTGGGAACTATATATAGCCCAAGCCCTCTTGTTCTGAGAGGAGGCCGGTGCTTAGCAGTGGGATGTATACATATAGGCTGGAGATAAACACCATATTGTACGATTCAAGCGGCATTTTTTTTTAAATATTGTATGAAAACATAAAGCATGGAGCATAAGTGAAATCCTATATATTACAAGTAAGTATTCATTAAATGTTTTATCGCGTCTTCCGTCGTCAGCAGCCGGTAACGTTTTAGAAGGACCATAGGGTCTATCACCAGCCGCTCTACATGCCGCGGGCGCCGTGTGAAAACGACCGACGCCGAAGTCTCGTACCGGCGTGCGTCTTCTGTGTGAGTGTATATAAAATAATCTTATTTTATGCTCGAAAGTTCTAGATTGGAAGTACGGGATGACCCCTTTCAAGACGGACTGATGACCTGATGAAGGTTGCGGCTTGCGTCGCGGTAGTCTGTTGGATAAGAGCCATTGAAGGCTAGCCTTTATGGCGCTCTTTAAAGGAGTCCTATGTTCAAGCAGTGGACTTTTGGTTGATGACGATAATGATGATGACATACAGTAGTTTTTAAAGTATTGACAGAATAAGAGTTAGTAAAATAAGAACTTTTTCACATAAGTTAGCTAAAGCAGGTAACTAGTTTTGTTGCGTTTTATTTTAATTTGTTTTCTTTTATAGTTACTGATATAATTTATAATAACTTTTTGTTTGATTATTTAATATTGATTTAATTTTTAATTATAAATATACTTATTACTAAAGTAATTAAATAAAATACATTTAAATGTTAAAGCATAAATTGTTTAATCACGTAGTGAAAGTAATAAGTAACATGCAAAAGTATCAAAACCTCTCGCATTGCACTATACTCATTTCAACGCGCGAATAATAATACGGCAATAATACGGCGCGCAACGTCAGTAACGATGGAAGCGCAGAGCGACACATCTGCACCCTAGTAGCACTCAAAGAGGATATAATCACTACGTTTTAAGAGACGGCACTTCATAGAAAAAAAAAGAAAAAGCAAATGTTTTGACTTTATTATAAACGACCTTACCAACATTCAGACATCAGTCTTGCATTCCGTTATGTTGGTCACAATGCTACTTGACATGACCCTAGTGCTGCAAAGTATTCAGTAGGGTTACCGAAGTTATCGATAATAGTGATGTCATAAAAAATATTTATATCGATACTTTTCCGTAAAGCCGCTTATACCGTTCAACATATAAGTTTCTTTTCTCTATTTACGTGTTAGTGATAGTGTAATGAAATAAAAGGCAACAACTAGAAGAAAATATGTATTTAAAACAACTTAACCTACGATGAGAATCAGAGATATACGCTAGATAACGGAGATGGTAGTCTTCTAGTTAGGCATGTAGATCAGATAGCACTTTTTGTTAAAACATGTAGGTACTCACCGATTTTCTTGCAATGGAAATGTTGTGAAAAAGAGCTTACCATTGGTTTTGAACTCTTTCTTGTTACATAATATAACACATTTCGTACAATTTGTGCCCATTGCAGTAGTAGTGCCGGAATAGTATCGCTTACAAATTATATACGTAGAACCTAAGCTTAGAACTTCTTCTCCGTTAATGCCGGTCAAATGTTGTCATGTTCATGTCTTGTCAATGTCAATGTCAACCATTTGACGTTTGATCTTGTTTGACGTTGTTTCTTATTATTGGTATACGTTTTATAATAAACTCCATACATTTAGCTTTAGTATGGAAGTTTCGCCCCACTGGTAGCACTCGACGTGGACTGTTGATTCGAAGCTTGCGGCCAATTATACAATCAATATATTGCAAATTCGGTCGTTATAAAAGTTTTTTTTTGACAATATGTCTGTTTTTTTTGAGGAAATGAATATACCTATTAGTTTCTTTCTATAAACGAGTGTTAAGTGTAGTCAAATTTACCTAAGTTACTTGATGCATTTTCTTAAATAAAACTGAGTTTAATATGTTTTTACTCAAGTATTTTATATGGCAGTGATACAACACTTTTACAACAGTACATTGCATTTTTTACGTATTGATTACAGGTCAAAACAATCCGCCAGTAGTGGGTGGGTATTCTACAGTAAATTATCACTTTTCAGTCGCGGGTTAAGGTCGATATAGTTCAGAAATAAATAGTCCATTCTATGAATCATAATAAAATGATATTTCATATTATGTGTTTCAACTTTAAGATTTTTTTTTTAATAACTAAAATAACGTTCGTATAACGGCGTCAATTAGTGAAGTCGGCAAAATTTCATATACGGACTCTTAAAATATTCACACATGTAGACTTCTAAGATAAAATAAACTTTGGATATTTTCAGAGTGAAACTAGAAACGAAGAAAAAGGAGGGAATGAGGAAACAAAGCTTTGAATCCGATGTCTCGCTTATGAGAATGGAGACCACGGAAGATATCCAGAAACTCCGAAGTAGCTATCCTCGTATGTAAAAAGGTAAACATTGTCAAGGTCAATGATACAATTGAACTTCTTTGCCAATTTTTATTGGTTCATCATAAAAAGAAAATAATTTGCTATTTACAAAAAAACATTAACCATGTAATTTGAGCACACGACACAACCTGATACGATTGAGCAAATTACGCGTCCTTGCACCGTCATCGGTTCCATTTGTATTCTGTGAAGAATTCTACCACCATTTTATTCGTCGTCCTTATCATAATATTAACAATAATTTAGTCAGTACTGGTATCACAAGCTCAATATAATTCTAAGAACTGCAAAAATGTTAACACTTATTACAGATTAAAGAAGGTACTAACAACATTCAATCGTTTACGTAATCATTTTAAGTCCATAAATTAGCATGCCTTAGCGAACTTCTTGCGTGGCTGCAGCTTCACTTTGAAGCCCTCAGCGCGCTTGAGGATAATGTCAGCCTGCAGTTTGAAGTCAGATTCCTTGAGGTCCGATTGTACGCGGAAATTCCTTAGGATGGTGGAAAGGATGATCTTCAGCTTGAGCATAGCGTACTTACGTCCTGTGGATAATAATGACAAATGTTAACTCAGACCCTTGAAGCATCTGGTGGACTATTTATTCGCGGATATAACAAGTGTGATAACTTACCGACGCAACTCCTAGGGCCTGCAGAGAAAGGCACGAAAGCGTAGTAATGACGGTTGGCAGAGCGTTCAGGCAGGAAATTGTCAGGGTCGAATTTGTCAGGGTTGGGGTATACGTCGGGACGACGGTGCAGCTTGTATGTTGTGATAACCACGGTGGCACCAGCCGGTACCTTCTTGCCATTGGATGCTGTAAATAAAGAAAACCATTAGGTAATTGCTTAAGCTAGTCACACCAAAAAATACAGCCTCAGACTGGCTACACAACTAAAACGAGTAATTTTGTTTATACTTACGCAGAGTGATATCTTGCTTAATATGACGAGCAATAATTGGCACTGGTGGGTACATTCTGAGGGTTTCCATCAGACACCTTTCGAGGTATTTCATCTCAAGGGTGTCCTGGAAGGTGGCAGGGCGGTCGGAATCTCCGAAGATCTGGTCGATCTCCTCAATGACTTTGTCTTGGATGTCCTGGTGGACGCCCATCATGGACAAGAAGAAGCTGCTGCCAGCCGCAGTGGTGTCATGACCCTAAACCAAAATACACTTATTAGTACGTCCGAAATGGATAAACTGTTGAAACTTATAAAAATCATGTTATCGCAATTGTACACGGCTTTATACAAAAAACGTTTCTTATTTCTTATAGTATTCATAAAAAAGTATAAAATGAGGAAACGTATAAAAAAAAATATACCTCGAACATAATAGTGTCAACTTGTTCTTTGATTTCCTCATCGGAGATTACAACTCCACTCTGAGAGCTCTCCAAAAGCAGGTCAAGGAAAGCAAGACGCTTCTTCTGTCCAACATCATTGTCTTCTACGTCCAAGTCGTCTTTCAAGCCAGCGGCTTGACCGAAAGACAGACCCTCAACAGAAGTGTCCTTCACTGAGGCTTCCGACGACGCTGAACCTTCGGTGTATTCTTCCAAGATGGTGGTTTTTTTGCCAGATTTGAACTCTTCCTTCTTCCTTTTAATGACCTGAGACAATATATTTATTAAGTTAGTACTTTTTTATTTACTTAATTAATTATTGAAAAATAAAAGATTTTAAATGATAAGTAGTTATAATCATACCTTCTTAGTAAGTCCGTGGATAGTGTCGAGAAGCTTAGTCTGAACCTTGGCGTATTGGGTGAAGTTGAACAGGAATTCAGGTCTCAGCCAGATCTTAGTGTGTCTCAAGTGGAGGATATCGCACATCTTCATAACAGCCATGGCGTATTCGAAGCCACTTTGGTCTTGGGTGCTCTTGCTTACTCCCATAGCGGTTTCTGTAGCAAATATTAATGTTTATTTCTTCTCGAAGTGAAAAGAGCTATTAACCTTCAAAGGATTAGACGTGTTGCTTAACGAGGATCGTAATGGAGGCTTGAAACAGCCAACGCCGCTGATGGCGAAAACTGCCCATTAGGCGTTGCGACGTGCGAACGTGGGGGGTCGCCAAACTTGACACGCGGTTCACCTTCTACACATGTTTCCTCTTATACCGTCATAAAATAACAAATGCATGATTCTTGGTACTATTATATCCTCTTTAGACATATTATTATAAGGAAGTTGTTCCGTATAATTTGTGTAATTGCAGTTGTTTACAACGTCCGAAGGTAACACACTGCTCACTATGCTCTAGTTATGCTGTTCCAATAAACTGCAGGTAATATTATCTTCTGAGAATATAATCTAAGTAAGTCTTATTCGTATGACAGCTGAATTTATTAATACCAGATTTGATTTCCATTTGAAATCATGGTTTATCACCAGAGTTCATGCATTTAATTGTTGCAAGTAGGTACTATTAAATGTCCATGACGTTATTGGTAAGAAGCATCATGGAAAGCTCGCGAACTTTACAACATCCGATACAAACGTGTTTATTATTTAAATGAGTTTGAACACGAACTGGATTTATTGACGTCACTAGACTAAACGTTTCGTCATAATTATTGTAAACTTAATTTTATAATATTCGCAATATTCCTATCAGCGCCATTGAATTTAAAAATGTGTATGAATTAAGTATTTCTTGGGGATTAAAACTTAGACGCTTATGTATTAGTTTCGTCGATTTCGCAAACGGTTGAACATTTGCGAGCTATTTGCGCAAAGATCACGAACCGCGAATGTGGACGATGCCTGTGTTGTCACCCATGTGGACAGCTACGTGACGAGACATTGAAATAGCTTCTTATTTCGACTCTGACATACGTGGACACTATACTGACAAAAAATTAGGGCGTTTTATTGACAAATTAATATGTATATTGGTTACCTCCAGAGCCATCAGAATGAAAAAAATTAATTACTATACAACATTTTATGATCCTGCTCTTTCTTTTTGCAAGCCAATATGCAGATTTCCCAAACTGCTATCTAATCACGTCGCAACTTTGAACCATTCGCTGATTTGAATAAAACTGGCATTAGTACGCCCCCAGGTCAGTTAAATGACAAAATGATAATTTAATCCTACAAGAAATACTTTTGTTGCTTTACTTTGATGTGTACGGTTTTGTTGTAGGGGTAATGTAGGTAGCGATGCATGGTTAAATACACAACTACAATTTTAATATTAACACTCAGTCAAGTCAGTTGGTTCGGACGGAAACGTAGAACGAGACCAGCATCATTAAACTTCAGAACAACTAAGATAATACATTTACTAGGTAAAGTTTAATTAAACATTTAATTAATGGGTTCTTGATTGGATTTTCGATTTAACTATGACGTTGTTATCTCGCAAGACGTACGAGATGTACATTTTAATGTCTTGGTGGCGAACCTATGAATTTTAACGTGATTTGACTTCTAATCATCATTGACCTTTTTATTGACAGTGTGGGGTTATGAAATTCCCTAGTATGAGTAATAATTATGTTTTAGTTCTTATATTTTACGTTTTCTTACTTACCAAGCAAGATTTCAACAGTGCACTCGCTCATGTAGTCATGGCAATCGAAGTCAGCGGTCTCCTTCTTCAGTTTTTCAACAACAGTCCTGGAGTTAGCGTTGAATAGGTCGATGAAACTTTTCAAGACGTTCAAGTGGAAAGTCGGGGCGATCAGTTTGCGGTGAGAACGCCACTTTTGTCCTAAGACAAAAGATAAATACTTATAAGAATTGTTTACAAATACCTACTTCACGGGTAGTAATTCAATTTAATGTACTCACCAGTACTGATGAGAAGACCGTTTCCAAGCCAGGGCTTGAAGAATCTGTAGTCATCAGCTTTGTCAATGAGAACGTGGCTGCTAAGAATCAGTTCAACGTCCCGGGGGTCGTAAAGAAACACCATCAGCCTGGGGCCGATCCACAGCTTTACCATGCCCTGCTTGTCGTACGGCATGCTCTTGTTGACGAGGTTCTTAAAGATATCTGTTAACAGAATTACGTGATTCTGATTACATTTTGTAAACAGACTACCGATTCACTTTTGATTTTTATGCAAATTTTCCTTATATTGAATCACTTAGTAATTGACATAAGGGCCTCAGACTAAATAGGAAGTAAAGACAGAATTCTGAGAACAACAAAGGAAAGTCTGCATGTGCGTATCTCAACCAGTTTGCTTGCTTCGTCGTACACAACGAAGCTTACTTTTACTGACGTCAATTTACCGTTCGCAAAACTCGGGTTTTTCTTTTTTTATATGTAAAGTTTAGCTTTTGCTTACCGTCGGAGCCACCGGTGAATTCTAGCGCGTTTCCGATGAGTGGTAGGCCAGGGGGTCCCTCGATTTTATCTGCCAGTTCATACATATGCCTCCTGGACATTCTCCAGTAAGCGTACCATAAGATCAGGGCTGGTACTAGAAGCATGTAGAACAAGCTGGTTGCCGCCCACGTGCTGCTCGCGGCAACACTTTCTGCTGCTGCGTAACTCATCTTGGAAAAGTTTTACGTCTGTAAAAAAGTCAATGTTTAATCAAGAATGTTCGTTAATTGATGTATCCGTGGAAAATCCCGTGTTTGTTATACATTCATGTTTAGGAACATGGCTCGCAGTCACGTAACACACAATTTTTTTAGGGTTCCGCAGCGAAAAAGAAAAACGAATT
This sequence comes from Pandemis corylana, assembly GCA_949127965.1. NCBI lineage: Eukaryota > Metazoa > Arthropoda > Insecta > Lepidoptera > Tortricidae > Pandemis > Pandemis corylana. The sequence continues at coordinate 6,506,165 of OX421855.1, read as the reverse complement.
TAATAACATTCACCATAATGTTTGCTCGGCTGTGTATCAAGACTGTTTTTTCAAAAACGGGTAGAGGATAAAAGTTAAAAGTAATATAAAGCTATGGAAGCTGTAACAAAATCATGTTCTTACTACTCAGACCTCCCGTTGACGTAGAATAATTAAATTTGGAATAAATTCGAGGCTTAACACGAGAAAAAAAACTCTGATAAACAATAATTACCGTTTCAAACGAGAAGAACGGGTCATTTTTGCAGGTAACATAATTACTTTGTTATTATAATTTGTATGAAACCCTTTGTGCGCCAGTCAACCTCGAACTTGGTCGGTTTTTTTAATTATTTAACCGGTTTTTATGTACAAAACTAATAAATTACGAATCCTGTGTTTTGACCTCTACAAATATTATAACACAAGTACCTACCCGAAAAACTTCAAGCCACTGGAACAGGTTAGAATATACTCGATTATGACGGCAAAGTAACTGGTCTGTTATGCAAATTTTAAAGCTGCTGCTCTTATTATTACTAAATTGTAAGAAAATATTTTAAAGGATTATGACTTGTTGTGTATAGTTTAGGACAAATGAAAAGTAATGTGAGGCCGGTTAAAAGACGCCTTGCTTGTGCATACAATCGTTAGCACACGCGTGAAACCTAGTTCCACCAAATCACTACAAGGGTTTATTTGGTCTCAGTTTTATGAATGAAAGTACCATGTAATCACTTATTAATAAAATTACTATGATGAGGTTCTATGGTGGCCCAAGAACGTAATTTGTTGACAGTACCCTATGAACTAAAGGTTAGTACGAAACCTCTTAAAGGTCGGAATAGATTAGTGTAAGTATCTAATGCAATACAACCATGTTGTTTACGTATTGCATTATAACTATGCAGTTAATTATTGGTATAGCCTTAATCAAGGTGCGGATAACTGGTTTTGCATCTAAAGGCCTCTCGCAGTAACATGCTTATTTTAAAATCACTGGTGTCATGAGTTTATGCAGCTATACGAGTAATACAACTGTATTGCAGTTTCATTGCAGTTATATAGCAGTCGTTCCAACTGCAATACGGCTGCATTACGACCGTGCAGCTAGTTTGCAGTCGGTGTGCGGTTGACATGACTGCACGGCAACTGCAAGGGGACTCAGTCGGTTTACAGATTTGATGCAGTTACACCAACGCCAGCAGAACTGCACTCGAACTGCCATTTTGCAGTTAGGTTGCAGTTCAAATGCTTAAAGGGCCTTCAATTCCTTAAAGGGAAGGAAACGAACCCGTAACCTAGCATGTTATGGGTGTCCATGGACGGCAATGATTGCTTTCCATCAGGCAACCCGCATTTGTCCCGTATCTCGTATTTTTGTCCGTAACCCTACGTGAAGGCTGCTGTGTCTATGCGGCACTTATATTTACAGGTCAATTCACAAGAGCTGGCACGAATGGATAGAATGAGTGAATGATAAATACTATGCGTGCATAACGAAATGATTAAATATAGGTTGAGGTTTATTTTTTTCTAGAGAATTACTTGGTTACAAAATATTAGGAGACCCCTGTATAAGAATGTCACTCACACTGACAAGTGATATTACTTCGTTCAATCCATTCGTGCCAGCTCTTGTGAATCGACATGTACTTATGTGACAACCACCCTCTTTTGTTTCTACGTAAATCAACACAATATCACAGAGATCTAACTATACCACCACCACAAAAGACGCTAACGCGTTTCATATTCTATACGAGTTTGTTCTCAAAGCTACGAGTTTCGAGGATAAATTCGACATATTATATGTACTCGGTATATGTATAAATATGTATTTGTCGCACCGACGTTCAGTCAAAAAACGGACAAGAGTGCGCGTGGCCTGATACGCGCAATCTAGGGTTTCGTACTAAATACGACAAATAGATATCTAGGTAGTCAATATTAAGTGTAAGTAAACTATTAACTCGTCAATTTGCAAGACCTAATATGAGAAAGTTAAAATTAGATCTTTAATGCTATAATTTTTAAAATCCGTTCCCTGAATCCGATTTGTCGTGGAAGTATGGCGTAAGTCCTAATAATTATTATCTTAACGGGACGTTCGTCTTTCACGAATGGTGGAAATTATGACATCGGCATTTAGCTAAAAAAATAAAAAAAAAACAAAAACCATATTTCTGTTTTTTGCAATTAGCAATTTTTTGTAGTTCACGTCAACTCTAGTTTCTTATTTCTTTCTAATAGATTTATCGTCTGATAAAGGTTTTTAGATTATTTTATAAGCCCAGACGAGTCGACCCCGAAAATATTTAGATTTGGTAGCTGCCTAGATAAAATTACAAAATATCTGGTCTATATGTTGTGAAATGTTTTTCTTGGAACGTCGACCAGCCATTAAAATTGGCAGTAAATAAAATTGACCTTCGAGTAACTGAGCAAATCTATAATTTAGTTTCTTTCACAAGGGTTTGCGAAATGATCACATTAGTTATGTCGATAAAAGTATATTTTTGTATGTTAGTTGTTTAATATACGGTTGGCTTAGTAATTATAAATAATAATAATAAATTAAACCTTGAGAAACAATTTTTGCGAGACATGTTGGCTGTGTTTACTTAAAATATCCCAAAAGTAACTGGTTTTTAAACATTTTAAGTACTTATTTCTCCTTTAATTTATAATAATATTTTACATTCATTATTACAGGCGCAAGAATTTAATTTTTGGCAATAAACTCTTATTAAATAGCAAAACAAGTAATAAAAATAACAGATAGCTTGACTATTTTCTCATTTGTTTGGCCAAGTTATGGATAGTTTATTAGATTTCGGACTTCGGAAGGGCCCTATCGTAATCGAACGGGACATCGACCAATACAAAAATTTAACATGTAACACCAGGCGATCGAAAGTGTGTCAGCAAAACAATTCTTAAAGTCGTTTTGAGAGCCAGTTTCCAGCGCAGTCAGTTGTGTAAAATCTTAAAAAATAATAAATTTGGAGACAATCTTGTATTTAGATTTAAGTAGGTAGAGTAAGTATAAGTGACCGAAGGTAGGGGATAAATATTTGATCGAAAGGTGCTGGCAACGTGATAGATGCTAAATATTATACGAATTCTTGCAAATTTCATTTATTAGGTATATTGTTTTTTTTTATTTTCTTCTTATTTTGATGGTTTTTTTTTGGAAAAATGTAACATTTTCTAATGCGCGAGTGCATTTTTAATTTTTGTGACTCACTATTTCCATAAACTCAGTCATATTATATTTATTCTTATGTTTAAGTTTATAAATTATGATGCATTTTAACACTTATTTTTATTATACAAATTAAATTTTATCAAGTTACGGTAAGATAATTAAGTTTTTAAAATTAATCATTTATTTTCATTCCAAATTCTGAACAAATATAAGAACAATAAACACACAAACAAACTCACAGAAAAAGTTACTATAATTTTGATTCCAAATCGGGCACAAAATGAAAACAATTTAAATTAAAAATGACACTCGCACACAATACTGATTTTTAAACTCAAATTTCCCTACCTTTATTTTCCAATACACCCTCTAGTCCGGTCGACACTTAATTAATCACTAGCACGATAGCCCCAAAGGACGACGCCGTCGATGTCTCAAGTGAGACTATTTACGAAACTCCTGCGCACCCATCTAATATACACGCTCGTGGCGTCACTAGCCGACACGACAATGTACCCGAAAGTCGTACATTACCGATACATATTATGCAAATGTCTCGGTTTGGCGTAAATAATTGTAATTCACAGTTCCGAGGTGTCCATTGGACCCAGTATAAAAATAAAGTTTGAGAAAAGTTGTGGAAGTGCGCAAATGCGCTGTGTTTTGTTTTTCTTGTGTACTCGTATGCATCTAATGCATCATCATGCAATCATCATGGGATTTTATGGAATTTATTTGTGGACACTTACGATCCACATTTCCGATAGTATCTTATTGTTCTATGTTTTTGATATACCGATACCACACAAAAAGGCAGTTTTAGCACTTAGTTGAAAATATTACCAACCATTTTTTTTCAAATATGCGTAATTTGGGTTTTCCTTTTTAATGCGTTGTGACTATACAGAGTTTTCAATATGAAACTACCGCGAGACTCAATCGTAATTACACAAAAACGGATAACTCACATATAAAAGTCCAGCCCTCTAAGAGGAAGGACTACGAACTAGTCTGAAACATGTCGAGCATCACGAGTTTAGTGACATTTTTGAACAACGTTCAATGACAATACCCAATTACCTACTTACCTTTTACATACATACATACATACATACATAAAATCACGTCTATATTCCTTACGGGGTAGACAGAGCCTAAGGCAACAAGACCACATTTAGCACGATTGTGGGCGTATAGGTGGTAAGGAGAATCAAATTAGTGATGGGCGGCTAGCCGCATCGCCTATAACATGATTCCGACGATTATCGCCCATTCCCTCGATGGGCTTTTACCATCTGCGCGGGAAGAGAAGGAACTGTTACATTCTATTTTATTCAATTTTAGTTACCTTTTGGTTTACAATATTTGAGTAACGTGTGCCCTGAGAACCTAACTCAAACTCTGTCTCTATTATAGTTAGTATAGTTTATTATTGGTTCAATAAAAATAAAAAAGTTGGTTTACACAAAAATCACAAGCTAAGATAATACAATACATATTGAAGTCGTCAGAAAATTTAAAAACAAAAACTTTAAAAACCCGCTATACCCATAATGTGTAAGGTCTATAGCATTTACGTACCAGTAGAATAGCTGTGTGTAGTTTTTTGCGATTTAATTTTGTTTTAATTTAAAAAAAGATGACGAATTTTTTTGTCGCCACGCTTCACCACCACGTGCCGTCGTGGTAGAGGCTAACCTTTGGCTAGTTCCATCCTCGTAATGGATATGTCCATTAAATTAACTTTTCTCAAAAATGACCGTTAAAGTCGTCATTGTTAACTGCATATCAGAACAGGAACTTAATTGTTGCCGGTCAGTCCAAAATTAAAAAAAAAACATTACTGTCGCGCTAAACTCGACAGTAATGTTGCATACAAATTCCATTACTGTCTAGTTATTAACTTTTTAAAAATGCAAATCACCATTATAAAAGAAAGGCACAAGACTTAAAACATCAAATTAAAAAAAAAAAGCTAGTACGACAACGTGTTTATCTGTGTCTGAAATAGCTTTAGGTGTTCTAGGTAGAAAAATACACTCTTCAAATGCCATTGATAGAAAAAGACGGCAAAACAAAACAATTTTCACTATTTTATTTTCATTTATTTTTGTTGTTGTTATATTTTCGATTTTTGAGAAAAGCACTATATACTCGCATCGGCCAGAATAGCATTGCTGGCTTCGTATTATTAAACGGACTCGCAAGCTCGTCTGTTCAGACCAATACTCAGCCAGCAATTGCCTACTTCCTGGCCTAGACAGTAATGTACTATTAAAGTCTAGGTGAAGCCTTCTCATATAAAGTCAAACAATCAACGCTACAGCAAATCGACTTCCACTTATTATTGATTGAATAACCAGCTAATCGGAAACACGAGAATGATTTGTTACAAAATTTCAGTTTATCTATGAAATTCTACAGATAGGTACAGTCACCAGCATAAATATATGATGGTGAACAGCGCTGCAAAAATAAATGATCATGCATTGAGGTCAAAATTATTTGACGATACTACCGCGGAAAAAATATGTGATGCTATGTAGCCGGAAAAAACATCCGTCACACCATATCAGCAAAAATATTGGATCGGGACGCTTAAAAATATATGATTACCCAAAAAATTAATATTATGTGACCACCCATCGCATAATTTTCTAACCGCTGTGACAGCATAAGCATCGGATGATACGTAGGCCGCATATATATCTGATGACATGTTTCAAAACCAAGAATATGTTATCAATTTGCAAAAACAAGCCATCCGTGGCTGACATAGAGCCGTAAATTGAATTAAGTGTTTTGACAATTCACGAAAAGAGTGCCGTATTGTCATTGTATATCTCTGTCTCACATTTTTGCATTCAAGAATCTGGGTGCACGGCAGTGCCGCGTAAGTTCGAGAACTGTAAAACGTGTTTCCATCCGGTTTTAAAATAGGCAAGTTGGTAGAAATTGAGTTCGATGGTACTGAATAAAATAACCAACTTGGTTTAACATTACATCTCAAAACTTTTTCGTAATAGAATAACTGCGTTGCAAGACTTGCTTATTTTACATATATCACGTCTTTATCCCTTACGGGGTAGACAGAGCCTAAGGTAACAAAACCTTAAGGCCACGTTTAGCATGATTGTGGGCGTATAGGTGGAAAGGGGAATCAAAATAGTGATGGGTTGCTAGCCGCATCGCCTATTAGACGATTCCTAAGATTTTCGCAAATTCCTTCGATTGGCTTTTACCATCTGTGCGGGAAGAGAAGCAACTGGTACATTCTATGTTTTTTCTTTACTCTCAGACCAGCATGGAAGTTCTATTTTGTTTTACTATGACAACTTTAAACTTGAACGCAACTGAGAGAAATAAAAACTTAATCTTCACATAATAACGGACTATTTATTCCTTTGTATCTCTGAATGCGCCACTTACGCCAGGATGATAACTTCAAAATTCAGCGTGAAGAAGGAAAAATCATACACACTCACATCTTAACTGAACATCCATCCTCACAAACTTTCGCATTTACAATATACATACATACATACATATATCGTGCGTGAGTCCGACTCGCACTTGGCTGTTTTTTTTTTTTCTTTTCTCTTTTTTAAAATAATGTAGTTAAAAAGCCGTGGTAGCCTAGTGGTTTGACCTGTAGCCTCTCAAGCAGAGGGTCGTGGGTTCGAATCCCGGGCTCGCACCTCTGAGTTTTTCGGAATTTATGTGCGAAATTACATTTGAAATTTACCATGAGCTTTTCGGTGAAGGAAAACATCGTGAGGAAACCTGCACACATCTGTGAAGCAATTCAATGGTGTGTGTGAAGTTCCCAAACCGCACTGGGCCCGCGTGGGAACTATAGCCCAAGCCCTCTCGTTATAGGCTGGAGATGTCAGATGTGAGTTGATTTCTATTTAATTTAAAAGTACATAGGCCTAGATCAAACGATGATCGCCTTTCGGTTGCTAATGATGACGATGATGATGATAATTTAAAAAAGTCGTAGAAAAAGTGTTGTACACAACGTTGTATAACTTAGTCTTAAAACAATCATGGCATGTTTCATAGCATAACCTACGGCTCATACGCTACACACTAATTCGCATTTAAAAACCCCTCTTATACGGCAGTTGCATAAAATACTATTAAAGTTCACACCTCCTCTCAGAGCGTCATATAGGTAATTTCGCAATTAAGCAATTTGAACCCGTCAGTGTTATGGAGTATAATGTGAGACAGACATATACAATGACAATACGGCACTCTTTTCGTGAATTGTCAAATCATTTAATAGGTACAATTTACTGCTCTATGTCAACCAAGAATGGTTCGTTTTTGCAAATTGATAACATATTCTTGGTTTTGCAACATGTCATCAGATAAATATGCGGCCTACGTATCATCCGATGCTTATGCTTTCACAGCGGATAGAAAATTATGCGATGAGTGATCACATCATATTGATTTTTTGGGTAATCACATATTTTTAAGCGTCCCGATCCGATATTTTTGCTGATATAGCGTGACGGATGTTTTTGCCGGCTACATAGCATCACATATTTTTACGGTGGTAGTATCGTCAAATAATTTTGACCTCAATGCATGATCATTTATTTTTGCAGCGCTGTTCACCATCATATATTTATGCTGGTGACTGTACTACTCATTGAGCAAAAACAAAAATGACATGGTTGAAAAGGAAACTGTCAAATTTGTTTACCTCTAGGCATTTTGTATGTTACGTTTTTGCTTAACGCATGGTCCACGTTTTGCTACACTTTGCCTACATACCTACTGCTGGTTTTTTCGCTGTATTATATAGGTAGGTACCATATTGTATGTGAATTATTGAATAAAAATACCTCTACATCTCTCTATTTACATCGTGTACAAACAGAAATATAGCTCTAGAGGACCTCTTTTAGCTATTGAAAAGCAGGGCGGAACTAGTTGTTCTGTTTGGGAATTCTAATCCATCGAAATATTACCAAAATAAAGTGTCAAAGTGTAAAAAAATTCGACGAGTTAGTATAAAATCCAGTGTTCAGAGCCCTGTTCCTAAGCAAAATGTAAGCAGTGTGAGATCATTTTATATTGGATACTTACGAAGACAGGCAAACTAAAATATTCTATTTTTAGTACCTATTTGTTGTTATAGCGGCAACAAAACTATGTCTAGCTATCACGGCTCATGAGATACAGCCTGGTGACAGACGGACAGACAGACAGACGGACGGACAGCGAAGTTTTAGTAATAGGGTTCCGTTTTTACCCTTTGCATACGGAACCTAAAAAGGGCCACTAAAGTGTCGTTAGCATTCTGTTATAATTTTTCACTAAAATTAGTATTTTTATTAATTATCTTAATATTATAGCAAACGCATTCTACATCATCTTATGGTTTAGCGATTATATAGTTTCAATAGCCACGCTACAGCTATTAAAAATGGCATAATAAAAGTAAGTAAGTAAATGCTTTATTCTACATGTATAAAGAAACAGATACAATTCACAAAAAAATAAAAATAACATTAATATATGCACAAAGGCGAACTTATCCCTACAAGGGATCTCTACCAGTTAACCATTGAGTAGATGAGAGGAGCATTAAACGAGGGACCGACAAAGTGTAAGTTTAAAATTCCAGATAGTAAAAGCCACAATAGAGCGTACATATCTAAGTACAATAAACAAAACATAAAATAAACTACTAAATATCATTACACACATGCATACATACAAAATACAATAAGAGTACACACATACAATATCTAAGGAGATGGTGTGAGCCATACGATACCTTTAGGGTCAATGGGGACTATCGTTTCTTTGCTCACCAGTTGGCGCCACTGTTGACTAAGGTCCAGAGGTATAGCTGTCAAAGGCGAATATAAGATCGGCGCCGAAGTTTTAAATCTTGAATCTCATTAAGTTTATTAATTATAAATAACTATCATCATATCGACTATACTGCGATGTAGTGCAGTTCCGTTTTGTTCGGAAAAAATAAATCCGCTTTCAAAGCGTTCACATTAATCGCCAAATAATCAATATTTGCGATAATTTCCCGAAGGAGTTCACTTTTCAACTGGTAAATGAAAGAAATTGTAATTTATCTCACGAAGCCTGCCAAAACCAGTGAAAAGTGAATGTTATTGGACCTCACGCGACACTAGCGCCTCTAGTGGCAAATTCACACGCGATAGCCCCCATTGGCGTAAAGGACAAAATGCTACTTTTCAGGACAAGCAAAAAACTTTTTTTTTTTTTTTTAATCCCTTGAATTTTTTTTATTTGTGGACCTACGTCTTCGATGTTTATGACAAGTGCTTAGAATTCTTCCCTTTTTGCGGTAGAATGGTAAGCATAACGATAAATAGCATATTTTAGAAGTTAAGGGTCCTTTACACCCCGGAAAATAGCGTTGGTAGTCCTTTACGCCCCGAACTTTTTAAAGAAATCTTAAGTTTTGAGGTTGTAAAGGTCAGTTTTATATAAAATAATACAATTTTCGGGTGTATAGCTCACTATAATTTACACGTTTTCGGTTTTTATCCTTACATAACTGTAATTAAAGGAATCAAATTATGCAAAATATTTTGTTATTTGCTAAAATTTAACTTTTGGAAATATTATATTTTTATATTATTGCTTATGAATCATTCAAATGTCATTAACCCTAGAGTAGTCGCGCCTTCTCGTGAAACGCGAGTGATCGCGCAGGGAGCATTTTGCCGCCCGTACTTAATACGATTTATTTTTGTTAATACGAGTCATATGCATTTGTAGTTATGTTCCAACGATAAAATAAAACACCAATTATAAGAATAGGAAACATTTATTAAAGTGTTATAGTTAGAAATTAGAAAACAATGCTTTGGGAAATCATAGGTAATTATTTTTGTTTTTTTTTTAGAACTTCTTCATTATTATTTATACAAAAAAATTTAATATTAAACTTAATAACTAAATTATGCGTTTTCATCATCTACAGCATGTATTTCACCAAAACAATCCTAGAACATGTACATGCAATGCTCGTTGCACAGTAACTATGCACATCTATTGCACCCTTTTTTTGTCCTTCTTCGATGGACATACTGCGCATATACCTTCTCGAACTAAGAGTATATTTTTTTATTGTCCCGGTGGCACAAATCGAGCGATTTGGTACCTCAGATGTTACTGTAAAGTGTTCGCGCCGGATTTTCTAATGATATGTGGCAATTTCCAGGGCAATTTCCTCCTAAAAAGCTTCCTAAAAAGATATGAAATAAAGTAAGTAAAATAAATCAAAAACACAATGCCCAATAATGAATTAAAACAAACTAAAATTACTATCATACCATATTTACATTAAAATAATACTATATGCAATGAAAATAAATAATATTTCAACAATAGTAAAAAGACCCACAAACTCTACTTACGAACAAAGACCCACAAACTTTACTTACGTGAGCAGTCGCGCGCTGAGCAATTTGCCGCTAAACGCGACACACCACCAACAACCTTTGTCTCCTGCGGTCATCAGCGCACTGATATAATTGTTATTTCTAAAACAAGAAGGCGAGGGACGGGGGGGCAGCTACACGGACGCTTGACCTTGACAAATGCATAGTGTATAAAATGAAACGAAAATTGTGCCGCGGGCGGCAAAATGCTCATAGCGCGAGCACTCTAGGGTAGACGTTGTACACAAGTAAGTTATATTCGTGAACTGCTATTTTTGTAGTGGAAACATGTAGATTATCCAGGGTAGGAATAATGTAAATGAAAGCGTGAATTATAGGTAATAATTGTAACAAAATGTTTATCAATTTAAATATTAAATCAGATATCATAAACGTTAAGTAAGTACGTCACTTATTCATCATTTAAAGGAGCGACCACACCGCTGCGTATACGCAGTGACGTGTCGCATGCGTCACGTTCTCTCACCGTTTCTTCTTACATTTTGTTGCGTAAACGCACCGTCGACGTCTTTTATGCATTGGTGTGGCCGGACCTTAACGCAATATACACAAAATGAGATTGTTTAAAAGTTACATTTTATACCATTATGTATTTTTGTGTTTTTGGTATTATATTGGTAGCAAACAAACATTACTTTCAACATACATACAGGCATAAGTCACGTCTTTATCCCTTACGGAGAAGACAGATCCTAAGGTAACAAGGCCTAAAGCCACGTTTTGCATGAGCATGATTGTGGGGGGCTTTCAAAATTGGTTTTATTTCTGGTAACAGTAATCTTATTCTTCTAGGAACGTAATGATTTCAGTTCTTGTGAGTTTCAAAACTTCCAATTTAAATCAACAGGTATTCTAACAAACAAAAATCTTACACGTTACGTGACTGAATGAAAGTATTTGGTCTGGCAACAGCCATATCTTGTATTTGTTTTTACTGTTTAGTATTGGAAGACTTCATGTACCATTTGTCATTAATTATTGCTCACAAAAACTGAAATCATTAAGTACCATCAAGTATAAAAATAGGTATACCTAATGGGACTGATTTTGAAGTATGAAACCTTGAAAGCAATGTTCGTTTGTTAGCAATATTTAACAAAAAAAACACCAAAATACTTAATACTTAATTCTACCTACTTATAATTTTATGACAATGTGTTTTATAATTAGTAGGTTTTAGTTTTAGCATCTGCATGTATGTAATTTAAAGGTAAATGATACAAAATTTAACTTATGAAGATTTGATTTTGTACCTACTTAGTTGGATTGAATAATTAATAAGTGACGTGCTTAGTATTTGTGAGCTCTGAGGTACTTGATTAAACATAATATTTATATTGATATTTGGACATTTTGTTATGACTATTGAGCTTTCATCTACTACATAGTCCTGCGCTGGTAAATCTACATGTTTTTATTACAATAACAATCGTTTAAGAATATAACTAAACTGTGTAAAATATGCAAAATGAAATTTCAATTCTGAAAAACTAACAACATATTAAAATTACGATTGCTAACGTTTAACTTTAGCCATGTTCAGCATAATTGTAGGCGTATAGGTGGAAAGGGGACTCAGCAATTACAGTTATAGTGAACTATACACCCCAAAATTATACTATTTCATGTGAAACTGACCTTTACAGCCTCAAATAATTTTAATTCTTTGAAATTTTATGGGCGTAAGGGACTACCGACGCTTTTTTTCAGGGTGTAAAGAAGACTTAACTTTTTAAATATCATATTTTTCGTTATGGTTACCATACCACTGTGTAAAGACAAGAATTCTACGCATTTTTGTCTTAGACATTGAAGATATTGGTCCACAAATAAAAAAATATTTAGCTTAAAAAATAGTAGATTGTTCAACAAGGGAGGAAAAGAACCAATATCACACGAGGTAACTTGGCACCCAAGCTTTGCGAGGGTGCCAATATTTCGAGTGTGATATTGGTGTTTTTCCCGAGTTAAACACTCTACTTTTCATTTCGACTACAAGGAAAGTAATAAAATATACGTAAGTAAGTAGGTACATGAGAAAAAATTTATTAAAAAAAAATTACTAAAATTGATTGAAACTTTCCTTCATGAACTGTACAAATGTACAGTTCATAAAGGACAACGTCACGTTTTTTCCAGGAATATTTACATTAGATATGGTTTGCGAGACGTTTATGCTTTCGCGCCAAATTCGAGCTCGCTTTTTTTTTCTTAACTAGTTGCAGTTGTTGTATTGGCAGCAAATCAGTTTTTTTTTTAAACATAGGTCTAAGGTCAATGTGGTTATTGTCAAATATTTAAATATTTACCTATAAACAACATTTAAAATATTTCATATAATGATTAGAGAAAAACTGTAGACAAAGTAGGTACCTATTTTAGTCAGTTTATATGTAAAATTAGTAAGTTACCAAATTGAACCACGAGTTAAGCGGAATAGAGTAGAGATAGGCTGTGTGGCCACATTATACCATTGTCATTTCCAATGTTTTTTTTTTCTTAATTGTTTTTCTAAAACTTTGCATTAAGTCTACTTATGTATAAGAAAGGAATGTAAATAAATTAATAAAAATAATATTTGACTAGCATTATAAAATTTATAATATTATTAATTAAGAAAAAAACATGAATATACCGTAATGCTTGGCTGAATGCGTATGTGTTCCATTGACAGCCAATGCCTTTATTTTTTTTAATTCATTTCTACACTTGGAAAGAAAATAATAGTTATCCTCCCGTATGTCAGGTATGATTTACCTCACTTTCCGAGTATGAGAGATGAAAAGTAAATTAAGTCCTTTACAAGCAGGTATTAAAGGACAATATGGGTAAATTTAGCACTATACGTCGTCGTTTATACTTCATGATTTCCTTTACGTTCCATGCGATTTTAGGCTTGTTACTTACACCCACAAAAAAGCCAAAAATATGGAGCGTAAAGGTCAAATTTTACGAGATATCAAAATCTCGAGTATACAGTTCGATAGAGCTTAAAATTCTGAACAAAACTGTACATTTTGTTATTTTTGAACAATTTAGTTTTCCGTCTTTTTTTAATTTTTTGTTTATTGTAAACTATTTAATTAATTTATGTATTTTTAATTAATTTATTTTTTTAGTTACACATAAGTCGGGTTCTATCTATTTTACCATTTATTTCTCCTACTTGTTTACGTAAAAGTTTATGGATTATTTAGTATATTTTATCTGTGTATCGTTTCGTGAGTCACGGTTCTGGCTGAAAATCAGTGCTGCAGGTGTCTAACGCCTCAGCGTAATGCTGAGCCAGCGACCGTTTCACTTTTGCGAAGACACACACAACGCTCATGATCTATTTTTATTGTCTTGATTATTTTCTATAAAATTGTGTATATTCTCTTTTATTTGTGTGTCTTGCAAAAAGGAATAAATGTCTTCTTTCTTTCTTTCTATTTAACTCATTTTCGGTATTTTGTCCTTTACGCCAATTGACCCTAAAGGTATCGATATCTTCCTCAAGCCTTCCTTGAACGACGCCACGGAGGCAGACTGCCTGATGGAGGTCGGTAACCTATTCCACAGCCTAGCAGAGTGAACTGTGAAGGATTTGGAGTAAGTTTTGGAAGATGAAGGAATAAACTAGGTATATTAACATTTAATTAATTTGGTCATTAGTGTAATGTCCCTTAAAATCTAATTTAAACTGCATAAACTGTAAGTTGTACAGGCTACTCAATTTTATTAAAAATCATATCACTGACACAAATATGTGCTTTACAAACCTATTATTATTATTATCTAAATATATAAAACTGAATTGCTGTTCGTATATCTCGCTAGAACTCGAGAATAGCTTGACTGAATTTAATATATTTGTGAAAGTCCAGGGAAGGTTCAAACGAAAATATTAAAAAAGGTGGAACGGGAGCGATGCCGCGGGCAACAGCTAACTTTTTTATAAAAAGAAATACGGCATTGTCATATTAAAAGACAGCTTTAAAACATGTCGGCCGTTGTACGGTCAAAAGACCCGGTTCTCCCTGTTGGGCACTTAGCCAACGGTCAAAGATATTCCTCAGAATCTGCCAGGAAATCATTACCCCTAGGGTGCAGTGGACCAAACAATGCTTTTCCCCCGGACTGGTCCAAAAACGAACCGCAGCTCTTGACCACACACGGAAGCACACCTTATGCACACTTGATAAACTTCTGCTAACTTCAATTCAATTCAATTTTTAGGATAATAATGGCTCCATCGATCGATGCGATGATTTCGCCAATGTCAAAGTGTTAAAGATATATTCAAAAATCTTGTGACAAAATGTCGGCAACCTTGTACGGTAGAACACGGTCAAAAGACCCCCTTCCCCCCTGTCGGGCTCTTAGCCTACGGATATTGTCCCTCGGAGACCGCCAGGAAATCATTAACCGATGCCCAGGGTGCACCGGACCATGCGCTGCTCTTCCCCCAGGGCGGATCCAAATACGAACCGCAGTTCTTGACCACACGCGGAGGTAACCCAACTCGCACCCCAAGTGTTAACTTAAAAATATCCTCATCGGCCACTTTGACATTTTCTTTTGCCAGACACAGTAAATTTTTTCAGACTTAAAGCAGGCCTTGTAACTTGTTAAGATTAAGGGTAAGGGTGTTAGTTTATTTGATTAAAACTGAAATCGCAGTTTAAAAGTCAATGTGTATCAAATAGACCTACAAACAGATACAATCGCTTTCACATGTACAGAATTAGTATTTAAGCTGCTGATTTTTTTTTTCCTTGGGCCCGCACGAATGCATTGCCATATTTCAAGTTTTTTATTTTATTTTAAAATTAGGGAAACTATTTACACGAAAAAAATAATCGAAACTAACAAAACAAGTAGCCAAAAGGGATATGGATCAGCAAGGATGGTGGGATATACATATAAATATATTTTAATAAATGATAATAGGAGCGTGTAAAAATACATAAAGCGTGTCAAATAGTAAGAAGAAAAATTATCTATACATATAAAATTCAAAGTCCTGACTGACTGACTGACTGACTGACTGACTGACTGACTGACTGACTGACTGACTTAACTATATATCAACGCACAGCCCAAACCACTGGACTTAGAGACTTGAAATTTTGCACATAGATACCTTATACAATGTAGGCATCCACTAAGGAAGGATTTTCGGAAATTCCCACGGGATAAGGAAAAAACGGGAATTATATATTCGACTCCGAGTGACGCTATCTCAGTAACTATAATAACTAGACTCTTCAAATTTGATACAAAAGTAGGTGATTACAAAACGAAGAAACTAATTTCAGGATTTTTGGAAATTCCCACGGGATAAGGAAAAACACGGGATTTATAATATTCAGTTAAACGAAATCCTATGAACTATAATTACTAGACTGATCAAATTTGGCATAGAAGTAGGTGATTATAATAGTAAAATAATGTTTTAATGATTTTTGGAAATTCCCACGGGATAAGGAAAAAAACGGGATTTATATATTCAGTTCTACGGGATCGATTTTTCGTTTTACTGGTCGTATAAAACTGAAATTTGGCCTTCAAGTTCCCTTGGGGAGTGTGAACAATAAAAAAAGGATTTCCCGAAATTCCCACGGGAACGGGAAAAACGGGACTTTTCGTTTTACTGGTTGCAGAAAGCTGAAATTCGGCATGTAGGTTGCTTCGGGAGTGCAGAGGAGCATTAAGAGAGTACTTTCCCAAATTCCCACGGGAACGGGAAAAATATTTGTTTACAACGAAATACTGCGGTAGGCATAATATGGCTAGAAACTTGAAATTTGGCACACATATACCTTGACTATCCTAGAGGTGCACTAAGAAGGTATTTTTAGAAATTCTCACGGGATAGGAAAAAAACGGGATTTTTGTTTTACTGGTCGTAGAAAGCTGAAATTTGGTAAGAGCCTTCCTTGATGAGTGTATGGGAGCACTAAGAAAGGATTTCCAGAAATTCCCACGAGAACAGGAAAAACGGGGTTTTTCGTTTTACTGGTCGTAGAAAGATGAAATTTAGCATTTAGCTTCCTTAGGGAGTGTAAGGGAGCATTAACAAAGGATTTCCTAACATTTTTACGGGAACGGGAAAAATGTTTGTTTACAAAGAAATACTGCGGTAGACATAATATGGCTAGAAAATTGAAATTTGGCACACATATACCTTGAGTATCCTAGAGGTGCACTAAGAAGGTATTTTTCGAAATTCCCACGGCATAGGGAAAAAACGGGATTTTTTGTTTTACTGGTCGTGGAATGCTGAATTTGGTAAGAGCCTTCCTTGATGAGTGTATGGGAGCACTAAGAAAGGATTTCCAGAAATTCCCACGAGAACAGGAAAAACGGGGTTTTTCGTTTTACTGGTCGTAGAAAGATGAAATTTAGCATTTAGCTTCCTTAGGGAGTGTAAGGGAGCAATTAACAAAGGATTTCCTAACATTTTTACGGGAACGGGAAAAACCGGGATTTTACGTTTCCAGACGAAACAGCGGAAGAAAGAGACTTAACATTTATTACGTGTGTTTCTTTAAAGGCTTTAAGTGTACTCCGAAACCACTTCCCAAAATTTTCACGGGAACGGGAAAAAACTTATTTTTTCGTTTTACATCTTAGCGCGTACGAAGTCCCGCGACTTGGGGTAAAAGCTATTTGGGGTAGGTATATTTTAGGACAGCCCTTTAGGTTAGGTTAGGTTTGTTTTATAAAAATCCTGCAATATTTACAGTTTCAGAAAAATTAAGGCAGCGGGGCAATGTGGGGGCTTGCTTGCATGCTTGCTTGAGTCCTTGCTTTGCATGCTTGATTGCATACTTGCTTTCATGCATGCTTGCATGCTTGCTTGCATGCATGCATGCTTGCGTGCTTACTTGCATGCATGCTTGCTTGCACGCTTGCTTGCATGCTTGCTTGAGTCCTTGCTTTGCATGCTTGATTGCATACTTGCTTTCATGCATACTTGCATGCATGCATGCATGCTTGCGTGCTTACTTGCATGCATGCTTGCTTGCACGCTTGCTTGCATGCATGCTTGCTTGCACGCTTGCTTGCATGCTTGCTTGCCTGCTTGCATGCCTGCTTGCATGCCTGCTTGCATGCCTGCTTGCAGGTTTGGGTGCTCGCTTGCTTGATTGCTAGCTTCTTTGAAATGCTCATGGTTCACGCGTGCGAAGCCGCGGGCAAAAGCTAGCCAAAGAACCGCAAACGGGCAAAAGAACCGCAGTTCTTGACCACACGCGGAGGTAACCCAACTCGCACCCCAAGTGTTAACTTAAAAATATCCTCATCGGCCACTTTGACATTTTCTTTTGCCAGACACAGTAAATTTTTTCAGACTTAAAGCAGGCTTTGTAACTTGTTAAGATTAAGGGTAAGGGTGTTAGTTTATTTGATTAAAACTGAAATCGCAGTTTAAAAGCCAATGTGTATCAAATAGACCTACAAACAGATACAATCGCTTTCACATGTACAGTATTAGTATTTAAGCTGCTGATTTTTTTTTCCTTGGGCCCGCACGAATGCATTGCCATATTTCAAGTTTTTTATTTTATTTTAAAATTAGGGAAACTATTTACACGAAAAAAATAATCGAAACTAACAAAACAAGTAGCCAAAAGGGATATGGATCAGCAAGGATGGTGGGATATACATATAAATATATTTTAATAAATGATAATACGAGCGTGTAAAAATACATAAAGCGTGTCAAATAGTAAGAAGAAAAATTATAGTTTTATATTGTTGGTAGATATAAAGGAGGCTAGAGATAAATATTCTTGGTACCTTTAATTGGACTGTAAAGGCAAATACTAAAATTATTATGATACGAGAATAAATAATATTATTATGAAACTGATATATAGGAGGTCCTGTAAATATAAACTTAAGTGGGTTTTCATTATTTTTTCCTCTTTTACTGAATTTTGTTCAAGCTTTCTTGAGGAATAAAATTTAGTGACACTTTTGCTAACGTATTTATTCTATACTAGCTGTTGCCCGCAACTTCGTCTGCATAGAATTCGTTTATCGCTATCCCGCAGGAATTACGCAATTTTCTGGGATAAAAAGTAGCCTATGTGTTATTCCAGACGATAATCTATGTATGTTCCAAATTTCACCCAGATCTGTCTAGCCGTTCTGGCGTGAAAGAGTAACAAACATCCAAACATCCACACTCACAAACTTTCACATTTATAATATTAGTAGGATTTGGCAGATGATCTGCCTAGTGCCTTCCTGTCTCCCCCTTGTATGTCGTATTACTTATGGGACACCCTGTATATATTTCTATCATTGAAGTAATGGTACGGTTCTTGTCTGCTAATAATGTTAAAAGGGAACCCTTAGCCTTTCCTCTCGGGAAATTAGCTCAAGGGAATTCGATCAGATGAATCGAATTCAATTTTCTCCCGGCAGTTGTCAACAACTAACTGGATATCTAACTTGGTATTTATAAAATTTAGTTAAATAGAATTTGGATAAATAGAACGCCATATTTTTTTCTCCTTCGTTTCATTCGATCATTCAAAGCAAACAAGTCGCAATTTGAAAAAAAATATTGTCTATTGAAAAGCAAAACACCAAAAGAAGTAATGTGGCATCTTGGATCTTTTTAGTACCTACCTCAAAAAATCAAACATTTTAGACAAGACATAAATATATATTTTTTCTGTAAACTTACATGTGATGAACATCATGTTCAGTTATTGTCTAAGTTACCTTATATATGTGTTTTCTAATTTTGGAGGTTCATCAGAATCAGAATGTCGAGAAAACATCATTGCTAAATTTGATACCCACGCTTAACTTTCATGTCGGTCTGGGAGCAGAGAAAAAACATAGAATGTACCAGCTGCTTCTGTTCCCGCGCTGATGGTAAAAGCCCATCGAGGGAATGGGTGAAAATCTTAGAAATCATGTTATAGGCGATGCGGCTAGCAATCTCTTTCCACTTTCACCTATGCGCCCACAATCATGCCAAGCGTGGCCCAAGACCCAAAGGTCTTGTTACCCTTCGCTCTGTCTACCTCGTAAGGGATAAAGACGTGATTTATGTGTGTATATATATCGACGCAAATGAAATCGCGGTCGCTAGCTAGCTGTAAAATTACAAATTGTATGAAGGTAATACTAGCTTTTGCCCGTGAGTTCGTCCGCGCATGTTACGTCAAAGTGACTTACCTCCTTCATCAATCATTTCTTAAAATATTAAGTCATTATTTCCTACACACACACACACACATATCACATCTTCATCCCTTACGGGCCAGACAGAGCCTAAGGTATCAGGTACCTACAGGCCACATTTAGCAAGATTATTTCCCATCTCGTGAAAAATTTGCAAAATCCCTTTAAATGCTCCTTTTTGATCCTCAATTTAAACATGTTGGCCAAATACTAAAGTCTAAATCACATGATCCTTTTTATTTTTTATCCCAGGGGATTCCGGAAAATACAGAACCATACCCTATTGGTATGCCAAGTTTAAAGATTCTAGTAATAATAGTTGCGGAAATATGACCATTTCAAAATTAAAATATAACTCCCCTTTACTCCCTAACCCGCGGGAATTCCGGAGAGTCCTGTTATCATTCCTTACTTCCGTTTCAAATTTCAATACTCTAGTAATTATAGTTACGGACATAGAGCGCCTATGCAGCGGACTTATAAACACCATTTATTCCCTATACCGAGGGAATTTCTAATAATTGCATGACCTTTTTTTTTTTTTTTTTTTTTTATGTGAATAGGAAGGCAAACGAGCAAGTGGGTCACCTGATGGTAAGTGATCACCACTGCCCATAGACACCCGCAACCCCGGGGGGATTGCAGATGCGTTGCCAACCTAGAGGACTAAGATGAAATGCCTCTTGTGCCCGTAATTTCCCCGGCTGTCTTACTCTCCACACCGGAACACAGCAGTGCAAGCTCTGCTACTTAGCGGCAGGATTAGCGAGTAAGATGGTGGTAGCGATCCGGACGGACCTTGCACAAGGCCCTACCACCCGCAAAACCTCTCCGACCTGACTCCGATCTGACCTCTCTAAACCTTCAAAATGCGGTACTATTATAATACAGTGACTTACGAGACATTACAACTCTAACGAATATTTGCCTTGTAGTAACTGTGTGACTTTTAAGTGAATTCAACTTTTTTTTTAAATAGAATCGGATTGAGTTTTCAAACATGACTGACTATGTTAAAATAAAATGTTATTTAAAACAAAAGCGCTATCAACTTCGAAGCAAATCAACTCCAAACAATTTTCTACCCCTTTTTAACCCCGTTAGGGAAAGAATTTCAAGAAAATATCATCAATTCTGTTAAAGAAGTTTCTATTTTATGAAAAATTTGAAGTAGACCCGACCAAGAAATCACGTTGTCCCATACAAACTTTGCGCCTCTTGTACACCCCATTAGAGTTAGAATTTCAGAAAATCCTTTCTTTTCGGATGTTTGTCTATGTCATACAATGAACACACCCTCCAAGTTTCAGGTCTCTACGATCAGCGGTTTGGGCTGTGCGTTGATCCGTCAGTCAGTCAGTCAGTCATTCAGGACAAAGCATTTTATACCTATTCATAGAAGATGTTCTTTTAAAAACAAACTAACATAATTATTTTTGACGGGTAATTGTTTTAATTATTTCCAGAGGCGTCATTACAAGTCAAAGGCCATGGTTAATTAATGAAAATTACGTGATTCGATTGTCCAAAACTGATAGGTAATTGAGAGCAAACGAACCGTAGGTACGCCATTTAAATGAAATCTACATAAAATATGTACTCTTCATATATGTATGTAGTTCCTAAATAAGGTAGGTAATAGACACACACACACACACACACAAATCACGTCTTTATCCCTTACGGGGTAGACAGAGCCTAAGGTAACAGGTAACTACAGGCCACATTTAGCAAGATTGTGGGCGTATAGGTGGAAAATGGAATCAAAATAGTGATGGGTTGCTAGCCTCATCGCTTATAACATGATTCCTATTATAATCGCCCATTCCCTCGATGGGCTTTTACCATCTGCGCTGGTAGAGAAGCAACTAGTACATTCTATGTTTTTTCTTTGCTCCCAGACCAGCATGGAAGATTGGAAGGTAAGGTAATAGAAAAGTACTAAAAAAACGGTGATAGCAAAGTTGATGACGTCTGATGTCTGAGTAGGTAGGCAGTAGCGTTCTATTGTTCACTACGAGCTCTGAACTTCGGGGCTCGAGTTGCCCAACTCCGAAATTCGATTTTCGAAGTTCGTGTCGTACCGTCTCTTTCACTCACAAATTAACAACTAATGGTATGGGTGTGGCACCAAACGAATTTTGAAAATCGAATTTCACAATATGAGCCCAGCACTGCGGTGTGTAGGTAAGGCAAGAGGATACCGCACACAATTTTCCCAAGAAAGTCATCACAAAGATCCAGATCGTCAAACGACGACCATTTCGCATTTGTTACCGTTACCAACGTCATAGCCTTATGATAATGATAGCATTTCCAGTGACATAACGGCACGTTAAGAAATATGTACTTACTGCAACTGCCTTACTGCAGTATTCCGAGAGCTGGTAGACATTTTAGAGTAGGTATTTGAGACAGCCGAAAAACTATGGTATTTAAACATAAAAACTGACCTGACTAGGATGGTAGGGCTTTAATTGCATCAAACGTTAACTTTACCTATTTTATAGGCTTATTAAAAACTAGCTTCTGCCCGCGACTTCGTCTGCGTAGAATTATACACATAAACCTTCCTCTTGAATCACTCTATCTATTAAAAAAAACCGCATTAAAATCCGTTGCGTAGTTTTAAAGATCTAAGCATACATAGGGACAGATAGACAGCGCAAAGCGACTTTGTTTTATACTATGTAGTGATACTCATTTTCTGTTACTTACTAATAAAAAATATTCTAATCTTAACCTTCTACAATTTTTTTTGTATCACCAACACTGGCATCACTTTACAACATTGGTTTGTATAACTGACTTAATTGTCTGACTTTTTTATTTTATCACTCTTCCGGTGTTGTTAAAATAAATGTTTGCGCAAAAAATGCATTTTGTGTTTAAAAGTTCAAGAATCTGTTAAGACTTACCTCTTAAGTCAAATCTGCGTTTTGTGTTTAAGTAGATGTTATATAAAGAAGTGCACAGGTCAACATGAAACTACCGTGAGACTTAATCATTATTACACATAAACGGATAACTCACGTATAAAAAGTCGAGTGATGCTCGACATGTTTCGGACTATTTCATCACTCGACTTTTTATACGTGAGTTATCCGTTTATGTGTAATAAGTGCACAGGTTTTTACTGCTGCCTCGAACATTTATTCAAAAATGACAATCAGCTCTCAGACTAAGATTGGCTGATGCAAGTAAGTCATCAGACTTTATAGTTTGTCACATAACACCACATATTGTGTAGGTACTTGTGCATAGGGTTACCAGATGAGAAATAAAAAGTCCAATACAATAAATACACTGATTTTTCGGACATCGGTATTTTTAATGGAAAATTTAATGAGAGAGTTAGTAAAGAGCTCGTATTTTCCTTTTTGCCTAAACAATGGAGTTCCGTTTCTATTTTTGAGATACAGAACCTTAAAAAAAGAGCAACAAGAAATGAATGGCAGTCTCATCATTTTGTCTACACTAGAAAACTGTAATTAGGTTTTTAGGTATCGATACATTGGGCGGGGCTATTGAGCTAAAAAGTGAACAATGGAGCGCCGCAATACTCATCATCATCATCATTGCACGATTTTTTGACCAGTTTTCCCTATTCTGCGCATTAATTATTGCTGCCTGTATTTGTAAAGAATTCCTCTAATTTACAAGCTTGCAATATTTGCAATGTATGAATGTATGTATATTATGTAAGTATGTTTTCACCTCACATGCTCGAAAAGGCTGTCTTTTTCCTTCCAAATCTGCGTGGAAAAGTGCTTTTTCCCTCCTTGGGTGGAAAAGGTTTTTGAAATTCGGACGTGACGATGACCACCTACTCATATACACAGAAATAAGAAATTTGAACTTCGTATGTTGCCGTCCCGCTTACACGAATAGTACTTATTTAGGTGAGTGAGAATAATACGAGCTTCAAACGTAGAACTTGTTATCCGACCCCCTAACTTTTTCATTCGATTAAAAAAAAAACATTGTCGCGTTAAAAAACGCGATCGTTATCCATTATTAATTTATTTTAAAATTCGTTAATTCTAAAGTTGTTTTCGAGATTTGCTAAGGTTCGTTGCTAAATAAAAAATGACTATTAGTTCAACTGTTTTCTCCCATCCACCATTTTTCTCGCTGTAGTGAGGTGAAAAATTGTGTGTTTCGCTCAGCAGCAAAGTTGTTTAATTTTGTGTCTCGTGCTTTGAAACCCTCACGGCGCTCAGGAGTCTTGTTTTGAACCATTCGCCTCGCTCGTGGTTCAATCATAGAATTCTTCGCTTGCTTGGGTTTCAGTTCAATTGTCAGGGTGGAATCTTGCTACTCGACAATTTTGAAGCTGAAAGATATCTTCAACCGATTGAGGTGAAATTTAGCATACTTGAGTAAGTCTGATGACAATACATTAATCTGGTAGTGGAGTTCTGGTGACCAAGCCAGGATCGTCTCCGCAGGAGGGAACTCTTCAACGGTTGGTCCAATTGACTTGAAATTTGGTACACATGTGTAAGATAGATGAAAATGCAAGCACAGTCAGCAAAAAGTACAGTCAGCAAAAAAGCTTGTATTAGAAATGAAATTTTTGATAGAAGCATATTAAACTATTTAGATTAGTTGATCTACCAGTTGACAGAGGTATTATTGTATTTTTTATCATGTCATGTGTATTAAAAAGTTTGTATTGATACAAACCAGTTACAAAGGATTTGCATAGTTGTAAAATATAAACTAGTTCAAGATACATGCATGCTTGGTGACCTTTTATAAAATGGTCTGTAGCCGTTATAAACTTAGTAGTTAGCTGTCGCGTTCATAACATAAAAGCTAATAAATATCTATGTCCCTATCTAACCAGTGGGCAACCGTGAAAGAGATGGATACTTTGAGTTATATCCGTAATATTATTTGGGTAAGTTTTCTAGGGCATCTACACAGGCACACTAGAATACAAAATGGCGGACGTCAGCTGGCTTAGATAATAGCTACTGTCTACCCCGTAAGGGATAAAGACGTGATTTTATTTATTTATTTTATTATATTACAAAATAGAACATCATGTAACATTAATCGTTAGCTAATTTGAAGTGTATTTTTATAACATGAAGGTCAAAACAAGAGCCAGATGACCGACCTATTTTGAATATTTAAATTTTATTTTATTTTTATGTAAAATTCGTATGTAGTTCCGGTTTGTGTAGTTAGTTTTCTGCGATGATGTTTCAAGTCCTATCGCTACTCTTTAGAAATATTGGTAGGCAGCCTTTTAAGCATTTCAAGGCAACATTTCGTTACCACGATACATACACCGCCATAGCCGTACACTGCCATCTATAGAGACAGAGTGGAACTATCTATTTCATATGAATTGTACATAGACATATTGATACCGCACATTAATTGACCCTCGAAAACTTTAAAACTGTACATTCAAGGCCATATTCCATTGTTCAATAAATTTATCGGCATCGAATTCAAGTGCACCCGTAACCGTTCGTAACCTATTGTAATTTTATTTTTTTGTACGAATGGAAAATTTATGCTGGATGGTAATAATACTTGTCGTTTCTGAGACTGGCAGTAAGGATTATCGAAAAATCGGGTTGTATCAAACTTCGCATGCGAATGCCCTGTTAATGGCAATTTGTTGTTGAATCCTTTATCCGTGTGAACATACGTAAGAAGCGTTGACGTAAACATTCGGATAACCTGTTTGAGAGGTAAATTATTTAGTTTTTTTTCTTATCATAACTTTTTATATTAAAAAGTATGTTGTGTAGCCCAAAACCAGAATGTTTTCTTATGTCGATGATTCAATCAGCTATAGGTAGCTTTACGGACAAAGACAAAAGTCTGTAAAGAAGGTAAACGCTCAAGGAATATTATTATTTTTTGGGAATGAAAAAAAATGTTTTTGCCACAATTTGAAAATTTTGGGTTGTTTCTACTCATCATCAAGAATAGAATCGTTTCTCATACATAAAAAAAGTGTCCTCAATTTTACATAGTAATTTTCGCTGTCGACTTTGTTACCTCCATACATACCTGCCTACATGTATGCAAAGTAACAAAACTGACCTGAAGACACATTTTTTTCTCGTATAAGGATCACTAATATTGTTGATTCTGAAAAATACCTAACAAAAATTTCCAAAATCTGAAAAAAAAATAGTGCAATTGTTTTTTATTCCCCATTTTGGCATTTGAGTAAAGAATTGACTAGTGGACAGACGCCATCGCGCTCATGTAATAAACACTTATCGAATTAGGCTTGTTGAAAAAATATCGATACATCGATATATCGATATTATTTTTTCAATACATCGATATTTTTGAGCGATATTTAATAGTTCGATATATCGATGTATCGATATAAAATTCTAAGTATCGAAAAGGTATAAAAATCGATATTTTTTTCAGACCAATAAACATTTATAAGTTTTTAGATTAAAAAATCCTTTAATTAATTTTAATTTTAACATTTAATTATTATTTTTTAGAGCACGAATGTTCTCTGTCAAATCATACCGATATATCGATACATCGATATTTTTTAATAAAAATATCAATGTCGATATTGATATTTTCAAAAATCATCGATACGATATATATCGATACTTTATTGCATTTCCGACATCCCTATATCGAATAGCCCGTCTTTACTATGAAGTCAGAGTCACTCACTGTCACCGGCGCATTGCGTTTTATTTGTTCCTTTACAATTAACAGAAGTTATCTGAATAAGTTATCGTAATAGCTTCAGCGCTTTATTACTTAGAAGTAAGCTATTTTATCATTAGCAAGCTACAGAATTGCATGTATATTAGGACAATGAACGTTGACACGTGTACGTGATATGTCCTATGACATACAAGTAGCAACGTTTTATTGAGTGATCATAACAAGGTCTTAGGTTGCAAAACAGGTTACGCCACCTGTCATGCGATCTTGAATTTATTAATGGGAATTGATGGTTAACAAAGCACAACAACCAGAGAATGACGTCTGAATAATCAGAGAAAAGCAAATATTTATTTATTTTTCAAAATTCAGAACATTATACAGTCATCGCATCACTGACCTAGTGGTTCATAATCATAAATACTGGCACATGAAGTAATCCATCTTAGTCCTCTAGGTTTTTTTAAACTTCGTCCGCGTAGAATTAGATTGAAGTACTGATGTTATAGTTATATTCTACAATGATTATTTACTTTGCGACTTTAGGCAGCTACGACCTTTGACATGATTATCACTATCCCACAGGAACTATGCAATTTTCCTAAATAAAAAGTAGCTTGTATTAATCAAGGGTACCAGCTATCTCCGTTTCAAATTTTATCCAAATTCGTCTAGCCGATTGCGCGTGAAGAAGTAACAAACATACACATACAAGCACATTCACAAACTTTCGCCTTTATAATATTAGTGTGATTTCAGCTGCTTTTTTTGGGTTTTTTAGGTCTCAAAGGCTTAGGCTGAACATTAATGCATAGGTTTATTTTACTTAAATACATCATTAGATCTGATCTTACGCGCAAAACCACTGCCAAAATCGTTTTTGATGCAGCGATAATTATATTAATGTCTAATTAATAACAAGCGGTGTCTTGTCAATGCACGACCTACGTCAAGACGCTTGGCCCCGAATAATGCCGGCTAGCTAACATTGTTATTAAAGTTGAAAACTGGATAGAATTCAATGAAATGTAATGGGAAAACTTTATTCACTACACCTGTAATCGTTCAAAACCAAAACAAAGTTGTTGAGAAGCATCATGCAACCTACTTGAACACTTTAGGATATATTGACATCTACCGGGGCTTTATGATTCTGTGACTTAAACCTAAACACTATGGCATAGAAACGTCAAACACTTGACAACAACTTTGATTTTATATATGTGAAAAATTATCGTAATTAGTGAAATTCAAAATGAAGAAGCCGAATCGCAATTCGATGACATTACTACAAACAAAAAGGGCACAACCTGTGCCTTCGTCTAAAGCAAACACAAGTATTAACGAGACCACGGCAAATGATGACAGCATATCAAGTAGCCTTCAAAATTTGGAAAAGGAAGCCAAGGTACTCGTAGATAGTGCGAAAGATTCTAAAGCAGATTACGTAGCAAGTGCAGCCTTCAAATCAGAAATAGAAAGGTTTATCGAAATTTCAAAATACTTTTCCAGCCCCTTAAGAAAAACAGCTTCGTACATTTGCGAAAATCAACTAGTCACGTACCCAAACCCATGCAGAATCGAATACAAG
Source organism: Pandemis corylana (assembly GCA_949127965.1). Taxonomy (NCBI): domain Eukaryota; kingdom Metazoa; phylum Arthropoda; class Insecta; order Lepidoptera; family Tortricidae; genus Pandemis; species Pandemis corylana. Next base: position 6,478,048 of record OX421855.1, on the reverse strand, counting down.
CGAGGCGGCGTTACGACAGAGCGTATCAAGTTTTCAAACATCACATTAGAACCGGTTTACATTAAACTTTATAAAGTGACCCCTGACTTGGAGCAACTTAAGTTTATTAATTTGTCGTTATCGAGGTGCATGAGGGTCCCTCCTGGTTTGTCCTTTAATCTCGGTTTTGTGTACGACGACGTCAACGAAAAGCCGGCATGCAGCGCGACTATGATATTCGTCGCGTCGAGAAAAAGTAGCACTCCATGCTATCACATATGCGAGATTGATCTGCTAATTGACCAGCAAAAAGTGAGATTGGCGACATTAAAGTCATAGTGAATCAACATCCTTGCTGAAATTAAATAGAACTTGGTACTGTAAGAAAAAGTAAAGTTAAGTTAGGTATGGCGTTTACTTAAAAGACACCGATGAACTAATTTTCGCTGCACTTAATCAGTGTTTGGTTATGAAAAATGATATGTAATGTTGTTTTTTCTTTACCGCATTTAGAACTTCTAAGGAAAGCGTCGTTAACAATATTGTTGTTATTTGTCCTGTTTATATTTTGTATAATTTTCTAACACATACAAATTCTTATTAATACTATTATAATAGTTTATTATTCAACAAACCCGTTTATCTTGTATCCGTCGATGCATAAAATGCAGGCTTTAAAGTTGATGAGGAAACTGGTAGTTGTATTTAATATACAAATGCAAACCTGTTCCTCTATTGGCAAATATTCATATAGTCCTCCTGATCGACTTCGATGATGGCGATGACCCTGAATAAAAATTGCATTTATTTTACTTATAAAATTTTATTCAAAATAACTTACTTCGCTAGATTGGTCTTAAATACTCAATCGCAGGGGATGTAATAGAGCTATTTGCTTGTGTTTTCCGGAGTCGGAACTGGCATCAAAACAAGTGAAGTAAGCAGACAGACAGTAGAGTCGTGTACATATATAAATTTTGCCCTTTGTTATAAATCAATATATACCCCCTTGTAAAAAAACGGGCACCCATGGCGTTTGTATTTTATGTGCATAAAAGCATACTTTCTAAGCTTTAATACCTAAAAATCTGAAAAACCGTAGGTGCCCGATTTTTTGCGAGGGGGTGTATAACGTATTCCAAGACGTTACACACAATATTAAGGAAAAACTTTAAACCGGATAAACTGCTTCATCTCAATTTAATGACGGTTTAAATGCAGGTCAGCGTGAGTTTTTTTTGTCTCATCAAAGGTATCGAATAAAAATACTACATGGAACAGTTTGTTGCCAATATATGCCGCCAGTGGCTCTGCCAATTTATTCATAGTCATAGATGTAATTGTAAAGTCGGGTTACTTTGACCAAACGGAGGTAGGTAGGTAACTTTCGCCTAAGTATATAAAATATCTTCCCGCGCAGATGATAAAAGTCCATCGAGGGAAAATCGAGTGAGCAAAAATCTTAGGAATCATGTTATAGTCGACGCGGCTGGCAGCTCATCACTATTTTGATACCCCTTTCCACCTATACGCACAGAATCATGCTAAACGTGGCCTTTGGGTCTTGCTGCCTCGGGCTCTGTCTACCCCGTAAAGGATAATAACGTAATTTATGTATAACGCTTTTGCGTTTATTTTAAAACTTACACTAGAATCTCAGGAGCCTGATTTTTGAAAGCACTCGATAGTACCATTTAAATGAAATGAAATAATTTATTTCAGACAATCAATTGAGTAATCCTTGTCCATATATTTATGTAAATGTTTAATGTTAAATGTTTAATGTTTAATAGTGATAAAAATCTCTATGTATTGCTACGAAATTATGCAGCTATAAGTCTAAATTGTTCCGTGGCCGGTATCACATATCCGCAAGCTCAAAGGAGGTAAACAAGTGGCGAAATATTCCACGCATCTATTTTTAGATGCGAGAATGATATTTATTTTTATATATTAACGATACTTAATTTATAATAGAGCGATCTCTGCCGTTATTTATTCATAAACATCAGAAACGACGTCACCGCTTTTAAGTTGTTCCTGTTTGGTGCGGTACCTATCAGTGGCGTGGCGTCCATAGAACTTGATTCCCACCGGCTTGCCTATTTTAAGTCTGTTGGGCACTTTATTGTGCAGAATTAGAGGAAAAGGCTAGTTAAATTCCCTTCGGCTTAACTTCTGGTATACTTGACGCCACGCCACTGGTACCTCATCTCTCATTCCCATCTCAATCGTCTCCACTGCAACTGTTGCACGCAGACGCGTTCATCCCTTACAGGCATATAAGCAGTGCTTGTAAGCATACGTAACTGTACCCGACACGCTTCGTACCAATACGGATTTTGTTGGCAATACGCCACGCCTACCCTCTGTCAAAATCCACTGCACGCCCCTGGTTGCACGTCACAGTAACCAAAAACATTACTGTGAACGTTACAGTGCAAATAGTACTCAAGGTATTGTTTGAGCGTATCATCATCATTTATCCTCCTTGACGTATCCTAAAATGGCGAACTCTGCTAGCTCCGGAGGTGAGAGCGAGAATGGCTGACGAAACCAAATTTGATTTTAACGGTGCGATTGCACGGCGGACAGTACAACTGGCCCACGGAGTTGTAGGTGTACCTACAGTCAGACATCGGTCGGATACTTTGGCTTCTATGCTATCAGTGGCGGTTTGGGAGTTACAGTACTAATGTCGGCTTGAATGTCACAAAGTATTTGGCGATGTGCGTGCTTCGGTATATTTGTGCACGATGGATGTCCCGAACAATGAACCGCTTTAGTTCAGTCACTGTTAGTGACCATTTTGGGTGTTTCCAAGTATTTGATGATCTTGACTGCTACTTACTATATGACGCTGTACGCGTAGGAAGGCTTAGGGCGGATCTTTTTGTGAAGGCGTTTGGCTGCGAGGTATTCATAACGGAACTATTTCAAAATTGTTTACTGCCTTATGAACAGAGTTGCGCCATTGTTATCTCTGTCTGTTTGTGTTGTGTTGTGTGAGCGTATAGCTACTTAATAGTTTTTCAGAAACGGTTCTTGTGATATAAATTGTTTCGTATGAAATCTTTCTAATGAGCCTAGTCTAATATGAAAATACACGGTAAAAAATACCGTCATTTTGTAACCAAAAACTGGTGTTGTTATTGTCAAATTTACCTTAATCGTTAACGCATCCTTGAATAAGATCTTCCCGTCAGATCGTCTTAGTTCAGCTTTTAGGTGAAAATATGGTTGTGATTGAACATACAAGAATTTATTCAACAAGATACCTACTCGTAAGATTGGGTACAAAAACCCTTCAAGATTTTAGGATGCCCTTCTTCTACCGCACAATAAATCGGTCTAATCTTGGAACTTTGCGACGTTGGATGGATTGCGGTGCGATCTAGAACTACAAGACGGAATATCCTTGGGTAACGAAATCATCTTGTTTCTCAAAATGCCAACAGGGTAGCGATAATATTGCGTTTTTTATGGTTACGATAAAATTTAGATATCAGAATTAATAAATATATTTACATTTTCATTTTACTATCATCGGAATATTATAAACCAAAATGACCTCCCGCAATGGGAGCTATCGCATGTGAATTTGCCACTAGAGGCGCTAGTGTCGCGTGAGGTCCAATGACAATCACTTTTCACTGGTTTTGGCGGGCTTCGTGACATAAATTATAATGACTTTCATTTACCTGTTAAAATGTGATCTCCTTTGTGAAATTATTGCAAATATGGATTATTTGGCGATGAATGTGAACGCTTTGAAATCGGAATTAAGAAAAAGAGGCGCCAAAATAAGCGGCCTCAAGGTTCGCCTTTTACAGCTGCTATACCTCTCGACTTTAGTCAACAGTGGCGCCAACTGGTGAGCAAAGAAACGATAGTCCCCATTAGCTCCCGATATTTCGACGCAGATCCAGCATGCATTATGATCACGTGTAGACTAACAAAATTCCTATGTCTTTTTGCAACGCAAGTAATATTCTTGGGCATAATAGTTGATTTTTAAAAATATGTCGTTAAAAAACCAGTCTCGATTCATAACCTCAATTTTGAACCTGCAGATTGGACATACACGTAACGTAATGAATGTATACATTTGTGTGGATATATGGATGTAGCCACGCCGTGGACACCGGTCACGTCAATGCCATTCAATGTTAACTCCTAGTGGTCACTCTAGGTTGTACCGAACTCTACTCTAATAGAGATTATTTATTAGAAATAGGAAAATGTTTGCAAAACATATATATTAGGACGAATCGTTAATATACTCAAAATTAAATGTATCTGATCCATGTTTATTTGTGATATATGTACATACTAGCCTCTGCCCGCGACTTCGTCTGCGTAGAATTATACACAATAAACCTTCCTCTTGAATCACTCTATCTATTTAAAAAACCGCATTAAAATCCGTTGCGTGCGATCTAAGCATACATAGGGACAGACAGCGGAAAGCGACTTTGTTTTATAAATAAGATTGGGTGTAATCACATTTCGGTACCGCAATCAAATCAAGTTTATTTGCAGTTGTAGATATAATGTACTGTGCATATCTGTACTGCAAAAGTTAAGCAACTGCATTTTTTCCTTTTCAGTATATGAGAATAAACCTAACAAATAAGAGTTTAAGGTTACATACATACATACCACCAATCACGTCTATATTCCTTACGGGCTAGACAGAGCCCGAGGCAACGAGCCCTCAAGGCCATGATTAGCATGACTGTAGGTGTATAGATGGTAAGGGGTAAGGGGGGTTGGGTAAGGTAAAAAGCGTTGGACTTGACTTTTTTTTGTTTAACACTTAGCTTTTTTTTTTTTTTTTTTTTATGTGAATAGGAAGGCAAACGAGCAAGTGGGTCACCTGATGGTAAGTGATCACCACTGCCCATAGACACCCGCAACCCCGGGGGGATTGCAGATGCGTTGCCAACCTAGAGGACTAAGATGAAATGCCTCTTGTGCCCGTAATTTCCCCGGCTGTCTTACTCTCCACACCGGAACACAGCAGTGCAAGCACTGCTACTTAGCGGCAGGATTAGCGAGTAAGATGGTGGTAGCGATCCGGACGGACCTTGCACAAGGCCCTACCACCCGCAAGCTACCTACTCGGTTAGAAAGCGGAATGACCCCTCGGATGTCTGAGTCGATTTTCGTGTTTCAAATACTAATAAAGATGTGACGTGTTCACACCAAGTTAAACACAGCACTTTTTACAGAATATAAAACTTAATCTACCACAACATACGGACTATTTTAGTTTAGTATAGCGGCGTAATTTTAGGGTATCACACTTGGAATTCGTTGTGTGGATGATTCCTTATGGAAAAGTCGGAAGCTAACTAGAGTGGAGTACGAATTAATTAAGGACATTTTCACATACACAAATCACGTATTTATCTCTTACCGGTTGGACAGACTGAGGCAACAAGACCTCAAGGCCACGCTTATCATGATTGTGGGCGTATAGGTGGAAAGGTGAATGAAAATAGTGATGGGTTGTTAGCCGCATCGCCTGTAACATGATTCCTAAGATTTGGTGGGCTCGATGGGCTTTTACCATAAAGAGCCCGATTTCGGAAAGCACATTATCTGAAAATACCACTCGAAAGTGGTGAATAATCATGCTAAATTTGAAATTCTAATGAATAAATAAGCTTACAAGAAAATTACAGCTCCCATTAATCTAGTAACATTTGATTCGAGCTGTGTTTTGAAGTTGTCAGCAGATTTTTCCCATCGAACACGTTCGAGCGAGTGCTCCAAGAGGAAATACTACGAACTAGTCTGAAACAAATGTCGAGTATGACTCGACTTTTAAACGTGAGTTATCCGGTTTTGTGTAATTATGATTGGCTAGCTGTTGCCCGCAACTTCGTCTGCATAGAATTCGTTTATCGCTATCCCGCAGGAACCAGGCAATTTTCCGGGATAAAAAGTAGCCTATGTGTTATTCCAGACTATAATCCATCTATGTTCCAAATTTCATCCAGATCTGTCCAGCCGTTCTGGCGTGAAAGAGTAACAAACATCCAAACATTCTCACAAACTTTCACATTTATAATATCAGTAGGATTCTTACGGTAGTTTCATGTTGAAAGATTTTTCCCACTTATGAATAGCTTAAGCGATGCGGGCAGCAACGCATCACTATTTTGATTCCCCTTTCCACCTATACGCCCACAATCATGCTTAACGTGGCCTTTAGCTCTTGTTACCTTAGGCTCTGTCTCCCCGTAAGGGATATGGGCTTAAATGCAGTTTTACTGTTGTCGAGCTGTCGTTCAACTATGTTTCTTTAATTCTAAAGCACGACAGTTAAAATCATTAATGGTAACGAACTAGGTAGGCTTTTTAGGCTAGGTACTTAATACATTTTACCAATTGAGCCCATGAGCGCCTAATTAATTTCAGGACTGTATAATTGGTAAGTGCCTAATTTTAGACGGTATATTTCACACATAATAAATGAAACATGTATTGTATTTAAATACATTAACATTATGACTTTTAACTCCGTATCTATGTACAAAATGCTATCAATTGACGCAAGAATCATTAAAAAAAAGCAATCCATGCAATCGGTTTCCAGAGCGCCACGAAAACAAACAAACAGACATAATACTTGTTTCTGGTACCATAATACAGGGTGGAAAGTTGAAATGGGGCAGCAAGGGCAGCTACTAGATCCCTTGCTGCTACGCAAAAATGCTCTTAGGAGACCTTTACTAACTTTTTGAGTGATGACAATCGACATTCACAGATTTTTGATAAAATGTACAGTCAGCGAAAAAATCGACAGATTTGACTTTTTTTTTAATGCCAATCGGTCCCATTTCTATCAAGGATTAAAACACTCTTTGAGACCAACCGAGGTTAGAGTAGGTACTAGAACTCCCACAAATCAAAGAAAACTTTTTCCATATTAAGTCTATACTAATATTATAAAGAGGAAAGATTTGTACCTATTTTTGTATGTTTGTATGTTTGTAATGAATAGGCTCAAAAAGTACTGGGCCGATCTGGATGAAATTTGGAACATAGATAGATTATAGTCTGGAATAGCACATAGGCTACTTTTTATCCCGGAAAATTGCGTGATTCCCGCGGGATAGCGATAAACGAATTCTACGCAGACGAAGTTGCGGGCAACTGCTAGTTAACTATAAAGCAAGTAGAAGGTAAATAGTTATGTAGATGGTAACAAAAGCTTTTTTTGCTTCGCTAATTGTAAAATCATTATATATCTAAGCGGTGCCTCTTTCATTAAATTTTGAACCAGAACTCGGCGACTGGACTACGTGATCATCAGTCACTGACGCACGTCACCTATAAAATTAAAATCAGTGGATTGTTAATTAGTTTAGAATTCGAACTTTGGAATTGTTTGCGAGGAACTGGCTTCGTAGCATGCTGTTGTCATGTTTGTAATACCGGTTGGTTTATATGAATACAAAAGCTTGACTCTTGTTCATTTGCAAATAAGTGTCTGTACTTTTTTGTTAGACATATTTGTACATGAAGAAAGCTTGTTACTAATAACGTGTGCTTTTACTTTCTTAATGTGTATGACAGTAGCCATGTTTTAAATGAACTTAAATAAAATAATGTGGTTGAAAACGAGAGCAAATGCAATAGCTGCATCGAGCATCACTCTGGCCAAACTACTCTGATCCCCAATAATGTACTTTTTCATTCATGTTTATTCGAAACACGGCAACTGTCAAACACATTAAACTAGAAGCACTGTACTAGCGCTAGTTTCATTTTTCCTTTATAAAATCAATCATGACTGTTTTACAACCAATGAATATCGCTAGTAATAACTGCTTGCCCTACTCTAGTGTCGAGGTAGACCTAGGGGTGGGCTAACCAGAATACCCACAGCGATCGCCACAGTGGTTTGGTAGTTTTTTTTTAACAATTTAGTAATATGTCTTCGGTAAATTTCTTTGCAGGCCAGAGAATAGAAAAGCTATATCTTTGTTAAAAAAATTAAAAACACGTTTTGACTATGTTCTCAAAGGCGAATATCGAAGTGACAGACCAAGGTAAAGGAATGTTAAGTTAATAGAAGCTTGAAAAAATTTGCTACGATCTACGCATGCTAGGATTTACAGTACAAACAATGATCATTTGATCCCTATGTATCTGATTGAAATTGACAAACACACAAATCACGTCTATATATTCCTTACGGGGTAGACAGAGGACACCACGCTTAGCATAATGATAATTCTCGAGTTTGTAAATATAAAAAAAAAATACCTATTTTGACTCTACATCGATATCTATAATTTATTTCTTTATTTAATTTCATTCAAAATTGTGATTCTTAATGGGGGCATTCGACGACCGGATAGCCTGTTGGTTAGTGACCCTGACTATGATGCTAGAGGTCCTGGGTTCGAATCCCGGTAGGGGCAGACAGTTGTATGATGAATACGAATGTTTGTGCCCGAGTCATGGATGTTGTATGTATTTACCTACATTATATAAGTATGTTTATCCGTTGCCTGGTACCCATAGTACAAGCTTTGCTTAATTTGGGGCTGGGTCAATTGGTGTAATTTGTTCCAAGATATTTATTATTATTTATTTATTATTGCAATACCCCTGGGGGTACATCCAGATGTACCTAAGCAGGTATGTACTTACTTATAACATATTACTAGCTGTTGCCCGCGACTCCGTCATCGGCGTTATCGCTAGCCCGCGGGAACTATGCATTTTCCGGGATCAGGACTGTCCTATGTCTCCCCAGGAATCCAAACTATCTATATAGGTACCAAATTTAAACTAAATCGATCCAGCGGTTTAAGCGTGAAAATGTAACAGACAAACAAACAGAGTTACTTTCGCATTTATAGTAGGGACGTAGGTGTTGTGAGATACTTTCTTAACTATAAGTGACTAACTGAGACATTTGTATTTTTACCTGTCATGTTTTATTTTAATATGTTAATGGAATCATGTTGTTTGTCAGTTTATGTTTACTTCCTTTCCTCATCGCATGATGGAATATTATGCGCAATGAAAATTTCAACAAGGTAAACAACAAATTCAACAAGATAGCGACATCTAGAGGATAAGTCGACCATTTCTAAGACACCTCGCTGCCACTCAGTTGTAGTGTTCGTCCAGTGATCCAAACTTGGCTTACTTAAACCACAAAGCTTTAGTTTCATTGCGTTAAACTAGATGGCTCTGAAAATAAAACTATTTCGAATAATCCGAAAGCGCTGATCAAAGTACTGAAAATATTTAAAGCGTGCTTTACATGAAAATTATTTCTTTTTGCTTTATTTGCATTCTATTTGCTCTATCACGTGTGAATTTACAAATGCCTTAAGTTGCGTGAACAAATTGTTGTGTCAAATTATTGCTAAAAGTTTTGTTCAGGCGTTTCGGTTAAGCTTGCTTTGCGGTCTTTTAGTTAGTCTTTAGTAGTTAGTTATTTTTTAACTCCTTAATGAATATTTTCCATGAAATATTTAGAATGGCAATCAACTAAGTGGGTCGCTAATGATAGGTGAGCGATTTGCGCAATACCAGAGGATTGTAGCTACGTCGCCATAGGGGTTAAGATAGAGTAGCTACTCACTTCATGTGCTAGTAATTTCACCGGCTAGCTTACTCTCCAGGTTTAAATACTGCTTAGCGGCCGGATTAGGGAATAAGATATTGGTAGCTTTAGCTTCCCAGGCGGATCTTACATAGGTACCCGATTCTTGAGAGCACATGTCATCACTGGAAAGTGGAAAAATGCTTATATCATCAAAAAAAAGTATAAAAATCAAATGCTTAACTAGTTTACAAGATTAATGAGAGCCGTAATTTTCTTCTAAGCTACTTGTACTTTAAATTCAGCACAATTTTTCACCACTCTCCAGTGGAATTTTCACATTATCTTGCTTTCAAAAATCGGGCTCCGTCTTACCACCCGCAATCTTTCTAGTTAGTTCAGACATTTGTCAATAGATGGCGCCATATATACGAATCGTGAAATCTATTTAATGTAAGTTTCTTAGTATGCGTTGCACTAAGTTACTTTAACGATAACATTAATCTCAACCGATGATTTTGACATATGTTTCATAGGTTTTCTGCCAAATGTATTATGTCAAAATCGTCGGATATAGTATGAAGCATTTCATTTAAATTGTTGAAGCCGTTCTTGACATCTTAAAGCATACATGCTTACTATTACACTAACATAACTTGTAATTAATTTAGCTTTAAAAAAACATAGAATGTACCAACTGCTTCTCTTCCCGCGTAAATGGTAAAAATCCATCGAGGAAATGGGCGACAATCGTAGGAGTCATGTTATAGGCGATGCGGCTAGCAACCCATCACTATTTTCATTCCCCTATCCACCTATACACCTACAATCGCGCTAAATGTGTTTAGGTCTTGTTACCTTAGGCTCTATCTACCCCGGGGATAAAGACGTGATTTATGTATGTACTAGCTGTTGCCCACAATTTCGTCTGCATAGAATTCGTTTATCGCTATCCCGCAGGAATTACGTAATTTCCCGGGATAAAAAGTAGCCTATGTGTTATTACAGACTATAATCTATCTATGTTCCAAATTTCATCCAGATCTGTCTAGCCGTTCTGGCGTGAAAGAGTAACAAACATCGATACATCCATACTCACAAACTTTCACATTTATAATATTAGTAGGATGTATGGTATTAATTTACATAGTTAGGACAGGCTTCAGCGTAGACTTACACAAAGTAAAGCCATCTTTTATTTTCATACCAAGCACAACTTCAGGCCGAACGGGCCTAAAAATACGTTTTCTTATCAGCTCGTGCCATTGCCGTTTAAAACACAAACGATGCACTTTACTTACCTTTTTAAGTAAAAGGGTAATAAAACACATTTTATACGCTGCTGTCTTCGTAACAGGTTAATTAGCGAAATATTTTGTGGCCCCCGTGTTGTTTTGCTCAGGACCTGCCTGTACCGTTACTGCTAAGTAGGACACAGCTCAACGTGAAAGGATCGAGATGACTTACCTAGTGACGTAATTCGCATCAGTATGCTTAGAATAAGTTCTTAACAAAATACGTTTCGGACGCGTTAAAATGTCAAATAGTATGGGAAGTTTTGTTGTTGAGACGCTCTGCTAGAGGGCGGTGTCAATTGCGCATAGCGATTGAGTTGAGTTTGTGTTAAAACTTACCTACACCAAAGGCTGTTGGTTCTGTAATAAGTTCAGCAGTGACTGTATTTTTTGTAATTTTGTTTCATGCTACTTACTAATTTTCTTACTTGTCAAGGACTATAATTTTCTATCTAGAAGTCTATATATTATGCACAATCTTAAGAAGTATTTGTATATCATTAATTATCATTTGAAGACATGGTTTAGAACGAGGAGCTGTAAATTTACATACATACATAAAACACGTCTTTATCTCTAACAGGGTAGACAGTGCTTAAGGTAACAAGACCTAAAGACCACGTTCAGCATTATTGTAGGCGTATGGATGGAAAGGAGAATCAATACAGAGATGGGCTGTTATTAGGCACATCGCCTATAACATGATTCGTAAGATTTTCGCCTATTCCCTCAATGGGCTTTTACCATATGCGCGGAAAGAGAAGCAACTACGTTCTACGTTCTACATTCTACGTTTTTTCTTTGCTCCCAGACCAGCATGGAAGTAAAATTCAACGTTTGCAATAGGTACGCAGTTAACTATAGAAATAGCCAACCTTTAAACATTCTATCTCCCTCTCTTCATTGTCCAGAAGTTTCTCTGCGTTAGGTACAATTCTTAGTTATTTTATTTATTTTGTTGTTTGTGTCTCAAACACAGTTTTCTCCAGGGTCAGCAGGTTACAAATTTTTATTTGGTCAGTGATTACAAGGATGTCACTTCACTCATAAACTAGAAGCTGCGGCCTCTACTATGACTGCCTGCAAATCGCGTGTCATTTGTTTGTGTCGGAATGGGGGCCATCTCGGGGACAATCCTATGAGTCATTGTTGCATGATCGCTGACGCTGCTAACGGGAGCTTTCCATCTCTGCAACAGTCCAGCAGGATAACGGGATCGCTCCCTTCGATTTCAGTTTCGAATGCCTTTCGATTTCGTGGCCCGTGTCGCCGTTACCCGACCTCCAGCCCGGCTTGCGTCACCTCCGTGTAATCGGGCTTTAGAAAATGAAATTCAGTACGTTCGTGTCCTTCTATACATGGCGAAGTTATTCTCTTTTGAGCCTCCGTCCCGCTTGTGGTTGCCATTGTGTTCGCTGCGACAGTCTGGGCCGAGATGGCTTTAATCACGATGCTGAGAGTTACATCAGCATGCGTTTTCTTATTTTATCAATCAGTAATTTTACGCTTAAACTTACCTTATTATTCAGATAACCTTTTAAAACTATTCAACGTGAAGTAATAGAGGAAGTCGATGTAAAAACTATCCTATCGCGTTTTTAATAACGTGTTCTACGAGTTACCTGATATACACGTTCATTCAATATTCATAAGATAAAAATAAATTCTACAAGATCGTAGAAAATAACGGTAAACCGTACCTTTAAAAACCTCATTGTCACTCGTGAGCTTGCCTCGGCATCTGCGCCATTTTCCGAACGCACTTGTGTTAGTGCGAAAATATTCCGGGAGTGAGGGAGAGAGGGAGTTTGGTATGTTTAAGTGGGAGAGAGAGGTGAGATGCTATGCTAGGTTGCCGCGGAGGTCAGGGAACCGCAAGTGGGTCGGCTTCATCCTTCCTACCACGTCTGTGGCTGCGCGGGCGCGGCGGTGGCTGTTGAACTTGGACGCGTTCGCGCGCAAACACGGTTTTTGAATATAGAACGACGTTTGAATTGTTTTTTTTTATTTGAACTAATGAGTTGCTAATGTTATTGTGACGCTTCGCAAACATGACGTTCTTTGTTGTAACCTGGTGTTATGAAAAGTCCTTTGACATAAATGCGATGCTCACTTGTTTCGACTTTTTAGACTTCGTGTTATTTATTAGAGAGGGCTAACTACCTACTTAATATAAGTAATAAAATTACTCAGCGACACAAAATTTGGCCCAGTCTCCATACAAAATTGCCTATATTTATTACATACATATGAGGGCCACATTTTTGCCGCCGAATGTATTTATTAAAAATCGACTACATTGTGGAGTAGGCTCAAAACTAATAAAGTAATTATAACTTTTTTTTTACTTACTTTCGTAACGTAAGTATTTTATTAATACCCTGATAACATTTATTTGTTTACAAATTGAATTTACATTGGCACTACAACGTCTACAAATGTTCTAGATTTATAGGTACTGTAGAGCCCTGAGGAGGCACTGACTCTACGACGGGATGATGTAGCTCAGATGGCACACTATACTATATTTACTCTTTCAATTAAACTGCAACTGTTTTAATATAAGTTCAGTATTTTATTTATCTTTTTAGATTATTAAATCAATACTTCTGCTTCCAATGGAAGCCCTTAGCAGGCTCTGACTTTTCTCTTGTTTCGAATTCTAGTTTATTTTTAACTAGCTTCTGCCCGCGACTTCGTCTGCGTAGAATTATACATAAAAACTTTTCTCTTGGATCATTCTATCTATAAAATAAAACCGCATCAAAATCCGCTGTTTAGTTTTGAAGATATAAGCATACATAGGGACATAGGGACATAAGGACAGAGAAAGCGACTTTATTTTATACTAGCTTCTGCCCGCGACTTCGTCTGCGTAGAATTATACATAAAAACCTTGCTCTTGAATTACTCTATCTATTAAAAAAACCGCATCAAAATCCGTTGTGTAGTTTTGAAGATATAAGCATACATAGGGACATAGGGACATAAGGACAGAGAAAGCGACTTTATTTTATACTATGTAGTGATTTTTATATTTAAGATTCGAATTCGACAAAGAATAAAGAAGGAGTCCTTACAGTACTAAGACTTTATACCATGTTATAATTGGATCTGTGTTGTATAACTATTTTTCTAACTACATACCTAGGTACTTTAACTTTTTTGAATTACATAATAACGCTTAATAATTACTATATAAACTACGTATTTCAATTAAATTCCGCTTCCTCACTTTAGTTTAAACATACATTGTATTATAACAAAATCAAAAACAATATAATGTCTCTCCCTTTTTGATACCTATCATTAAAACACAGAGCACACTCACTGTACCTACTCCTGTACTTTGGAAGTAACAAACTTGGAATTCAAAAGTGGGTAAGTATTGAATGACGCAAGAAACGCCAAAATGGTCATCGCCGGTCATTTCTCTTTGGCCAACTTACAAAGTACACAGAGTTCTGTCCCTTTCTCGCTTTTACGTTCCTATGGGCAAGAGAAGGATAGAAAGTTAGGCATTCGTCGTGGTTGAGAATTTAACACGTAATTGTTATATTGCTCTGGGAAAAAGTAATACTTATGCGGGAAAGTACAGAGTAAATTGGAATTTCCACGTTATTTAATTAGTAATTAGGTACAGATATCTATCAGAATCAATCAATCAATCAATCTTACTTTCTGGGCAATATTGAATCTAACTACGCGTGTGTTAAAGTAATTAATTAATTCTGAAATAATTTAATTACTAACGTGATAAAACTACTATGGTCACTATACATTTCTTGAGGTGCATAAGTCAGTTAAGACAGAACGTAGTAACCAAGGCATAGGATGACAATAATTTTGAAAATTAAATCCTACACAAAAAATGGATTCTTAACATCTGTTACTGAGTAAGAAAAATGGTCCCTTTATACTAATTCAAAGTTACCCTCTATAGATACAGGTAAGGAATATTTTCTGGATAAGGCAATTTACATTACTTAAAAAGTTGTATCGAAATTGACAACATATGTAGAGGGAAGAAATACGACGACAAAATAGTAAAAAGGGTTATTTCTGAAAACTAATGACGTGGTAATCGGTATTTAACCTTGGCCTGTCCAGATTAATAAAATAAATACTTTTCGATAACTAAAAAACCCAATACGGTGAACAAATCTACTTGGCAATAATTCTGTCAAAATATAAATATTAGTTGGTACACTGAAATAAAAAATAAAAATACCTCGGCAGTAGGCAGTCTTATTGTTTAAAAGCAGTTTATTCTAGACTAGCCTTCCGTCCGCAGCTTCGCTCGCGATAAATTAATTTTCCCGTAGGAATAGGTATTTTACTTATTTTGATAACCAAGATTAAGTGTACGTAAGGGTGTAAATCGTAGGAATTATGCTATAGACGATGCGGCTAGCAACCCATCACTATTTTGATTCCCTTTTCCACCTATACTCCCACAATAATGCAAAACGTGGCCTTTAGGTCTGGTTACCTTATGCTCTGTCTACCCCGTAAGGGATAAAGACGTGATTTATGTATGTTTGTATGTATGTAAGTATACGTAAGAGGAGATTAATTTTAATAGGCTGATATAGGCGTGTGTCAGCTACAAGTATAGTATAGAATAAATATTACATATTATGCGCAAAAAACAGGGGGGCAGCGGCTCCAGTCATTCTGCACCTATATATAAAACCAATATTGTTACCCACGTTTAGTTTGTACCATTTCCTCAAAAATATACTGTCTTACCTCTTTACGGCAGTTCTCAAAACCCGAGCATCCCATTTTAGGAGCATGCAAACCGTCTAAACAAAGCTTTATTGTAAGCATCAAAAGCCGATGGTTCATACAACTAATAAATTATTTCCTTAGAAATAGAAAGTAGGGTCGAAGCGAAAGTATTGTTTTGGAATATTTCCTTGGTATTTCTATTGCACCATTTTAAAAGGGATACCACGAAAATTATAACAACTTTCCGTTTTAAAATTAAAACTCCGTTAGCCTTGCGGCCTTTCAAAACAAAGCAGTATTTTTTTTGTTGTTAAAAACAAGTAGCTACGAAAAATACTGTGCTGCGAGATCGGGGACAAAATAAATGTTTAAAAAAACGCTGACCACATACATCAATAGCAGAGTTATCGTTACGATTACATATAAAAGTTGGCATTGCGACACACTATATAAGCCACTAGTGCTCATCTGTGACATAAAGTAAAAAATTACAATATTCACTTAATATAAAGTATTACACTAAAAGGGGCGGCATCGCGCATGACTTAAAATTTATACAATGCTAGTGCAAACATTTTTCATGAAAGCATTATGGAAATAAGCGACAAAAAATGCAATCTTTCCACCTCCTTACATTATACCCTCATATTAGCAATGTTACGATAAAATTACGTAAGCATACATTGACCTATCCCGAACCTACTGCCTAATGTCACTAAGGACAGGCTAAGGACGCTCTCAATGTCACTCTAAAAGTCACCGCTGCATATTTACCGCAAATATGCATATAATATCATTCTACGCGCAAAAATGAGTACAGTTAAACTGTAGAATACATTAACACCGCAAGCAAGTACACGCAAATAAAAACAAAATGCGAAGCCGATTTGCTTCATTAACAATAACTAGATGACCGAACTTTGCTCAGTATTTTTTTTACGTTTTCTAATAATGAAACCTAGCTAGATCAATTTATCGCCCCCGAAATCCCCCACATACTAAATTTTATGAACATCTCTGCAAAAAACGTATACTAAAGTATTTATTATAATCTGACTATTCGCTTAGCTATTTATTCAGACACATCACACCTATTTACTCTATTATTTATTATTCATCTGACTATTCGCTTAGCTATTTATTCAGACACATCACACCTATTTACTCTATTTATAATTTTATTATCGCTTACGAAACGTTGACTATCTATTTCTGCATTGCAAAAAGTGAGCATTAATGGGGTCACGGTATGTTGAAGAGGTGGTCACGCGGCAGGGTCCGCGTCCAGAAGTTGCCGGCTATCACGTTGCCTGCTTGCTAGGTTCCCGTGTCTTGGCACGTGTCGCCTTGAGCTGGTTGCCCAGTTCTACATTCATGTATTCCTTTCTTTCACTGCTAGGTTTTGAGAGCGACCTAGTCGGTGGGACGCTGACGCCAATGAAAGGTAATGCTATGTAGAGCACACTTGCCCTTTCCACTAAGAATTATGTTTCATCTGTCAGCTTATCTACGGTCCGGTTATAGCGATGTGTTAAGTTGCTGTCAGATTTAATTAGGTGTACTTTTGATAAGTTAATTTTGAGATTACAATTACATAGTTGATTATTTAGTTGCCGCCGTTTTTATTCCTGTTCTGATATTGACCATTTAAATAGTCATTAATAAGTAAAAGTGGTCTGGGTTAGTAACTAAATAGTGGTGACAATAAGCGGTAAAAATTAGGATAAAAACATATCACAGTTAAGAGCATTTTGAACATGTGCGTCTAGCGTAAGATTTTGACACAAAAACGTTTCGAACGCGTCCGAGTTTACTTCTCAATTACTATATACAAATTAGAAGATACATCTAGCGAACAATAAACTATTCCCATAGTATTTGAAATTTTAACACGAACGCGTTCAAAACGTTTTCTGCAACAAAAAACTTACACTAACACTAACTAACTAAAGGCTCACATCTAACTCAGTAAAGATAAATGAATGCAATATACCTCTACCTACTACCCCGTCAGAGAAAAGGACGTAAGTACGTAAACCAAATAAAAAATGTAAATTTCCATACTCAAACTGCGCTAGTTTAATTGTATACTGCACCATACTCATAGATTTTAAATGCCGCAAGTTTTCCAACACGTGAACCAGGCAACTATATTTCTCACGTTTCTTCAATGAATTCAGCTCACGCGTTACGCTCCGAATGCCAGGACGAGACAATGCCGAATCGATAAGTAACTGTTTGCATTGCCAAATATTGGCGACTCAAGTTCGTGAATGATTCGTGAGAGGTACAATGGCGCTACTTTTAGGGACTTGGACCGTAAAGGACTGGCTGTAAGTGGAGATGCGTGTTGTTTACGATGCGGGATGCGGAACGAAAATTAATGACTGTTTTAATTAATAAATTTGAACCAGATTTAGGTATATGCTCGTAAACAATCTATTTTCGTACTCAGGAAGATAAAGGTATATTTGTACGAAGGAAGCACATACAATTACAAAGAATTTATGATAGCTCCTACAATTACGACTAAGTACTATTTACAAACACGAAGATAAATGTTGTATTTAAAGGTCAGAGGCGTAACT
Organism: Pandemis corylana; assembly: GCA_949127965.1. NCBI lineage: Eukaryota > Metazoa > Arthropoda > Insecta > Lepidoptera > Tortricidae > Pandemis > Pandemis corylana. The sequence goes on along the minus strand of OX421855.1, from coordinate 6,459,872 downwards.
AAATATAGGGTGGCAGGATTGGCAAAACGACTCGGGCCTGTAGCTCTACGGGGCCCCGAACTGGCTTGGCCTAGAACAGAGAAGGGACGATGATGCACACCTTTATATTGAAGAAGGACCCGCATCCGATGGATTTGCCACGGGCACAAGACGTCATAGTTATCTCTGTTAAAAAGACAAAGTTTCTAATTTCTGCGTAAATGTAACTGTGCATTAGTCAAATGTATAAATAACAATAGGATTTTAATTGAAAATATACTATTGACATTGATATAATAAGTGACACATCGAATATAAAGATTTTTTTTGCTCCTATAAGCCAAAAGTCTATCTATGTCGATGAAATTCCAATTACAGAAAATGCTTGAGTTTTTGGGTTTCGAATTCAGAAGAGATACGATATTCCTTAATACGATGTGCCTGTGTAACCAATTAGCTGTTTAATTCAAGTAGGTAACACCACTTTGTAATCAAACCACTAAGGCTCCAGCCACAGAGGAATAGATAACACGTAAGTAGAACCAAAAATAGCAAGTAACGTGAGACTCCTGCGTACTTTATCCAAGTATGCTGTTGTTAATTAGCGGCAAATAATTATTTTTCTAAGGGTCTGTTCCACCTCATTAAATTTCTGATATCTTATATATTATGAACTTAACAGACATCAGGCAGAGGTGAAACAGGGAGTCAGTAAAACTTAATAGACGATAGAAAGAAAGCAAAGCTGCTTGGCGGCAGAATTAGTGAGTGAGTGAGTGATCCAAACGCATCAAGCTTAGAGCACCCTACGACCCGCAAAAATAGTGATCAACGGCTGCAGTGGCATACGTTTTAATCGAGCTAGACCAGGATATTATTTCTGGTCCTGGCTATCTCGTCTAAAACGCATTTATTTTATGGTCCAGTTGCAACTTGCATTATCAGAATTAACTGTGCAGTGACGACCAGCCTATAAAGCTGGCAGAGTAATGGTGTACCGTCATGTAAGTTTTGCAATCTGACTTCATCAGGATCGTCTAATGGACTAATGTAACTCGTTAACCATGCAGATTAGGAACGGGATGCCTTACTGTTAGAGTTTTAATTGGCATTTAAGTAGAAGTGGACTGGTTATTTTGTCGCCTAAATCTTGTAAAGGTCTTTGGGACAACAAGCTATTGAAGTTTACGTATCGTATTGCTATTGAATATTTTGGGTTATTCTTACTCAGAATCGTTTACTCTATCGATTCACAAACAAGAAAAAATGTGTCCCGGATTTTACTATGGTTTTTTTTTCCTCTCCGTCACATTCCATACATACCTATATTCAAAAAAGTGACGAACTGGAATGGAAATTTTGGAACACATTTTTTCTTGTATGAGGATCGATAGAGTAAATGATTCTGAGTAAGAAAAACCCAAAATAGTTAAATTCTGGAAAAAAATATCACGTTGACTTTTTTTTGGAAAACGATCTACCTATTACCGTCCTAGGAAAACAAGGAATGGTCAGGTATCTCAAATAAAAATTTGTTGTCATATTAATATAGATACTTCAAGAGCATTCATTCAATTATTATGTATGACAAAGACAGTGTTTGATGCCAGCCAGTGTTACAAACCATGACATCATTTCACTGGCCTTTTTAAAACAAAAATGGAGTATTAAAATGCCGTCTCGTTGGTCCGTAAAAGCGGTCTTATAATTGGACGGAATCCTCAAGTACAAGCTACAACAAATCCGCGATCATTATTCATGCAACCCACACATTGTGTGCGTCCGTACATAATGCGACTTCGTGAACGTCCTTATGTACAAGACGCGTACAAAAAACAGACTTCAATAGATCGCCGTTCCCATTTAAAACCGCTCAGGTCTTCAACAACTGCAGATACCAATTGTAAGCAGTCAAGATTATGTTCAATACTCAATCAATCTTACTTATTCTTATTAAGATCTTTCGTTGAAATGTGTAAAAAATAGAGTTAAAATGGTCGTTAAAATTGTGACGTCGAGTGAAGACCTAAATAAGAATAACGAAAAGTAATTAGTCCTAGCATTTTTAAGTACTTACATCAAACCGACGTAAAACAGCGACCCTCAGGGATTCAATGCATTCCTTACGAAAACAACCCAACGTTAAGAAATATAACTAACTAGTACCTACGATGGAAAAATAACATCATAAACTTAACCACTTGCCCTCTTATTCATAAACGCTCTATAGACTTCTGCTGAAAGGTAAATGTAAAAGTTATACAGATAAGGACAAACGATTGCTAAGTTAGCAGAAGCCTACAGAGCGTTTATGAATAAGGGGGTTGGACTCTTAGTTATAAATTATACGTACTTGGCAAAAAATACGTATATATTTTGTTTTTTATTGTTTCGTACAAATTATGCCTTATGTATCAGCCCTTTTTCTATTCACAATTGATTTACGGTTCGATACTCGTGAACTGCGGTGAGAACATATCAGCTAAGAATCTAATTGATGTCAATTGCTCGCAACAAAACGTTATGTTTTGTGAGGATCATTGTTCCACAGTTGTGGAAGTATTGAGTCAAATAAATCACCTTTATTCTTGGGAAGTTGATTCATAATACATTGTACAGTTCTACGCTATAGCGGCAAATTAATAGTTATCGCAAGTTCATGTATTTATTCAATAAAGTAAATTAAGTTTGTGGTGATAGCTAAATCTGATATCCTTATAAAGAACTACATATTATGTTTTGATTAAACTAGCTGTAAATACAAAATCTACTTATCCGATTTGATCTATACGTTTGGAAGCTATAATGCCACACACGGGCACATAAAGATACTTACATATCTACACAATCGTTAAACCTGGGTATCATAGGGTCTAAATATCAGTAAGGATTAAATAGTTATTCGTTATTATAAGGGTGCAAGGTTATATTTTAGCCGGGAGTGTTTCAACACACGAGAATTCAAATATATTTGCACCCGTGTGTAACACAAAACTTTTCACCTCGCTGTAGCGAGGAATTGCACACATAATTCCGCGTTTTTGACAGCTTCCAGTACTTCCACAGGCGTTTGATCATCTTCATCACTGGAATCACTCATTTTTTTAAAATATTATAACAGAAAACTTTTGAAGTCGTGTATTTATTTTTACTTGAGTAGGAGTCGATGAGAAAAAAAATGTTTTTCTTGGGCCCGCACGTTTTAATGTTTATGACTTAAAATCATCAAATAAAGCTAAATTTGGTATTTTTTATTAAATTCTCAAACCATTTATTGGATGATAATTAATATCGAACAAACCATTATTAAGAGCGTTTTATGTTTTCTTATCTGTCAAAAGCTAGTTAAACATGCTCCAAGGTCAAATTACTTTCCCCAAAAGTGGATAGAACGCATTTTAAAATGCTTGTTTTAAAAGATAATTTCCGAGGCAGTGAGGGGAAAATAACATTTTTAACTATTTAGAGAAGATTTTTTTTATTGGGTGTATTTATTAAATTGCGATGAAGTTTGGTATGAGAATAACGACTAACGAGGTTGATTCGAGGACTGACTGTCATGGTTGGATTTTTTGATCTTTCCATAACTCATTTGAATATACTTGAACTTGGCATAATTATCCAATCCATTAAATTTTTTAAAGACTAACTGTTTTTTTATGGCGTTCTGATTTGTCTTACTCACTCTTTAGTTTCAAAACAAAACAAAGTTTAATTTCGTACTTATCCTAGCTTAGTATTGGGAGTATAAGAACGAAACCGGTGTTTTTTTGCTAGAAGATTAATGTAAAGATAAATTATATTACGTCGCTTCACGAGCCCCGGGACAATAAAAACCTTATCAATATCATTTATCATGGTCATAATACTTTGATCAGGTTTGTCTGCTCTACATAAAGTTGAAATAACAATAAAAAATACGTCTGCTAAAAAACCAGAAATAACCGACTCATTAATCATTTCTCACTACAATTTAGTTAATTGGTAGCTCGGTTATATGCCGCAGTTTTGCGGCTTCTCTTGGATAGATTATGTGAAAAAATATACTAAGGGCGACTTGTAGCATCAGCCAAATATTGGTCTACCACCCTAAAGTTAAAAATCCTCTGCACGTCACAAAATATAATGTCGATAAGACGTGGCCGTCGACTTGAAAGTTCGACTTAAGCGACAATTTCATTTAATAGGAAGTTGAAAAAAAAGTGATATACCACTTATGTGGTCGACCGTACACGAATGGTCCCGTTTCATCATACTGAACGTTTAAATATCGCCCTAAATGTATTTTATTTTTACTGTCTGTTGTTATAGCAACCATTGTTTTACACACATATTATTCAAAAGGTACAGCTCAGTGACAGACGGACGAACGGATGATAAACGGACGAACGGAAGGTCAGGCGGACTGACTGACGGATGGACTGCGTAGGCTTAGTAGGTTTCTGTTTTCATCCTGCTAAACCATGTTTTTATAATACTCAGCAATCAATGGGTACAGTAAGCCGCAAGATAATAGGTAACCTTTTATTGTGCTCAGCGGAGATTTAATGGCTGCTTACTCACATACACAAGTCTGTAAAACGTACACACATACTTATTTACTTCATCAACAGTTATTATGTCAAGATAAAAAAAACGCCGAGAATGTAATCTGCTATGCATGCACATTCGTCTTTCTTTAGGCGTGTTCGCTATGTTCCGCGTAATCTCTGATTGGCAGTACCGCTGGCCGGCACGCTGCGCCCACGCATCCCACGAAGCATGGAGTGATTAATTATTAGCTCTGATATAACTTCAACCCGTGACAAGAAAAATACACTTCATAGTGATTCACACATTAGCTGGCTAGTAAAGTATTTATCACACTAAGAGCCTATTTTTTACAGTATTTGTGTGTACGTAGGCATGTGTTTTTCCATTGGTCGGATTTACTTCAAATTTGGTACATACTTACTTACTACAATCATAATGTACCTAATCAAATATAAAGATAAACATGTATATGTAGTTTTGACGTCTTGGTAACGTATATTATTATATATTTATGCCCTTGACTGTATATACATTTGCTTTAAATTTACGAGACTGATTAAGCTGAAGGCTGGTACACAATTTCTGAGACGAAAATAAATGAATCTTGAAACGACGGATATATTATATCCGTTGACGCAGAATTTTTTCTGTGACGTAGGTATGTTGCAAATTAGGACGTCTAAAAAAACTTGTCGCGGACGTGATGACTTGCTTGACGTAACGTTGAAAAGGTTAATGGGACATCACCAATTAAATTCAAACATAACTTTATTGACGATGTTACTTGCAGGCCGGTGGCTGCCTAATATTTAGTTACTGCCTATTTAGAGCCGTACATGTGTATCGCAACGCCAATTATTCTGTATTTAAACATCATTTTCTATTGTCATAATTCTACAACTACACAATAACGCTACACCCCGCTAAATGAATGGAATAATGACGAATAAATATATACATTATGTATACCCATACACGCAGACGAACGACATAGCCTGATCAGTTAATTCTACCCTCAAGTCTTCATATACCATCTTAATTTACGTTTACAAATTATACAAGAAACCGGCCAAGTGCGAGTCGGACGCGCACACCGAGGGTTCCGTACAAATTCGGCAAGTTGTTACAAAACCCAGTGTTAGCAGAGTGTTAGTGCTCTTAAGCATAATACTTACATATCTTGAGTTAAGTTGTCTGAAGTATACAGTGTGAGGTGATTTTTATGTTGGTTACTGACATAGACAGACAGACGTGAAAATATTCTGTTTTTAGTGTTTGTAGTTATAGAAGCAACATAAATACAGCATCTGTGAAAATTTCAACTTTCTAGCTATCACGGTTCATGGGATACAGCATGGTGACAGACGGATAGAACGACAGACGGACGGACAGCGACATCTTAGTAATAGGGTCCTGTGTGATGGGAACTCTAAAAATATTATTTTATCAGGAGGTCATTAGCTTAAAGGTAAAGTCTATTGATAAACATCGTGGTCGGGTAAAAAGTTGACCTTACTTTGATGGAAGACATCGAACGGTAACATCGGCTTCGTCGTTAAACACGCGCTAGGCCAAGGCCGAGTGACATAACACGTTATGTGTCGCCGTTACTTGCGCAGACGCCGCTACACACACAAATGCCATGATAACAACACGCTCGGTGTAACTCTTATTGCCATTAACACAGAGTCTAAATTCTAGTGACTTTTTGACTAGGGATCTTTGTTTCACTGTACACTGTTACCAACTTACGTGTGCCGGTGTTCAATATTTGAAGCCGCTTAGTTGGTAGAGTTGTTGTATCCATCACTTGACAGTGGCGCTTCTATTTGACGGTAAATATAAGTTTGTGGCACGAAAATGCGCCGGTAAAGCTGTTTTATCGTAAACAAACAATCTGTTCATTATTGTTTAGAATATTTGCAAGTTTTAACTCATTCAGACGTCTTTGTCGTCAGTGCAAAAACGATTCGACATTATTGGACGCTATTTATATACGATGTTAAAATAGCACCGCATTCGCCATAATGCCTAATAATACTCATAAAGTAAGTTAAAAAGGTAATTCCACAATAAGAATGACTGAATAAAACACAAAAGGACAAGTAAATACCTACCTTATGTCGTCGTTAATGCTAAAACCAGTTGCTAGCGAAAGCACGACTCCCACTAATAGGTACCTATAGAAAGATTGATTTAAAACTAAAATGACGCTTTCATGATTTTTTTTGCCTTTGTAGTAGACCAGTAAGTAGCCTTTGAGAAGGCTTTACCTAATAAGAGTATAACATGGCTTCTTTAGATTCGGTGGATCGGTGACCGCCACAGTTCGCCGTAACGTAACGTAACGTAGGTTGAATGCTAGTATTTATTCCACAGGCTACATCTGAAGAATGTAATCGGCTCTGGAATAGTACGACCTTATTTCACTGGCTCCCTGTATTTAACACGTCGACCCTAAACAAAAAACTAACGATAAAAAAAAATTACCGTCATATAACCCATTTTTCCTCGATCATCTCAGTGACGGTGTTCGAAAATGGCAAGTCAAGGCATGAATCTGTTTCCAGCTCTAACCGGGAAGACTTTGACAGTCAAAACACAAATAACGTGCGGCAGGTAACTTCGATAAATGCATCAATTATGCTATCTTGCATGTCTAAGTAGGTACTTTAAGAGCAAAGGTCAAAGACAGAACTAAGATAAAGACCGATAAAGTCAATTAGTAGTTTATCCCAGGAGCTGACTGATGCGACTGGGCCAGTTTCTTCACAGCTAATAAATGCAAAAACAGAGGAACTGTTTTCAATGCCAACTTTGTCGAAGTAGGTACCTAAAGTAAACCATGAAAAAACTTAACTGTAAATTTCGGTTCAATGAAAATTTTAAGCTAGTCAATAAAATTGATGGTATTTGTAAGTGAAAATAGTGTTTTATAAAAATTCTAAATTTCATTAAAGTCAATGCACAAAAATAGGTCCGTCGAATAGGAAATATACTATCGGAAAATTACACCAAAAAGAAATGACATGGCAGAAAAATTACAAATTACAAATTCAAAATCGGTAAAGAAATACGGAAAATATAACAGTTTTAACTACTACTTAGCCAGCGATTAGAAAGAGAGATCCATTATAATGAAAATTACGTTTTTCTAGAAAGAGATAAAGACAAATATTTGGTAGCTTATATCTCAATTTAATAATAAATGAGCTTTTGATGAAAGCCATATTCCCTATTGAGAAACTCCTTACTTTAAGTCAGTTAGGGAAGCAATTTTTCCCAATGCTGAACAAAGCCCTTCGAATAATGAAGACTTGTAAGGGTCGCGCTCTACAATTACAATTACCACATTGTAAAAAGTATTCATAAGAGATTAGGTAAATACATGAATTTAGTATCACCTATGTCTCAGTTGAACGTCCTATGCACTATTTGAATCTTACGCAATGATAGGACAAAAAGGTTACGCAGGTAGATTTTCTGGAGGTGAATTTTAAATCCATTATGAATATTTTATGTATCAAATATATGATAAGGTATACATAAGATATACAAATTTCTCTCTCTACACAAAATTACCTATATTGCATACATATGAGGGCCACTTTTTTTTGCCGATTATATACTGTGGTATATAATCAATCTCTGAAAATCTCGTCCCGTATAGCAGCGGAAACGCAATCAGGTGAGTTAATCAAGAATCTGTGTGAGGTAGCGGTCAAGTAAATTACTAGCCCCAGTGAGAACTTTATAGGTTACTTATATCTGGATACTATATATATTTACTGCGTATAACGAGCTCTACTAATTAGACCCAGGAAAGCGGACATGAAATTAAAACGGTTAGCGCCATAGGCCCATATTAAAACATACGAGTAGGTTCTTGGCTAATCGATGCATTCTGTGAAAACATCTTGCTTTATGGATAATATTCAAACTTGTTTTTAAATCGATAGAGAAAAATTCCAGACCATTCTGTAAAATAAAGAAAATACCGAAAATCCATGCAAGAAAGTCATTGCCCGTCGCGTTGTTGTGAATAAAACTCTTTTGTTATATAATGTCATTGAAATTCAATCTTGTCTTGTCTTATACTTACATTAATAAAATTAGATCTGGAGAAAACAACATCTGTACATTAGTGAACATGAAAATCATTGAGAATGTTCCATGTATGGTAAGCAAATTAATTCACACACTTACGGATTACGAAATAAAGGAAAACGAGATGCGATTTGATTTAATTTGAAAACGACAATGACTTCAGTTTTATGAATTATTAAGAGGCGTTTTGTAAACAGGTACTTAGACATTCAAAAAATATGCAGACGTTATATTGTGAAGTAATCGATGAATTTGAATTACTGTTCTCCTCAACATAAAATTGCTAATTCTAGTTCTAACGTGGAGGTATGGATTACTACACACCCATAACTCTTCGCAAGGAGGAGGGCTCCTAATTCCTTTTGCCTACGGATCATCTAGATTTTTCCAGGTTACGCTGAACAATAAAAAATATTTATAAAAATTGCGTTACTGCACTCGATGTTTGAAACTTCACGGCATGACACCAAAAATAGCGAAACAACTTAGAAAAAGACTTAGAAAGAAACAGTTTTGACATATATGACTGCAAATTTGTGTTCTTTACATAATAATTAAGATCCATTATTCCTACAGCAGCTTTCGTAGTTATGTTTTTTTTTTGCCATAAATTAAATATGCACAGAAAAACAGCAACCCGTCAATAATTTTGTATACAAGCATCAATTTAGTTACATTGTACGCGTACTCAAGCCGAGTGACCTTTAATACCTTACTTTACATGAGTAATGCGCTCCGCAAAGGTAATTTTTGCTTTTATTTGCAAGCTTTTGTGTATCAAAATTCTTTGTGCAGCAACCTGTTTTAATTTTATTTGTGCAATACACATTTTTGTAAGAAGAAGCCGAGTTTATAGCTACGCCAGGAACGTAAAGAGGTGCTCGTTTGATGGATGCACCAAAATGCAGTCATGTCCCCGAAACCAACGAGCATGTATGAGGAGATTGAACAAAGTAGTCTCTGCCTACCCCTATGAGAAAGAGGCGTGGCGGTATGCATGTGTGTATGTAATGCATCTGGCGACTACATGTGTGCCCATTTGGAGTAAAATTCTTTGAGGGCGGCCCATATTCAGCAGACGTTGTTATTGGGCGAAGTGCGATCGAATTTAATTTTGGGAAGCGTGCGGAACGAATTTCACTGTACCGAAATCACGTATCTTGTAGCCACTTTATTTTTTATTATTTCATTCTTATTGATTTGTTGTTATAGTGGCCATAGTAATACACAAGCTGTGAAAATTTTAATTTCTATCTATAACCCTTGACAACATTTATATGCCTGATGGACGGACCAACGGACAGGCGGATGCACAGATAAATAGACAGACGAATAGACAGACAGGGGAGACTGGTAATGAGAACCCCAAAAAACCCAGTGTCGAGCTACGCGTATTGTGGAGTTCCGAATGCTAAAATGCAGCAAATATCTATTTGATTTTTACGGTTTGTGCAACTAATACTTGTTAACATGAAGAGCCTAACTACAGCAATAATAGTTTTTGTTTTAAATTCGTTGTAGGCCTGTGCTAACGTTGTTTATTTATTGAGATTTTCAAACCAATCACTTGACACTAACAAAAATTCGCATGTACCCATGTGGCTGCCCTAAGGAACACCTCACTCAACCAAAACCGAACATTCTGTAACTGCCTTAATATACTTATTTAAAACTCGGCGTACATTTTAGACTTCAATTCAATCCACAGCAAATTGACAATCCTTGTCTTTTTGTATCGAACTTCACGGCCCTTCACGCTTGTATTCTTGACATAGTTGTTTATTCTCTACGTTTACCGGTGGCAGATGGAAAAGCCTTCGTCATCTCGCATAGCAAGGATGCAGGTGGCTTTTCCCCGTCATAAGACACGTGCATCCGTGTTGCGTAATTAACTAATAACTCACAGAATTAACACACACACACAAATCACGTCTATATCCCTTACGGGGTAGACAGAGCCTGAGGTAACAAGACCTAAGGGCCACGTTTAACACAGAATTAAGTAATGTTTTTAATAATGGCAATATTACGAGTGTCGGTGGCAAAAGGTGTACGTGATAACACTTTTGTAGAAGGTAGTACTTATACAGTACTACCGTCATGTGCCTCTTTCGGAACATCTCGCAAAAAATCCTTGTTTGAATTCTGGATTAGATACTCCCTTTTTAGCGATTTTTCAGACATTTGCTCGGTGCGAGATCGCGGCATGCATACGGCGAGCAAATCACTGATGAAATCGCTTACTCGCCGGACAAATTGCTAGTGTGTAAGGGCCCTAAGTGATGTAAGTTTTTCAAATTGGTACTGTTTACATATTTTTTTAACAGTGAACATAAAAGTATTTTGGAGTATTTAAGTGGAAAAACGTTATTCATGTATTTTAATATTTTATTGATGTAGTCATTGCATTGTTACTTACGTGGTTCATTATAAATTTTGCTTATTTGTTGACTATATCAGTTGGTGAAAATTGCTCCACGATATTTATTTTATTCTAATTTTATATCCTACTAGCTGTTGCCCGCGGCTTCGCTCCCTTTTTTTTCTTCTGAATTTCAATATTTTCTCACCGTTTAAACCGTCCCTGGGCTTCCACAAATATTTCAAGTCTAAAATTAGACAAATCGGTTTAGCCGTTCTCGAGTTTTAGCGAGACTAACGAACAGCAATTCATTTTTATTTATATAGATTTGCTAGTTGTAAAAGATAATTTATTTCGACTTACGTTTCTCTTAAATATATAGTCGTAAGCTACTTTAGAGATATGTTTCATTTTACACACTAGCGTCTGCCGGCAACTTCGTCTGCGTAGAATTATACATATAAACCTTCCTCTAGAATCACTCTATCTATTAAAAAAACCGCATCAAAATTAAGTAGTCAGACAGACAGAAAGCGAAAAGCGACTTTGTTTTATACTATATAGTGATTATACACCCAGCTGGCTTAAAATAAACTTTGCGTCACTGAATAAGTATAAAACTAAAATTGTCTAATCATGAAGTTCCACAGAGTTAACCTTTTTGACGCCAATGCCACATATATCAGCACCACAGGTTCAACGCCAACGACCTATATAAACGTGCATTACTTCAACGCAAAAGCAACCTTAGTTCAATTGGCTTTAGGTTCAACTTAAGGCATCGCAATAAAGAAGTCTGGCGTATGGGTGACGTCTCTTGTATTTGACGCGGCGGTTAAAAGGTTAAAAGAAGGTCAAAAGGCGGAGAGTCAGCATGTCAGTCGTTTACCTTCATCACATAATAGATACGTATGACCGACTCGAACAAACTAAACAAAAATATTTCAATCATAAACTATGAATTTTTTACTTATGTGCAAGATAAAGCCGATGAAAAAAGGTAAAATTTGATGTTGTTAGAAGTTGGGCTAATTTATTCGTGAATTCGATTTTTTTAAGATTTTATTTCGTAGTGTTTATGTAAATAAGTACTCAATAGCTCATAATGAAAAAAAAACCGGCAACGAGGGTTCTGTACAATTATGGCAAATGTATAAAAAATATAAGCAGTGTGAGGTCACTTTATATTGGTAACTTACATAGACAGACGGATGTAAAAATATTCTGTTTTCAATATTTCTTGTTATAGTGGCAACAGAAATACATCATATGTGTCAAAATTTCCACAATCTAGCTATCACAGTTCATGAAATACAGCCTAACAGATAGACAGACAGGTGGACAGTGGAGTCTTAGTGATAGGTTTTTACCTTTTGGGTATGAAATTCTAAAAACAATTTTGTAATAAAAATATTTTCTTGTGTATTTTATTTCCTGTGTTCAGCTGTCCGTTCTGTGTAGTAAATTCATAATCATAATAAACCGTCCATTACCTTCTTAAGCTGCAATTCCTTATATAATGGTCGTATATAACAGTAAACAGACATGCGATGAGATTCGTTTCCCGCAGCTAACGCAGACCTTGACCGTGACTGCATCGCTCCACTCTTGCGCATCCCCCACTCGCGGCACATGGTCAAAGAATAAACAAAGTTTATACTTTACCTACATTCAGTGACCTCTTAGAATGCCATTCGGGTTTCGGTTAATATCGGCCGAATCATATATCAATCGCATAAGAGTAAGTAAGACAGCAAGACAAACCTGAATTGCATTTTACAAGCATACAAACTGTACGTTTATTTTGTGTCAAAGTTTTTATTTTAAATTAAACTCAAGCTCACATAGCGCCTATACAAAATTTCGTGACATTTTTGCTTATCCGTATAGAGGTATTAAACTGAATTCGATAGTTATTTGATATTTAATTTCAAATGGACAGAAGATCAATCAATAGATAAATGTAACGTATGTAATGTAATGCATAAAATGGATAATGTTACTACTTCACTGTAATTGAGTGAGAAAATTATATACAAAATATTCCTATTTACGTCCTAAAGCGGCAGTTAAAGGACTTTCAATAGAGTCTACAGTAATAATCATTATTATTATGTAGGTGAAGTTTGGAGACATAATCTTTGAGTATTGGCTGTTGTTCTAGACATGTTAGCGTGAGTAATTCGGTGCAATCTTATGATTACGGTGTCTCGTGCGCTGTTCTCTTACTGTAGCGAATATGTTCACATTCTGGAGACATACATAATCTTTGACCGCGCAAGCGCAAGCTGTTGCCCACGTCACGTACACTTGTGTAATACGGTGCAATTTTATTATTACGCTTCGTGACTATTCACGGACTGTAGCGAAAATCACATCCTCGGTATATTATTACACACAATATTCGCAAGAAGACTTTAGATTGAAAAAACATTGCGTAATATTCACAGTTCAATACACTTTCTTAAAATATCTTAAAATAAATCTTGAATACTGCATGATGGTTGGGTTAATTTCAGTGAACATGCCTTCTAAATGTTTACAAGATTTCTTTACTATGATTGACAAAATGTTCCCAAACATAGGTCGCTCTTCACAGTACGACATCAAATGGGTGACATAGTTTTGAATCAAAAATTGCGATAAAAAAACATTCCAGAACAATTCTAATACCTATTGGTTCAACATGTAAACAATCGGTAAAAGAGTTACCATCCTCTAGTTATCCCTAAATTACAAACTACCACCAGACCTGCATACATTAGTAGCTACAAAAAAATTGCAGTCTCCATTTAAGTAAGTAAGTAAGTAAATGCTTTATTGTACAAATATAAATAAACAGATACAATTCACAAAAAAATAAAAATAACATTAATATACGCACAAAGGCGAACTTATCCCTACAAGGGATCTCTACCAGTTAACCTTTGAGTAGACGAGAGGAGCATTAAACGAGGAACCGACAAAATGAAAGTTTAAAATTCCAGATAGTGAAAGCCACCATTAATTTAGGAGGGCATATTTCATTGCATGCTGGTGGCGTCTCTTCCCGCGCAGATGGTAAAACCCCATCGAGGGTATGAGCAAAAATCTTAAGAATCATGTTTATAGGCAACCCATCACTATTTTGATTCTCCTTTACCTATACGCCCACGATCATGCTACACGTGGCCTTGAGATCTTGTTGCCTCAGGCTCTGTCTACCCCATAAGGGATAACGACGTGATTTATGTATATTTCATAATGCTTTCCGTTGCAGATGTTTGAGCGTCATGCCTCTATTAAATTTTCCAAGAAAATGATCTAACGTGGTCTGCGGTTCTTTTGGCCTGTTAATAATTTGTTTTGTTTTCCATCTAGGTCTCTTAGTACTAAAACGACTCTTAAACAAGGACACGGGTTAATTAGATGCTTATGTACACGTACTTTGTTCAGGCTAGCTACGCAGCAGGAGTCTGTTCATTAGACGTCTTCTGTTCACGGGCATGTACTAATACATCGACATAACATCAGTAACACCGTACAGGGACGCACGAGGATGTCAGCGGTTAGGGTTCCCTGGTGAAGAACCTAGTCTATAGGTAAAATGGCATTACCGAGATGATAATAGTAAATTGATAAGTTGAAATAATTCGAGTCACTGTAATAAAATTAAAGGGAAGTCTTTTAATTTAGGTAGATTTGTTAGTAATTAGTTTATTAGGTTGAAGTGCTTTGATTAATTTTTGGCATGAAACTAACTACGTCTGACAACCCAATTATCAAGGTAATCAAACATAGTCACGAAAATTGTTTGATTCAATAAATTTGATACCCGGGCCTCCATAGAACCTTATCATAGTGAATAATTTTATTTGTCTACGAAAATGCATAAATTATGAATAATGTAAATATCAATTCTGTTGTGAACTAGTAATCAAATTGTTTGACTTAAATTGAGTAGGTACGGTCAAGTGCAAAAATAAGTATCAATACGAACTTCTCAAAAGTATGTCCCACGACCTTATTACGCCGGTGTAAGAGTGTATGGTACTTATTTTTGAAACTTTGACTAGATACATATTATTACACTTGACTGTACCTACCTATCGGACTATCTTTTTTTTTAACTGTCGAAACCTCTACTTTTAATAAATAATAAACCTTCCTTTTCTCAGAAAACATCATGCAAATTTCAGCATGTTAAACACTTTCGACAAATAACTGCGTCGGATCAAAATTCAGAAAGTCAAATGAAAATTTATTGTAATTTTATTTTGGACAATACTTAGATAATCATGGAATAATTCTCTTTCAATGATGACGTCCTTGTTTGTTTACACCAACGTCAATTCGTAGCGATTTTAGAACACGACTAAAATGTTAATTTCGTTGAATGATTTACTGTAAGAGGCTTTTGTATACGGTTTCGATGTGCCAAATAGAGCCCCTTGCAAAAAAACCGGGCATCTATGGTTTTTCCGATTTTTAGGCATCAAAGCTTAGAAAGTAAGCTTTAATGCCTAAAAATACAAATACATGGGTGTACTCATATCATTGATCAGTAGCCCAATTCAAATATAAGGAACATACAGAATTTATACAACTAACAACTTTCATACGTAGTAAATATTAGCTTGTTATTCTTACATAAGTAGACGGAATTAAGTGTTCCAAATTTGATAATGTAAAAGTACCTAATAAAAATTAAAAATATCTTCAGCACAATTCAAACCAATTTGAAAAACAATTAAGGGCCGGTCTCACCACTCTCTGGAACGTTCCGGTTATATTAAGTGTCAGTTATCTACGATTCCCTCTCTATTCTTACTGCGAAACAGACAGAGATGACATCATAAATAACCGATACTTAAGATAATCGGCTTTAAAGAGTGGTGAAACTCGCCCTTAACCTAAAAAATGAGGCTGTCGTTGGCTATAATCGAAGATTGACGTACGTTGATGTCATATCCAGCTCGCAACGCTATCTTCAGGCGAAACTCTTGTGATTTTACACCCTTATATTCATTTTTATACGTTTATTAGTAAGGGAACCCTTTGTAAAGCTACAATGTGTACTTATCTCGTGTTTTTGTCCATGTAAGCTGCGGGAGACCGGTTCCCATCCTGTTGCCGATGGCAGGAACTAGTAGCGCGGCATTGTTGATTCGCAATAAGCACATGAAATGCCAACTTGATGCATTGACCAAAGCGAGTTCACGTTTGAGGCAAGGAAATTGATAAAAACTGCACACTATCATATAGCATTTGAAGCTGAGGACATAGAACGGAGAATGAAGGACTAAGTCACTAAATGTATTCTTCTTCTTCTTATTTGTGGCGTACCAAATCGTTATAGCTACGACAACTTCGCCAATGTCAAAGTAACAAAAATGTAATTAAAAAATCTTGTGACAAAATGTCAGCAACGTTGTATGGTAATGGTCAAAGATACCCCCCCCCCCCCCCCTTGTCGGGCTCTTAGCCAACGGTCGATGATATCCCTCAGAAACTGCCAGGAAATCATTAGCCGATGCCCAGAGTGCACCGGACCAAGCTCTGCTCTTCCCCCCGGACGGATCCAAAAACGAACCGCAGCTCTTGACCACGCGTGGAGGTAACCCGACTCGCACCCCAAATTTATTCTTATCGAAGGCCGTACCTTGACATCTTAATACAATTCAACTCCGATTCTTTAGCTGTCATTTTGGACACTTCTGACAGTGATCGATCCAAGTTCGGTTCGGAATTGAATCGCATTAAGACGTCATGTAGGCCCCAGGTCAGGTAATACACGCATCATAAAATTATGAGGTACTAGGTTGGATTCCCAGCTACGATTCTATTTGTCAATTGTTTTCTATGTGTTAATAAAGGCTGCTTATTTCTTCTAACCATTTCAGCTTTGGACGATATAAAAGTGTCTGAGAGCAGTGAAACTGTGTATGCTTTGTGATTAATTAGTAGATACAACATTCTAGAAGGAAATGGTCAAAGGTGAAATTAAGTAGCCAAAAAGTGTCATTATACAGACACATAAACCCAAAGGTACATGAACTTCAACATCGCAACTACTCGAAAAAAAAAGTTTTTTTAAAATCACATTACTCACAACCACGAGTAAATGACGCCCATCCAATGGTAACAGTCGTTGTGGTTACAAATACAGAAATGTAACGCTCTAATGAAAAAGCAAAGCGAACGGAGGGTCTACAACCTCTACGTCACGACAAACGACACAAAAACGTGCTAAATTTGTCGAAGCAACCAACTAGACGTGACGGACTACTGTGAAATTGTTTGTACTGCCCTCAACTCGAAAACGCGAGGTAAAAACTGTTTGTCACCAAATAATTAGGATGCAAAGACAAACAATGAAGCTGCAACAATCTGAATATTGAAACTGCGCGTTTGTGTTCGTCATTAACTGCTTAGGTACTATAGAGCGACCGCTTGAATGAGTCCTCGCCCGCGCGGTGCAGGGGTGCGGCGTGGAACGACAAAGGGGGCCGAGAGAGGTGCGAGCGGCACGCTAGGCGCACTACCCGCCCCTGTACCTACTGCGCAAGCGAGGACTGATTTAAGCGGCCGGTCTGTAGACATTTTATTGAATCACTAGCCACCCGCCCCGGCTTCGCACGGCATGTTATGTATGTATTATACAAATAAACCTTCCTATTGAATCACTCTGTCTATTAAAAAACCGCATCAAAATCCGTTGCGTAGTTTTAAAGATTTAAGCATACATCGCGACAGACAGACAGCGGAAAGCGACTTTGTTTTATACTATGTAGTGATATGTTACCTTGCGGAGGTCCATTTCAATGATCAAAAAATCTTTACCTTGCTACTCCGCTACTAAGCAAGTAAGCCGCATCCGCTTTTAAGTAGCGGAGTAGCAAGATAAATATTTTTTTCTTCATTAGGTACTACACAAATTAGAACTTTTTGTGCAATTTTGAAGATTTATTCTGATAAAAAGTGGGTTTCGTCAAGTGAATATTTATAAATACACTGTCGAGGAAAAATAACGGGTCTCTTCCCATAGAAACTAGTATGAAATGTGACTCGTTATTTTTGGTCGTGAGTATAGTTTTTCGGAACGAATTTCGTCATCTCAATAGATATAAGAAAGATCTACAACAGGCTTCGCTAAAATGTCGCATTAAGGGAGTAACAAACAATTTTAATAAATAGCCTAAAAATGCTGTTCTTAATAACACTAAACATTACCCACTCGAACAAAAAAAAGCTGTATTACGAGTAAAATTATTTCAATTACTAACAGCCAGTAGAAATTTGCATTCAAATTGAAGTAGCCTTAAACGGCACATCTTAGACACAGTTTTCTATGAACTGACGCATTCTGTTAACACTATGTTCAATGGTTGTCTAAGTTATCGTAGGACTTAAATACAGTAAAAAATTATGACAGATTTTTTGAATGCTCAAGTGATAATTACCAGAAAAACACTACTCATGCTTAACACTGTGTTAATCAGTGCATTTGCATTTTGAATACTAAGCAAACCACATCGTTTTTTTTCTACTTGGCTACTTTTTTGTCTTTTAAATCTTGAATTATATTTAGAACACATTTAAAACTTGTTGCTAACTCTTGTTTAATTTTATACGAAGCGAGTTCAGGTCAATACTCCTGGCAAAGTGGGTCAGAGCCGCCGGCCCTGCCGATCCTTGCTCATTGCTGCGCCATGAATTAATAAAATATGCGTCTGCGCACACGTTGAACAGACGTACTCCTAGGACAGGGAAAAGTACCTAAGGATAAAGTCGCGTTAAGATATACTAGCGCGCGTTTCCCAGTCATTCTCTCGGCGGAAAAAGAGAAGATTTCAGTAGAATAGTAAATAGTGCAGCCTCTAGTTTATGTGAGTTTTTCGGGATTTTTAAGTAACGGCGAATCTATTTGAATACATTAATCCAAATGTTTAAACAGTATTGAGGATTTTTGTTTGACGCGTCCACTCGTACCTATTCCAAAATAAACTTATTAGCAAAACACGACATGAAACAATCAAGCATCGCACGAATATAATATGAAATAGCGGAGACCCGTAACCATTCAAAAATATTAACCAAGGGACGAAATACAACACACACAACAGTGTAAATAGGGGATGGGGAACACCGTCACTTCAATGTAGAAAAAGCAATAGTGAAAAAATTCGTCTAATATTTTTTCTGACATAAACGGGGTTGGACCATGCAAAAGGTGGACAAACATTAAAACAGAGTATACAAGATTAAGATAGATATTGCTTTGGACGTTAAGATAGGTACTTAATCTGTAATGAAGTGACAGAGCGAATGCGGAGGTCAATACTCCGGCAGTAGGTCAGCAAAGAGCCCGAAAGCCCCCGAGACCAGCACCAGCTGGTTTGCTTAGAACAATTACTAAACCTGTAGATGGATATAAATTACTAACTTTGCTTGCTTAGTCGTTACAATTTAAAAGGACTTTAATTTCAGCTTGGCACCTTCGTTTAACCACAGCGACGTCTAAGAAAAATCATGCAGAAAATAAATAAATTAAATACTCTTTATGTCTAGAGGTTAAAATTAATCTAGCACACCCATAAAAACAAAGTTTAACTTACAAATTCCGCAAGCATTTATATAGGTTTATCTAATAGATTAAATATTCACGCCGGAGGTTGGAATAACCATTATATTATGCGATAATATTCAAAATACCACCAATAAACAATTTATGGGTTCTTTGGCCTGAATCCATAAGGGGCAGGATGACGAAATAATACTGAAAAACATGATAGCTTTAAATTGGCGGTTAAAATATTTTAACCTTTAGTGGTTTGAAATTAATAATTAAAAATTGTTTTGTTAACTGAAGAAAAACGTAAAAGAATTTAATGGTGTTTAAATAGTAAAATGTTAAGCAGTTTCACATATTTCCGCTATTTACGAATATACCTATGCATATTCATGAATGTAATGAATGATATTTTGGTAGTGATTGTTGCCATGGTCATCATGGCTAAATACAGATTTACAATAGGCAATTTCTTCCATGCATTCTGGGAGTGAAGAAAAAACAGAATTTACCAGTTGCTTCTCTTCCCGCGCAGATGGTAAAAGCCCATCGAGGGAATGGGCGAAAGTCTTAGAATCATGTTATAGGCGACCAGCAACCCATCACAATTTTGATTTCCCTTTCCACCAATACGCCCTTAATCATGCTAAGGTTTCGTTACCTTAGGCTCTGTCTACCCCGTAAGGGATAAAGACGTGATATATGTATGTATGTAAAGTTCTAATATCTCGTCGGTCACCGGTGACAATATGGAATAGAAGAAAACACTCAAAAACACTTAATGCAACTATATTAAACTTGTATGTATCAGATTTTTTGAGTAATATTCGATATTATTGCCAGTGTCTGTATTTCATTAACGTAATTGTTTTCTGTCATAGGCTACAAATAAATAAGTCTTAAATGTACGTTAGTTTTATTCAGTTACAAATAAAAGTAGAAATAGAAAGATACGAAGCCACATTGCAAATGTAACCACTGAAACCCAAAACCCAAATCAAAGACGTAATAAGCGAAGAGCCAACTTCAGAGACATTGTAAAGGACAAGATAGGTCATTCACCCCCCGCTACGAACGTTAGAACATTGTAGACATTCACATTTTATTCCATTTTAAAACACAGTAACCAAGGATAATTACCCAATTTGTGAATGTAGTGGTTAAAGTTTAGCCTGTATATAAAATTTAACGATGTTAGACAAAAAGTGGATTTTTGAAAGCGTTATTTTTATTTACAGTTAATGCTTGTTGCTTTGTATATGATGGATGTTTAATGGATATTCCTGTTATACTTTAAATACGGTTTTTTTAATTGTTATGTCAAATTCTTCAGATGAAAGTTACTTGAGCTTACAAGTAACTAGGTACCTATTACAAAATTAATTTTATTAAAAAAACATTTTGTTAGGTCTGGGGGTCTCCGATGGAGCTTACATCATTCTACCAAATCCATTCTAAATATCTATTATACCAAAATCTAAAAACAGCTGGCGTAAACATTTTTCGTTTGTCAATAGGCACGACTGTGTCATACTTAACAGGGTAATTGAAAAAATATAAATCTACTTATAGAATTATCATCAAGACATCGTCAAATGACTAGACTGGTTAAAAAGAGTTTAGAACCCGGCAGGGTAATGTCCACTGCTAAATTAGTACCTATTATTCTAACCAAATAAAATCTCCATGGCATGTCCATACTACAGCAAACACGACTAGGAGTACTTACCAGTCCACCTATTAAAAAATATGCATTACGAATTAAAATAATATCTAAATTTAGACTCTTTGGTTGCGTGCCCATCAAACAGGCAGCATTCTCACGCTGTATGGCTATAGCAAGCACTTGTTAACTTGATCTGTTGTTCCATCCAAATAAAATCTCCATGGCATGTCCATACTAAAGCTAACGCGACTAGAAGCACTAGTCCACCTGCAAAGGACGGCACTAACTGATGGATTGTGCGACAAAAAAAACATCATCAAGCGCAGAACTCAATTGATTTGGATGATCATTGCGAAAAAGATTAATTTGCTAATCTTACAGTGCTGTACGATAGAGTATCTTAATTACTTGTGGTAAGGATGACTATTCGGAAAGAGAAGGCCAGTAGCAGTCATTTGTTACCTTTGCCCAACTTCGCGTTGTAATAATTCGCGCGAACGTTCTAATTGTTGTTTTTGGTATAGTTTTTTAACGATTTGACTTCTAACATTATTATTGTAACGGCAAAAGTATAGGCGGCGTTCTGGTATCTCAAAGTAATGTTAATTTGGCAAGGTTGTTGTTATTACTCAATAGCAGCCAAACTCAGAGGAATCACTAAAAGCAGTGATTTTCACAATTTTTGTCTGTTTATTTATAGTCGATGGACGAAGGGCACGTTTTTGACCGAGAAAATTTACTTTCGCATGTCCGTCTGTAGGCATGTTTTCCTCTGCTGATCGCATGTTTCAACCGATTGTCGTGAAACAATGTGAGGCGGTTCAATAATTATATGAAACTTTTCACTGATACAGTTTTTCGAAAATTTTCAAAACGTAAAAACGATAAATTTCAGCCATTTTCAGCGACAGCTCACAAAGCCGCCAGTATAAATAAGTTGAGAACATTATTTAATGCATAATAGACCTCCTGTAATAAGCAAATAAGTCAGAGACCGCCGTCGAGCTCAAACATTTCGCAATCGCAACGTGGTCCGACGACGAGTGTTTGTCCAGTAATTAAGGCTGAGTACACATTTTATCGGTCTTTCAACTTGACGTAAGTTGTACTTCAATATAATTATCGAAGCAGACGTATTATAATAGATGATGTTTAAATTATGGGTTTAAAATGTTGGGCTGTTAGGCAGTTCTTTGTAACTAACCTGCTGCTGTCGAAGAATAGAGAAAGTTTTGTAAAAAAAAAAAAATTTAGAACACCCTTTTTATTGGATGCAGTTGTTTATTACAATGTTATTGCTTGAAATCGTCACAATAATATACAATTTTTATAACTGCTATAACAACAAAACTACAATAGAAATTAATTAGTACAAAATGCAAAATTTTGTTTTTTTTTTAGTTTTTTCTCCATTCTAATAATGACAGTTCCACTAACGATAGTATGGAATCCTTAGTTTGCGGTTTCGACTCGCACTTGGACAGTTTTTTTAATCCCATCTGAGATCTAAGTAATTCAAGATCAAGTGTAACATTAGTACCTCCAAGAATATCAATCAAAGCATTCGGATGTTAATCTAAACCTATTCATAACTTAGTAAAAAAAACAGCTGTTTCCATTTCAAACAATAATTAAACGAAACTGTAGCAAATTTCCTTTAACAGAGTCTTTACTAAATAAATAATAACATCTTGCGTTTAGTTGTATCTGCATATAAATAATGATTGATGGTTGCGAACACATTTTACTTGCGTTTTGAATTGCGGTTATTGTTAATATAAATATACCTACGCAATGTGTCCATGTCAGTCTGATTCTTCTAAGCGCTGTTCAGTAACCGCGTTTGCAAACGCACCTTGAGGCTCGCCGGTAGATTTTGTGATACAACCAATTTCAAAGGCATCTCGGTTAACGTTGAATATGATACGCTACTTATACCTGCACCTGTGAAGTCATGGTGTCAAACCACAGTCCAAGCCTGTCATTCTGAGAGGAGACCTGTGTTCAGTGGTAGGACGTATATAGGTAGGAGATGCTGATGACACGTAGCAAAATGTATCTAGTTTTGTTTTAAGCTCGGTTAAGTTGTCTCAAACTTTTCGCAGCGAGGGCTACTACATTATTTTTCCTATTATTTTGGTTTGTGAACAACTTAAAAAAAGGTTTTACATGTAGGTAGGTATGTAAAGTTTTTTGCACACTAAATCTAAATTCCTATATGACCACAATGCCTAAAAAGCGAAATTACTTTGGAGGTTTATATCTAAAACGCAATAACACTAAGAAGCAAAATGACCCAATTACAAAACAATTATAAAGCAAAATGTCTCAAATCAAAACAACGTTTCGAAGTAATATGTTCAGCATTAATATGCTAAATCGTATAAATACTGTAGCTAAGACAACAAAGAAAGCTAAAGAAAATTGTAATGATAACCACAAGCAAGCTGCCAAAATACCTTGTCATCCTTGAAAGTCTCCCAAAAACCCCTTCAACAATGTTGCATAGAACACCTTTCCACACAAACCGGCGGGCTCATCTGTCGACCACAATGACGAAGAAAGCAATTGTGCCCAATCTGCGCAATCTGCGCTGCGGTCGCGCAATGCGCTCGTCATGTGGACGACGGCCTTTACAGATTTGCCAAAGGGTTGCGTTTGATCTACTTGGAGCCGACAAGCTTGTACCGTACCGGCTTTCATACCGAATAAAGAGTCAATACAGAGTCCTAGAAACAGCGAAGTGATGCTGGTTAACACTATGCCTTAGCGTGTGCAGTTCCATGCACACAAACACAAGCAAACATTTTCAAGCAAACAACGCACATACATGTATGGTTGATACACGCGCACGCGGCTAGATGTACAGTGTAAGGCGGCGTCACTTCGTCGTTCGCAGACGTCCGTCTTGACTTTTTATTTAATCTAAGTCCTAATGTGCCACTGTGGCATTCAGTGAGGTGTCGCTATAGTAGACAGAGGTAAGTAGCAAGAGGGTGGTGTACAACAATCTATTTGTAAATTATATTATATTTTTATGTCAAAACATAAGAAAGTCACAAAAAGATCTTCAATTGTAAACAAATTAAAAACAATAAGGTACAGTAAAATAATTCATGCAAAAAATAAAAATCAGAAATCCAATAATACAATCAAGAAATAAAATGTCAAATTTATAGTGATCAAGAATAAAATCTATATAAATAGCGAAGCCGCGGGCAACAGCTAGTTATGCAATAAAATGCGATAAAATGTAAAACAATACAAATGAAAAATTTATAAAATAAAATAAATAACAATATGGTACAAAGTACAAATGAAACATTCAATGTCAATTAAAACTGCATGGTAACACATATTTGATAGAAATGTATGTTACTAATGAAAGTTCAGTAATAAGTTACAGAAGGAATAAACCACCAGTGTTATTGGTTGGTGGCGGCTTATTCGCACACATTGCATCGGCCAGACTGTAATAGCAGGGGCATGGCGGTTTTTACACGGCATGTGATATTTCAATGTGGTACAGCATTAATATCCATTGACTTTGACAGTCTCGATTATGACAACAATATTAACCTTTCATATGCCTAGTGACGGATCCGGGACAAGATCGAAAGCTATCTTTTGTATTTTTTTTAAATCTAGGAAATTTGAAGCTCAATTGAGACTAGAATGCAGGTTTTATTTCGGAATACGAAAGGTTGTTTTTTGTGAAATATAAAAATAAACTTATTTAAACGATAACACATGCGCTACTCTACACATTAAGATATGAGTAATTCTAGCTGAGATATAAATTTGAGGAATTTCTAAATTCAACTGTACTATGCTTAAAAATTGCTTCTAGCATCTACAAACGATACTCGAATGTTTTTTTAGTCAAAATCAGATTAAATTATTAATTATTCAATATTCCCAACAGCACATCAATGTTGAAAAAGTTTGAAAATACGTAACGAGCGTTAAAATGCCATAAAAATTCGAGTTCTCGAGTACCTAAATAATTTTCAAAAAATATTGAACCACGGCAATGCACGTGGCAAGTATTGGTCTCAGATAGTGGTTAAGTGTACAATATAAGCGATCTCATTACCATGCGTGACAACCGACACTTAAGCAGATGCATATTTCGGAACTGGTTACAAAATTACGCAACTTGTCCCTGTAATTTCACTTCTTTTATTTTTCTTAATAGCTTTACAAAAAACCCTATGTAGAGTCTCAAAAGTCAGTGAGTTCTCTGTCAACGCAACATAACATCAATCAGAACAAAAAAATGACTACAACAGCAATGGTGGGTGCCAAATTCATAAATTATGACACTGAATTTATGAAAAATAAACACCCATAATGTACGCCACTCAGGTTAAAGTGACTCGACTACGGTACAGTAGCTACTAAAAACAACATAAACATTGAACTTGATGAACCTTCATTATGTTTTGTCATAACTAGTCATATTTACGATTATCACGGAAAGCTCGGAAAGCTTTACAACGTTAACGCGTTGATGTCTTTCTCATAAACGCGGCACGCGCCGATAAAAAGCTTCGGTTGCACGCAAAAAACAATTTTTAACTCAATAAAAGCTCTTCATATAACAGTCAAGTAAAAAACGCGATATAAAAGACAATAATCATAATGAATGCAGCATGTTACTGTCATTACCAAAATCATTAAATTTTTTATACCGAGTGTACTTTACTTACTGAGTGATTTAAAATATGAGGCGATTATACATCATAATAATATCTATATTTTTTAGAATACAAACTGCTATTACTCGGTGGCTACTTCAGGTATCTTTCTGTTCTAGACTACTCCTTGCGTTTGTGAGTGTAAAAAATGTTAGTTCATGGGTACTTTTAGCTTAATATAAATGGGAATTAAAACAAACTAAACTATGATTACATTAAAAACAGATTAAAAAGTAAACTAAAACTAATCTTTAAATAAAATAATAAAAAAAGGAGGGGGCCCCGTGGCATAGTACCACAGACGCTGGCAGCATTCCCCCTTTGGACAGCGATACCAATACGCTGTCCAAGGAAGCTGCCAGCTCTGCAGTTACCCGTAGCGCTAGAACCCCACGGACCAAGGATCTCAACACCGAAAGGGACCAATTAATATTATTCAACATCATCTTTCCACAACTTCTTAATTTAATAAATATAGGATACTAGCCTTCCGTCCACAGCTTCGCCCGCGATAAACTAATTTTCGCGTAGGAAAAGGTATTTTCCCGCGGTAAAAAGTAGCCTATGTCACTCAGTGATAATGTAGCTTTCTAACGGCAAAAGAATTTTTGAAATCGGTCCAGTAGTTTCGGAGCCTATTCAATGCAAACAAACAAACAATCAATTTCACGACCGGATAGCCTAGTGGTTAATGACCCTGACTATGAAGCTAGAGGTCCCGGGTTCGAATCCCGGTAGGGGCAGACAGTTGTATGATGAATACGAATGTTTGTGCCCGAGTCATGGATGTTGTACGTATTTAATTATGTATTTATCTACATCATATAAGTATGTTTATCCATTGCCTGGTAGCCATAGTTCAAGCTTTGCTTAGTTTGGGGCTGGGTCAATTGGTGTAATTTGTCCCAAGATATTTATTATTTATTTTATTAAAATTTTCCTCTTTATAATATTAGTATAGACTAACTGCCGTTAGACAAGATCGACGCTGAAATTTCTAAGACAATACTGACTTTGACAGCTGTTGTCGTTTGTCAAAGAAAAACAGGCTTTTCTCTTTCATTTATGAGTGTCGCTAAGCCTCAGGCCCACAGGGTGTAAGAAGGTCTCATCTGTCTATATCAACCTGACTAAGGCGTATTACATCGTTCTTTCTCTTGTCTATATCTATGGTTAATTTTACAACGCATACAGGTGTCCGTTAGCATAAAAAGTCGATGAACCTACAGTTCAATATCGGTTTCCTGTAAGTCTAACAAAAGGATTGACCTGATTATATCGAGGGTGCGCGGGCGCAGGTATGGGCAATCCTTTCGTGGGAACCGCGGCAGATGCGCCTAGACGGAGCAAGGCATTTTTTTCTGTAGGTTTACCATCAATACGGAGAAAATATCTAAGGGAGAATTCATAAGTTACCTATGTAATTATTTTGGTACTCAATTGTATTTTGTAGTTTGATAACAATAAATTATCTACTAACATGTTTCCCTTTATTAAGGTAACATCTTAAAGTAAATAGTCCAAATTTGCTTATTCTATAAATGCCTCGCATGTTGCTGCATTTTCTACGGTAAAATTAATCCTTAAAACTAAAATGTATAGAAAGATGAACAATAACTTGAATGAATCTCTACTTACTCATAATAATTATTAATGTAAAAAGCGTAATTTAAAGCAATTATAGTATAAGTAATTGGCATTGTTCATTTTATTTAAGCTGTGCTTTTAACACCTTTATTTGATAAAATGGACTATTTCAAGCAACTAATTTGAATATTATGCTTTTACGTAGCTTTGTTAATTAATAATTAATATTTTTTCGCTGTTTGATAATTCGTGAATTTAGACAGAATCCCAATCGCCTTCGTTCGGCTGGCTATAAAAAAAAACGGCTTTGTCTATGGTTTTGTAGATTTGACAGTGACACGTGACAGTTGCCGTAGCCAAACTTTTTTTAAAATTTTTGTGGCAAACATTCGATGCTGGATTCTGTCTAAAAATCCGGTCGTTCGGTCAAACAAAGGTTCAAAGTACTTTTACAAAAATATCTGCAATCATAAAGTATTTTTGAAATCGGACAAGATAAATCGGATAATTGATGGTTTTCCTCGAAATGGTTTTCGAATTGGAGCATAGGTACTAAAAAAAATGAACAATGCCAATTGTGTTAACGTCTAACTTACATA
Source organism: Pandemis corylana (assembly GCA_949127965.1). Classification (NCBI taxonomy): domain Eukaryota; kingdom Metazoa; phylum Arthropoda; class Insecta; order Lepidoptera; family Tortricidae; genus Pandemis; species Pandemis corylana. The sequence goes on along the minus strand of OX421855.1, from coordinate 6,431,788 downwards.
ATAATTTATTTATTTTTATGTGCCTGACCCGTATAATATCAGTTTTATTAACACTGAATTGAATTATCATCACATACAAAAATTGGTGTTTTTAATCACCCATCAAATTATAGGCTCAGTGCGCTTTTACAAATCAGGTAGTGAGACGCTATTACGTTATCCTTCCCAAATAAGCAACAATTGTCACCCCACGCCGTGCACCGTCAATGAGACAGGAAACACTAAATTTGATAGTTTCTCAAAAACGGAGTTTCTGTCTCAAATTATTTATAGTATTTTTTCGCAAGGGTTGCGTTTCCGGTGGCTGTGAGATTCGCACGTTTAGCGGATTCGCAGAGCGAGCAATTAGGTTCAACGCTCTTTGCACAGGATGTAACGATTCCCATGCTTTTATTGTAAATATAATTATGGCAAGAATACTTTATATACTTATGCACTTTCAGCTGAGCTCGGTAAGCTGGTGTTTTTTCAGTAACACAATGTTTCATTAAAATTTTACATTCAAATCCGATCATTAAAGCCGTTTTACAAGTTGTTTAACACACACCAATTTAACTTGAATTAGAATCATCTAAAGATACCCCGGTCAATCCGTGCTAGAAGACAAACCAATACTCATTTACTCATTACTCATTTATTTTAATATCACAACCATGGTTTGGTGTTGGTGACTAATACTAAAGAAGTTTCACATGGACCCCGTGGGGTATAGCAATATAATAGGTAATACAAGACGACAAGTATACAGGTTACAATTTGTCGTCTAAGAAATCAGATATGGAGTAGTAACATTTATCTATTAGCATTTATTTTATTTTATTATAGAAACAATCTTAATACACAAAAGAATTTTATGCACAATTTTCGACGTCGATACAGTCCAGCATGTTCTTTTTTTAAAACTTTATGTCCTAATTTTTTTTTATGTTTATCTGAAAACATACTTTTCCCATTAAGAATCCGTTTATCATTACCATGCAATGACAGCATTAAACTCAAGTACACTTTTAAGTTTGCCGAATTTAATGCATTTGAAATAAGTTTATCACCTACATTCCAAACGCTCGGCTGAAACCATCTATCGCACAAGCCTTTTAGCGAACAAGTAAATACTTTTTTAAATACTTTCTTATCTTATTGATCAACAGTGAAAGAAGGCGGAAACTTTGATGTTAACTCTTTTGTGTACTAAAATATTAACAATGGCTTACCGATGTTTTTAAATTGTCTGTTACGGTAAACACAAAGTTTACTTAAAAGAGCAATTGAGATGTTGAATTGGTCCAAGACGCCAATATTTGGATGTCTAAAGAACGTTGGCCCAAATGTGCTAATGGTGTAGCAGAAATATTTAGCTGTTCGACGTAGTAAGGTACGAACAATTATAACATCAATCGTAGGTAAACATATATATTTATACAGAACAGAATTAAGAGTTTCTTCTTTGACGGTTTATTTTTCCTACTTAAAGATCAAGACAAAAGATCAAACTTATGTCAGATTTGGAAATCAAACAAACAAAGAACATGCCTTTAAATAAAGAATGCAAAAAGTGACGAATAATATATCTAACAACGTCAAACAAGGTTCTGCTCAGCATGAGGCTTTGGCCAAGAGCTTTAATTCAGTTTTTTTGCGACTTGAAAAAGGGTAACCTTAACCTCCTCATATCGTTGGCACCTAATAACATGCAATCATGTAGTTACCATTGTCTTTAAATTAGTTGTAATCATTACGTTGTTAAATCACACGATCGCCTCATTGACTCAAAGACTTCCGGTGAAATCTGGTCAAAAAAACTAATTCAAACAAATACATGGCCGGGATGAAGGCAGATGGCGCCTCGGAGGAGCGGAAATCGAAAGGGATTTTTTTCTAAACTTTTTGCATTTATTCAATAGAACAAAAAACCTGTGGGAACATTTTTTTTTCATTAAAAACAGTGAAAGCTGGTATCCGTTTTAGTTATCCCAAGTTGGTTTACATATTCATAATTCGAGGATGACTTTTTTGTAGTTATGAATGACGGCGCAAACAAGATGAAAAAGTTAATAGGTATAACATTATGGTGTGTTGAACCGTAATCAAAATCAGGTAATACTAATAAATAGGAAAATAAGCATTAATACTGCATTTTGGTATCATTATCCAATGGCAAGTGAAAAAAAATGTCTTTCATGGAGATTTTATTAGATTTCTACACGTCAAAAGTCAAAAAGCAATTATTGCAGGATGTTTTTTAGTAAAACGTGGGTACAAAAAGTAACGTTAGAATTTTTAAATTTGTAGAGAACCCTCGGTATGCGAGTCCAACTTGCGCGTAGCCGTGTTTATTACCATAATCCAATTGACCACTTATGGAACTTACAGTACAGAAATTTATCGCAAACTTCAAAGTGTATAAGCTTATTTTTCGTAAACACCTTAATAAATTAAACGCACCAGATTCCACTGATCTCTTACCTGCATTTTGAGATGACCAATAAATTCAAATTGAAGATGCTTTCAATATGAATTTTTGACGTTGATTGCGACAGAATATAAATCGAGAAGATTATGCGTTCGTGTTAAAACATGGCTGGCGGTCCCGCGTTATTAGTGGTAGCGATCGAGATTCGAATCTTTACAACCTAATGGTCCCCGCATAATCAATGATACATTCGAAAGAAGAATTTTTGACATCAAAATGTGAACGCATCTTTACCTAAGATGTAAAAACACTAAAGTTTTAAAGCGTTCACATTCTTCCAACTTCTTAAAGACCATATGCATGAAAGTTATTTAATGAAAACAAATTTGAACGGTGGCTTAGCCAAAAAATCATTCTCACGCGTACCTTAAACATTTTGTTAGTAAAAAGAGGTAAATGACTTACACCGTCATATTTTAGACTGTATCTCACGACATTTCCAACTTGTTCACATTTCAAAAATGTCATATGCATTTTTAAACCGCGCAAAATCAAAATAGCGGTAATGACTCAAGTATTTCCGTACTTTAATTTTGAGACTAGATACGTTAACGACATCAAATCAAGCGTCAAGACGATTCTAAGCGTTTTTTTTTTAATAAATATGTAAGTATATTTTCAATACGTTATTTATTTTCACCAAATGCTTACAATTCATTTAATTCATTGTACAACCTTCCGCTGTGACGTAAGTTCCGCCATTTAATATTTCTCACAAAATTATCGCTTTATTAAAACGAACGCCTTCCGTCTGATCTGGGAACGTATTTAAAATAATAACACCATTCCCATTTGTTAAAGCGGCTATATAAATTTATGTTTGTATGCCACATTTCAATCAGTTAACTAATAATTATTTAATTTTTAAAACAAAATTTATAAAAATTTACATTTAGGTACCCAATTTTTGTGTTTTAAAAGTTACACCATACCTACTATTATAATTTGTATAGCACTTTCAACGCGATTTAGATAGTTATTTACAAGTCTAAAATTGTAACAAAATGTGTAGGTATTCGTATACAAATTATATTTCAACGCCATCCCATACCAAAATTCAACTTTAATTTATTGCATTACGAATAACTACTCCCTTACATGCCGATCTAGTACCTGTAAGAAACGCGACTCCACAGCTTTTAGATTACGCGGCCGGAATTACGCGACGAGGCGTCGTGTTAATCCTCTGTCCATAGCGCAGTCGTCACGTTCACCGCCTCGCAGTTCTTTAGCAACAAGCGCAATGTATTAGAAAATCACTCGGTGCACCGCCAGTCGCCAATACTCGTGGCCGGGCCGTTAGGGTGTATACACACACGGATAGCTCATGATCGTGGGAGTTTGCCGCAGGTGTACGCAACACGCTTCCTACCGCAAACGAAGGCTGGTGTTAGTACTTTTGACATGAATGTGCTAAAATGTTGTGTGATTTTACTGCATGCTATTATCAAACTCACGATTCAATGTGTACAATCTTGGATGTTGTATATAGTAAATTTTAAATGGAAGCACAATTTGGCGTTCCGTTTGTTAGGTACGTTGTTTGATAAATAAGGCAAATGTTTTGAAAGGAGATAGCTATTAAGGGTAATTTATATTTGATTTTAAGATATTGTTAAGTATCCCAAAAAGCATGAGAATTAACAAGTTTTGTCATTTTTCTTATGAACATTACTTACCTAATATAGTTCAAAAAGATATAGGTGCTACAACTAACGATCACGACAAATTCGATAAACGTCGTGGTCTCTGTTAACGAGTAAATGGCATATAATTGTAATACATACTTAACTTGATGACAGGTTAATTAATACATGTAACGTCAGAACTGAATTATAACAAATAGAAGGAAAAAAAAGTATCAAAAACTGTATATACACAAGCAAAATGAACACAAATAATGGGAATGCTCAGTTCGCAATGCGAAACGCTGATATTTTGCCAGAGCCTTGATGACTAATAAACCTAAACTAAATTAATAACAATTTCAGAAAAATTAAGTAGGTAGTAGGTCTATTAATAATCGCTGTTTAAAACATATCAGTTTTTGCGGCACATCTCACCACTTGAGATCGTTAGTGTTTTTACGGGTTATGCCGTGCATAAGTGCCAAGTCATTTTCTTTGATAAGAGCTACAAAAACGATATATTTTATATCATTTTTGATTGCAGCCTCCACTTTGTTAGAAGCAGTATACATATCCTAAATTTTCCGAATCGAATACTTTATTGCCGCTTGAGTTCTAAAGACTCAATAATACAATTAAAATTCGCCTTACAACTTTATAACAAACATAAAAATTTACGATTTCGCCGTTTAATCTGATTCACAGTACTAAAATGGTACTAAAGCCAACAACAATAATGACGCTACAAAAAATATTAACGGCGAAGAATTAAATACCGGTGTAAATTTTATTTATTCAAACCGACAACCTGCCAACATGTACATTTAAGAAATGAGCTCGTATTGCCGGTAAGTATCTGTCTGTCTCTTAATTCAAACGCCAAAAAGCAAATGAAATAGAAATCAGTGAAACCCTTCTCCACACCTGTTGAATCAAGTTTTTCAATAAGCCCCTTTTTCCGTCCCTACAGCACAAGGTGCAAAACTTTGAGATACTGAACACCTTATTAGTATACTACCCCCGGCTATCCCCTCAACGGAACTCAAAAACAAAACGAATCACTATCAGATAATCGCATTCAAAATTATGGCCTTCGTAACCCATTCCTGACCTACCGTCAGCTGCCTTTCCTCAACCCATATGCTACAAATATAGGTCAATTAGAATTTATATTGTTGATCGAATACTTGCCTTAGAAATGAAGACGTTAGAATCTTTTTCTCCTGTTGACCATTAAAGGATGCCTGAAATGCTTAGGATGAAATTGGACAGTGGTAATGAATATTCTAAAACATGGCATCAGATTAGTATTATTTAGTGGTCGAAAATTGGTGACAGCTGCAGGTGTCCGCAAGTGGTCATTTGTTAAAAGGGGATTGGGATGGACATTGAGTTATTATTTTTGATGATAAAAAATATATTTGTTTCTCGTGACTGTTCTTTTTCCCGCTACTGTTCTTCTTTAATTACATTTGGTTGGGGCCCAGTATAGCAATCGCCAAGATGTTTTTATGCTTAGTTAAGTAAATTATAGGTGGGAATAATTCCATCAGACCTAAGCCATTTAGAAATATTTTTTAAATTATACAAAATTTTGTGCATGTACATTTCCTGTGTTACTTATGCAAAAGCCGGTCCTAAAGCAATTTTCGCATGACAATGAAGAATAAACACGTACAAAGTCGTACGTAATTAACAATTTAAGAGAATGCTAGTTACCCACGAGCGATGTAGTTAAAAGCAGGAACAATGGTGGTTCCCACATCATAACAGTCGTAATAGCAGATTCTTTCAGATAATATTGCGCGTGATATCATTAGGGCAAGTCTAATTTTAATTTTAGAAGAAGGTTCCGCCGCTCACTTTTTTTTTAAGTGTCTACATAAATCTGTTAGACCATGTGAAAAAGCGTGTGGCTTTAATGACTATTAATAAAACTTCAGACTGACAAAGAGAAACTGACTGTGCATTTTATTTACTTGCAATATACCTATCGTTAATAATGTGGCATAATGAATCATCGACAACATCGAGGAAAATAAGAATCATCTAATCTGTCACTACAAAATAGCGGTTGCTGCTGGTCATGGTTGCTATTTTATTACCAACATTAGACAAAACAATAACATAGACCTGATCCATATGTAGTATATAAAGAGAATAACAAAAACTCAAATCGTATTCTGTTATGCGGAAGTCGTAGACTTACCCCAAAATATCGTCATGAAACTAGAAATTTAGTTTATACTAAATAGTTATCTAGGGGATGCGAGTAGGCATTATTAGTAGTACTAAAATCCACACTTTTTTTTTATTTAAAAGCATTGGGCTAAGCGTTGATTTGAAAGTCAGACAAGACTTCTTTTTTGTAAACATATTAAGAAGTTATTTTCCTTACTGAGTTGACAGGGTCGCCCTTGCGATTAAATGTAAAAGCGTTCATTGGATTGCTTATTTTCCCGAAAAAAAAATGGTTACCGTGTCTGCATACCCCTGACACATTTTTCTTATCGCGGATATTATTATCAACGGATGGGACTGAACATCGCCCGAGAGCGAATCTAACGCCGATGTGAACCGTTTAGAATGCACATTAGCGCTGTTTTTATCTCCATATTCGGTATGTCGTGCGATTTTCTATGTCTGCGATTACCGGGAACTAGCTACTGAGAGCCAGTTGTTTTTACTATTAAAAAAAATACAGTGAAGTTCTTAGTGAAACAGGTGAGTTTGAAGGCATTGCTGCTAATACTGTTTTCGGAACGTTTAATTTTAGATACTGAATTGTTAAAACTTTGAGCGATGTCTAGATCTGAAACTAGACGTTGTATTTTTTTCATCAGAATGAAAGTTAAAAACAGCATCAAACTGAAAACGATTCCCGAATTCTAAGTCTACAACCATCCTCAAACATGAGAAAGCTTTAGCAGCTTTAGCAGTTTTACAGAATGAAACAGTTTTTTTTTATAAATAAAACTGATGTTTAATCAGGCTTTAAATTATAATGAGTTTTAAATTTTAAATCTACAACCGTCCTCGAACATTAGGGTAGCTGTTAACAGCTTGTATAATAGTTACAGTATCCGCATAACACTGCGCAGGCGACAACGTAACCGCGCGGTAATGGCGGCGCGCAATCTTCCGTGATAGTGAACTTGTGTTTTTTCCGTTACCGTTAGCCTGGGCTACATTCCGCGGTTGCCGCGGCCGCCGGCAGACGGAGCCACCGCAACCGTGTGATCTCTAGTGTAATACAATTTTATATTTATTGCCAACGTTCTAGATAAAGGCCACTTCCTGTTGCTAACTCGTTGCTTTGGTGGGAATTGTGAAGGCTTCGCCAGTTTTTTGACTGTAATTTAGAACGGACTCTGCGGAACATAAAAAAACTTAGCCTGACCTTACTACGCGTTTTATAAATTTTATCTGCATCAAAATTTTTCGTATAAAACTTTTTCTTGATTAGTCGTTCAAGGTTGAAATAGGTATATTGGGACGTACTACGTCAGCCATACTAACGACGATTAGAAATACAAAAGTATTGCATTTTTTTCCGTGGAAAATAGTCTTATCAGAAGTATATCTAACAAGAAATAGTTGCCAGAACTCAAATTTTCAAAGAAATTAAACTTTCATAGTGAACTGGATTAACAGTTGCCAAGTAGGTAAACCTCAGTGGTCTGGTTTAAACATTAAATAAAGTCAATATATTTTAAGAAAACACGAAAATGAGGGCACAAAGAGTGCAAGCTTAAGTACGCTAAGTGGAGCATACACAGACGCAAAGTCTCGAGTAACGAATCGATAGCCGCAAGTAGCGCATGAAGTATGCCTACCTCTCATCCAACTCAAGAATTCTCTAAGTTTTTTAACATGCATTGGTTTTAACGTAAAACATAAAGTTAAAGTTTCATAATTCTCACCATCCGACACAGCTCTTAAAGTAATACAAAGAAACACGACGGAAATAACTACCTCTCTAAGAATTCTAAGCTTTGAAGGCTGCCCGCGCGCCAGTTCAATGACCTGCCATTGCCAATGTCAGCCATCTTGAGTTCCGCAGTCGCTTACGTTCTTCACGTAAGAGGCTGTAACCCGTTGTTTGTGTGAGTAGGTAATGCTTGTTTTTCTATGCCAATGCGCGTGTGTGAGTTGTTAGAAGTGAATGTGTACCTGTATTGGTACTCGTACTAACATACTTGTAGGTTTGCGTGGGGTGTAACTAGATGGCGCGGTGTAAACGAATTATGGAGATGAAGGCAGTATTCAAATGTATATTTTTTATGTGTTTTAGAGGAAGCAAGAAGCTAACAAACGTTATTTGAATTAGTATGTATGTATGTATCGATAAACTCTTTATTGTGCAACATATTATACACAAATACAATTGACAAACACTGAGATACATGCCCAAAGGCGGATTAGTTTTATAATTTTAAAGTTAACTTTTTTTCCTAAATTAAGTGGTAATTTACGTTAAGTTTAGTGTAGTTAACACATAGTTAGGTACCAACTTAGAGAAGAAATTTTTTATTTTTTGTTTACTGCGTAAGTTCTTGAAGTATGTTTTGTTACAGTGGGAGTGTACAAAGTTATTATATTTTAGGCTGAAATCGCAGCCATTATAATAAAACTATAATTTTCTACGGTTCATGGTCACGTCAACATAATAATGACAGAAATTTTCTTAGATCATCCGAACTTTTCATTCCGTATATATATTGTTAGGTATTTTAAAAGCGAGTATATAAGCATGTAATACAAATTATTTTATGCACGTTTTTAATTATTCGCTTAAGTGATCAATTGCTTATGTATCTTTTCAACTGTAGTAAGTAGATAAATATAATAGATGTGCTTATTTTATAATCCTAATGAATTTTGTGGTATTTTAATTGCCTACCTTTGTTATAGACGAATAAATTAACATCATAACACCGATAATAATACCGTATTTTGAGAAATCGAGTAACACCTTGGGAAGGTCTTAAACTTTGTCATTTTTATCCTTTATTCGCTCCATTGTCACTAAAGAACAAAGAAATTATATAGAGCACGTACCAATGGCAATTTCGCACCTGTCATTACGTTTATAAATAACATCACCTTGAGATCGGGATAATTCGTTAATTTACACGGCGAGTGGACTCGAAGCACTTCTTATTTTGTCGACGCATTTGGCAACTGGCTTTGTAGCATAAGTTCAACAATTTAATACCTAGATACCAAATTCAAAAACATGAAAGCAATCGCTAAATACTAACCCCCTTATTCATAAACGCTCTATAGGCTTCTGCTAACTTGGCAATCGTTTGTCTTATCTGTGAAAGGTAAATAACAAAGTGACAGATAAGGACAAACGATTGCTCAGTTAGCAGAAGCCTACAGAGCGTGTATGAATAAGGGGGTAAGTTTAAAAGTATTATAGGAGTCCAAGCCGATTTCTAATGTGGCGGATGTCCATGGTGGCGCTCACTTACCATAAGGTGTCCCACTTGCTCGTTGGCCTTCCCTGTAGAGTAAAAAATATCAAAACAATTTATTTTCTTTCTTCGCCTGAATTTAGAGACTTCATATATTTATGGTTGAAGGTTTCCGTTTCAGGCACGGAACTCTAAAATATGAATATACTGAAATGCATGTAAATATTCGTTAGCTAGATAGAAGGACATTATTATGGCGCCAAAATTCGTAAGGATTCTGACTATAGAGAACGTAGAATATTTAGTAGAATATCGTTAATATTCTCGAGCTTTTTATGAAATGCAAGGTGCTACAAAACTTACGTGGGTAGCTAAAACAATGGGAAAGACGATTGCCGATGTCGGCTTATACAAACAGTACTTATTGTAAAACGCTCTCTTTCATTTTCACTATTATTAAATAATAATGAATAAAAGCGAAATTAATGATTGAATCCCAGTCCCAGTTATGGTTTAGTGCAAACAGTTAGTCGGCTGCCACCATAAAAGCGACGCGTGGGATATCTCGTTCTTTGCTACAATTAATCTACGTTAATAGGTTCCTATTATTGTTACTATCTCGCTAATAGCACGCCTGTTAACAACTGGTATTATCTGATAAACGTTTTATAATTTTAGGTAAACGAAATTTTAGGTAAGGTTTGTTCCTACTACTGTTCATTAAATTTAGTGCCTATAAAATATGAGTTAATGAGGATAGTGTACTGTAGGAACTAGGTTTCGTTTGTACAAACCTTTGTGCAAACAAACCGAGATGCTGGCAGGTAATGCAATTATTTGTTTAAATTTAGAATTTTAATGGAATAAAAGAAACTAAGTGTTTCCCCAGGGCATTACCTGGACAGCTGCCTCCGAAGGCATAGGCATTTTTGATTATAATATGTTAAGTCTCTTAATGTGAATAAATCTTCGTAAAGGTCCTTGCGGTAATCTTTTATTTGACGACGCGAACGTCGATCCGTACGTACTCGCCTACCCAGGAGTTTCCCAAGTTCAGAGTAGACCTGGCTACAACCCTCACGTCTTGCAGTACCCTGTTCCACCGTGATACAGTTTTTACTAGTACGGGGAGCAGAAGGCGCTTACTCACACTGCCTGGGAAGTAGTTGTAGGTAGGTACTGAATCTTTGGGCTGCGTTAAGTAACCAATGTAACACCAATTTAAAATTAAAATTTAGGCAGTGCGCATTTAGTAGTAAGTTGATATTGCAAGTAGCAAGTAAGTAGTGAAGCAATTGCTGTTTTTAATAAAGTTTTTTTTATTTTCATTTTGTCAATTCGGCTTGAGTTACGTTAATACAAAATAGTAACAGACTTTTTTCTCATAATTTTAGCGAATTATACACTCTAAGTGGTAGTGGGCGACGCACATTGCTTGTAGAACCGATGCCCGCTGGGGACGTAAGGTTCTAGAATGGCGAGGGGACCGCGTACCAGAAGGCGAAATGTTGGTAGGCCGCCCGTGAGGTGGATCTGGTAAAGATCCCTAGGATTCCCTTGAGGGAAGCCATTGGCGGGTAGCACAAATCCAATCGTTGCGGAGACCTTTGAAGAAGACCAATATCCTGCAGCGGACGTTTCCCGGCTGATATGATGAAAGGTCCAGTTTAGGACTCGTTTTTAGGGCAAAAATAAATTGAAATGGCAAAAATTTAAAACCTCTGGTTTCATCACTGTTTTCTGTTTGAAGGAATCATGATTTGCTCTGAGTGCTTATGTAGCCTAACGGCACTCGGTTTAATTACACAGCAATTAAACCACGGACCTATAGTGAAGTAAATAACGTAAGTATGGTGAAATGAATATTATGAAGGGCATGCGTGTCAACTTTTGAATATTATGACATAGGATGATTTCAGTCCAAAATTATGTACAATTAAGTTAAAGCTACTATCACAATAACTAAAAATTAAATTAAAATTAGGAAATAACGACTTGATACTGAAACAGTTTTGACAACTAAAAGGTCGTTACTTGCAACTGTTTCTCTTTTGGCACCGTTACTCAAAAGTGGTAAAAACCTGTGTACATTACTACAAAACTACAGTCCAAATAAAAATTTTGACTTGTTGAATATATTAAATTGACCTGTAATTTTCTTCTACTCTACACGTAATTTACTTTCATCACAATTTGCCATCACATTCAAATGGTATTCTAGAGGTGCCTTCAAAAATTTTGCTACTTACTGGCCGGTTTAGTAAAACTTTTTGACAAAAGGTCAAAGTTAAGGCGTGTTTACGACACGTGTAACTCGACTTACGTTATCTACTTAAATACAACAACAGGTCTATGTGTTAAACCTACGCATGTCATCTTATGGTCAGATCTCGAGCTGTCAAGCGCCGTACATAATTATCTTTGAAGTCTTAACATTAATTAATGATTTATTTGTAACGATAGAACGTAACCTTCCTTGTTGTTTAGCGAACGTCTAATTACGAAATAGCCTCTAAGCTCAATCAACTAACTAATTGGCACAGTTTAAAGGCAATGTTATGAATAGAATATTTATTCTAAATATTAATTGATATGTACGGATAAGTGCCGCGCTTGTGTGGTATGAACTAATTTGATCTATCAAAGCCGTTTTGCTCGCGGTGTTTATAGGGTTATGATTTGTTATTCCTACTTTCGTAATTGTATGTTTTATTATAATAGTAACAAAATAAAATCAATTTTGTAGTATTACGATTTAGATATCAGTCTGTCTACAGTGCTTGTTCCAGGGCCTCTATTCGGCGCTGACACGCCTAAGCTATTACCAACCATTTGCAGTGCCTAACGTTTAATTTGCTATTCGGGGTCGCCAAAATGTCAGTTTGCCGAACACAATCCGATGAGAACGCAATGAGTTCTTAGTTCTACTACAATTATTTTCTCAGTCTAGTTACACCGGCCACTGGGCTGCTTGATTGAAAATAAAAACCGAGGACCTCTCTTCTAATACTTTAAAAGTTTATAGCTACTTATGATAAGAGTTCATAAAACTAACTATAAAAATCCAATAGCTCGAAATGTTATATGAAAGTGCGTATGACTCATGTAGTAGATATTTTCAATGGTGAGATGGGACAGTCAAGCTCAAATGTCAATGGGGCCTGGGACTGAGACCGCGGGTCACACCCATAAAGCTCCTATAACAGGAGATGACAAAGTACCCTGTCTCTGACAAAAAGCATTGTCATGCAAACGACCTGATGGATTTTATTTACGTAAGTAAGAAAATATGGTGCACAATTCCATAAAGAATTTACCTACAAAATAGGTAAAATGTGTTTGTTACGTTCACAATTCAACACGACCGCATTGGTCATGGGTAGTGCTTAGTTGTTTGCGCACGTGCGTAGTACTTTTGGAAAGCCCTTCATAACCCATTCGTCTGAATTCTGATCCACCCATCGGAGCGTCAGCAACCGGTAACGATGTATCGAAGAGAGGTGAAACATATTGTGTCCGTACATTTTTTTTATGGTGTTGGTGATTTAGGCTGTGGGTTTAATTGCTTATAACTACTTTGGTTATGTTAATTGAACGGGGCAGGCTGATTGCATTAATAAAAATGTATTGAACGCGAGCACGGCTATTTAGCATGTTTTTTCCTCACTATTTCGCAGCGTCGCAGTTTTTTTTTTTTTTTTTTTTTTATGTAAATAGGAAGGCAAACGAGCTAGTGGGTCACCTGATGGTAAGTGATCACCACTGCCCATAGACACCCGCAACCCCGGAGGGATTGCAGATGCGTTGCCAACCTAGAGGATTAAGATGAAATGCCTCTTGTGCCCGTAATTTCCCCGGCTGTCTTACTCTCCGCACCGGAACACAGCAGTGCAAGCACTGCTACTTAGCGGCGGGATTAGCGAGTAAGATGGTGGTAGCGATCCGGACGGACCTTGCACAAGGCCCTACCACCCGCAAACATTTAGTTTAACATGGACCTTTGCAAAGTATCGCCTGAATCTATACCGTCTGTCTGGCAACACTTTTGAGTCTTTGTTTTAACCTCTTCGCCGCCACGTCAAATACAAGAGACGTCACCCATACGCCAGACTTCTTTATTACGATGCCTTAAGTTGAACCTAAACTCAGTTGAACGTAGGTTGCTTTTGCATTGAAGTAATGGACGTATATATAGGTCATTGGCGTTGAACCGGCGGTGCTGATATATGTGTCGTTGGCGTCGAAAAGGTTAAGCGTGGCAAACAATCAATTGGGTCACCTGATGGTGATGGTGGATCACTTGATCACGCGCAATCAATTCATGGATACCCGCAACACCATAAGATGGCAGGTGCGTAAGAGGCTAAGATAGAATACCTTATATGCCAGTAACTTCACCGGCTGTCGTCTTCTCCAGACCTGCTTGGCCGCAGGATTTGTGAGTAAGACTTAAAGGCAACTCTCGTCGAAATCCTTTGTGGTCAAAGCAAGATATAACCAGACGTTTATCGCCAATGCTTTGCCATTAACATACGTGACGCCCACAGAGATGGCATTCGAAAACAATAGAGGCCAATATTGTGTTATTATCCAAATTAACAAGAGGTGATGGTGTGAGAGACATTGTGCGTATTTCATCAAATCTGGGCACTTTTGGACTTTATAAGAAGTTTAGTAAGCATTGAGGCTCTCTCCTAAGTCGGGTGCTCGTTTGCGAGCCCTAGTGTGGACGTGGCGTTCCGCTGAAACGTACAATAGGTTGCTATGGTTACAGATCGCAGACCCGAGTCCATTTTATGAACAACTTTATTATTAGTATAAATTATTGTGTATATTTTTTAGTAAACCACGGTCTTGAAAATAAGTGAGAAACATGGTGAAATATTATTCTCAATTGAAACAACACGTTTGATGAATTCAATTATAGTAATCGGGGGGAAACTGGTCAAATTAATCTTATTGTAAAGGTTACTTAACAAATTATGATCTTGTTTGGTTTAATCATAGCTATCTTTGAACTGTCGATTCAATAATTGAAATATGGCGGCTACATACTGCCTGGATTATACGCCTGGTACGGCGATAAATTTAAAATTACATGAAATATAGCTTAAGGCTCACGATGTCTTGAACTCCGTACCCGTACAGTACGACCCGCTCACCTTTCTTCTGAAATTACTTACATTAAAATCAAAGTGTTTTATAGATTTTGTATGTCAACTTTAATTGGGAGTTATTTGTATTTTGACATCAATCTTGTGTTAACGTTTTATTCTTATGTAATTTTGTGTTCACATGTCAAGAATAGTTTTTCCGTGTATTTCTATAAGGCGAACCTTAGTGGATACATAAATAACTTAAACAGTAAAAGACAATGAAAATAATTATATTAAGTTTCAAAGCATATTCACTAGTAGTTCTTTTAAGCAGTAAGAACTAGTAGTTACCACAACATTAATAACAGAGTATCAAGCTTATTTATCTTAAAGCTGACACTAGTTGACTTCTCTCAAAATCCGAGTAGGTAAAAACGTAGTTAAATAAAATTAAAAGTAGAAATAGCGAAACAAAAAGAGCTCTGACCTCGGATCTAGGGACCTTCACCAAAATGTTACTGCAGTTCGCCGACCCCGGCATTGTTCCATGCGAATTATTCCCATTATATATCAACCACGATCGCCTTCATGATTTCCGCGTCATGACAATCGCAATTTAATAAATAAATTAAGCTTTATGATACATGGGAACTTGCCATGTCCGGATGTTGGCGAAAATGTAAAGAATTTCGTTAATTTGCAACTTATTTTATAATAACAGCTCACTGCTTCAAGTAGCGGTTTCGCAAGCTACACGGTAACGATATTGTTTATCTAGCCAACGCTACAAGAAACGCATAGAAGAAAACTGTTTCAGGCTTGAATTAAGAATTTTTTTATTAAAATTAGCGGTCACTTACAGCAAAATATTAGAACTGATTTAAATTTGTCAGTTCCATACATTTTGACGCTACTAAACTGAGCTTAAACCTAAAATTAGGTTATTTTCTTGCTGCAAAACAGGTTAAGTTAGGTTCGTTAGAATAAATAGTCTTATACGTTGGCTATGTACGCTTGTTAGGAAGCAACCATGATTTTTAAACACATGTACTAATTGAACTACACGATTTGGAAAGCTTCGAGAAGACTGCTACATACTGCTACACAGTTGTATAATGTATGATTAGATTAGATTTGACTAATATTCAATGAATCTTTTAACTTCTAAAATCACAAGAAAAACCAAAATATGTAGTTACGCCACGAGTTCAAAGGTGTAAGCATCCAATGCAACGTATTATACTTACATTTTAACCACGAGATATGTTATTTAGAAATAGGAACATTACAGATATATAAAACATAAGTATGTAAACTGGAATTGCTTAACGGGAATTTACCGCAATGATACGTTATCAAAATACTAAAAAGAGTCCCCATCATGAACATCCCCCTTTTTTCCCCAAAAAGATCAAAGATAATCCTCTATATCTATAGAGGAACTAGGTAGGTACTTTTAATCATCGCTAACTATGCTTTCTGAAAACAAATGTCCAAAATTTACAGTCTCGCTACTTTACCTGTACCCGGTCAAACCGAAAACTTGATTTTTTATCTATCACTTTCAGTACTAAGAGGCACGTCACTGTAATGACTAACGTGAAATCTGGGACCAAAAAATCTGTAGCTTAAGTTAAACTCCATAAAAATGTTTATGTAGAAAATTAAATGCAATGAATCAATGAACGAAAACAAAAGTTGACACGCAGAGACTTAACGGTCAAAACCGAACCCATGTCATCAATACAACTTATAACGTACACAACGGTCATAACGTAAATTAATACAAACTTCAGCTACCTGCTCACCCTCAACCTTCAAACCTTTGTGAATCACGGGGGTGGTACACAATGGAGCCATAATAAGTCGGTCGTGGGAACGCACTGAATGAATGGGTGAAGAAACCACCTGTAGAAGCGATGTTTGTAATTATGTAATAAAAATTTCATGCATTAAATAGGTAATACTCGGGAGAGCGCGTGGTGATGTTTGGGATGAAACTAAAGAGAGTTTTAAAATACGTAGAAGTTTTTCCAAAGTGCTGGTTGTTATAAAAAAGGCCTATTTGCAAGATAAGCTTTTGATTATGATTTTTTTGTTTTCATTATACGAGTATAACTGCTGATTTTTGAACGGAATGCTCGAAGAAAGACTCCAAAATTATTCTTTATCGTGAATAGTAAACAGCTGTACATATTCTAAAAAAAAACGTATATTCGTGTATACATATTTCAATAGTTTGCGTGCTCGATGTTTTGCAACATGCTTTTATATTCTGTTCTAAATAAAGTCATGTTCGCCAAGTTTTTGCGTACAATACAAGCAATGTGTTTACATAACATTACTGTACCTTGCGTGGATCTGTTTGTTCTTGATAACGGCATTTTTAGTATTAGTCGTTGCTTTGCTTTTGCTTTTCAGTCATGCTAAACGTGGCCTTAAGGTACCTTACCTTAGGCTCTGTCTACCCCGTCAGGGATATAGACGTCTTTGATTTTTGCTTTGAAATATATCTTACATTAAAATTACATTACGATCAGAAAGAATACGCATTTATTTCTACAGGCTTTCTTTGAAATATTTTTTGTTTCTTTGTAGGTTTTAGGATAGGGTACGTTCTTAATACGTCAGCCAAAAAAAGTGCATAAAATGTATTTTTTTAACGAAAATTTATTACAGTCTGTCAAAAAGTTTTATTCTTCTAAATCTAAACAAATATCGGAAATTTTGCGTTAAATTTAATAAAATTCCTATAACTATTAGCATAAAATATGCAAATAATTACAAGTGAAACGGTACACGAAGGCCTGTCAAACTGAAGATCACAACACTAAACTTATCAAAATGAGAACGTATGTAAATTTCTAGTTGCCATCGCATTTGACTTTTTATTTCAAAAGCATAAAACTTGGACAGGGCCCTATCTTTGAAATCACATCACTCGAAAATGCCACTCGAAAGCGGTATAAACCTGCGTATGGCTATAAAACTTAATTTAAATTTTCGACTAGTTGACTAGACTAATTAGACCTGTAATTTTCGTCTAATCTACTGGTATTTTAAATTCAACACAACTTTTCACCACTTTCGAGCAGCATTTTGACATGTGTGCTTTCAAAATCGGGCCTCAGGCTTCGTCTAAAGTAGGGTAACATAAACCAGAATACTGATTTAGTTACGCAAGATGTCGCCTGAAAATTTCGGTTACGCGTGTCTTTACCAAGTCAAATAATAACCTTAAATTGGTGACCGCTAAACTCATTATTTGGAATCTTGGGATACCTACTACTAAGAGAATGTGACTGGGGCATCATAATTATTATGAATTATACTTTATCAGTTGTTGAATGAAACCAAAACTGATTTGAAATATTTAGTTAGTTGATGAGGGTGAAATAAAACCATAGAGCTGCTGCATGCTTTGAGGATAGGTTCACCATCTGACGTCCGGATTTTTCCGGATATATCCGAAATTATGGGCATTCATCCGAACGTTGTCTGGCTTTTTAAATTGTTCTAATTGTTTACCGAACTAAAACAAAAAATAGATAAACGATTTATTGAAAAGACCTTGCTATCGATTAATGTAGTGTTTCATGACTTCGAATTTCAAAACGCTAACCCTAATCTAACTACCATTCGTTTCCTATCCTAGTCACGGCTGTGTTCCAAACTGTGTAAAACCAAAGATAACCGAAGAAGTTACCGGTACAAGAGGTGTTTCATCTCATTTTCTGGGTTGCCAAAACATCAATCCCTCTGACGTCACGGATAGGCATCAGGGATCCATTACCGCCAAATGACTAGGCTGCTAGTTACCCTCCCTTGTTTAAAAGTAATACATTGATGACGTCCCACCACGCATTCTCTTCATTCAAAACCTTGACTTATTTACACAACCTCTGCGTTTGTTCGATTTAGCCCAAAACCTAAATAGTGTTGCCAGCACGCGAAGTGAAAATTTTACGTGTTACTTTCAATTGATAATCCAAGTATGGTTCGTGCGTGGCTTAGCGCAACAGTTGCGTTTGCGACCACTATACTGCATGTTACTGCAACATTTAAATACTTGTACAAAAGTGTTCTACTTCAAGTACATAATATAAGTATTAATTTAGGAGAAAATCCTTACTATTAATTTATCAATATTTTGTCGATACCTACTTACGTTTGCATTCATTCGAAAAAAAAAACTTTTATATTTCCTGGTAGGGTTATTTATAAAGAATCAGAGCTTGCAGGACTGGAAAGATGGTCCCAGTACTTATCGCTTTCGAAAAATCTCCTGATTGTCCTTGCAGATTTTGTTGCCTATATTTTAGTGTTTATTGTTTAAACTATGAAACTAAACGACAAATATTGATTATGAAACTAAAATTCATATCGCCGGAACATTTTTTATCTATAAAAATCAATTTGCCACATATGAAAATATTTTTTATCGAGGTTTGAACTTTAATTTGTCCCTACTCATCCCGTTTTACGGTATAAGAAATGTCTTTTTCCCTTAGTAACCATGTTTTTCGTTTTTGTGTCATATCACGGTACCCTGAATTACAAAATAACCAAATTAGACGTATTCTTAAGTTTACTAAAGCGCTATGCATATTTCATTGAATAATTTAAGTAAATATTTTCAGTTGATTTCGTAGCTATTACGTCTATCACACGATGAATTTTTACTCGTTGTAATTAGGTAGCCACACGTGATGATATGTTAATACTGCACACACATCAATCCATACTATTATAAATGCAAAATTGTCTGTTACCTCTTCACGCTTAAACCGCTGAACCGATTTAGTTGGAATTTGGTATAGTAGTTTCAGTCCTGGGGCAGGATAGGATAGTTTTATCTCGAAAAATCTATAGCCATAAGCGAATTCGCCAACGAGAGTCGCGGGCAACAGCTAATACATACTTTATAACAAAGCCGCTCCATGGCGTCTGTATTATATTTATTTACGCTTGGATATTTTATACGACCCAACGGCTTTTAATGCGGTTTTCTTCAATAGAGAGTGATTCAAAAGGAAGGTTATTGCGTATAGTTTAATAGCGTATGTGAAGCCGGGGCGGGTTGCCAATATTCAATAATTATCATAACATAGAATATTAAACAATAACATACAACAACAATAGGTACACCATTTTTGTTTTGATTTTATGCGTTTAAAATGTACTTAAAAATAATTGTCATTTTTAGGTAGGCATACGAATACGCTTAATCTTGTGAAATTTTGCAGAAATTTCTGAGAATTTCTCTATCATTTTTGAAGCTTTCCGCAACATACCACACTTTGCACATCAGTGTCAAAATAAAATGTAAGTAGGTACATCGTCATTTTTCACCTTATGGTAAATAATACCTCTAATTGTAGCAGCCTATAAAATCTAGCAAAGCCAGAATAAACACAGGCATTTTGCTACTGAAAATAGTTAGCAATGTAGGATAAAATAACTTAGCCGTAAATAACTTAAATTGCATCTAATTTGCTGGACTCATCATCATACTAACAATGCTTATTGCAAAGTCGTTTTTTGTTGCTGTACTGGTTTTTTTTACAGGACTTTTTAAAGATTATTATATTCATATTACCACTATGGCTGGTCCCCACGGGAGCACTAGACCAAACCCCTCCGGCAAGCTGGAGAAGGCCTATGCCAAGAGGCACGCCGACTTACGCGATTTTATAAACATATATCGAAACTGTAGCAATTTCGGAATAAAGGGGCTATATTATTATTATTATTATATTCATATTAAGTCAAAAATAACATGTTATGTGAAAATAAAGGTTATGCAATGCTCCCGAGTTGCATCATGGATGTAGTCAGTTTTATTTTGGAACCAATTCATGCATCTCATCTTTAATTCCAAGCAGCCAGACCAGAATGAACACAAATCAGATGTTTTGGGTCGCGCTTCCAGCATATTTCACATTCGAAACGAAAACCTTATTACTTTATTTCTCATACACTTAAACACTACACTACTATATCTCCACATTTTTTTAAAGTCCAACATTATACCAAAAACGAAAGAAACAGAATTCAAAATCACAACAACATTGATTTATAATAGACGAATTGATTAAAGCTTCGACTATTTACACAAAACAGGAACTATAACTTCATGAAAACCCCCAATTGACTTTTAACCTTAGACTACTGCTACAGGGTTTAAAGTTCTTGGAATTATTTGTGTATTTAGGTCGTTTTGAGCCTTGTAAACTGGTATTGCGCGTAGAATATTGCGCAGAGGCCGCTGAGGGTCGATGGCTCCGTGGAGACACGTGATCAGTACCGTTAGCCCGCATACAGGCCTCCAATACACGGAAAGGAAAATCTGTGTAACAGTAACGTTGGCAAAATAATGGAAAAATATCCGCTTGAAAATTGTTAGTTTGACGCTATGATGTGATGTGACATGGCATTTCATTGAATGTGTTGTTGTTTACTTTACTGGAGGCCGCATAGCAAGCTCTTTCAAACTACATTTACTAAGTATCTTAGAAAAAATAAAGCCACTATAGAGATATTATTAAAAAAAACTCCACGACTTAACTGGACGGTGTTTAAGGGATTTTTTTAAATGTAAACGAATTTGGTAAACTTCAGTTCTTGCTAACCGTACGCGAAACAAATTATACTACTAAATTACGATTTTATAACACGGTAAATAAAGTTCAAAATTAAATAAAGCACACTTTTGCTTGTACGCGTGCTGTGTACGCAGACACGCGCGTTACGTATGCTTATGAAATAATGTGTAATAATGTAGGTGTATGTATGTGTGCTGTATATGTCCTAGTGCGACCGAGATATATTTTGTGGAGGTTTGTGCCGAGTGAAATTAAGAAACATGGACATGTGCTTAAAAAAAGGAGGACAGCATGAATAAATTCACAAAATAAGTGACAACCATAGGGAACCAAACTAGAAATACATTTATATTTTGAAGCATTTGTAGAGTTTTTAATTGACAAAAAGACTTTATCTAAGTTAGAGTTTGAGGTAGGTATTATCAACAAGTTAAAGATTAATGATTATTGTTGAATTAAAAAACTGATCTTAACATTCTTAACTGATAAGGTGGAATCAATAATGGGTAGGTACCTAAGAAGTTTAACTCCAAACGAAGAAAACAACGTTTTATTTCTCGTTTACGTTACCCTAAGACAAATTTTCAGCAATAGCATTATGGATATAATTATATCTTATGAATTCATAAAATGATCACAGCACCATAACATAAATATGTCATAATTGGAAGGGTGTCTGTAATAGCTGATTTTCTTAGGTGGTGTACGAGTGCCTAGTTTTATTTCGTAAGGGTGACGTTTTTGTTAATCTGTATAATATTCATATGTATTTGTTGAATTTTGTATCTTATTAGTGATTATTGTACAGTTATAATTTTCGGGATGTTATTAATAAAAAAAAATAAGTGAAAAAATTAAGCTCTCTACCTTTACGACAGTTACGTGTAGACACCGAAAACAATTAATTTGATTAACGACTTAATTCAACCTAGATACGTGATAAATTTAATATTGGCAGGTATTATCGGGACCTAAAAACGACAATTATTAGGTTTTGAAATACCATAACACCCGTTGATGTCTTTCCTTAGGAATGCAAATATTAATGTATTTATAATTTGGTATTCTTTTTCGTATTTAATAAATCAACTTAATCCATTTTAATCTTATCAATAAGGTTTACTAAGGAATACGTTAATATTGATACCTCTGAGTTTATCAGTTTATCTATAAGGATTCAAGGATACTTCCCTTATTTTCGAAGGAGCCTGCGCCCAGTGTGACACTTTTCTTGTCAAACATCTTAGTTTAAAGTGTGTTCACATAGAAACAGATGCCTAAAGCGGGCTACACACGGACTGGAACTGCTGGTATGGGCTGAAAACATTGTCCAGCCAAATCGCGAGCGTAGCATAAAATAATAATAATATCTTGGGACAATTGTCACCAATTGACCTAGCCCCAAACTAAGCAAAGCTTGTGATATGGGCACTAGACAACGGATAAACATACTTAAATACATATTAAACATCCAAGACTCGAGAACAAATATTCGTATTTTTCATACAAATATCTGCCCCAACCGGGGATCGAACACGGGACCTCAAGCTTCATAGTCAGGTTCTCTAACCACTGGGCCATCCGGTCGTCAAATCTAACTTCCTTCTCGCCTTCGTATAGCCCGTTTTAATCGTATTCATAAAGTAACTCGGTCCGGCCTGTCATAGACTGAATTAATCGGTCTATTTCCATGTTCCCAATATGCACTGTTTGCGTCCGTTTGCTAAGGTCATCGCACACCGGAGTGATTCGGTGGATTTGGAGCACCGCACGCATGCGTAAGAGAACAGACTCACGCGCCACTTCTGGTAATAATTTGGAACGGAAAATATGGAAAGATCTTCCACGAATTTATCTGGGGGATTCACTATGACGACTATACGAGGAAATAATAATAAATATCTTGGGACAAATTACGCCAATTGACCTAGCCCCAAACTAAGCAAAGCTTGTACTATGGGTACCAGGCAACGGATAAATATACTTATATAATGTAGATAAATACATAATTAAATACATACAACACACTTATTTAGCTTTTTGGTTGTCTGGAAGAGATCGCTATTAAGCGATAAGACCGCCTATTGTCTACATTGTTCTTTGTTTCTGTATTGTTTTGTACTGATTTGTGGTGTTCAATAAAGAGTATTTGTATTGTATTGTATTGAACATCCATGACTCGGGCACAAACATTCGTATTCATCATACAACTGTCTGCCCCTACCGGGATTTGAACCCGGGACCTCTAGCTTCATAGTCAGGGTCACTAACCACTAGACTATAAATGCAATATTATAATGCAAGTATTAATGCACATTTGGCGTTGTTGTCATTATAAATATTATCTGTGATTATTAATGCTGGTCTGGAAGCAAAGAAAAATGTAGTGTGTATCAGTTGCTTCTCTTTGCGCTCAGATCGTAAATGCCCATCGAGGGAATGGTCGAAAATCTTAGGAATTATGATACACGCGATGCGGCTAGCAATCCTTGCTTGGTTTTGTCTTAATGCTACGTAGGTGTAAACACACTTCCCAGACTCATTGATTATTTACGGTTACAATGACAAGGGTATGTTGCTCGCCGCCCAGATTACTTCTTTATCTCTTACGGGGTAGACAGGGCTTAGGGTAACAAGTCCTAAGACCATGCTTAGCGTGATTATGGGCGTAAAAGTTGAAAGTGGGAATCAAGATAGTGATAGATTGCTAGCCGTTGCCTAAAAAAATGTTTTCGTTTATTTATATATATTTTTGGAATTTCCTTCTATACTGGTCAGGGAGCAAAGAAAAAACATAGAATGTACCGGTTGCTTCTCTTCCCGCGCAGATGGTAGGAGCCCATCGAGGAAATGGGCGAGTCTTAGAAATCAGGCGATGCTGCTAGCAACCCATCACTATTTTGATTCCCCTTTTCACCTGTAGATACGCCCAGAATCATGCTAAACGTGGCTTTTGGGTCTTGTTACTTTGGGCTCTGTCAACCCCGTTAGGGATAAAGACGTGATGTATGTATGTATGTATGTATTAGGTATGGAAACAAGTTGATACGGAAATAGTGAAACGTTTGTCCTACGCTTACACTGTAAACAATGAATAATTCAATATTTCGTTCTGAACTTGTTGTTCACTCTTGCAATCCATGGACAGACATATTTTTAATATTTAATAGCATCCCAATATCTATACTAATATTATAAAGAGGAAAATTTTGATTGTTTGTTTGTTTGTTTGCATTGAATAGGCTCCGAAACTACTGGACCGATTTAAAAAAAAAAATTGTCTTTAGAAAACTACATTATCACTGAGTGACATAGGCTACTTTTTACCGCGGGAAAATACCTATTCCTACGGGAAAATTAATTTATCGCGGGCGAAGCTGCGGACGGAAGGCTAGTTATTAATAACTTCCATGCTGATCTGGGAGCAAGGAAAAACCATAGAATGTACCGGTTGCTTCTCTTCCCGCGCAGATGGTAAAAGCCCATCGAGGGAATGGACGAAAATCTTAGGAATCATGTTATAGGCGATGGGCCAGCAATCCATCAATATTTTGATTCCCCTACCTATACTCCTCCATTCATGTTAAACGTGGCCTTTCGGTCTTGTTGGCTCTGTCTACTCCGTAAGGGATATAGACGTGATTTGTGTGTATTTTGTATCCCAATATTTTGACACCAAGATAGTGTAACTTTTTTGTCTGTTCTAAGCAATTAGAAAATTCATAATGGATTTAACCGCGTTCAGTAGGTATAGAAGAAATATCATTTAAGTAGGTAGGTAGGTAGGTAATTTGTAGAACCACTAATGGACGATTGCTGCATTCTGATTAGTCAGCCCTAGACCAGGAATATCACTAGAATTGAACACGAACATATGTATTATAACGTATAGCGATACCTATTTAATGTTCAGTATTTGCGTGGTATAGTGTACGTGTATAAAATTCAGTTGTTTTTTTTTAAACATACGAGTATTTATTAATTATGATTATCATAATTTAAAAAACTAAAGTGGTTGCGGTCCATGTAGGAGATGAACGAAAAATTGTTGCAAATACTTGTTTTATTCAGTGAAGTGATGAATCACAAATTTTCGGAATTGGACAGCCTATTACGACTCTATTAGATAGTTTATCTATGGTAAATTGAACTGCTGAAATAATATAATTACAATTACATTTCAATAATTTGTTTTAAAACAAGAAAAGTTTTCCATCCATATGTAATTTATGGTGATCATGCTTTGAAAACATGTTACATAATGAAATAACATTTTCATTAAAATATGCGTAAGACGAAATTTTGCATTTCGAATGACGTAACGCGATAAACTTAACATACCTTTAAATAAATAAAAAAATCATAATATTTAAGGTGAATTAGAATTATTTAATGTTAATTCGTCCCATGTTCCTAAT
Organism: Pandemis corylana; assembly: GCA_949127965.1. NCBI lineage: Eukaryota > Metazoa > Arthropoda > Insecta > Lepidoptera > Tortricidae > Pandemis > Pandemis corylana. The sequence continues at coordinate 6,406,148 of OX421855.1, read as the reverse complement.
AGAACAATCGTAGGGAACCGCTGGGATAATCGACCATTAATTTCATTGTTTTCTCACGCTGATTCATAAGCTGACTAAAATAAGTGAGCCACTCTCCGTGTCCTCATTTTTTGCCATAAACAACTTTGGAGGGCATTACCCTTTCACTCGAGAATGGAAAACACCTAGCCCGACTTCGGGGCGGCCAAAAGTATGAGCCAAACATTCACTTTGATTTAAAATCGCTCGGATGAGTTCAACTGATTTGTCGGGCATCAACAATTGGTATTCCCATTTGACATTTGTCCTAATAGCCGATGAAATCGAATGAGGAAACTTACAAACTTACTTACTTATTTAGATCGCATTATATTTACTAAGTTTTTATTTGTAAATGTTACGGAAATTTCGTAATAAATATGGAACATCCATGGCAATTTGCGCAAGCATTTTTATTCGTTAAAAATCTGCATCCAACAATACGTCAGAAGTCCCCGCGCAGAGAATTATAAATGCAGTCAATTATTTTGATTGCCGGGCGGCCAAAAAATTACGCAACCTCTTTTCTCAAAAGTCGAATAAAAAGCCGAAGTGTGTCGAATCCGCCCACGGAAACGAACGAATCAAGAGCCGCATTCTACTTCGGGTCCGAGGACCTTAGCCTAGACATTGGTAACGCTGTAAGGTTGTCGTCGGTCATCGGCCCTCCCCCCCACTTCCGCGACCTCTTTTCGCGCAACCAACAACTTTATAACGCCAACGCTCGCCAACGCCGGCCGGCTTACCAGCTGCCATCGCGCAATGGTAGGCTTATCTAATACGAGGAGAATGTACGGCTTTGGTATTCAAATGCCCATTGTGACTTGCTCACGTATTTAGACATTCCGCTTCCAGCATTTAATTGTAGCCCTCCTCAAAAAATACTTTGAAGCTCATCATCTACGGCCGAAGAAGTTTACTGGACGTAAAATTTCACTCATGTAACGAATTTTTGTCTATAATTATTCCCGCGTACGTAACATAAGCCAAAAAACTGAAGTCGGGCTTATAATTATAGCACTTCAGATTATATGCATTATCACCTTATTTTTAAGATATTTAGTCGCTGCCCGTCACTTTGTCAGCATCGGATAGTGCAGCTTCTTACCATTGAAGATCATCCCACAAACACAGAAAGAATCAAAGTTTACGCATTTATTATTATTTGTATAGAAGGAATCTCACCGTGTTAAGAACGCTTTACCTTCTACCACTAGTTTTTAAGCTCTTCCTGTCTCGCTATACGATCTCGCACGACATTGATATCGAATATCGCATATTGCACAACTCGTCTTAATTGCAGGCCACAATTAACTCGCCGTCCGATTCGCTCCAGTTGTTACCGATTAAGAGTTTTTACAATCTGCGGCCTAACTTGTGTTTACAGTTACTTCACGGATTGTTGCTAGCCATGGGGAGTTAAAAGTAAATTAAATTGTAAAATTGATTACGGCAAGGCGGAAATTATCACTAATTTTATGAGGCATGTTGGTAACTTCGTTTAACAACGTCGTTTCCTCGGGTCGTTGAGTGCTGCAATTGACTTGAGGACGGTCAACATAGATTATTTATCAAGGCCAAGGTGCTCAAAAATACAAGACTTTTTTAAACTGACTATTTATAGACTTTATGCGTCATTCTTTATTTGAATCTCATATTATTTTTCCTTTTTTGACGGCAGAAACGTTTTACACCTACACTTAACTTAGATAATTATTTTCTTAATTATTCTAAAGGCGCGAGATATTTTGTATGTATGTGTATGTATAACTCTTTATTGTACATAAAACACAAGAAAAAGATGAATACAGGACAATACATAATACATAGATTTTGTATTACTTAATTGAGGAAAGAAACCTCATAGCTACATCACTGTTTAAAAAGGACGAAATGTTTCCCATGCCATTTAATTAGCAGGCATCTTTCTAATTTTATGACAGTATTCTGTGTCGATTTGAAATAGTTTACATTTGAATATTTTGTACCATCCGAGTATGTACACGCCTCTATTTACCGTTGGGTTTTTTGGCAACCATTGTGCAATAATTTCAGATTCAACAGTGTACAGTTTTAAGAGGGAATTAAGCCTATAATTTAGAGGACATGAAACCTGTAAACAATATTATGATAATCTGCTATGGCTATCAAAAAATCTTATTTGTGTATATTTATACTGGTATTAAAAATAGAATGTTAACTTTATTCATCATTTTCTTTAATTTTTTGGTTTCCGTAATTCTAAAGAGAATTTGAAATCCATATTATAAATCGAATCGTTATAATTAGTTACTTGAAATTTGATATACTCATTCATTTTTGCGAACGCACGAGACCCTTGGTTACCTGTATCAACTGAGTAGCTTGACACTCATAGGAATAAGAGCAATATGAAGTGAGCGACTGGTTTTTTGATTAAAGTTCTATTAAAATAAAAAAACGACTATTAGATTGTGGGCATCCAAATAATCATGTACAAAAGCGTGGGGAAGTTCTGCGTCTACCAGTGAACATCTACCGGTCAATGGATAGAAATAAAGCACAAACCAAATCATGTCATTCATCACATATAGTGTAAATTGCTGAATGTTAGTAGTAGAAGTCCATCAATGAATTGGGCGAAAATCTTAGGAATCATGTTTATAGGTGGCGGCAGAGAGAGGTTGAAACACGTGTTCGGGATATTCTATGTGGTGGAAGTGGTTTACTTAAATTGTCATTTCGATGACTTTTTCGTTGATTATTGTTTTGTGTTATTGTTGTTTTATCTATAACATTTACTGCGTTAACTTTAACCGGAACGTGGCTGTTTTGCATGACTTGACCTCGCTATTCCACGGAGTAGTAAAGTAAAGTTATCCATTTATTTTAGTTATTTTAGCAACCCTTCATTATTTTGATTCCAGGCTATGTCTACCCCGTAAGGGATAAAGATGTGATTTATGTATGTATGTATGTATGTTATTAGTAAAGTGGAAGTACCTTATATATCCCATCCACTGCGACCGGCGAACAAAGTATCAAAGAACGCGATTTAAATGCATGTCACGCACTTACCTAGTTCGGTCGTTTGCCATATTATCTGCGTTACTTCCGTCCGTGTGGGCGCCCGCATCGCTATTTTAAATGAATACACTAATTATTTGTTACTTTAAATGTTTTTGTTACACATGATTTATAACTTTAACATAAACTAAAGCTTGAAACTGAAACATCGTGGCGACGTCACCCAGCTATCGTATCCAACAATACCGACAGACCGACCGACAGGTAAACAGACACTCATAAACGCAGAGTAGGAAGGTAAGTTTTTTGTTCATTAATGTAAATCTCCGTAAGGTAACAAAAACATTCGCATTTATACATACAAACATATATACACAAATCACATCTTTTTCCCTTACGGGGTAGACAGAGCCTAAGGTAACACAACCTTAATTTATAATATTACTTTTATTGTTATTTATTTTCTTTATCGGGGAAAAAAACAGATACAGACACAATTTTAATAAAATATTAAGAACGTAGTGCAGTAAACATAGCCTGTGCCCTAAACTAAACCAATTCCCACTAAGAGTTTGTGGTAGATGTGGCAATGGATCAGGAACAATGGGCAGCAACATGGTACCCAAACAAAACCCAAATCAAAATAACCTTACTCAAAAACTTGGTATAGAATTCAGTAGGATACTCCCAAACTAAACCGGTAACAGCACTAAAAATATCTTAGCACAAAGATATTTTTATCTTTTTCTGAAAAGATTGTCTGCATTTGCAAATGTCTGGTTCCAGTAAATCTGCATTACAATGAAGTCTGGGGTCAAAGTTGCGGCAGCAATCTGCTGCACCGATTACCTTAAAAGATTTGTATTCTGCGACTCAGAAATATCCTGTATGCGATATGATCTTCCTGTGACCTTTGACCTATTGGGCTTAACCAGGCTTCTGAAAATAAAATAAATAAATCTGAATGACAATAAAAACCATTTTATCGGCATAAATTGTCCTGTTGAAAATACTTATTCATTTATATTTATTTTACGGTCAACTGAAACTAAATCTAAAATATCCTTCAAACTTTACATACATAAATCACGTCTTTATCCCTTAAGGGGTGGACAGAGATTAAGATGACAAAACCTAAAGACCACGTTTGGCATTATTGTGGGTGTATAGGAAAGGGGAATCAAAATAGTGATGGGTTGCTAGCCACATCGCCTGTAACATGATTCCTATGATTTTCGCCCATTCCCTCGATGGGCTTTTACCATCTGCACCTGCAACTGGTACATTCTATGTTTTTTCTTTGCTCCCACACCAGCATGGAAGAGACTCAAACTTTTGACTTAAAACATATTTTAGTAGTAGTAAGTACTAACTACTACTAACAGGCTGCTAGCTGAAAAATATGTTATACCTAATGTAGCTAAACGATTTAACACATCTTAAGATAATATTTAAATAGTATAAAACTAATATAAGTGGCTCCACGCCGTCGGTACGTCTGTCGGTATGAACGTTTAGATCTTTTACGCAAATACGCAACGGATTTAAATGCAGTTTTTATCAATACGATAGTAATTTATGTGTGTATAACTCTATATTGTACATAAAACACATTCAATTCTACAGGTAATGAGAAAAACAAGTAAAGGCGAATTTATCCCTTAAAGAGATCTCTTCCAGCTAACCTTCGTACGATTGGCAGGACAACAGAAACCAGAGTATAGAGAGTAGACGTAAAAGCTAAGACCAAAGACCCTAACACGATAGTAATAGTTGTATAGTAGACAGAATGATGCGAGAGGAAGGTTTATATATACATTAACAACCAAGGTTTTGTTACCTTAGGCTCTGTCTACCCCGTAAGGGGCCATCCATAAAGTACGTCACACCAATTTCACGGTTTCTAGAGCCCCCCCCCCCCCCCTCCTTGTCACACGGTTTAAGTAAGTAAGTAAGTAAAAGCTTTATTGTACTATGAAGACTTCAATTATTTTGTTCGTGTGTCACAAACTTTCGGACCCCCCCCCCCCCCTAAATGTGTAACGTAGGGGAGACTGAGGCGAGTTGATACAAAGCCTTTTTCTCTGCACCTATGACAGTTAGCGAGGTCACAACTTCACACAAACTGTGGAGTGTAGAAAGAACAACGAATTAGCGAAGTTACCAGCCCGATAAACTGTCACGGTTCAGAGAAATCGGCTTTGTATCAACTCACCTCTGTCTCAACTCGCCTCGATCTCCCCTACTTTACGGATGACCCCTAAGGGATAAAGACGTGAATTATGTATATATGTTAACAACCTGTATGAAGCTGGGGCGGAACCTACCTGTTATATAAAAGCGATATAACGTTCAGTGTAGCCGGCATTGAAACCATTAGACCATTCCTTATTTGGCCGGCTGTAATCCCGACGATGAACTCACAAAGGTCACAGATGTAATTATAACAGGAAAGTATAAAAACAATAGTGATTAATGGTGAATAATTTATGTTACGTAGGGAAATGCCCGGTTCGGGTGACCGGCTGCCGGCGCTTCCGCCCCTTTTGTGTGCACGTGCTGTGATCTATATCGCAGATTTTATAACACTAAATAAGCTATCCTTTTTACATTGGAGCAGTTAGAAAAAGATGGGGTTATATTAGCACTATGGTGGCCTTTTCGAAAATGAGGAAGGAGGAGGACATACACATACACAAATCACGTCTTTATCCCTTACGGGGTAGACAGAGCCTAAGGTAACAAGACCTACAGGCCACGTTTAGCTTAGTTTAGACACTGAAGACGTAGAGGTGGAAAGTGGAATCAAAATAGTGTTGGGTTGCTAGCCGCATCGCCTATGACATGATTCCTATGATTTTCGCCCGTTCCCTCGATGGGTTTTTACCATTTGCGCGGGAAGAGAAGCAACTGGTACATTCTATGTTTTTTCTTTGCTCCCAGACCAGCATGGAAGAAGGAGGAGGACAGTGATAATTAATCCTGATTTTCCATTATACCTTATGTCAGTCTTATTCTACTTTGTAAGCAGACAAACTAAATCCAAGCCAATGTTTTCCGAAAGTAGTACCTTAGATACAAAATAAAAAGCTAATTCTAATATTTCCTTATTTTATATCTTTTTCAAATGATTCTTCCATGCTGGTCCGTGAGTAAAGAAAAAACAAAAAATTACCAGTTGCTTCTCTTACCGCGCAGATAGTAAAAGCCCACCGAGGGAATGGGCGACAGTCTTAGGAATCATGTTATAGGCGATGCGGCTAGCAACCCTTCACTATTTTGATTTCCCTTCCCAGCTATACGCCCTTAATCATGCTAAACGTGGCCTTCAGGTTTTTTTACCTTAAGCTCTGTCTACCCCGTAAGGGATAAAGACGTGATGTGTGTATGCATGTATGTATGTTCCAAATAATAAAATTTCCAGGGTATCTTAAATTTTTCCTACGATCTTAAGTCAAATTTCCTAGAAACAGTTACATCACTCATTACTACCAGCAGCTGATGCTAATTGTTGGACGCGAATGTTAATATCCAGGAATATACATTGTAACCGGTGCTGGCACATGTCTTGCCCTTATAGTCCAAGATCATATTGCAAAACATTGCAAGGACCTTTATAAAGATGTGGAATATCGAGTTAGCCTTGTCCACAAGCAGATGTTTTTCTCATCAAGCGTATTTACATAATTAACAGTCGTTGAATATTCGTGATCTCAACATTCCGTCATTTCACCTAAGTACTTACCGGACGTAATAGCACGTTGATCTCGCATATAACGTCATCATAATAAATTGGCAGAGCATTTCCCGTGGCCATTCAGTTCATGCTGGGGTCAACGACACCGTTGCCAATGGCCTAGAGTTGAGAAAGAACTGCGAGTTGGTTTGATGGGTCTATTATTTATGAATTACTTTCTTTGTGCATGAGTCTAACGATAACGAAATGTTCTTTAAATTCAGATATTTGGTCGAAAATGTTTTTGGTGGTTCAGTGTTTTGTTTACTTGTGTGGCGTTGGTGTCGATATAGTTATTGACTAGTGTTTGTTATAAGTACGTGTACATAAAAATCCATCTCCTCTAGCCAAATTCAGCCTTCATGATTCTAGAAACGATCAACGACGAAACAAAAAGTATACTCGTAGTCGACCAAGTAAAATGCTTTATAAATATGACAGTTCATACACCAGAAAAAAATTATTTCTCACGTTGGTGCATATGAACCGTACTAATGCAATTAAAATTTAGGGTGGTAAAGGCACCTAAACTCTCTTCACACGTACCCTCGGTCTCTATTGTATCAACACAGCCTGAATTCATGACAATTAATTCAAACAAGGATATGAAAGAAAAAGCAACCGATAAATTATCATATTATCATAGTCAGCGAAATTTTCATTCTAATTTTTTTCTTAGAATCATAGATTGGTATGACAAGTCATGACAAGTACAGGTACAAATTAATTCAAGTATATTGAACTCTATTAGTCTTGAGTGGAGCAATGCTCACACAGTTCAAGGTATACGGTCAACCACCCGCACATATAATAGGGTGTCAAGTAAGAAGGTAATTGACTGGCCAGACTTATTTCAAAACGATTGCATTATACTTAAAAATACAATGAAACAAACAATGCTGATTGTATGCAATATGCAGCGAGTACGTTATAAGATTTACATGAATTAATGTGAATAAGCTTCACGACGCAGATTCCGAACGTAAATAAATAGAGGCGAATAGACTAACCCCCATATTCATAAAAAAATTGCTGACTTGCTAAAGCCAAAAGGATTCAGCTAAAATCGTAACGATGAAAATGTAGAATTGACCCCTTTTTCATTAGTACCCTAAAATTATGTTTTGTCTGTGTTTAGTAAACGCAAATATCAAAGACAAGCTATAGAAAAAGATAGAGGAATGTAAAGCAAACGGAAGTTTTACTAGTATCTATGACTGCGTATACGCAGTGACGTGTCGCATGCGTCACCTTCTCTCACCGTTTCTTCATACATTTTGTTGGGTAAACGCTCCGTCAACGTCTTTTACGCACTGGTGTGGCCGGACCTTAATGGGTAAATAGCCAAAGATAAACTGAGTTATATAAGTCCTAATAATTTAAATTATGAAGAGTGAAGATATAAATTGCTTAGATCAGTATGAAAAACAGTCTGATTGGGTTTCATGCGTATGTGCCGGAGCAGAGGTAGACCAAAAAGAAAATGGCAGGACGATTTGCTGCTTTTTGAACCGGACGGGTGGAAAGAGGAAGAGCAGGCCTTTGCCCAGAAACTGTGCTGATTTAATCGAACTCCACGGTGTCATCATTTCTAAGTGTTACTCAAGACACAAGGAAATCTTCTTATTAAATTATTATTTATTCAACACTAACAATTCGCCACTCTTTCATAATAAAGGATCACTTCTAAAAACTCCATAAATACTGTACCTAACTGAACACAAAAATTAACCTTGCTACTCCGCAACCACTCACGGTATTAATAAGGACCTCCGCAAAGTAATGCCTGATTTAATAAGTCACATTCTGGCATGAAAAAGATGCACAGGTTCCTCTGTCAATGTACCACTAACCGCACTCATTGAGTTCAAAGCGATAAGTACGGAGTGACGTCAGACCCGATTGTCAATGGAGCACTAAATACTGACGGCCTAAATAGCAAGTGAACGCGAGCATGTTTCAAAAAGTGAACGTACACGGTTTGAACAAATTATCGACTAATTTACGCTTAGATGGGTACCTACTGAGTAAATAAGTCGATAATTTACTTATAGTGTCGAAATTTCCCCAATTTCGAATTTTCCCTAATGCACCTTACATAGATTTTTCTATCCAAAAAGTGCACAATGGGAGTCTATCACTAAACTGTCTGTCTATCTATACGTCTGCGCGTCCGTCTGTCATAGTCAATAAAGGTTGGAATCATGGATTTAGGAAAAAACTCGGTTACATAGTCGATTTTTAAAAATATTTAGTTTACATGCTGGTCTGGGAGTAAAGAAAAAACATACAATATACCAGGTGCATTGCTTCCCGCGTAGATGTTAAAAGTCCATCGATGGAATGGCCGAAAATCTCAGAAGTCAGTTATAGGCGATGCAGTTATCAGCCAATCACTATTTTGATTCTCCTTTCCTTCTTTACGCCCACAATCAAGCTTTTAGGTCTTGTTGCCTTAAGCTTTGTCTACCGCATAAGGGATAAAGACGTGTTTTATGTATGTGTGTGTTTAGTTATATAGCCGTGTCAAAATGTTTTCAGAAGTACAGGGTGATTGGTGGATGTTGTTCTCAGGTACATCGACAAATTAGCGTGGTGAATGCGTCGACGTCGAAACCGTGTCACCTGCGGCGCAACATTACGATACGTTACAATGCATCCGAGTTTAGGAAAGCAATGTTGTCAATAAATAATTTATTTTTACTTATGATTTTGATTTATTTTCCATAACTATCTTACCACTGCATAACTTACTTAACCTTATATGATATAATACTGAATAAAATTAAAATTAAAATGAAATTAAACCCCCGGAAACAAGACGAAAATCACTTAAAAATAAAGATATGAAAACTATTTCATTTTCTTCTCTGAAGAGAATGCGCTTGTAAGTTTAATTATGTACATAAGAGTATACTTGTGATGTGTGTGTAGTATAGTGTAGTTGTGAATTGCCTAAATTGGTTTTCTGAGTCAATTTTAAAATAATGATTAAAATGATATGTAATAACTATAATCACTACATAGTATAAAACAAAGTCACTTTCTCTGTCCCTATATCCCTATGTATGCTTATATCTTCAAAACTACACAACGGATTTTGATGCGGTTTTTTTAATAGATAGAGTGATTCAAGAGGAAGGTTTTTATGTATAATTCTACGCAGACAAAGTCGCGGGCAGAAGCTAGTTATTAATAAATGAGTTTGAGTATGTGCAAGTAAGTAAGTACATTGTACTAAAGGGACATGAAGAAACGGACAAACAAGAAACAAAAGTTTGTCAATCAAAATAAAATCGATTAGGTAAGCACTTGGGAAGTGACACTTGTTTAAATTATATTATTGCTGTTATTTTAAAGGGAGTTACCACAATAGCCAAGTTGAAAAACGTAATGGACACAGTTATTGCAGCCATATAGCTCTGCCACTTACGCTGAATAGAAGATTATGGTAACCCCCCAGTAATGCGTAATTGAAAATTTATTGCAAAGAATTATTTTGTGAAGCCAAAGTGCTATCCAAAACGTAATTTTATCAATAAGAATAACAAGATTTGTAAAACTTATTGAACTAATTTTAGACTCAACATTAATAAATCATTATGATAGTTGAGTTGGCCGTACTCACGTATGCCGATCTCAACCATTAAGATGGTTTGAACAGCGTGTTTTTAGACAAAATAAATATTTTATAAAAATTAAGGCCTATAGTCAGTCTACCGGTATTAATCCTGACGCTAATTACAATATCTATTGAGTCATTTAATTTCCAAATAAATAAACTACGTACTAGATGTCACGTGACTTTTGTTACTATGCGAATTTTTGTCGCTAAGCGTCATCTGTTTGAATACTGTTACTACGTACCAACAACACTCGACATGACATGTATTGTGTGTATACTCACGCATTTTCACATAAAGAGGTGTGCAGTGTAAGTGTAGAGTCTGTGACATTAGTTCGTGTAAAGAGGTCGCGGCTCGCATGAATATGCATACCCTCTTTGTCACAGCCAACTATCTTGAACTCTTAATACATTCATTTGGTACTACACAAGTGGAAAAAATGAGCGGGCAACTAGATACATGTCACAGTTTTTTTGGCATCATTTTTTTCAGTACTCATTCGGTAGGTACGTAACATCACCACTGGCAATGTACGACAGTTACGTTGGGGTATTTAATACCACCAATGAAGGGCTTACTTTTAAAGAGCTGTCGAAAGGCTCCTCCCGTAAATTTTATATGGGAAAAGCAACCAGAGAGGTCATTTATTTGCTAACTTGACTACACATTGGCTATTTATGCAACAGTAGAACGGTTTTCAGGGCTAAAATGGTTTTTTAACTTTACACCGATCGCACCTTACCATAGGAAGAAAAAGAACACGTATATTCAAAACGAATACATTTCGCGAATATATTAGTTATTTTTGATTAACTGAGAGATGATTTTTGATTGATTATAGACGGAATCAATTTGAAAAGGTTCTAAAGATAGTTATTATCACTTGAACCAAACACCATGGCGAATAAAAATTCTACTTATTAGCTACTTCATTTTACAATTTTATGACATTTAATAAAATGTAATAGCCGTAAGAAAATATTATACAGGTTGCTTATCTTCCCGTTACGAATATTACAAGTATATTGTGACCTCAAACTACCATTAATATAGCAATATCGTTAAGAGCAATCCGCCATCCGGTCATATAAGCGTAATAAGCTAGCACACTTTGGTTTTATAAAACAGTAAGTAATAGTAGGTATCAAACATTTTTACAAGTTATGATTTAAATAAAATAAATATTTAAAAATGCCTTATGGAACACTGTGTAGCACAGCACCTCCGTAGCTTATTTTTCTGCCTGCTAATTTTTCTTAGATATTTTTGAATGGCTTTTTAAAAACAGCATATCAAAGTTTACGCTAAGATCAAGATTCAAGTTAAAATGTTGATTTGTTAGTAAGCACCGGAACTATGAATTGTAACTAATAATAGTGTGTCCAACTTTAAGTAAAACCTAAAAATAGAAACAGTCGATGAATAACACATTATATACATATTAATCAGGTTTATAGCCCTAACAGGGTAAACAAGGCCCAGGGTGACAAGAGCTGAAGGCCACCTTTAGCGTGATTGCGGGCGTAGGTATAGGCGATGAATAAACTTTTTAAATTAGTCACGGTTCACTATGTTAGGTGTATTTTCTACTGGTCACCGAGTGCGCCCGCAACGCCCGCAGTTCAAGGCCTGGAGGGAACGTGTGTGTTTTTAGACGGTAGGCCGCTCCCCTCCTTCCATAGGGAAGGCAGCGGCGAGCTGGAGAGCCCGTCATACCTCCGTTCGTATGCTGCCCCGAGCGCGGAGATGCATAAGGCGCATTTTCCACACGTTAAAAAAAAAAAAGGTGTATTTTCTACGGGTTATGAACCACGATTTCTCTTCATGAGCCCCCGATATTTTAACGCAGTTGAATGCATCATGTTCAGGGATATAGAGCGAGATTTTGACGCGTCGCAACAAAACATCAGGAGCTCTTCAAAGGTAATCACGGACTTTAGCCCGTAAAAAATATATCTGATAGATTTACTTTGTTTAAAAAAATTGCAATAACAACGGAAACTAATACTGAGTTGATTTAAAAGTGATTGAGTGACATGTTAATCACGAGGACTTGAGACGCGATAATAATATCGATTTACTTGATGTAAAGCACTGTTAATCTATTGTTTTAATATGCTAATGGGAAAGCTTCATTTGTTTTGCAAATTACGCAAATTAATTGTAATACTAACCTAATTTAGCATCGCTATCGTTAGTATTAACCATGGTCAAATCAAATCACGAGAGTCATTCTTCGACATTTTTGTTAAAATAGTCCATCCATTCAAAATCATTCTGTTTGGGCTAACATCGTACCCTTTGATATAAACCGCGCTTTATTTGCAGGGTAATATAAAATTTAATTAAAACTGAACTGTCATTTTTCAAAAGGTGTGCCCGTAATTTGTCACGACGTATTGCATTTTAATTTACAACCGTTCTATATCTAATCAAATAATGCAATGTAAAGCGAAGTCTTCGTGAATGCAGGCAGGTGAAAGATTTTTAATTTGAGGTTCTCGATCATTAGCAATCTGCGATCAAATACTGGCAGGCAACGAGCCAGTTCTGAAATCAGAACACCTGCATGTATACATGATACTGTATACATGATATGTCAGTACTTATAATAATAAAATAAGGGGAGGAAATCAAGGCAAGGAAAGCCATCGTTGTTTTGCCATTTAAGGAAAGAAAGAAAGAAAGAAAGTTGACGTTTATTTACTTTTGAAAGACCCACAAATATTACAGAAATAAACCAAAAAAAAACACAGTCATGAAAATAGAATGTGTCTTCGCAAAAGTGAAACGTTCGCTGGCTCAGGATTATGGTGAGGCGTTAGACACCTGCAGCACTGATTTTCTTCCAGAACCGTCTGTGACTCTCGGATCGATACACAAATAAATATTATAAATACATATATCAGTAACCTATACGTAAATAAATTAATAAATAGATAGAATCCGACATATTAAGTAACTAAAAATAAATAAAGGAGTAAATTAAATAATTCACAATAAATTAAATTAAATAAAAAGAAGGGAAAAAGAAGTTGTTTAGAAACCCCCAGCTGGCAGATCACTGTACAAGTGCTGGACTATTGAAAGGATCTTTGGAGCGTCAATAAGTGATCCTTATAGGTAGTACCCACTAGACGCTCCTTGGATAGGGGGAGGAATATCATTCCAGCACTTGGACGGCGCAAACTTGTAACTGCCTCGGAATGCCGCAAAGCGGTGCTTAGGCACGAGAGCCTAAGCACCGCTTGTGAGCTCCTGCGCTCACTCCTCGACCAAACCAACTTACGAAAGAGGTATAATGGGGTCTCGTGACGTCTCACGCCAAAGGAGGAATTAAATTTGATTATATCGAAATACATATTACCTATTCAAAAAACTCACTGTATTTTGAAGACTAACTATTATGTATTCTTGGTTTTCTTAGCTTGCTATAATAAAAGTATGAAATCTCTGAAGCGAACTACCTAGCCCCACCATCACCATGTCATAATTATTGAAATTGTACGTTTTCAACTTATAACATCAATTTCAGGGTGCTATTATGCGTACATCTTAAGCAAATATGTAATTTAGATAACAACTGCGTACTCATAATCCTGAACACTGGCATTATTTCATCCACCCACTGAGATTGCGGACCAAAATCAATTGAGCAGAAATTTATTTTTAACCTGCCCTCACTTAAGCACAGAATACAAATTTTAATTTAGTTCCAGTAAATAAACTTGCTTCAGAACCTTCCATAAACTAAAAGAGTTACAATCAATTGGACATCACTTTACAACGTGTTTTAATTTTAATTCCACGCAAGCGAATGGTTCTATTTAAAAGTTAGAATAATAATGAAGCTTAATCCTCCAGAAGGCGAGAAAAGTTTTAAAATACAAACACCGGACGAGGAATCTCAACGAGTACAAAACGAGTTCCGAAGTGATAGGAAATTTCGTAACATTTCGCCTCCGCGGTGTGTCTCGGTCAGGGCCAAGCGCAAGCCAACGGGAGAGAGGGGGTAAGGTGAGACAGGGACGGAGGGGGGGGTGCGCCGGCGCACACCGGAACGCTAGATCGTGCTGCACCGCCAAGCGCGACCGCCAAAGTCGCGTCTCTTGCATTGCAACACTGCCTTGCTCATACCTAGTTTATTGTACTCTGTAAAAGCTGTTCAACCACTTTGGACTTTTGCTTGAAACTGTTAAAGAACTTTCTTCATTTCTGTTATTGATAAAGCAATATAACGTTAACATAGTACTTTAATAACGTAAGCTCGTAAGTTTCTGTAGATGACAGAGCAAAAGTCATAGTTATCCCAGTTTAATTTGATAAAACCTTACCCACTCGCGCTGTTAAATAGAGATGCGTTATGTAGACAATACCCACGCGTGCTGCATAAAATCTTACTTTGTAATACCTACTCCAGCAATTAAACTAGCAACACAGGATGTGCGGACTTTTTTCTCTGTCTAATTTTACTGTTATGCAGAGATATAAAACTGTATTAGCAGTAAAAGTAGTCCTGCGCGCACGTAATCGCTTGTAACGTTACTGCACTGATGTAAGCGTCGTCACCACGCTGCGCGGCCATTCCGCTGCAACACTACTTATACCAACGTTTCTTTGCGACGCGTGCTTAGCTGGTTTATTGCACACTACACTAAATTGTGCCAGTGGCTATGCCCTTAACTTTTTCACCCGTGGAAATTTTGAAAGATATTTTCCTTCCGAAAATCTCACGGCAAATTTCAAATGAAAATGCGCACATATATTCTGAAAAACTCAGGGGTCCTAGCTCAGATTTGAATCCACGATCTTGATGACTTGATGATCCATAGATAGATAGCCTAGAAGATCGGATCTTCTGTTTGAGAAGTTATAATGTCACATCATTATGCTACCATGGCTCTTAATAACATTTAGGCTCCAACAGGGTTTTAGAAATTGTTTTGAGTAACAGAACTCTGGTGTAGCTGCTTACTCAAAAACGCATTTGACGATAATAGAACGCCATATTCTTAAGTTGCTGTACTTGCGTTTAGTTTACAAATACAGCGTTAAGTGTACCCGGAAAAAACAAACGCTCAAGTCAAAAGCATAAATCAGCTTATCTACCATTAGCTCTAACTCCCAAGATTCCCATCAAAACACATCCACGGTCCATCAATTAGATTATCGGACCGGACTCATTGGCGTTATAAAATTTTAATTAATTATAAACACCAGAATATCAGTCAAGTGAGGCAAGAAAAGTAATTTCCATAAGTCAAACGGCGAACGGGGGTCGTCGCTCTGACTCGGACCAGTGGGACCGGATCTCGAAGGAAACTTTTTATGTGACCAGCGACCGAGCGGTTACATATTTACCCAAGAACACGACCGGCATTATTGCTGACCATACCTACGTATATTTGTGTCGCAATATTAGTATACTTAAGTATTCCGTCTGGCTGAGAAACCTGAATTAATAAGGACGGCCGTCAAATGCAGCTTGGTACGCAAATTCGCACTTGCATTTTGGATGAGCGCATGCGCGCGGTCAGTATTTTATGCAATTAAGCTAATAAGCATACAAACTGTAATGGTCCTTTAAAACAGGCTTGGAATTTTGACGTCGAAAGATACCTTTTTGAATCCGTGGCAAGTAGCAAACCAAAAGGCGACATTAATTTTAAGGGAGATTGTTTTTTTGTAGCGTTTTTGAGAAGCTCTTCTGATTGCAAAGGTTCTATATAAATGAATTTAGGTAAAGCTGTAGAGTAGGTACAGGAAATTAAATTTCTAAATGTCAATGAAAATTAGAACACATAGAAAAATCCGAAAAGTAAAGCTATGGCCGGGAATCGAACCCGGATCCTCGTCATTCCGTGACGCGTGCTATACCCCTACACCACCCATAGCAGGTGGGTAGTCTCCGAATTTTTCTACCTGTTACTAACTGTCACGTGGCCTTTTTGTTACTATGCGATTTTTTGTCGCTAAGCGTCATCTGTTTGAATGATGTGTCTGTACGACACAATTACAAACTCCCATGGAACATGTACTGCTCACCAGGGACGAGAGAAGGCGCTGTTTTTCAAATGATAGGTACTATCAAATGAATCAAGAAACACACAGGTACAGGAAAGTTACAGTGCCCCTTTACCGGAAGGGAAGATAAGGCGTGGGCAGGACCCCACAAAGTGGACAGATTATCTTAAGATTCTTAAGAGAGCAAAATCGAACCTAAAGTATAATACAAAAGCTGAAAGACTTTTTTTGATAATGGCAATGTACTAGGGTTAATATATAACATACAATTTATAAATGATTGCGAATGTTTTAAATATACTTAGATGTCGGAGGAACGTTCTTATACATGGAGGTTTTTTTTTTAAATCTTTTATTGATAGAATAAAAAGAAAGAAAGAAAGGAGGCTTTAGTCGCTGAGCGACGATGTCAGCCTCGTTAGATTTACAAACTTATTGTCTACAGTTAACTAGTTTTATACATGGAGGTAATGCTTGTTATAAATAAAAATACTTCCTTTTCCAGTAATTCAATATTCGAATACTCATTAAAAGGTGAATATACGGTACGGGTCTCTTCCGAACCCGTTTTAATGAGTTTTAATGAGTAGTTACGAACACATAAGACGCGATGTATAACTTAATTCTTAGTTCTTGTTTATCTCACCTATTCTATGTTCTTGTAAATCTTACCAAAACCGTGTTCCTCTAGTGTCTGTTTCTAACTCGTAAAGCATGCATATCGTCAGTTCCTCCTCGAGTTTTGGCCAATTATCGTCTGAGAACAAAGTTGTTATAATCGCAATGTTTGCTTGCCGGGTACCGGTTCGGTAATTTGACTGTTTATTGTGTACACTCGTTGTTGGAAATGTTTAAACTATGAATGCGAAAAACGGGTGTTTGCGGGCTTGGTTGCGTACTTAAAAGGTAACTTGCTGAGTGTTGAAGTTTATTCTGGCATTTGATTTTTGTTGACTGTACTTGCATTGTAAAAATGTATCAAGTTTCAGCCAATCAGTCCAATTGGAAGCGGGTCTAACTTGCAAATTTCGCAGACAACTAAACTTAGGTAAGAAAGAAAGAAAGAATACATTTATTCCTTTTTGCAAGACACACAGAAAAAAAAACAAGAAAAAAAGACACACGTTACACAGTTACATGAGCATTGCAAGCTAAATAAAAGCTTGTAAGTCAAGTTTATTTTAGTAAAATAGAAGAAAAAATACATAAGACTGCATTTTATGGTTGTATATTTACGTTAATAGATAGCAAACGGTCCAATTGTTATATAAACGACTAAATATTCTCCTCTAATGAGATGTGCTATTAACTTAGTCCAAATAACAGAAATATTTACCTACTCATAAACAGAGTATTTCAAATAAAGAATGTACTTTAATTTCTTTCTTGTTATATATCCTACAACGGGGTGATATAAATTTTATTTATTCAAGACATTAAAGCAATGATTGTACCTAATCACATGATGTTCAAAGACAAATAGATATTAATTTGCAGCGTGATAACTGGCAGCTGCTTACTGTTTATTTTTTATTTTTAGCAACTACAAATATAATTTCCGATTAAGTATTTAATCAGATTATCACCGAAATTACCAGACTCCCTTTCGATATAATTTCACTCGCTAAACTCAGGAAATCCCGCTACATGACCCATACGCATTAGGGCAGTGTGTGTTGATGCCCGCTCCGCTATAGCTAGCTATATAACCGCTCGAACGTCGGCATTATGCGCTAGCAGTAGCTCAAATCGTATACGGCATTCCTGGGCCTTGCAGAGCGAGGCGGCAGACTGTGGCATCGTGCCATCCCTCTCCGCTCGCAATCCTTTCCTTTCTACCTGTTGCGCTGTTACAAAAACCCGGTCCTTAGGGCCGCTACCTTACGTGCAGTGAATAGGAATTGCGGGAGACTACAGCTCGGCCCATATATAGATAGGGTAAGATCTATTATGTAGGCACATACATGGCGATGAGGCGAAGCTCACCAGTATTTACCGTGGGGATGTGGCCGGAAAAAAACGAACGTATTTGTTCGATTGCATAATAGCCGCTCGTTTGGGGAACGGTATGAATAAGGGAGCGTGATTGGGTACACCCAAGTGTGTAGCTTCGTACTCTGATTGAACGTGAATAGGTACTTTATAAACGCGTCGCGTGAAAAGTGTACACTTCTTAAATAAATATGGAATGGGTATTTAATCTTAATTCGTTTCACGGTAAGTACGAAGCCTGTGTGGTGATTTTAGTACAAGTGTTTGAGGTTTGCAGCGAGCAGACTCAACTAAAAACTGGTAGAGCTCTAAATGATACGCATACGTACGACTCTATCGCCTAGACTAGAGGGTGTGTGAATCTCTTCAACTGTTTTATCTACTTTCTTTAGGTATAAGTCCACAATCAAAAAATTAGGCAACGTGCAACAAAATAAATTTTTATTTACCTCAGAACGACAGTTTCAGCTTTTCATAAAATCGATTTGAACTTCAAAAGAGCTTTTGAAACGTGTTTCGTGATAACGATTCATGGGTTAAAAAATCAATTCAAACCCATCGTATCGTGCCTTTAACTATGAGCCCGTGGCTCGATCTCGTTACATTCCATCTGTATTGAAGCGATCGGATCGCAAAGCTCGACGTGACGTGGCTGACATTCGCCGCGCGGGCCGTGATCTTGGCAATGGTGGCTGCGCCCGCGCCGACAACATCGCGGTCGCTGTACCCTGCGCGTAGGGTTGCCGACTGCCTGAAATCATCATTTTTATATTACACGTGCGAAAGTTTCAAACTTTAAGATTGTGTACGTTTGGCACTCTTCTATACTTAAATAGCCGTGGAAGTAGCTGGATCGCTGAAATAACCGAAAGGTTACTTTTATCCTGAAATTCCTAGAGGCCCTTAGCTGCGCGTAAAAAATTTGGGTTTCGCAACCGCTTATTCGAGAGCCATAATATTTGTACGTGTTTTTTTATGCAAAGTTAATATAGAGCTTAGTTAGTTTTTTTAATCTCTGTGGGATTTTTGTAAACGCCACTGCAGTGGCGGTCACTAGGACCTTCTGCGAGGTCCGCCGGATTGCTACCATCATCTTAATACGCTTATTCTGCCGCCGAGAACCATTACTTCTGCTTGCGTTGCTGTATGGAGAGTAATTTAAACGATATGCAACTATCTGCGTATGTTCAGTCTCCTGGTCATAGAAATAAACAATGATTAGAATAATTTAAATTGAAAATAATTACCTATTGTAAAGCATTACGCCATGTTGAGCCAGATGAAATCCTGCATCATGGAGATGCCTTGTGTCGTGAAGTGGCTCCACTCAATTGGCATCCATTATTAAATACACCGACTAAGTAGACAAAGAGACAGCCTTTTGGTAGGGTTGTACCCCCAGCAACTGTTTTCTCTTCACTCGATTTCGTGTTAAAGAGGGTGCAAGAACTATAGAAAAAATAAAAGAAATACTGTTAATATGACTTGGCAACCCTATGTCCCCCCTTCTTGCCCCCGCGCCGCTCCGCACCACAGCCTTTTGACAACCGGTATACGTGGTTGTAGCCGCTTGAGAATTTTCTGATGTTTTATTCACGTAACAGCGTATTCTTGAGAGCTAATAATTGAAATCTTAATACGGAACGCATGTTAAGACCGGTGCTTGGTGAAATATTACTGGTTTGTAAACGACTAGGTACTAATATGAAGTTCCTTTACAATTTTATAACTTGAGTTTCTCGAGCTTTAATTGGTCAACTTCAAACATGGAACCGCACGTTCACGTCAGGTACTTACTTCATTTACCATTGATATACCTCCGTACATGAATAATAGAGCATTTGGAGGTAAGAAAACATTTCTTACTAAAAATAATATTCCGGCCTTTGAAATTGAATGGCAAGTTGATTTAATCTTACCACTTTTACGTTGAACTGAAACAAATGCAAGTTTTCGTTTAGTTTTCCATGACTGGTGAACGGGGAAAGGACATACAAGCGTTTTAAATCAGTAACCTATACATGAATACCTGTGTGTAAACAATAGTACATTGTTAATCGGTGGGTGCTTAACAATGTTTCGTTTGTGAACTTTATAACACGAACACCGCCGTATTAGCCTCGTTGCTTCCGTACGGGTGATAATGCGATAAGACCTGCGACGACAAGCGCAATTAGCACTCGGCGAACTTTACTTTATGACTGGATATTTAGAACAAAGAATCACGGAATTTACTACATAAGAAACGTTATGTCACCGGCTGGTATGCCTACGTACTGGTTCGTGTACTAAAGTTTACTGCCAAGTTAGGACTAATTAAGAAGCTGCTGCCGTTAGCCAGATTGATTTAGCAGCTAAAATGATACTTTAACAAGTTACAAAACTATAGCTACCTAATATTCACTGTGGAAACTATCTCTAAAGTATGAATTAAAGCAAACGAAGCCCTTAACATTGTAAATTTTTAACCAACTGATAACGCCCGTATGGTTAAGTCCTTTATAAAATGAGGACTTTCCTATCGATTTACGAAATGTCATTTCCATATTTATCAACGCAGCCGCAGTTGAAATGTTTTAAACTCACTTTCAAGTCACTGGTTATATTAAATTATAACGTTACCTATTGCTTTATAAAGTGGAATAAATGTAACGCTAGTTGGCAATATGGAAGGCTCGTGCGGTCAATTGAATAATATGACTGTCCAGTAAAGGGGTAATCATCGGACCGGTTCAAGCATTAATATTGCGATTTAAGTCCGCCTGCAAACAATCGAATTAAAAACGCAGCACAAGACATTTTATTTTTATTACTTATTGTTTAACTCGCTCGCAATCGCCATCATATTCATTTTGACAGTTTGTGTATGGGCTGACAATTGGCATCGAAATCAGCTAGCTGTCACATTCATACAAGAACTGTCAAATGATCATGATGGCGATTGCGAGCGAGTTAGACAACAAGCCTACTGATCTTTACTATTTAATCGAGATTCGAACATTAATTGAACTTGTTGGTTGAAAATGATTCAGATCTGAAATTTTCTACCACTCTACTCTCCACAACAACATAATTTTTACCACTTGTTTGCCTAATGGTTACAGATGTGACTTCAGAAATCGGCTCCCCAGGTAACTATTGTCTGTTAATTCTGTCGCACAGATCTGATAGTTTGCGGCGGTGGAGAAAATCGCAAATCGCGATATAGTTGCACGTTCAATGCAATCATCGGGAATGCACATAAGTGTACCGTTGCCGCTCGATCTGTATCAACTCTTGATGCATTGGAGCGGGCAGTCGCCTTAATTAAACGAGGTTATCACGGCTGGACATTTAAATTTAAGTCACGGATTTTTTATGCCGAGAAAAACACTGACAGCGGCCTTTTTGAGGCGCCGGCAGGGACGTACCTACTTTGCAGATCCGTGTGGTTTGACTAAAGCTTTATATTTGTAATAAAAGAGGTTTTTTTATTCGTCTGGATATAACGGTTACAAAATTTCATTTGTCAATTAGGCAAGTTGATATTTAAAAAAAGTTAAAAATACCTAACCTTGGTCTCAGTAAAGAAGACAATAAGAACTAATGACTAAGAATTATTCCATTGGATTAACCATAAAAAGAATCAGTAATTAACAATAAACATGACATACGACGGACATAAAATTGTAGAGACAAAATTAATATTCATACAAGCTTCATCTTATAATTAAAAGCGTGCCGAAACAGTCTCAGACAGGATTAACGATTGAAGATAGGCATTTCCTTGCCCTAGGTCAGTGTCAGCTTTGTCATTTTACATGTTATTAGTGTCAGTGTTCGCCTTAATATAATGCCAAAGTCCTAGGGCACCTAGTGCAGCCAGTGGAGCATCTAACTCTAGACTTGTTCTCGATCTTATCAAACAGTTCGGTTACTTCATTGTCTATCTTGCCAACTTTTAGAAAATCTCGCTTACCCACGGTTGCTATTGCACAGTCATTTGTTCAGGATACAAAGTAAGTTCACTATCCTTTTCATCGAGCATCTCCGTCTTGTATTTATTTAACTTTTGAATTCATTGCCGGTACCGCCTAGGTATATCATGTTATCTGAATCCTGAATTAATAAACATGAACTCATTCAGATTTTCTAATTTGATGGAGGCGCTCTCATCCATAAAAAATAGTTTCATATCAACTTCAAATGTCAAAGACCTTCGACAATTTCACTGTTTGAATGGAATTTCGCAAAAGTATCAAGAACTGCTACATTTTTTCGCCAAAACCCCGTGAAATTAAATCGGCTAGCGTAGCAGACGTCGAATCGCTTTGTTTCTATTAATTGCTATTTGGTACCCGTTCCGGATGACAGAGTCGGCTGTACATCATTTTCATTGTTCACTATTTAGTAAACTTTCATACGGCTCTGAGATAAAGCATGATCAGACCAATACTATACATTTTCGAAGTTTTGCACACGGCAAATTGCAACGTGTATCTTCGTTGTTGCTAGGGTTGCCACCTTTTTTTTGAAGAAATATAGTATTTTTCTCAGAACCTTGCCAAAATATAGTATTTTTGGGAAATTTTGGAAAAAAAATAGTACACATTCATTCATTTATCATGTTTAAACATTATATACAAATTACAATCCTATATCACTTTATTGCACACCAGTTTCACAACGCGTCACTACGGGTACGTTCCAATTTAGTCGATGTTTATACAAAAAAGTGCAGCAGTGGAGTTAGCAATGAAAATATAGTATTTTTCGTACTATATTATATTTCTGTAATATATAGTACAATTGACCGCAATATAGTACGATACTATATAATATAGTACAGGTGGCAACCCTAGTTGTTGCTGTTGTAAGACACAGTTTAAACCGACATCGCTTTGCCGTATGCAGAACTCTGTCGTGACTTTTTATTTGGTGTGAGTACAACAAAGTAGATAGAATTAGAGAGAGAGAGAGAAAGAGATAAATTATGGTAGTTAAGTGTTAAAAACAGGTATCGTATTAAATACTCGTAATAGTAATACTTTATTGGATATTGAATAGAAAAACAAATTGAACTATAACTGACTAAAAACAAAGTTGAAATTAATTAATTTTAAAATAAAGCAATTAAAAATGGAAATATATTTGAAGAGGCTAGTAGCACTAGGTACCCCACAGACCAAGGGTCTCAACACCGAAGCAACAAAGTTAAAGTTAAAGAAACATAGTAAGCTAGCGGATAGCGAAGTTCCTCGGCAAAGTCAATCTAGCAGCGTTGTGGCATCATAAAATTGCTTGCTAATGGTCATTTTATAATACTTCATGTTGGCTCCAACGTTGGTACAAAATACAGGTCTGTGGTTAAACTTGATTGAGGTTAACGTTGCCGAGAACTTGAGGCGAGCCGGCGGCGTGGAACCGCGCTGCGCCGGCGCATTGCGCAACACGCAGCGGATATAAGAGGCAAATAAGGAAATGCAATACGGTATTTTATCTCCGCTCTGAAGGGGACAATTTGCTTGTTTTATTTTAATGGGGAATAATTAGCGAAGTGCTGTGGGAATGCCATTTTATTTGCCAAAGAGTTATAGAGCTATGATTTTTGATAATATTCTTAGAGGGAATATTTTTGTTGAATAGTTTAATAAAACTGACGATTTAGATATTGACAATTTTGCTGCGAAATATCTTATCCTACTAATATTTTAAATGCTAAAGTTTTAGAGTATATACGTCTGTCTGTATTGGGTATGTAGACAGTAATATGGAATAACATATAGGCTACTTCTTAATCCGATATTTCTATGGAATCTGGATTTACGTATTCAAAGTCCCGAAATCGCAACCAAGTCTAGAGACATGAAATTTTACACGAATGTTCTTTATTGAGAATTTCCATATAATTTTTGTAAATATCCATGTAGATTCTGTAAAATTTTGCATTTCAACTGCCAGATCTGATTGTTCACGCGAGTGAAGCCGCTAGTAGAAGCTAGTATAAATCAAAGACGATGATAACGAAAATGCAAGTGTTTAACTAAACATGGTATAGATTCGATTTCCCTAAACTCAAAAGTAAAAAAATAAGATTACACCTACATCGGAAATATATTTTAAAAAGAAGTTCGGCATGGCTCTGAAGATAGGTAGGTACTAGCAGCGTTCCCTCTTTAATGGCTTAACTTATTAGGTGAACTTAGGTGTATTCTTACGTTTAATTTCACTACCTACTAAATTAAACACTCCAAAAAGATTGGTGTACTTTTTATTTTGCTTGGTTACAAAACGATGTTGTGAATAGTTAACTAAAAAAGTTTTTAAAAGCAGTACACGTGTTTCTGAACATTGCAACAACTTTTATAATATTTAAAGCAATTAACAGCGTTACGATAAGTGCTCTCAATTTTAGTCCCATTCATTTAATACTGGTGATTTATAAAAATAATTAGATATTGCGTGCAAAGAGAAATAAATTAGACGCGGTTGAAGTTCAATAAACTTCACATTTCTAGCTTCATGGTCAGTTGTTGCATGATGATCACGATGTTCAGACACGTGCAGCGAAGATTTTGGGCCGGATAGTATCGAATAGTCACGGTCATCTTGACATATTGCTACATTATACAAAATAAGTATTTAAGCTTTTGAAGACAGACAGATACATTGCGTATCTATCACGAAAAAAGGTTTAGAGGCAACAAGATAAGATCCAGTGATGTTGTTATTAATTATTTCTGTTTGTCATTCATGTTCAGTATACATGGACGATTTTTTTCTACGATTGTCTAAGTTTACGTCGCTTCACCCTATTTTATCAAGCTTATTTATTTAATTCATCATCACCGAAGTAAACATTAACGTCGATATTTTTTCTCTTATTAATGATTTAAAATTAATCTTATTCTGGTAAGCATATATTTAGTTGTAGTTGTAGGTGCGTAATTTCTTTATAACCACGTGGTAATTAACAACGTAGGTAAACCTATACAAATCAACTGCTGCTGCACCACGGCAGGAGTTCTTAATTCGCATTCAAGTTGTAGCTACCAAAAATTGGACCAACAATTTTAATTGGAGTGCTCGGTTTGTCCAAGTGAACTGAGTAAGGACCGCCTTAAAAAACAACTCTGCGCTCACGCAAAAACGCGTTTCCATTTTTTACCAAACTTAAAAAAGTAAACAGAACCAATTCGGTAGCACATTACGGTTTTGTATTATTTGCGTTACCAAAACAACCTCTTGCCACTTTATGGAGTCGTTAGTTGCATTTTTACATAAAAATGATTTATGACCCTGCACGGGAGATTTATTTCGCCATAAGTTTGAACGTTGATTTAAGTTCAAAATATATCAAAAGTAAAGTTAATTACGAAGTCTGCTTAGTTGTTTTTTTTTCATTGCTAAAGGTCACGTTTAAGTAATGTCGTAAATCTCATTAGTATAACCCTCTCAACGTTGACCACCAAGTTTGTTATCTTAAGACAAAATCATCAACGTCCTTTTTAATTTAATTGTGAAACTACTACAAACACTAGCTACACTAAGGCTGAAAAAATAACCAAAATTTGAAAAAAACCTGGGCAAACTACGCTTTCATCGTAATTCGTCGTAGAACGTTAAATCCCAAGTTAAAGTTAACGGAGTGTGAAAACCCTTACAGATTAGTGTGGGTTTAATTCCCAAATCCTACATTTCGTGTTTACCAGCAAAAAAAAACTAAAAACCGTTTGAGTTTTCGATTGTTTACAAGAAAAAAGTTTGCAACAAAACCAACAAACAGTGTATAGACATTGACATTGTATCATTCGGCAAATAATTTCACAGCTCGTTTGTTCAAATTCTTTGAAGATTTTCGTATTAATAATGTATTAAACCTGCATTCTTTAAGTTCTTCAAAACGACGGCATTTTTTTTCAATGGATATTGCGTTTCCGGAAAGTTATCAATACTGCCGGAAGAACACTTATAGAGAATTTTGTACAGTTGGCTCAGCTCTATTAGAATGAAAAGTTTCGAATAAAGAGACAAGTGTCAAGCATCTAATCTCATCCTTTGCTCTCCATTTCAAAGAATTTAATTATAGCGGCATCATTTGCCGTTTCAGTGAAAAGATTCTTGGCTATTGACATTGATATTGGTGGAAATGCCGCGAGCATGGCGTCACCACGGCCATGTGATGTATCTGCCTCTCGTAACAAAGACACCGCCTCTTCCACTGCAATGAACTAAACAAAAAGATTATAATTTCAACGTCAAAACTTTAAGCTGACAATGCCGGTTGTAAAATTTATTGTTGCTTTACGACCGTAATACTGTTTCCTTTTCCAAAATACTTTTCACTGATTGCAACCCCGTGTCTGGGGTTCTATTGTTTTGTTAAACTTACCGTTGATTGAAAGGAAGCCGACGACGATCCCTGTGCGGTCCTTACCTGAAACGCGACGAGGCTTTACGAAATAACAACCAATGAATATTCACGAGATTATCCTCCGCCAAGTCATTTATTTTTGAAATTCCTTTTTTTAATGTTTCAAATGCCATATTTAGCTGTAGGCCGTTCACAATCTCATCACAATGCTTAAATTTATATTTCTCAGTTACTCATTTTAAATCTTATTGAGTAACGCCACGAGGATTTGGGTTCTGGTGATTCATTGATGACTGCAATGGCACAGATTTTAATACCGCCGATTTTCCATATTGCAAATATCAATGACGGATTCTAGGAAAAAATTGCAAGCAAACCAAATTGACCACTATCACAAATTAAACTTTTACCTGTAGCTAATTGTTTACATAAATCCATAACACTCGTAAAAGCCAGGTCAGTGCTGACTGCTGAGGATGAATAAAAAGGTGAACAAAAAATTCATATAAGGCATTGTTATTGTCGACAGGATAACGTCTTAACACAAAACAGCACTTTTACTGTTGTGTAAGTAGCGAGCGGTGCCAGGACGGCTTACGGCGCGGCGTTGCGGCCGTCCGGCGCGGGCGCAGGGGCGGCGCCGACGCGGGGCGCGGGCGGGGGCGGACCTGTTCGGGCAACGGTGTCGCGGGCACCGCACGCACTGGCGCTCGCTCAGTCCTCTAGCAACGGCCAACGGTACCGAACGTGCGCCGCCAGCGCCAGCTGCGTCGCACCAAATAAACAAACGCCAGGAACCTACCCGTGCAGTGTGATACGATGCTAGCAAGTGTTGATCCGATCTGGACGGGGTGAACTTACAAACTTAGTGATAAAGACGTATTTAAGGATTGAGTGCAGTGATTAAAAAAGCTTCAAGATGCCGAAGATATTCCTCATTAAGAAGCGGATGCATGACCAGCAACTGGGGTTGCAGGAAGGTCAGGAGCTGCTCACGAGCAAGGCGGACACGCTCTGCCCGGGCTCTCCACTGGACGACGGGCCCATCGCGCTCCTCTCCAAAAAGGACAACGATTGCGCTGGTAAGTCTCCACAGCCCGATCCCGCCGCCCACAATGCGTCCATTCATCGCTTCGGACTGTCTGCGTGTAATCCGCTGCCTGTTCAATAATTCATTTCTTATTACATCTTGATTCCATTTCCTGGCTTCACTGTTGTTACTTTATCATATTTGACACTGACCTCATCTTTCTGCCTATTGTATTCAAATTATTTTACTGTCTCCATTGAAATGCTTTCTTGTGATTTCATACTAACCAATGTGACTCGCAATGGAATCTCAGCTATCAAAAAACAGGCTGTCTGTGTCTGTCGCTTTTTCAAAACTACCTGAGAGGACGGAATTAGCGCGATCCTAATCTACGGTATTGTCGTTTCACGTGGGATGCTTTGGTATTTAACTGATTGTGGGTTTTCAAGAATTCTTCGAAAGGTTCCTTTGGTTTAACATCTTCTTCTTTCGTCTACTCTATTGATAACCACTATGATGTCACAATATTTGGAGATCTTATGGCATACATTTCTCAGAATAACATTTTCTAAACCTGTCAAATTACGTACATTAAGGAAAGAGTCTTGTACTGTCGTGTTTTTTGCTGTTTTATTATACAGTTTCAATATATAAATTGACGTATGATCAACAGTCGCGCCTCCGCGTCGGTAACGGTCCAGGTAGCGTGATTCACTCTTAACTGTCACGTTATTTCGCATTTCAACGGCATGTTTATTCTCGATGACATGTTAAAATTCGAATCCATCGTTTGCACTCAATTTAGCACTATGGTGATCTGTTCGTTCGATGCTATTTTCGATGTCATTGAAATTACCTTCAGAACTAGAATAATAGTCACAACTTATTTAAAATTGTCGATGTTAAAGAGAACCCTTCCATTTCTTAGTACTCTTATGTCATCGATTACCTTCTTGAAGTTATACCTACTTTGTAACCAATAATAGAATTACCACTAGCTTTGGTTTAATATGATGAGCTGTTAAAAAGCTCTTTGATAAGATTTTTCTTATCTTTGAGTAGAATACTAATTACTACAAAGATAGAGCTTAGGCGATAAAGGGATAAAAGCTTTTAGTGTAAGCAATCCTTTAAATCGTTTGAAGTTACTTTACTTTTTTCATTACCATTACGTTATTTACCTACCTGTACTTCCTGCGTTCGTAGACAATTATTATTTTTCCTGAAAAAAGAATGTAATATAGGGTTGCATCATTTGTTTTAGTAACTTTGTTGAAATTTTACACTTGACTATTAAATATTAAGTATTGACCTTAACACGCTGAAATGTTTTAGTTCAACCCAGTATAGATAGTCTAAAAGTTGTGGTCACTTCAATGTCGAAAAAATCACAGCGCTTAAAGTCAACCCTAAAATATTCATTGACAATCATCAAACTCGTACGAGACAGGAATTGACCGGATGATGTCGGAGGTGTCAATGATTGCAGGACAATGGCGCTGCTTCCGGTGCACTCGCTTTGTATTTGGGTTAGTCACTATCCCTGCCATTTTAATCTAATTAACTTCATACACGTACGACAGTTTGTATTTATTGGTTAGGTGTTTAATAGGGTATTTCATACGTGCATCCAAAATTGACTCAGCCAGCCTAGTTCTACATCGTCCTCCATCTATAAGGAATTACGATTTGTAAAAAGTAGCCGGGATAGTTGCAAAAGACAAAGACAGGGTAAAATGGTGCGCTTTGGGGGAAGCCTAT
Organism: Pandemis corylana; assembly: GCA_949127965.1. NCBI lineage: Eukaryota > Metazoa > Arthropoda > Insecta > Lepidoptera > Tortricidae > Pandemis > Pandemis corylana. The sequence goes on along the minus strand of OX421855.1, from coordinate 6,376,602 downwards.
GCCCAGCAGTGGACTGCTATAGGCTGAAGATAGATTGATAATATTCGATTGGGAATAGTAAGGAACATAAGATACAAACGGCATCTATAATAAAGACAAAATGGCCAGTGAATATTTATCACACCATACTTATAGCCATAAAATATACTACACATTTTAATCGATAACGGAACTTTACATACATCGCGTCTAATAAAGTAGTATCACAATTTGTATATAAGCCTTACCATGACGTCTTAATGCAATTCAATTCCGATTCAATTTAGGTTCGCTCGCTATCAGATCCATGCTAAAAATGACAGCTAAAACCTGAACTGAGTCTGAATTGTATCGCATTAAGACATCATGGTAAGGTAAGCCCCCAGATTTAGTATGCTGGACATTATAAAGTTGTCATCGCTGTTCACTGAAAAGTATGTCACTGAAATTACTTAATATGATGACATTATCACCTATAGTATAATTATTTATAATAAAAGACATCTAAAACCATACACGTGTGAATGACGGCAAAAAACTGCATCTGCGTGGCATTATAAGCAGGCGACCTCAGTATTAAAGGGCGTAAAGGGGACGAAATTTATTTATCGTACAATTAAAGGTGATAAAGCACCTGTAACTTAAAGGGCGGTAAGAAGGGCACTGCAAGTACATAGGTAAGGGGGTCGGAATAAGGGGAGCTTTAAATTTAAAAACCTAATAGAACGAAGTCAAGATCGGGGTTATTAGAGGTCATCGGTGACTATTGTCGCTACTTTTGTTATAATAATAAGTTATTTGCATAAAAATCACAAGTTATACATAAAAAGGCATGTCTGACAAACCCATTATGCTTATTTGATGTATTTTCTTTAATGTTAAAGACGCAATCTTTCAAATTTACTCAGAAAAGTACAATGTATCGTAATTATGAATTAAAAGGATTGAATTGGCAAATGACCGATTTAAAAATTTAAATGTACTTTGGATATTGGAGTTACCAAATTCGTTCCGAAAATAGTACATGACGTCTGCACATTTCCCAAACAAATTTATACAGTTGGTATAGCTATTTTTATTTTTGGCTGCAAATTAATAAAACGACCTTGATGTTTAATGTGCGTAAACTATAATATCGTTTAACCAATTAACCGGTGTTAGTACAAAAGACTTCAACGGGTTACGGTACAAATAGAATCCGGAGGATCTCCTTGTTTTGTCCCGTAATGATTAACTAAAGTTTATTGTTATAGACCATGCTAAGCTTAAAGATCATCTCTTCTATATTTATAATCATAAGATTATGTTATAGTGGCCATTCGATTATAAAACGCTTTAATCCGCTTCCCAGCGTTTATGCCAGATTGAATTCAAGTACTGGTTATAATATAATATAACTTATAATTGCGACATTCCTTAATATTTTTGCAAGTAGCAGTTCAATAATATAATAAGGTACAATAAACAATGAAATGATTGCAATTTAATGGAGTTGTATCGATTAAATTTTAAATATCGGGTCCAGTATGATAAAATATTACAAATATCGATGCAGTTTTTAATGATGTCACGAGAAATAAATCTAACTGGTTATACCTTTGTTGCCATGCACATAACATAGGTAGGTATTCAATAAGGTCTTTCGGTACTTTAAATTCCATTCGCAATTTGATTTTAAATTCTACTTGATGAGGTCTAAAATTAAGAAGACTCTTGATTTACATTACGCTAATTTGGAAAGTGACTAGTTTTGGATGCATTTTGCGTATTTTGTGACCAAAAGCGCTTGGAATCCAAAGTTATAGACGTAACACTTTTATGTCCTATTATTATTAGTAGTCTCTGTAAAATGTGGCATTTGTGGCAAAATCGTTAGCGAAGGAACTCCTGCGTTGTGTTATGTTTTGAAGTAATTAGTAGAATCGATTACATAGTGAAGTAATAGTTAGAATAGTACGTAACATTTTAATAGCTTACATTATCTGATACCTAGCCTGTTTTAAAGCAAGCAAAGATACGTATAGTCAAACCATTCGAAAAGTACCCATTATTACATACGACAGACAAACAAACAAGTTCAACCGCAACATACCCTACTTCGTTTATTTGACAACAAACAATGCCACGACATGAAACTGAAATAAACGACGTTATAACAACTGGCAACATTTCTTATCGAAGCCATGTTGCTGGCCATTTACGAACAGTAAAAATCTGCATCTCCAAAAAAAAACAATTCCACCATGTGGCCGTCTGCGCTATTGTATCCTGCGCCCATTGTATTGCTACCTTTTTTATTTTTTACTTTTCCACGATTGCAGATTGACCAAAAAACGAACGCGTGTAGATCGAGCCCGGCGTAAAAAACCAAATTTAATTTAAGTCACAAACACTTTTCGATTCAAAAATAGCATGAAATTAACCGTCAATTCAGCAAGAACCTTTAGCCAACTGGTTTTGAGGAAGGCAACGTTGCTTCTTTTTCATGTTTTCGTATAATAATGGTTGGCAATTCTAAGTGATTTGCTCTCAATTAATTTTAATTACTTGCTCAAAACGGTGGGAAAGAGCCACAGATCCGGGGTACACGTCCAGCGGTATTTGAAGTACTCGTATAAAACTACGTTTTTTTTGCCAACTATAAATCTTCGCGTGTACTTAGCATGTTTGCGATACTTGTGTAAATTCTATTACGACATGATCACGTCGCACTTTTAGAGTTTAACTTTAAACTATGAGAAAAAACTCGATTGGTAGATTGACTTAACTTTTACAACAGGAAATTTGCTTTGAAGTGTCAACATCCGATCTTGGTTCACTCGCGTGGATTGCGTGCCAACGCCGTTTCGTTTTTGCAATGTAAAGTTCTGTATTCTAGGAACCCGTAGCGCATGCGCCGAGATGCGGGACGCACCCGCCCTTAATTACCTACCCAGCGAACAAACATCTGCTTATTACTGACCTGTCCTTTGAAAATTGCTAAAGTAATAACGTAAAAATGTAATGGAATTAAAAGAGCTATTAAAAGCTAAGTCACGTTCGCTACACTAAAGTCGTTACATACGGAAGCGTAGATCTTAAAAAAATCGCAAGACTTGATAGCAAGCATGACTTAAAATAATGGTCTGTAGACGTCACGACTCATAAATAATACTTAGCCATTATTTCATAATCTGCGCGCCATCTTCGGCCGAGTTGCTATAGCTCATCGATTAGCCAGTCTCAAAAGGTACAATGCTTGTTTCTTAAGTGCTCTAAAGTCACACAATCGCGTCCATCAACCGGAATAATCACCGTAGAAGTATCTTAATACAGTTGTCATTACTGACGTATTAACTATGGGGCAGTCTTGGCCAGGAGGGGCCTGTAGCCAATCGTTAATTTGCGGAAACAATAAAACACTACGTTCGCGTGATTGATATTTTAAAATCATCATCAACGCCGTACTCAACTCGTATTGATTTAACTTGATATACTAACATTAACGGGGTACGTTTAGATGTGTTTTACTTTACTGGCCCTATAAATACGCAGTCCAATCATAAAAGCCGAATACCCTGACAATAACTAAGCCGCCCATGGAAACTACTATAAATTTTGTAAGTGCGACTTGTAAACTATGATTGATTTTCCGTCGAAATCTCCTTCTACATGAAAACAACTTAATCATTGAACTAAACGTCATCTTAACGGCAATTTTTACGCAGATTAGTTGAACGTCAACAATTGAACATGACAAGGCACGTGTATGCAACAAAGCAATTCGGTAAACTGTTGAACGCGTGCGAATTATAATATTTATTATATTACGCTTAAAGTGAGACCAATCAACTATATTAATGAGAAGTTCTTAACAACTTTCGTATTAAGCCGTTGAGTTATCGGGCTTTAGTTTCGGAATACGTCGACTCTGGTAATGGTATCTCCGATTATTGATATTTGTCTTGGTGGCCGTAGCCTTTGTTATCGAATCCCATTAGGGACCACCAAACAACGACGTCTTATCTCCTCAAATGAACACTACTTAAACCAGCTTTCTTTTCGAAATTGTCTTCCCGGAAAACATTGCCCTCCTACCTACAGTATTGTTGAATTTAAATCAGACTCAATAAACTGCGAAATGTTAAATAAAATTAAATAAAATAGAACCGTGCATGCTTACACGTCTCGCGCTTAAGGTCATCCTCCGCCATTGTTGCGTCGTGCAGTAATAAAAGATAATCATTTCGTGTATTTTGGACAAATCTGGGTACCAACAGCAACCTTAAAAGAGACCGCCCATGGGTAAGTTTGAGGACGTCTGTAGTACGGCCAATTACGCTAGGACCTCGGGAAATCTCTTGACAATCTTTAGCAACATCCGGGTTGACCGCGGCTGCTCTTAGATATTTAAAAACTAGGTACTTACTAACCAACGTGTCATTGGAAGTAAGAATCATCCGGATTAGACGGGCTTTTTAAGGTAATCGTTGTTATTGTTACTCTACGTCCTAAAGCTTTTAAAGCTCTAATTATACATATTTTTAAGCTCTCATCCCAACCCTTTATCGCTCCTCATACCAAAAATTTAAATAACGGTAACGGTCTTAACGGATAAAGCCGTAATAAAATTCAAGTTTCCTCCATGGAGCGGCCGAGTGATCGAAAACAAGCTGTCGCGGAAGGCCTCCTAAAAGGCGGCGGGTTTTTTTCTATTGACTATCTGAATTACTCGGCGGCATTAGCCTTGAGCGTTCGCTAAACATATTTGGGTCATTAACCCTGGCCAAATCTGGTTGTGATTCACGTCGTGAACAAAATAATAATAAAGGTGTTGAACAGTTTTTGTGACCGTTCATTTAAAGAGACGTAGGTATTAGAATTAGAACCGGAGTTTTTTACCACGCAGAAGCTCTTGTAATTGCGCTTTGTAGGCGTCGCGGGCGTAGGCAGCGCGGACTCGACTCATGGCTGGCTAACGCATGCGTGAACGGTCTTTAAGCAATTTTGTTGCGAATTGAAAAGCCTTTTGTTCTTTCAATGTCAGACATTCGTGTTACCGCATAAATTATACTTAAGGAAACACACATAATTTTCCGCTGAGGCTCATACATGTAACTGTAAAAACGCCTCAACTAATGATATTATGTTGCTTACACAATATTCTTGCACAGGCAATTTCACATTATAGCGGTCTACCCGCCACGTGTGTGCCAACTACATCTGGTTAAAACAGTCTCCACATGTGACCGAGACCAAGATTAACAATTCACTACAAAAAATGTCCTTCGGATCGACCTTTTGAGTTTGGAGCGAGCCTCGACGGACGCGCTCCCAGCATACCGTGTGCTATCGGTACTTAACTTACGCTTACGCTTGGAAAAAAAGGCTTCAACGGAATTTTATGTACCGGCCGTCCGAAGCGGGTCTTCATAGCTGTTTTATGTTTTATTTAATGCGTTAAATGCTAACAGCGTCCGATAACCTCGACCGCAAGGACATGCTAGTCCGCCCGCCGCGACGGCTCGCGCTCCTCGCCGGGTCGGCGGGCTCGCTAGTTCAAACGAGTATACAGCCCGGGGCAAGTTTTATTGCCGGCCGGCTCTCTGATCATGCCATGCCCATCTATGTATAAATCGAATAAAAAATAACAATATCGTTTCTGAATCAGGACGTGACGTGAAGCCTATGGCAGAGTAGTCATTTTATTTAAGCGAGACAAAAACTATTTTGGTAAACAACCGTTGGACAATCGATCGTTCCCATATAAACGTGACAACCCTGAAGGTTTTGGTCAAGAGCGTCGGCTTTGTGTGCTGCATTTTAATTGTAACATTGCAGCCTTTCTGTGCGGACAGACAGATCATAATTAATCACTTCACGTAACGATTAGAATAACATTTTGTTAGTGATTAATGTCTAGATAATTACGAGGAACGCGAACACCTTAACTTCAATGTAATGTAATGGTATAAGCATTGGCATATGTTAAGGCTACAGTAATGTCTCAGTTGGCGGCCAAAGCCGGCCCGCGACGTACATAATGTCGAAATCATTGTTTAGTCAATTATTAATTCCATTTAATTGAGTAAGATAATAAATTCTTTGATGATGTTGTCTTACAATACAATTCCAATTAGCGTCAAACAAAAAAGTTGTTATGCATGAGCCTGTTGCTATGCGATTTTCGGAAAATTTTGCAAAGCTATTCAGAGCTCTGAATTAGTGCTAATTTATAGCGAATCTATATGGTTCTCTATTCGTCGAACGGACCGAGATGCACTAATTATTGCCGAAATTGTTGCGGAGAAGGCTGTCTTTAATGGCCAAATAATGAGTACTCCGCCAAGGTTGCTCTGTTCCTCGACAGGAAACAGCTCTGAATAGATATGGTCATGGTAATTACGAGGCCTTGACTTACCGTTTTGGAATAAAAACCGCACACCTTTTAAATAGATTAAAGGCATTTAAGAACGAATCGTACGCGTAACGTTATGCCATACTGAGAGCGATTAACAAAGAAGTTAGGAATTGTTGTGCTAATAACGACCTAAGATGGCGCGTGTCTTTACTGTCTTTATAGCAGAATGCAGGATGACGGCAATTTATCTTTGTTTACCGTATTATAATTACAAATAAAGATCCGTAAATAAAAATAAACTTAACTAATGAGTTGCTTTTTGTAACGGTATTAGACGTAAGCGTCTATCGCATTAGGATAAAATCGTTGCCTTAACTAAACTAATAATAAATCGGTATGACGTAGGAGTACGCGCGCAATGTCGCCACGCTTGTGACGCGAGCGCTGTGGTAACGGTGACGAACCGGGGACGAACAACTGTAACCGCCTCAGGGTTGCCAGTTTTTCCTAATATTCATGCAAAATTACCAAGTATTTCCAATCTGAAAAAAACGTTTATATTTGTTTTTTTTTTATTCATAAGGTGGCGCTAGGTACCAAATAGTGACTCTGTGACGCCATCGCCATCAGCCTAGCACGAGGCAAGCGAATTTGATGCATACAAATGTATGATATCTAACACACGTTGAATACGTAATGCGAAAGGAAGATGTAAAATATAAAAATATTTTTTACTTCTCATGCTTATAAAGTTCGTATTTATGTTGAAGTGGTTGCATAAAATGACTTTTTATGCTCTAGCAAATAAAGCAAAAATTCGTCTAAGGTCAAGACAATCGGGCGTCAACAAACACTAGAACGGTACAGAAAAAAAGTTTATCACTCTTTTTATAAAATATAGCTAGCTGTTCCCCGCGGCTTCGCCGCTGTTCTACTTTTTCAATTTTTTCCATAAAAACATTTCGTGAACCTTCAGTAACAAATGAAAAAAAGAATAAGTCAAATTGATCTATCCATTCTTGAGTATTGCGCTTACCAATATTTTTTTTTATTTTTATAGAATATCTTTAAATTTTAATCAAATGAACACAATTTTATTTTTTAACATTTAGTTAAGGTGAAAATCAATTTTTAATTCTTCAACACGTTTTTCTCTCGACTTAACTATGCACCATCGGATAAACGTCTCGGATAAAATGGCGCGTTATATAATAATATGCACTTGTTGTACAAACTACTGTACCTATTTGCAACATATGACCTTAACGTAACGGAACAAAACGCGTAAAATACCGCGCAATACACGCCCTTGATTGGCTAGACATAACGAAGCATTGTTCATGATAATCCCACAATTTAAATCAATTTTCTATTTATGCGACCAGAAGTCTCCTTGGGGTGTAATGTCATTTATTAGTCATGTCAGACTGCTGGTTAACATTCGTAGATTTCATGAAACTTAGGCTTTGTTTTTGTGGCAACACACTGGAATTAATTAGATGCGGATTAGATGTAATTGATAGCTTCAAAACTGAAACAACAAAACGCAAACAAAGTCAAACATTATAGAAATGAATAGACTAGTTTTTTCTGTAACAAAAGGAATTAACTCTTTATTCTTTAATATTTCTACGTTCAAGGCATGCCACCGGGCAGTGATTTAGGGCAACTTTTTTTATTTATAGTTTTATGGCAATTTGTTTTATAATTAGAGTAGTAGTGGCGTTCAAGGTAAATATAAAGTAGAGGGCATATTACAAAGAAATAATATACAAATTAACCATTTATCTATAACCAAAAAGTGTTAGCGATAATGATCGCCACGCCGCAAATACATATTTATCATATCAAGTTTGGTGGTAACGACTGAGTATTGTGGCCAGTAATGACCGGCAATTTACCATCTTTTTGCCTCCAGTTTGAAGGAACATTTTCTTAATAGAGTAGACATCTGTTACAAAAAAAAGAAAACTCCCGTCAATTTTTTTTAATTCATTGTGAACTTTAATCAATGTTACGTCATTTACTCGCAAATTTCAAACGTATATCCTGTGAAACAAATCAGACTGAATTGGCTTCAATACAATACAATACAATACAATAACTCTTTATTGAACACCACATATAACAACCAAATCAGAAAAAAGGTATACAGAATATTACAAGGTAACAATAGGCGGCCTTATCGCTACAGAGCGATCTCTACCAGGCAACCATAATGGACTGGAGAATAGAACAGATCTGAGCAGGTGGTGCAATTTAGAATATATATATTAATATACTAAGTACTGAAATACGTAATATTATTATACATGAAACACACATTTACAATAAATGGAGATATAAATAGACACATACACACATACCATAAAAAATATAACCAGCTACAAGATTCATGCACAAGATGACAGATAGTGCTCCTTCAACATAGATTTAAATATGGGTAACGATGCGCTTCAAAAAAGGTTTCACATTTATCTAACTCTGCGTACCTATAATGTCCCCATTTGTATCTTAAATCCTAAAAGGCTGATGTTCATAAACAAATACCGCATTCCTAGCCTTTTAAAGTGCATTTTATTTCAAACCAGTCACAACTCAGACAGGAGGTTTTTACTGTCAACCTAAGTATATTTGCATGTTGTTAGATGAATGCATACTTAGCATAGCAGTATTTATGCATATTACTTTATAAGCAGGGTTTTTTTAAACCCTTGGGACCTAAGATTACTTGTTTTTTAGTTATTTATCAATAACTAACTGCGCTCCTATACATACAGCAATGGGGCAACTTTCTTCGAAACTGCCTTATTCTGTCCTTTTTTAAATATGGCAACAATTCTGGAAGAAAGCCTAAGAGATCCTCGTTTGTTCATTTTCAACTCTTACTCGGCCCCGATTAATCAAAGAGCTGTACACATGGTCAAAAATGTGTTGTTGGTGGTACTTAAATAGTGACAGGTCAGTATCCTTTTTAAACAATACTCAACTTGTCCTGTTTTGTTGATCCACGGCCGTCATCTTTCAAAGAACCGATCATCCACTTGTTCGCAGTTGAAAGAACATTTAAAAAACCCAACATTTTTATGTTAAATATTTAAGCGCACATTTACGAGTCGCGAGACTCTAGACTTGCTATAAACCAAGCCTTGCCCAACAAAGCGTTCCTTTAGTAAGGAAGAATGATCGCGCAACAAAAATGGTACAGTATGAGTCCCTCCAACTCGGTCACGCCTCGATGCATAGACGCATACAATTACGGGCTACGCACAAAAAATAGTCCCAACAATGCAGGCTTCGTCCTTGATTCAACAAAAGCCGAGAAAGGGCAAGGGAACTCGTTTAAGCCAACCTTGGGACTTTCACTGGCTACCTACGACCATATTTCGCTACACAAATCTTTTTTATAATCATGTTTAGCTTCATTAACACTTGTTACTCTTCATATTCGTTGCCAATAATCACTTTTGCTATTATTTAATTGACATTGAAATATATGCAGGTTTCATTAAAATACGATGATTTTGGACTACCTGGACAAAGTTAATTTATATTTTGATGTTCGATTTTACTTTACAATATAGGGCATCTGTTTTTTGAGCGCATGTAATATGAGATATATTATACTTATGTAGATCGTCACACATGCACAAAATATAAAATGTATGACAGGAAGTAGCGACATCACCTGAATGGCCAACGCCAGCGTCAATTTTTAACAGATTTGGGTCGAGATTGGATTTGTCACTGGCGCGCCAATTACAATATTGTGATACACACACACACAAACAACTACAGTGCGGTGGGTGTGTATGCGGAGGCGAATGTTACCGTTATGGAGGCACATACCAGTGACGTCAACGAGGCCTCATGCCTTTAACGCCACATGCATACTCACTAATATTCGTGTACGAACATAAACTTGACATCAATCATTTGTTTTCGATTCTAAGTAAAATGTAATGGTCGTCATTATAACAAGTTTTTTTTTTTCATTTCAGATCGTGATGTTTTTGGGGAAAGAAGTACACTCGAGCGCGGCAAAAAAGAACCTCGAAAATTCGTATCATCTATACTTGGTGGTGACATCCCATATGGAAGCCATAGAAGTCACGTTCTCACACAAGCAGAAAGAAAACAGTATTCCCCTGTTGTCGTCGAAGAAAAGAAAAAAGATGACAAACCGTTAATCAAAGAAGAAAAGGATCCATTGGAATGCCAATACGTTGTTCTTCCTTCCAGAAGCTCACCGTCTCCTGAAACTTCTCCATCTCCCGGTATTGATAACAATGTTACATGTCAAAAAGTATCAGTCATTCAAAGAACACCATCTCAATCACAATTCCGTGATGGCAAAAAAGATTTGGCTGACGTTACTATTCCCACGACACTCCCTACAACAGAACCAGAACAAGATCAGCCCATCGATTATGCTATCGCGAAAAAGCGCGGTGAAACTGAAGACGAAGAGACTGAAAAGAAAATTAGAGAACAAAGACGAACTAGTAGTTCCAAAATAGCTAATGGAATACTGGCAAGGCCAACATTAATTCTAAGAAATCGTCCAGCCAATAAACTTCCGGGAATCATCAGTGCTGCCGCGGGCCATGGCCGGTCCACAGGCGGTGGGGGATCTAACGGCGGTTCTCAAAACAGTGGTGGTTCAACTAATTTCGGCTCAGGTGGTGGCAGTACAGCGCCTTCTTCGGGGGGTGGTGGTGCCATCGGAGGTGGCTCAGGAAGCGGAGGCAATGGCCGCGATGGACGATCTAACTATGGACCCAACAGTCCACCCACTGGCAGCCTCCCACCATTTTACGAAACGCTCGGGCCATCTACGAAAAGCGGACAAAATTCTTACAATGCTAATGGAACCTTCTCAAATGAATTCAACATGATAAACGGTTTTAATATGGACTGCGAGAGTAATGAAAATACAACAAATTTTCCTGAACAAAGCAAACAGTATTCATTAATGCAAAACGCAAATTACGGACTAGCTTTAAAAGATGAAGAAATCGACTATGAAAACAAGATGGAAAACTTGGGTGGAATTGGAAACTATAACAATAATTTTGATGATTCTATGGTTGTAGATATGGGAGTTGACTTCACTAACACGTTAACATTCCCCGGCTCAAATGAAGGAATTTTAGGTCACTTATCGGACTCTACGGAAGATTTCGAAAACTTGTTAAATACTCATGTAGAATCGATCACAGACTCTGACTTACGAGAATCTTCATCGATTTCTCCGGATTCCGTACACAATCCCGTAGACATAGAATCGCTAAATGAACAAGTTGCTTTAAGTAGACAGTATTATTCGGCATTCGCCAATCAAGAACCAGGTTCATCGTATAGCTTCGCTAAAGATCGTCCAGATTTACTGATGCAGTTAAACCCTGCGCTTCTTCAGCACGGTGAAGGACAAATGCAGCAACTGCAGATACACGTTCAACTACAACAAAGACAGCAGATCATGTCGCCGGGCTTCCCGTTCACTAGTCACCCACTGGAGTTGGACTCCCCCACAGGCGTGTCGCTGCCATCTCCTGGCGGGAACAACTCTCTGGACAGCAGTAGCCTCGTTGAAAGCTCCGCCCTCAGCCCTGCCGCTGCTGTAAGTCTCAAGAAAGGCTCTGGCGCCGATACCAAAGTTCAAATCTTGCAACACAGGGTAAGCATTACTTGATTTTAAGGCGAAGCTTTGATTCGTTTCTCTCCTTCAATGTCGTTCTTATAATTGAAATAAAAAGACGACATCGAAGTTTGATGATGAAAACCATTGTTTTATAACGCTGAGCCTGAATCAACTTATGCTAACTTTAGTATTGCCTTTTTTATAATATATGAACAGCTACTGTTGATTTAGCTCAGCCTTGTATTGAATGAGATAAAAGTTCCTCTTAACTTCTATAATGCCTACCAAGTATTGTTTAGTTTGCAATTTATTTAGCAGCTGTACTTATAAGAATAAAACAGTAACAGTTCTTTTTGCGTTTATTCCAGTTAGGACTGCCGTCAGAACTTCCTTTAGAGTTCATTAACGGTGGGCACGGCGTGAAGAATCCACTGGCCACCGAAGCTAACGCCAGGCAGAGGGAAGAAGAGAAGAACAAACAAGTATTAGTCAGCGAGGACGACCCGACGAAATTCGTTTGCAGAGTTTGCTCGAAGAACTTCAGCTTACAGAGGCTTTTGAACCGACATATGAAATGCCACTCTGACGTCAAGAGATACCTTTGCACGTTCTGCGGAAAAGGCTTCAATGACACGTTTGACCTGAAGCGTCACACGAGGACGCATACCGGAGTCAGACCGTACAAATGTAACCTCTGCGAGAAATCATTTACCCAAAGATGTTCACTAGAATCTCACTGCCTGAAGGTTCATGGAGTCCAACACACATATGCGTACAAGGAACGAAGAACAAAGGTGTGTATTCAAATATAATTCGAAAAAGATTTTGTTAAAAATTTCAATTTCTTTACAAGCTTTTCTTTGACTCTATTTGCATTGTTATTCATTCTACATAATATTGTGTATTCCATACTTTCTAGCCAATTCAATCACTCAAAATGGGTCAAATTTATGTTCCAAGATTGGACCTTAACAAGCATACAAAAAACATTGTTAGTTATAAAACCCTTTCTATTTATCATAAGCTTGTTATGCTAGTCAGTCTGAATATTCCTGTATATACGAAGAACATTTTAAAATTATGAAGGCATAATAATTCGATAGCTCCTACTCCTAGCGCCGAGTAAATAATTTGTTATTTAAATATATCGTTTGTGTATTACAGATGTACGTTTGCGAGGAATGCGGCCACACCACTTCGGAGCCCGAGGAGCACTACATGCACCTCAAGAAGCAGCACCCCTACTCGCCGGCTCTGCTCAAGTTCTATGACAAAAGGCACTTTAAGTTCACGAATGCTACTTTCGCCAACCAACTCTTAGGACAGCTTCCAATGCCAGTCCACAATTAAAAACACGTGCTAAAACACGTTTATCACAAATAACATCTTATTATTACGCCTGTAGCAAAGGGTATTTAAAATCAGCGTGTTCCAATATAACTATATCATTCGAGTTATCTTTACGACTGAAAGGTATCTGTCCTGATGTAATGAAATAATCCGTCCCTTTTTAGCTAAATTCAATTTCCCTTTCTTTCTTTACGATTGACTTTCCAGATTTCGTTTAGCTCAATTGACTTTTTTGTGTGTGAAAGGACAACATACATGCAGACGGGTCGCCTGATGGGAAGCAGTCTCCGTCGCATATAGGGACTGCACTCCAGGAGACCACCGATGCGTTGCCGAGCGTGTTGTTCTTACCTCTCTTTTAATCTTATTTTTAAATTTGAAAATTACCCCTAAGAGTACAATACTACTTAATCATGGTCGTCTTCCAAACATTCCGCATTTTTACTCCAGCGTTTACTATATTCTTACTTCCGGGAAACGAAATTCAAATTCTGTTCCCATAAAAATACCTTAATTTTTTAACAGTCAGTGTGAACGCCACTAGCCCAGGCATGACTGCAATTAAAAAATTTAAGTATCGGGTATTATGTGCAATCTTTGGTGATGGTACGGGATTAGGTTAAGTTTACCTGTAATTTAGTCTAAATCGTAGTTTAACTCTAGACTTTACGAATTTTATATGAAAAATTGTTTTGTGTGTTTCATTTCAAATCAGCCATGATGAGTTTAAGGGAGGATATTGTATGGTGCTAGATGCAGATGAGGCGCTGGCTTGAAATGAAGCGAGTATGGATTGGATGACATTTCTTGTCCGATTCATGGGTAAAATCGAAGCCGCAAGGCTTGCGATGAAAATAATTCCACAATAGGGAATCTCTTTCCTTGTTTTAGTGATACTAGCTTCTAATTGTCTTTGAAAACATTAACACAAATTATGTCACAAGTTTTATGAGTATGCAAGTACCTATGAAGTGTTATGTTTGTTCTTTGTACTTATAATAGATAGACGTCGAAATTTTGATTCGATAGTGACTCTTTAGGAGCACACTACGTCGTACCAAGTATAATTGCATTTCTAGAAAATATTTATGTTATTTAAATTAAAATTATTGATTGGTTACAGTTTGTGCTGTGAGTGTGTTTGAGAGAGAATTTATCTATTGTGATTGTGTAACTGAGTTATTTAATGTGTCGATTGTTATATTGCTAAGGTTAGGTCGTTATATCGAGGACTCGAAGAAGCGCTTCCGACTTATAGAATACGTGCTCAATTGATACATGATTGCGCTTTCACAGCGAAGCTTGTGGGACCATTGTAAATATGTCTAAATTTATAAATATTAGTTACAAAATTTAAATCGTAATGACGTACTTAATTTCGTAGTACCTACTTAGCGTTTATGAGATTTTTAAATGATAATGAAATTCATAGTATTTTGAACGATTTTGTAGGTTTTGATAGATCTGAAGTTTGAAATTGGCTTATCAATAAATGATGAATGCATGATTGTGATAGCGCAATGCCTCGGTTATACTTGTCTGTTGCATTTACTAGCATTTTTAATCCATCGTCAATTTGTGGTTTCTTATTAAAGGAACTTACTCTTTGTTACTCTATATTGATAAGCAATATATAAAGATTAAAATATCTACTTTTTGTTTTTCTTTATTCCTTTCTGAATACTGTCCAAGTCAACTGAAGTATTATAAATCAACAAAGTAATGTATACCGATTGGCACTCCCGTAAAAAAATAAACTACAATCCGTCGTTATACATGTAACAATATATCTATTAAGTACTCTATTTATGCACATAAAAGACGTGCGTCCTATAGACGACTTTATGTATATGCACTAATCAGCAAAATCGGTAGAACAGCGGGCCCGAGGAACCATTTACATTATGCGTCAAATTCATCTTTCATGTTCATCTACTTGCCAATAGATGGCGCTGCACATCCAAACCTAATACTCTGAAATTCATTTAGTGCCGTGCCGCATACACGTTTTGATATTTTTTGTTTCATGGGATGTATATACAATAATACATATACCTATACAATGCAGTGCCTGGACGATCGAACGTTTCTCGGCTTTCCTCAAAAGATGGCACCACTCGTCACACAGTCATGTCTATCTAAAATGCGTTGCCCGATATAGGATTTAGCTAGTGATTTTTCACCCCCGAAAACCCCTGCAGCAACTTTCATAAAAAAAAATATGAAAATCTAACTGCATACATACACACACATACAAAAATAACGTCTTTATCCCTTACGGGTAGACAGACCCAAGGGTAACAAGCCCCAAAGGCCACGCTTAGCAGATTGTGGGCGCATAGGTGGAAGTGGAAAGGGGAATCAAAACAGTGATGGGTTGCTAGCTGCATCGCCTATAACATGATAACTACCTCCCTAAGATTTCGCCCATTCCCTCGAAGGGTTTTACCATCTGCGCGGGAAGAGAAGCAGCGGGTAGGTACATTCTGTTTTTTCTTAGCTCCCAGACCAGCATGGAAGTAATAATAAACTGATTGTCAAAAAGTTCGAGTTTTTATTTAGCCGTGGTAGCCTAGTGGTTTGACCTAGGGCCTCTCAAGCAGAGTATTGTAGGTTCGAACCCGGGAAGTGCCATTGCGTGGAATCCCATTCGAAATTTATCATGAGCAAGGAGAACATCGTGTGTGGAAAGTGCGTGCGAGTGCCAAACCGCGCTGGGAACTACAGCCAAAGTCCTCTCATAACAAGAGGAGGCCTGTGGCCTCACTTAGTTATTCCAACTAATAAGAAGCTAGCGAAGATTGTAACAATGATTTTTGTACTTTGATAACTACTTCTAGAACAAAAAAATATCTAAAACATATTTTTTATTTAGCTAATGGAAGTGTGCACAAGTGTTAGATTCTTAAGGCCGGGTATTCCTGCGAAAGTAGGCATTTGGCGCTGTCAAGACCGCGCGTCAAATACATCGCGCGGGCTCAGCGGCTGTGAACTCTCATGACCCGGCAGCGTCACAGTAAAGAAATAAAACTTTATTTTGACTTTTGTAACGCATTTATTATGATCAATTTTTAGTAACTACCTAATTAATATGAATTTGAATAAATAGGTAATAAAAGAATAATTAATAGTCAAACTTACAGTAGAATGCATTATAATTAAAACCGCAGAATTACAAAAACCCTGAAAAATCCTTATTTAATTAGATATTTTGTTACTATGGGCCTCAAATGCCTGAAATAATTGGTAGGTACATTATTATTTATCTATGAAACAACCAATATTGAACTAAAGAAACATGTGTCTCAATACATACCTAGGGTGCTTTGGGGTAATTGCGAAATTGGGTATATTCCGAAAGTTTATAATAAATACCAAACGCCGCGATATTCTCCTACTGGCTACATTGCTTTAGACACCATTGTTATCGGTTTTGATGCTCCAATCGCCGTTCGTCGCTGCTAGCGTGAGTGTGAGCAACGTGCCATCTCGACAGACAAGTGGTTTTCGCGCCTTTTTGGGTGATTCGCAATAACCCCAACACTCTTTTCTCGGAACCCAGGTAAGTTACTAAAATAATTGTTTTTTAGTATTATAGATTGTCGTTTTTTACTAATGATTGCAGGGAACACGAAGTCCGAGTGATGTTTTTATTTAGTTTCGGAAATACCCCTCTGGGGTTATTACGATATACATATAACCCAATCTAATATTTTCATAGAAATGGCCAGTGGTTCTCAAACTAGGTATTTAGGACAAAGAAATATTAAAATATGTCAGGTCCATATTTTCTTGCAATATTCATTCTTAAGGTGTTATAATGACAATTCAAATTTTCTTCTATGCACTGTGTTAAAATCGTCGGTATTCTCATTCATTCTTTCAACTTAATCCATCCATCCATACGTAATAGTAGGGCATTTCACATTAAGGTCACTTAGGCGAATGCTAAATTTAGTGTATAATATTGTACCAAATTAATCACCAGCGCCTTCTTTTTCAGAGTCATTGTGCCTCAAATGTATGTCAGAAAAAGAATAAAAATATAAACGTCTCAAGATTTGGCTACAGCCGTGGTTCTATTACGTTTAAGTTTTTTGTAAAACATTAAAGTTATTTCTCAGTTAAATGAGATTTTTTACAACTTTAAATAATACATATCTGTATGAAATGTTGAGAATCACTTCCTTGTACCGGGGTAAATCCGAAGTAATCTATCCGAAATGACCATAAAAGCGAAACTATTACAAAGTTACAAATATTACAGTAAGGGGCAATTACAAATGAAAAATAATTATAAACCATCAGTTTATAAGTAGTAAGGTCTACTTTTCAACTATTTCGGAATTACCCGGCCATATCTCGTATTTCCCCCAAATGTTCGAAAACGGGACACATTACAATAAATATGCATAAACAACACACAACAGCGTATTTCTGTGTGTAATGTCTACTAACCATAAGTATTTTCAAGAGTTACGAAAATAAAGGCAGCAAAATTGATGTCGTATACTCAACTTGTAAAAATTTCTATCGTAATTACCCCAATGCACCTTATTTAGTTCATTACGGTGAAACTAAAGCACACACGTACGCATAACAATAATTCGAATAACAAACTTAAGAGTACCTACATAAGTTGCGCGCAAAACTAGATCTAGGGTTTGTCTTCGTCATCTACACCCTGTATAAATATAACACAAATAGATAGAAATTAGCATGATCTCTTAAACAAATCGAGTAAGGTGCATTGGGGTAATTACGATAGAAATTTTGACGAGTTTAGTACACGACATCATTTCAGTGAAAAAATCATTCTATTTTTAAATTTTCTGCCTTTATTTTCGTAACTTGAAAATTGGTGAACAAAAAAAATACGCTCTTGTTTCTTTTTTATGCATATTTATTGTCATGTCTCCCGTTTTTGGACATTTGGGGGAAATACGAAATATGGCCGGGTAATTCCGAAATAGTTGAAAAGTAGACATTACTACTTATAAACTGATGGTTTATACTTATTTTTCATTTTGTAATTACCCCAAAGCACCCTATATCGTTTCAGTCTTCGTCATCGCGTTAAATATACCTACCCGGTATATTTGGGTTGTTTATTACAGCGGCAATGTCCTTGTCTGTTTCTTGAGGTTGCCCCAGTGACCTACACTAAAAAGTAAATGGAGTAATTGTATTTACTTACATAGTTACTTTACGTTTTCAAACGGCAGGCAGAGGTACCGATAGAGACAAAATATGCATTATCAAAAATCGTAGCGATCTTCAGTTGTTATACTGTTATTTTTATACTATGGCACTATGACCGTAATTTTAAGCATAATATTTTTATAAATTATCTACCAATCAGAAATGGAGATAAAATGAAATATAATTTAACTTATTCAATTTCGATATGTTGTCGACAAAATTATATTAATATTTACTTCGTCACATAATCTTTGGAGTGCATTCTTTTTATTTGTTATTTTTATAGCTTTGCACGACTTTTTTCGTTTGCGTTGTTTATTGCCCATCATAAATAACTTTCAACAATTATATAAATTCGTCAAAAACTGCGTCTTTGGTGCACGAAACTGTCGCGGATAAAACTGACACAGGTCCGTCGTCCGCAAGCGCCAGCGCGCGACTGATCGGGCTTGCCGAGCCTCCGCGCTCGCACATTTTGTAGGTATTTGGACATAGTAATTAAGATAATCATTTTATCTGTTCAAACTCTGCGAATTTGTCTACAAATATGTAATGGCTTTAGTTTAGTACAAAATTTTAATTAAAAATGTCAATAGTTTAGTCATAATATTGAAAATGCTTTACGAAAAGAGGTAACTTTGGATTTTTTTTCTATCGAGTCAAGTTCATTAGATCGTGTAACTGAATGCGACTTTGTCTATACTATATCCTTAAGTAATACATATATTTTTTTCAGATTTTTAAACCCTATTTTCTACGTCTGAGATGGTTTTTAAAAACTCTAAAACGCGGCCTCTGTTGGACTACCTAGCCTTAACAATGAAAAGACAATAAATTATGATTTAAACACGGTGTTTTGTTTTTTTTGCCCAATTGTTAATATTAAGAATTCTTTGACCGTTGATTAAGTGCCACGTGTATTTTAAATGTTTGCTTAGGTTCATGGTTTTTCTGTAGATGCTTATTTCTGTATTTACGTCGAGTACCTAAAAGATAAGTATTGAGTTATCACGAATTATAAAATAAATATACGGCATGTTAAATTTCTAAAGTGGCACAAACGTAAATTAAATAAAAAATATAAACTAATCTACTGAATGATTCAGTACCTACCTACACTAGGGATTAATTATTATGTCATTTTTTAAGGAATTTCAAGTAGTAACTTGGTCAATTTGTGACATATTGTTGTAATTATCTGATAACGAAATGAAACAATATAGCTCCTTGGGGCACGATTATAGGCCTTTTTGTGGATAATTGTGCAAGTCATGGTCGTTCTACACTATAAATACCTACATGGGCCCAGACCACTGTTAATATTTTACTGCAAGTGCGTGATAAATATTTAAAACATGGATCTAAATATAAAAACTCGTCTTTTAAATGAGTATGTACAAAAAATTAAATTATTTTACATGCCAATACTCAAGTTTGGCGCTTTTAACAGATTTGACATCAAAGATAACCAAATTGTCAGCATATCCAAGTTATCACTAGTCTATTCAATCATAACAATACTAATCGTTGATATTTGTGCATACTTCTTGATACTACAAACCTCTATAAATAACAAATATCTAATATTACCGGAATATATATCATTAATAGAGTTTTCGATTCTTAATAACACAATGCTTCTGAACATCAACTTTGCCAACCGCCATTCCGGAGCCGAACTTGTAAAAAACTTCATTGAGATCGACACATTTTTGGGAATCGATCAAACAAAATTTATGAGAAGTATTTTGTCTAAGGACGTTATGATATGGTGTAGCTTCCTGGCATTTTTTGAAGTATCTTTGGTATTCGTACTGATTTTAACATTTAGATTGCCGATATCAGTTTATATAATTGGGGCCATGTACTTCTTTCTAATTTTATGTATGAGCTATGACCATGTATTTCACTTATTCTCCTATAAATTTCTGTGTATGAGAGTACATTTCTTGAATATAGCACTAGTCAAAACGGCTAAATTGTACAAGGAATACTTAACAGACCAACTGCTGGTGTATCCTTTATTTTGGAAAAGAGAATACGATGACTTCGTGAATTCACATTTGGGTTTGGATCCGACATATTTCACAGATGCCTTCAAAATGATATTTGACCAGATACAACGGATAACTAATTGCTATAGGTTTTTGGTGCGTATCTAATATAAACCAGTGAAGAGATTCAAAACTTTCTGACCTCTCTTACTATTATTAATTATTCAACACTAAGGCACTGTACAAACTTTTTGAATTTATTATAAGAAAAAAAACACAAGGTCGAACATAGAACCTCCTCTCTTTTGTAGACAGTTAATAAGATTCAATCATAGCACTTGTTCAATAGTAAGCCCTTTACTCTACTTTCATGACAAACCTACCTGGTTGTAACAGACTATTAATTGATTAATATTTCAGATATTTTGCTGCTTGGTATCACTAGTCCTAGGAACTTTTCTGGCTGTTCAGTCTATCATAATATTTATTAAAAATCCGGTAAGTTCAAATTTCTTAGATAGGCACTTAAATTACTATTAAATTATGTTTTTATAAAGATTACGCATGTCTTTATCCACTGAGAATTTGATCTAATGCAAAAAAATGCGTTTTTTTATGTGTGAACCTTGCAAGCTTATTCATTATTTAACATTTTGTGGTATTTTTGTTTTGCTTCACGTGGAATTTTTGACTACTAACCTCGTTTGATGTCAATTTATTCCGTAATGGAAATGAGAAATGATATGCTCATATTCATTTTTTGAAAAAATGACTTTCTGCCAAGTTTCTTGCGGCGCATTCTTCTTGGCAATGATGGTCTTTCCGAATGTGCTGGTAGTTTCAAAAAGACATGTAAAAGAGCCCCTGGCGGCCAATTTGCAAAAATAAATTTTCATTTTCATTTTCATTTTCATATATTCCATGAATACGAAATTGCGATTGTTCTTTATAATGAATGTGGTATTTTTAAATATTTACACTGAGCCGTAGCTACACCTATATACCTATAGCTAAATTGTAACAATTGTTAAAGTTGATCGCAGTTTAAATTGAAACGCCGTAGTCTACGACCACGCCTCATAAGTACCTAGCGGTATCACAAATACATTCACATACATGATGAAAATTGACTACATATTGAGGCTTATTATCAGAATAACCGTTACAATGTATTTTTTCATGTTAGTTACATCGCTTAATTTTGTTTTATTATAAATGAAAATCATTAAATGTTTGTAGCACCTGTTAAGTCGTCATTTCTTTGTCTAGAGTGTACCAAGTAAACAGAAGATACTCCATAATTTTTAAATATTATCTGTACACTTATTATTACAGATGGTGAATAGACAAATGATTATAATACTCGTTCTAGCAAAAACTGAACCATTTTTCTGCAATGTTAATAATATGTTCATTTCAATGCGTACTCTTGCTATTTTTCTTTTAACCGCTATCAGTGCCATAAATGGAACGTGAGACCCTTCTGAGTCCGATTTTGATCACTATTTCACTGTATGCTTAGCTCTTTTTATAGGTCACTAGCGACCCGCCCCGGCTTCGCACGGTATATTATGCATGTATTATACGTATAAATAAACCTTCCTCTTGAATCACTCTATATATTAAAAAAACCGCATCAAAATCCGTTGCGTAGTTTTAAAGATCTAAGCATACATAGGGACGGATAGACAGGAAAGCGACTTTGTTTTATACTATGTAGTGAAGTGATGATTGGCGGTTAAAATTAATAAAAGATTTAGTAACCAATATAGCCTGTAATTTCGTTATTAAAGGATGTTCCCGTGATAAGAACGTTTGCCCTAACGGGATGGTTCTTCGTAAGCTGGATAATATTCATCGGAATAACGCAGCAAACCGAAAAGTTTCACGTTCAAATACAACGCACCAAACTTATATGCACTTACATACAATTGAAACCAAATTACACCGGTAAGAGTTTAGGTTAAGTACTGTAGGTTTCAACACTGACATTCCTGAAGTTAATATTTTAGTTACTCTATTTAAAGCAGTCCACTTACGAGTATAACAGATTTTTATATTTTCAGATGCAATATACGAGTTATCGAGGGGAATTCTAGATATTCTGAGCGTCAACGATTACAGATATTCCATCTATGATCTTTTTTATTTCAACGGTAGATTGTTAATCTCGATTGCGAGCTCGGTTTTCATCTACATAATTATGCAACTACAGATCGCTTTTCCTAAACGGAATTACCACAACAATGAAAATGCTTTGCTTACTAATTTTAAGAATGAATAAACTGTTGTAAAATATGTATAATTGACTTTTCAATAAACGACTGTCTTTTGTTATTTTAAGCTTTTACTTTTCGTTTACTAAAATATGTTGAAAAATGTAAACCTGTCTGGTTAATTCACCGGACAGCAAGTTTCCATTTTTAGCGCAGCTGTTGGGATAACAAACAACGAAATAAATAGTTAGGAGATCCATGTACATTTAAGTGTTATTGGTCCATGAAAGACAGGAGTAGATACCTACAATTGGATCTGACATTAGGCGGACTTCTCCTAAAATTGCCAGCAATCCTTCATGCAGGACCCAAGCCCACGCCGAGTTCTTTTCGTGGTGGTACTAGAAAATAGACTGGTAATGATATCCATAAAAAGTACGACCCAGATATGAGGGATGTGGCGTAAATAATTACGCTGACACTAGCTCTTCCTTTTCTGAAAGATACGAAACTGCTCTTTAAAATAGCCCTTCCCCATTAACCTTTAATTTGAAGTGAAATTTTTTTTAGTATTTTATTTAGATTACAGACCCTATTTAGCTCTTTCTTCTCATCAAAGTGCCTAAAATTGGTTAGTTTATCAGGATTGTTTCATCATGTGTCTTAGGACAAGCATTGAACTAAGGGTTCTGAGGATAAACAGTAGTACAGATGAAATATCGATTTAATACGATTTTGTGATTGCCTAAGCACTTTTAGAGTACACTTTTCGGGTGGCAACACTAGAATATAGACTTCTATTACCTTCAATTTCCTGGCATGAACATGAACATGTGTAATATAATTAACAGTGAATCAGTTAAAACCGTTTTTATATTTTTTATAAATCTATTTTTACACCTACTTTGCAAGTAAGCTTCAATTAATTACGGAGGAGTTCGTTAACGAAAAATTATTTCTAGCTTAGTAAATATTTATCAAATTATGGTTCAGAAGATACAAAATGACATACTTTTGCGAAACTGCGATATCACCTGTCTGTCCATATGTATGCTTAGATCTTTAAAGCTACGCAACAGATTATAATGCGGTTTTTTAATAGATAGAGCGTTTCGAGAACAAGGTTTATATGTATAATACGCAGACGAAGTCGCGGGTAGAAGCTAGTAAATTAATAAGACCTAAAAACAAAAAAAAACATATTTATAATTTGATTCACATCCCTGGAGAAACATTATAACATCGTTTAATAGAATCTAAATTTAATGGCATTTTGTATAGTGTACAATTTCCCTCGTGTATGATCAAATTAGATACACTGATAGCCATTATATCGCTATAAATATATGGTTCCATCCACAAACAGTAGCATTACAAATAAAAGTTCAGGTAAAAATATGGCTCCAACTACTAAATCACATCTGGTAAAAGAGTACATAAAGAAACTGAAGTGGTTTTACATGCCGCTTCTTAAACCTGGCGCAAGTAATCGATTTGATATCAGAGATGGAAAAATCGTCAGCATAACAAAGTCGTCAATAATCTATTCAATTATAGTAATCCTGATGATGGATTATTGTGGATACGTTATAATACGAGAAACTGTTGTGATCGACAATTTTCTAATATGGCCCGAATACGTTACAATCATTTTATTTATGATCTTATACAACGCAATAGTGCTGAACATAAATTTCGCAAATCGCCATTCCGGAGCTGAACTTGTTAGAAAATTTATTGAGATCGATAATTTTTTGGGAATTGAAGAAACCAAATTTATAAGAAACATTTCGTATAAAGATTTTTTAATTTGGTGTAGCTTTATAGCATTTTTTTATGTTTCTCTGTTACTCATGGTGGTGTTAATATTTCGTTGTCCGAAATACGTCTTCATCATTTTCGGTGTTTTCTTCTGCCTCTTATTTTGTATGGGTTACGACTACATATTTCAACTAGTCTCTTTCAAATTTCTGTGCATGAGGGTCCATTACATAAACATTGCATTGATGAAAACTGCAAATTTGTACGAGGAATATTTAATAGACCAACTGCTAGTGCATCCATTTCTTTGGAAAAAGGGATACAATGACTTCGTGGGTCCACGAGTGAGTTCGGATTTGAAATATTTCACTGCGGGTCTCAACATGATATTCGACCAGTTGCAACTGTTAACGAAGTGCTTTAGGTTTTTGGTATGTATCTTATATGTATAATCAGCTTATACTAACAGTTATCAGTTATTTATTGATATATGATTTTTCACACAAACAAACAAACAAACATGCAAATATCAATGAAGTTATGTGGGAAGCATATTCTTAAATTGCCTACAAACTAAGAAACAACGTCATTTACATACTCCTGAACTGAATAACAAGACTAAAGTAGTTGATAAAAATATTCTTTGCAGTTTTCAATTAGTTAATGCTGTCCAGTTTTAGAATCACTGCCGTATTTTTTCATTATCGTGGGTGTCATCCCAAACATATTTAGAGATAAATATATTTTTATGTAATTTTCATTAAGCAAATTGAAGGGAAATCATCTATGTATAGTTTTATTTGTATTATTATAGGTACATGCTACAAACAGTAGGTTTTATTTATGTTTAAAATATCGATGTTCCAGGTATTAGGCTGCACAACGACACTGATTATTGATACGTTTCTGACTGTTCAAACTGTCATTATATCCATAAAAGATCCGGTACGAAGGACATTTCATTACTTTTTATTTTAATAAATTATATTTTGTAAAATGCCATTTGTTATTATGTTGAAGCCACGCTTAAGCTGTTGCCAAAATGTCCTAAATTGACTGTATTTTTTACAGGAATTTCCAATAACAAGAACTTTTACTTTGGGCTCATGGTTCTGCGTTGGCTGGATAATATTCACAGGGATAACAAACCAAACAGACAAGTTTTACGTGCAAATACAGCGCACCAAACTTATATGCACTTACATACTACTGAAACCAAATAATGCTGGTATGAGTTTTAAGCATCAATAAGAGTATTAATTATGATTAAAGTTCGACAAGAGTTGAAAACTGATATAAAAGGAATTAAAAATGTTTATGGGAAATGTTTGTCATGTCCAAGCAGTTTACGTCAAAAATGTGATAGTTGCAGAGGCAATAGCACCTTCATTTAATTTCTATATTTTATTTACTTTCAGATGAATTGTATGAACTATCAAGCAATATTCTTGAAATACTGAGCGTCAGGGACCACAGATATTCCATCTATGAAATGTTTTATTTTGATAGGAGATTAATGATCTCGATAGCAACCTCAGTTTTCATCTACATTACAATGCAACTGCAAATCGCTTTTCCTAAAATGATTGAGCAAAATAAAAGCAATAATGTTACGTTCGATTTTTATTAGAAATTAATAAACCATATTACAAATTTGACTTTTAAGTGACGGTTATTTATTTCTGTACTCATCGGAATTTCAATGCGTAGTTAAAATTTTACTACGATAACCTAAAGAACCCTATTATGATTTTCAAATGATCATAGTAAAACGAAAACGTTCCTAAGATCTAAATACTACAAAGATAAAAGGACTAACAACGGAAGACTGAATATTATGAGTACACAAAACTGTTAAAAGCACAAGAAATTAAAAATTGAAAATTTGTTGCTAATAGTAAAAAAAATGCAAAGCCACTTGAGAAATAATAAAAAAGAAAACAGAAAATAACACTTTTAAACAATAATATAGAAAATACACGTATAGAAATATTTGAAATAGCATCACACTTCAATAATTATTTTATTGAGCTCTCAAACGTAAGGAACAATAAGACCACTGACCAGAATGCTAAACGTTCTAGCTTTACTAATAGTAATAGTATGTTCTTAAAACCGTTCTCCAAAAATGAAATAGTAAATATAACCATATCACTCAATAACTCCCATGCTGAGGGATTCGATGAAAATGTAAAAATATCATTAAGTTATGTAAGGATGAACTAACAATCTCATTGTTACATACTTGGCAATTTCTTCTTTTGAAAGTGGCTCTTTTCCTAAATTGTTAAAAACTTCTATTGTAAAACCATTGTATAAAAAGAATGATAAAACGGAAATGGGCCTGCGCGTCATTGGGAGGTAGGACGCAGCCATGATGTCGGCGCAGGTAGCGTCCCACACCAGCGCACGTCCGTACCTCCATGGAATCAATGACATCCCATCAGGGCGCTTACCTTCGTTCCGTGCGATCTGGGGCTCCAGAACTGCAGGATCGTTAGCACTGACGAGGAGGATGTCATTCAGAGCGGCATGACGGGAGATGTGGCCGGCACCCGAGGAGCAGGCGAGGCGATTTTGTCAAAATGTTGAATGATTTTGTAATTTAGAAGGAGAATCTACTTTGTCAGAAATATACAATCCACATTTGTTGTAATTTAAATCTAGGCCAATACCCGAAAATTTGTTTTTGATCTCTATTATAGGTCTGCCAGAACAGTCTGCGAGTCACCTCCTAGGGTGCCATCATCGAGATACCACACGTTTAATTTTGAATTTAAACCGTATATTATCGAATTGATC
The DNA here is from genome assembly GCA_949127965.1 of Pandemis corylana. Classification (NCBI taxonomy): domain Eukaryota; kingdom Metazoa; phylum Arthropoda; class Insecta; order Lepidoptera; family Tortricidae; genus Pandemis; species Pandemis corylana. The sequence continues at coordinate 6,349,314 of OX421855.1, read as the reverse complement.
CGAGGGGATCACCCTGCTGACAACCTACGGCTGCGAGGATCTCATTATTTTTGTGCATTAATTTAGAAGGCGAGTGATAACACTGGAGTAGAAAATTGTAAATTTCGGGACTATGAATTTTAATTTTGTTTAGCAGGGTATCCCTGTCGGCCGAATTAAAGGCATTTTTGACGTCTAATTTTAAGAGTACCTCACACAAGTCGCCTTGCACAAAGATGCGCACGGCATAGGCCCCCGCCTCGCAGCCTCCGTGGGTTCCGAAGCCGACCTGTATGGGTTCAAAAAGATTTTGCAATTTAGCGCATGTCAGCCGGACGCAGACTTTTGCGGCCAGACGGCGAAAAGTTGACCCAACGGCAATAGGACGCACACCAGCATCCTTTTTAGTTAGGGCAATGAGATTGGCGCCATAAATCACTGAGGTCACTTTCCTGGCAGACATCTCCTAGCAACATTAGGTTCAACAGCTTGGTTATGCTTTTGATCAGATGCTCGCCGGTGGCCCCTGTGCCGTGACTAGTGAGGTCTAAGAAGTGCTGCGGGAATATGCCGTCCAGGCCGGATGCTGATCCCTTTGGGAAAGATGAAAGGGCTGCTATTACGTCCCGCTCAGTGGTGTGGATACAAACTGAAGGGTCGGAGGGAGAATCTACAAAAATGGGGGCGGATGGGCCTGGGGGGTGTTTGGAGTGCAATGCGGCCGCGGACTCCGGTGTGTCAGGTGCTAGGGTATCATTTGAGAATAATAGACGTGTAGCTCCTTTGACGTCGCCATCTTGAATTTTCTCCTTGACCTTCTTAAACAGGTCGAATTTACGTTTACCAGATCTAGAAGATAAATTGTGGGTATATGAATGTAGTGCGTATGGCGTTTGAATGTTGTTTTTGTTTCAATGTAATGTTATTTTCTTTAAGAGAGACATGAAGAGTTTTGCATGAAAATGATAATAAATTGAACCATTCTGTTTCATTATTGCTCCGGACGCAGTTGTTTATTACGTCCGTGAGCGCTTGGGCAACAGTCGTTCTCGCACCACGAGGGATGCGTTTGATTAGGGGGGTGGACTGCTTAAGCCGGCCAAGGAGGGTGTGTAGTGGTGTGGTAGTGTCAGAGGAAGGCGGTGAAGGGTTAAAGTTTGCGGGATTTGGAGCTGAAAGAACGGAAAGAATACGAACCTGGTGGGTTTTTGACTGATGTGTAGTCCTCTTGTAGTTTAAAACGTTTTTTTATAAACTCCGCATTCCATCAGGAGTAACAGACAACGTGTACGAAATAATGATAATAACAAACTACTAAAGTCCAAATTATATCTAAAAACATTTAAAAATTCCTATACAAAATAATAAATAAATAACACTATTTGACACTATTTTAAAGTTGACTCGTGTTTCGCTCTCGTTTCGCTGGCTTTGGTCGGCGTGCTGCGTCGCCCGGCATCACCAATGACGCTCAGTGATAGATTGCAGGACAAATAGATAGAATAACTTGTAAATTGAATAGATTTGTTTACGCGTTACGTAGATTAAGAGGCACGGCAGGCTCAAATGCCACTTTGGCCGCCTATCATGGCTATGTTAGTTCGACATTAAGATAAGGTCTCATTTTGTGGGCCAATTACACAAATTTGAACTATGCATTCATTGCACAGAAAAAATGTACACATGCTATATGTAGTTTTGCACCATATAAATCATGTAAGCTTTAAAAAGCTTGGTATATTGCCTTTGCCTAAACTGTATGTTTTTGAAGTCCGCATTTTTGTGAAGAGATATATGTATTTATTTAAAACAGCTGGAGATATCTCAACAAGAAATAGACGGAATCCAGAAAGGCTGGTTCATGTTTCTATTTCTAAGACCGCATTATATAGGAAACATTGCGCAGCTATGTGTTTAAAAAATGTTAACAGCTACCAAAGTACATATAGGAGCTACCCCTGAATATATTTAGAAATAGGTAAATGCAGATACTAATAGAAAAAATCTACAATAGTGTAAATGATTTCCTCTTGTAAGCAACCCATTGTCTCTGCGCTACCCAATGACAATGTTATATCTACTTATTCTTTGCAAATAAATATATTCTATTCTATTCCAATTAAAAAGAAGCAAGGTTAGATAATGAATATTATGCTTTACGCCGCCTTGCCTTCTCAAACTACTAACAAATGTAGATCTAATATAATTTATAATGAGTCCTTTTTCTTATAAAACATTCATATAGACAAATCAAATCAAATACAAAATTTAAAGTATTCTGTAATATATCGAGGGAATGGGCGAAAATCATAGGAATCATGTTTTAGGCGATGAGGCTAGCAACCGATCACTATTTTGATTCCATTTTCCGCCCACAATCTTGCTAATGTGGGCTGTAGGTACCTGTTACCTTAGGTTCTGTCTACCCAGTAAGGGATAAAGACGTGATCTTTGTATGTATGTACACAAAAAATCACATGTTCTCTCCGCAAGCGTATCCTGCCACGAACGCCACCGCCACCGTCGTACCTTCCTGTTCAATTGACATGCTAGCCGGACTACCAGAACCATTATCTCGAAACTCTTCCACGATCTACCTAAAATACGACAAGACAAAACAATGGAGGGCAGTACGTCGATCTTAACATGTGTCGCACAGATATAGCTGTCTATCATGTGTGGTTGTGGAGTAATAAGGGTAAAATCTACTGTTTTAGGTTGATTATAAGCCGTTTTGAAGAAAATTTGTGTTTTAAACTACAAACCTACATCCAAAATGTTGAGGGATCAATCACGTATAGAATTTCATACATGTTTGATCTATAGTTTAAAATATGATTGATGACATAGTTTAAAAATCAATTTGATCGGTAGTTTTGTTACGATATGATGCAACTTCTGGATAACATCTTCGATTAACGTGATATGAAAATTGGTTAGGCCTTCCGATAACATTGATAGGGACGCAAGAGGAAAATCACTCCTAATTTTGATTCATAAAATAAATATCCCAGGAGATACATTAAGGCATCGTTCGACATAGTTTACGCAATCCTCATTTTATTATTTTGTGATCATCAGAGTAGTAAATGATCTCCATTAGGTATAATTGATATTCTAACACTGATTGCTATTACATCGCTATAAATACATGGTTCCATCCATAAACTGTAGCATTACAGATAAAAGTTCGGGTTCGAATATGACTCCAACGACTAAATCATATCTGGCAAAAGAATACTTGAAGAAACTGAAATGGTTCTACATGCCGCTTCTTAAACCTAGCGCGTGTAATCGATTTGATATTAGAGATGGAAAAATCATAGGCAAATCAAAGTCGTCAATAATCTATTCAATTATAATAATACTTATGGTGGACATTTTTGGCTACATCATGATAATGGAAGGTGTTGTTAACAACAATTATTTAATATGGCCTGAAACCATAGCTCTCATCACATGTATTATTTTATACGACGCAATCGTGCTGAACATTAATATTGCAAATCGCCATTCCGGAGCTGTACTCGTTAGAAAATTAATGGAGATCGATAATTTTTTGGGAATTGAAGAGACCAAATTTATAAGAAACATTTCTTATAGAGACTACTTAATCTGGTGTTGCTTTATATTATTTTTTCTAGTTTTTGTGGTAGTAATTTTAATCTCAACATTTAGTGGTGTACAGTTACATGTCTACATCATTGCCTGTGTTTTTTTCGGCCTCATATTTTCTATAGGTTACGACTACATGTTTCAACTAGTCTCCTTTAAATTTATGTGCATGAGAGTTCATTACCTAAATATCGCATTGGTGAAAACTGCCAACTTGTACAAGGAGTATTTGATAGACCAACTGCTGGTGTATCCATTTCTTTGGAAAAGAAGATACAATGACTTCGTGAGTTCGCGATCTAGTGCGGATTCAAAATATTTCACTGCGGGTCTCAACATGATATTCGACCAGATGGAACTAACAGCGAAGTGCTATAGATTTTTGGTATTGTATCAAACTATCTACTATTATTACTATTATTATAATGTAGGTGCATACAGTTTAATTTAATGGTGCTTCAAAATATCGATGTTCCAGATATTAATCTGCATAACGACACTGATTATTCATACATTTCTGGCAGTTCAAATTATCATTATATTTATAAAAGATCCGGTAGGTACAGCCTATTCATTAGTTTTTGTTATTCCAAATTATGCTTGGTGTTTATTTGTTACATGCCATTGTAATTTTGATGAAACAAAGCTGAAGCCATTATGAAAAGATCCTAAATTAACTGTGTTTTTTCTCTAGGAATTTCCCATAGCAAGAACTTTTGTTATGGGCGCATGGTTCTGCATCGGCTGGGCGATATTCGCTGAGATAACGAATCAAACAGACAAGTTCTATGTACAAGTACGGCGCACCAAACTTATATGCGCATACATACAATTGAAACCGAACAACACAGGTAAGAAATTCAGGAAGGAATTAAGTATTAATCTTACTTTACTCACACACAACAATTTTTCCATATATCGTTAATATAAATTATTTGTTTATTTTCAGATGAAATTTACAAACTATCAAGCAAAGTTCTTGAAACACTGAGCGTCAGGGACCACAGATATTCCATCTACGATATGTTCTATTTCGACCGGAGTCTTATGATCTCAATCGCGACCTCGGTTTTCGTCTACATTACTATGCAACTGCAAATCGCTTTTCCTAAACGAACTAATCAAACTAGCACTTAAGTTTAACACTTGAATTTTTTAAATAATAAATAAACTTCATTAAGTACAAAAACTGACTTTTCAATCGACAGCCGCTTTTTTATCTATATATATATAAAATTCAAAGTCCTGACTGACTGACTGACTGACTTAACTATATATCAACGCACAGCCCAAACCGCTGGACGGATCGGGCTGAAATTTGGCATGCAGGTAGATATTATGACGTAGGCATCCGCTAAGAAAGGATTTTGATCAATTCTACCCCCAAAGGGATAAAATAGGGGATGAAAGTTTGCATGAAACTTTGTCAATTTTAAACCGATCGGGCTGAGACTTTGCATGCATAAAGCTACTATGACGTAGGTATCCTCTAAGAACGGATTGCGTAATTTCTGCGGGATAGCGATAAACGAATTCTATGCAGACGAAGTTGCGGGCAACAGCTAGTCATACCATATTTTCGGTAAATCATTACAGGTTGACTTTTTTATCATCTTCTAAATTAAAATATTAAAATCTTTTTTTACTCAGTTACTAGGTGTTAAAACATTAATACATGCTAACAGAAAGCTACGCACACCGAAGCCACCGCGATCAACGAACTAAGAGCATTCGTTGCAAATTTTCCTTCATTTTATTATTTTACCGGTTCAAGAATTTTAAGATCACAAAAAACTTGTGCTGTTATGTGTAATAAAAATCGAATTTGTAATAATGAAATAAAATTTTAAAAATATAAAAAATTGCGTAAAGATACACACGTAAAAACCGGAATAGCGCACAGCGAACTTACATCACGTGAGGATGCGCAGGCACCACTGGCTGAAATCGCGGCGACGTCACGCCTACCCTCTCCGTGAATGGATTATTCTTCGGGATTGGCATTTAAAAAAAAAGTCAAATCTGTCGATTTTTTCGCTGACTGTACATTTTATCAAAAATTTGTGAATGTCGATTATCATCACTCAAAAAGTTAGTAAAGGTCTTCTAAGAGCATTTTCGCGTAGCAGCAAGGGATCAAGTAGCTGCCCTTGCTGCCCCATTTCAACTTTCCACCCTGTATACTCATACTCATATTGTATGTAGTGTGTATGTATGCAGGTGTGTAATGATATTTAATAGTTTATTAATGAGTTGTCTGTTGTATTTTGAGATGTACGCTCTATTGTGGCTTTCACTACATGGATATTTTAAACTCATACTTTGTAGGTTCCTCGCTTAATGCTCCTTTCATTAACTCAAAGGTTAACTGGTAGAGATCCCTTATAGCGATAAGTTCGCCTTTGTCTCTTTGTTTCTTTTTATTTGTACGATAAAGCATTTACTTACTTACTATAACATGAATGAAATGATTGATGACTGGATGATGCAAAATAGGTATGTCAGGATCGTAGCAAGTGGACCAAAGTAGTATCTGCTTACCCCTGTGGGAAATAAGCGTGACGGTATGTATGTATGTTTTATTACAACAATAAAAAAGAGCTACAAAACGAAACAAAATTTCAACTTAGCATAAATACAGTCATATGTTTATTAGTGCATATTTCATGGCAAATGCCAAAAATTGCGAAACTATTTAGCATTTTTTTAAAGTGTAATAAGTATATATTTAAAGTAACATCGAATTGAGGGCCCAGGGGATAAACTGTTATAATGTTTCCGGAAATCTAAATTGGATGAGATTTAGAGATTACCTGATACATCGCCGTAACAAAGAGTCCCTGGTGTACAATCAGAGCTCTTTTAGTAATGATTTTATATCGCTATAAATAAATCTTACTCACTTGATGTAGCATCATTACAATAGAAAAGTTCAGATAACAACATGAATATCAATACTAAAACGCATCTTATAAACGAGTACGTAAAAAAAATAAAACTGATTTATATGCCTCTTCTCAAATTTGGCGCTTTAAACCGATTTGACATCAAAGACGGTCAAATCCTCAGTAAATCGAAGTATTCACTATTCTATTCAGCTATAGCAGTACTGGTGGTTGATGTATTTGCATACTTAATTCTTCAAGAAACTACTGCCAACAACAAGTATGTAATGATGCCTGAATACGTATCAGTAATACAATTTACGATACTGAACAACCTCAACGTGTTCAACGTGAATTTCTCAAACCGTCATTCCGGAGCCGAGCTAATGAGAAATTTTATTGAAATCGACGCTTTCTTAGGAATCGAGGAAACAAGATTTATAAGACTTATTACTCATAAAGATGTCATGATCTGGTGTAGCTTCGTGGGTTGTTTTCAAGTGTCGTTGATGCTTGCATCAACATTTCCGGTGCCCATATTCACTTTCATTGTCGGTATTATTTACTTTTGCATGTTGTTTTGTATGGTTTATGATAAATTGTTTCACGTAGTCTATTACAAATTTCTATGTATGAGACTTCATTACTTGAACGTGACATTAGTGAAAACCGCTAAGTTGAACAAGAAGTACTTAACAGACCAAATGCTGGCGTATCCTTTACTTTGGAAAAAGGAATACGACGATTACGTTCAGTGTCGATCGTCTGCGGATTCAAAATATTTCACAGACGCCCTCATAATGATATTTGACCAGCTACAACGGATGATGAAATGCTATAGATTTGTGGTGCGTATCCAATTAGTAGCAATAATTTTAAATTCTTGTATATAAGTAGTTGCCTTAAGCACAATTAAAATAGTTCAAACAACCTCCAGAACCAGCAGCAACAGAATTTAACGTTTATAATAATCATTACAGGTTCTATCCTACACGGTCTGTTTAGTCGTCAGTACCTTTCTGGCTGTACAAGGTGTCATCATTTTCATTAAAAACCCGGTAAGGTGTATGTTATAATGTTATCGTTCAGTAGGTAGTGCTTTCAGCTATATTATTATCAACAACTTGTGATGTTATTTTTATGTGTTTATCTATTCAAGGGCGCATTGTCATCTAACAGTTTTTATTTGGTCATATAGCCCACAATGTGAAGAAAATGCCACTTTATTAGTTGTTTTTTTCTATTATTTCGTAAATGTATACGTGGCCGCTTATTTTTTAATGTTATTGTTCATTCTGATTTATTCTTATAGGAGCTTCCGGTGATACGAACTATATCTTTAACATCATGGTTCTTTGTGGGTTGGACGATATTCGCAGGGATAACACAGCAAATTGACAAATTTTATGTACAAATCCAGCGCACCAAGCTTATATGCACCTACATACAACTAAAGCCGAATAAAACCGGTAAGAGTCTTAAGTAAAGCTTTAAAAAATAATTGTCTTCGAAATTGTTTGTTGTTTTATGTCAGGATTGTATTTTACATCAAAGAGGTAAATGTTTATTTATTATAACTAGATTCGTCTATGGTTTGTTTTAGAAGATTTTGTTATGTCATGTCAGTTTGAAGTACCAGCTAAATATATCAAATAAAAAGTCGTTTAAAGAATTCTTACCCTTTTACTGGTATTAGCTTGCTATACTCTAACATTTTATATGGATTTCTGAGAATTATTATTCTTAATAAATAACGAAATGTCTGAAATCGATCATCAATTATATACGTAATTAATTAATCAAAACAATAAAATCTTTCCTCTTTATAATATTAGTATAGATTAAAATGTTAATAGATTTTATTTCGTTATTAATCTTAACTTTTTTCTTGTTATTACTTATAAAGGTTAGAAGGATATTATCCACAATAAATTATTAAACAGATAAAACATGTATATCATCAGAGAGCGAAGGTGCCGATGACGTCATTATGACGCAAATTTACATACAGGATGTTTTTGTATAAACAATATTGCAACACCCCACTAATGCAATCCCTTCGGGGTTGCGGGTGTCTATGGGTAGTGGTGATCACTTACCATCAGGTGACCCACTTGCTCGATTGCCTTCCTATTCATATAAAAAAAAAAAAAAAAAAAAAATGCCTAATACTGCTGTAATGATAATGTAAATATTAAAATAATGAAAAAGGCATTGTAATAGCAGCAGGAACAATACATTTTTTTCATTATTTACAATCAGAAAAGGAAACTTCTGCAAATGCGGCTGTTATAGACTCCATGGCAACTTGGCTCAAGTGAAACAATAATGTTTCGGTTATATTTACAACCAGCTTCTACCCGCGACTTTGTCCCCCTAGAATTAGACTTAGAACTGACGACAGTATATTCTGCAATAATATTAACGTCGTGTAGGCAGCTACGATCTTTGACAGTCATGTGTATCGCTATCCCGCGGGCACTATGCCATTTTCCGGGATAGAAAGTCCTATGGAACCAGCTATCTTAGTTCCAATTTTTTCTTAATTCGCCCTGTCGTTTCAGCGTGAAGAAGGAACAAACATACACACTCACATCGTCACATCCATCCATCCATCCTGACCAACTTTCGCATTTATAATATAAGTAGGATATTAGTAGTACCTATAGATTTACAAATAAAAAAATAATTAAATACAAATTTCTTATTGTCTCCAACAATCTTCTTTTTAATGATGACAATAACAGTCAATTATGTTTTTTATAAGTACTAGCCTTCTCAACTCAAGTGTCAATATCTGTAAACTAAAGAGGCCGATAACTTGATAATAGTGATGATACTGATGATGTAAAATCTAGATAAAAACACTCTGTATGTAGCTTGACGTCATATGTCTGTCATCGGCACCAAAGTTTCGCTCCTTGTATATCATAATCATATCTGTATATCTATATAGATCATCCGCTAGTTTTACCTAGCCAACGATCTTCCCTAATAGTCAACGGATGGGTTCGTGTTATATTATCATAATCTTTTTTAAGATACTGTCTTATTCTGTGGGGCATTTGCACAAATTTGAACAAGGCATTCATTGCACATAAAAAAATGTATACGTGTCGTGCTATATGTGGTTCTGCACCGTATAAATCATGTAAGCCTCTCTTTAAAAAGCTTGGTATATTGCCTTTGCCTTATCTGTATATAATTGAAATCTGCATTTATGTAAAGAGATATATGTATTTGTTTAAAACAGCTGGAGATATCTCAACAAGAAATATACGGAATCCAGAAAAGCTGATTCATGTTTGTATTCCTAGGACCGCATTATATACAGGAAACATAGCGCTACTATGTGTCAAAAAAATTAACAAGCTACCAAAGTACATACAGGAGCTACCCTTAAATATATTTAAAAATAGGTTAATGCAGATACTGATAGAAAACAACTACAATAGTGTAAATGATTTCCATTTGCAAGATAACTTTGTATATATAATGTAAGCAACCCAAAAAAATAATAAATTTGCATGCTAGTATGATAAAATTGTACAAATAGCAGAATAAGCAACCTATTGTCTCTGTGCCACCAAATGACATTGTTATATCTACTTATTCTTTGCAAATAAATAAATTATATTCTATTCTATTCAGATGAAATCTACGAATTATCAAGCAACATTCTAAACATACTGAGTGTTAGCGATCACAGATATTCCATCTACGACATGTTCTATTACGATGGAAGACTCATGATCTCGATTGCAACCTCAGTCTTCGTCTACATTACCATGCAACTGCAGATTGCTTTTCCCAAGCGATTTGACAAAAAATAAAATGTTACACATGCCATTTTTACGTATAAATAAATTATGGAAATATTTTATGTTTTTTTATTAATTAGTATAAAAAGAAAAAGTTATTATTGATTAACTTGCTTATACATATAAACCATCACATTACCTACTTAAAGTACTTAACGTTAACTGCACCGTGTTGGTGAACATAAGCTTAAAAGAGTCATGCTGTGAATACCTATCTGATCCAGTAATGTCAGATTTACTTCTACTTATTCAGGGTTCAATAAAAAAATGGACCTAATTTGAACTACAAAATAAGACGAAGAAAATTACAACCCTAATAAAACTTATCATCATCCCCAGACTATATACGTCCCACTGCTGGACACAGGCCTCCTCTCAGAATGAGAGGGCTTGGGCTATAGTTCCCACGCAGGCCCAGTGCGGATTGGGAACTTCACACACACCATTGAATTGCTACGCAGATGTGTGTAGGTTTCCTCAGGATGTTTTCCTTCGCCGAAATGGTAAATTTCAAGTGTATCGCACATGAATTCCGAAAAACTAACGAGGTCCAAGCCCGGGCTGATACCCACGACCCTCTGCTTGAGAAGCTGGAGGTCAAATCAGTAGACTACCAGGGCTGTCAACTAGTCCAAAATTTGAGATGATTTGACCTTTTTTAGAGCAGTACATAAATTTTATCATTTTCTAATGGTAGGTGTTTTCAAATAATGTTATTACAAAAATAATTCCTCTTTGGAAAGCCATATAATAAAATACAATAATATGAAAAAATAATGATAATTATTAAAAAACGTAACACAGATAACATCAATACAAAACTAAAAAATATAATATTCATATCTTTTATTGATATCCCTGGAGAAACATTATGAAATCGTCAATGCCTTAATCTCCTTTGGGTATAATCAAAACACTTTCTTTGATTGCTAATTATCAGTATAAATACATGGTTTCATCCACGAGTAGTAACAATACAAATAAAAATTCAGATTAAAACATGGCTGCGACTACTAATTCACGTCTGGTAAAAGAATTCTTAAGGAAACTAAAGTGCTTTTACTTGCCGCTTCTTAAATTTGGCGCGTGTAATCGGTTCGACATCAAAAATGGACAAATCATCAGAATATCAAAGTCGTCAATAATTTACTCTATTATAGTAATACTGATGATGAACTTTTGTGGATACATCATGCTACTAGAGACTGCAGTAATCAACCATTTTGTAATATGGCCCGAAACCATAGCTTTCATATTATGTATGATTTTATACAACTCAGTAGTACTGAACATAAACTTTGCAAATCGCTATTCTGGAGCTGAACTTGTCAGAAAATTTATTGACATAGATACTTTTTTGGGACTCGAAGAAACCAAATTTATAAGAAATATTTCTTATAAAGACTACTTAATCTGGTGTAGCTTGGTGCTATCTTTTCTGATTTTTTTGTTAGTCATACTGATCTTAACATTTCGTTGTCTACAGCTATATGTCTACATTATTCTTCCTGTTTTCTTTTCTATGTTATTTTGTATAGGTTACGACTACATATTTCAACTAGTCTCTTTTAAATGTCTGTGCATGAGAATTCATTACTTGAACGTTGCATTGGTGAAAACTGCCAACTTGTACAAGGAGTATTTAATAGATCAACTGCTGGTGTATCCATTTCTTTGGAAAAAGGGATACAATGACTACGTAAGTCCACGATCGAGTGCGGATTCGAAATATTTCACAGAAGGTCTCACCATGATATTCGACCAGTTACAACTATTAACAAAGTGCTTTAGATTTTTGGTATGTATCCTATATGATTCGTATGCACTGATCTGTTATTTATATGTAAAAACATATTGCTATATGTTTTGTCACACAAACCAACAAGAGTGCAAATATTCATTGAAATTATGTGCGTAGCAAAGAAGCATATTCATAAATTGCCTACGAACTAAGAAACGACGTCATTTACATACTCCTATAGTGAGTAACAAGACTTATTTGCTAAAAAGTATTCTATGGCGTTTTTTTTTTCGTTGATGATTTTTAGAATCACTGCCGTAATTTTTTTATTATCTTGGATGACATGTGCTATCCCAAACATAATTTTTGGAAAGAAAGCTGTTCTTATCGGCTTTTCTATTAATTTTCCGATGTTATTGCAAACTATTTAAGTTGTTCGGAAGTTAGGCGCACACTATTTTTGGTAGGTTAGTTCAATACAATTGGTTTTTGTACCTTATTTATCTATGTTACAGGTATTTTCCTGCACAACAACATTGGTTATAGATACATTTCTATTTGTTCAAGCTATAATTATATTCATAAAAGATCCCGTAGGTGCCTCTGATTTTATTTTTTATGTTATTATTAGAAAATTACTTCACTAAGTTACGTTTCAATATCATTTGCGAGATGCAAGATGCTCTATATGTATGCCAATATGTTAGAACAAAGCTTAGGCTGTTACCAAATGCCTCAAATTGACTGTATTTTTTCTGTAGGAATTCCCAATAACAAGAACTTTTACCTTGGGCGCATGGTTTTGCATCGGCTGGGTGATATTTGTCGGGATAACGAACGAAACAGACAAGTTTTACGTACAAATACAGCGCACTAAACTTATATGCACTTACATACTACTGAAACCAAACAACACTGGTAAGTTTTAAGAAAAAAATACGTATCTCACACCCACAAAACTCTCTTAAGGTTTGTTAAACTAAATATCAATTTATGATTATTTCAGAGGAAAACTACGAGCTATCAAACAATATTCTTGAAACACTGAGCGTCAGGGACCACAGATATTCCATCTACGATATGTTCTATTTCGACCGGAGTCTTATGATCTCGATTGCGACCTCAGTTTTCGTCTACGTTACTATGCAACTGCAAATCGCTTTTCCCAAGCAAATTGACCAAAATAAAGAAAATGTTACACTTGCTTTTTTTAGAAACTAATAAACTTCAATGCAGAAAGTAACTTTTTAATCGCGAGTATTTTTTCTAACCATTTCGGTAAATTATCATCACTGTGTTATTTCGATTGTTTCCAGTTATCATGCAAATTACTGGTAAAGTTATTGATAACTTAGGTAGGTTTCGGTTTTCCAACAGTTACCAGATCTACCCAATTAATTAGATTTCAAGTAAGACTGAAAACCAGAAAAAATATATACCTACACCTGAGTCATGTCGGTACGATGTACTGGACATACATAAATAATAAATAACAAGTGCCTAACTGTTAAAATAATAACCCATTGGAAAATCGGCGCGTGAATAACACAAAGTATGCACAACTGATACAACGAAGAGTGTTTGTTTGGAACAGACAGAGCTCAAATATACGTAATTTAAAATGAATTTTCTTTTTAGTTATCCAGGACAGTGAGTCTTGTATGTGAGAAGGAAAAAACTTGTGATCTGTTTCCATTTCTTGCACATAGTTCTTTTTCAGTTTTGGAATATTTCTCACAAATTCTTTTAAGTATAAATCAAAATAGTATATAAGTCTTCGATTTTTTACTGTATATTTATGGTACAGTAATTAGAATTTGTTATAAGTACCTACTCGTAACTGTTAGATAAGATAGGCTCTGAAATAATGAAGACGAGACCGAAAAGATGAAACTCTAGGTATTTAAGCAAATAAGATTTAGGTATTACTTTTGTTTAATAGGGTCGCTACATCCACACTGTCACATAGCATGTTAAAAAATTGGTCTTCTTTATCTAAGTAGCCCGGAGTAAGCGTGTTTCATATCTATCTTATAGCGTCGCCAATCTTTACGTACTTACACCTACTTTACTATATTCAATTCTATGTTACGTGATAAGTCGCCTTCATAGCAACGAGCATGGCCCTTGAAATTTTGTAAATGTGTTCTAGAATAGTGTGAACATAACAAAATGCCAATTTGTCAACTGTGTCCGACAATATTACAATTTCAGTCCAAATTCAAAGGAAATTATTTGCATGGAACGAATCACACGTCCCTTCCTATCGAGTTACGGCGCATTTACGTAGAATGGGACAACACATTTCAATGAACGTACTAAATACGACAACCGTAAAAATAGAATTTGTTACAGACATATCGAATACTTGAGACATATTCGGCCATTCGTCCTTTAAAACTTATGACGGAACAAGCTAGTGATCTTCAGTCTTTAAGTAACTACTGTTACAGTTTGTTTTATTTGTTAACGTACATACATACACAAATCACGTCTTTATCCCTTACGGGATAGACAGAGCCTAAGGTAGCGAGACTTAGGCCACGATTAGCAAGATTGTTTGCGTATAGATGGCAAAAAATTAAATCAAAATAGTGAAGGATTGCTAGCCGCATCGCCTATAACATGATTATGATTCCTATAATTTTCGCCTATTCCCTCGATGGGCTTTTACCATCTGTGCGGTAAGAGAAGCAACTGGTACATTGTATGTTTTTTCTTTGCTCCCAGACCAGCATGGAAGTATTTTTATTTGTTTAAAACCGGTTAATATTTAAACTATTCATTTGGAGACTACAGAAGCTATTCACCACCTGCTCAGATCTGTTCTGTTCTCCAGTCCATTATGTTTGCCTGGAAGAGATCGCTTTGTAGCGATAAGGTCGCCTATTGTTACCTTGTAATATTCTGTAGGTATACCTTTTTTCTGTTTTGGTTGTTATATGTGGTGTTCAATAAAGAGTTATTGTATTGTATTGTATTGTATTGTATGTACTATGTTTGAAATGCTTAGTGGAGACATAAGTGGCAATTTAAGTCAAAACTAGTTATTCAGAAAATCTCTAGCGAATATTGTGAATAAATCTGTCAAAATTCGAGTTAATAAAAGCAACAAAGCTGAACCGGCATAAAAAAATCTTAAGATAGAATATGTAGTTGTAATTTTCCTTTTTAAAAATCGACCCACCATGTTTTTCATGTCCGTCAAAATATCTGCCTATCCTTCATAATTATAGGTCGCCCGTTTCCATGCATTCCAAGACCATATGTTAGTGCCTGCCACCCAAAATTTAAATTTGTCGAGAATCAAAGCGAAAAATACGCGCCGACCTCTGCCCTCGCGGTGCTCGATCGTTGAAAGTTACAACACGACCGAAACGGTGAGGATAAAGACGTAGGTAAGTAATTTCGAATTTACCCCAATGTACTATCACTACATAGTATAAACAAAAACAAAGTCGCTTTCCGCTGTCTGTCTGTCCCTACGTATCGTATGATTAGATCTTGAAAAGTGAAAACTACGCAACGGATTCTGATGCAGTTTTTTAATAGAAAGAGTGATTCAAGAGGAAGGTTTATATGTATAATACTGAGTCGCGGTCAGAAGCTAGTATGTCATATTTTCAACTGGGGATGCATAATACCTATACTGACGTTGAAGAATTGATTGTCATGATGGCTACAACAACAGACTCGGAAACGTTTAAGCTATTTGAAGGCCTAGTGTTATATAAAGTATCCATAGCTTCTACTAATGGACGATCGCCTTAACCATCGGCTAGTTTTCGGAGTCACCTTTCAACAACAACAGGCCTTTAAAAATCCGTCACTCAAACGTCATCGCACTACCTGCTGCCTAATTATAACAATTCCAACATACGTAGATCATATTTACATTGTACCTCCAAACAAGTTTTCCATATATAAGTCGTTAGACATCGTTGAGGCTTCAGTATTCGATTAGGCAATAGTATAATCGGTTGCCCAGTACCACCCATCCTATTCAAAATGATGAAGAAAACTCTGTGCTTTTTATTCGTCGTGGTTCTGATAACACAAATTGTAAGTACAAATTCATCGCTTTAATTATAATGAGCTTTAGGGCTCTCCCATCTTTGATAATAAATCTTAAGGTAGATGATATGGCATAATACCTAAGCGTAAGCAAACGTATTTACGTATGAAGATTTTTCTATATCGCATTGATTATTCATTGAAGATTTCTTAGTCTAGAATTCCGAGCTTCAGAAAAAAATATTCAAAAAGTTATAAACCTTAGGTGTCAGATATATACATATAAAACAACTGTAGCGTAGCTATCATAATTATCTGGATGGAGACTTTAGTAATACCTAACAGACGGGCAGACAGAAAGACATTTTGTAATAACAGTTAAGGTATCAAGAGTTTAACAACTTCTGAAAAACCCCTTATTATAATAAATCTCATCGAGATGTTTAACTAATGGTTTTTTTTTATTACAGTGTGCCAGGCCTGACGATAAAGGTATGATTTGCTGTAATCGAATTATTACTTCATAATAAGTAGTATTTCTATGAAAAATAATAGTAGATTATGATGCAAGTGTGCTATGTTGGTCTCTACATACGAGGTGTTATTGTAAGTAGTAGAGTAGTAGAGAGAAGCAGAGTAAGAGAACCGAGTGTGTAATTACCAAAGCACACGTGTCACATACGACGTTTTTCGACACATTTGCGAGGAAAAATAAATAGAATTCAGTCGAATCTTTGTATATAACTTTAATCTGTTAATGATAATTAGAACTAAATGAATTAACATCTGGCTGTGATTACTCTACATATTATATCCCTTGTAGTATTGCTGTTCAATTTTTGACGTCTACATGCACCAGTAACTACAAATATTATTATAGTGATCTAAAACGAGATAATATCAAATTTATAATTATTACTATATTACTAACTAAAAGGAGCCGTGTAAATAATTTGAAACAGTATGAAAGAACTACGCAATTCAACACACATTTGTCGCCACATATTTGCTATCAGAAGTTTCCGTAGTGAACTTTTGTTTTGTCTTTTCTTTTTTCTTAACTGTTATTTAACCATTCGATCGAATATCTCTTTTTGAATTAGGTAGTTAGAACATAAATTTCTGACTCCTAAACGATCCGGTAATAAGTAATCTACCGATAATGAAAGTAGACTAAAAGAAATAAAATAGTTATTTTACTATTATATTTACCTTACTTACCTACTATGCGTACAAAACTGAGTCACATTACAGAAATTTGGTTTTTAAAAGAACTTTAGTTTACCTTTGTTACCAGACATTAAGACTGGAGCTGCTAAGTTCTAAAAACTTTAATTTATCATTTGGTAATTAAACCTTGGATTTCTAACTGATATAACTGTCCGAACATATTTTAGAATTTCCAGCCACGGAGACTACATTTCTTTATTACTTGAACTCGTAATTTTTAAAGTAAATAACAAAGTCTAAATAAGAAAGATGGCGGCAGATATTATTTTACGGCGCCATTCCGCACTTTGCATGCGCGCGACGAAGACACTAACAACAGGCTGCTAAACAGCCTAATATTAAAATTATAATAAAATAATTAATCAATGTCTTAACACGTTCACTGCGGGAAAGTATTTCGAAGACTTTCAGTTAGAGCGTCATAGGGTATATAAGATCCGACAACTAACTTTCTGTTAGAGCGTTTGGGGGTCGAAAGGACCTGTTTCACATGCTCGTCTATAAGGGCCATTATCCGCATAGGTTTGACGAATATTGGTAAAATATGAATTGTAACTCATAGACATAGAGTTGCTCTTGGCACAGCCAAGTTCGTAAGTAGATGGGGCCTCTCAAAACTAATCAAATGTATGTTTAAACTATCGGATCCTTTATGCCCGATATCCGCACTGACATAAAAAACTATCGATACATTTTTAGGGCTGTAGGGTGTTAAACAAAACATCGATATCGAGCAACATAAATTTTGATTAAAAAGAATTGAGCTTGAGATTAATTGAGAAAAAAAGAATTTGATTAAAATTACTCTTACCCAAAGAGTTTTTCAGGTTACACATATCGGTGGGCGTTTTTTGTAAATGTTCTTCTGTTTTTGTGTTGTTTTCACTTTCGTCACCACTAGGCATTAACAGTTTCCGTTTAAATCGCTTCATTTTCACTCATTCCACAAATAAAAAAGTCACAGTGTATATTTCGGTTAATTTCAGAAAAACAGATGGGGTAACTATCTTTTGTTCTGCACACCCGCACTGCACTAGACAAATTAGCGTTTAATCTAGTGCGGCTATCGGGTCATTGGGCATCGGGTCACTAAGACCCTATAACGCACTAGACGATATTTTTTTACGTTCAGTCGGCATAGGGCATAAAGGATCCGATGAAGTTTTTTTAAAGTAACTGACTACTTTTGGAGAGACAATACCAAAACACTAACTATCTCACTTATGCTCAACAGATAACCTGTATAAACTTGTCCCGCACCAGCGGTGGTTCAAGGAATTTTATCGCCGCACCGTAGGCTAGATGTGCATAGGATCTATTCGACCCGAAACCGCAGTGAACGTGTTAAATATGCAAATTATTGTCACTTTTTAGATAAAAGTGAATAATTTGTCAAAAAATACTTTTCGCTTTTTTTGTATTATTGTTGAACTCTCTTACTTCTTGCAAAATTTAATTATTCTATGTCAATGGAAATCGTCCTAGAGGTTGTAATTTCCACGGTTTTTGTGCGAACATAATTAAAATACACATACATACAGTCACGCCTCTTTCCCATAGGGGTTGGCAGAGATTACTTTGTTTCACTTGCTACGATTCTGACATACCTCTTTCGCTAAATACGCTTTTAAAAGATTAAAACCAACTTGTTTTTTTTTAGAACTGTAACAAAGTCTCAATGATATTTCATTTTAATTTCAACTTCATATTTATACTCGTTTCTGAAAAACGGGCTTTGACTGACTGAAACTGGAAAAAGATGTTTTCCTCATGCGGTTTGGAATCTTAAAAAAGTCCACCAAAATTAATCCTAGTAATATTATAAATGCGAAAGATAGAGCGATACATTTGTTACTATTTCATGTCAGAACAACTTAGGCAACAGACCTGGCTCAAATTTGGCACATGGATAGACTATAGCCTGGAGTAATGGAAAATTAGATAGTTCCCGCGGGATAGCGATAAACGAATTCTTTGGAGACGAAGCCGCAGGCAACAGCTAGTCCGTAATATGTATTTTAGGAAATGAGGTAATTTCGGATAAACACTCCCGCAAAAAAAAACTGCGAAAGTTTTCGTTTGAGATATCAGACGTCTTTGACAGGGTTACATTTTGAATATCGGCCAAGGCTATGTTAACAAAGTTATTTTTCACTTAGCTTTTAATAGGTACAGTTGAGGGCATAAATATCGACACAGAAATCATGACAAATATATTTGTCACCGATCTTATTGTTTGTGGCTTAAAGGTGTGAACATAGTTGATTTTGACGTCTTGGTCCATATATTTATGCCCTTGACTGTACTACCATCATGAGCGCATGGTACGGATTACGCGGATAGTGACTCTGTAATCGAAGCCCAGTTACCGAAACAATTGACCACCTCAATTTAGTAGTTTCTGAAAAACTTTTGAAACATGTTCCTTCAAACTTTTCTAACACTGGCTAAAATATTCCTAATTAATATTATGATTATGACGTCTTGTATCTTAGAAATGTTTACATTACAGCTGACGCAGACAAGGCTAAAGACAAGGCCAAGGATGATGCCGACAAAGGCAAGGACGCTGCAGACAAACTCAAGGATGTCGCAAAAAAAGGCAAAGATGAAGCGGAAAAAGGCAAAGACGCAGAAAAAGATGCAGAAAAAGACGCTAAGGACAAATTGAAAGAAGCCAAAGACGAGGTGGACAAGGACGATGACGATGATAAGGAAGCCAAAGCTCAAGCTGAAGCTGAAGCTGAAGCCAAAGCCAAGAAAGCCGAGAAAGCCGCTAAAGGTTAGTACGAGTAAGATGACATATTTAAAAAACACAATAAATCTTTTATAATAATGGTCGAAAGTGTAAATTTGTGTGACGAATAAAACTTTTGACCCTTTTTAATAAAACGATTTAGGGCTGTAATTTTTTTCGATCTACTCGTAATACGACATAATTTATTTTACTCTCCACTGCTGTGATTTCAAAAATCGTTCGAAACAGGCATTCTATAGCATAACCATAAACCATAATATATCACAGCTGACATCATAATTTATTTTTCAGAACTTGAAAAAAAAAAGAAGCACCACCACCATAAGGGACACGGGGGTAGTTTGCTCATAAAAGCAAAGGACGCATTTGAAACGGCGTTGGATGACGGAACAGAAGCTGTAGCTAGTAAGTAATTTTACAATACACATAAGTATCACAAAGATATTTTTTTTTAAGTTTCGTTCAGTGGTAACTACAATCACAATCACTTGTGTGTCTGTTCGCCTCTCACAACAGTTTTACACAAAAACAGTTTCACTGTACTTACATCATTTCTTAATATAGGTATAAATGTGCTGTTTGACACACACACACACACACACACACACACACACACACACACACACACACACAAATCACGTCTACACACTACAGGCCACGTTTAGCAAGATTGTGGGCGTATAAAAGGAATCAAAATAGTGATGTTTGAGATAGTGCTTATTCAGTAAACATAATTTCTTTCAGGTTTATGGGACAAACTCCCATTCTCATAAAACCAGCAATAAATGCGATTTAAAAAAAATGCATCCCATCAGCTGCTTTATCCAGCAAATCATAGAAAAATAACAGATTACGCGAAAAGGACTAAGGATTTTGAATACTTGTCACCGCTGCTTGCCTTAATACAGTGATGTGACAAACTTACATTTATAGCGCTAGGATGAGACGTCGTGACAAGATATCGTCTTTCCAAGGACTTTTAACAGTGTATTTTTAATGACCAACAAACTGTATTTAAAAAATATTGTGACATGGAACAAAGCATTATGGTATTAAAGTAGTATTTCATTGACGTGTTAGTTTTACATTTCCTTTCATTCATTCATACCTAAACATTCCGCTGAGATCTGAAATTTCGGATTTCTTTAATGTTAATTGCAAATACAAAATTAAATAAATTATTGGCTAACACTTTTTTCCGTCAGACCTTTTCAAGTGGATGACGCCAGTCGACCTATCTTGCTTATTGCAGAAACATTCTAACTTTGTTTTTTGCTATCAACGTTGAGTTTGCCTAAACCAGTCAGTCTCTCATATTGATTAAGTTTAATAGAAGCGAAAATTGGAAATATTGCAGAGAAAACCAAATGATACTGAATGTCAGCAAGTGTCATGTCATCACTTTTACACGGAAGAGGGAAAGAATTATTTATGACTAGCTTTTGCCCGCGGCTTCGCACGCGTGAACCATGAGCATTTCAAAGAAGCAAGCAATCAAGCAAGCGAGCAAGCGAACCTGCAAGCTTTCAAGCAAGCATGCAAGCATGTAAGTAGGCAAGCAGGCATGCAAGCAGGCATGAAAACAGGCAAGCAAGCATGCAAGCAAGCACTCAGCGAGAATGCATGAAGCAATCAAGCAAGCGAGCAACCAAACCTGCAAGCTTTCAAGCATGCATGCAAGCATGTTAGTATGCAAGCATGTTAGTATGCAAGCAGGCATGCAAGCAAGCATGCAAGCAGGCATGCAATCAGGCATGCAAGCAGGCATGCAAGCAGGCAAGCAAGCATGCAAGCAAACGTGCAAGCAAGCGTGCAAGCAAGCATGCATGCAAGTAAGCACGCAAGCATGCATGCAAGCAAGTATGCATGAAAGCAAGTATGCAATCAAGCATGCAAAGCAAGGACTCAAGCAAGCATGCAAACAAGCCCCCGCATTGCCCCGCTGCCTTAATTTTTCTGAAACTGTAAATATTGCAGGATTTTTATAAAACAAACCTAACCTTACCTATAGGGCTGTCCTAAAATATATCCTAAATAGCTTTTTCCCGCGACTTCGTACGCGCTAAGATGTAAAATTTTGGGGAGTGCTTTCGGAATACACTTAAAGCCTTTAAAGAAACACACGTTATAAATGTTAAGTCTCTTTCTTCCGCTGTTTCGTCTGGAAACGTAAAATCCCGTTTTTTCCCGTCCCTGTGGGCGTTTCGGAAAATCCTTTCTTAGTGTTCCTCTACACTCCCGAATAAACCTACGTGACAAATTTCAACTTTCCCCCGCTTCCCGTTTTTCCCGTTCCCGTAAGAATTTCGCCAAATAGAGCATTTCCCGAAATTCTTACGGGAACGAAGAAGAAGAATTTTGGGAAATTATCTCATAATGCTCCCCAACTTGCCAAATTTCAGCTTTCTACGACCAGTAAACCGAAAAATCCAGTTTTTTCCCGTTCCCGTGGGAATTTTGGAAAGTACTCTCTTAATGCTCGTCTACACTTCCGAAGCAACCTACATGCCAAATTTCAGCTTTCTGCAACCAGTAAAACGAAAAGTCCCGTTTTTCCCGTTCCCGTGGGAAGTGTAGTGCTCCCCTACACTCCCCAAGGGAACTTGAAGGCCAAATTTCAGTTTTATACGACCAGTAAAACGAAAAATCGATCCCGTAGAACTGAATATATAAATCCCGTTTTTTTCCTTATCCCGTGGGAATTTCCAAATATCATTAAAACATTATTTTACTATTATAATCACCTACTTCTATGCCAAATTTGAAGAGTCTAGTAATTATAATTCATAGGATTTCGTTAAAATGAATATATAAATCCCGGTTTTTTCCTGAAATTAGTTTCTTAGTTTTGTAATCACCTACTTTTGTATTAAATTTGAAGAGTCTAGTTTTTATAGTTACTGAGATAGCGTCACTCGGAATCGAATATATAATTCCCGTTTTTTTCCTTATCCCGTGGGAATTTCGAAAAATCCTTCCTTAGTGGATGCCTACATTGTATAAGGTATCTATGTGCAAAATTTCAAGTATCTAAGTCCAGTGGTTTGGGCTGTGCGTTGATATATAGTTAAGTCAGTCAGTCAGTCAGTCAGGACTTTGAATTTTATATATATAGAAGATTATTATTCTTTAAATGATGAGACATTGGAGAGGAAATATGTTGTAAAAGATTTAGGAATTTATCTTGACAGTAAACTACTGTTCCGGGATCACGTGGAAAACACCACAGCCAGGGCTTACCGGGTTTTAGGTTTCATCTCAAGAGTTGGTAGGGAGTTTGAAGATATCTTTACCATTCGAGTCCTTTTTGACTCCTTGGTTAGAATCCCCGGTACACTGTCTACATAAACTCTCTGGAGAGGATTCAGAATAAACTATTTAAGCATCTAAGCTATAAGGCATCCCGTTCTCAAAATTTTTCTGCAAGGATATTGTCTCCCTTGAGAGCTGAAGCACATTAAAAGAACAACTATTTTTGTTCAAAGTGATTTTTGGTGTAATTGATTCCCCTTATCTTCTTGGTGAAATAGGTTTTAGAGCTCCTCGATTTAATAGTCGTCACACTAATTGCTTATTTCGAGTCCCCTTTTCTCGAACTAATTACGCACAGGCATAGGTTATTATTTTATAGGAAAAACCTGTAAAAATACAACTTGACATTTTCTGACGCAATATTTAATGTTCTTCTGCTTAAATATAAAACATCTCTTTTAGATATAATTAGTAGGTAGTTTAGATTTTTTTTACTGGTTGTACAACTATTTTCTTGCTTGTCATTGAAATTCAGATTATGTAGAAGATTTTTCGGTAAATTTTGAAAACACCGACGCGCATTAATTTTTATGTATTAAATTACGGTAGCATTGGTCAATGTTAGATGTAACTTTGTTCGATTTAAGTAAAATTGTACCGTTTGTGCCCAAATAAACATTAAACATTGTGTTTGTGTCTAGCAAATACACACACAAACACACTAATCACGTCTTTATCCCTTACGGGATAGACTGAGCCTAAGGTAAAAAGACCTAAAGGCCACGTTTAGCATGATTGTGGACGTATAGGTGGAAAGGGGAATCATAAATAGTGATGGGTTGCTAGCCGCATCGCCTATAACATGATTGCTAAGATTTTCGCCCATTCCCTCGATGGGCTTTTACCATCTGCTCGGGAAGAAAAGCAACTGGTACATTCTGTTTTTTCTTTACTCCCAGACCAGCATGGAAGATGTCTAGCAAAGGCAATTTAAAATTATTAACCATCTATTAATTTGCTTTAATGTTCTATTATTTTCCCTGACGTGGCTCAGGGGTTTATTAGCATTGTTCTATTTGATGTATCAGAATCAAATAATATACCTAGTTTGAATCACAAAATAACCAATAGGTAGGTAAATGTTTAAGGTATAGAAGGAAAGAGGTGGGATCATGCATGCCTGATGAAAGCCGTACCTAGTCTCTCGGTGTTTTTAAAATAAGTAAGAATATCTGTCTGTCTTTTGTTTACAGGAAGTACTAATCATTAAACATTACACAAGAATTTTCTCCATTTAGCACTTACTTAACAGTATCCGGATGACCGAGCTTCGCTGGATATTTTCTTTTTGGTACTTTTTCTAAAAATTAAACCTAGCTAGATCGATTTATCGCCCCCGTAACCCCTGCATACCAAATTTCACCGTTTCCGAGATTCATTCATTATATATGTATATAAGAAATGCCCGTTTAAAGGTATTAGATAGATAAGACAATAATAGTGTTGACTTCTTGATAGAAAATGGGATCAAGTGGGAGGCCCTGGTCACTGTTATTAACTTTTTCTTGAGCAGTTGATAAGTAGAAAACATATTTATTTCTAAAAGTAGAAAACGGCAAGTCTTTCTACAAGTAACCAAATTCAAAAGTAGGAAATAGTTCACAAAACGAAAATAAACCTCATACAAAAAACATAACTAGAGACGCGAAAGCCCAATTTATACCTACTTAAAAATTTGCAATTCGCAATTCTGAAACTTAATTGCAATATTTAAGTTACGGACAAACATTAATTTAGCACTGAAATAAATTACTTACTTACGTAATTAATAAAAACAAATGAACGACGTGCGCAATGTGGAGTTTGTTCAGCTGACTTTGGCAAACACCTGGCCCGGTTGCCATTTTCTCGTTTGTCGCTCATTGCATCTCTATCCCACCAACTTAGTTTGAAAGGGACACAAAAAAAAGTAAACGATTCGCGGCATCACAGGCAACAATTTATGTAAATGCATCTTTTTAATTTGGTCCTCAGTGTTCGATCAGGGATAGGGTACTTCGGTCGCTCAGATTTTTGCTAACAGAATAATGAAGGCAATTTTGTGGCTCTTGGTTTTATCGGTTTTGGCAGCACAAATTGTGAGTACACGGTTTAGTCTATAAAAAAAAAGTTATCAAGCCCTAGATAGTACTATAATATAATGAGGGCTACCGTATTTATACTCAAAGTTGGCGCCACTGTCGAATAAGGTAGGTAAGGTCGGCCAAATAAGTGGTCTATCACTTTTCATCCAACTTCCAATCAATAGAACATGTCACTAAGTCGAACTTTCAACTTTACAGCCACGTCTTATCAGCTTGCTTCCCGTAAATAACCAAGTTACATAACCGGCACTGGT
Source organism: Pandemis corylana (assembly GCA_949127965.1). Classification (NCBI taxonomy): domain Eukaryota; kingdom Metazoa; phylum Arthropoda; class Insecta; order Lepidoptera; family Tortricidae; genus Pandemis; species Pandemis corylana. The sequence continues at coordinate 6,323,621 of OX421855.1, read as the reverse complement.
AAAACGAAAGTAGGATGATTAATTTGGATTAATTTAGGTTTAGATGCGGCTAGGGTTGCCCCTAGGGCCACCCCTAAGCCGCGAACATGTTTGATTTAATTTTGAAATACCTAGTCTTTATTTTACCTTAGAATGTCCTGGTAATGTAAAATAGTTATGTACAGTCAGCGTCATACAGCGTCATATATACATTGGCTACGTTATCAGTGGCGGTTTGGGAGTTACGGTACTAATGTCGGCTTGAATGTTACCTACTAAGTATTTGGCGATGTGAGTGCTCCGGTGCTGCACAATCCATCATGGATGTCCCGAACAATTTGACCGCTTTGGTTGAGTCACTGTTAATGACCATTTTGGGTGTTTCCAAGTATTTGATGATCTTGACTGCTACTTACTATATGACGCTGACTGTACAGGGAACAGGCGGTCTTACCGACATTATTTTTATGACGTGCAAAGGATTTTAATCACTTTAATTAGCTACCTATTTTAAAAGAATGGCTATCGCGTGGATTTACATTATTAATTCATCTTTAACCGCAAATTATTTACTGTCCTCAGTGTTGTGCAGTCCAGTTTATCTAGTGAATTACCTATAGCTGCGCCTTTAAGCCCGTTTGCATTCTTAACTTTTTAACCACTGAGACAACAAGAGGGGTGTTATAAATTTGACGTCGATGTCCGTGTGAATGTGTATGTCTGTCTGTCTGTGGCCTCGCAGCTCGCCAACGGATTCTTTCAACGGATCTCGAACGATTTCAATGCGTTTTTTTATTAGAAACTCAGTTTCTTTGCAGTGGTTCTTAGCCATGTTTGGTAAAAATCGGTGTAGCTGTTTGAAGAGAATCAGCTCTTTTCCAACACGTCGAGGGGTTTTTTTATTTTTATTTAATGTTATAAAGCATTGACATTATGAGTATTATGTCTGCCATAATAACAATTTATACAACACATAAAAATCCGTAATATAAAGGCGAAAATGAAACTTTTACTACTTGACGCTTCTATTACCTCTAGCGGCGAATTCATACGCGGTAGCCCTCATTGAGATAAAATTGAGAACCATATATTATCCTTCTTAAAGTCCTAGGCAAAAAAAGAGATATTATAAGTTTAATCTCTATTTGTGTACATGTGTGTGTGTGTGTTCGTATCTGTGTGTGTCTGTTGGTAAGTCTATGATACCATAAAAAATAAAATGAAGCATAAAAGCATCTACTTACAAACAATGAAAAAACATTATATTTATTTGTTTTCTTTTTCAGTGTGCTAGACCAGGAGACGGCAAAGAAAAAGGTAAAATAAATTCGAATGCGAAAATTTAGAATAGAAATACGCATTAGATCGGAAGCCAGCCAATATGCGTCCTACCGCTGAGCACAGGCCGCCTTTCAAAAGTGCCCACGCGGGCCCAGCCATTGAATTGCTGCACAGGTGTCATCATCACTATCATGTCCTCCTTGACGTATCTGTCAACGGCGAACCCTGCTAGCTCCGGAGGTGAGAGCGAGAATGGCTGACGAAACCAAATTTGGTTTTCGAATTCCCACCACCATCGCTCCGTCGCCTTAGGGCTTAACTCTTAGTCCGTTATCCTAGCCAAGGTTCATCCGCGCAGCTGTACGCAGGGTTCCTCACGATTTTTTCCTTCACCGAAAAGCTCATGATAAATTTGAAATGTAATTTTGCACATAAATTCCGAAAAATTCAAAAGTGCGAGCCAGGGCTTCGAATCTACGATCTTGTGCTTGAAAGGCCATAGATCAAACAACTAAACTACCACGTTTTTAATACTATAGCATAAGTCTACAGGAGCAGGTAACCTAAGAATTAAACATTCTACATAACGAGAAACGTAAAGGGAGGTCTTTTAGAAAGAAAGAAAGAAAAAAGTTTATTTATGACAATCACAAAACATCAAATAAAATATATAAACAAAATAAATTATCACAAAAAATAAATTGACACAAAATGGTCCCTTAAATGCTTTCTTTAAACAGATGCAAAAAAAGAAGCAGAAGCGGGCAAAGATGTAGCCAAGGATGTAACAGATGGAATGAAGAAAGGCGCAGGTACCATGAAGAAAGGCTTAGAGGATGGTGAAAAGGAAGTCAATGGTGAGGGTATACTTAAATTTAAAATATCACGGGTCAAATTACACCAGTCCCAAACTAAGCAAAGCTTGTACTATGGGTAACGGATAAACAAAAATGTAGATAAATACCTACATACATATCTATAACTGGCACGCCTCTTTTCCGTAGGGGTATCTAGCCAGAGACTAGTTTATTCCACTTGCTGCGATCTCGACATACCCTTTCGCTTCATCCACATTCATCAATATCTTCATACATGCTCGTCGGTTTCGAGTACTCTTGACCTGATCTTTTTTCAAAACGTCCCCAATTTGGTCACTTAAATCCTACTAAGTAATATTATGAACGCGAAAGTTTGTAAGTATGGATAGATGTTTGTTACTCTTTCACGCCAGAACGGCTGAACGGATTTGGATGAAATTTGGAACAGAAATAAATTATAGTCTGGAATAACATATATACCTAGCCTACTTTTTATCCCGTAAAATGGTGCAATTCCTTTGGGATAGCGATAAACGAATTCTTTACAGACGAAGTCGCGGGCAACAGCTAGTACATACATACAACAGTCATGGGACTCTGGCACAAACATTCGTATTCATCATACAACCGGGTTTCGAGCCTGGGACCTCTAGGTTCATAGTCAGGGTCACTAACCACTAGGCTATCCGGTCGTCAAACTTATTTTGTCTTCCTTTTATTTACATACTGGCGACCCGACCCGGCTTCTTCTCTCTCGTTCCCTCACAGCTGAGGTTCGCGAACACATACGATCTGTTTCCAGTTTGCACTCGTATGCGGAGTGAACTGCACGGTGTAGTTGCCAAATTACACGAATAAACTTTATTTTCGAAATTTTGCATCTATTGAAAACCGTATTAACCTTTTAGCCACCACACTACAAATGAAGTAAACGGCTCTGTACACCACAAGAAAAACAAACGCCAAACTTGATTTTTAATTCCATTGCTGAAAGATTAATTTCGAGTTGAGTGTTGGTCATGTATGGATGACATTGGCGTGCGAGCCTTGTCATTGGCTGTCACGAAGGGATGACCAGGGGAGTCAGAAGGTTAAAATCCGTTGCGTGATTTAGCGTGATTGGTGGGCGTAGGAATAACATAACGTTATTATTTCCATTTGTATGACGGAAGGGTTAGAGTTTAAAATATTCTGTACAAATGGTTGGCGCCGTGGTCACTTTATAGGTACTTTATCCCGAAAAGGTAAATAGGGAACAGATGTAGTTTTTAAAAAAACTCTTGCCCCTTTCTCTTGGTGTAAGTAGTACTTAGTACATGAAATAAACAAATCTTACAAGATTACACCCACTTCCAGTCGTTGGATTGACTTGCAATTTAATTTGCAATGCAATGCAGCAATAACTACCGTCAGCAAAAAAAGTAATTTGATTTTTTTTTGTCACAAAACTGTTTCAGATTGCGAGGACACCGCCGCTAACGCACCCCAAAAAGAGCTCCCGAAACCACCTAAATTCTCATCAATGGGGAAAAAAATTGTCGATAAGATGTTCGATACCTTGGGATTGTGTAAGTCAAAATTAGTGTTCCTTTCTTAGTAATGTTATCTATCATTCTTCAGCAGTTGACGACAAAACTTTATAAAGACAATACGCCTGATAACTGTCTAAGATCCCAACCTGCCTAGTAACGTCCTCATTTTACTATCACTTGCTTAAATACAACTTCCGTGAGCTCTTAGAATGCTATTCGGGTTTCGGGTACCATCGGCCGATTCAAATACTGTCCTCCTAAGGAAAAACGCAGTATGTACATATGAGCTGCATGCTGACTTACTGCATTTTTCCTTTGGACGGCAGAATAGCAAACTCATAAGGGTGAGTGAGACAGCAAGAATACCCGAATGACATTCTAAGAGCTTACGGACTGTAACTGAACATTTATAATTATGCTGTTTAATTTCCACACAAGCGAAGTAAAAAGCATTGTTTCATTATTGGTTCATTATTGGTTCATAAAACCTAAATTATAAACTTCATCTAGCTACCTACTATTATTGCAAATTTATAAATTAAATTTGCCTGGGAAAAGATTGAGCGGTTCACAATTACAAGGCAAAGCGGGATCTTGGTACATGTATGGTTTTTTATTCTCTCACTTGAGAGTGAAAAGTCATTTCCGAAATAATTTTTTTCTTCGTCGCAATTATTCCGTTCCCATATTTTCCCAGTGGTATTTTTCCCCAATTATTATCTCTTATCACTGTTTAATTTTACTGTTCTCTTTTTTCTACTTTCTTAATTAGGTACCCAAGAATTATTTTTATTATTATATTCGGCAGGAAGTATTATTATTAAAGATGATAAAAGTTGATAATCGCGGCTGACCTCCTGTTTCTGGGCGGTTTGCCCTTCGGGCACAAGAATCGACCTAACTAACCTAATTTACCAAGTAAAAAGAACAATAAACTAAAACAGTGATAAAAAATAATAATTGGGGAAAAATGCCACTGGGAAAATGAAAATGGAATAATTGCCACCAAAAAAATAAGATTTTCGAAAATTATGGGCCACACTCCAACAACTCAATTAAATTTTTCATCTTCTTTCTAGTTTGCAAGTAGCTGACATCTGCCCGCGAAGAAATGAAGCAACCGCTAAGTAACTATCAACGAAACCTGCAATCCAACAACACACAAAAATACCGCAAATGCGGACAATTATATATGTCCTAAGCCTATGACCTGAGTGGGTGCTCGAGCGGTGCGTGCAGCGGGGCGAGACGTGCGGCGTTCATGTTAAACGCAACCAAATGTATGTGAACGTCCTGTGTGTACGCTGCACAGAGTCCTTTGCCGCTGCCCGCCCCGCCGAACGCTCCGCTGGACTCTCGCCACTCAGGCCCTACCCTTAGTTATATAATAGGTACCTACCAGCCGCTCGAAAGTGAGAAGGCTAAAACAGCACTGAAAATCTCTCTAGGAGCTGTTTTCTGCAATCATGCTTTGGCCACCGATGCGAAACGACGTCCCACAAAATAATTCTATTGTATTAAAATAATTCTATTGCGATGTTGTATTATAATGATCGAAGTAATCATCCCACTAAAATTCAAAGCATTGTCTCCAAATAAAACTACGTCGGTAAATATCTAATGCTTCATTGTTAATAAACATCGCTATCATATTCGATACCTCGTCTTTCATTTATTACGTCACTCCGTCACTCTCACGGCCAGCCTAAGACCACTTACAGCAAAGTTTAGTTTTAGTTTTAATCGCAGTTATGTAGTTTTAAAAATTTAAGAATTTTCTGAACTAAAGCAGTTTTAACGACTTGAACCATTTTTTTGCAGCAAGAGGCCCTTAAAGATTATTTCAAGTTTCAGGAGAAAAAAATATCGGAAAAAAAATATATTGAACGCCCTGTTTGGCCTGGATCGAAACAAACAAATGAGAATGTTTACATTTTTAGAAACTGGTTAAAAAAATATTGTTGACAATTTTTATTGATAGTTTCGTATATTTACGTGCCTATTACGAAAACCAAAAACTCTCAATTTTGTAAGGACCAAAATTTTTTGAGATTCCCTACACTAATAGGAAAACAATCAACATCCATTTACAAAGATCAGTTGAAGTCAACCGCGGCTATGTCGTCTACGGGGCTAATGCGTCCATTCCAATTATCATAATCATAAGCGAAAAGCGTCCTTTAGAACGGCTTACAACGCTACATTTTTAAAGGCTTCGGTACTACAAGTACAAAAAATGATCACTAGATGTCGTGGCCGAGCTCTTGTTTTTTAAGTAATACCCAATTTTTAATGTGTTATTTTGTTTCGACTCTTCTTGTGTGCCAACACGTGCGTATCTAACAAAATCCTAGTATCTCCTGTTTCTGAACCGTAAGTACTTTTGTTAATTCATTGGAATACATGTTGTTTTGATTATTTTATGTAATTAGCTTAAGATTTTCAGTTAATATGCAATTTAAAATTTGTAGGTTACGTTTTAGCTTCGGGGCTATTGCGTGCGTCCTGTTGGGGCAATTGCGCCTGGTGTAACGCAATGGCCCCATTTACTCGGTCCGAAACCTTTTATTTCAGGATAATATTATAGCTGTAAATCTAACTGTACATGTCTAATAAATAAAATAAATTTATAATCTGTTCCTACAAATCTCGAAAACTTTGTTCGTTAAAAAAATAAACCCAATAATTGCTCAGGGCGACTTTCGTCCGCAATTCCATTTCGTCGCCTTGTTAAGTCGTTCTCATTCGCATTCTACTGGACCCGTTCAAGTTGATGCCAGCACTATCACTGTCAAAGACACCAGGAAAATTCACCTAACACTTTAATTTGGCAATAACTCGAAAACCGAGCAACTCTTACTGAGGTCATGTTAGGCTGGTTACATCCGTCTTGAGCTAACCTACCTCCGGTATCACTGTGTCACGGTACTTCTGGGACATCCTGTACGTTACATTTAGGTATAAGGGAAAAATGCCGTCATATTCTTGTGATCTTATAAATCATACGTGATTTTTGATTTCTAAGTGGTGGTTTGATTCCAATATTATTATTATATTACATAATAGAATTATTGTTTATTTATTGATTCAATATAAATTTTTCGGCTAATATATTTAAAAAAAATACTTGAACCTATTTAGGAGATAATATTGTTTGGTACCCCTGGAATCTAGAAAGGGGCTAATGCGTCTACTCTATGAGAAACGAGGTCAATTAGACGCTACAGCCTCGAATATTTTTGTTCAACTAATTACCCTAAACTAAGGCTAGAATTTAGCGTACAACATAATAATGAACTTTATCATGAGTGTTTTGATAAAATTATCTCGATTAAAATCATTCCGACCAATCCGATGCCATAATACTAGTAAAAGACGCTTTCACCCCACCGGGGGTAATATCGTCTAAAAATCACAGCTTTTACACAAACATAATTTTCACGTAGAAGTTATTAAAAATGGTATAAAATTAAAATATGAAATTAAATAAAACACGCTAACTTGTATCATAAGTTAGCTTTTAAGGATACATAATGTTAGTTATAATCTGATAAATGTGCTATTTAAAGTATTGTGACGCATTAGCCCCGGTTGACCTAAGTCAATTCTTCTTTAAACGATTCCGCGAGCTGGCAAAGTCAACTGGTACAAAATAAACGAGTATATATGTACTTAAAATATAGAAGGAAAAAAAAACAAAATAACGATTTTAATCGTATATATAGCAAAAATATTGTTTTAATAACAATTAAGCAATTACTATAATAAAATATAGTACATTCTGTTCTTAAATTTGATTCTTGCCCCTCATTTATAAACGTTTGTCAAGCTTGCACATTAAAGGCCCGGCCACACCAGTGCGTAAAATACATTGACGGTGCGTTTACGCAACAAAATGTATGAAGAAACGGTGAGAGAACTGCGTATACGCAGCGGTGTGGTCGCTCCTTAACAGTAGTTTGTCTTCGTCTATCACTCTTACATTTGCTTTAGTTAGACAGAGACAAAATACATTTAGCTTTTGGGTTCCAATCCAGGAATCGGTTTAAACAAGATTCAAGCTACCGGAACCCGGTTTTAGCAATTCCAGCATTGGATTTCTGTAATTCAACAATAACTAGTTATTTTAGAATATAGTAACAGATCGGCAACACGAGAGAAAGAGCGATATACGCGTACATTACCCGACCATAAAAATTACACATCGGTCTTCTCGGCTGATTTCGGTTTCGTATAGCGTTGTCTCGCTCTAACTTACGTGACGCCATTTTTCTCATTTGCATTTGCGATGCATTTTCGCCATTGTCTCTTTCCAAAGACTGAAGTGCAATCTTTATGGCCGAGTACGGTATGTCCAGGGTGTGATAGATATCGAGAACGTTTTTCTTACACCCTATGTGTCTACTTAAAGTGAACCAAGTGACACTCTTAATTGAAAGGAGTAACTAATGCTTCTTTTTCTTTGACACGCGCAGATAGCTGTCAAATATTTTGGTCTCCTTTAACAACAATATTGTCTAACATGCGGGCTCTCGCGATCGCATTCACCGTCTCTTTCTACCTATCTATTTTAATCTGTCCTTGACAGTTTGACAGAAGGCAATGAGTAATGTAATTGTGATTTCAAATGTCTTCTAACAATAACATTTATATATATTTAATATCTTAATCTACCGGTTTGTGTTTAAAGGCTCATCTGCGAGCTGTAAACGTAACGTTATAGTAACCAAATACCCTAGTGCGGACGTTGCGTTCCGCTTGCGGCAGTCACGCGGGCCACGCCCATACTAGGGCTTTTCGCTTAGGAATAAGGGAGTCAGGTATTAAGATTAAGGAACAGTATGCCTTTTAAAAACATCGCTCGTAAATTCTAGACATTGTGCTGAACGCGTGTTATTGCATTTATATCGTCACTTAGCAAATTATTATTCGTAAAAGGTGACTGATACAGGCAACCTACAAATTGTTGACACAGTTTTTTTTGTACTGAAATCTTTGTGAACGTGTCAAGCAAACACATTTTGGCTTCGTCATTTATGTGAACATCAGTTGCGCGCGGAACTTATCAAATATAAACATTTCATACTTAATTAAGTATATTATTTTTTGAATAATTTGTGCTACAATAAAAAAACACTTTTTATTTCATTTCCCATTGTTTACCGTATCAATTTACATATTGCCGGTTATTAATTTTGGTCATAGTCTACCAAGCCTCGCGTGCCTCGTATAAATTCGAAAGGGACTTTTTTATTTAATTCAAACCAGTTTAGTTATAATTATAGAAGCTTCCATGCTGGTCTGGGAGTAAAGAAAAAACATAGAATGTATCAGTTGCACCTCTTCCCGCGCAGATGGTAAAAGCCCATCGAGGGAATGAGCGCAAATCTTAGGAGTATGCGAATAATACGGATGCAGCTAGCAACCCATCATTATTTTGATTCCTCTTTGCATCTATACGCCCACAAGCATGCTAAACGGGGCCTTCAGATCCTGTTACCAGAGCCTAAGCTCTGTCTACCCCGTAAGGGATAAAGACGTGATTTATGTATGTATGTGTACAGAAGTCCCTTGTTCCTCGTAGCTAACCAAGTTTGATAACTGGTATTCTACTAGCAAAGATAATTCTTGAATCTAGGAAATAACGAGTCTAATTACAATACATTCTATAATTGATTTCACTCTTTACTTATATTAGTATGTTTGAAATCATAAAACTAAGGAACTGTTGAGCTAACGATTAGTAAAAATGATCGAGCGTTGTATGAGCTTTACACGGGTGGTATGATAGGACGAGGACGGAAGGTTCCGTTGTAACAGAAGTGGAACTTCCAAAAGAAATCATACTCTAATAGCGAAATTGTAATGGTTTATGTTACCTACGTACAGGTCCATTCACAAGAGCTGGCACGAATAGATTAAACGAAGCAATGTCACTTGTCACTGTGCGAGTGACGTTCTTCTACTGGGGCCTCCTAATATTTTGTAAAAAAGTACATAATACTCAAGAAAAAAATAAACCTCAACCTGTATTTAATCATTTTGTTATACACACATAATAATTTTTATTCACTCATTCAACTCATTCGTGCCAGCTCTTGTGAATCGACTTGTACTTACGTTGTCTTGCGTTGGGAGTTGCGCCGCATGACTACTTTTTTTTAATTGCCCTATTGTGGTGTCCCACTTCTGGGCAAAGAGTTCTCTCAACGTCCACAAATCTCGATATGACGCAATGGATTGATTATTGTTTTTTATTTTATTGTTCACCTACACCTCGTCCGTTAACCCCTGATTGCACCTCTGCAGGGGGGACTATAATGTAGGTACTACGTAAGCGATTGCAAGTAAACTTATCTAAATTAGTACTCCTTTCCTGTCACCCCGTATATTAAAAGGCGCATTTGAGCTGCTTCCGCCATTATTGGCATCCTTTTTGTCACCATCGTGCTTGGTTGACGCTTTCTGCTTCGTCATTTGTGCGACCTTGAAAAAAATATTATTTTTTAGTCACAACAAATGACACCTTTTGCCTACCAAGTAAATCAAACTATCGCATGCTTCGCACGGCATGTTTTTTTTTTTCAATACTTTTGTTAGCATAAATTGCGCCGTAATTGTCAAGTACACAACAGTGTGCGCGGCCATTCCGTCCGCAAAACGTAAACACTGGCATATGCCATTAATGTAGACTTTTCAGGCAAGCGTCAGTGAAGCCATAACATCAATAATGTACATAATTCTGACAATAACGCTCTATACGTTGGCATAGTTCACCCATCTGCCCATCTACACTTACACTGTAAAAAAGCATTTCTTCCAATTTTGTACGCCTTTTTCATTTTTTGAGACATGTATTCTATATTCGTCGTAGTAAATATGGTACGGTATGAAATGGTAAAGTATGCTTAATTGGTTTGGTCACGTAGAGAGGATGGATGAAAGAAGATTAACTAAACAGGTATACTATATGGGGAGTGTGAATGGGTGCGTTGGGAGGGAAGGGCCTAGAAGGACGTTCCGTGACCAAATTGTGGACCTGTCAAGAGTACCCGAAACCGACGAGCATGTATGAAGAGATTGATGAATGTTGATGAAACGAAAGAGGTATGTCAGGATCGTAGCAAGTCGAACAAAGTAGTCTCTGACTACCCCTGTGGGATAGAGGCATGACGGTATGTATGTATGTGTATGTATCTATGGTACACAGCTCTCAAAGTATTACTTCTCGATTGTAAATGCACGGAGTATCAACCATAAATTCTAGCGTAGATCCACACACTCTAGATAGGTACTCACAGCATCATCGATAGCTTTAAACTGCCAGCTCCAATGGACCCGATACAAGAAGGGACGGTGGTCGAAACGGTTGTCGTCTGGCGAGTATGATTCCGCATGATACGAAGGCGTGAGGATCGTCATCTTGTGCCTGTTGATAGCGTAGCAACGGAAGAAATGCTTCACTTTCTCGGCCACCTGTAAATAAATTGTACAACAGGCTCATGACACGCGCTATGATTTGGAGGGGACATAAGGGTCCCCCGCACAGGCTGGCGGCCACAGCCACAAACGCCGCCATGAAAGCTAGCGTGTGGCAGCCACCAGCGTCAACCGAGTGCGGCGAGTCCATATAAAATATGCCGGTGGCAGCGTTTTTTTGTGGCCCCTGTGCAGCGACCTTAAGATGTTTGTAAAAACGATCCCGAAACGACATTTGTGGGCAGCCCATCAAACTTAATTAAAATTCGTACAGTACCAATGGTAACACAGCTATAGAACCCTTGTATTGTTTCGTTGGACATAGTTGAATGATACGTTTATCTTCATCCAAGAATACAAGATCATAAAGGTAGTGTCACAAAATAGAATAAGCCCTGCTGACAATTAAATAAGTGATCTGTTACGGATAACCAATTAGATAGAGTCAAAAAAACAATTAAACTTGATAGTAAAATGAATTTGATTTTGGATTTTATTGTTTTAACCAATGTTATTAGGTAATTCTTCATTTATATTTTTTTTATTTTAACTGTCTGCATGCAACGATATTTTAGATTTACTGCGTTTTAAATTTAAGACATTGCCACACCCTGCGTGGATAGCATGTACGATCCTATTTTAATGTGCCCTACCATCTAAATTATACTACATGTCTGCAATAAATAAACAAATAATAATATAGAATAAAATTCTGAGTGACGGACTCACTCATTAACGCCCAACCAAAGCCCTTGGATCTAGAAGACCGAAAGCTTAAATAGATCGTTTAATGATGATCTTGCAAATTCAATGCTGGTCTGGGAGCAAAGAAAAAACGTAGAATATACGAGTTGCTTCTCTTTTGCTTCCGCGCATAGGGCAAGAGCCCATTGAGTGGATGGGCAAAAATGCGCGGCTAGCAACCCATCAATATTTTGTTTCCCCTTTCCACCTATATGCCCACAAAACGCTGCCTTTAGTCTTGTTACCTTAGGCTAAGATATATAACTGGTAATCGCGCAAGATTTGGAGACAGATAGCCGAAGCTAATTGGTAGGCTTAAGTACTGTGCTATTGATCTCACCTCCTGTGGCGTGCACTTGTCACTCCACGCATGTACAAGTTTCTGGAACATACTGAAGGGGCCGCAGTTCTGCGTCTTCCGCAACCTCCCAAACTCCGACAATTCCGCGTACGTCATACCCATGTCCTGAGGATTTATTTTCAACACTCTTAGGGCATGTTACATCACATCACTCTCTGTTAAGTTCCTGATATCTGTTATGCCGTCTCTGGCTGTTTCGTGGGAATGGATAAAGACAGCAGCATAGATATCTTCATATCTGACACTAAGTTATCAGAAGCTTCACAGAGTGTTGGAATACGCCCCTAGACTACTATGCCTAATTTTTAACGAACAATGTAATCATCATCAGACTTGATTTTCTCCACTTGCGATCCGACTGGCTTTAAATCTGGTACATGTGTAGCTTGAAATGAAATAAGCAGGTATCACCAACAATAAAAAGGTTGCATTCAGAATGAAAATTAAAAAGAAATTACAGGTGAGAATAAACCAATTAAGTGCGGGGGGGGTTGAGAAATTGTTACTGGTTAGGTGCTTTTCAATCAGCTCTTTATGATTACTACAAAATTAAAGACTGATTCTAAGATGGATAATAGATGAGATACTCACCTGTTCATCTGTTTGCGTGATTTGGCCGTCTGTCAACGGTTCGAGTTCGGCTGTGGGCGGGGCCTGGAGAATCTCCGAGAGTGATGGTAAGAAGAAACTGAGACAAAAGGTTGAATTAATGGACTACCCGCTAATTTGAAGCGCTTGTGTTCCAGAGTAAGACCATCGATGAAATTACTGGCACAAGAGGTATTCCACATTAGTCCTTTAGGCTGGCAACGCGTCTGCAATCCTCTGCTGTGGCGGGCGTTGGTTCTCACTTCGTCGGACTCGCCGGAGCATATTAAATCCAGCGTTAGCAAAGACCTACCCTTAAGCAAAATGTAGGCAGTGTGAGGTCAGTTTATATCGGTTACATACACACAGACAGACATAAAAAGTTAGATTTGTATTTGTTGTAATATCGGCAACATAAATACATCATCTGTGAAAATTTCAACTCTAGGCTATCACGCTTCCTAAGATACAACCTGATGATGGACAGACAGACGGACTTAGTAATAGGGTCCCGTTTTTACCCTTTGGTTACGGAACCCTAAAAATACACCTCACCCCGAAAACATTAATTAAGGTAAAAAAAATGTCTTGTGCATCAGCCCAGTTCAGACTTGCAAAAAAAAAACTCCAAGTTTCATTACATTGCCAGGCAGTAATGCGAGCTGCCACAAAGTAAGTAAGTAAGTAAATGCTTTATTACACAAATGTAAAGAAACAGATACAAATAAAATAAAAAACATTAAATATATGCACAAAGGCGAACTTATCCCTATAAGGGAACTACCAGTAAAGTAATGTGACTTGTAGTGTAACATTTTTCTAGCACGTCTAAACCTTTACTTACCGACTTTTAGCATACTGCAAGAAAGCCTTCAAATCAGTCTTAGATATGCCTCCGATGGGGTTAACATCCGCACTGGAGCAGTCGTACTTAGTCATGTAGCCTCTAAGGGCCTCGTCGACGTTGGACGAGCCTAAGACAAGCAAGCCGCCCGGCCTGCCTCGCACCCACAGCATTAGCTGCGCGAAGAGGTACGACAGCACCATTCTGAGGCGCGCCTGGAAGTTTATAACAAACATAATCGCTGATTAAACGCAAAAGAGACACATTTCATAATCAGACACTGTTACACGACTTCTGTTTTATGATGCAATAGCGGATGATTTGGGAATGCGTCCCCTTTTATAATTTAATGAACTTGTGTACTGCATCGAAGTCGAGTACTGCTGGACATATTTTGGGATTAATCAGTAGTCCTTAGCTAAAAAAAAATAACAAAAACAAAATAAGGTTTTAATTTCAAGGATGTCTCCAATGAAGTATCATTAAGTGGTGCAGGTGTCCATGAGTGATGGTGTTCACTTACCATCCGATGAGCACTTGCTCATATACCACCCTATTTAGAAAAAAAAAATCAAGAAACATCCTCTTTCCCAATACGGTGGTATGGACTACTTTTAATTTACTAATAAATAAGTACCTACTTGTATATTTTGTAGAGCGAGGTTTTGCCTCGGACAGCCTCCGTTGGTTCGGAACTTGGGCACCACACTGGTGGCGGTGGTGAATATGCCGATCACAGCGCTGACAGCCGCGTCGATCACTATCGGGAAGTGATAACTGCCTATCTGACTGGCTAACTGAAATAACAAACAGTGAAATAGCTCAATCAATAACGTTACTGAGGTGACGAGCGTAAATTAGTCAAAAAATCCTTCACTTGAGCTCAGAATACTTAACCGACTTGAAATGAATAAAATTATAATTTCCTTACCAATATTGACAACATTTATGACACCGATTCGAGACTAGGTTATTTTTCATTTTATTTTTCTTTGTCGGCAGTGAATCGGTAATTATAATTTTATTTACATTAGAAGTCGATATTATATTTTTATTTTAAGAAAATAAAATATTGTTTAAAAGCTTCAGAACGAAATATTAAATAGCTGGTCATCGTAATTGCATTCACTACATTTGCTGGAAGTACTTACCTGAGAGGCCCTTTGCTTGGTCTCCTGGCTGGAATTCTCTGTGGCCATATAACAGGTGACCAGCAACCTATTACAAAGCTCCATTGGGTCTGAAGGCGTGTAGTCAACTTGACAGAGAATCTTGCGTACGTCGTATAGCACTTGACTTTCTGGAAGGAACAACAATTGTACCTTACGGTGTATTCTGATAATGTTAGTTCAAAAATGGAAACATGTATTCCTTACGTAAGCCGCAAAGTGCTCATCATGTCATGTAATTTTTGCCAGTACCAGACCAGCACTCTTTCTCTCTCGGAGATTGCCAAGAATGCGCCGCGAGAAACTTCGAAGAAATCATTTTTTTAAAGCAAAAACGTTTCTGGTATAGCTACGGATATCTGATAAGAGTGAATAAAAGAGGCGCGAGAAGAAAGAGATAGAAGGCAATCCTCGTTGCCAGAATCAGATCATGAGTTCATTGTAAATGAAACAGTCAACAGCACCGAAACGTTTTGAAATTATAATTGCAAGCAGAATATTATTATTATGAATATGGTATGGACATATGTAAACGAGCTCCGTAAACAAGCTTGTTTCTGTCACCTGCTTCGAGATAACAGTGAAACTATTATAAACATACCTCCTTTCTGTATGGCGTCGCAGATCTGAGTGCACATTGAGAAGACAATGCAAGCTGTGCTGGTGGAATCTACGCCGCCGCTGAGAGGTAGGAAGAAGCCGCCCTGCCCAGACCGGCGGAGGTAGTCCCATAGCCAGCACGCAGGACCTGGCCAGACATGTTTCAAGTTCATTTTAAGAAAATAAAAGTATTGATCAGCAATTACGAGTATAATTTCCAAGACCATATTATACAGCGAATGTTCTAGGAGCTCACAGACTGTACAACGCGCGAGAGATGCCCGGTAGGGATCTTTATGACAAACAGCAGACCTTGGCATTCGGGCGCAAACTATAAAAGAATATTTAAGAAAACCAGCTAACGCCATAGTCTACTCAAACCCGGCATTAGACGCAGACATTCGTAACGCAACAATTTTAAAGTTCGGCTGTTCAATAACGGGTTATTGCCTATCGTTTGCCTTTATAAAGCGGATTAAGAAAAACCCTCTTACCGAGTTCAATTTCTTCTTCAGGCGTGAGATATTTCCAATCAATTGGCGGACTGGTGGTCAGAAATGCGTCATCGTCATCAGAAAGAGCGAAGTCTACTGTGATTCTAGGGAACGGCGGATTAGACGCGGCCAAGTGTGATCGGGAACGCATCTGCGTTCTGTACGACCGGATGTCTTCTAGGTCTATCGTTGCTACCACTACTTCCTGAAAAAAAAATGGTGTCGAAATATGAACAACAAGTGAAGATTTTCGTTCAACAATCAATAGGTCCAAATTTTCAAATTCGGAATACTCGTAGATCGTAAACCGGAACTCGTCACAGTTCACACATAGCCACAGGTCGCTAAAGGTAACTTAATACAACGCATTGAAGAATTTGTCAAGCAAATTAAGCGTAACGCTCACGGCCATGTCATAACAACAACGCTACGCCACTCTATACAAGGATAACTTCAAGCTAGCAAGATAGTATAGTTAGTTTGAATCTTACACCATTAAATACGTGAAGATCGCTTTGACACTGTGCTCTCCCATTTAATCAACGGATGAATAAATAGATGGGTAACGATGCGAAGCGGTGTGCGACGAAAAATCCACCAATAGGGTTACTTAATTTTGATAACCTCGCTCAGCGCTACTTTCCTATTGGTGGCTTGTCCTCGCTCTCTGCATTCTCACACACATTTTAGGGGAATGTGCCGCCTACGTCACAAATTTACTCACAACATCAACCAACGCAAACTGCAACCCCCGACTGATGATCTGCCCATTCAAAGCCACACACGAACAGCCGTTGAAATAAATCCTTTGGCCATCGCAGCCTCGAAGATTGCTGAACAAATAGGCGCCTCCACTTTTAAACGTCGCGCTCTTTACCAAGTCCACAGTAACATACGCTTTTCGCAGCTCCATGTAGCTTCCAGAACCGTTAGATATGATTTCCACACCGTCGAGACCAAGAGCTATATGACGGCTGGAAAATAGAATAAATAAATATTAAATACAACGGCAATACTGAAACCCGGTATCATGCTCTACACACCGGGATACTGATGTCATGGATCTGAATCTTATTTCGATAGGTACGTCACAAGGCCCATCTTAACAAAAGCGTGCTTAAAATGTCTCTGCATCAAAATTGGGTTATTCTACAACTCAAAGATAGACACGATACCTTTGAGGATTCCACAGTTCTTCGCATATCTCAAAGCCTATACACGTGTCTTTTGTAGAAATCACAGCATCGCCGATCAGAACCGTTGTCTGGTTTGTGATGGTCGTTATCATTCTTGGCAAGTAGTAATCTTCAATTTGGCGTTCCTAAGAGAATGACAATAGTATAACAACATTAATATTTGTGATGAGTAGGTACCTACCTATTCTTCTTTTTAAGATCTCTATCCTAATGTGACACGACATTTACTATACTTACGTTTACTAGTTCAAAATAATTAAATCTTGGCCTTCTTATGCTACACTTTCCAACAATTAGGTACGCCCTCCAGCATTGATATTAGAATACAACTGTAAATTTCTGAAAAATGTACTCACCTTAGTCCAACAAGAGAACCACCTCGATTCCCTATAATTCCCATCTTCGCATAGCATCATTTTCGGTCTGATCAACAGGATCTTCTTGTTCAAGAAAGCCACGCGGCAGTTGTAAGAAACGTTCCTATGCTGTACTGGCATACCAACATCGATAAGCATGTCCTTGCAGGTTGGAGACTTGAGCAGTTCAGCTAGAACTTGCCAACTGTGTAGAAAGGTGTCCGGCTCGTGGAAATGGTCCTCACAACTATAACCACTGAAATGAACAAGCGCGTAAACTTAAAACGAACTGTCCAGTGAAATCCGATAAAACGAAGTCATGAGCGCCATCTATTTACATCATAATTTAACTTAAGTTACCAAATCTCCAACTCAGGCCCGGTCCGGTACAGGGCACCCATCTCTTTAGCCTCTTGTATGGATTGCAGGATCCTACTCAGATTTCCTTCGAAGTCGAGCGCCCATTGGTTGAGCGTGCATGACGCTACCGTGACTTTCCGACCCATTTTCTAACTGGAACAAAAGTAATCAGCTCATAAATCTTAATGGGATTCTACAACTTTTATTATGGAACTAATAACTCATTATTATTTTACTAATTAGTCATTAATTGGTCCACAAACACATAAATATGCCTATAACATTACGGTTTGGACAGCTTATCGAATGTCTGTAGCCCAAAGTTAATTCTCTCTTTATATTCCGTTAGGCAAGATTTCAATCATAGGTCATAATGACAGTTAATGTCTTGCAAAGCTAGCAAATAAACATAAAACTCAATGGTCAGATTTAATCCTTGAAGGGGTCACTTTCTCTACCAGTCTTTAAGAAGATGAGAACAATGAACTCATACTTAAAGAAGATAACATACCGCACCACTAAATACAATATACGCATATAAATGAATAGTATAGATACTGTAACAACTTGAGTTTGTTTATAGAAAAGTTTGTATATACAAATCAACTCGCTGGCAGGTAATGCAAATATTTATAATTTGGTTTTCGAATTTACATAGAATCGAAAGAAACAAAGTCTTTCTTGAGGGTATTACCTGAACAGCTGCCTCCGAAGGCATGACTGCTATAGATTGTATAAGTTCATGAGTTTGAAATAATATACGGTTAAAAGCTTAATTATATGTTATTGATAACTAAAAAGATCTTGGCTCAGAGCGCAGGATACCCGTGCTCTCACACCGTACATACATCATCCACATCAACAAAATATGGTGGTAATAAACATGTGCTTTATTTACAAAGTATGCATATTATCGCCATGCGTAAAACTATTTACGAGTTCAAAAAACTGTGGACACGAAACTAGTTGTTATAGGTTGATCGATTTAACTACGAAGCAGACGGAATTGACGTGACGAGGCTTTGGCGGGAACGGGACGAGCAACTGCAATAGGCTTCATTAGTCAATCAGTCATATCAGATCGATCAAACTGCAGCTCTTTTGAAGTTGGCAATTTCGAGGAAGTTTATACTAGTAAATGGGGCTACGGGAACTAACATGTATGTAACCTATGTACTTGCATGATATTTGTATGAACCATTTGACGATAGAACCTATATCTAATTATTAGTAAGTACTAGATAATGTCTGAAGCCGTGAATTATGACGTTTTCAAAAAAGGCGAGAATTCAAAATTTATACAGCTGTGTCAATTTTTGACATATAGCTAAGTGTTTTATTGATTGTAGTAGAGGAGCAGGTAAAACTATTTTAGCAAAAAAGCCTTCAAAAGGTAAGAAAACGAGCAATTCAACATCTAGAGGATGGGGAATTTGCGTTACGTGGTTACCCTAGAGTGCTAAGATGAAATGCCTCTCGTAACCGTAATTACCCGAACTTTCTTATAAACACTTATTGTTTAATAAAGGCTAGAACTAATTTCCATATCGATATCGACATCTATCTAGTGTGTTATTACTTCGTGTCTTTTTATTGAGCGTCTGATTTGTATTTCTATGTCAAATGGAAAGAGCAATGACTAGAATGTAGCGCCGATAATGCATGTATGTAGATTACTAAAATCGCGCTAGATTACTTCAGAAGTTCGGTAATGCTTTTTATCAAGATAATACCAAATTTCCGTTTATGTAATTAATTCGTAAAGGTTGCAGCCTATTTCAGTAACAGCAGGAAAGCGTTCGCCAATTTAATAATATGATAATGGTAACTATTCAAAACCATAATATGCAAGATGACTCAATAAGCTTCAATGTCCTGCTATTCGGTTGCAAACTGCTAAAGAAATGAAGATCTGACTGACCAAATTAAGGAAGGGCATAACGAACACATTGCATTGTTTAAAATTTAGACATTTAGGATTATTTTAGGTTTGATCGGTTCTTTTACTTTTTCTGTGTGTCTACTCTTGCTTAATACTTGTCCTGTCAATCGTTCAAAGGTTAACTGGAAGAGATCCCTGTTAGGGATAAGTTTGCCTTTGTGCATGGGTTTTGTCCTGTATTCATATTCATCTTTTTCTTGTGTTTTATGTACAATAAAGAGTTATACATTCATGCGAATGACGTCATTAGCCCAAATCGACCGCAGAGGACCAAAGATTGTCGATCATTTGAAGCAAAGTTCATTGATATCATGTTATTGGCAGTAGACAATAACAATGGTATTGTAGTAGGCATAGTAGGCATCGATCCGCGCCGTTCCGTACCAGGGGCCGGCCACTCACCTCGCCTTTCCTTTACTAAAAGGGCCCGACAGGACACCAAGGAATCGTGTCATGTCTTAACACTATAAAGCTCGACCCTGTTCAAGTTTATGATGACTTCAGTTTAGCACCAACGGCAAAACTTCGGTATAACCACGTCCACTAACATTTGATTCCCTTCGCTGATATAAGACTGTTTGAACTGCGAAATTTAGAGGTATACGACATCGTTAACAGATATATCCATATTCTCTTCAACCATTTTACCTTGAATATGTTTATGGGCTATAGGTACTTAAATTTACGAATAGATAAAACCATGTGTCCTGGCGAAAAATATTCAGTTTCCCTTACGTTAAATAGCCAAGTTTTATGCATGCAAAGTGACGGTGCGCCGACACCGAAAAGAGGTCGGAAGTCTTATAAATTAAATGGGTTAGCAAAAGAAGGGTGTAGGATTTCCGTGTTCAATTCCATCAAAGTACAGTGAAGTAAAGAAAGAGTATTCAATGAACACATACATACAAAAAATTGCGTATGTGTTCGTATGTGGTGCGGAAAACACAGCACGAAGCGATGATTGTTTTATAAAAGAAACATGAATGATGATTCAAAATAATCTTAACTTAGAAATAAATTATGAAAAAGCACGAAGTTCTACAGTTTTTTAATCTTACCATACAATTCTAGGAACAGGTTTTTCTTGCTAACACTGTAATCGATTTTACTATCGTGGTAACCTAGGTAACCCTTTCTTACGTAAATCCAGAGCTAGAGGTTGACATAACCATCTATAGCATGCATTAAGAATTTAAATTGGCTCATAACTCATGACTGCTAAACGGATGTGATTAATTAAACATAGAAACAAAACGAGGTTTTTGACTTCATAAACGTGTTAAGAAAATTTAACAACTTTCAATAAGAAGTTAGCATTACATTTTTTTTGCATATAGTACCCATAAAATTTAGAGTAATATCGAGAAATCAAACAAAAGGTCACGGCATTCAGCTGATAAATAAAACAAGGGGGATCAATAAAAAGACAATTAAACTTTTTAACGTTCACTATTTAAATAGAGCGGAGTAACATTTGCATGCTCACTAGCCTTCAAACAAACCTACTAAAACTTATAAAGTTGACATCGACCGTTCTTATCAGAAAATCTTTCGCTTCGTAGCTCTATGAGGAGATTTAAGTTTTATTGCCGTAATAGGGGCCATTAGCGAAGTTGAGCGTTTCCACACGGGCAATCCCCCGTTAAGCTACGGAGAAGTGCAGTCACCTTTCAGGCCTTCTAGGAACATGTTACCACATATTCCTTCGGGGAAATCGTTCCACACTTTTCTATAGAAAATTACAAATTTCTACATCAAGTTTGTTTAAAGCCTACTTCCAAATTATGTTCCCAGAAGCGTGTGAAACAGGTGTAACGCAATCTGGCAGAAAAGATAAAATTAAGCCAAAATGATAACCTTTACATTCGGGTGAGATTAAAAACGCAATCGCGAATAAAGCTAGGTGTACATCACACCTATGCAGATGTACTCGTATTGTAGACGACGTGCAGTCTAGACATATAACAAGAGGTGTCGGCCCTTTGCCTAGAGAACATAAGCAACCAGACATCCGTGCAAGGCGGCATGGGGCGTAAATTAGCACAGCATAAATAGCAGGGCAGCATTAAGTTGTAGATTAAAATTTCGGATGTTTAGGTAATAGTTTTACAGTGATGTCCGGTGACTCTGAAAAAAGTCCACGCGGTGAAAAGATCGACGCGCTAAACGACAGTAAAGGTAAGTAAAATGAAAGAATATTATTATAGTATCAAATACCTAGGCAATGTTTATCGCTGTGCGGTGCAGACTCTTAAAACAATGGCTCATTCAATGAAATTCGAACTACTTCGCAATGTGATTTATAAGGTCATAGAACCCATAATCTTGGAGAATATTGATGATCGTTTTATTCGTTTTTTCATCGGGCCCTTGAAGACTAAAAGCACGCAAATTATCATCCTATACAAACATAAATGCGGTCTTTAAATTTTCGGCAAAAATATGTTAATTCGTGATGCCTTTCTGACGTGAACTGGAAGAGATTTGGTGCGATCGAAGCATGATACGAGAAGGGTAATAGTCTTCCAATGCCCAAAATATTGGGCCTTTGCACGATATCGTCGTCAGTTCAAGTCTGACCGTCGCGAAGCCCGCAGGCTGCGCCTATTCACAGCCACAACAACACGCCAGTTCCGTAACCATGGTGACAGCGAGCTTGGCTTACGAGGGAGCGATTACAATCAGATAGCAATAAGTGATATCCATCGAACTTTTCGTTAACTAGCAAACCCGTGGATGATCACCGAAACCACCGTAAGATGTTATGGTGGAAACAACTAGAGAGTGCACAGAAATACGTCATGATGATTGAAATGGAAGAACAAAGCAAGGAAGAGTACATAAATAACACGACGGTCACGTTGACACTCCCGATTCCCGTTAGAGATCCAGTGTTGCAAGACAATCTGCTAATAGCAAATTTAGAACAAGTTAAATCGTTGCAAGCCTCTCTATTCCCTATTTGCAATAAAGGTAATGTTTTTTCGGAGTTTACAGCAGAAAACTTGATTTAATTATAACTCAAGGAAACAAGCCTCACATTAAATAGGTACCTAACCTACTGAAGTAATAAATAACGATGACAAGCAATTTTTTAAGACTGTCTTTGTCGTCGCGTCGGTATTCTGTTTAGTACTATTTTCGGCTTGTAAGGGGTAGAAATTCACGTAAAAGAGTAGAAATTAAATGAGGGCGCCACTTTCTACGTAGCTGGCACATTTTTATAAGAAAATATTTAAAATATCTTTAACCGCGAGTGGTTCCAATACAATTTTCAAACCCTGACGCAACACTGGGGGTATGCGATTACGACAATGACGAATATAAAACTAATAAGTTAAATACCTAAAAAGGAATTAAAACGGGCATACAAAATTGTTGAAAATTTACCTATTTGAGCACATTTGGCCAAAAATGTGACAGCTGCAGCAAATAAACAAATTTAAATCTTGCTTAGATTTAACGTTTTAGTGTCGTGCTAGTACGAGAGACCAATTTGGATAATTCCTAAATATATTATTCAAAATTGCATGAACTTTTTTGAGACAAGTGAGGTAAATGGAATTTAAGTAAGAAAATGTCGGGGTTTTAACTTGCTTACTTATGTAACAAAATAAAGTATACAATACATTAATAACCCAGTAGTATTCGCCATGAAAATATTTTTCTATCATGAAACTTTTAATTTGAAGAAAATTGTATAACTATTCTTTCTTACAGGAACGTTTATATCAAACTTTCTTCAAAACAATATAAAAACGAATCAGTTTGAAATAAATACTGACATTAAGACATTCCGAACTACCGCTAAATTAAAAGAACCACGAGATCTTTTTGCGCTTCCAAAAGAGCTGGACTGTCCGCAACAGGCTCCAAGATGGCCAGCAGAATGCCAAGTTAGTGTTAGTAGTAAAGATCTGTTCAAATTGAAATTTATACCTATACCTAACTACTTCTTCATAATTATTTTTTTCTAGCTTGTATTTATCTTCCTTTTGTTCGCTTAGGTAGTTGACGAAAGAATACAACATGTAACGTGGAGTCCAGCATCACCAGAACCGTATTATGTTCCTACAGGAAAAGAATTACGTCCACAACCTGTCGGTGAAGAAGCTGGAACAGTCATTTTTCAGTATTATCCAATGAGTGCCGTCAATTACGTAAGCAATTTAATATTAAGGAAATAACATCAAGCCACAATTAGACATATTTTCCAAGAGATATAGACTGTGATTGCATCATCAAGCTTCCAATATATTTTCGAAGCCGTACATACACGTGATCTGTCTAGTAGACAATG
Organism: Pandemis corylana; assembly: GCA_949127965.1. Classification (NCBI taxonomy): domain Eukaryota; kingdom Metazoa; phylum Arthropoda; class Insecta; order Lepidoptera; family Tortricidae; genus Pandemis; species Pandemis corylana. Next base: position 6,299,578 of record OX421855.1, on the reverse strand, counting down.
TCTAATATCGGGAGCTCATTCAAGTTAACCACTGTCTATATCCCGTGGAAAACATGTCAAATTTTTAATGATTATGATTATTATGATTAATGATTTTCCCGTTTTTGTTTTATTTATTGTTGTTTTTTTATTTAGTTTTTTGTCAATTTGTCACCTCGTTAAATTAAAAAACGTTAATTTTAATTTTAAATTTTAATTCGCACCTGGCAGGACTGTAGGAGTAATAAGTCAGGGTGTCGGCTGAAAACCAGCGCTGCGGGCGTCGCCCTCGGGACCGGCACCAGCAGCTTATGCTGACGCCGACACCTTTTGTCACAATACCGTTCGAGTATTTTTACCTAATTTGTTTTTTTGTAATACTTTTTTTGTGGCAATAAATTGTTTTTTCTTTCTTTCTTTCAAATGTAAGTAATTACCCGTGAATCACAAATTAAAAAATATTTTATTAATATATTGTCTTTAAATATATGTGGTTTCGTTTCAGTTTAGCCGCTCTACTGTAGGAGGTTCAAGACTTTTTATATCTGCATGTGCCACAGCAAACGGTGACGACGAATTGAGATTCGAATCCAGATTCGAAAGTGGAAATTTAGCAAAAGCAATCAAAATTACATCTGCTTATTACGAACTCCATCTCAGAACTGATCTTTACACAAATAGGCACATGCAATGGTTCTATTTTAAAGTCACAAATACAAAGAAGCAAATGACATACAGGTAATCTATTCAGAAAAACAATCCAGGTTATGCCTTGCCAGCGTTCACCACCCCTTAACATTTATCCAGACGAAATATCTCGATTCTAGGTTTTCGATCGTGAATTTATCGAAGGCTGAAAGCTTATACAACGAAGGCATGCGACCTTTATTATATTCAACGAAAGACGCTAACTTACATTCAATCGGATGGAGGCGATGTGGCGATAACATTGCGTACTATAAGAATGACCCGACGTAAGTACCGTAACTAATTCTGCGATAACAGTGGTAAACAACCCCGACAGCAAAATGTTTTGTTGTATTTACAGATGTGAAGAAGAAGAACAATTTCCAAGCTACACTTTAACGTTCAATATTGAATTTCCTCACGCAGATGATGCCGTATACGTCGCGCATTGCTACCCGTATACATACTCTGACTTGCAGGAATACTTATCTAGACTGCAGTCACATCCAGTAAAATCAACCTTCTCTAAACTGAGACTGCTCTGTAGAACTTTAGCCGGGAATAACGTGTACTATTTAACCATCACCGCACCTCCTAATGCAAATGAAATCGAGCAAAAGGTGATTGTCAATGAGATTTAGTTTATCATCGAGGCATGAAGTCAGGACAGAATTGAATGAAAAAAAATACTTTATTTTGCAGAAAAAGAAAGCAGTCGTAATAACGGGAAGAGTTCACCCCGGAGAAACTCCTTCATCATGGATGATGAAGGGTTTCATAGATTATTTGACTGGTGACTCAAACCAAGCCCGAGAGTTGCGTGAAAAGTTTATATTCAAACTTGTGCCTATGTTAAACCCGGATGGCGTGAGTAATTGCCCTAGATTTTATTCATTTCACACAAAACCTAGTGACATATTGTTAACAGTTTACAAATATTCCAGGTAATCGTTGGCAATAATCGGTGTTCGCTGACCGGAAAGGACCTGAACAGGCAATACCGTACTGTTATTAGAGAAACATATCCACCGGTTTGGCATACTAAACTGATGATACGGAGGTAACATTTTTAAAATTATCTATGATCAGGATCAAATGATTAACCTAATGGAAGGTAAATGGATCTCGTAATTTTCAGATTACAGGAAGAATGTGGTGTTGCAATGTACTTAGATTTACACGCACACTCCCGAAAACATAATATATTCATTTACGGATGTGAAAGCAGAAGAAACTGTGACAGGAGACTGCAAGAACAAGTTTTTCCACTGATGCTTCACAAAAATGCTGCGGATAAGGTATCAATTAAACAGCTAACGTATTCAAATTATCTACTATTCAACTAATACATCTTGTTAATACTTCCGATCTTTTCAGTTCTCTTTTGAAAACTGTAAATTCAGAATTCAACGAAGCAAAGAAGGAACCGGTAGGGTCGTTGTGTGGATGCTAGGGGTAGCAAACAGCTATACTATGGAAGCGTCATTTGGGGGCTCAGAATTAGGAAGCCGACTGTCAACACATTTTTCAGTTCAAGATTATGAAAGTCTGGGAAAAACCTTTTGTGAGACATTACTCGATTTTTACGATGAAGATCCAAGCAAAGAAAGACTTAGAACAAAAATTGTAACGAGATTACTGAAAGAAGGCTCAAACGCTGATGAACCTACTAATATTGACCTTTCTGATTATTCGAGGTACGAATAGACAAAAAGAAAACAATAGTAATCTTCTTTAAAATATTTAAATTTAAATCTAATTTGCAGTGATGAAGGTGATACATCCAGCAGCAGCTCGGAATCTGGAGCTCTAAGGGGTCCTCTTGAAGTAATGCAGCCTGCCCCACCTTCTTCTCCAATCTTGCCCAATATCAACAGAGACGTTAATGATGTGAGTGTATAAAATAACAATGTTTGTTTTTAATAAGTCAAAGCATGCAAAATATAATGAAACCAATTGCCGTTTCCAGCAACCAAGACGGCAAAGAATAAAGTTGGAAAAAATAAACAAAATTGAAAGGAAGAAAACAAAACGAGAAACTTTACAGGTAGTAAAGTTTCTTAATGCATCAATATCTCCCAAAGACGCTTAATCAACCCCATAATACCTATATTAGGTACCATTGAGGCAAATTTATGTTTCCAGGTTTCAAGAGCTACCATTGATCTCACATCGGACGCAATGACGGATGCATCTTCAGATGAATCGGGTGAAGAAAATCTTAGCCCAGTGAAACGAGTACAGAGATTATTACATTCATCTAAATCTAAGCCTAGGAGAAAGAAGAAAATGCCACCAGAGCTCAAAATTATACCAGCACCTGTAAGTAAAGAATGTCGTTAAGTTAGATAATAAAATTTATTGGCTAAACATTTACACCTAACGTCATATTTATCTTCCAGACTAGTGATTCTCCATATCATTCAGATAAAGAAAAGAAGTCTGCTCACAGCAGGCGCCCTCGTAGCGTCTCCATGTTCAATGAAGCTATTGAGAAACCAAAGCTAAATCCAGCCTCATGGCATCAGTTCCGGTGTTTACCTCCACCTAAGTAAGTCATTTAAATTAAGGTCTATAAACCTAGATTTTTACAACTAGGAAGTACTTGTACAAACTGCGCAACTTGTCACGTTGTGGTAATGTAAGATTATAGGTGGTACACGAATGTATAGTTTTAGCAATTCGGTGCCCGGCATAGCAGTGTCGTGTCGTAACTCGCGCCTTAGTTAGTGGTTATACTACGGTGAGCAAATCTTCGAATTTATGTCAATTAGGAAATTACTTACATACAATAAATTGCATTGTATTGACTACTAAAGTTCCTCTCAATATACTTTTAGGCCTAAAGTTGTAAACTTAGACTCTGATTCGAAAACTCTACACTGCTACACTCAAAAATACTTTCACCACCAGGTATTTATCAGAAAGTAAGAACAGAAACACGCAACCAGCAGAACTACAGGTGAAATTGAACCTGCTAAAGAGAAATGTTTGGACAGGAGTTTTGGCTGATGATAAAGGGCCACTGTCCTGGGGTATATCGAGCTTCGCCATGAACTCTTACTTTACAGACAGCGAGGCACTATTAAGGTAATATTAAGATCAGAAGAAAAAAGTATGGTGAGATGATAGTTTAGCTATTTCGATTGTACATTCAACCACATATTACTAGATAATATAGTAACAGAAAAATCATTGTTTACAGATCTTGTTCAAAAAAATTGGAAGAGCTAGAAGGTGAGAGGAAAAAGAATAAAGAAGATAAGAAAAAGAAAAAGTCAAAAACGAAAAAGATTTCTCTGAAGGTGCCAAACTCCATTGATGATGTTATAGAATCTAATAACAAAACAAATAAAAACTGGAAGAAAAAGGGGAAGTAAGTAATAACAAAACTTGTTTTTCTTACGCAAAAAATAAAATTTAGCCAAATTTTATTTATTTACGATTTTTTCAGACTAAAGCATACAAAATCAGAAGGGTCTCCATACATGAATAACCCAAGTTTTACTGATATACCCCGAAACACAAACCAGACTTCGCAAAAAGGAAATATCCCTGACAATAAACAAGCAAAGACTCGATTTAGGAAAGGGGCTTTTGTTACTACTGCTGTACAGAACAAAAAGTCCACAAAAGTAAATAATTCAGTCCTGTCTGAGAACTCTGATACAGATGACTCTATTCAATCAACAAAGAAGGTGAAGAAAAAACCAAAAACTGCAAAGCCTAGACTACGAAAAGCTGCTACAGAAATCAAGAGCAGCAAAAATTGACCTTCCATACAGTTGTTAAGCAACAGACTTAACTTGGCTTCGGCTACCATGCAATTTTTTGAGTCACAGATCCACACATTGCCTCAACTCGGCCAATTTAAGTGACACAATACTAGAGGGAGATGGAAATACACGGCATTCTCCCTAACAAATAAGTGCGTCCATAAGGATGGCCGCATAGGGGAAACATGTTAAGTCAGTCTAATCGGCCATCCATAAAAGTCACAACTTTAGGTGGAGCGGGTTCAACAATTAGTGTAACACGAAATAAATTACGATTTCCATAGTTAACTATTAAGTTTAAAAGATATCAAAATTGGTGTGACGTAATTATAGATAGCCCCTAAATTTTAATAATGTTCTAAACTGGTTTGCTACACAGAATTTAAATGTACTTTAAATGTATGTCGAATGTAACTTGATCATGGAAATCTGTTTTTCTTAACCAATTTTAAACTAGATAATAGTTAGATGCTAGTCCAAAACAGAATTCTTTAAATGTATGGAGCCTATACCATTCTGAAGCAACAGACATATTTAGTTTTGTGTTGGCTGTCATCTGATCTGTATTCTATTTACTACCTATTCCATATGTAGAGTCAACAGCATTTCATATTTTTATTTTATAAATATGATAAACTTATGGCTATTCGCTTGGAATTCTAACTATATGGCCAACCAGTATAAACACAGTAGGGGTTAGGGACCAATTGGCTGTGTTCATATCCCATGAGTGATTCTTGTCTTCGTCTCATTAGGTGTTTGAAAAATCATCATGAGCAGCTATGACTCATTAGTTTGCAGCTAAATTGGTATGAAGGGGACAATGCAAAAGTATCACACTTGACTAACTTTTCTAATTAAAAGGTGCGCTTGTATTGAGTCGAAGTAGAAACATAGTAATTCAACCAATCATATAGAAAAAAAAAACATCAATTTAGGTCAATTTTTTCTTAGTGGTTTCAATATAACACCAAATCAATATCTGATGAATTTTTCCTAAAGTATTGAGTATGTCAAAGACTTAATTGCCCTATAAGTATTTCTGCAAGGTCTCTTAAAATTATTCCAAAATATTTATACCTTTGACCAACCAATCAAGAAGATCGACCAATTTAGTAACTATGTAAAATGATTTTGGGCATAGAGGTGGAAAGGGGAATCGACATGATTCCTATTTTCGTCCATTCAATTGATGGGCTTTTACCATCTGCACGGGAAGAGAACCAACTGGTACATTCTATGTTTTTCTTTGCTCCCAGACCAGCATGGAAGGCCATGGCATGAAATGATTTATGATTTTATTATTGTTCATTCATCTTTTCTCTATATAACTAGATAAATTTTACATCACATCAACCTAATTTATTATAAAAGACTACTCATAAGGATTGATACATAAAACATAAAAAACTAAAATAATTATTGTCATGATAAGTATATCAGTAAAATAATATGTATACCTGTTATAATTAACATGAACCAAAAGTTTTAAAAGTTAAAAAAATACTGAATTATTATTTAGGTATGTGTAATTTAAGGTAAATTTTTCTGTGAACTAGAAGTAATAAAGTAGGCTAACAACCTGTGGGAAAGCTGTTGGCCGATTGCTGCAATATTTCATGTCCAAGAAAATGAACTCTGATTAGAGGAAGATAGCAATGTAATATTGTATACCATGTACCATTACAGATTTAGCTATATTAAGCCATTTTGTAGAAATGTTACAGAATACATTACTGAAATATTGTTACAAGTTTTATTTATTTAGAGCTCAAAGATAAGATAACAAGTTATCAAAAACCCATTTATTTCATAATTACAGTTACATAAGAAGTTTAATAACTAAACATTAAACTAACTTACTTAACTGTTTTAATTTCTAAGAAACTAAAGATTGTTTTAGCAAGGCTTTGTGTTTAAATGAAATTCAGAAACCTGTAAGGACCTAATTCACTTCTCTTAGATACACACAGAGTACTTTTTATACACTGGCAGATACATTCGTAATATCCCAACAGATCTATGACACTGTCTGTTTATTTTGACAAAATAGTTGGCATTTGGTTGTTTGAAAATTACACAATTACAGATTAAAATTATGCTTTTATCGACTAAAAACATCAACCGCCAGTTCTAAGCAAAAACTTCCGAGACAAGATTGATAAGGTTATGTTATTAAGAACATAACGGTTCATACGTAAGTAAACAACGGAACAAGTGCAATTACTTACGTGATTAAATGCAGATTGTAGATTTTGAAAGGCTGGGAATATTAAACTTTGCTTATCCTTTATGTCTGGGTAATCTACCCATTGAGAAAGACTAAAACATGTTCAAGAAACTAACTAAAACAATGCTTCAGCAAGCAGAAACAGAAAAAACTTTGAGCACTTCACTTAGACAAGTGTCAGTTGACACTGCTAATGCTAACGAATTTGACAGAATATTTTCATCTGGCCAAAAGTAAAGGCATTTGTGATATAAAATAATCCAATGTTTATGCTGCAACCAGTTCTGAATATAACTTCAATTTAAACCTTAAGAGTGACTACTAAGAGTTATTAATTACTTTAAGAGTTACTAATTACTACTAACTAAGAAGTCCGTATTAATATTTTAAGTAAAGGATGAAATAAAAGCGGGTTTTAACCGAAAACCATCATTTATTATTGTTAAATTTCTTCTGTGTAAAACTACAGTCACACCTCGAAGGGTCACTGAAGTGGCGGAAGTAGAAAAAAACCGTTTTCATTTTTCGTGAACGTGATTTTTAACACACGTTAGTTAGCCAACTTGTTTGTGTTAAATTTGATGACGCCGAGCAAAAAGAAGCAGTTACTGGTGTTGCGGCGGAAAAAGCCAATATTCTTAGTGTTCGAATTACTGGGAGACGAGCCAAATGTCTCTGCTGTGTAGCGTGGTTGTGTAGAGGTTATGTGGACTAAGTGAATTTCAATAACACACAATTCACTGTATCAATAAACGGTTGTATTTATTCACAAACACACTTGCCTTATTATTGACATTAATTAAGATCAAAATAATATAGGATTGACTAGATAATTAATAATTAATAGTTCGGGGACGACACAAAAATATGCTTACAGCAAAAGGGTTCGGTGAGAAAGAGAGCGAGTCTAAACAAGTGACGTCTGTCAAGCACAGGTCACAGATACTCAAAAAAACTAGGTGGCTGATGTTAATCATAGATTTACAAATAGTACTATGAATTATCAATATCAATTAAATAATTCCAACACTCCTCCTTATGATGAACATCAGTCAAACATACAATGGCAAGACTCTACATCAAGAATGTTCTCTACATCACTAAGTGAAACCAGAACCTGGTGAATAAAATGTGACTCTACCTATCAGCATGCAAGTTACTTAAAAATTAACAGTTTCAACACTTTTCAGTTTTAAACATTTCACAAACTTACAATGCTTCTGTGTACATAGTGGTTTGGTAAAAACATCAGCCATCATTTCATCAGTACACAGGTATTTCACATTTATTTTACCTTCTTGAATTAAGTCTTTAACAAAATGGTAACGCAAGTCTATGTGTTTTGTTTTACGATGAGAATATTCCCTTACTAACAACAATCTCTGGGCGCTCTGATTGTCATTATATACAGTGACATCAAAGCGTTTGTCAATTATTTCTGTCAAGAAATTCTTAACAAAACAGATGTCCTTGCACACATCACTTATAGAGAGATATTCTGCCTCAGTAGATGATAAAGCAACACATCGCTGTTTCCTGGCTTCCCAATTTATGACAGAGTTGCCAAGCATAATTACAAAGCCGGTATATGACCTGCGATCCGTCATATCATTGGCCCAATCGGAATCTGCGTACGCGTTAATATTAAAACTATTAGCCTTCTCAAAATAGAGACCATAGTTGATAGTTCCCGCTAGGTACCTTAGTACTCGCTTCGCAACGCGCCAATGACTGACATCAAAACATGTGCTGTACTGACTCAGCTGACTGCAGGCGTATGTAATGTCAGGACGGGTACAAACAGATAAGAACATAAGTGATCCTAAGAGTTGTCTAAACTGATGCACATTGTCATCCAATTTCTTATCTGCTTTTTCCAATTTACAATTGACTGGTAATGGTGTTGAAACTGGTTTACAATCTTCCATGTTATATTGTTTCAACAACCTTTTGATATAATCTGACTGATCTAAAATTGTTACATTATTGTTAGTGGTAACATGCATGCCAAGACAATTTCTTAATTTACCAAGATGTCGTATTTCGAAATGCTGTTTCAGCAGTGACGTAACTGTCTCAATGCAATTACTATGAAACACGAAGCAATCGTCAACAAATAATGCTAGAATTACATAATCGTTGCTATTTTTCTTTATATACACACATGGTTCACATTTGCTTTGTTTATACCCATTATTAGATAGTACATTATGTATTTTTATGTTCCACATACGGCTGGCTTGCTTCAAGCCGTAAATGCTCTTTTTAAGCAAACAAACCTTATTATTATCAGTTTTAAAACCAGCCGGCTGCTCCATATAGATCACTTCTTCCAACTCGCCATTTAAAAATGCTGTGGTTACATCTATATGATCCATACAGAGGTCCAACTGATTTGCAACAGTAAACAGAATACGCAAAGTTGAATGTCTTACAACAGGTGAATAGGTATCTGAGTAATCTATACCTTCCTTTTGACTATAACCACAGGCAACAAGTCTAGCTTTAAACCTAGTGAATTCGCCCGTAGCATCATATTTTTTCTTGAATACCCATTTGTTTTTGACAACATTTACGTTATAAGGACGATCAACCAATTCCCATACACAATTTTTGATCATGGAATTAAATTCATTTTTCATAGCGCCGTGCCATTCAGCCTTTTCAGGTGAATTCATAGCGTCTTGGAATGTAAGAGGTTCGTATGATGTACTCGCTGCGGCCAACAGAGACGTTAAGTGATAGTCATTAAACCTTTCAGGGAAAATACCTCGTGTCTTCCGCACAGGACGAGAGTTAGAATCGACGATGGACTCTTCCAACGTAAACTCCTCTCCTCCTTGAGATGATGAGCGCGGCAGAGAGATGTCGGTGCCGGACAGCACCCCACACCCAACGGCATCCTCAATGTCATCTTCAAAAGAGCGGTACTGGTCAGACAGTGGTGACTGTGCTGGTGAGCTGTCGAACTCGACCTCTGAAACCGGAGAAGTAATCTGATTAGGTTCATCACTACTAACACTACTGTTATGGCTTTCACCAACATTGTGACTGTTATTATTATTTTCATTGTTGGTATTTTCATTATTGTTACATTCATCATTATTACTAGAACTAATATCACAGTTATTTGAATTATTTTCACAGCGAGAAATATCATGATTGTTATTATGCATAAAATCATTATTAATAAAATTGTCAAAAAGAATAAAATGCTCTTTCTCTACACCTTTGCTCAGTTGTTTTTCTATGAATTTATTTTCAAGAAAAGTAACACTTCTAGAAAGAATAACCTTTTTAGGGTTAAGGGGATCTATAAGACGATAGCCTTTGCATGTTTCACTGTATCCTACAAAAATAAATTGTTTGGCTTTTGCATCAAGCTTGCGCCTTTTTTGATTGGGAATATGTGAATATGCCAAACAGCCAAAAACGCGTAAATGACTAAGATCAATATAGGATCCGGTCCATACACATTCAGGAATTTTGTCAGATAAAGCACTGGTAGGCGACCTATTTTTGAGGTAAATGGCTGTCAGAACAGCCTCACCCCAGTAGCGATCTGGCAAATTTGACTCCTGCAACATAGCTCTGGCTTTTTCAAAAATTGTGCGATTAGCTCGTTCACTGATCCCGTTTTGAGAAGGGCTAAAAGGGCAGGATGTTTGATGAACGATTCCTTCCTTTTTGAGGTAATTAGAAAGAATGTTATTACAGTATTCTGTACCATTATCTGTGCGAAGCACTTTTATACACAAGCCAGTTTGTTTTTCAACCATAGATTTAAAATTGATAAAACATGAACTTACTTCGGATTTATTCTTTAAAAGGTAGCCAAAAGTTTTTCTTGAATGGTCGTCGGTGAAAGTAAGCAAGTAGCGAGCTCCTCCCCAGCTGGGTACTTGAATCGGGCCAGCTATGTCGCTGTGGATCAGGGCTAACGGATGAGCAGCACGCGAAGCACTTGACTGAGGAAACGATGTTTCACACATCTTCCCCGTAAGGCAGGCGATACAGCTAGCGGGCACGCCGTCTTCAGGCTGAAAAACGACACCACACTGATTTCCTCCACCCAAAATAGACATACCTCGATGACTCAAGTGGCCTAAGCGTTTATGCCATATAGACATAGGCACGCAGGCAGCAGCATTGGCACTCACTGGTCCTTGCCTAGATTGCAGGGATATGGAATGACCTAATCGGGGGTTGGGCCGAGCTTGCAATTTCAATTTATACAGACCATTACATTTGTCTAAACTAAATATTTTGTTGCCTGTGACTTTACAATTACTGTAAACATTACATTTATTATCAGAAAAAACAACAGCATATCCATTATTAGTGATCTCATTTACCGACATCAAATTTTTAGACAGATTAGGCACATAAAGAACGTTATCCAAACAAATATTAGAAGCTATTAAAGTCTTACCAATTTTTTCACTTTTTAATTGTTGACCATTGGCCACAGAAATAACACATGATTTATTCTTGAAATCTTGAATAAGTGTGGGATCCCCACACATGTGTGAAGTGGCTCCGCTGTCAATGATGAACTCTCGTTCAAGTGAAGTAGAATATGCAGAAGCATACATGGTATGTTCATCCTTAGTCTTCTTTTCTTCTCGCTTCTTTTTGAAACAACGACTTGCAGTATGACCGTTCTTATGGCAATATGTACATACATATTTGTTTGGTTTCTTTTTCACAAAAAAAGCTTTGTTATCAGATGGAACGTTGCTGCGCCTGTGATCTTCTTGGAGAAGTCTGGTTCGGACAAATTCACTTGTTAAAGTTTTAGAAATGTTTGCAGTCTCGAGACTAGACACCAACACAGTATAGTCCTCCGGCAAGCCTGAGAGGAGAATTTCTGCCGTTTCCTCATCAGCGATATGTTTCCCGATGTCAGATAGTTGTGTTACGAGCCTTTGAACACCCTCTATGTACTCGGACATACTCGAGAATTGATTGTACTCTACTCTATGAAGTTGTCTGAGGAGAAGTACTCTTCTATAGAGGCCTTTGTCCTCGAACGTGTCAGAGAGTTTTTTCCACGCTTCAGCGGCCGTAGTAGCATCACGCACTATCTGATACAGATGCGGCCGGAGTGACAAACAAATCCTGGCTAAGGCACGTGCATCGCGCGTCGAATCATGGGCAGGTACCTGCGCGGCAGATGCACCAGCAGCAGCAGGTTCAACCGCGCTTTCCGAATCGACGATACAGGACCACAGTCCTTCGAGGGTCAATAACATTTTGACGGCAAACTTCCAATTTATCCAGTTATCAATTCCGTTCAATTTTTCAATAGTCGTAGATGTCACGTTTGTGTTCCCCGTGTCAGATAAGTGATTCGGCATTTCTTACCGTTTGTAATGTTATGTATCTTCTTTATATTTGCTAGTCCACTGATCTCTTGGAAATCCTCTGGGTCCAAAACCTGTTCGAATTACTGGGAGACGAGCCAAATGTCTCTGCTGTGTAGCGTGGTCGTGAAGAGGTTATGTGGACTAAGTGAATTTCAATAACACACAATTCACTGTATCAATAAACGGTTGTATTTATTCACAAACACACTTGCCTTATTATTGACATTAATTAAGATCAAAATAATATAGGATTGACTAGATAATTAATAATTAATAGTTCGGGGACGACACAAAAATATGCTTACAGCAAAAGGGTTCGGTGAGAAAGAGAGCGAGTCTAAACAAGTGACGTCTGTCAAGCACAGGTCACAGATACTCAAAAAAACTAGGTGACTGATGTTCATCATAAGGAGGAGTGTTGGAATTATTTAATTGATATTGATAATTCATAGTACTATTTGTAAATCTATGATTAACATCAGCCACCTAGTTTTTTTGAGTATCTGTGACCTGTGCTTGACAGACGTCACTTGTTTAGACTCGCTCTCTTTCTCACCGAACCCTTTTGCTGTAAGCATATTTTTGTGTCGTCCCCGAACTATTAATTATTAATTATCTAGTCAATCCTATATTATTTTGATCTTAATTAATGTCAATAATAAGGCAAGTGTGTTTGTGAATAAATACAACCGTTTATTGATACAGTGAATTGTGTGTTATTGAAATTCACTTAGTCCACATAACCTCTTCACGACCACGCTACACAGCAGAGACATTTGGCTCGTCTCCCAGTAATTCGAACACTTAGCTCACCGGCCGCAGAAAACTGTAACGCATTACTAACTCTTGCTCCAGCTGATGTGTATCCAGGGGTTTGAGGATCCCCGGTGATTGGATTAAAAGTGCTACAACGGGCTTTGGCTAACAAGCAAGAGGTCACGTTCGTATAGAATCGAACATTGTCGGCATCAAGCGTAATATTAACCCCAGTTCTGGCTTCTCGAGTGCACTGAGTAATCTGAAATCAAATAAAATGTTACAATGTCGCTACTATTTCATTTAACAGTTTCTCTTAATAGTTTTTGCCCCTTGACACATACCAAGTTGATTGAATTGGTCCTCCTGAGACATCGCACAAAATCACAATAGCCCATAAAGCAACCTGAAGGTTGAACGTTTAAAGCTGAAGTCGATAAAGTCTGAAAAAAATCGGTAAGTAGGTATACCAAACGCATTGTCTACCTCATGACAGTTTTTTTTTATGGAATAGGTTGGAAACGAGCAAGTGGAACAAAAATTACTCTAATTGAATGAACACAGGTCGAAGAGTTTCGAAGAATACTATCAAGTATGAGGTTTTTAGGTTTTCATTAAAACTTAGGGAGCTACTAAACTGGAGATCAAGTTGAATCCTACCGCCAAAGCTGTAGCACAAGCAGCGTAAGTTGTGTTAACGAAATATTGAGTAGCACAGGTGCTCAGCGCATTCAACTCTTGAGGACCCTGGAATTTGGAGAATTGCTATTAGTAAAATACTGAAACAGACACAAGTTGCCAATCTTTTTTACGGACCAACACTTACTTCGGGCATTGAGGTAACACTGGAAAAACAAGTGATACATGCATCTCTCAAAGTTACATTCGTTGGTTGAGCTGTACTGCATACTATATTCAACAGGTTTTGTAGTTGCGCTCTGTATAATAAAAAGAAAAAGAAGTGATTAAATACTCACCCACTATTTCATTTTAAGGTACATAGCAAAATTTATCTTTGGTTGCTTAAACAAAATTGAAATACCCATTGTTAGGACAAAGTGCCGCCAACTTTTGATTTTTCCACTGTAAAATTTTATTTTTCACATCACTGAAGTCGAATATGCCACTAGATGATGCACCAATCTGTAAAAATAAAATTTATTAGGTGCAAAAAAATATAGGTAAAAAAATTAATCCAAGATGAACTGGCAAAATCTGACCTCGCTAAAATTTAAATGATTCTGTTGCTTCCATTGCAAAATATTGTTCTTGATTTCGTTTATATCAACAAATGTGGCGCTTATTTCAATCTGTCAGATAAACCGAAAAAAACTTTGATGAAAATACAAGTTTAATATTAGAGGACTTCAAGAAAAATAGAAACAATGTTTTTCATAAGGCTTAAGGTAGAGAAGCAATATTTTGAGCTTAAAGAAATTATGCCTATTCACTACTTATAGTATTTAAAATAATATAGTTTTGGATAAAATATCACTTACAAAAAATATTAAACTCCAATAATAGTGACCTTTTTTCATTTTAAAATGCTTAGGTGTTTAATGCAATGTTAACGTGTCACATGTTCAGTAACATCAGCGAAAGTGAAAAATGAATAAAGCATTTCACAGGAAATAAAGCGTAAAACGTATTGTAGGCGCTAATTCGGTCGTAATCATCCGCTAACACAAGTGTTACTCGCGGGGTCATTCGGCGGAACAATTTTGAATCGAGCTTCAAAATAATAATACAAAACAATGAGTTCCTATTAGTTGACCCCTGAAGAACCGCCATACTGGTAGAAATGACCGACAAATTTCTGTCCCCATCTCCCGGCCTATATACAATACACAACGTTGCCAGTGGTAACAGCAGACCTACTCTAAAGAGGTATCGTATTAATTTACCGTTCCTGCATTTTACGTAAGTATGTATGCAATAATTGCTCGTTTTTAAGCTAGTAAGTTTTTAGGCTAAAATTTATACGTATAAATGAATTGGCAGGAAAATAAAACTTAACTGTAGGTAATATTTGTATATTTGTACATCTGTTAGTCCTGTAATAGATACCTATACTTACTTAAGTATTTTCATGCGTTTTATGTACAAAAAAAGTTACACATACGTTTATACATACATACATGTTTCTACATATTTAGGGATTTTGCAACACGTACTTTTTAAGAATTCTCTATTCACGAGTAAACAGCATTAAATAACTGAAGTTAATTAGAAACGTATTTACGCAAACCAAACACGGCAGGCTTTAAACTCCGAAATTCGATTTTCGAAGTTCGTTTCGTCCCGTTCCGCCTAGGGTGGCACTTGGCGTTGCGTGTTCGCGTTGCGCTATTCTATTGGCATCTTCGTCGCATACCTTAGAAACAATATAGTGCATCGCCTTCACTCACGCAAATGTTTGGATAAACACGCCAAGTGGAGTGCCACCATTATACTAATAGTTCGCACTTAATCACTCACATCATTAGTTAGAAAATGAGAGGACTGGTGTGATAAGGATTTCGAAAATAAAATTTCGCAGGTAGGTAGCTCTTCTGATTTTAGGTAGACGTTATTGGTTCGGGGAAATCCCCACAGTTTTTTATTTTTGTTTCAGAACGTAATTATATTATGAAACTAACAGGCCAACAATGTACGTCCCAAAATAGGTGGTCTCGAATTAACAAGCTAGTAATATGGGCCCTGTAATTTGTATCCTCTTTTTTAAGTACATACAGTATACAAATTATCAGTGCACTTACTTCTAGCTCGCGTATTCCGAATCGTATATTCTTGGTATATTTCGAGGACACGGTAATCGTTACAGAGTTTATAAAAGTGACTGAATCTTACTCTTCATTGATTAAATTACCGCTGTCAAATTTATGTTGCCTACACTGTCAAGTCATTCTTTCATTTTCTTTCGCCGAATGTCTGATAGTGAAAACTCGCATTGAATTTATGAATTCTAATAAGAATTAAGCTTATTACATTTTCTGTTCTTTTTATTATTTTTGGTTCTTATCATGATTGAAGGTCGCGCCAATGTAAGTACATGCATGATTTTCACATCGACATCTAACTTTCATTCATGTTTCAATTTATTTCTCAATTACCCTCATAACCTGTTTGATACATTTCAGGAATTACCAGACTTTCAAGTGTTTCGGACAGTAATAAAATACTGTTTGATCATTATCATTGTGCCGATTATTTCGTTCTTCTTGTCGAAGATTGCTCTTTTCGATGGCTTGCTTCGATTGGACCAAACTACGAGTAGTGTTTATTCCGCGGTTGTGGCCGTGCTAGTTCTGCACGTAACCCTCGGTCTTTACATCTACAAGGCTTACGGCGAAGCAGAAGCGCCGCCATCGAAGCCGGTGAAAAAGGATTAGAATTATTGAACTCATATTTACAGCATCACTCACATATCAAACATTTTCAAAATGGACAACTTATACATGAAAGGCGAGCTACTGCAAGTCCACACTAAAAACTGTGAAGTATTTGAAGGTCATTTCTACAGTATTACTAGTGACAAGTCCAAAATATCTTTGTATAATGTCAAAGAGTTGTCTCAAGGCTTTGAGAATGATGGTATAACCCATTACTATAATTCTGAAGTCAGTAACATTGTGAAACTGCAAAAACCTGATGTTAAAAGTAATTTGAAGATCTCTGAGAAGGAATGTGAGGTGATCATTAATATTTCTAAGAAGTACATCTTTATAAATCAAGTGGACAATAGTTTTCATGAGGCCCTGGATGATTTAAATCAATACAGTTACATTAGCGTGAGTTCAGATGGTGCCGCGATGGGTCGCAAATGCAAGATGCCATTTCTTGTGATGGCAACTCCACAACAGATATACATCTTTGACATAGAAGTCATGCAGTATCATGCCTTTGATGGGGGACTAAAGAAAGTTCTAGAAAGTGAGCACCCAAAAAAAATTGTTCATGACTGCAGAAAGTTGTCCGACTGTTTGTACCATAAACACAATGTTAAACTGGCATCTGTCTTTGATACTCAGGTTAGTATTGTTTACCCCTGTCTTATATTTAAATGAATCATACTTCAGTCGTCATTATGTATGTATGAGTTGTGTAGACTTAATCTCAATAATTTACAATAATTATATTTTTATTACAGGTTGGTGATCTTATTATTCAAAGAAACAAACAAGGTCGCTTGCCAGAAACACTTAAATCTTTGTCTGCATGCCTCAATACCTACCTTGGCCTGCAAACAAATGCTATTGAAGAAAAAGTAAGTTTAATACAAAACAAATAAATAAAGTACTTGTTAGTTAAAAACTGCATATTTATCCATGATCTTACTTTCAGCTTGATATAATCCAGTGCACAAAGCGACCATTGTCAGCACCTATAAAAGAAACTCTGGCTAAGAACATAGCCTTCATTCATCGTCTATCGGAAATAATAAATGAAGAGATGATGCTTCCCTTCGTAAGAGGAATAGAATGCTTTGTGGAAAACCTTCGGTCCAGCGATGACTTCAAAGCGTGGGAACTATGCGGCAAACACCACCAACTGCCAAAAGATTTTAAGAGTGCAATTGAGTATTAATTTTAACTGTAAGAACAACACATTCCTGTGACAAATAAAATGTAGTTGTAGGCTTACATTTTTTGTTTTCCTACACCTGTATATCCTTTCCCTATTTTATTTTCATTTTTCACATTAAAGGACCGTTGTCACATGGAGGCTTTCAAACTGCCATTAAACTCATTGGTGCAGAGGTAATAACAAAGTCGTATATGTTTAGTTAGAGTATACTGCATAATAAAGGTCCTCAGCAATTTACGTGAAGTGAATGTGCTTCTAGATTTACGGCATCATAAGTCCATATATAATGGTGCATTTTGTTTGTATTCTGTACTTATGGTTGATAGATATTAGGATAAGCCCAATGGACTCGATTTTTAAAGAAACATCCGTGTAAAAAATATAGCCACCATAATTATAAAACGGCTTGATGTACCTGTGATTGCCGAATGCAAGTGTCTATGTAGCTTTTATCTATGTGATTAATATATTTTTGCATTTCGTACCATAACAAAAGATTGTCACGATATTTAGAGTAAATACTGCATACATATAAAATAAATAAATATGATAATTTTTCAAATATTAAAGTAAAATTAAAAAAAAAACTTTCAAAATTAGTTCCTAGGTAAAATAATATTACGAATATCATAGGACGTAAGTAACACCATGTTTCTTAATAATTGTATGTGGCACTAGTATTTAAGATTGAGATACTATTTTATGAGATGGTTTACACAACAGAGTGAAATGCAATCAAGTTAGTATGGATAATACATGTAACTCGTTCATAGTGCATAGTTTGGAGCTACAAGCTTATGTGAAACGATAATGGCGGCTTAATAAATAAACAATGCTTATTGATCTTTCATTTATATTCTTAATAAAAATAATTATTTGTAAATAACATAAAATTCATTTTAAATCACAAGGTTATTGCTAGGAGGTTTCCCTCAAGAATAAATTGGGATAGAAAGCTAGTCCCTCTATGGATTCATCTCGACACGCTAATCCGAGGCGTTCTGTGGTGTACAGACGCTCCTTCGCTAGCAGAACGGAGACATTAGCTATCTGAGACAGCTTCACGGGCGTGAGGAAGCCATTTTCTTCAAGCTGAAAACAAAAAACATCCAATAGGAATATGACGCTGATCATTGATCAATCAGCTTACACAATATTATCTTGAACAATAACCCCTTACACACATTTTATGTTTAGTGTGGATCATTTTGATTTGTGGTGATTTTGTCGCGTGTTGGTCAATTAGGAATGACAGAGATAGAATACGCATTGCATTGCATTTCGAATTGTCGATGGTCACCGACAATTGTCGAGTTGGTGAAAAAGGGGACTGGTGGCCGAAAATGAAGCTAGTTTTGAAACTGAAACCATCTAGACAAGACACGCGGTAGCGTGTCAGCTAAGGTCAAAGTAAAAGGAACCAACATATCAGTTCTTTCAACAATCAACAACGATGCATATTTTCAATATTGAACTTGGCTATCATTTCACATTTTATGTTTTTGATGGGATGATATTCGTTAATAGGTATGTCCATTTGGCGGCAATTTAAATTCACCAACAGCGATGCCGTCACCGCATCAGAAGTTTGTGGCATTTTAAATTCGGTTGGGTATGTACAGTCAAGGGCAAAGATATGTATACACCACAGAGTATCAAAAAGCATGGTCATCTAAATGGTCATAAATTTGGCAACATATAAAAGTACATAAATTAGTATACATGATTTGAGAGATAACTATGTATACAACATTTGCAATAATATGTCCTCATGTATTAGGCCATAAACTTAGAAACACCGTAAAGTTCAAAAATATGTATACACTATTTAACCATTAATTATGTAAATAATATGATAACCACAAATATGTAAACAATCCAAAATTCTATTAACACAACTCTATTGTCAGGAGCTTATGAACGTATTTGCGTAACATCGAACTCTGTAATCTTAATGTAATCAGCCAACCACTTTAAGCTTCAAGTAGTACAACAACTGCTATTCCAAACTCTTTAACTGATAATTACTCTATTTATTTTAAACTAGCTTCTGCCCGCGACTTTGTCTGCGTAGAATTATACATAAAAACCTTCCTCTTGAATCACTCTATCTATAAAAAAAACCGCATCAAAATCCGTTGTGTAGTTTTGAAGATATAAGCATACTTAGGGACATAGGGACATAGGGACAGAGAAAGCGACTTTGTTTTATACTATGTTGTGATCATGACATGTGCCCACAATCTTGCTAAATGTGGCCTGTAGGTTGTAGGTACCTGTTACCATAAACTCTGTCTACCCCGTAAGGGATAAAGACGTGATTTGTGCATGTGCATGTGCATGTGTCATGTGTCACTTTTGGATTTTTTAATTCCATTTGACTTACCGTTTCTTATGGTTTTTCTGGCGGCTTTTCATTAATTTTGAAGGAGAAAATGTATCGTATAAGCGATCATTTAAAATATAGGATTGTTGCCTTATGCGAGGAAGGTATATCCGTGCCTGATATAGCTCTGCTGACGAATTAGGCATCACGGTAAGAAATATTAAACATGTTAATAATAACGTACTATAGAAAATATTACTCTCTATGCACTTTGTCTTAAGTTTAAGGAGTTGTTTTCTTTATTATACAGTTATTTTAAGTATACTTTGCCTTTTATTAAATAAAAAAAATTAGAAAATAGCGTAGATCGCCAATTACTGTATGATTTGATATTGACGACACGGATGGCTCAGTGGTGAAGCAACCGCCTTCTGAGTCGAAGGTCCCGGGTTCGAAACCCGGCCAGGGCAATGTTTGTGTGATCAACTCGAATAGTTGTGCTTGGGTCATGGATGTTCTATATATTTAAGTATGTATTTATATATATATAAGTATGTATATCGTCATCTACTCGTAACTGGTAGGTACCTTGAGGTTGTTTCGCCTTGTTTCGAAGGTACCCCCCTTGATGCTAAGTTGTCTATCAGGACCCCGTGTCGACATTTCGAGTGATGTTCAGTTCCGTGGTCATTTGGAAGGCAAAGCCAAATTAGCTTCTAAAAAATTGGGGGTGCTCAATAGAGCGGGACAGTACTTCTCGCCAGCCCATCGCCTTCAACTCTATAAGGCGCAGGTTAGGCCGTCATATGGAGTACTGTTCTCATCTCTGGGCTGGGGCACCCAAGTACCAAAACCTTCCATTTGACCGCATCCAACGCAGAGCTGCTCGATTTGTCGATAACCAGGCACTTTCAGGTCGGCTCGACTCTCTGGCTGTGCGGAGGGATGTAGCAGCCCTGTGCCGTATTTATCATGGGGAGTGCTCTGACGAACTCTTCGGATTGCTGCCTGCGGCTAAATTCCACTACCGTACTTCGCGGAACCGTCTGTCCTTCCATCCTCAACATCTTGATGGTTGGCAGTCAAGTACCGTGCGTTTTAAACGAAATTTCTTTCCTCGTACGGTAACCAACTGGAAGCAACTTCCTGCTGCAATATTCCCTGAGCGATACAATTTAGAGATCTTTAAAAAACGAGCCTTCCTGTTCCTCAAAGGACCGGCAACGCACTTGTGATTCCCCAGGTCTTGCAGGTGTCCTTGGGCGACGGTGATTGCTTTCCATCAGGTGACCCGTATGCTCGTTTGCCCCCTCTTATATAAAAAAAACCCATAACAGAAGCCTTCTTGAGTTTATGTATACATATTTCGATACTTTGGGTATACTTTTTTTCCTTACAGGGGAAAGATGGGGAAGTTTCAAATTTTGTTTTTAATGATATTTCCAACAATCTTACCGATTTTCAGCTTGGTGGGAATTTAGGTAACTTTACTCTTATTTTTTGGTCTAATTTGACCGGACTATAGCGTTGGCATCTTCAATCAAAATCAACGAAATCTGAATCTGTAAAATCTGTTAAACATGCCGATTGATAACGTCGTGGTGACAGGTCAAAACATGCGACAAACATATGCAATGACAAGTCTGTACTGTTTTCGTGAATTGTCAAAACATACTTTACAAATTTGTTTCGTGTGACTAGGCCGTAAAGTTGATATTCGCAGATTACATTTTGTATACATATTTTCGTAGCAATTACTGAATCTATATTTATTGACATAAGTATGACTATAATATTTTGCATTATTTGCAGGATACTAATAATGGAGTTTTGATTGTATACAAGTTTTTGGACTTGCTAGGTACATATTTATGTTGCCAGTGTAGTTTGCATATTTATTACCATTTGAATGAGTATATATCTTTTTAACTTTATATGATTACTTATTTTCTTTCACTTTACTTGCATATATATCTTTGCCCTTGACTGTACCAAAAAAGCCTTATACTTAATTACAAAGAGTTTGTATGCACGGCTGTCACATATGTCACGTCTCTTTTTAATTTCGGCTTGGGTACGAGATGGGTGTACCTAAATAGTGACGCCAGGAGACTTGAATTATACTTTTA
The DNA here is from genome assembly GCA_949127965.1 of Pandemis corylana. NCBI lineage: Eukaryota > Metazoa > Arthropoda > Insecta > Lepidoptera > Tortricidae > Pandemis > Pandemis corylana. The sequence continues at coordinate 6,277,739 of OX421855.1, read as the reverse complement.
AACAATTTTTTGTGAACGATTTATTGGAAAGTGTATTCGCGAAACCTTGATCGTTCTGGTTGAAGATGAAGTGACCAATTTGGAAAGCGATTACGGTCACAAGCTAGGGCGCGTAGTGGGGGGTTGCCCGGGTAGGCATCGCGTACAAACTGTGTTGCTTCATCTTACCTGGCAACCCCCCACTGAACGCCATTGGTCACATCACAACCAACTGGCCTGGAAGACACAATCTACTTAATTCGTTTTACTTCAAATATTGGTTATATTAGGAGGGAAAATATCTAACAGAGCATAAGCCCCGGCGCAAAAAGAGGTGATATAAGTTTAACGACGTTGTGTGTGTGTGTTTTAAAGTTTATGAGTTGCATCATTGTTACATACCATGGCACTTGTTGTTTTGGCTACCTCCTCATCTCTGTGGTCGTTGAGCTGAAGCACGCAAGCTCCACTAGGAAACTTTCGGAGAGACATTGGAGCGCCTATCGTTTGAAGAAGCCTAAAAAATTACATACTTATATTAAATCAACTTTAGTATACTCAGTGTGCTGTGGTGGCATAGTGGTTTGATCTGAAGATAAGCATCGTCGTTTCGAACTTGGCTTACCCCTGAGTTTTTTAGAATTTATATGTTATCGCAAGGGAACCATGCCTGCTAATCAATTCGATAGTAATAGGTAGTTGTGAAAATAAATAAATAGGCTAAAAGGTGGGACATTATAGAGTGAACTGAATCTGCAACCGAAGGAGTCATATTAGCTATTACATGTCGCGTTGTTGCCTCAGAAGAAACACGGCCGGTGCAACTACCTAAATAAAAGCTTGTAATGCGTCTTACTTGCAAGCATTTAACAAATCTTCTGGTGATATAAGTTCCAAGCCTCTTGCCCTGTTCACTCGACACCATACATCTGATAGAGACATCATGCCTCCACAATCCTGAAAAATTTACAATTTTAACAAAACATACATATAAAAAACTGTAAGGAACATATTCAATTGATATTCTTTTTGTTGAACTGTACCAGATGTGGGTAGGAGTATGATGAATGCGATTAAATTACCATCAATGCAGCAACCATCATGTCAGAGATTTGTTGAGCCAATCCCATGTAGTAATCAGAGTCCGATCTGAATGCGTCTCTCGTAACCGGGTCATCAATACCCAGGCTCATAAGGTACGCTTTAAATCTCACTGTATCATCCTCAGATATATCACCTTGTTTTTCCTGTGGACAAAATTATATATCCTTATATTTAGTAAAATAAAACAAGTTAATTTTTAATTCTACACTTAAAGGATACTATAATCAAACGCTTCCCCAAGCAGTTCCAAATTCTCTGTCAGCAAAGGAGAGCTTGTTTAACTTGTATATTGTGTGGGCCTCTTCTGAGACTATATACAACTCATTGTTAATCAGATAAATTACACATTTCATAAAAAATATCAAGTCCTATCTTAGTTCCTTCACATTGGGGATTGAAATATAAATATACATAATATCAGGGAGCATGACTCAACCACATACAAAACAGCCAAATGAATAAATCAGTCACAATCAAAACAGGGCACCTTTTCCACAGGTCTACTGCCAAGTTCGAAATTCAATGTTGTTTCCTCATATATTAGAAATACAACATAGAGATTCATGAATGACATATTGTCCCATACAAAAATGACAGCATACCCGAATCTTAGTAGATATATTTTTCGAGATGACAACCATCTCTTTAGCTTTCTCCATAAGCTTAGTCAAGTCCTTGAAAGCAACTGTGATGCTCTGATCTGTTGCTCTATGCTGTTCTTCTATACTTCTTTCAATGCCAACGATTCCAGATCTGATTTTGGAATTGACAGGAGCAACAGAAGGCTTAGGACTGGCATTTGGGGTAGTAGCAGACACCGGTGAGGCAAGAGATTGTTGTTCCCACGCTTTTGCACTCACTGCATCTGACAGTGCTTTGTAGAAAGCAGAGTCTATGCCATCTTTGAATGATAGTTTTATGAAGTGGTATGGGCTGACAACAGCCGGCCCTGGTCTTTTTCCTGGAAAAAAATAAAATTCAATTTTAAAAAAGGACTTTCTTTGTTTGAATATTATTCGGTATGACCAGTAAACAAAAATCAAAAATGTTTGTTTGTTGTTTTAGTTATATTTTTCAGTGAAGAATGAAACAGAGCATAATGTGCTATATAAAATAGAAACGATACACTTACCAGGTAATGCAGGTCCTAAGTGTAATATTATTCTTTTCAAACCCCCAAGTCCAAACACTCCACCACTTTCTTCCTCTATGCAAAAAACATAGTATAAGTGCAGAGACAAGCAAGTCAGTCCCTTCGGTATGTCACCGGGCTTGCCCCATAATATTCTATGAGTCGTTAGCACCACTTCTCCGTCTACAAACTGAGTCTAAAAACAGAAATTGAATGTCAATAATTTACATAGTTTTTATTCTAAAAATGCAAGCCATAAATAGCCAGGCACTTACCTTATCTTCGCCGTCGTATATTTTAACGTTTCTGTCTCTCTTAATATAATTTTCACCATCAAATAAACGAGCTTCCATATATTCGAACCTATCCATGTTTGTGCATTGGAGTTAGGAGTTGGATTTTGTTACTTATCTGCAATGCAAGAACAAAACATTTAGAAGTAATTTTTACCGTTAAAACCGTTCTTCACACGACGAGTTGAAATAAAGGAGTACTATTTTATTAAAATAAAGTACCTTTAAGGATAAATCTGAAAATAAAATAATCACAAACTTCCAAGGACAGCTGAGACCAGCTTAGCCGTAAGCCGATAGAGATAAAGATGACTGACAGTGACAGTGACAGATGCTGTCAAATCAAATGTTAGTGATGTGCCAACATCAGTAATACTAATAACGGTTTATTGTTAATAAACTTAATGAAAAAACAGATAACTTAAAATGTAAATATAAAACGAAAACTGCTATTAAATTAAAATAACTAAATAAACTTTTAAATTAATTGTACAAGAGAGGTGGGCCTCTTGGCAGGGTGCCCATCACGCAGGCAGCATTCCCTCGTTGAACTGCGATTGCGATTCTTTGCGCGAGAAGGCTGCCAGCGCGAGGGTCGCCTTTTGCTCTTTGTGTAGCTCCAGCGCACCCTTACCCCAAGGACCTAGAGTCTCGACACCGAAAGCAAAGAAATGATATTGGGCACCGAGACAGCTGTCTTTTGTGACCTAGAGGCGTTCCCGGGCGTCCGCTGTCGCCCCCGCACTTTTGGTAGTTGCGGGTAGGTCAGACGCCGCCACGGTGTCAGTACAAGTGGCGTCCCACATCAGCGCACGGCCCGTGTTCCATGGTAGTAAAGACATTTTGCATTTTTGGTAGTAAAGACAGTTTGCGGGTGGTAGGGCCTTGTGCAAGGTCCGTCCGGATTGCTACCACCATCTTACTCGCTAAACCTGCCGCTAAGTAGCAGTGCTTGCACTGCTGTGTTTCGGTCTGGAGAGTAAGACAGCCGGGGAAATTACGGGCACAAGAGGCATTTCATCTTAGTCCTCTAGGTTGGCAACGCATCTGCAATCCTTCCGGGGTTGCGGGTATCTATGGGCAGTGATGATCACTTACCATCAGGTGACCCACTTGCTCGTTTGCCTTCCTATTCATATAAAAAAAAAAAAAAAAAAAAAAAAAAGACATTCCGTCCGGGCGCTTGCCGTCGCTCCGCACAATCTGGGGCTCCAAAGCAGCGGGCACGTTGGCACTGACGAGCGCCCTTCGAAGAATGTCGTTGAAAGCGGCGTGGCGGGACAGGCGGCCGGTGCCCGAGGAGCAGGAAAGGCAATGGTGGCCGAGTTTGTCCACTGAAGCCCCACAAGAAACACAGTTGTGACTTGTGCAGATCTCAGCTCCCAGCCGGAGACCGGCACCTATTCGTAGAGTGTCTGGGTCGATAAAAGTTCCAGGTTGGGCGAGGGATATGCATGTAGCCGGTGACCAGATTCTGGCTTGGACACAGCAAACAGCCTGGCCCGGTCCCTGCCTGTAGAAGGCTGTATTAATGAATGTAAGGTGGCGATGGAGGCTATTGTATCCCAAGCACATGGTTTGGACGGGAGATTTGGGCTCGGTCCAGCTAGCCAGGCATCCGTGGCCTCGTTCAAGCATGCAATCTCACAGTTAATGCCCGCTGGGGCTTTTAGTATTCTACCTGTGAGATCTAGCGTGCTGTGAATCGAAGACAGGAATGCCGGTAAAGCCACACTTGAAATTTTGCGGGTTCCCAAGCCGCCGTTCCTCATTGGTAAAGCGGCTTGGGTCCATGCCTGTTCGCTGAGGTGAATGTTCAAAATGTTTTCTATTTGGGATTTCAATACATCAGTAATGTCTGGGAGCAAAGAAAAACATGGAATATACCAGTTGCTTCTCTACCCGCGCAGATGGTAAAAGCCCATCGAGGGAATGGGCGAAAATCATATGAATCATGTTATAGGCGATGAGGCTAGCAACCCATTACTATTTTGATTTCATTTTTCACCTATACGTGTGGGCGTACTCACAGATACCTAAAGGCTACATTTAGCAAGATTGTGGCATCTTGCTAAATGTGGCCTTTAGGTATCTGTTACCTTAGGCTTTGTCTACCCCGTAAGGGATAAAGACGTGATTTGTGTATGTGTGTATGTGTATTGATAATTTTTTATTGCTTTACTTATGTACGTGTACCTCAAACCTATCTGTGTGAGTTTTTGTGCTGATAATGACCGGTAGGTTGAATGAAGAGACTGCTTCCAGGATTATATTCGTTCACCGATATTACCAGCCACTGTATTTTTTTCAATTATTATTTATTATGACCGATTCGTACAGCACTAAGGTCTAAAAACATTTCAGCTACCTGTAAAATCGCTGCAAACGTTATAAAAAGCGTATTCAGCCTAAGCAAATAGCTGGCTTTTTAAAAACTGTCTTAGATCTTATAATTTATAACCTCTTTTTGCTGAAGTTACGTTACGTGTTATTGCACGTAAAATGAAAGGTACAAAAGCGAAAGGCTGACTGCAATTATTTTGTTATACTGCACTTAGATATCTAGCCTTGACGGACGTTTTTGAATGAAAGATTATTCCCTGTGCCCTAGTTTTAAATATGGCAGATACTCAAGAATTACTGCTTCAGCAAATTAAAGAACAAGGTGAACTAGTACGTAAATTGAAGGCTGCAAAGGAGTCGAGTGAAAAGGTAATTCTATAAGTCCTTATATGTAATTTACTGCATTCCATCGAGCTTAAAACTATAACGTGTTGTATTGCGTCATACCATACATGACGTGATGATTTAACTTAAATTTTGTATTTATTCTGTAGGCCTGTGTGTCCAACAAGGGCAGAGAGCAGTATGATCTTGCTGAAATAGACTCACATTTTTCACGCTACAGTTACATATGCGGCTTTAGGCCGAGCAATTGCGATGTGACATTTGCCAAAAAATTGTCTCAAATAAATTTTCCTAAGTACATTTATATCAAGAGGTGGTGGGACCATATGCGGAGTTTCAGCGAGACAGAAGTATCACAATTACCTATACTTGAACCTCCTGATGTAATGAGTCAAAAACCTAATGGCAATAGTAAATGTCTTGAATCACAGGTCTGTGACTGGCTAATTTTTTCACTGTAAATATGGATTAACACAGTAGTTAATGTTAGTTATGTTAGCATGAGTTTTGAGTGGTCCAAACCTCCACATATGGTTCCTTTGTCACCACAAATTTCGAAATTAATTTCTATGCAAAACTTAAAATGTTCTTTATCTCTTTTGTTTCCGGTAAAATTATTTGTAAAGCTGTGGTGAAGAGGAACTGTAATGGATTTTTGTTTTATTGGATAAATATAAAACCGATCAAGCATGTCTTTGCAAGCGCTACGGCTTGTAAAATTCCACAAATCTGTGTTGCGGTTGCAAAATAGAAACTGTGTTTTTGCTAAGAGTATTATTACAACAACATCTTGCTTCAAGGTATTAGAAAGCATAGTAATTATTAAAAAACTCTGGCAATGCACATTTAAGTACCAATATAATTGCTTATTAAATGGTTAAATGCTAAGTTTATGATAGCTAAGTTGATAGGCAAGCCATTTTATAGATCTATCTACGTTGGATTAGGATGTAATAAAATCATATTGCTGGTAGTGTTTAGTTAGATTTAATGTATTTTTTGGAATCATTGGATGTAGAAAATAATGGCATGATATACATATAATGTTTTAAGGAAATCCTGTTTGTATTAGTATTTTTTGAATTCCATAAACATTTAGGTTACAAAGATATTTTGAATTTCCATTATTTATTTATTATTCTTCATTATAATTTATAGGTAAAAGAAGAAGTAGCTAAGCTTTTGGCTCTTAAGTCGCAGCTAGCTCCGGAAGATGCTGCTCCTCAGAAGTTCACCCTCAAAACACCAAAGGGTACCCGAGATTACAATCCACAGCAAATGACCATCAGAAATGATGTATTAGAGAAAATTATCACTGTCTTCAAGAGACATGGGGCTGAGTGTATTGATACGCCTGTTTTCGAGTTGAAGGTTTGAAGAAACAATTGGCTGCTTCACATTTTTAACTTTGTGATTGTTCTTAATTCTTTCTTAATTGTTAATGAAACATGTTGTATATTATTATCTCCTCTTTTGAGTTTAAACTAACCTTGTCAATGCCAGATGCCAGAGAGTACAGCGTAAAAGTGAACTCCATAGGATTTGAAATTAGCTTTATTATTATTTTCTAAGCTTTGCATTGATAATGTAAAAATTCTGTGCTTTCAATTTAAATTCACTCTCTTGCTTGGTCCTAGTAAATTAGTGCATATGCACCCTGGAAAAAATATGCTTAAAGACAGATAAACGAATGATCATGATGTTTATGATTTTTCTATAAATAATTAGGTGTTATTGAGGAGAAATGATACCACAATCATGTACCTATCAGCTTAAAAATATCCACTGATGCTGTTGTTTTGGCTCATTTCATGCCTATTGCTATTTGAAGTTATTGTTTATGTTAATAATTTTGTTAACTTTTTGGTAAACCATTGCTAATATGGATATAATACACAATTAAATCTGTCATATATCATGTAATTAAATATTCATTTCTCAATCATATACTTAAAACTTTGCAGGAAGTATTAACCGGAAAGTATGGTGAAGATTCAAAGCTGATCTATGACCTGAAGGACCAGGGTGGTGAGATTCTTTCTCTGAGGTATGACTTAACAGTCCCATTGGCCCGTTACTTGGCGATGAGCAAGATAAACACCCTGAAACGTTATCACATAGCCAAGGTTTACCGGAGAGACAACCCGGCAATGACTAGAGGGAGATACAGAGAATTCTATCAATGTGTAAGTATATAAAAGCTAGTATTACGAATACCATTTTCAAGACGCGTTTAAGCGGAAACGCACGACGTGAAAATAGTAAATAGTATTTTAGGTGCCATTCATGATTACATCCACCGTGGTTATTACTATAATGTTGTTAAAGGTTAATTATGATCATGGTACTATCTATAATAGTGAGAGAGTGCCTTGCTAGTTTGCTGTACTAATGTGTGTGTGGGACACTGCACTTTCTGGGCCACTGTCTTCGCAGTTTTAAACTAATTCTATTGAAGTTGACAGGATTAATATGGAGACAAGCGTTGCCCCCAGCAACAGACTTAATTTAAAAGAACTTATCCGCTCGCCAAAATAAATAGCCTGTATAACCTTGTTCAAAAATTTAGCTGTTAAAGGCAAAAATATTGTTTCGTTTTTGACGAGATGATTAGGAAATGGTTTGGATCGATAAATTTGCGTGAATTTTGCCAGGGTTTCAATTAATCAGTATTCAAAGGAATTTAAAGGTTGCGTCCGTAGCAGGAATCACGTAAAAGGGGAAAAGTCGCTATGCCCTTGGACAATAGCATATACTATATATAGACTAATTAACTAATAATCAGAACATTTTAGACTACGCAACAGTCGTAACAAACGTGATTGATATTCACGTTTATATTTAATACCAAATGGGAATGGAATAAAGTCATAAATGTTTAATTTAACTAGGGCTTGGCTGCTGCTTTTAATAATCATAACATCCTGTTTTGCTATTGGAATACTGTGACAATTTATAAATTAAACACATAAAAAGCTTATAAACTCATTCTAGTTTTAAATGTCAATGTATTCTTTAAATTTAAAGGGATTTTATTTACCAAGGGAAGAAAAAAACTTCCATTCATGGTCAACTAAGCGAAAAACCCATCCTTGCGTTTTTATGTTTTATTTAAAGATGACTTCCTAGTCTTCGTATCCGTAAGTGGGCTTAACATGTGTGTTTACTAAAGCTGTGACACGAATTTTCACAGATATAAAGGAAATTTACGGTATGGATCCTTAACAAATGAAGCACTGTGGGAATGCGTCCTAAGTAGTTCCGATGTAGAAAGTACGACTAGACATTACGCGTAGCTATTATAAGTAGGTCAGCGCAAGTTATGTATGTAGTTAAATGTTGCAATCGCAACAGTGAACTGAACAAGTTGACTCGGTTAAGGTCATAGATTAGAAGCAATTGGAATATGCGGTCATTGGTCATTATCACAATCGGTTGCTAATTATGTATGACTCGATACGAGCTGTTGCGTTAATATATGTTAATGTATACAGCGTGGAAATAATTAGAGGGATTACAGCATGAAACATGCATACAGCATAATTACTATGGACAGAACAAAATTCGCCTTCGCAAAGAATATTGTACCTATTGTAAAGTCGATCAAGTATTTGGCGTTGCAATTTTTATGCCAATTTCTTAAAATAACAGCAAGGAGTCCCATGGTCACATTAACTTGTAAAAAAAGCCTTTAATGTTTATAATATAAGCTGAAAAATATTTATGAAAAATATTTTATTCATTAACTTAAATTAGAACAGCAGTACCTAAGCTGTACCTATACAAATGATAAAGCAATTACCTGGCCGACTGATTAACTTTTTTGAAGTTTGCTCTACCCTATGATTCGACCGCGTTGCATTTTCGTAAACATCTAAAGTAAACTACTAGAACGCGTGATTATGATCAGCTTTTGCGTCATTTTCTGATTGAACCAGAAAAAGGATTCACGAAAGAAACAAGAAGCAGAATGTGTCGAGCCGCGCGTTAACGCGTTAATTAAAAAAAAAAAAAACATTACCACTATTTTTTTAGGATTTCGACATCGCCGGCCAATACGATCCAATGGTGCCTGACGCAGAATGCCTTAAAGTGGTCTCAGAGATTCTAGACGCCCTGAAGATTGGGGATTATTTATTGAAAGTTAACCATAGACGATTACTCGATGGAATGTTCGAGGCTTGCGGAGTACCGGCCGACAACTTCCGGGCTACCTGTTCTACTGTGGATAAATTAGACAAGGTTGGTACCAAAGCGTATACAGATTGGCTACTTAATTAGGTAGTTTACATGTTTCAACGTCGGCGTCGGAATAAAACTGCTGCGGTTCTGTGGTGACGTCCCAATATATACCAAAATACCATTTGAGTAATCCTTTTAATTTAAGTTTAAGTTTGGTTAGTCGATTCTAAGTGCCATCAGCTTTGTTTTCTGGACCTTAATTTCCAATTTACATTTGTGGAAATGATGATATCGTCAATGTAACAAGACAAAATATTTTCTCATGATTTTTTTTATCATTTCCAGTCACCATGGGAAGAAGTGCGAACGGAAATGATAAATGAAAAAGGTGTTAGTCCCGAAGCCGCTGACAGAATAGGAGAGTATGTGAGACTAAACGGTGGCACTGAGCTAGCTGATAAACTACTAAAAGATGAGAAACTGTCTAAAACCAAAGCAGCTGTCGAAGGCCTTGAGGGTATCAAGCTGTTGCTGCACTACTGTGAACTCCTGGGCATCAAGGATAAGATACTATTTGATTTGAGTTTGGCACGAGGATTGGATTATTATACTGGAGTTATTTATGAAGCTGTTTTAACACGTAAGTATACGATCTTCTTAACACGCTGAGAACTTTAAAAAAAAGTGTACTGTACCACTTTTAAAAATGAAGAAATGTTGGCTTTTTCTAAATCAGAATCACCAGGTTTTGTCAGTTTGTGATTTTTTTTATACGACACTACTCACGAAACTGACACAAAAAAAAGTTGAATCGAAATTTGAGGTAATTTTGTTGGACAAATGGTACACGTTTTTTGTTTAAATATCCGTTTTTTAACAGACAACACAAAAACAAAAGAATTTAATTCGTGTATGTAACTTAAGAATTAAACAATGCGAACATTTACTGTAATCGTTGCCATCCGTTACATGCGTTTTAGTCGTGTATGTTGCGTATAAAATCGACAATGGAATCGATCGCAGCTTGCCAATTATATTACAATCGCTATTTAATTAAATTTAATGGGAAAGGGAAGTTAAGATAGCGGAAACTTCTTTGTATCAATTAGGCGTGTATCAATCTACACCCACCGGACTTAGCGGTCAATTAACAGTAGCTAATTCAATTTTAGATAGATAGTTTTTGTAGACAAACAAGTCCCTCCAAGTTCGTATATTTCAATATAGTTATACAAGTAGGAAATCGTAACTGCTGAAAATTAATTTCGAGACTTTTCGAAATTCCCGCGGGATAGGAAAAAAAAAGGATTCATATTATGACTTTGAAATCTTATCTTCGTAACTATTATTACGAGAATATTTAAATTTGGCATACCAGTAGGTAATTATGATATCTGAAAACTGATATCAGGATTTTGCAAAATTCCCGTGGGACAAGAAAAAAAGAGTAAATGACTTCTTGGTATTAAAAAATAAAATAAAAAAACATTTATTACCAAAACATAAGCAGATAAAAGTTAAGTTGACAACAGATTCAAGACTAAAGAAGAAAGAAAAAAAACAACACTATTAGGGAGACATATTTCTTGATGATCAGAGGTGGACTACATAGGGGTTTTTCAATTTTACCACGAGATAAAAAGACGGTATAGATAATATAAACTTTGTATTTAGTAGACATGTTCTTTGAAGATCACGTAGGCATCATAAGAAGGGATTTTTCGAATTTCCCACAGAACAAAAGGATGGGATAAAAAATAGTGGAAGTTGGGTGTCCATGCAAAAAACGGGTTTATTTCGTTGATGTAGGTAGCTAGTACGAAATTCTTCGTACGACTCGCATTTGGCTGGTTTTTGTACATTTTCGATGGGAGAGAGGAAGAAGTTTTAGCGCAAATTTTGATTCTGCGGGGACGAAGTCGCGGGCAAAAGCTAGTAATTATTTTTTTATAATATACTTTATGAAATTAAACCAAGTAATATAAACTGATTTCTTTATTAAGTTTAACCCGATTACAAACATTGGTACAGAAAATTCCACAGACACGCAACTCCTTGACATTTACAGATACATATAAAAACGTTTCGTTCTACTACAACACCTTCCCCTTTAGCTTTAAAGCGGAATAGCAGACTCTTAGAGATCTAAAATATTTCTGGGCTTTACCACTCTACCACTTCTAGTTCTTAGAGGTAGCGGTACATTCCTAGTATGTGAATCAGGAAGATTTTGACCCACATCTCTAGTAGCTACATGATTAGAATTATCACTACTTTCTGACAAAAGAGGACTGAGAGAGTTGTTAATGGTGTAAATATCTTGCTCACTAAAGGACTTTTTTATATGTTTGCTAGTTCTTCTTATCTTCATATTCTCTCCTTCCTTTTTTATCCAATAAGATCTAGGTTCTCTACATTTCCCGACTATAACACCTTTCTTCCAGAATTTATCTTTATCAGTTTTGTGTACTACTCTATCTCCTATTTCAAAATCAGGTTTTGTCTTCCCCACAGATCTATTTGTTATAACCGATTGTTTCAACATTATAAGCTTATGTATGTTCCTTTCTATTTTAGGCTCTAGTGACTTTAGACCAGTAGGTATCAGAGTTCGAACCCTTCTGCTATTTAAGATTTGTGAAGGAGACACGTTTAAAGTTGACAGTGGTGTATTATTATAGCTCAATACATAGTCCCTGTAATCCACTTTATCCTCTTTGGCTTTTTAAGAATATTCTTGCTAATGTGTACTGCTTTTTCAGCCATCCCATTGCTCATAGGATAATGTGGACTACTTTTAATTAAAGTTATGTCCTTATTCCTAAAATATTCACGACACTACAGAATTAAAAGGATTATTATCTGCTACAATTTCCTCTGGGTAGCCAAATCTTGTAAATGCTTCCTGGAAAGCATTTATTACAGATGCAGAAGTCTTATCTGGCAAAGGCAAAACTTCCAGCCAGTGAGATAAATAGTCTACAATGACTAAGTAAATGTCGTACATGTTTACATACAAACATACATAAATCACGACTTTATCCCTTAAAAAGTCGTGAGATATCAAAATCATGATCCTTCAGCGGTTGTAATTCTGCGGGTGGTAGGGCCTTGTGCAGGGTCCGTCCGGATCGCTACCACCATCTTACTCGCTAATCCTGCCGCTAAGTAGCAGTGCGTGCACTGCTGTGTTCCGGTGTGGAGAGTAAGACAGCCGGGGAAATTACGGGCACAAGAGGCATTTCATCTTAGTTCTCTAGGTTGGCAACGCATCTGCAATCCCTCCGGGGTTGCGGGTGTCTATGGGCAGTGGTGATCACTTACCATCAGGTGACCCACTTGCTCGTTTGCCTTCCTATTCATATAAAAAAAAAAAAAATTTAAACATTTTTATATTTTATAGTTAATCGGTTGTGAATTCCTTGATCACCCCGGCTCGGAAAAATGCCCGTCATTTCACTTGTAACTGAATAACGACGACAATTTAGGATCCATTTAAGATTAGAGAATGTTCATTCACAGAATGGCTTTCACTAATGTATATCGTAACACCATTAAAGCTCTACACTCTTACGCTAAAGAAGGTACAATTCTAAAATGACGAGCGTTTTTCAATCAATGATCACAATCGCCGTACAGGGCCTAATGGTTCAGTTTCTATTTCAGAACCCATAAAAGTCGGCAATGAAGAGCAAACAGTGGGGTCCGTTGCTGGTGGCGGACGATACGACAATCTTGTGGGGATGTTCGATTCCAAGAATAAACAGGTGTGTTGGAAGCTTTTATCTACAAACTTAAACTTTAAACTGCGGTGATACTCACTCTTTGCACCCATTTATTGTCATTTTTATCTTTGTCAGCAAAAATAAGCGAAGCCACCAGTCGTTAATGTTTACGTAAGCAATGGCATGATTTTTATTAATTCTCTTCTGATTTCATTAAAAAAGTCAATCGAACTTGAATGAGCACAAATTCGCCAATCAGAGCCCTCCCTTCCCCTTTTTTTTTCACGTTAGCCCTCTTGGTCCTTATTAGTTCGAATGTCAATATACAGCATAGATTGCTTACCATCAGGTTCGAAGAGCTTGTTGTACCACTTGTTTCATGGGTGGATCAACTATTTGTTGTTGTTATTCTATCCCACCAGCAAGGGGACAAAAGTAGTACTTACAGTTCGTTAGAAGAAATGTTGTATCCTATTATACCATAGGTGAAAAACTTAAGTAAATGACCTGTTGTAAGTAGTAGTGAACAGAACTGATATGGGAATTAAGTCATTTTTCTAATTTGGAACGTCAATTTGTCTATTCGCACACGTTACTCACACATACAACAGGTCATTTACTTAAGTTTTTCATAACATGCTCAGTAGATGGGCAATTATGGAAGAGGGTTAATACTACCACAAAAATGCATGTTAGGCAAATTTAAACCCTGTAAAAATAACGGTTAAAAAAGTGATCGACGAAAACGTAGCCATAGCAACGAGTGACAAGAAAAACATGAACATTTTCTCAGGTGCCGTGCGTCGGTGTGAGTATCGGCGTGGAGCGTATATTCTCGGTGATGGAGGCGCGTGTTGCGGCCGGGGACATGCGCGTACGCACCACTGATGTCGACGTTTATGTCGCGTCTGCGCAGAAGAACTTCCTCGATGAACGTATGAAGATATGCGCCGAGCTGTGGAACGCGGGGATCAAGGTGAGGTTCGGGCTGACTATAGAGCCCTCTATGCCACATTGTCTCGCTCTACTCATCGCCCTGTTAAACGATTAAGCATTTTTTAATTTTTATGTTTATTCTACGAATCACAATCCTGCTAAACGTGGTCTTTCGGTTTTGTTACCTGAAGCTCTGTAAGGGATTAAGATGTGATTTATAAATATCTTAACGGCCATTATGAAACATGAAACTAAGCTACATGAGGCTAGAGCCGTGACATTTTGCACCAATGCTCTTCATGCAACGTGAATGAACATTACAATGAAAATGTTTTTTTTTGCATTCTTATGAGATTGTTGGAAACATCTGGTAGATTCTATAAAATTCAATATCGTGATTTCAACCGTCAGATCTGATGGCACACTATCAAACACTGGCAAAGACGCGGATAAAAGCTAGTTTAAGTATATACTTATGTTTATCAATTGTACAGCTATGTCGATTAGTGTTAGGTCATTTAAGTGTCCTGTGATATTTATTGTTATCATGGTTTTCCAGACCGAGCAATCCTACAAAAAGAACCCTAAAATGCTGAATCAGCTGCAACACTGCGAAGAAAACGGGATACCCCTAGCAGTTGTCCTAGGGGACTCGGAACTCAAGCGAGGCGTCGTGAAAATAAGGAACATAACTTCCAGGGAGGAGACAGAGATACCCAGAGAGAAACTAGTTGATGAACTCGTGGCGCGGATAGCAGCCTTGAATACCAGTGTAAATGGAACCAAATAATGCTCGTATTTCAATTGTTAGCCTCTTTTTTACGTTACTCGGAATAAAACAATGGTTTTAACTGGAATCGCGGATACTGTTGTGTTTATTATTGACCTTTCAAGGTCTGACATTAAGCAAGTCATTTTGATGACGGTTAATAGCATGTTTTGCGGATTCGTGATTTAAGTTGAAACCTGTCTTTAGAGCAGGAGGGAAACAGGCAATGACCAAACGTTGTCATACACTTTTTATCATGTTCACTCAATACCTTTATCATGGAAAAAGAACGTGTTTCTTTTTAAGTCAAGTTGACGGACGCGTGTTGTGTCAGGTCATAGTCTGTTTTCGGCCTGCCTTAGAATCAGATTAGTGATGAGATACATACCTCAAGGTATTTTAATAGGTCTTGCCAGCTGTCTTCTCTTTTGCCTCCAGTTTGAACAAGACATAGATAACGACAAAGGAGATCGGTTTACAACATGAGGATAACAATAATAGCTTGACAGTTACATGGCCTATTATAAGGCTGCGCATCCGTCAAGAGAAGTAAAATCTACCAAGAGGCTAGAAAAATTAAGTAAACCTTTTGGTGGTTTTTTTCTTCACACATCGCTCGGTTTCCTCGTGCGTCTTTGATGGATGGGCAGCATTATCGTTGTTAACGGAAAAAACGGGGTTTAGGAAATATCTTTGCTTTTAAACAAAATTTGTTGGTTCCCGATGTCATAATTTATTATAATTACAGCATATTCTTAGAAATGTCCAGTATGCTAGCAGATGAAAATCATATTCATCATCAGCTATCTAACGCCAATCTTATAGCGTTTGGCATATGGAACTGTCATTAAACAACCCTCAGGGCTGAAAGATACTGGACAATGATACAGAACAACAGAGACCATCTGTACTGTTCATAAAATATACTTCCATAAATTTCATCTTGTTTGATCGTGAGTTGTGAATGTTATTCTGTTTTAGAACCTATTATTTATCAAAGCAATATTAATCATTATAACCTACTTAATGTACTTATTTATTTAGCACTGCTATTTAATTGTCACCTTGTTTATCATTTCGAAATATTTTGTTTGAACTTTCTTTGCCTTTGTTTACAATTCGAAATACTTTGTAGTTTCATTTATTGCGATTAAATTGTAATGAGATACTCTTAATGGAAGAGCTGAAATGTATAATAAGCTTTGCTAAAAAAACATTCTTATTACAAGGGTTTTTGTATACTTGCGTTGTTTATACCAAATTCAAAGTCAATCTGACCACTAGATGTGCGTCAAGTTTGACTCAAACTCGAGATTTTACCTAAATAATTCAGGACATGCCTATCTCCTTGCATTTATTAGACTCTCGGGAAAGCATTTATAATTATAAATTTATAACAGAGTTACTAAGATTCATATTTCTTTAAAAGTTTATTTCAGTCACCTGCAACTTTATTTTCTAAGTATTTTTCTAAATTATCTGTCACATGTTTAGTTTCTAAATAGATTTAAAGAAACATAGTTACTGCAACCGCAATAGTATTTTTTGTATATGTGTGAATTTAAATAAACTGGTTTAAAAATTTAGCATTGTGTTATTTTAAACTCAAGGGCCATTTTGGGTTGAGACCCACCATACCCCTGGCACTACCCCTAGGGGTAGAGTGGGACTGAACCATACCACCGTAGTACTGTAAGCTACGGGTATTAGGTAGGTTAGGTTAGTTAGGTAGCTCCTTATTTTTTTCAATTTCTCAAATCCCAGCACTATTATGGTTATGGTTCAATCCTACCCTACCCCCAGGGGCAGTGCCAGGGGTATGGTGGGTCTGAAAGGGCATTTTGACATGCGAGAATTGGCTGCAAGTTCCATTTCATTGCCGATTGCCGATGTATACCGAATTCAACCGATCTGTCAAACTTTGCAATGTGCAATTCATGCTGTCTAAATGGATCTTAAGACATCAATAGCCCGCGTTCACAGGAGAATTAACTGACTACAGAACAGCATCGACTACGGAATATATGGAAGAAAGTTTAAATTACGTTACCGGCTCAGAAGTTTTTTTTTCATAATAGCAAAAAAGCTATGACTACGACCAATGATTGCTAAGATTTCAAGATACGAGTAAATTGACGTGCGACCGATTTTCCTATTAATGATGATAATGATATCCTATGGTCCGTCAGCAGGGACAATGGGTTTGAAGTAGTGACTTCCACGCGTCGTGGTCCTGTGTTCTAGTTCTTGTTGTGTTCTAGGTCTTGCCAGATACAACCGACTGAGGTAGGGTCTTTCTCAACCGATCGTCTCCATGTACTCAGGTCGTCCTGGGGCCTTACCATGATGTCTATTCAATTCCGACTCGGTTCAGGTTTTAGCTGTAATTTTCAGTATTCGTAAGTATACTTCTGTCAGATCCTGACAGCGAGCGAACGTAAACTGTATCGGAATTGAATCGCATTAAGGCGTCATGTTAACCCCCCTGGCCTACTACCTGGCATCACTTTATCGTTTATGTTATACCTACATTGAACGTAGGGCTGAATGCAGGGGAATTAGCTATAACTGAACCAGTGAGTTGAACATCATTAATACACCAATCAGATCGTGAAAAAACCTGGACATTTTGATTTTTGTTTTTTTTATGAAGAAGTCAGTTTTATCCACTATGCCACGCTATGCCTAAATATCTAGGTAACGATATCGATCATCATTCTGCTGCCCTAACTCGTAGAGTCCTGGGGGCTTACTTACTTAGGTACTTTACTTACTTACTTAACCGAAATCCGATTTTCGCAGTTCATGTAGTCCCTGTAGTCCCTCTCACTCTCAAATTAATGATTGTTAGTGTGAGCGAGACGACACTAAAGGAACTTCAAAAATAGAATTTTGTAGTATAAGACCTGTTTGAGCATGAGCCTGTTAGTCACAGTGCAGCAATCGTCGCTGTGACGCGTACCTACCTACATATCTAGTACAGGTGTAGTGAATAATTTCAAATTTAATTTAAAATTCAAATTTAATTGAATAATTAATAATTTCGTTGAATTCTTTGCCCGTGTGGTGTTGTTATTTTGTTGCAAGCTTGTGTTTACTGGCCGCTGACGTTTTCCCTACTTCCCTACTTCCATTCCTTACAGAAAGTTACTGTTTACTTATTTATAACATAGATGAATATAATAATTTTTGCAAGGCTGGCAATGCCTGTCTAAATGTTACTGTAAGTACCCATGTTCGGCGCTGATCCCTCAAAATCCGGCGAACGGTATGCTTGTTTATCAGCTTTATCTAATAAAAAAAGAGAAAATAATACTCCACTATTCGTATGTAATTTATTTTGTCCTTTTCAAAACTTGCAAAACCATTTTTCGATCTCTTTCAGCTGTCGGATGACTTGAAATTTAGTAGGCACCTACCTAACCATATACCTAGGTAGTTTGGTATTTATATGAGGCCGGATCTCTGCTGTTGGATAGGAAACTACATTTATCGAACATTATGTACCTAACTACTGCTAAGGGAGAGTTGGTAGGCCGATATTTGTACGCAATATAGGTATTTCAGGGAGTACCTACATATAAGTAAGTAGTAAGGAAATGCGTTATTGTACAAATATAAAGAAGCAGAGATAAATCACAAAAAAAGAACTTAAATTATATGCAGAAAGGCGAACTTATCCCTACAAGGGATCTCTACCAGTTAACCTTTGAGTAAATGAGAGGAGCATTAAGCGAGAGACCAACAAAGAGTGAGTTTAAAATATCCATATAGTGAAAGCCACAATAGAGCGTACATCTCAAAATACCACAAACATTTTCATAAATAAACTACTAAATATCATTAAACACATTCACACACACAACATATTACATAGGTAAAAAATAATATTTTTTTACAAATTGCGCAATCAAGCGTCGAAGTGAGAAGTTCAAAGTCATAACAAATTAAGTAATATATCTATCGCAAATTACAGAAAATACAGCCATATCGCCCGAATAAACTTAAATAATCCCAAGATAACGTAATGGCACCAATCATCGACACTTTAAGGAGATGGTGTGTTTTGTTATAAATTTTTTAATACTTATGATATTTTTAGAAGGAAATTGACATTTCAATATGATGAAATATATCCTTGAGATATGAATGAGGTATATTCTTACTTTTAAATAAATATGTAGTAGAAAAAAAACCTTGTAGGGACATACAACACTACCCCCTTGAAAACCCGTTTTTACGTCAAAATCTCCAGTAATCGACACTTGAAACTCCAAACGCCGACACCCAGTTATCGACAACTACCAGTTATCGTCACCCAGTTATCGACTATAATTCACAATGCACACTTGCATAATCACCATGATTGGCAAAGTGAGTGTAGATAGGATTGGAATGTTGGTTAGATAAATCCGTAATGAATTAAAATGAACAGTTCAATAAGTATTTATTTATTGTCATCTATGTTCACCCATTCCTATTTTTTTAAATTGATACAACACAGAACAAACTAAATTACGAGTATCAAAATAAACTGTAACCAATTATTAATATTTTATTCATTATTATTATTTCAGTTAGTTATCAAGCCAAATGTTTGGAATCGGCGTTAAAATCACATAAATACCTAGTATTTAGTTATCAATTAGCCGTGTTTTTATAATAGCATTAGTAGTTTTTAGTGATATAATTTCAGCAATCTACGTGGGTATATTTAGGTACGTGTAAATTCGAACAATAACAAAACGGAAAAAGTAAATCAAACCTTTTTTATAATATAGCCTATCTTGATGCTCTTAATATGTGATCATAATAATATGAAGAGCATCAAAATACGATGTAAGTAATTATTATTTTTTATTCATAATCATTATTTCGGTAGGTAACCGTATCACTTTCCTGAAAAAATATTTAATATTAGTTAACAATTAGTCGTATTCATAACTAAATAACTACCCTGTAGTGTCATAATAACCTAATATATAGTCTATATATACCTTGAGTGGAATTAAATTCAATCAAAAACAAAACAGAATGTATAACAATTAGGAACTGCAGTACTTTGTGATGTTACAATTTCTTGAGAACAGAACAAAGTCTACATATTATATTAAGACCATCAAGATACGCTTTCATTAAAATTTTTGTTCATTTGGTTGCTAACCAAATTACTTATCTGAAAATAATATTTCACAATAATATACCTACGTATTAGTTAATAATCAGTCGTATTTATATTAGATAACTTGAATGCCTTTTCAAGAACGACTGAAATCACTTCTTGATGGGCCTGTTGTTTGGAAAAGCATTTGCTGTGTTTTAATCAATAATTATTTTTACACACTGTGCAGTAAAGAATTTTTAGTCAGTGGGGCATAGTTGAAACAATTAATATGAAATGAACTAAAGCTAAGCCAAAATTGGCGATTGCTGCTCTCAGGTTGGCCAGCTGAATGTTAAACAGGTCGCTTGAGTTAATAAAGCAATAAATTATGGTTAATGTTTAGTCGTTATGTGGCATAATGAATGACAGCCGATTATTTTTTATAAAAACCAAAAAGTAAATTACTTAGATGACTTGGTTCCACGTAGAAGATAAAGGAAAAAAAATAAAAAAATGTGTTAGTATGGTATACGTCAAAAGTCAGATGTATTGCCATAATTTGATAACCCTTATTACCACTTTAATTGGTTATTTCCTCGATGGTCAACGGAATTCTGATTTTTATATAACGCTTATATCCATGTTTCCAAAATGTATTGTTCTGATTTTGTCAAGATAGTAGTTGGCTCCATAATAGCGCATCCAATTGGAGTTTTTCCTGTGATTTTGTCGTGAAGAGTAATCCCAGGTACTGCGATACGTTTAGCAGCAGCTGCAACCGTCATAGCTCCTCACAGCCTTGAAAGCTTTTCCTGTTTGGTCAGAAGTGTAAATTTTTCTTGAAGGCATCTGTAAGAACCAATTATCGACACAATTTGGTCCCAATAATCGACACCGCGTCGATTACTGGTATCTCGACGTTTATCAATCTGTTTCAAATGCCCACCAACTCGGCAAAGAAAATAGAACCTTATTCGTATGTAAAGAGACACTTTAAAAAAATAATTGCTACCGACACTTGTCGATAATTGGAAAAAGTCACTTTTTCAGATCCAGTCATCGACAACGGCAATAAATACTAAAAAAATAATCTCTGAACTTTGGCTGTGATAAAAACCGATCCTCCGATTGCTATAATAACCAGCGGAAAACACCAAATTCAAGTGAGTTTCAATACATCACGATAATAAACGAAACATTGTACTCACCTCCTTAACGATTTATGTAAGAAATTCCGCCGTATTCACGAAAACACTCGCCATGCTCAGATATCCTCCAGCCATTTTAAAACGAAACGGCCGATTTCTTTCATATGTCGCCGAATGAAAGTATGCAGTGTCATCTCTACGGGACAGTATTGCCACATTAAGAAATCTGTTTACAACTCTTATTTTCTTTGATCAAAAAAAAAAGTGTCGGTAACTGGTTCTTGTCGGTCATTGGCGCCACTACGTACCACAAGATAAGTAATCATGTTTCAATGACCTTATAGTCAACGCCCTCGATTGAATTGTATTGACCTCGATTGGTTTACCCGGGACTCAAAACTGCCGTGTCACGGACGCTCCGATCTTAGCTCCGCTCGATTGTTCCCCTCAGCCGCTGTGGTTCCTGTCATTGTGCCCTAACTGACCGTGAAGACCGTCAACACGATTAGCACCGATATAAAACTGTTTACTCAATGGGACTCCCACTCACTACCTCGCATCACGTTTTACCATCAACATCCGACTCCCTGTGATGAGATGATTCCTCACAAAATTTATCTAAGTTTATCGCTATCAGTGCTCCTATTTACGTTAGGAAGTGGTTCAGTGCTGAAAGATGCTCTCGAAGAACATTTGAAGGACATATCTCACAACGAAGGAGCGGAATCCATCAAGCATGACAAGCAGAAGGGCGAAAAAGTGCATCAAATAGAAAACCGGGTCAGCGACGATCACAAAAATCAATATTCAAAAGCTAGCGATGAAGCTAAATATATAAAAAAAGACCATGATACTAAATCATCATCGGATAGTGACGCTTATCAAGGACACACCTCAAAACAAGATAAAGCCGAGGACAGCCATGCAAACGGATACAAAAGAGGTCACAAAAAAGGTCACCAGAGACAAGGATTTCAAAATTCCTACCACAAAGATGAATCATCGAATAAAAGCACGTACTTCGATGATTTGAATGACGAAGGCGACGAAGCAGCCTACAAGAGTAGATTAAACAATCATGACACTACAGCCGGTCGGAATTATCAAGGATCCCATAACAATGGACAGGAATACGTTCGTGACAACCACCACCACGGTGGCTACAATCGGTACGCTGACAATGGACATAAAAATGTTGGTCATAACGATTACGGGAAAAAGTATTATTTGGATGATCAATCGAACTACAATAAACACCGCGACGATCGTAACAGATACGACCGAGGAAAAATACATGACCACCACGAATATCGTGCTCCAACAGTGCATCGGGACCCAGGGTGGGACTGGCAAGACGAAAGAAGAGGTTGGGAACGTCCCGGTTGGGACCGAGACCAGGGATGGAATCGAGACCAAGGGTGGAGCAGAGATCCGGGATGGGATAGAGATCAAGGATGGGACAGAGGTCAAGCTTGGGACAGAGGCCAGGATTGGAATAGAGATTACGGCGGTCCTGGATATTACGACAGCCATGGTTTGCGCCACGACGGTGGCTACGGATATGGTCCCAATTATGGATACGGTTACGGTGAAACACGCGCCGCACCAGCTGCAGTTGAAGTTCCAAGGAATGCGCCGATGGTGGCGCATAGAAAACAAACCATAACTATTTACGAGGACCCAAGATATGACGGGAAGGAGAAAGGTCAGTTAAAAAAAGAAGAAGGAGATTACCTACAGTTGGAATACAAGCCAAGCAGTCAACGATACGCTAGTTACGACGACACTACGTACTACAACATGCCAAGAGAAGGAACGGAAACAAGTAAAATAAATAGATTAGTTTACAATTACAGGCGACATTAAAAACAAAGAAGAAACCATTTAAGCCTATGAATCAATAAAACATTGATGCTTTCTCGAGATACTCATTAAATCAATAGGTTTTCCGCTTGAAACAATTTTAATAAGTCAAGTAAAGCGTTGTTGACTCGGGGGTTGGTGTTGGGTTAATTTACTTAAATTAATTAATTTATACTGTAAAATATTTAGAGAATAACATCCTAAATACCTTTACGATGTATTTTATTTCCTTTTACGCTACCTTATAAATTCTGGATATGCGAATATTAAATTCGTATGAATACGAGGCATTTGCCGATGTGTAGTGAGTCGTGGAAGTCAAATATAGGTAGTTTGAAAGGGGTTTCTGGAGAGCTGGAACGTGACGGACGGACGGTCAGTCGGGCGGCGTATTTCAATATGGTACATCTGTTACAGTCGAGCGAATTGCGCTGTGGAGCGGAACGGGCGACGGGCGTGCAAAATCGGTGTCGTCGGTCAGCTAATCATTTTTAAAAATATTATCTGAAGACAAGCTCACCTCAGAAACATGTTTACATACTAGCTGTCACCCAAGTCTTCGTCCGTGCAGAGTTAAAATTTGCAAGGAAGCTCTTTCAACTACTTTAATCCGGCCTTGTCGCCAAATGCTTTTTTAGCAGATACCTACCTACGTCATAATAACTAACTGCATGCCAAATTTCAGCGCAATCTGTTTAGGGGTTTGTGCTGTGCGTTGATCGATCAGACAGTCACGGTAGCTGTTCACATACACAGAAGATCAACTTTCTCACATTAATATTCTAAAGCGTCACAGCCGCAATAGGCAACAATTCTTCAACAATTAGTTCGGCAAGTCGGACTCATAATTTGTTTACTAAAGCGTAAACTCGGGCAACATTCAGAGAAGTTGAGTGTCTGAGGATAATTTCCGTCGAGTTTCGAAATTAAGTCACTTTATTACCCCACCCGGTTTAATTAAAAGACGTCGTTATTGAGGCACTACCCACTCGTAGATATTTTTCAGTGCTTTTATTTGTAATTTAAATTTTGCAACCCTTCGCTGTGGTTCCGCTTAAAGGGGATAAACTAATTTAAACGCTAAGCTCAAACAAAGTCGTATTATAATATGTATGTGCATCGGCGACCTTTTAAAATTGGATTAAGCCAGCATTCGTTTATGTAAACTTTTTTACATTTTTAACTCGGTTTATGTGTATAAACAGACAGTCATCATAATATCGCCTATTAAAAATGAATTGTTTCATCGCTTTATGAAGAAAAACAGGACGGAGAAGGACATGCATATTACCAGCCAATTTGCAATTTTGTTACAAAAATATTCAAGCACTCGTCTTTGTGGGAGCTAGTGTTTGAGTTATTTATTTGGTGCTGAATTAATGATTGAGGGTAGTTTTTCAAAGTCTGTAGACACCCTCGTTACGCTCAGTTACTTTGAAGTCATGAAACCTACCTACGTGAATAAATAATGATTGATGCTGAATTGTTATTTGCTTTGCTGAAACTGTACGGAAATGCAAAACAAGAACTCGTGAAGCAAAAAGTAAGCACGTAAGAAAGGACTAATCGTTGACCCTCTTTTTATTGCACTTGGCAACGACTTATCTCAGGACTTAGGGCACTAAAGCAATTTGAAAATGGCACCCGAATAACACGCCAATAATCGTTAGCAGCGATTGGGAAACAAAACTGTGATTATGGGGGTATTATCTTGGGATTATGTCGCTCTGTCCTCCCTGTCTGAGATCCTATTGCTATCCCTTTTGGTTCGAGGGGGGATAGTCCAGATAGAGTGTCATTACTTTAACGAACTTTCGATGGGCCGTGTCGACGGGATGGGGTTCGAATGAGAGTTCTCGTGTTCGGTTTCGAATGTGGGCTTTGTAATTTGAAAAGAAAAATACACTATAAATCTGCAGTTCGAGGTAGTGGAACCTGACCTAACGAGGAAAACTATGGCTTTATTTATGGCAGCAGTAAATGTTACGCACACGCTCAAATATTACGAGAACATGATTTTTTTAACACAGGTTTTTTTTGACTTATGAATTAACTAGTAGGTCCCTATTATATCGTAGTAATTTGAAGGTCAAGTCTGGTTTAGCAAGAAAAACAATACACTTAAGCCTTAGTAGACCTTGGTCGTTCTCAACCGCCATCCGCGGCGGTAGAGAGTCAATGATCAAGGGCTTAGATAGGTCCCGAATTTAACAGTCCTCATTTATTTCGCGATGAAAAAGAATTTGTCTCTATGTTTAATAACTGCTTATAGTCTTTAAGACAGCATAGGTAAAGCTTATTCGATTATAAACTCGTCGGCGTCTATAGCAGCAGAAAGGATGATCTCTCCACATGTCATCGACAAAGCAAATCACACATTACACCAAGTTTAGCGGGCGGTATCTGTCGGAAACTTATTTTCCAGACGCCTCCCCCAGCGAGCCGAACAATGAAGTTACCAACTCCGTTATCTACTCTGTTTATTGTCTGAGTTGGCTGGATGGCTGTTTTGTTACCGTTTCCCTTGATTCGAGCAAGTTGGACGTTTCTTTCACGATTAAGCTTTATATCACACGACGTTAAAATGACGGTCGACCGGAGCGAAAACAAGCGAGCGTTTATTTCGGTTTATCCATATTTCTAATGGCTGTCTTTTTTAATTATTTTCATTAAATGAAAGAAAATGCAAAAAATTTCGAAGTGTGAAGTAGTAGGGTTAGCATTTTGACAGGTGCACCTTAGGCCATGAAAATTCGTTACCCTGTTGTAATCAATCTAACCGGCTAAATAAAAACTAATAAGTAGTGTGTTCTTAAATCTCGATACCTAACGGCGAAATTATCGATTGGACTCATATTAAAAAAAAGTTGTTGTAAAGGAGCCCACCTCGCTCCTCATAGCTTATGATATAAATATCAATTTAGAAGAAAACTAAAAGTCAGCACAAAATGGCTCATAGTATAGTTATAATGGATACAAGAATGTATACCCAAGCATTTAGAATAGATGAACATTCTATCAATTCATTTCCCTCTTTGACCTGAAAAAACATTTTTCAATCTACATCAGTCTCCAATAACTCCAAAATCGTAGCGTCGTAACGTAATCGTATCGTATCGTAATAGTCCCGCGTACAGTAAGGCTAGTAAAAAGGGGTACCCGTTCACTCGTGACGAATCCTCAGCCTGTACCTGACTAATTGCTATGAAATGAACCGCTCCCGTGGGATTTGCGCCCCGATTTTGTTTTAATCGAAATTTTCTGAGCGGCGGGTTGTCACTGATTCTCATTTTAGAGTAACACTGGGGACATAAAAGTCGGGTTCATAATGTTCATATACCTGCGTAACAAATAAGTAGGTGTAGGTACCGCTCAAGATTATCTACCTACTTTAAAAGCCTCTAGTGCAGTTTTCCTAATTTTTTTGCGGTCATGGACCACGTTCACTATTTCAAAAAGTCCATGAACCGCTGTTTTTGTTTATTTAGCAAATGAAAACAAAGGCAATTGTAAAAAAATCTCTAAGCATTGTGTTAAAGGTTAACGTGTTGCTGCAGAACCCTGGCACACATCTTACGGACCTCTAAGCCCTAAGGACCCCACTTTAACCCTGCTCTATTGTAAGTTTTGGCACTAGGTACTAACAATCTCGAACACGTTTGTGTTTACGTCTCAATTAATAGGGAAATCGGAAACACCACGAGCATGATGTTTTGGGTAAGTATAATCTCATGTAGTAGGTATTTGGCAG
This sequence comes from Pandemis corylana, assembly GCA_949127965.1. Classification (NCBI taxonomy): domain Eukaryota; kingdom Metazoa; phylum Arthropoda; class Insecta; order Lepidoptera; family Tortricidae; genus Pandemis; species Pandemis corylana. The sequence goes on along the minus strand of OX421855.1, from coordinate 6,251,065 downwards.
TTTTTATTTACGAGAACGCGACTTAGTCGTATTTTGTGACTGAAAACTTATACTAATATACAGATTTATTATTATAGATATTATTAGTGTTATTTATGGAACAGATGAGTTCTAGATATTCCGGAATTTTTTATTTGTTAAATTCACTAGGTAGGTATCAACTGTTTAATGTTCACGTGTAGATACCAACTTGCAGGAAGTAAAAGAATCAATACAGATTTAGTTAAACCTGGTTTAAATAAGGTTGAAGTCCGTATATTTTGACAGTACTAAACTGAGCATAACACTAAATCGAGATTTTTTCAAGTTCACTTTACTCAAATAATTTATTTTATAAAAATAATTTTACCCTTCCTCGTGCCATTTTTCTAATTTCCACAGCTTATTTCTAGACTTAAATGGGAAACCGTTGCAATGCCAAAGTATTACAGAAATGTAAAAGAGTTACAAACTCTCGGAAAGAAAACTGAGGTAGGTACCTTTGAGGAAATTTTGAACGTAACGTAACTTTTTTTATCGAATACATACGGTTTCCTTTACAAAACTTTTTTCTTTCACTTTTTTTAGACGGAGTAGCTTAAAGCCTTCAATAAAAAATAAAAAAGCAATGTTTTCCGAAAAAGGCATTTTATAAGAGGGCAGTTGTGCTTGCTGAGTCTATTGTTATTTTTCATTATTAATTTATTTCAAGGACCTCCTTACATAAAAAAATCACAGAGTGACAAATTGAAGTATACCTACCAAGTATGTACTTGTATAACATACACATACACACAAATCACGTCTTTATCCCTAACGGGGTAGACAGAGCCTAAGGTAACAGGTACCTAACAGGCCACATTTAGCAAGATTGTGGGCGTATTGGTGGAAAATGGAATCAAAATAGTGATGGGTTGCTAGCCTCATCGCCTATAACATGATTCCTATGATTTTCGCCCATTCCCTCGATGGGCTTTTACCATCTGCGTGGGTAGAGAAGCAATTGGTACATTCTATGTTTTTTCTTTGCTCCCTGACCAGCATGGAAGAACTAGATACTTGTATAACATTTAACTTAATCTAGGTAACCTAAAGATACCTCTAAGGTCGCTCTCATAAATCTAACCTTATTTTTATTTTATTTTTTTAAAGTCAAAAAATACAAAAACTAAAAACAATTAGTCAAACAATCGGCCCCGCGTCATACCAGGCGCAAAGGTGCCCATCACACTAGCAACATTACCACGTTGTACCGCGACGGACAACCTTTGCACCATAAACGACCCAGAGCGAAACCTAATTTATATTCTCTAACCTAACATTAAAAATGTATGTGTCTTGTGGTATTTGTGTCTTTTCTACTAAGTTTTTTTCATTGACTCAGTACTATCTATTGAATGAAACAATATTTGATGGCATAATCAAATATTGTCGATCAACGTTCCCCTAGCCATAATTTTGTTCAGTAAACGTCAGACCGCTCATAAGATATTGGACTTACAGTACACAGCGAGTGTTTGCACATGGCACAGCAGTACGGCAGTGATGCCAACTGATCATTTATACCTATACCTTCACTCCCTAAAATAACATAATCATCTAAACACAGGTGGCTCATAAAAAACATAAATTGGTAAGCTTATTGAAACAAATTACAGAATGGTAAATTTGTTTTAATCAATTTTTTACCATCATTAATTCTTTCATTACATTTTCGGTGAAACTATTTCCTAGACGTATTTATAATATTGATCGCGAAGTCCTGTGAAGTTGACAAATCCTGAAAAAATGCATATAGTATGTATGTAAACTCTTTATTGTGCAAAATAAACAAGACAAATACAATTGACAAACACTGAGATACATGCACAAATGCGGACTTATCCCTTTAAGACCATAGTATAGTAAATTAACCATTATTGTATTCTGATTCACTGTGCTTTTGAACTTTATGTACATAGGTACTTCATTTGATTATACCTTTTCCAATTTAAGACGTAGCACAGTAGGCCAAAGTTGGTCAGTTTTGCAACTGGCGTAAAAAAACTCGTTTCAGACATAAATTTGTTTTGCATTACTTATTATTTACCCACAGTTGAGAAGTACCACTGAACTTAGCGGTAAACCAACTTTACTAACCTGGCAACACTTGTCCAAACAGCCTTCAGGTAAGTTATGGCGGCGTTGTGTGCAGTTTTGCTTATTAACGGAACCAACATGGCCGTCTGATAAGATTTCGGTTTGTCTTAGCAAGCGTGCCTCGAGGCGGCGTCCGGGCATTTCGAGTTGAGGCCACTCAGTGCAACGGGATGTATGCTCTACGTAGACGATCTTGTTTCAGAACTTATATAAATATACTGAAGAGACAACCGAGTCCCTTCATTAGAATTGGGCTTGGAAATTATACAATGTTTGTCACGGATCCTTTAAAAAAATAAGCGATTGTATATACCAGTTGATCTAATTATGTAATCGTATAAGTATTGTGTCAATCAATAGATACCTACAATACTACTGAGTTAATAGAAATAACTTGGCACAAAAGATGCTAATTTTGAATATTATTTATGTTAAGTTAGATTTGTGAGAGCGGCCTTAGAGGTATGGCAGGTATACATTTCGACTTCCTCCCAGATAGATACAAAATGTTTTTTTCATATATCGCTTTGATTTGATATAAGCTATTTTACAAAAGAGTAGACTATTATACAAAGAAGAGCCTACACCAAGTCGAACCATTGAGAAATTTCCTTGTATCGTGTAAAGCGCGCATAACTACGAGCTAAGGCACAAATCGCCCGACTGCCTCGGATACCTTCGCGGACGGTTACACACTGTGTACTAGCGCTTGGAGGTGAATTAATTACAGATTTACAAGAGGAAACGTATGTTAATGTAGTTTTTCTACAACTTCGACGCACGCTGGACACTATTTTTTGATATATCTAACACCGATCCTTAAATAATATTCAGAGTTATCTATAAATATCGCCAAAATAGCCAATTTGAATTTTTAAAACTCCTGTTTCCCAAACTTTCAACCGTTATCGCGTACTTAAAATTCAGACACTGCCAGCTCGGGCTTAGGCGTCTTATCTCCAAAGTTTGGAATTTGAACGCCCCAGGGTAAAATATGAGAGGACTTTGTATCGCGACAATGAGATACTGACGTCTTACTCGTATTATAACTTGAGATAACACGCGTGCTCGCCGTAAACATTCCGTGGTGTTAAGGGTATAGGAATTGTTGTGTTTGCTAACTAATCCGGGATTGAAATTCTGCTGAAGCACAGGATTCCTGAAGATATTATGTTACTCAAGCATAAGGTAATACAGTGGGTTTGACGTCAGAATTACGTAACGTTGACTTTTCGAGAGGGTCGAATACCTACCTAAGGAAGAGATCAGAGTGAGACAGAAGAGTTTAAATTTGTAAAGTTTTGAATTTATTTATGTATCATGTTGAATTTATTGCATCGAACACTGGCACGTAAATTCACGTACAAGTACACCATATTTGTGAATTTCCATCTTTATGTTTTTATTGATGTTTTTTTTAAACATATGTCATATTTTTTCAATTGTCAATTGATTCATGTCTAACGATTGCCTTCAAAATTTGTGTCTTACGGCACTGAAACGTGGTCCATCACTATGGGCCTTAGCTTAGCGAGCTATGGAGAGGGCTATGCTGGGAGGCTCTCTGCGAGATCGAATCAGAAATGAGGAGATCCGTAGAAGAACCAAGGTTACCGACATAGCCCAGGGTCGAAAGGTCCTCGAGTGGAGACCACGTACCGGCAAGCGCAGCGTGGGACGTCCACCCACAAGGTGGACCGATGACCTCATTAAGATCGGAGGATCGCGCTGGATGCAAGCCGCTTCCAACCGGTCTTATTGGAGGTCTAAAGGAGAGGCCTATGTCCAGCAGTGGACTTGTAATGGCTGAGATGATAACGATTGCCTTAGCCGTACATAGCGCCAAAGAAAACTAGCAATAATCAAAATATTTCTCTCATTTCGCTGGGGCATTATTTTCAATGCAACGCAGGACTAAAAAATGTATCGCAAATTATACTTAGCTGTATTTCTCTTCTTCCCCTAAGTAACAAAGAATAAATAAGGAGATGGTATCACCGACTGATAGAGTGATCGACATCGATAAAGATTAGTGCCGCCGATTAATTACATCCGTAATTTGTCTCCTAATCTGCACCGCATTGAGAGCACAGGAAATACTGAGTTATGGGACTGAAGATGTATATCCAACATCAGTTTGGAGAAATATAACAGTGGAATAAGACTGTCTTTATTAAAAAGCGCATTATTGAGAATTTTAGATATAATTATTAGACTTATTTAAACTACTTTTGGTAGAGTTTTATCTTGTTCAAGCTCATTTAATCTTAAAGCTCGATGATCAAATTTAAGACCTGTAGTTTTAATATTTTTAATTAAGATAGTTGTAACAAAGCTTTAAATAAAACTCAGTTTAGCATACCTACCACATTTTATGGTAAAAGTACATACCTACCCGTAAATCAAACAATAAAATGGCAATAATCTCATTTGAATGCAATTGCGTCAATTAAATTAATAACACCATAATATCACCACGTAAAATTAAATTTTCAACCCTTCGCTCAAATATATAAACTGAGCATCGAATAAATGTAGCCATTTCTCATTTTAACCGGAGCAAAACTTAATAACCTAGGAACGTAATAATTACAGGAGCTCGGTGCGAGATTCGGCCAGAAATAAATGAGGGCCATTAAGAGAGTTGCGCGCAGATATTTCATCCCCCTTAAAGAAGACGTTAGCGGGATAGCGGGGCGACGGCGCACCGGCGTGTGGCGTTCCCACGCCGAGCGCCAAAGAAAAATACCATTTTATGCACTTGCCGAAATTTTTCGTAGTAATTTAAAAAAGAACTGGAACTTACAGTGCACTATAATACTAACACATACTCTTTATCAAAAGAGAGTACATCCTTGTACTGTGTTTTTGTGCCGTCTTTAAATGTCACACACAAAAATTACATACATACACATACACAAATCACGTCTATATTCCTTACGGGGTAGACAAAGCCTGAGGTAACAAGACCTAAAGGCCACGTTTAGCATGATTGTAGGCGTATAGGTGGAAAGGGGAATCAAATTAGTGATACAAAAATGTAATTAAAAATATAAGTTGTAGTATATAAGTTATCCTACTAGTTTTTAACATTTACCGATACAATAACTGATTTTCTAAGTTGTAGTTTTTCCTTTGAATAAGGTCAAATAAGTAGTATGAAATTACTGCAAGACTAATTATGGTTTTACTTGGTACTAAGCACTAAAACCAATTGGTACCAATTGCTCAATATTTTTAAAGTTCAAAAATACCGATGTTGAATTCTTTTTTACGTACCCTTGTCCTGTCTCTATATCTTCGGATAATCTTTGGCCCGTAGAGGTAGGTACCAGACAAATTATCACCGTTCAGTGGCAATCCCCACGTTTGTTTTTGCCGAATGTGTTTTTGTGGCGGAAGACTAATGCCAATGTGTTCTCATTGTGTTCTTGTTAGGTATGACAAGATTGGTAGACACGTGATGGATATCTAACAATCCTTACATACACTAAACTTATCTGTTCGAATTTTCTGTACAGTTCGTGTAAGACACATCATAAGCGTGGTAAAATATAAACTGTCCCTTGATAATTAATTAAAAGGTTAAATTCAAAAAAATCTATTTCTTTTTGAAGTAATTTGAAGAGCTCTAAATTTGAGGGCGATTGTTATGATGATTTACATCGAATAGTTTCCTAAAACATCTATGCTCTTAAAGCGATTGACAAACATACCTAGAGCTAGGTTAGCATGGTTGTCATTTCCTCTTCTTAGGTAGGTGTATACTTGGCGATAAACAGTCGTAGCAACACTTGCTAGCCATCCAGAACAATGCGCTGAATGCTAGCTGAATGGCATCAGACAAAAGCGTGTTGACATCAATTGTGGATGAGAGCAGCGCTGTTTCCCCGCCAAGTAGCGATACAAATTTCCAACTATTGATGGACTTTTATTGCAGTGAAGCGATGGTACAGTCGACAAAAAAAACTGTTTCAAATTACCTACTCTGAAATAAGGACAGGAGCACAAAGCTATAATAAAAGTAACGTAAATGTGAAATGAGCAACTGAAAGCTGAAAAAAAAAAAAACTTTTTCCATCATTAGTAGAATACCTAATTGTGCGATGAAATTCCCTATGAGTCAGAGGCTTTTGTTTGTACTAGTATTTTTAAGAGTAGTAATTATTTGTACATACATACATACATAAATCACGTCTTTATCCCTTACGGGGTTAGACGTTTAGCATTATTGTGGGTGTATGGATGGAGGGGAATCAAAATAGTGATGGGTTGCTGACCACATTGCCTATAACATGATTCCAAAGATTTTCGCCCATTCACTCGATGGGCTTTTAACATCTGCACGGGAAGAGAAGCAACTGGTACATTCTATGTTTTTCCTTTGCTCCCAGACCAGCATAGAACAAAATTAATTAATTATTTCTTTTTATAACTTTTCTTATTTGTAAATATAGGTTTTTTATACATAGTTATTTTTAGCATAGATATGTGGTTTTTAGGATTAGTGTTTATATATATATATATATATATATATATATTTAGAAAATAAATTTGTTTACACAACTGTAAAATTAATTATTTGTATTCTTGAAAAAATATAATAATATGTGGGTTAAAGTGCAACACCAGTAAAAATTCGGTTCACGACACATCGCACCCCGAATGCAGAGCGAGATTTTTTTCACAAAGCCCAATCGACACCCCTTTGCGGATATTCGGGCTATTTCACGAAATCTGACACCGTTGCATTTCGAAACCTATAAAAATGCATACGTTTTAATCACGGACCATTCTGTTCGTTCAATTTTTAGTGACCAGCTATCGGATAGAGTTTTTAACCTGATTAGTTTACTTTTTAATTTATATTTAGGTTTTCGGAACTGCTCAAACGCTGAATATTGACTCAATTATTGGATGTGAGTATTAGAACATAGTATTTATGTAGTAACTTTATGAACAGAAAGAATACATATACATACAAAAAAGAGACCTTCAAGTTTCAGCATTACCCATATAACTTCCTCACTTTTTGGGTACCGCGTTTTTCAGCGAGCTTGGCTGCCCTTAGTCACGTTTCAGCCGCAAATCAAAACTCTTCACCACAATATCCGCCGGGAAAATGCGGCCTACGTGGAAATTTGCAACAAACTAAATTATTCAAACTAGGCCTTTGATGCTTTTCCAGAAAGAACCAGAAATCCGTGCAAGCGTGGAAAATGTTGATGTTTTTTCACGAATTATTTACCTTACGTAGAATACCGAATGCAAGTGGCTGAGGACAGTACATTTTTTTTCTGGGAAAAGTGATGAAAACTGTAAATTTACCTACTAAATACTAAGAAAGATAAATCCTTAGATAATTGTTGATCGAAGCTTAGATGCCTGCAAAAAAGTCTTCTTTACACGTATCAAATATCAGGCACAAATTTCTAAAAGAAAGTTTCGTATTGATAGCATAATTCAAGTGTCGAAACGAAAAATCATCAGCTATTAATATAATCAACCCTTCCATGAGCTACTTATTTAATAACACGTTTTTAAACAGCGAACGCAATCAAAACCATAATTTCTGGTCAGTTTATAAAATCCAATGTTGCAAGTCAGGGTGGTAATTACCACCACGATAATTGCCAGCTATTGGTTGTGCCAACACAGACTCAGGGGTAACGTTAAAACCTTTTGAATTGCAGGCAATACACGGCAAAATGTACTCGACACGATGTAACCTTAAAATCCTGCTTTGTTTTAATCATTGCGTTCGGAAATTTTAAAACTTCTTGAACATTTAAATGTTTTTTTTTTAAATTCATAATATGCAAGTACTTAGTTCGACTGACACGAAATTAGTAAACTGTCTTCTTTTTTCAACCTGCTAAATCCCGTGTTGTAATTTAGCCGCAAAGATGTAAGTACCTAATTAGCATAGGTACTTACACAAAAACAGTATTTTTTCCATAAATTGACCTGTAAACTATAATTTAATGACAGACTCGCATCTATCTTAAAAATACAAGCAGATTCTGTTTCCACCCTATGGGTATCCATTTCCTTCTGTTAGATACTTACAGAGTATAATATCCTGTATCTTAATGATTAATCCGGAATGTTTCAGCAGGTCCCTATTTCACCAACGCGACAATTGTCGGCGACATGTGACAATTCTGTTCACATTACAAAGTCGACGAGAGGCTACGCCGGTTGGCTTTATATGGAATGCGCATTGCATTTCTGATAGTCAGGGGTCAGGTGTTTGGTTTAGTTTGACTGAACGAACATCCCTGTTAATAATTTATTTTTCATCGTCATTTAAAACTGTTGACGACAAATGTTTCCGTACAGTAGACGATGTTCAAAGTGTACATTGTCAAAGAGCGACTTAATGTTTAATTTTTATTTGCAAAAGTGTGTTGTAATTAACATAACGCAATGCTAAAAATTTCAGATTTTTTAGACTTCTTGTGTATGTATTTCATGTCACTGTAAAAGGTGAACTCGCTAAGTCTCACTGTCGCCAGTGCCTTTTATAGCAAAATACAAGACGGCAGTTATTTATAAAGGCGGTTGAAAAGCCTTGGGTTTATCTTTACCCTTTAATTGTTGGCGGGAGTACTATCTCGGGCTCCGATTGAGCTCGTAAAATGTAACAGCTCTTTTGTGGCGCGCCTCGAGAACTGTTTCGGTGTACTTGTTGCCCACAGAGCTGATTATTACCATTCGTGTTACGGGCGCTTGCTTTATGAATTAGGAGCGTGATTTTGTTCATTTGGAAACCAAATGAGATAATGTTGGTTTGGCAGGTTGGTAAGTTGGTAGTGATTTTATTTGCATCTAAGGCCGTTAGTTTGGCTTTAGTCAGGTATTCTTGGAGAAACATTTCAGGTGCCATTTAGGAAACGTTCATCAAAATAATTTTTATAAATTGAGACTGATTTGGTGTATCAATTGGGACATTATTCCTTATTAAATTTTGTTGCATTTGTGGCACTTAACTTTTCGAGGACAAAGGAATCCGTTCTTTTCGTTTACTTACTCAGCGTTATCGGGTAATAGTGAAAGTTTCCAATTTACAAAAGCCATAAGCATTTTGACGTGCGGAAATGCCCAAACCAACCAAATAGCTGTTAAAATGAAAATTCATCCATTTATTACATCGTCAACAAAGAAAAGCATTAAATCAATTACCTATATGAATACCCACATTCGATTCACACGAGAGCTAATAATCGCTAATTTTCAGTGGCTATTGTCCGTGTAATAAAATTTTATCAAATATGCCGCAACGATCCCCTGATCGTGCACACAAATGAATTGGATCGCCGATAAAAGACTCAATCTCTGTAAATTGTACGTTAAAATTGGCTGTGTTTGTTAAGGCTTTATTGTCCAGTTAAATACTAGGAATGAGGCTTTACATATAAAATAAACAAACGCACAGTTTAAGGGATATTATGCCTGAAAAATTTACGTAAAATCTCTTTGTATTTACAATTGTTTGCGAAAATATTCGCTTGTTATATTGACTTAATAGTCAATCGTGAAATATGTTAACATACCTACGTTCCCATTTACGGAATCCATACTTTAACATTTAATTTTTTGTTTTGTTTCAACACATCAAAGATTACCTGCTCTGCATCATTTCTAGACGGTATTTATTAACAGTTGACAATTATCAGAAAAGATAAATTACGTAAATTTTAAACCACCCTGTCACGTGACTACAGAAATAGCAGTAATGACAGTTTCTGAGCTGAAGCATTTTATTTGCGGTTTACTAAAGAAATAAGTATATTATTACATCAACAAAGGACTTAAAATAAAACCCCAATTAAATCTTGCAAGCAAACCACGCATAACACTGCTTACCCACCCGCACGTGTAACAATTAACGAACGACGACTAGGGAATCCTTTAAGCCATAATTTTCCTATGGGTTTTCCTAATGGATGATTTTCACGGTGACAATTTTCCCGCTACGCTCCCTGTGAAGTGACACGAATTTCCAATACAATGACTACATTGTAGGCAAGGGTTATGTGGCAGGTCAATGGCCTTTATAATTAAAAGTAAAGAGGTTCCACAGAGGTTTGCATAAGAGTCTTGTCACAAAATAATTCAATAGTTGGTTGGCAATATTTTTTTATTCTACTTTGGAAGAAGATATATAAGTTATTATAGCATTATAAAAATAAGTTTACATGCGTAGTAAACTTTTTACTAAAAACAAAATAAACTGCAGATTAATAACACGCAGTGTTCCTTCACGAAATTTCCCAACATTGATATTGATGTTTGCTCTCCCAAAAGAGTTGGATGTTTATGAAAAAACTTTATCAAATTTTAATTGCATTCCCCACTAGCCGGTGGCGGGCAGTGACTTTGATATTTTCGGCGGCATTAATTAAAAAATTATAAAGCTTCCCCTCTCAGGCCCGGGGTATTGTTCACCCCACAAAGCATTAATATCGCGGAAAAAGATAAATAAGTATACGAGTCTCAGGTAATTGCACGCTTTTATTGAGCCCCTGTTTGATTTCAAAGCCTTCTATTGTGTAACTCAGCTATTTATTTACATTTCGTTTATTAGTTAGACGGATTCGTTGAACTGTTTTAAGTACAGTAAAGTCGAATTCTGATGGCGCAGAGTACGTGATTTGGTTTTGTTAAAATAGTACACAATGTCTAAGACGATTAATCACAATTAAGCGACTTAGTTTGACGCCTTATTCTATGTTTTATGTGATCATCATTCGAGTCGAGCATAATGAATTAAATAAAATATTATAACGAAAATGGTAGCTTACAGAATGTAGCTAGCAGTAACATTAAAGATTTCTCATCATATTCAGAGTATTATACTCCGTAGTCACGTGAATAATAGTTGTAAGATCTTTCTTTACTGCCTTTACACATTTCAGTCTCGATCGACATCACATGATATTATCTCAAACCCTTACAGAATTTATTTTTGTTTTAACGCGCAGGTTTCTTGGCGTGATAATAAAACGTAACGGCTGGAAGGGTCTGATGATTTTCCGAAACAATGCGCCCCGGAGGAGCGTGGGTAATTATGATTGAGCACAAAATGGATAAAAATAAGTCCGGGTATTGTTTCAGACATAATTAGGGTTTGTGGTCCCGGCGGGCCAGCGTTCCTCATAAACCGCAAGTCACAGTTTTAGCGGGATTCTCTGATTCTTTAGTTAAATAAACGATATTGCAGGATAACGCTAAGTAGAAAATGTGCAGTTCTGTAACGCAAACCTGAAATATTCCTAGCAACCTTTTTTTGACGGTTTTCGATTATTACACACACACACTTATCTGAGCTTTATAGATGTGCCAAATTTTAAGCCAATCATACAAAAGCACATAATATTAGAATTGTAATCAGAAAAATCCTTAGGTTTTGGAACACTATTGTCAAACTTAATCAACCTTCGGATTATAATCATTATTGTTTCAAATTTCCTGTCGCATCAAATTTATCAAATTGATTCAATATCTCAGATCTGCCTTAGGAATATTAGGGTTCATTCCCGGGAATTCTCGAGCCGAGAATTCCCGGGAAATCGTTGAGCTTTGTTCCCGGGAAATCAAGCTCGAGAAAAGTCGAGAACTCGAGAAATCATGTACCTATATAGAAATAGTATGCAGCAACAGAAACTAAACTTCAAAACTCCACCGATACAATCATTGGGTGAAATATTGGCGAGGCTGGCTGCAAAAGACGGCTTCACCATAAATGGAATCACAAAAAGTGAATTCATTCGTGATTAAGAATAAGAATAAGAAAACTTTATTAGCTGATAGCATATACAGAAACGATGGATTTTTCTTTCATGTCGATTTTTTGTTTAGTTTAATAGAAGCTACTTTTGTTTATAAGTTCTAAATAACCAGCCAAAAATGGTGTTGTCATTATAATTATGAGTCTGAATAATATTATTTCTGTATTTAATAGTTATTTGTTATGCAAGGCTGCAAAGTGTTTGTTTGGCGCGAGTGCCTGAATTGAAACCCGAGCAAGCGAAGGATCCTATGATTGAACCACGAGCGAAGCGAGTGGTTCAAAAGAAGAATCCTGAGCGTCGCGAGGGTTTCAAGGCACGAGATACTAAACAACTTTGCTGCCGAGTGAAACACACAATTTTTCACCTCACTACAGGGAGAAAAATGGTGGATGAAAGAAAAACAGTCTAATAGTAAATCAGTTTTTTTATTATTTTTCTTCTAAATAAGAAAGGTAAAAGGATCTAAGTATATACAGCCTAGTCTAATAATCTAATAAGTAAAACTATTTTTTCTGATTGTTCTATCACATTAATTTCTTGTGTAATATACTGTTTTATCATAAACCAAACAACAATTTTGGTCAATTTTTCGGTTTCCCGACGAGCAATCTCTAAAAACTTTTTTTTTCTAATCATAGATATATTTTTAAAAAGAAAGTAAAAAAATCGCACTAACTAGACTGAATTAAAAAAAAATGAGGCGCGTTCTGAATTTGCATCATAATAATATATCTGTTTTTTCTTGCTTGGTTGCTATTTTTGTGGTTAACCACAAATTAAAATAATTAATAAAAACCAATATCGTTTATTCTTTTTGCAACGAAAGTTAGCAAATCTTGAAAATAACTTAGGAAGAAACGGATTTTAAAATAAATTAATAATGGATTCAGAAACGCGCCTGAACGTGACATTATGTTTTTTTTTATCGGATGAAAAAGTTAGGGGTCTGATAACAAGTTCGACATTTGAAGTTCGTATTATTCCGTCCTTCTCATTCACCTAATTAAGTACTATTCGTATAAGCGAGACGACAACATGCGAAGTTCAAAGTTCTAATTTCTGAGTATATGAGTAGGTGGGCAATGGTGGTCATCGTCACGTTCGAATTTCAAAAACCTTTTCCACGCAAGCGGGGAAAAAGCACTTTTCCACGCAGATTTTGAAGGAGAAAGTCAGCCTTTTCGACCAAGTGAGGTGAAAAAAAAAGTTAATTAGCTTATTCATAAAATTAATGTTTTTGAATATAATCAATAAAAGACTTATAATTAATTTGATACCTTATAGACGAAAACCACTGAATTTGTTGACGTTATTCGAACCAAATAATATGAGAAAACGTACGTAAATGCAAATTTCTCGACAACCCGAGAAGTCCCGAGAAATTAGCCTCGAGAATTCTCGAGACCCGAGAAATTGAAAAGCTCGAGAAATCATGAACCCTAAGGAATATGCAGCGGTGATGAATATTAATATTGCAGGTTAGCGGGAACCATAGACTAAGATATCTGTTACGCTAACTCGCATAGACAAACGATGTCGACTGTCGACCTATGCAGAGGTTAATTAAAAGAGATGAGTTGGTTTGACAATTTTAAATAATCTAAGACAAATAGGTAAATGATTTGTTCATGTTATTTTTCACGCACAAATGCAACTCCAACGAGTCACTCAACTTTTTTCTTTCTTTCTTTTGTTTTCAAAAGTCGCGTTACTTTTATTTTGGCTGCAGTTATATTAGAGACTGCTAGATTAAGCTACTTTGTATATGCTGCGGCTCAAAATAGAGATGGTTTTACCTTAATTATCTGAAACTGATTAATAAAGACGCTGTTCAGCAAGCTGCTTCGTAAGAGGATTCAACTCGATCCGCGCCGAACTCGACAAATTCTGCGAAACTGCCGGTGCTAATTCAAGTAAACTTAAATCCGGCTTCGATCCTCATTGCTGCTGAGATAAAGCCATAATTAAGGGCCTTCTCGATCGATTAAGTTAAGCCGAGTTTAAATAGACGTTAACTCCGAGAGAAAGGTTTACTCCGGCGTGAAATGGCATTAGGTTTTCGCGCGTTTTATGCCCGAGACAAGACGAGTCGCTAAGAAAGGGGCTTTAACGGGAGATTGACTTAATTACCATCGTAAATTAGTGGAAGTATTTTTGATTGATATGACGAGGGATTTGTTCCGCGTTTAGTCGAGATTTTCGTTCACTTGTAACAACGTTTTGTCACTTGTTTTAGTAGTTGTTTTCGCGCAGGGCGGTGATTGTTTTTTTTTAATTGAAGTTTTATACTTTTAATTTGATGCTGTGTTGGGACTTACGTAGTAAGCATTGGTCGTGTTCCTTTATCTTTTTATGTGTATAAAATTATCTGCATGTTGCTATGAAAAAAGCTAAGGGCTAAGGGCGGAAGTCTTAGGAATCATGTTATAGGTGATGTGGCTAACAAACCGTCACTAATTAGATTTCCCTTTCCACCTATACGCCCTTAATCATGCTAAACGTGGCCTTAAGGTTTTGTTACCTTAGGCTCTGTCTACCCCGTATGGGATAACGACGTGATATATGTATGTATGTATGTATGCTATGAAAAAAATCTTAATGTAGGTACTTACCTACACAAAAGTGACAAACAATATTGTGTTAGATGATGATTGCATAACAGGAGGTATGCCCGATAGGTGTAGAAACATGCTAAATTATTTTGATAGGAATTAAATTAGTTCCTTGTATGCCTGTCTGAATTGAACAGACATATTTTAACAAATCTTTTTTCAGTTGCCACCTATAAAATACACACTAAAATACAATTTATCACTCGCCAGCACGCACTGTCAGGGTCACAGTTACATGTCAAGAAGCAGTTAAAAATAACTGCAATAATTAAATCAGGCATTCTTTCCGTTGTTGTACTAAACAGAGTACTTCCTAGGGTGGCTCCTTCATACCCTTCGGTTTATGCTAAGAGGTACAGCTTCGTAAAGGTGACAGTAGGGCTGTGATCAGGGTGTCGATAATAAAATGGCACATATCGATGTTAGGAAGCTAAATAGTAACAAGCCTAAAAAAATAGATTTCGTTTTTGTCTGGCAAAAACGAATGTCAAATTGACAGATAAATACTAATTAATGTTACTTTTACAAGGTACGTCGGGATCACTACCCTCACCACACGTTAAATTTGCTGTCAAACACAATATCACGCACTGGGCCCCCGTGTGAATTATAGCCCAAGCCCTATCATTCTGAGAGGAGGCCTGCGCCCAACAGTGGGACGTATATAGACTGGAGATGATGATGATGATGATGATGATGATATTAGTATGTATAAAATCTATCAGATTGTAAAAACTAAAAAGTAAACATTTTAAACTGCTTAAGATGGAGTTTATGAAATTCTTCTTCTATAGAATAAAATACGTAACGTCTTTATTTTATTTCGTTGTACTAATAATTCTAATATCATACCATTATCAAAACTTAAAGTAAACACTTTTATAATCTAGTTTTTGGTTCCATTATGGCGCTCACTTTGTATGTGTGGTTCAAAATACCTTTCACTTCAAGGTGCGTGCATTTAGAACAACCGACTTGACGTAACACTTACATAATGATACGTCCGAAGTGTATCGCGACTTGATTTTTTATTTACTTTTACGTACCTTCGATAGCTCAGTTGGTAGAGCGGTGGACTGTAGAGGTATAAACTGTCATCCATAGGTCGCTGGTTCAAATCCGGCTCGAAGGAGTTTTTTTTACACATTTTCAAAATTAAAATATTTTTATACTAGGTACATAAAAAACTATTAGAACAGCAGTGTTGTGTATACATATACAACACCAAATTTTAATGAAACACTGATCGCTTCAAAAAGTCAGATTATAGAAAGAACTGGAGAAGAATGAGAAAAAGTATGATTATTTGTTTACATATTCATTAATTATAATGTCAATTATTTCGTGTCTTATTGTGGCAAATTGCAAAAGCAATTTCGTGGTCCATTATAATTAATGAATGTGGTTTCATGACGTCGTAAGTAAACGCAGGTAGTTACTATCTATTTTTAATGCTAAAAGCATATACCTTCGATAGCTCAGTTGGTAGAGCGGTGGACTGTAGCTGGTTAATTGTCATCCATAGGTCGCTGGTTCAAATCCGGCTCGAAGGAGTTTTTTTTTCTATACTTTATTTAAAGGAGTCTAAAATATGAGTGTTATACAATTAGTATTCTGAGACTGAATGGATGCGCTATTCGATTTTAAATTTTCTTTTTTTTTCTGATTAACACATACGCAAAAAAATAAAATTATATTTCATCGATAAACTGATCACGATAACACAACCCTACACCCTTCCTTGCGTGACGCCCTGCCTTATGACATTATGAATTGACGTAATTCTATCCACCAAATGTCAGTTTGACCTTATGCTAAGTGCAACTCGTGAATTATTTCACGGTAGGCTGTTTGATCTTCCGTCGCTGCCCTTTCGTATGATTGCCTGTCAATTTGCCTGTAAATGTTTGGTGCATATTAAATGGGCTGTGGCAATAAATAGCCTGCTTGTTATGACCCTTTTGAATAATAACAGGTGAAACGTTGCTTATTTGTGTAAAGTGGATGGACGATGGTTTTTCCTTGGTTTATATCTGCTAGGCATTTATTCTCGCTTAATCACTTTTGAATGAATAGAACCTCGTTAGAGCTATTCAAAGCTACTTATTTCAAAGGAGACGTAACTTGTGAGACCATCTTTGGTATCAGAAAGTCACGACAGACCGTTGACATGTTTTGCACTGACAAAAAAACTAGGTAGCCTCGTAAGCGAAGCCATTGCCGTCGTTACGAAAAACAAAAAAAATAAAGCAAAACCCTCTTCAAAGTACCTATCAAGATGCCTTCGACCACTTTTCGTATCACTTTTATTCAACACCGATCGGCTTACGTGAGTAAGCTATTTAACTCACTCGGCAGACTGTTTAAATTTTTCAAGTCCTCGTTAAGGGTGTCGTTTGTAGAAGAGGGTACACGAGACGGGTCGGAAACGGCGCCACTATCGCGACCACGACAGTTTCTATTCAAATTAGGAACGCGATTACAACGAACAAATATTAAACGCGACGTTTCTTTCGCTACTCCGGTACCCATTGCTCCTTTTACTCCAAACATGCACAATCTTCCCCTGAAAAGCAGTCAATGAATCATGATGTAGTAAGTTTGTTGTTAATAAAGGGTATATGTGAAGGGGCTGGTATGTCTAAGCACTAGACGACACGTCAGGTCGGTACTTCCGGACCTTGGCCTTTGAAATGCGTGCAGTGAAAAGTCTTTCTATGTTTTGTAGTTACATTATGGACACACCGTTTAGTAAAAGTAGGTACCTAGTAAAAATATATTTGTAGTTGAAGATTTGCGCAGTTAAGAGGTTAAGTCGAGTAACATTATTTATGCGTATCTTCATAATAAAATTGGCTTAGATAAATAAATATAGAAAATGGTTCAGTTACATGCACCAATCACGTATTTATCCCTTACGGCGTAGACAGGGCCTAAGGTTACAAGTTTATAACTACATAAATTGAAAATAGATACACATTTCACTGATTATCAATATTGAATATACTCAACAAAATTGACCTAAGATAACACGCCATGTTTAATTAAAGATAGTCTAAGTTATTTTTTTTGTTACTTTTTACAAAATAGGTAACTATAAGATTGCATAACTGCAGTTAACCGTCATTTGTTACTAATGAACATATTATTAGCGGTTAAATAACTGGTATTTTATTATACTGCGAAATTTTGCTACCAGTTGTGCACCTTCGATAGCTCAGTTGGTAGAGCGGTGGACTGTAGAGGGTTAGACTGTCATCCATAGGTCGCTGGTTCAAATCCGGCTCGAAGGAGTTTTTTTTAATTTCTATGATCAATTTAAAGGTTAAACTAATTAAACACTTTGAGTTTTGATGTTTAATATGTAACCATGATTTTTGCAAGTCCACAAAACATAGTTTCAAACGCTTTTACATTATTTTCCAATTGAGCTGTATCTATAAACTTAATTTAACTGAATCAGCAAGTTGTTAAAAATTTTATATATGTAGGTACCTACAGACTTTTTAATTTATGTTTTGTCAGAAGTGTGTAAATAACGGATTTCTTACAGTGTGAAGATATACGTATATGATATCCCCAAATTATGTTTGAAATAAGACAAATGTTTGCGTATGACAAGAAAAGACTATAGGACAATGTCTCTTAATTATTTCCACCTGAAAGGACGCCTGTAGCTATGGCGGGCGGAGCTGTTGACTTAACAATCCATGGCTTCTACCGTGTTATATGTGATTCTCTTTAAATTGTTGTAATATTTTAAAAGGTAGATAAAATAAGCAAGCACAACAGAGACTAATGCTTTTTTATTGTTTTTCTTTCATTACCTGATTTTTTTATGATTAAACTTTTAATTCAGATTAGTCAAAATTAAGGGTGCAATTTCGTTTATTCCGAGAATCCAAAGTATGTTTTAATATCTTCCAAAATCTATGCTTTAGCTACTCTTATCCTGATCACATGGTTTCAAAATTAGGAACCCATATTTAAAAAAATACGTAATCGTACTCCTTCGAGCCGGATTTGAACCAGCGACCTATGGATGACAGTTAAAACCTCTACAGTCCACCGCTCTACCAACTGAGCTATCGAAGGTACAAATATACGTTCAAAATACACGTTCTGCTGCATCCCAACTCTTACTTCGCGCGACGTCATGCGGCGAAAGTTGTCTGTTGCGTCAAAACTACACCACATACATTTAAACTAGAACTGGTTCAAGGTATTATGAGTATATTATTCGCGAAGCCTTGCACTTGTCTCGTTATATAATCAGCAGTGTGAATGTGTAGTTGAAATTCGGTGGGTAGTCGTGCACCTTCGATAGCTCAGTTGGTAGAGCGGTGGACTGTAGAGGGTTAAACTGTCATCCATAGGTCGCTGGTTCAAATCCGGCTCGAAGGAGGATTTATTTTGGTTTATTATTCATATAGACTGAAACATCTGGAACCACTGAAAGCATTTGAAATCTGAAATTATGATGATTTCTAGAAGCAATGAAAGTACGAGTTCGGAATTGACGTTGGTTCGCAAATAAATAAGTACATGTAAACCATCATGTATTTGTATAATATATATAATTTTTACACTTGATTCCTAATCCAACTTCCGAATTAATATTAAAAACTAGCTGTTGCTCGCGGCTTCGCTCCCGTTTTTTTTCTTCAAAATTTTAATATTTTCTCACCGTTTAAACCCTCCCTGGACTTCCACAAATATTTCAAGACTAAAATTAGACAAATCGGTTCAGCCGTTCTCGAGTTTTAGCGAGACTAACGAACAGCAATTCATTTTTATTTATATAGATTCGAATATGAGTTTATTTCTTAACGTTTTCGCGCGTAAACCATTCAATCGATCGTGAAGTAAGTACGGAGTTTAAGACCCTGGGAAGCTCAGATATAACTGTCCAGTTTTCGTCCCGGAAAATTAAAGTTACCACGGGCTCGCGATAAAATAAATCTCCACAGGCGAAGTCGCGGGCGGGGGTAGTATTGTATAAAAAGGTAATAAGGAGGGAAGAAGTTGCAACCAAGTTTGTACGATAAATTAAGTATGTATTAACGAGATGGCCACTAAATACGAGAGACTCACTTCATTGTTTAGGAACTCATTGATTTATTTATCCTTTCTGAAAACTTGTTGAAGATGGATTCGTAGTAAGATAATAAAATCTTTCACTAGGGAATAACCCTTTAAAAATACCAACTAAAATTAACATTTTACACAATCTAGTGAGCTACGGTTCGTAATATTAATACAAAATCTGGGTTTTAGTGCACCTTGCACCGCGCCCCGGCATCCATGAATTAGCATATTAATCGAGTATTCGGTAAGGAGCGGGGGATCCGAATGTTAAGTAAGTATAACATTGCACTCGTACTGGGGATTATGGAGATGGTTCAGCCTGAGGACTGGGATACTCGAGGCATGTCTGTGGACAGACTTGCTAGGTATATGGGAAATAGATTAGAGGGCGAAAGAAAACTACTGGATGTTTGGTGTGGTCGACGTAAATCGTTGAGAAATGGGATTTTTAATATATCTATTTTGATCCGAATATTTAGTTTCAGTGGCTTTACATTTTGAAATTAAAACTCGTGAAATAATTATTAGGACATGTTATTTCCGTTTCCTTTCTTGAGCTCTACTGTATTAAAACTGTAAAAATAAAACAAGATGTGTTCTTAAAATATAAAACGGACTCGATAAAGTCCTACCCAAGCCTTTCAACCTGACAAGGTACATTTTTCATTTTTGTTTATTCTTTTGGACAGATTTCTCAGATTTTTTACGAGAGAAGTAACTTTTTTAAGTGCTAAAGCTATGAATTTACTGTAAAAGTAGAACTTATAAACAATTTCAGATGATTTGCGTCGTAAAGAATCGGCAATCTTATCTGTTTCTTTTTTTGATAGGCACAGACGGGCACTTTTGTTTATACATTTTAATCTTGAAAAACATGTTTATAATTAGCAGTGGATAAGGTAGGTACAGAAATAGAAAAATAATGCATAATTTAATTATTAATCACACTTACACAAAATATTTTCTGATTTTGTCTTGATACTATTCAAAATAGGTAGGTTGGTACGCAAGAAATCGAAGTCACACATCAACATCTTAACCTAACAAGTCATTGTTCTCATTAAAGCCCATTATCGATCACTTATCACCTGACGTTGCCTAAATAATACAGACGCCGTCAAAATGGCAGCGACGGCGAACTATTGTGTCTCCCGACACATTGTGATAACATTTAACTTGCGCGACAGTTCCGAACAATAATAGCTGAGGGAACGAAACTATTTAGCGAAGTTTGCTGCGTCAATAGAGGGCACCTTGGAGGAATAATTCATTTAGCGGGAGTTAAGCGTCTAGTCGCGGATCTCTCGCGTGCTAAAGATACAAATATGCTGAATTTGTTCGTGCTTGTTGAGTTCGCGACCTGATTGGTTGCGATTGTTCACGATTCGATAAACTTCTAGAAAGTTCTGATTCTGAAATTCTGTCACCTTTGTTCTTGGGTTCAGCGAGATGCGTCATGCATGCATTAAAAATAGTACCCGGCTGACCGATTGCTCAGTTTTTTTAAGGTAAGCTTTCCAAAAATAGAACCTGACTAGATCGATTCATTGCCCCCGAAATCCCCTGCATACTAAATTTAATTGAAAAAGTTGGAACTGTTTCCGAAATTTTATACCTATTTGCTTCTGCCTGCGAGAATTAACAATTGACATGTTTATCGCTATCCCGCGGGAAATTTAAATTTTCCGGGATGAAAAGTAGCTTATGTGTTAAATCTAAGGTACCAGCTATCTCCGTTCCAAATTTTATTCAAAACCGTCCAGTCAATTCAGCGTGAAGAAGGAACAAACACACTCAAATCGTCACATCCATCCATCCTCACAAACTTTCGCATTTATAATATTAGTAGGATACATAATATAAGAATTGCTCGTTTAAAGGTATTAGATATAATTATGAAAATGAGAGCAGTCGTATAAATAAGTACGTAGGAATGTTATAAATGGAAATTAAACTAAGCGTTTTTTTATATATACCTACAGTGTTTGTGTACAGGTATCTACATAACCATATTTCTAACAGGGATTTCAGGTTTTGACTTGACTGTAGTTTAATAATTGTATCACGTGCATCGTTTACTTACTTTGAATAATTCCAATATAAAAATAATAATAACATTTTTAAAAATTAAACACTGTAAACCAAAAGATATATATCATAACCTCATTTTGTCTTTTGTCCACTGTCGCAAAGCACACCGGCGTATAAACACCTACACCCTTTATGTACCGAGCAGGATGTCCTGTAAACCCGCCCTGACATTCACTTAATTACAAAGATTACAAGTTGACATTTTCGCCCGCCATTGCGATTTAAACTTGAGTGATACGGATTAGTCATATCCATTGCAAGGGCTTAGCCTGGACGTTGCCTGCTTTGTTTATGGCGCGATATGAATTCGAATTAGTTATTTATGAATTTGATGCTATAAAGTACAATTTATACGATTTTACTTCCATGCTGGTCTGGAAGAAAAAACATAGAATGTACCAGTTGCTTCTCTTCCCGCGCAAATGGTAAAATCCCATCGAGGATTAGGAGGGGAGAATTAGTTTGGGGCTGGGTCAATTGGTGTAATTTGTCCCAAGGTATGGATGAGGTATGGATGAGGGAATGGGCGAAAATCATAGGAATCATGTTATAGGCGATGCGGCTAGCAACCCATCACTATTTGATTCCACTTTCTACCTCTACGCCCTCAGTGTTTTGCTAAACGTGGCCTGTAGGCCTTGTTACCTTAGGCTCTGTATACCCCGTAAGGGATAAAGACGTGATTTGTGTATGTTTATGTGTATGTATGCTATAAGATGCTACCTAGCTTATTGAAAGGCGGATTTGAAAGTACGGCGTACTCTTGAAAAGTAAAGGAAGATATGATTCGATTTAATTAGAATACATTTAATAAATACCAGATTGACAATAAAATTAACGTGTGGGCAATTTTCTCCAAGTTACAGCATTATATTGTTTGTAGCTATGTAGGTTTTTTTACAATACCAACCAATATTTATCTCAATTTTATGGAATTGCATATATATCACGAGGACTGCAATTCATAATCTAAGTTGAATGAAACAAAAACGTAACGCATACTGTAGGTTCAAAAAATATCCTTGATTGTTTTTAAATCATTATTTTAATATTTTGATCTACGTACGGGATATGTTACACTTCACGTGATTTTAAGTGTTCCCTTTAAACTAGACAGATTTTCGTAACTTTACGTAGCGGTAAATAAATTAAAAGTATTGTGTTTTTCAACCACGTTATTTTCGACTGCCATCTTTAATTTTAATGATTATATTTGTCACGCCTGCCCGCGGCTGCGACTGTCACAAGCCTTATTAATCAAAGCAGCCAACCTGTACACTACGTACGTGGGGTCCTTTTAATTATAAGCGCTGGTAATGATCATTTTTCATCCTTAATTGCCATTTTCATATGCCGGCTTAAATTTTAGCTAATCACCATTATTAGAGTAAACATTTCTGTTTTGGGTTTTCAGTGGCTTTCAATTAATTCAAGTGACATGTGTTAACGTTGTTTGGTACTTGTACGTATAGGTATACGACAGTCGTTGTGTTTATTTTTAGTGATGTATTGTTTTAAGTAAAGTAAAGGCATCTTAGAAATGTTCTAAAATATATTGGCAAGTGGGTGGGCCAGTTGGATTGAACATTCTTGTTTCGGTTGCTTATCGTAATTTTTGATTTCAGATTAAGTCCCCCCTTTGACGCTGCACTCTTTAAACATTGACCTATGCATATTTGTTGACCACTGTTTAAAAATTCTGAACAACATTCTGGATTAATTTTGTGAGTATACTTTGAATGTAGGTGTACTACAATACGATGGCTGTAGTAAAGCATTGTGGCCTAAGAAGTAGTAAAATGAAACGGTATAGCGGGCGCATGAAAGTTGAAAACAAAGGACTGCCGCCGCTCCCGAAATTGTGTACCAGGCAAACAGCAATAAAAACAAGTGCCGGGTGATTTTCATACATGAATATGCGCGCTGTTTGGCATTCGCGCCGCAGAGGCGGTATCTAAACACCGAGAGTGCTATAAAACTAAGCACACGACGATCCGACGGCAATAAAACTGGAGAGACAGAGTTGTCGGGATTCGCGCTGTGACGTCACTTCGCTTTCCTATCACGAGCCTAGACCTAAGCCCGTGTCGCCGGCTCTGTGACGCCAGCGGCGACATTTTAGGGACGTCGCTAAGTATCGATGGAGAAAACTTTCGTCTTCAATATCGGTATTTTTGTTTTGGGTGCGGTCGATAAGGCTACCTATAGAATTTTTGCGCTAGAAGTTAGCCTAGGGATTTAGGGTTATGGAAATATTTTTGCATTGCATAAGTAACCATTAAATAGATTTGACAGCAAATTCGATCAAAGAACCTTTTTTTATAACGAAACAACAGCTGGTGACAATTTTCTAACAATTTGCCGTAGCGCTTTGAAAAAGAGTCAATGTGATAGGTAAGGAGTGTATTCAATTAATGATGGAGAACAGGCGGGGAGTGCCAAGCTAACCTGCCTACCAGTTATGATATATTTACACACAATTGTCGTCGTTTTATCGATGTCGATAAAAGGTAAATAACATCTCTGCCCTATTGTTGGCACGGAGGCTCGGTAGAGACCGCACCTGAAACCATTATGCTATTATAATATTTTGCTACTTTGCCCGCTGATGTCTTCTTGACGACGCAGTGAATACGAAATTCAGTCCCGGGAGGCTATCAGATCGAAACCGCGTGTCAAATTTATTGGTAATTGTATTTGAATTAGGAATTATGTATCGTTATTTATTTTATTGAGCTGCGTAAGGGGTTGGCTTTGAATTGTTGTTTTGTTGGTCTCAATCTTGGTACGACTTTGTGAGTCACTACAGGCTCTGGATACTGTAATTGTGTAATATGTACCTATCTGCGTAGAGATTAATATTGTTTCTAGGACGAATGTATAGTTAAATAAATACGAAGCGAGCATGTAAATTTTTGAATACTTGTATATCATCTAAATCTTATTATATCCGTGTTTGAAATACTCACGATTCGCACAATTTACTATTTTCACTGTGAAACTGACTAGTTATAGGAATAAACGCGTCTTGAACAAAATTAGGACGTTTTATGACACGCGAGGTGGGTCGATTTGCGTCATTTATTTTTAATCTGGAAGTCGAATTGAATTTGTTTTTAATCCAAGTACGATGAATACCATACCTATTATAATGTTGGAACTAATTTTAGTTTTTGATTTAGGATTTTGCCTCTATTTAGTTTTATTGCACCTTTACATTTAATATCTGATGCACCAGCGCACTGGTCTTAATCTCTGTATGTGTTAAAGAGCTTTAATACACCCCAGCGAAATGCAAACGAAAACTTAGATTTAGTAATACCTACAGAAAACACCAACGGTGCGCAGCGAATGCGGAGCGTAACCATTTCTGTCACGTTTCTATCACTGATACAGGCCGACAAAAGTCAAAATATGCCGCCGGAAACCGCGTGTGCGCGCGTCTCTTTTTTATTGTGGGGTTCGAATTCAGCGGATTTTGTTTAAAATTGCATTTTTATATTTGGAACGCGATCCGGGCGACATGCCGGGTGACAAATACGCGCACCGCCGCCATGAATGACAATTGAAGCGATGTTTTTATAAAGACGGGGCCGATTCTATTTTTATGCGAAAGAAATTGTGCCCATAAAAATGGTGTTGAAATGATGAGTGTCGTTTTTCACTGTCGCCAAATGCGCTTTTATGGGGCAATTGTGTTTGAATGATGAAAGGCGGCGTCACTCTTTTGTGTCGAGCATGACAAGATTACGGGGTGGAATTTATTTGACTCCACTTCACCTTTCATTTAACTCTGCTATGACGATGTAATGAAAGTTACCTGTCCCTGTGCCGGAATTAATAAGTCAATTAATTCTTTTGATAGCATAAACATGCGGATCAATAATGCAACAACAAATGAAGAAAAACAAAAGTAAATTAATTAAATTATTTATTTTTAGGAAGTTGACGTTAATCAAAGTTTGTAACAATTAGAGTTTTAACCATCTCACGCACAGTCTATAGCACAGCGATTAGACTAAATAAACATTAAAACTGAGTTCTGCTAAACGGCTAAGTGATGTCGATTTAAACTACGCTTTGGCTCGTACTCGTGTGCATAGCTTGTCATTTCTCGGCGAAGTGTCGTTGCACTAGTGTGTGTGCAGCTATATTCTCACACCAAGGCGTACCTAGTACAAACTTATGACGTATTACTAAAAGACGTGTTAGAGGTGAAGAAAACTCCTTCGTAGTTGGCAACATTATTGCCCCATTAGGCTGGTACGGCTCAATGCAGAGTAGGTACCATTCTATGAATCTCGAAGTAAAATAGAGATGTTCGGGTAAAAAGTCTGCCCGGATACATGGAAATGTACCCTAAGGGAATCAACTGCAGTTTCTGTTGCTGACTGTACACCGCATATTCTAAGCCCCAGTGGATATATTTGATTAACCCGACTAGACAGGCTTCATTGATTTACCGTTTGGCATTTACTTTAATCCCTAGTAGCTTTGTATTACGATACGAGCTAGTGGCAGTCAGGAATTTGTGTAGTTAGGTAGATATAACGTAAATTACTGAGACTACGGTCTGTTTCAATAAGGAAGGATTGGCTGTGACATTCACTTCGACAAATCTTGAGATGAAGCTTCCTTGCATATTCAACGATTATCGATTATATTTTAGCACTAACAACAATCGGTTCCATAAAAATATCGATGACATATAAATTCGATATAATTATACTCAAGTCAGTTTCCTAAGATGTAATAATTATAATTCCTATTGTACATATTTGGCCAAGTTGTGCCTTTCCAACAAAATAGGTTGTGTAAAATGTTATTTAACTTCATTATGTAATTTAAGTTCTAAGTATAGTGAGTGTGAAAGAATGTATAAAATATTCACTTCATATTTTAGTAGGTTGTCTTTGGAGTTTCGATTATATGCGATTTGAACCGATTACCCAATTATACATAGTCACCTCTCTAGGTTCCTAGCAACGTCTCGTAAATAATGATATACGACTATATTGAAAATATGTACGTGAAAATTATGTAAACGCAAAAAACGTAATTTTTAGAACGTTATTAATCCACAGACTTTTGGTTTGAAGTGGCCGTCCAAAAGCCCAACGACATCGTCATAAGTACGAGTACCGAGATCATTCGGCAGCGCTAGGTCTCGCAACAACCTATACGTGCACTCCGATAAGCAGCTTAAAAGAATTGCACGCCGTTTAGATCCCACTTTTTTGTCGTCCGTGTCTATTATGTCATTTGCTAAAAACCACTGCTCCAACCGATCCTTATAAATAACCCAATCTTGGTTTTCGTGATTAAATGTGCTCAACACGCCAACCGAAACTTTAGCCATCGTCGCCACTTGTTAGGTTTGAGGTTAGAAGGAGCCGGTAATGACAACACAAGCACGGTTCGTTGCTAACTGATTTTAATGACCGAGAGTACATACATGTAGATATGCATATATACAACCGCCGTGCGCCATAGCTTTAGCTATGCGCCTATTAAACCTAACAGTAGAGTACCAAGTATTGACTTATTTCCAGTCATTCCATTCATGCCATGGGACATGCATTGTGGTATTTTACCTTAAGCCTCCAGGCTGGCGACGGGATGAAACAGTACTCTAAGAAACATCGGCAAAATGGGAACGCCTTACGGGGTGACAAAGCCTAAGGTAACAAGGCCACGTTTAGGATGATTCCTAAAATGTTTACCATCTGCGCGGGAAGATAAGCAGCTCATACATTCTATTGGAACAATGATTTACTTTATTACTTTAGTATATTTAAATTGAACTTAAGTGTTACAAATTAGTAGTTCTGCCAAAGGACGTTCCGATACTGGACGTTAATCGTCCGTTACCGACGCATTATTCAACGACACGCGCTGCAACCAAACCACCCTATATCACCCTTTATCGATGCAACCAACGGCCCGACACATCTCACCACCCGCACACAATTAACAACTCTCTAACCAATGGCGCAAGGTCAGATTTTAAAAACCGATACGCACTATATACAGCGTGCACAAAGTTTTACTAATCCAAGCCAATATATCCTCTATTTCACAATGAATAAAAATAATTCCACTTTAAATTCCCTATGTTAGAAGCCAAATTGGATGCGTACAAATTAAAAGCGTTTTTCGATCTTATGACAAACGGAAGAGAGCCTCATTTTATTTGTTTGCTGAGATTTCCTGGATATTGTGATTGTGTGAGTGCAATACGGTATCGCGTTTATTATGCCAATGTATGCTACAGTTGCATTCGACAATTAATTATTTGTAAACAATACTGGAGTGCGATTTACGGGTAATATTCGGAATTCACGACGGGTTCGTGCTTCGTCATAAATAGCTCTGTCTATTTTGATCTACGGATTCACATTTGAATTGTGGATGTTACTGTCAAATGAGGAACTATTTCATAATGAATGTCGTAATGATGTGAGCCTGTTGTGTGAGTTATTTTTAATGAGACTTATTGTAAAAATGACGCTAAGTGGGTCACTATTCTAAATTACTAAAAAGAAAATTGATTTAATAAAATCAGACAATGCATCTTCTTTTTCTTGTTATTTGTGGCGTATCAAGTCGTTATAGCGACGACAACTTCACCAATGTCAAAGTAATAAAAATATAATTCAAAAATCTTGTCACAAAATGTCGGCAATGTTGTACGGTAATATGGTCAAAAGAACCCTCTGTCGGGCTCTTAGCCAACGGTCAATGATATCCCTCAGTAACTGCCAGGAAATCATTAGCCGATGCCCAGGATGCACCGGACCAAGCACTGCTCTTCTCCCCGGACGGATCCGAAAACGAACCGTAGCTCTTGACCACACGCGGAGGTAACCCGACTCGCACCCCATCAGAAAAGACCAAGCAAACCAACCAATCGCTTGCTATAAAATAAGTATTCCAAAGTAATTATGTGTTACAAAACTAGCTACCGTAACGTACGATTATTTATAGTGAAACTAGGATATACCTATTTTGTTTTTTAAAAAAATGTTATGTTATTATGTTTAATCAAGAAGTAAAAATTCTTGCTTCAATTGATAACATCTATCATTTGAAAAACAGCGCCTTCTGTCGTCCCTGGTGAGCAGTAGATTTTCCACGGGAGTTTGTGATTGTGTCGTACAGACACGTCATTCAGACAGCGCTTTGCGACGAAAATTCGCATAGTAAAAAGGTCACGTGAGAGATAGAAAAAATCGAAGGCTTACCCACCTGCTATGGGTGGTGTCTTATAGCACGCGTGACGGAATGACGAGGATCCGGGTTCGATTCCCGGCCATAGCTTTACTTTTCGGATTATTCTGTGTTCTAATTTTCAGTGTCGTTTAAAAATTTTATGTTATTTTTTCAATTAAATTATGCACAGATCTAATAATTGTTGTTACAGATTTAAAACAGGCTGTAATGAATTTTTCTTTCTTAATTGATTGACTGAATAAAAAAATCCTACACAATCTTAGCATGCGATTGCTCGGTTTGCGTAGAAATATCCATCCCATACCGGTTAATTTGCGTTCCCACGGATATGAACTGTCAGGTATACCTACTGTCGTTTTACACCTGAGTTGACATTTTGAAATCATCCTATGAGTGGTTTGACGTCATCCGCATGAAATGTCAGAGCCCGGCTCATTGCATAATAACGAATTAAGTCGCCTCTCATTTGCTTGCAAAACAAGTTTGTCTAATACAAAATTCCACTCTAAGCACCCACTACCTATCTTCTCAAATTTCTCGAAATCGTTCTCACAAAAACTAGCCACGTTTGAATACCGCCTAGGGAATTCACATCATGGTTGAAATGGCAGAATTGCTAGTTGCGATAATAAAATAGTATTGTCAGTAAACCACAATTGAAAAAAATTCGGAATAGATAACTAGGTACACATATTGCAAACAATTGAAATAACATCACAGCGTGAAAGTGAAACGCAAAGTTGTTTATTAAGTAAAATAAGTTGATCCCGCTGTCAGCTGCTGAGAGCAAGCCTGCGAGCGAACACAGAAGAGGCGTCGAAGCTAACTTAAGCCTTTTGTTCCCTAATTCCTTAGGAAGACGGTGGTAGGGGTGCAGTGCTCACTGGTTCAGGGACAGATTTGTTAAAGTAGACAAATCATGAATAATACACCTAAAATACGTTATAGTGACACAAGTTTTCGACAGCTTCCTCCTCAAATCACCGTTTTCAGAAGTAGGTATTACATACATAAAAAAGATAATAATTGTCAATAAAAATATCTATTACTCATAAAAGGTAACAGATGTTATAGCTCAAAATATGTCTTGTCTTTATCTGGCAAAGGCAAACGTCATAGAGATAAAGACAAACCTATTTCAAGTACACCCGTAAGGAGGTGTTGGAGATAAAATTTTACAGTATTTTTAGCTTGCATTTAGATCAGTGGTCTTCCCACTAGGTCAGGCCTGGTTTGTCAGGACCAAAAGCAACCACACTATGTCAATGAGCCCAGGGTTACAGTGTACACTCATCGCAAGAGCCCGGTATTGTTCAGACGTCATCAGTAACGAGTGAAAATTGTAACAATACGGGATTAACAGTTGATGCCTTTATAAATATTCATTTTGAGAGTATTAAATTCGAGGGCCGTTTAGGGAGACGTGTTTTGTTTGCAACAGATGTGCCTGTTCGAGACAAAGGCAGATGAGCCAGATTTTGGAAATGATTTATACGCATTCCTAAAATCAAGTTGCGTGATTTGCATTTTACCTGCTTAGTTTATAACGTTAGATTAATTAATGAAGATACGCTTTCTTACTAACAGACATAACCTATAACCTGCTCCTTTTTCGCAGTCGTTAAATACAATAGTACATTGGTTTAACAGCGAGGTTTTCTTTTACCTTGGGCTAACTAGTGATTAACACCCTATCGCACTTGATGGAAAGTGTAGATGAAGAAGATGGTGTAGCTAATGAGGTGTAACCAATGGGTTCAGAAAAAAACTGTTAACCGGCTAACCTACTGTTCTTATTTAAGTGTCAAAAAAAACATCGCTGCTCTAAGAGTTACTATACTACATACACTCAGGTGGTAGGTAGATCGGCGGGGAACTAGCCATAGTGAGGTACCGGAGCGCACTATCGCGTTATCTTCGCGCTCGGCCGAGCGGAAGCTTCTGCTCCATCACGTCAGGGATACATCTAAATATGGCGTTTTTATCCTTTTGCGTGGCTGCGGAATTTGCACGCATGCTGCATGTTTGAGATAGCGATTTAAAGAGTAAGGGAAAAGGTAAAAGGGATTTGGGTTTGGCGGTTTCGAGTAAAATGTCAATTAATTTGAACCATTAGCTTATTTACTGCCCACTGTTAGTCACAAGTCTCATGTCAGAATGGGGAGGTTAGTAAACTGGTAAGGCGATACTTATTAGAATAGGTTTTATTTTATTTTATTTAGCTGTCTTGTCTCAACTGCGTTAAGTTAGGCCAAACGGTAACTTCATCAGGATATATCCCGAGAAGTATCTTCTTATTTTGCAAATTCACTATCCTAAATGATCATATGCATACGCACATAAAGGGTGTTTGGAGATGGCGACATGTTGACTTAATGTAGGCTGCCTGGGAAGTTGCAACAGCTATAAAACAAACGGTTGTAAATGGACACCGTAAATCTGCGCAACACTTGCAGTTAAGGAGATACGGCCCATGCAGCGCGCTAATTACTGGAATTATTATTTACGATCTTGGTTTATTGTTGTCTTTGAACAAGTTTGTCATTGGTAAATGGTAATATTGACGGTTTAGTACCTACCTAACAGTAATTTTGCTACACTGATGTGTAAAAATAACCGGTTAATTTCCATACCGTAAGGCCTAGGCCTGGGCGGGCCTAAGCGGGGTCCGTTCGGATTGCTACTGCCGCCGAACAGCAACGCTTGCGCTGCAGTGTTTTGGTGAGGAGCCTAAGAGAACCGGTGTTACTTGCACGTGAGATATTCGATCTTGGCTTAGCCCTCAAGCCTGGAAATGCAACTTTAACGCTCCGATATTGTGGTAGTCTAAAAGCGGTGATAATTGTTTACCATCAGGTGACCCACTCGCTAGTTTGCCGTCCTTGTTGCATAAACCATGTCGTTAACAGAGATGGTAATATCGACGGCATGGTATCAGTAATTTCATTATAATATTTATTCATTATAACTTTACTGTTTAAAACTTTCACTCATTTGCTATTCACTACCGCATCTGTAACTTCAAGGTAATTTAAAATAATATTTATGCTTCAGCAATTAAGCCCGAGGACTGCTAGTGATAAATAATTTTACTGTCTGGTTTGGTCTAGGCTAAGCAACCGTTAAAAATGATAAGAGTGAAAGTTATGGCATAATAAACACTAGGATAGCCTTTTCTAAACTTTCTCTATTCGGCCCCCCGCGCACTAGACAGCCACGAATTCCCTTGTTTCACTGGCTGCCTAGTGCGCGGGGACCTTAAAACTATGGTATCCACGGACTTATTAAAGAAAAATCAATCTCACATGAGCAAGTGTCAATCCAAAGTCAATTAGAAACATTCAGAATTTATTTAGTGATTGTTTTCTTCTCTTACTACAAACTACTTAATTCTTATCAGTTTATTTTTTAATGGTTGATTATAATATAAGTATACACTTGCGTACTATAGTAAAGTTATGCAGGTAAAGTCATCTGTATGACTGATGTCTAACAAAATGTTTGTAATTAATGTAATTAGTGATAAAAAGTGGACAATTACTATGATAAGAGAGATATTCAATCCAAACGCGAAGTTGTTTCTAATACCCAGGTATAAGTACGTACGTACATAGTAGACTTTGCTCTTTGGTTGCATTTGAACTAGAAGTAGAGTTAGTAAAACTTCACTAAACCTCCGTACAAACAAATTATTCCCTATCCCAACATTAGGCGGCGGACAAACGAATGCAAACGAGGGAAATGCAGGTTTATTTGAACGCGTAATAAATAATTGTAAATAAATGTGAACCGTTCGCAAACAGATTTCTGCTTTCACAAGGTTTATGGTTTTGGTTAGTTTTATTAGCAATCGTAATGAAACTGTTTAACAAACGTACCGGAACAAATGCACGGACATAAAGTAAACTCGTTAATAAAATATTTTACTTGTTTTCGCTTCAATTTTATTACATATCGAAGTCTTATTATGATTACCATTTTATTCACTGGGCGTGTATTCTAAATCTTTTCAAAGTGAAGCCAGTAATTACTAGTAAATACTTTTGTTGTTCGTTATTACAACCGTAATATTGAGAAAAGTGAAAAAAGTAGCATTACGTTCCCAATAGATTAAATCGGTGCGAAGCTTTTCAAGTACCTAATTGCTTGCTTTTTTAAAATATTTTTTAGTGATTGTGTGGTGTAAGGGATAATTAAGTTTTTGGGATTTATATGTGTTTTATTGGCAGTAAAGGGAGGGATTGCATGAAAAACATATATATTTCACACAGGCTTGGTTATCTTACACGTGAGTAGCAAAGTAGCAAGGTAAATATTATTTGTTGATTGCTTTTTTTACTTTATTTTTTGCGAAGCTTTCAAAACTACTAAGTACTAAAAACAATTACATAACTGACGGTAGCTATCTAATAATTTCGATGTCAGAAAAAGAAAATCATAGCATCCTACTAATATTATAAATGTGAAAGTTTGTGAGTTTGGATGTTTGTTACTCTTTCACGCCAGAACGGCTGGACAGATCTGGATGAAATTTGGAACATAGATAGATTATAGCCGGGAATGACACATAGGCTACTTTTTATCCCGGAAAATTGCGTAATTCCCGCGGGATAGCGATAAACGAATTATATGCAGACGAAGTTGCGGGCAACAGCTAGTATTAGATATTGCCCAAAAACGGCACATTAAAGTTAACGTAGACTTATATTTATAATTATTAAATTCATCATCATCAGAAAAAATGAAATATTATGAAACATTATTATTTTACACAAAAACCTTCGCTCAAGCGAAGCCACCGGCAACGGTGGAGTACAAAATCAGTTTATCGTTGCGATTGCGTTGCAGTTTTGTTTTTAATTATTCACAGGATAGCCGCCGGAAGAGGAAGTCGACTCCAGCATCCATTTATTTTATCCAATTTGTTTGGGTTAATGCATTTTTATTGGTTTGGTATTCGTTTCGTCAAGATGTAGATGTAATCGTTTACACAGTTGATTTTTTTATTAAACACAAGCAACAACAATAATAAAGCAAACAAGATAATAGCAGAAAAATATATTTTGATACGCATTTTTTTTCGGACTTTGAGTATCAAAAAAGTCAATCTGATCGCTTGAAATCGATCACAATTTACGCCTAAGATTAGAAACAGACAATTACTTACTTCCATACAAGCTCAAACAAGCGTAGACCAATAGTTACATACACAATCATGCACACATACCGACATGCCTCTTTTTCATAGGGATAGACAGAGACTACGTTGTTCCACTTGCACATTTTGAGGTATCTATTTCGCTTTATACCTACACATTCATCAATCTCTTCATACATGGTCGTCGGTTTAGGGTACTCGATTATACTAAAGTATGATTTCAAATGACTGCGTAATAGTGCTTTTTGCCGGGAAGCCTTACGATATTATGTTAGAATATAAGAAAAATATAGTTGAATATCTTCTGTACAAATACAGATTCACTTAATATTTGCGGAGAGCACAGGGCAACTAAAACTTCCGTGCCGAGTGACATCCGGTCCGCCGTTTCCGGCTCGTCCGGATATTTTGAGCACTTTCCGAGGCAAATAAGCTGTATCACAAAGAAATAAGAAACCAGATGAAAATTGAAACACAATGGGAAGGAATGACGTGCTGCCTTTTTAAAAGAAGAACTAGTACCTAAACTAAACTGAAAGGCGCTTAAGATAATTTATTTGCCAAAAGTTAATGATAGTGGTTTTAATTTTGGTAAATTTTATTTGAACAGGCAAGCAAAATTTAGTCAAGCTCAAAAGTAAATGAACATCTTGGCGTTTTGTCGCTGTACGCTGCGACGTAGTGCTAAAGTGTCATCTATTTTGCGCTCGACTGTACAATAACAATGTTACCACTACTCGTGCCCTCTCGCAAATAAGCCCTTGGGCTGTATCAAGTTGTTCAATAACAAATGGGCGGTAGACTTAAGAAACTTAAGGGTTAGCAGCTGTGTCCCGGTAACTGTCGCAGGCAGAGATCGATGTGCCGGCCACAGGTCGTGGGTGCTAAGTGACAGATTGTTAGGGACTCTTACCATTTTCCCTCACTCTTACTGTATTAGTTAAAAAGGGAAGCGCTGGGCGACAAAATTGCGTTTGCGTCCCTTGAGCTAGCGTCCAGGCCGCGGGCGCTAAGTGACAGATTACTGTGTCGCGCTTGAGTCGACCAATTACCTCCCCCTCAAGGTTCAATGCCATTTGTACAGTTTTAAAACACCATACACTAATTTTGCGTACTAGTCAACGTTTTTTTTCCTGATGTAGAAATGGAAAAAAGAACCCAAAGCAC
The DNA here is from genome assembly GCA_949127965.1 of Pandemis corylana. Taxonomy (NCBI): domain Eukaryota; kingdom Metazoa; phylum Arthropoda; class Insecta; order Lepidoptera; family Tortricidae; genus Pandemis; species Pandemis corylana. Next base: position 6,215,801 of record OX421855.1, on the reverse strand, counting down.
TTCTTTGGCGTGGATATAATTTCAGCTGATTTATTTCAATGACTTTAAGATAAAGCCACAGTGTGATGGTCCGTATTTTTTTTTCCAATGCGTAATCCTTTTTAAAATTTTATACAATTCTGGTACTTATTAGAGTTGAACTTACTTGGAACTAAGTCCGCACTCCGCATGCAAATCGACTGTGCCTCAGATATAATGTATGTAGGATTATAATTTTAAAAAAGAAGTTATGACTTAGTCTATGGGAGTAGCGGGGAGGGGGATTCGCTGGATGATGGCGGATAGCTTGAAAAGACTAATCTTGTTGCAGTGTTTTCTATGTGTTTTAAAATTAATTAAAAGTAGTATGTGTTAATTCTGGGGTTTTATTTTAAATACTACATGTATATTCATTACGTTTTATAGATAGAAAAAATCTACAGCTTGAACGCTACCATACCATCTAATACACAGCCTTTAATTTTGAAACTGCACCATTCATATTGAGTCTAAACACAAGTTGATCAACAAATTCCAGCGCGGTGAGCGAAGCGAGTGACGTCAGACGGGCGCAGGCCCAAGTGGCGTAAATAATTGATAAATTGCCGCCGACTCCCCGGAGTGACCCGGCCCGGGCCAACCGGCCAAACCCGGGCAAACTTACAATTTACGACCATTTAATTGTAGCTTAATTCCCAAACTAGTCTTGGCTTGCAATTGGCATTGCTGGCGTATCACGTGGCACGTAGCACGTTGCGTTGCGATTTGTGTTGGAAATTTTGGTTACGTGGTTAGTTGGATTTTGCGCGAAGTGCTACCCACACATTTGGTAGAATGGAGTTTAAGTAAGTAAGTAAATGCTCTACTGTGCAATAATAAAGAAATATACGCAATTGTCAAAAACTAAGATACGTAAATGTACATAAGTGAATGCATTCCTATGAGGGAACTCTGCTAGGATACTCTCTGAATATTTTTTGATAAGATGATGATCATCATCATCATCATCATCATCATCATCCGCCTATATTAGTCCACTGCTGGACATAGGCCTCCCCTAATGAGCGCCATAGCGCCCCGTCTTTAATAACACATGTGATATACGTTTCTTTAACGTAATTATGTTTCTTTAATATCTGAACGACACTCCATAGTTATAAAATAATACCAGAGGCACTCTTACACAAGCGCTACTATTTTTTAACTCAAAATATGTACATAACGGTAATTAACTTTGTCAGAATGGAGATAATAGGAGTCGAAAGTTACTTAAGATAATTTACATCTAAGTGGCTTACTCCTAAATAAATCTTTCTCCTACATTTTTATGATTCTTATATTTAGCTCCTGACTTCAACCTGTACATAAACACATTATTATAAAACTACCCGTAGCCGAAATCACAAGCTCTCAAACACTATTTACGTACGAGACAACAAACAACTACTAATCATATTAGCTTTATTAATTACATCCCCAGGCGGTGTTATTGGCGAATGAAAATGTATGGAACTAAGTTCCGCTCCTCGGAGGCGAACTAATGAGTGAAGTATGCCCATTGTTTGGGCTACATAGACTAAAGCAGTGTTGACTTACTATGTTGAATAAAGTAGTATCTGTAGTAGTTTTTTCAATGGGTGGAGGTGTTTATGAATCAGGTGACCAACTTGGCCGTTTTCATTTAAAATTAGCGTATCTTAATACATTATAACATAATAAGGGATAAAGTTGTCAAATAACTATTGGTATAGTGAACGATTTAAACAAAGGGAGAAATAAAGGAAACTTGATTTTGTAGCTGTTATTTGTACTCGTAATTAACGGCATGAATCAACATAATCCATTTTGAAAATACTTGTAAAGGAAACTGTTAAATAAATTTATTTTATTTCTAAGTAAGTTCTAGGTAGCTTACAATTTTAGCAATAAGTTTGTTCTTCTTAGTTCCTATGTCTTATTCTGGAGCTAAAATTTGTCATTGTTTTAACACTTACATAAACCTATTTACTACTAGCTCGCATACCAACGTAACTGGCCATCAGCCGGCTACATAGGACCGGCTACCGGTTAATTCGTTGTTAATTGAACATGACAGTCTGCGGTTTAATAACTGCGCGCCGGCGCAGCGGCGTGATTAAATTATCATCTTTTACGGTATTGGCTTTACGATGCGATTTTTACATGCCTGTAACTGTACAGTTGAAGCCAATATGTATTTCATTTCGTTGTAAATACGTTTTTGCTGTGATAAAACATATTTTTTTGACGGTGCTTCGATTGTTGCATTGGATATGGGATATCTTATCAACTGCTGAAGGATTCGGGATTATTTTTAAGACACACTGTATACGTGTATCTAAAGAAGTTTTTGTTGAAAATACTATTTTTAATACAAGCTTTTATTTGACGTTGTTTTTGCTGACCTATACCAAAATTTCAAGTCAATCCGACCACTAGAAGTAAGTCAAATTTGAACTGCATTAACCCTAAAGCAATAAAGACATACATAATTAGACAGCTTCACATAATTTAAAAAAAAATGGTAGGTAAAACATTTTAAAACCTCCCACGCAAAAAAGAGTTATGCGTAAGAAACAACCCTTAATAATTCAATTTTATGCCAAAAATGCCTTACATCATTTTGGAAACGAGCTGATCTTCAAACTGCTGGACAGATTTTTCCCAAACATAACTAAGAACCTCCGCAAGAAAACTGGAGTTCGAATGAAAAAACCTCATTGAAATTGGTCCATCCGCTTGAGAGTTACGATACCGCAGATAAACTTATAAGATCCTTCTTTTTGCGTCAGGAATTAAAAATAACTAGTAAGAAATGTAACGCAATAAAATTGACGTTCTGAGTACAATGAAAGTTTGTGTGTTGATCCTCTTACATCCTAATTCGCTTATTACTTACCTACAGCTCAAAATGAAAAGGGTACGGTCGCGGACGTAAGCAGATGCGGGAATACAGTCGAGCGCGAAATAGGACGCGAAGCGCGAACGACGGAGTCTGGCGATGAAGCAAACGGAGAAGGCATTCTAATAAGCTAAATATGTTTTAAATTTGGTTACAGATCGTTTTAATAAGAGACAGGAAATTGACAACCTTCATGGTTCACTTGTTGTTAGTAAGACAGATCAAATAATACGTAATGTTTTTAAGACAATGTTTTAGAATGCCAAATGTGATATGTTCATGGCGATCAATATTTTAACGAACGTATTTTTCCTTCTTAGTTTTTAAACTGGAGATTTGCTATACAACAAAGGTGAAGGACTCTGTGTAGATATTTTTCATGGTTTGATGAGAACTTCTATAATCATGTGCTACATACAATACAATAACTCTTTATTGAACACCGCAAATAAAAACCAAAACAGAAAAAAGGTATACAGAATATTACAAGGTAACAATAGGCGGCCTTATCGCTACAGAGCGATCTCTACCAGGCAATTATACATATATTGAACTTCTATAGAAGTTTTTCATGAAGATTTTTTTTTTCTTAAGTTGAAGTATCGACTTTGATATTAACCTTCTATCTTGCGGAAACCTCCAAATACAAATGAATTACTTTTCGTTTGTCTCGCTAAAACTCGAAATTGGCTGCACTGGTTTGAATATTTATGGTTTTGAAACATTTATGGAAGTCCAGGTTTAAGCGGTGAGAAAACCTTTTAAAAAAATAAGAAAGGGGTAAATCCGAGGGTAACAAATAGTCTCAAATAAAATATGTCGGAAAACTTTAACAGTAGGCGTTCAGTAAAACTCACCATGTATTCAAATACTTAAATTCTGAATGCATTTTGCAATACTTCGTATAAAAATTTATCAATTTCGTTTCCCTCGTCTGAGATTTCATTCGCTAACTATTCAAAATGCCCGCATCCTTTCGTCGGAGCGCCACGTAGCGCCGCAAACTACCTTATCATTAGTTTCCACCTCAATATTGAAATTAAGTCGGTCCCTTTCGCTGGCCCTTTGTGTTTGTCTAGTTAAATTAAGTAGAAAATTTATTCCGTATCAGTTCGGAGCCCTTTATGTCAACGTCGAATTTATAATTCGAATGCCGAAACTAATATAATAAAGATTAAATTGTTCGAAATTCGCCTATTCGTGTAACTTCATTCGCACCGTTGGGTATTATTATAATTTTATCGCCATTAACATTCGGTGGCTTGTGGATTTGACGAATAAATTGAGAGCACGCGTGTCAAGTTTTGATACCTCCTTCGTAGGTCGGGTATGTAAAGTTGTTTTAATACGGAGTTGCTCGTAGCGCGTCGCTTGAATTACTAGGCAGGTACAGTCAGTGTCAAATAGTTCGTAACACCCAAAGTAGCCAAATAGTTCGCAACACGTCACTGTTACAGTTGAAATAAGGTCGTGTTGCTAACTTTTTGGCCACTTTGGGTGTCACGAACTATTTGACGCTGACTGTACTACTCATTTTTCTGTATAAAACTTGCTTGAGATATAATTGCAATGTTTAAGTAATATTAAGTATTTCAAAGTAAAAAACATAAGAAAAATAGCGTTAAGAATTTATCCCTCGTTCGAACCATCCGCTAAATGAATAAATACATACAATACATAAATCACGTCTTTAGCTCTTATGGGGTAGACAACAAAAGACTAAAGGCTATATTTAGCTTGATTATGGACGTACCTATAGGTGGAAAGGGAAATCAAAATAGTGATGGGTTGCTAGCCTTCACCATAAGATGATTCCTAAGATTTTCGCCCATTCCCTCGGTGGGCTTTTACCATCTGCACGGGAAGAGAAGCAACTGGTATATTTTATGTTTTTTTTTGCTCTCAGACCAGCACGGAAGCAGCTAAATGGATCGCTGTACTAAAAACTTAATTATAAAAACGCATGTCAATCACACGGTGCATTTCCTTGCATTTATTAACAGCGGGGTCTGCGAGTGAAGTCCGTAGTTAATATTCCGGGCGCGGTTGGCGCGGACAGTCGCTGCCAGCGTTCACGCATGGCGGCGCCTTGCCCGCCGCCGCCATGCCCGACGTCACAAATGCTGGAAATAAACGAGAATTTGGAATGAATTCCGAGTGAAATGTAGAAAAAACGAGGTTGACATCGCTTAACTTATCCATAATTATGGGAAAAAATCTCTAATCCATCCATCCAGGTCCAAAGACCTCATTTTAAGAAGCCCTGATCTAGCCTATATCTCAATATATATAGGATCGACTAACGAAATACCGAAATCGTTCAACCGATGTGAATTTAGGTACACGGATCCAAGCTTTGGTCTTCCTCTCGTGCAAAAATGCATCACAGATACTTAAGTGTAAATTCCATTCCGAACCATTTTAACGCTTTTGTAATCAAACAAGTCCCCTCAAGTTCTTTCACATAAAATCTAAGTAGAATAATGTGTGATTGTTATAAATGTGTGTGATGCTAATTGCAAACAATGAGCGGCGATTTAAATGCAATTTGTTCGTTAAGAAAGGCGTCGAAATTAATTAAAATGGAGAACAAGAACCCTACGCGTACATCTTACATCTGTTGAGCACTTCGATTGTTGAACTTTGGATTGTTTATCTGGTCTGAGCGTTTGCAGTCAAGTCATAATTTATGCGACCAGCACAACTTAAAGTAGCGACTAAATAATAGCTAAGTATTCTTGATTCGAATGCGTGGTAGCAGCATTTAATGGTATCGTATCAAGAGATGCCTCCTAATACCTAAACCATTTGTTGTTTGTTTAAAACGAAACACGACGAAGTTCTTAACCATCAATTGTCAAAATAGCCGTATAAATTAAAGTCCCTTCGCTGGGCAGCGAACGTCGGACATTGCATCGTATCTGTCCTTTCCACGGTATGAAAAGTACACTTTCTGCGTCTCATGCATAGGGTGGAATTAAGTCTATGTTACTGGTACTTCATGCGACCTTTTGCATCCTACGTCGAGGATTAATGCTAGTATTAATCGAGTGACCACCGCAGGGCTGCGGGCTGCTCCGATGAGATTTACTGCAATACTGCGATTTGTTTACAAAAGTTATGCTTAAGGTTTAGTTGAGATGAGATGCTTGGCTTCAGCAGTATACTGTGGGTAGTAAATAAATTATTGCGAGAAATACTAATAAAGCACAATTATTTCTCGTAATTCTTGGCTATAATTTCCCTTCATCTTCGAGTCGTAAAATAAAGAAAGTCTTAGAATGTGTCAGATCGCAAGAACTTGTCACACGAGCCAAAGGTGAGGGCGAGAAACATGCGACCTGAGGTTTCTGGTCACCATCCGAGGTGTGGACACAATTTTACGTCTTCCCCTGGCCAGGAATTGAAAATATTCGCTCGCGTAGCGGGCGGTAAATTGCTACTTACGGCCCGGAGTGATGTTAAGATGTAGAGAACTCGACTGTACAACTAGGTATATTATTATATCTACATTAGTCCAAAATGTTAGACCTATTTTAGTAAAGTGGTGTGCCAATTAGATGGAAAGAGTGCTTTTAATCGTCTTTGCAGTCTTTTCAATATGGTAGTGAAATCGGTTGCACAAACGACGACTTTGATCCCTTTGAGATCCCTTACAGGGATAAGTTCGCCTTTGTGCGTATATTTAATGTCTTTTTTGAGATTTGTCTATGTTTCTTTATATTTGTACAATAAAGCATTTACTTACTTCCTTACTTACTTTGTACCAAAGTTCAAGGTTTCCAAGACTACCATAATTCTATCAATTATACATAGTTATTTTCATGACTTGATTAAATGTCTCATCTAGCCTGCGTTTAAATTTGGAACATGCCTATTGTTACTTAAAATATATAGGTATAGCAACATGACTTGTTGGTCCGGTGCCATCCGTAGGTGACCGCCAATTAGGCCGGCGGCCGGGTCTTGCGCCGCCTGCGAATAACGAGCGTCTTTCGGCTGGTAACCTTGCCACTGCCACGTCCTAGCCTTACACTCTGAAATTCGAAATTGGTATCGTGCCGTTCCATTCACTCTAGCAGTAATACAAGTGTGAGAGTGATGGATTTTGGGTGTAGACCGTATAGGTCGCTGCATGCAGCCTGACCGACCAGTTTGAATTTTACACGGTAACCATATTGCAAATCTAAGGACGACATGCAAACTACCTAGCACTTGCAGTTAAATAGAAATAAGAAATGAATTTCCATCCACCGTAAGTACTTTTACTTAGTCATAAAACTGTAGATACTGGCGTACTGAGGTAGATGCAGATTATATGCAATATCTCCAGTTCTTTCATTTATTGAATATCATGGAGCAGCTAGCAAACAAATTTTCGCATTTAATTTAGTTACGATTGGGCAATAAAAACGTACTCTGCCGTAGCTGACCAAATAGCAGAGGCGAATAAAATTTATGCTCTCTATAGTTCGTTCCGTTTATGGGTTTACGACTGCCGACTATTCGGATCGGCTGCGCAGTTACAATACAACTATAACCTCTAACTCCCGCAAGCACGTTACTAATCCGGTTGAAGTAGGCAATCTGCTCTCATCAGCTCCATTTCACCGGCAGAGCACACCGACAATGGCATTTAATGTAATTTAATTTCCTCAAACCCTATTTTATCGCTGGATTATTTGATCAAAGGGCTAATCGAGTCCACATACCAACAGTTTAGCCAAAGATAAACTTGCGACATGCGGGCGCAGTGCGTGTTTAACTAATGACCGAGGGATGGGGGCGTGGGGGGAGGCCGGGGGCAGTGCGCCGATATCATTAGCCCCAGATGCCGCTGCCGCTGCCCGCTGCCCGGTATAAATACATTAAGCGCCGTCAAACTGTTAAAGCTCGCTTCAAGCACAGATTTTCCGCACTAATACGCGGTGATGGACGGAGAGGTTATTAAAAAGCGTTGTCCAGTTACACACAGTATCACATAATGATTGATTACGTTTCATTGCACATACGTGCGTTGCGTGGTAGTCGATGAGCTCGAGTTTCACAAACATAGCTTGACAATATCAAGTGGGTATTAAATGCCTTTCATAATTCACGGCGTATAGACAGCTTGGAGGGTCGGACTGCGCATCAGAATCAATGAACATTGAAAAACAGCGGCCACTGGCGTATGGCGTCATAAAATTCTATAAAGCCAATAAAAATCGTGCTCGGCGTTAGAACGTCCGCATAAAATCTGAAAGTACATAAACATATCATAAGAGGGGATGAAGAGCGAGTTATCCTCACAAAGAGAATTTTTCTGAGGGATAAACGGCGGTTTACCCAGATGGTTATTTTATACAGTGAAGTCGACTTAACGGCCTGGGTTTTTAGCTCGTAGACGCTCTACGCAAACCGTAGCGCTACAGTCGACACGGGGAATATGCCAGCCGCGTTTACATTTTAGTATAAGAACTTGGAAACTTTTCTAAAGCATAATACTGGACTCCGTGGCGTAAGGTATGAAGTATAATGTTTCAAGAAACGACACACTTTCTTGAATGTTAATGTACTATGAGTATAGTATTAAATGAAAGTCTACCGGCCAAAAACGTATGTAGCTAAAAAAAGTTCCAGTAGAAAAATGAATAGGTGCTCCTTTTTCAAACCACTATTGTTCGTCGCTTGTTTACACAAAAATAGGAAAACTGTCTATTTCTATTTTAATCTTGTTGTTGTATAGTTATGAAAATTCTGGAATAACATAATATAGCTGACTGTACTTCGACGTAGAGTCGCTGTATTATCATAAAGTCCGTGTAAATGGGCAGATTCCGTTGTTTTTGTGGTAACGGTGTTTGCTTTGAAAACATTATCTGGTCCAACAAACGACGTCGTGCATGCCATATTTAAATACGTATGCAATAAAATGTTTAAGGATGGCGAAACCCGTCTATTTGTCATTTGTAGATTAAAGCATTTTTTTACGGAAGCGTAACATCAACCAGTTGGAGTCCGTAATTAAAATTACTACCATATATTCCAACGTATATAAGTTTGTGAATAGATGCGGCATTTCATAAAATATTTTCCCCTAAAACTTACCTGAAAACTTGTCTTCTCACGGTTAAAACACACACCATAAAAACTTCACCGCCTTCATATTTAGGGGTTACGTTTATTGCGATATAAATCGGCGACTGATTTGATTTATCAGCGCATCAGTCGTGGTTAGTGTGAGTAATGCCGTGTTATTACAGTTACGACTCCGTTGTCTGTATTAAAGGTGAGAAAAATAACAGTATTACCTTGGTTGTTCTGGTGCCCTGGTAGCGAGTCGGGGGTAATCGATGATAAATGGGTACTTTAATTTAAAAAAAGTAGGTGCAGTGTCAGTCTCAATATGTGATTAAATTATAAGTAAGTAAGTATATACGTTTTGTAACTAAAATAATGTCAATTAATTAATGACTCACTAGGGCAGTTTTTTTTTAATGATTGAATCAGACGTACTTTGCAGAGTTCCATTTCAATGAACAACAGTAAGTAAGTAAATGTTTTATTGTACAAATATAAGGGTGCGGCTCCACTGAGGCGGAGACGAGCGGAGCGGAGAGGAGACGTGTGGGGATCGACCAATCATATTACATTCATATTACATGAAATCCACATCTCGTCTCCGATCTGTAATATGATTGGTCGATCCCCACACGTCTCCTCTCCGCTCCGCTCGTCTCCGCCTCAGTGGAGCCGCAGCCTTAAGGAACAGACTCAATTCACAAAAAAATTAAGTATATGCGCAAAGGCGAACTTATCCCTGTAAAGTATCTCTACCAGTTAACCTCAATGACGAAGAAGATGAAGATGATGATGCTGAAGTTAACATTAATGATGTTGTATCCATCATAATTACATTTGTTTCAATTTATTAATTAACTATTTGGTCTAAGAACATGAAATTGATTTCGATCAGCTGAGTCACTAATAAAGTATTGCGTTTTTTTATTATCTTTTTTTAGCTTTTAATTAAAGTCCTTGCGTATATATGCGAATGGGAAATGAGAAACTGAGCTCATGTTCTTTTTCTTCCACAATCTAATATTGGTAATATTTATTTCTTCCTTTTCAAAAGTCTTATCCAGTAAGACAATGTTACACTTTGGTCAGAGTTTTCCCCTAGACCTAACTACTTTTTCTACCTCCAATACCTCGCCGCGACTGATTCCAAACATATTACCATACTCCGGGGACACTCACCCTTTGTCAAGCAGAATTGAAATGGATCGGATTCGAGAGCCCATCCATCACGCTCTTTACCCCACATCTAATGGTTTTTTAATAATTCCACTTCGGACCGCTCTCATTAGAAAGAAGTGAGATCGAGAGATGATTGTTCGGAATATGACAGTCAATTGACAGCGGTGAAATAATCGGCAGACGCGAAAAATGTGGAGCCAATTCAAGTGTGAAATTCTTTTATGGGGGAGAGTTATTTTGTTTTAAGCGTTTAAATTCTATTGGTAAATAGGTGTCAACGGTAATTAGTAAAAACTTATTGGTAGTGGTTTATTGTGACACAATGTAGTCTTAACTTTTTAATTCGATTTTAGAATCGTTAGGGCAATAGAAAAAAGTGAAAATGCCTCGGTAAATGGCTGAAAAATGTGTCTGGCAATTTCAAACAAGCCGGAATAATTTATACAGCCTGTCCGTTTGTTTATCCATTTAATGTAAATTGTACAAATTTATTCCGTCATAAGCGGAAAGTAAGACAAAGGGATGAGGCAAGAATGCCGAGGGTAGCCATTTACTGACCGCTATAAACAATTTGAAACTATGCGCGGTCACCTTTATATTTCATGCAAATCGCCCGCAGTTGCGGGGCAGTTGCTTTGTGCCACCGTATTGCGTGACGAATGGTAAACAACGATATTACTGACTATTACTCGCCAAGTGGTTGTTAGAGGAAGAATATCATGTTTTACTAAACAAAAGAAGAACGTCCGATTTAAAGAGGCCTTCGCTTTGTTCAGTAAAACCAAACACTAAACATTTATAAACGTAATACAAGGAAAAGCTTGGTACCTTTAAACCTCGAAGCACTGCGAAAAATGCAAAGTTGCAAAAATAAGCAAACACATGCAAAATAGCTAAGTACTAAAAATGTTACCTTAAAGATTTTTAGAAGTTGACAGAACGTGGCGTAAAATTTACACTCCTACACAAGCATAAAATAACAATTCCCTGCTATTCTACATATATTTGGGTATAAACCGTCAAAAAAGTAATCTATTTCAGCCATAAATGTTACAGATAGCAAAATGATGCGACATTAAATAATATAGCCAAGATAAGTACAGATTAATGCGATTTTTATATCGATCGATCGATACGAGGTCTGTCGAGTACCCCTCGCAGCATTAAAAAGGCGAAACGAGCGAGGTATGTGATTTCAAATTATGATATCGAGAGTAGGAATAATGTATGACGTGAATTTATGCATTCAATATTTCAAAATCAACTAGATAACAAAAATAATCCAAGTCAAAAACGTGAAGTTTTCAAAAATATTCATCTCCAGCCTATATACGTCCCACTGCTGGGCACCGGCCTCCTCTCAGAATGAGAGGGCTTGGGCTGTAGTTCCCACGCGGGCCCAGTGTGGATTGGGAACTTCACACACACCATTGAATAGCTTCGCAGTTGTGTACAGGTTTCATCACGATGTTTTCCTTCACCGAAAAGCTCATGGTAAATTTCAAATGAGATATCGCACATAAATTCCGTAAAACTCAGAAGTGCGAACCCACGACCCTCTGCTTGAGTGGCCACAGATCAAACCACTAGGCTAACACGGCTTATTAAAAATATTAAATTAAATTTAAACCGCCTTCAAAACCTTAATCCAATGTAAAAAATAGGTGCATTTTTTTATTAAATTAGCCATTATTGTTGACTGTACTTTTGCATGCAATCTACGTGTGAGGAAAACAATGTTTATTCTTTAAACTCACTTTTAATCCTACTGTCAAAATAAATACAATAATAAAAATATTAAAAAAATACAATTCTAAATTAAAAACAAATTATAAAAAAGGTCGCTAGTGTTTGCGACACTACGTTTGTATACTACATTTGAAATAAATCTTGTCACTAGGAGTAGGTGCTATTCAACCTTATACAACAAACATCGCAAGTTAAATAAAAGCTTAGCGTTACGTCAAAAACAGCAAAAGACAACCCAAATTTAACAAATGGTATCAATATAGTATTTTATTAGACGATGATTCAAAGCTATGAAAACCCAACCGGCGTATACATAATATTGGAAGGGCAAGCATCTGTGCAGGAATCACCCGGTCACTAGAATATTGTTTTCACTATATTAGAAACGTGATCGCAATTTTTAAGAGCGAAAAAATTCTATTTCAACTCAACTCACTGACGTTCAGCGTATTTGATTATACCGAGTTATTCCCTTTCACAGTGTTATAAAGCGAACGGTATTGGAAAGTTTTACGATACCATTTACATGCAATATTGAAATATTCAATGTTGGATTAAAATTTAAGTGTCCTCTCTTTAAAGTGCTGTGATTGATGCGCAAATCAACTGACTACATTTATGCCTATTTAACGTGTGATTTTGCCGTACCGTGCTCTCTATAAGTACCAATTTACTTAAAATTTTAATGGACTTCATGAAAGAGAGGAGGTTGAAAAATCGTTATTTCTTATACCTATGTCCGTCGAGATTTTTGCTCTCTCGGTTTTTTTTTATTCAATAGCATATTTCTGAAAGTTGGTTTTTTTTTTATTCAATAGCATATTTCTGAAAGTTGGTTTTTTTTTTATTCAATAGCATATTTCTGGAATGTAGTCTAGTTTTAGGCTCTGTTTACCCCGTAAGCGTTGAAGTCGATATTATGTTTATGCTTTAAGAAAAAAAAGTAATTTTCATGAGTTTCTTTATGCCTGAGCACATCTAAGCAGTGCAGTTAGGAAGTAGACAAAACCTTTCATCAAAGTATATGCCGGTCCTGCCACTTTAAGCACAAAATTTTCATGAATAAACTGTTCAGTATTGTGATAGTTACTCTCGACTTGGTTAAATTGTTAGCGTCAGTAGGCTGAGCTGGCAGTCAGGCACAGTTTCAACAGGCAACTTGATCCTACGGACCTGTCCCTTGCTGATAACTTCGCATTGAGTAGTGACGTAGTAACGGAATTAAGCACGAGTATAGAAATATTTACATGGTTAAACACTTACTTAAGTTTGTTTAAAAATAAATTTAATGTGCAATTTGATTTGAGCCTCGATATTTTAACACCTTTTTATAAAGAAATATTTCTAGAATCTTAGTCTACGATAAATTATCTATCTAAACGTCTTTTTTAAGCAAAGCTGCATTAATGATTTAAAAAAAATTAAAAAAGGAAGTTAATTCATAAAAACCTATTACAAAACACTTCTCAAGTGTTCCATATTTATCACGTTTATAATTCTACATAATAATTTTCAGACATTTTAGGTTTAGCAATTAAATAAAAGTATTTTATCTAGACCCAAATGTGATGAAAAACATTGTATGTTTCACGGGCGGTACGGGAATTACGAACCTTGACTCAGAAAGCCCTCAGTTATCGACTTCGGGCTTCTACTAGAGCCTCGATCGTAATTCTTTACTTACCGCCTTTAATACACAATGTACTAATAAACTCTAACTGAACGGAATAAATTGTTAGTACAATTATCTTTCTCACAACAATTTAACTGCGCTCAATTTATCATGATATTTCAATTTACATAGAATTTAGTATATAACCATGAATTTGCTCCTTGTCCGAACTTCTGACAAATTAGGGTTGATTATAACGTTGGTTAAACTGGCATCAGTATTGCCCGGGGATTGTTTATTTAATCGCTTGTTATAACTTGTTGTTTTAGTTTACTTCGGATACTGTAGTAAGCAGTTATACTGTTTACTGAGCTCTCTATTTAATTTAATATCGGACGGCGCTACGGCTGTGTCGTGTAACAAAATTTAAGCGAAGAATTCGGTGACACTTAGTGATTTTTTTTTTAGTTTAACATGTAGCTGCCTTTAGTTTTTCATTTTTCGCAAAGCCGACTTCCATCGTAAATGCTTTAGGATTGTTCACACATTTGGTACCACGCATAATAATATACCAATGCGCTTATGACAAAACGTAATTTACTTCACGGACGTTAAGTAATTCATGTTAGAATGTAGGTACCTAATAAGTAAGTTATAAGTTAATTTCTCTCCTAAAATCATAGAAAATTGTTTATAAAGTTGCCGAGAAACCCGTTCAGTGTAGAAAGGAAGTCGTTCCCGGTTCCGTTTCTTTGTTTCTGCGGCGAATACCCCGAAGTTTGGCCGACGAAAGAAATACTTCGTAAAAAGTTCCCTTTTGCGTTATTGGCTCCTGGTTGGATTGCTTTTGGACACTGAAATGCTTCCGCTGTTTTGTTTATGTCGTGTATTAAGTTAATAATTGTTCTGTGAAAAAGAAGAATCGCTGACACACATGCACCTACAATGTAGATAAATACCAGAAGCGTGGTTATATTTAGGTATGGATAAAAGTTTGAAGCAATAATTTGAAACAGGCAAGTATCTTTACAAAAGCTGTTATCAACGTTTATTTAAAATTTAGTCACATTTCTATTTTCTTATCCAAATTAGTTTTTTTTTCAACAGTTTTTATAAGTAATTCTCATGTTAAAAAACATCTGTAACATAAGCTTATCGCGTTATTGTTAAAACTCTTTACCCGCATTTCAGATCAATGCGATCACTGGGAATGGGTAGGTAACAATTAATTTTAGTTTAATAAAGCTTGAAAAAATAATACCGCCTTGAACTGTAGTTAATTTGAAATCGTTACAGCCACAGTTAGCACAATGCGCCACAGCACCCAGTATCTTTCGCAGACAAAGCTCGAATCCAGGCTTAGTTCTCAACTAGCCTGATTTAATTTTAAAGCCAACTCCTCCCTCGGCATTTACGAATATCCTCTTAATAAATCTGCTACTTACCCGGTTCGATTCCCGGCGGACGCCGTCCGGGATAACTAGTTAGTCGGGTGCTGACCGGTAGTACGAGTAACTTTGTAATTGAAGAATTTAGTCTTCATTTCATAAGTTTGGAGTGTGGACGTTGGAGAATTTGGTTGGTTGGTTTTAGGTGGTCAAAACTCGGTTTGGTTGTAGCGAAACTAATTTATTAGTATCTAATTTAATTATTGACTCAATTTGTAACTATGAATTATTTTAACGAATTTTTGTTTCATAAATTCCAATAATATTTTCACTTTAAGGGATGAATTCGTTGTGCATATTGTTTTATCCTGTAATCTATTATTCCATTATGTTTGACTTTATTATACATTTTAGCAATTACATTACAATATAATTGCGTTAGACAACTGAAAATCTCTCAGTAACTCTGCCATCTTCATAGACGCTTGTGTATCTTTTATTAATTTAACAATCGTTTGTCTTTATCAGCCCCTTCGACATTTGCCTTTGTCAGACACAGACAACATTATTTAATTATAACTGACCTGCTGTAGGTATCTTTTTATAATATAGTGGTAAATATAATGCAACCGTTCATCCGGCTCAATGCTAAGAAAAAACAGGAACTTGAAAGAGTTTTAAGGCGATATTAGATTCAGTACAGTAGCAATTAAATATAAATACTGGTCCAATATCCGCTCGGTCACGTTTTGGCACGGGTTGTCAAAGAGGGAACTAATCTCAACTATGATTAATTCAATTTGAGAGTGGCTCGGGCAGAGCCGAGCACGAATCTGTTACTACAGTCTGATACAGACAAACTTCCGCACAACTTTGGTCGAGCACTGACAGGTTAAGAATTTTGACGTGGCGTAGGTGTTTTGGATTCGGTTGTGTGCTTCGAGCCGTTCGTGAGGAAATTTAGTGCTAGAAATTAGTTTGCCTGAAGTGTAAAGCTAATGGTGGAATTGGATCTGTGTGTACGTACTTGATACGCTTTATATTCAAAAGTAACGGTTTAACTCATGTTTAAACATCAGGGTCTTGCCACATTAGGCTCTGTCTACCCCGTAAGGGATAAAAACGTGATTTGTGTGAGTGTGTGTGTAACATCGAGGGAACGGTCAAAAATCTTAGGAATCATGTTATAACCGATGCGGCTAGAAACCCATCACTATTTTGATTCCCTTTACACCCATACGCCCGCAATCATGCTAAACGTAGCCTTTAGGTCTTGCTACCTTAGGCTTCTACCCAGTAAGGAATATAGACGTTGTATGTGTGTATCAAATATTTTTTAAGTAATGTACACCCTAATAGAACGCTGTCCAAGCATAAATTAATGTAAATAATGAGTAATATTACACGGAAAACACATTTAATTAATGGATAGTAGATCACGCGTAGCAGCTGGGCTGGTCCATTAGGGGTCGGTAGTGCTCAAGTTTTTGATAGTTTGAGCGGCTTCCGTATTTACTGGGCAAGTTAAGGGTCAGTTGAGAAGTCTCTCGGGTGTTGTGTTTTTGCTTGCGGTGTTATTTATGGTGTAAGTAAGGATTAGGTGAGGTCAACGGTTGCAAGTTTGAGGGCCAAGCTGGCGTGGATGTGCTTCTTAGTCTACGATCGTAGAATAAGTAAGTAAGTAAATGCTTTATTGTGCAATGAAAAGAAACAGATATAATGCACAAAAAAATAGCACCAATATATGCACAAAGGTGAACTTAACCCTATAAGGGATCTCTGTAAGTATGACTTTTGTATAGTTTATGCATAGTCCGGTAAGTGTAAAATTACATAATTTTATGTGGACGCGGTTTGGTCAAAAATAAATTACGGTAAGTAAACGGAAAAAATTATATAATTTATTGAATCTGACGTTACTTTGTGGAAGTCCATATCACTACATTGTGGAAAACAAAGTCGCTTTCCGCTGTCTGTCTGTCCCTATGTATGCTTAGATTTTTAAAAGTAAGCAACGGATTTTAATGCGGTTTTTTGTAATAGATAGAGTGATTCAAGAGGAAAGTTTATATAAGGTTTATAATTCTACGCAGACGAATTTGCGGGCAGAAGCTAGTTAATGCACATAAAATCTTAACCTTTGCATCTTAAGCTTCGTTAGGCGAAAGCGGGGTTAGCAAGGTAGGTAAATATTTTTTATTAATTGAAGTTTAATAATCAGTTACTTGATTACATTAAATAGAATAACAAATTGATTGTGTAAGTACATACTTTTATATTTGAAATAGTAACTGTTCTAAAAATATGAAAATTAGTAGGAAATAATATCGAAGTAGGTAAGGTAAGTATGTTTTCGAAATCCAAATCAAAACATTAATTTTAAAACAGGCTGCATATGTACGGTACAGCAGGATAATTCTTGTAAATGGGGCATCAAAACGGGCATAGCCAGGGGGGTGATTTTGGTGGTTCAAGCCCCCCCCCCCAAGTTCAGATATTAACATTCATAGAATTAAAAGAACCCTATACTAAAACCTGGCTACGCCGTGGGTACCAAACACCTAAGTTAGTTACTTCACTGGCTATCTTCACAGCAGAACAAAGCAGTGCAAGTACTACCGCGTGTGGGTTATTAACGAGTGAAATGAAACGTTACAATCTGGCCGTCTTCAAATGAAGGGTGAATGCGCATATAGGTACTAGGCTAGCATGCTCTACTCTAGAGTACATCTTCGCCCACCGTCTGATGTGATTGTGATCAAACGCTGTCTATTATGCATTTTAGATAAACTTCCTAGTTTATTTTTGGCCGTACCTTTTTTAAACACTTACATTTGTATTCCAAATTTAATTCTAAATCATCTCACGTGAAACAACATTGGTCACTGGCAGCGTGGCATCCAAACGAATAACATATTGTTTCGGCATATTGCCTGCAGTCTGGATATTGTCATACCGCACGCGAAGAATTCAAGATTTATTGAAGGAATCCTTTCGAAATAAGTCTTTGAGAATTTTAAGACACTGAGAGAAACTGTGGTTTATTCAAATACAGTGCATGGTAAATTTGAGAAGATGAAATACAAAAAGAATGGCCTTGGAGTTGCGGTTGAAGACATACATATTTAATTTATCTACTGACCATTCGTCAGATCAGTAGGTACGGCCATAAGCACAAAATGTACCTCATAATTTGTACTAAGGATCAAAGACGAAATAAAGGTTTCTTATGACTGTATCTTTTGATTAAGTTGACTCAGAGGTTTCATTTTTCACAGCCCCAAGGGGCCGGAGACCCAGTATTTGGTACCAATTTCAATTTTACGTGTCAACGCGTTTCTTAAAAAAAGGGTCTTGACGGACAGACGGAAAGATATACAGACAGACAGACAAACAGACAAACAGACAGGCAGACAAGACGGACAACGGGGGTCTTATAGGGGTTCCTTTTTTCCTTAGAGGTATGGCTCCCTAAAAATGCACTAATGCCTATTCTAACCTCAAAGTTATTCCAATGGCGCATCAGCGATCACGTAGTGCGGTGTCGGAGTAATGCCTGTTTGTTTAGGCTGCGGACACACGGTCGCAATATGTTGACACACCAGCATTAGCTCGATTCACCACGTCTGTTGCCTGCTTTATTTTCTGTTTTAGAATTGTAAAACACGATGGGGCGTGCGGTTGTGTGATAAAATTATTGATGTATAGGAAATGATAATGAAATGATATTATATAACCAGCTTTTAAATGTTTATACTTCTTATTCAGGTCCTTCTCAAGATTGACCACTTACGTGCCTACATGTTCGCTAACACACTGTGTCTTTAATTATACATTTGAAGGAAAAAGAGGAATTTAAATAGCAGCCATTATCAAAGCTCAAGAAACATTATAATAGTGTCATAATTTGCGACCAACATTTTTATCGTATAAAAGTATTTTAAATTAAAATTCCCCTTTCAAAAGTAATACGAAGTCAAAAAGCATGAATTAAAATCAAGCTCATATAGAATAATAATAATATGACGTGTTTATAAGTATTTATTGAAAAGTAAATTAACACGCGCCGTCCCTAAGTGTTTTAGATTGCGATCTCCTAAAATAATATCTTTATCCGAATTAAATGAATTGTCAAATATAATATTATTTAAATATGAAATATTTTACCTTTCGCGTTTTATTTAAGCGTAGTCACGTATGAGAACAGTGGGGCACAAAAGTGGCTACGGATGTTTTAAATATTTTTTTTGTATTTAGTTTACGTAGGTACAAATCATAATTCAGTCAAATACTGATCTCTCCTCCGATACTGTGATACTGGTCTCCGACTTATTTCTTTCTTTTATTGGTTGTCTGGTAGAGATCGCTATTAAGCAATAAGACCGCCTATTGTCTCCCTTGCTCTTTGTTTCTGTATTGTTTTGTACTGATTTGTTTTCAGTAAAGAGTATTTGTATTGTATTGTGTATCTGAGAGTAAGTTGAAAAAATTGTATTTCTCCAGTAATATTTGCTATCAAACCTACTACTACCTTTATTGACTCCTAGTCATAATATCTGCTACAACTGTATATTCTTGCAAAATAATTTCATTTCAGTAACTAATGTAGGTATTACAAAAAGTGCATAAAATACCGTTCATTAACTCAAGTACGTTTTGGGTTAGGTTAGACGTTATTCGTAAACGCAACTTATTAATTTCTATCTGTCACTTTGACAGTTTCTTTGTCAGACACAGTCCAAAACACATTTTAGTTACGGCTTTGTCATATTGTTCCAACGAATACATTAACTATTTTTAAATAAAAAATATCTACAAATCCATATCCATCTAAGTTTATTATATTGCAGCTCGAAGGATTCCCGCAAAGCAGTGAAATATTTCTAGTACACTTGCGTCCCTCAGTGCACTCGGCTACAACTGACTCAGCGTTTGACCGACGGCAACAAATTCAGTCTGCCCGCAAACGCATGTTGTTTTAGGCCGTAGACAAACAGTGCAGCGTGACCGGCGCTAATACTGTGTTTGCTCTATATTTATGGTACCGCCACACGTTCGTATAATTAGCCCGTTATAAAACGCGCGGTAAGTTGCCGTTTTGCATTGCGGTTGCGACTGTATTAAGTGTCAGTATTGTGTAAGGATTGCTTTAATTAAACACTCTGTTATGTTAAAAAAAACCGAACTAGCTCTGTAAGTTTTTAGTGTGTAAAAATCAATTATACGGGCCAGTTTTTTTTGTAATAAATTGAAACAAGACTAGCTTGCAAGCAAACAAGCAAGCAAGCAAACGCTTCTTAACTTAAAGGAATCATCATAATCGGGAAGCTCTGTAAATATTATGCGTGTTCAGTCAGCCGCATGATGCATAGTTACTTCTTTCTCCTTTTTCTTTTCGTCGGTAAAAAGTTACATATTAAACTACTGTGGTGATTTTCATACAGGGAAAAGAATTGTCGACTGGTTTTTTTTTTGTTACGAAAATGATTTCAAGAAAAACGAAGTGCCGAGTAGTGTTTTAGTACCTTTATAAATTTACGTACGAGTAGGTAACCTTATGGGATCATCTATAGTAAAAGTAACCTACCCTAAATGGTACGGATACTGTACATAAAAACGGTTGTAAATTCTTTAAAACCCGTTGAAAGCTAAAGCAGTAGACATATCGATTGGCGAGCGCTTCGATTACACCGCTAACCAGATTAGTGTGGCCGAGGGCTAAGTGAGCTGACCGCCGGCTAGTAACTGACCGGACATGCCAATTCCATTAAATATTAATGGTACTCAAATTCACAACATGGCTTTAAACTACAACTTTTTAATATTTGCACCCAAAGTTTCAAGAAAAGTGAAACAAACGAATAAATTATGTGAAAAGGTAATTTGCGAAATATTAACTTTGAAGATTCTAAATTAATTTTGAACTGTCATAATTTTAAGTATTATGGATGAAAAGAAATAAATATTAAGGTAGCTAAAATAACATAACAAGAAAAGACAGGCGTGAACTTTTGCACCTCAGTTAAATTCGTACACGTAAGAATTTCCTTTCCCGCCTTTGGTCTAATTTTAGGATTATTTTTTACCATAATTAGCTTCACAATTAATCGAATCGCCATTCTAACTCTATATACTTTACCATACAAATTAGCATCGCGCTCAGTTGCTCAGAATAACAAGAAACCCAATATTAATTCGTACCAACGAACCCCCAACACGTAATATAATATGCATACGGCCCGGCAGTGGCAGTAATCAAGCCCAGTTTAATGACCCCTCCTAATTGGAGCCTAAGATTTGGAAGCCATTTGATTGTCTTACATATTCATAGAGATCCTTGGGGCAGGTGTCTCTAATTTATTCAAGACGGACATGCAAATTGGCTTGAGAATATCGGTCATGTTAACGTCAGATTTGCTTGAAAATTGTACCCGCCTTGGTTAACATCGCATCAATTCTAACATAACTAAATGCAAAGCATGAATCTTGGAGACTTGAAACGATCGTTAAGATAAATAAGATCGTCTATATAAGGTCCATTCATCCTTAGTGTCTTGTCATGTAAACAAACACTTCTCAAAGACATTGTCTCTCGCTTGCACACTCTGACGTCACGCGGAACGTAACGCAATGAGTCATGCTTTTTCGTGAGTGCAGCCGGCGTTCATCGATTTATAAGACGTTATCACGTCAAAACTAATTTTGCTGTGTAAAACGGGTCTGTAAAGTAACCTAATTATAACTCACACGAAGAAGCTGCACTAGAAGCTGTACTTAAATGCTCACGATTTTCATACGATCATCAAAATAATTTAGTAGCATGTTTGTTTACTTCCGAACTTGCAAAGGTATAGTAAATTATTAATGCGTTAAGACACACGTCAGGACGGAGAAACCCTCTTTTGAGTTTCTTACACGCTTGTTCCAGTAATTAGCGGGTATTAAAATATTCAGACACATCGTAATTTGCTATTGTTATGTTTGTTTAAAAGTAAATAACTAAATACCCAGTACAAGTCTCATGACGGTATAACCAAACACTACATCGAACTCGTAGGTTGGTAGTAAACTGCAATGCAACGAAAAAGAAAATTATCTAAGTACTTAGTAGGTATAGTATACGATGCTATTTATTGGTTACGTGTGGTTAAGCAAAACGAAGTTCTAGAACTTAATTCGGACCAGTTTGTACATACTTCTCTAAAAAAGCATTTTTTTTCAATTGTAATGTCATTTTATGATGAATTCAGCAACGGCGCGCCAAAAAAATTATGAGTAATTTGCTTTATTCAGTACAGCTACCGACTAATTATGCCTGTGTGAAGTTAATTTTCTACCAAAATAATTAGTCATTTATAAACCAACTGGTAGTTATTATTATGAGAACTCCTGCTTTTGACTGAAACTGAACTATGATGTCCATGATCTACAAACTTAAGTCGCCTTTCTCAACCCACTAACTCAAGATCTAACAATTTGAACACAAGTTGCCCCGGAGGCCATAAACAGCCGCAAACTAAGATGCTAATTGCACCTTGTTATCTTAGGCAAAGAAGATTAGGTGTTCAACAACAAACTACCCTTATCTTGTGTGAGGAGGTAGCGACGGTGTTGCCAGGCACACGCTAGTCAGAAATACAAATATGTTCTTCGGTATATTTTGAAGTGAAAGCAGCGATAAAAAATACTTTACTACTTTAATTATGTTACAATTAGAATACTTAGATGCACCAAATAAAGTTGTAGTTAGTGTGTTAGTTTGACTGATATATATTTTTTATTTGTTTAGTTGCATAGGTGCGTGTTCAGATGTTTCTGGTCACTAGATATCTCTCTACTGGTGACTGTATCTCAGAAACGCGAAATTACCCTACTTGTACGCGAATTCTCATACGTCTGTCAACCCTGGCCAGGAAAGGGCGGCAGGGCCGGCTAAGTGAGATCCCACTTAAGCAATTATCCCAGCCGTCAAGGTGATGTACGGCGGACCGGGAACAAGATCCGATTTCCCGGTACATTTACATATGTATAAACTTGTAGAATATTTACCGCCAGGGACCACCTTAAGCTCATTTCGGTAAGCAAAGGTAGCTCCGACGGTAGGTTTGCTGTCGATTTTAATTCAGGTTTTATTGTTTATTCGGAGTAATATATAGTATTTTCATTGGTGGTCCAATTATTTTTACACTACCTACCTGTTGCCCATGACTTCATCCGCGCAGATTTGAATACAGCCCACGTTCATCAGGGATATTGTACCTACTTAGTATTCTAAAGGTAAAACAATTTTTCTGATTGGATCAGTGGTTTCAATGCAAATAAGCAAACAAACAATCAAAATTTTCTTTCTTGATCAATTAGTATAGATTACCTTGATCAATCAATTAGTATACATTACTTAGCAAAGACGAATATTCTGCGGTAGGTACGTTACGAGTTAATTGGTAAAATAATAATTTTATCAATGAATCAGTCAATCTTTAGGCTAACTGAACTGTCCAAAAAGTTAAAAATTGATATCAGAATGCTGCGCGTAAGCATTATATGTTTTTTGCTCTCTTGTGTTTGTATTTAATTGGTCATGGCATGTCCATATCAAAAACAATGGAATACGAAATATAAAATCTATTTGGTCAGTCACGGAACTAATATTGTTACCGTTTCGTTACTTGCGCAGGAGTTTCAGCCGCTCCGGAACGCCAGCTTTGTACGCCGACGCCAACGCCAGTCCAAACTCGGCGAGTGGTGCACTCGACTGTAGTGATGCCGGCCACAGTAGGCCCGTAAACTTCTTTATTTTTTAACTTGCTTCTGCCCGCGACTTCGTCTGTGAATAATTATACAATATAAACCTTCCTCTTGAATCACTCTATCCATTAAAAAAAACCGCATCAAAATCCGTTGCGTAGTAGTTTTGAAAATCTAAGCATACATAGGGACAGACAGACAGACAGCGATTTTGTTTTATACTATGTATTGAAGTGAATTGTCCAATTCAAATCGCGCAACTTTTTAAGTTCAATATGGCATAATTGTTAAATTAACTGACGTTTGCCTCTTGCCTTCGATTATTTCGACGACCGGATAGCCTAGCCTAGTTAGAGGAGCTTGAACTTCCGAATTCGATCACCAATCGCGGCAACTATTATCTATGAATATACGAATGTTTGCTACCGACTTTTGAACGTATTTAAGTGTGTATTGATTCTAAGTTAATGTATGTTTTTATCTTTTGTATGATAGGTACTCACACTCTAAGACATGTATTTATTTACTCTCAAAATATCTGCAGTTTAATAATGTACCTAACTGTAAAACCACTCTCAAATAATTTGTGATTGACCAAAGCGAATTAATAATAAGTATTGCGTGTTTAAAGTAACTGTTTGTTTCATTCCAACCTACTGTAGTGTTCAACCCTCTCTGTATCACAGAGTAGACGTTTACAGAAGAGCCACTAGAGCTCGCTCGAGGAATGCAGTTACTTTGGCAACAGATACTCAGGTAACTGCTAAATTCGATTTGTTTGTCAGTCTATCCCTCTCAAAGGACGTATCTGGCCACCTAATGACTAAATAGTTTCAAATTCTCAAGTACAGGGTAAAGGTTTGGGATTAGGATAAAATTGAAATTATGGTGACATACAGTTGAAGGAGTGCTTGTTTGTGTTTGATATCTCTTATATATTCTTATAGTTTGCCTTGGGTCCCGATTCACAGTATAATAGATATTGATTAATAGTATTGTATCATAAATGTAGTAAGATTTCTGTTCCCAATTCTAGCAAACTTAGTTATGTCCTTGGACAAGGATGTTTGCTAATCTAAATTTAATCGGTCATGTGACGTTTAACTTAATGCGAACGAAATGATGAATGTGATCTTGCTTACAGTCTTGGTTTTAGTTTGTTAATTGGTCCTTAGTAACACACAATACATTCTCATCCTTCTCAACGTATTGGATTTTCGAACAGGGAAAAGTTGTACAATCAACTGTTTCACAAACAAGTTTTGTATAGAAATCGCTGTACGTACGAGCGAGTTATAAACTTATTAATTAACATTTACGCCACACATTTACGGCTAAAACTGATTTGAACACAAATACTGGAATGAAATTACCCTCGTATTGTTCGAACCGCTCCATTACGAGCCACTTGAAACTTTTCCTTTGACGTCAATCCGCAATGGTTCAGAACAATGCACGCTCCTTCTAACTTGTTGCGACTTGTGGGACTTCGTTACAAAAATACCGTTCGGTTTGCTACGTCTTTTTTTCGGATTTCTGTGGAAATCGAAACCTCAGAAAGTTGGAGGAAGTTCTTCATGTTTTTTTTCTTTGTATTTGTATTAGCGAAACATTTAAACCATCAACACATCAAAGATCTAAAATTTCATACATTCACCAAAAGCGTGTATTACGTTCAAAAAGTATTGTTTGATAGCCAGCGGCAACGTTCGAGTTCAGGGGTTATTATGTCCCGATCAGTTCATAGCTCGGAATACCTCCCATCAGACAAAGATACGAAGTTCACATCAGCCAGACCTCGTTGTGCAAAATTTATATGAAACTTTGTTTTGCAGACGTGCGGGCTGGGTGAGACGAATTGTATTAGAACTTATTATCTTGACATACTTGCTCGCTTGTAAACTTAATTTATAAAAAGTTCACGTCCACCTTTGATTTATATTACTTGAGTGCTACTTCCATCTGGCGGTACAGTCAACTGGGAAGAAAAGGTATCCCCCTGTAATAGCGGTACATAATAGTTATTTCAAGCCCTTTAGTATTAGGTAGACACTTATCTCAAGATGTTATTATGACTAAATTAAATGACTATTGTCCTTTGATTTTATACCCAAGATTTTTATAAATACCTAAAAAATTAAATTAAAAATTTTAAAAACTCTCCACGCACTAATCGAGTAATCAAACAATAAATTAAAAAAAATATTCATTTTGCCAAAAATGCCTTACATCTCTTTGGAAAAGAGCTGATATTCTTCAAACTGCTAGACAGATTTTTACCAAACATGGCTAAGAACCACCGTAAAAAAACTGACTTTCGAATCGAAAAAACCGCATCGAAATCGTTCCATCGGCTAGAGCTATGATACCACAGACAGACACACACCCCGCGCCCCTGCTCCGCGCGGGCGAGGGCTCATTTAAGCGGTCGGTCTATAGTAGCTAAATCTAAAGACGCAAACCTATTCGATGCGAACTGTACTACTTGGTTGAAAATTCGGATTTGCACCTGCTAGCCGGCACTGGCGAGTGACGTGATAGCTGCTCAGATATTCCGAGACGCCACGAGTCGTCGATGTATTATGCATGGTTCCCTTTTTGTTCCGCGTTCTCACTCTGCTTGAGACTATTAATTCTATTATCGCCGAGATTTACTAAAACAATGATTTCACACACACTTCTGCACATTAACAAGTCTACTTGTAGCCTGTCTTTGTTTTCTTTTAAGCATCACTGACTCTACCATACACGACATTCCTACTTCCAGAGCTGATACTGAACACTAACATTAGAGCTGCATCAAGTATTATTTTTATTGTCTTTCTCGGCTGTATTGAATTTTTCTTTATATTTTTATTGCAGTCTCCAAACGATGTACCCAAATGTTTTCCCGCGCGAGCTCCGAAGAATCACGGGCTGAGGAAGCGGGGGTCTGCGCCGCGCCCGCACGTCGCCTCATACCCCGCATTCGCCCAGTGCAAGTGCTGGGCTTAAAGCAAGAATAATATTCTATTTATCCTACTAATACTATAAATGAAAAAGTTTGTGAGGATGTCACGATGTTAGTGAGTGAGTGCGTAGTGCGTTTGTTCCTTCTTCACGCTGAAACGACTGGACGGATTTGGATAACATTTGGAAGGGAGATAGCTTGGTACCCTAGATTAAAACAGAGGCTACTTTTTACCATGGACAATTAAATAGTTCCAGTGATAAACATGTCAATTGCTTATACTACGCGGAAGAAGTCGTGGGCATAAACTAGTTAATAAATACAACAAGTAAATTGTTTTTGAATAAATTAACTGAAAAAACTAAATGTCAGTGAAGATTAGAACACAGAAAAATCCGAAAAGTAAAGCTATGGCCGGGAATCGAACCCGGATCCGCGTCATTCCGTGACGCGTGCTATACCCCTACACCACCCATAGCAGCCATACCCATAACAGGTCGGCAGGTAAATTAACTGAACTGAACTGATTAATATTTAGACGATTTTCAACCTTTTCATTAGGTTATATTAATTTATTTTGTCTGAGCTGAGTGGCGAATTGCATCACAAAAACTATGTGTTTCTATCTTAAATTTGAACTGCATAGCATGTATAGACAAATTACTTTTACCTCAACTTATCAGACAAATCCGTGGGTTTCATTTTAAAATATTCTAAGTTACTTAACATAGTTTATTCACGTCACTTAATAACATTAAGATAACAAGTACATTTTCCAGAATAATGTCACATGAAATTTAAAAGGCCTCGACTAAAGCGATGGCAAAAACGCGACGTCCGTAGGAATCCATGTACGACATAGGTGCTTGAAAAACTCGAGTTTTGTGCAAATGAGCGGGGGCAGCTAGGGTTGGTAGGTGCTAGTACTTAATAGTGTAGGTATTAAAATAGTTATTTGTGTCACAAGGGAGCGAAATGATGTATTTACGGCGAAGGCGCTACATTGAATCCAGAATGTAGCGAAGGATTCTACAATATAATCCAGAGCGTAATGAGGGATTCAAATGTTAACGCCCAAAATGAAAATAATTTTGCTCCCGAGTGGCTCATACAACTTTTCACACCGAAAATTAAAAAAGTTGTAAAAAAGAATTCTAAATATAATTAAAGAGCTACCAGCATAGAAAATGGCGTGGTTTTACAATTTATCAACTTCAAAAAATTGCATTTGCAAGAAAACACTTAGAAAAGCCTTGAACAGAAAAGTTGCACTCGATAGGGAAAATAGCTTATACTTTTCTGAATGAGAGGTGTGAAAAATTATATGATTTACAAATTTACGGCAGTTTCCATGTAGAATGAAAGAAGGTAACTTACATAAAATTAAAAAGTAAAAAAGCGGTCTAACAGTGCGTCAAAACACTCTGCAGTCAGTAGTTCCATGACTGAACATAATAATATATTTACTTACACAAGAATGAGAGAAGTTTCCACTTTGAAGTCTGAGCAGGAACGCACAGTAATTTTGTGACTTGTGATTTGCCTTGCGTGAAGCTTTGTCATGTCTAGGAGTTAACTGCTAACAATTGCCTGAGTCCAGGCGCGCAGTGAAAATCGGACGGAGTACGGATTTCTAATAAGGTAAGTTACCTTGTTGAATACGTCCACATCTATCTCTACACCCGGTTTGTTTTTAATTTTAATTTCAAAATAGATAATGTTCAAAACTCGTTTTAAAATTCGCGTTTTAAATTTCAAACTCGCAACCCTTCACGCATATGGCAGGAGGAAGCGGCGTTCATAAATCTGCGACGGTGGCGCCGCGGCCGGAACAGGAAGCGCCCGCGTCGTTTGCCGCATTGTGCTATCGGCCGTCGGGCCGCGCGGACGCTTTGTGGACCGCTTTATGGCCCGCTCTAAAGATATGCCCTATCGTGCTATTGTCATACCTTTGCGGGTTTGTGGAGCTTGGAAATGTTTTTGTTGGTGCAGTTATTCCAGTAGCTTGGCGATAGAAATTCGGTAATTTTTGTTTTTTATACTTAGCGGCAAAAAATATGGCCCTCATAATTGCGCAATATAGGTAATTTTGTAGGCAGAATGGGAAAAATCTTGTGCCTCAAGTATATAATTTAGCACTTAGAGAACGATACAACATTAAGCTCATTTATAGAAAATCTTTCTTGGGCTTATCTTTGTTCCTAGTAACAAAATTCTACGCAGATATGAAACACTTAGCGTGGTCTGAAGTCAATTCGAGATCACATGTCAAGTCAGACGTGCAACATTTATAGGTCTACTACTAAATAGAATCAGCCACTTCGCCATTCTAAACTAGAGTTCATTATAATGTCGCAATGTGCAATATTCAACATCATGAACTAATCTGAAACGACACGATTTAAAATGTCCTATATTAAGCCACTCGTGTAATTGAGACCGGGCAGACCCTCGCGAACAATGCGTGTTTAATTTGTAATGTGATTTGCAATAAATTATTTTGATTTTGATTTTGATTTTGATTTTGAAACATAGAACAATATCCGTTGGATTTGCATTAGCAAAAAACTGCGCGGACCTCGAACAAATTTTGGGACAAATACTCATTCAATAGTTACTTCGTCTAAAAAAAAGTATAGCCCGAGTTACCACTCTTTTGATTAATCCCCCTATACCTCTACGGTACCAAATAGCTTTACTATTGCACCGTCTACTTCTTATTTCACTTCCACCAACGAAGGGCATAAACAAAAGCCGAGCGCACAACTTACCGCAAAAACTTCCACAAACATTATCTATTTGGATTCCTGGCGAACTATCGCGCAGTTCCGTCTCAATATTTATGAAGCCAACTTTGGGTTCAGCCGTCATCAATCACAAAGTTATAAATAAAACAATAAAAGGTAAAAACCGGCCAAGTGCGAGTTGGGCACGCACGCGTTGTGTTCCGCGCCACAGTATGATTTGTTTCATTGATTGTATGGGCCCTGTTAAACTTTGAACTTTACTTCACTTTGTATATTCGGATCAAACGCAAGTGAATATCGGCCCACGTCTAGTGGTCGGATTGCCTGAAATATTACATATAATGTATAACCTATGTGACATAACAGTAAGTTGAAAGTAAAATCCTGGGCTGGCCAGGCTTATTTCCGTAGGATACTTTCGTCAGTTGGTCATAAAACATAATATAGAATGGACAACAATACAAACACGACCAACATAAAGTACCTATACCCACGCTGTTAAAGAAAGCATATTACACAGTCGATGAGTACATGTGTGATGAGGACATGACATGGCCATCTTTGGAAAAATTACCATAAGAATCCAGTGTTTTTTGTGAGTGATCCTGTAGTGTGTATATACGTGTGTGTGTGGGTGTGTGTGTATGTGTGTATGCGTGTAGTGTCTCTAGATACGGCGGTCTCTGGCCCTGTTGCTACCGTCTGCTGTTTAGGTTAGCTGATCTTGATTAATTATGATTTTTATTATGATTCAAAATTGTATAGCTATTATTAATTATGAATATTAAGATAGGTATTATCAATATAAATATTGTACCTACTGTAATTGTTTATTTAAATATTTATTCTATTTTTCATAATTATTATTGTTTACAATGACGTAAATATTGCTATGTCATACTAGGTATTGCGTAGGTATATTGTTAAGCTTATGGATTTCCGGTTTCATTTTTTTTTTTTTTTTTTTTTTTTTTTCTCTTTTACTATTTAGTTGCAGGCTAACGACGTCGAAGTTCCCAAAACGTTCCCATAGTGTGCCTGTGGGGACGGAAGCGAGACATGCCCTCGGTACCGCTCTGCTTTCAGAGCAGGACATGAGTGCGTGGAAGCCAACATTGGGGGCGGCAGACGCAAGCTTGCCTTCGGAATCCAAAAGCTTATTGGTTACTTACTTGACATGAAATGTATATTTCATAATTTTGTTTTATATATTTTTTTTTTCCTGCGACATTGGAGACATCTCCAATTAATTTATTTGACGTTAGAGGCGTTTTACACCTCCACTTAACTTATTGTTATTATTTTCTTTTCTTTGTTTTTTATTTTTGACTAGTAGAGACTTTATACATCTCTACTATTTATAGATTAATATAATTTAAGGCTCGGGGACCTTATACATCCCTTTTATAAATGTATTTAATTTAAGTAGAACTTAAGTATTCTTACTGTATTTTATTTTGAAAAAATGACTTTCTGCCAAGTTTCTTGCGGCGCATTCTTCTTGGCAATGATGGTCTTTCCGAATGTGCTGGTAGTTTCAAAAAGACATGTAAAAGAGCCCCTGGCGGCCAATTTGCAAAAATAAATTTTCATTTTCATTTTCATTTTCATTTTCAATCATGCTGAACGTGGTCTAAACCACGTAAGGGATAAAGACATGATTTATGTACATATGTATGTATGTATGAAATGAGTTTATTGTCATCGTTTGTTTCTGTTTTAACGGCTAAAATGCTCGGCCTTTTAGTGTTCAATGGACGGACAGATATCGAAGACGAAGGAATAGGGTCCCGTCCACACTCTTTGGATGCGGAACCCTAAAAACTTACCGAGGGTCGGCCACTTCACTCCGCGCAATATTGGAAGGAAAACCCACTTATTGGAATAATATGTAGATTACAACGATATTAGAAGTATTGCGGTCGGACTTTATTACACGCTGGTCGTCAATAACTCTTTTACCGTTTGGTATTGAAACGGAGTGAAGTGAAAGCGTAATGCTAGTATTTCAATTATTTTTAAAAGTTTTTATTTCATATTTTGATAGGTTTATCATAGTACTATGTGTAAGGAGTTTGTTGCGAGTTTTTTGACCGTGCTAGTTTTTGCCTGAGCGCATTGTATATTTTTGTGTCACAACAACCGTCACGAACACATTCATGTTGAAGTGTCAAATACTATGTGGTTGACTTGTAGCCATTACGTTCTCGTAGTGGCGCTGTAAATTTTCCATTTCTGAGACAGAAGCGGGCGGTAAGAGAAAATCCTTTGCACGTCAGTAGGTACCAAATAAGGTACAAAAAATGAGACGTTTATGCGAACACGTTCGAGACGATTTATTACATCAAAGACACACTACAAAGGAAAGAGGTCAAAGGCCCGATTTTTGAAAGCACATCACTCGAAAGTGGTATAAATCAGCTTATATCTCCAAAACTACAGCTCTAATTAAAGTTTTTCACGAAAGACTTTCACGAGATTAATGAGAGCTGTGATTGTCTTCTATGCTACTCGCATTTCAAATTCAGCACAATTTTTCACCACTTTCTAGTGGTAATTTCACACATGTGCTTTCAAAAATCGGGCCCCAGAGCTTAGCCTACAGGATACCTACGATTATAATAATAAATACCACGCCTTTTTTAAGGGGTTATTGGTAACGTCAATTATCAAAATATACTTGGTTATGATTTGTTGCGACAAAAATTTACATTAACTATCCTGACGTAAATTTTGAATGTCGATTTTAGCAATTTAATTTTCAATTGCTATTTATTAAAACAACAAAATCAGTTCAGTCTTTGGCTTCTCCCCACGTCTCAGTAAAAACAGTTTTTGCAAGCCCACAATATAAGTAATTTACAGTTCACGTAATGCGACACTTGACAACGACCCCTGAATTAAATATCAGAGTAACTTAAGCGAAAAAAAATCAAATTTCCCCTAACCTATTGTAAGCGATAGTTCTCCAAATGGACTCAGAATAAGTTATTTATGATAAATCGTATAAATCATTTTCGTTAACGCGCCCCGTTTCTACTGTTCGCGATAAAAGTGAACGAATAAACTTTTGCGTGATTCCTGCTCGAGATATGTATAGAGAATTCCGAACTCCGAGTTGGGAAGGAATTTATGGCTGCGACGGCATAAAGAGACATCTAACAATGGCATTGTGAGGTACTAAAATACTTTATTCGAAATGACATTATGGCTACGACAGACGTTAAAAAAACTTTTCGGCGATGCAAAGTTTTACGCATTTGGTAGTTGTCCATTATTAAGTTCTACAAGAATTGAAAATTGCATTTAACTTTGTTTTTGCTCAAATGTAGAGAACACGATACATGTACAGATAATCTTGTCACACTTAATAACAAAACATTATTATCGCATTTCTTTCATGTTGATCGAATAATCAACAAAGTCAACTCAATTAGAAACCACATGAGCCATATTTTAGAGCGCTCATCACTTAAAAGTGATTAAAAAATGTGGTAAATATGCAATACCTACGAATAGTACAAATTAATTTTGTCAACTGATCAAATTTTCATTTTATATTTTTATCCATAGATTTGGAGCAATAGGTACATACAGTTTTACCACTACTTTCCCTGTGTCAGTTTTTTTTTCCAAAAAAAAATTAATAATCTAAATTTAAAACCGCCGCTCCTCACTACGCTCCCTTTTCCAAATGAAACTGTTTTTAGCCTCATCGCGGTCTATATGCCACTTGTAATGCGTTTAATATTTCATGATACCGCCGCGGGCGTCGATATCTGAGCCATAAATAACGCGACTGAGGGGCGAATCAAACCTATCAATATGATATTAGGTTTGTTCTCTTATTTGGATGCCTACGCTTATTGCATCTTTTAAACTTGACACTGTTTGCAAACAGATGAAAAGCGCATCAATTTTGAAAACTTTTTTGGTTGAAATTTTGTAGTGATTTGAATTTAATATTTTATTATTTTTTGTTAAGAGATTATTCTAGTTTAATGCTGGCCAGTAGGACGCCATTCATCTTCAAAGAAAACTGTTGGAAAAACTTGGAATTTCAAAATTCAAAACAAATATCGCCAATAAAACACACTAGCCGTCAACTACCGTTATCGCAAACAGAAGTAAACACCAATTGTACAATTTGGCCGCGCTCGACATTTGAATTCAGAAGCGCTAAACGTTGAATTTATCGCGTGTTTCCGATTTAAATCGTCGAATTAACGTTGCGCTGCCTATTTACCGTTTATTCGTGGTGCCGAAGCCGACGGGAATTTTACCGGTTTAGTTTCATTTTATGACTCCCAACAAGCGTTTCAGATTTTTATATCAGCGAAATGGTAAAGTTGGATAAAAATTGATATGCACATACGTAAACCAACTACACCATGTAGCGAACGGTAATCATTTAACGATATCATTAGTTACTTAGTTACCCGTGATTATTTCACAAATTATGATCATCGTTTCCGATACCTGTAGTTCTTTATTGTTTAATTGGACAAAAACCAAGAAAAATACAAGAAAAACGGGGTTCGCGTACATAACCACTTACCATCAGATGACCCACTTGCTCGTTTGCCTTCCTATTCATATAAAAAAAATAAAATAAAAAAAATAACCGATATAATTAAAAAGCTAATATCTCACCGATAGGCCCAATAAAATTACCATTAAGCACAATATGGAAATGCATAACTTATATCCAGTTATTTTTGTAAATTAACGGTTTCATTTACCCTATTCCCCGTATGGATCAGCTGGGCTGACAAACGCTCATCTCGATTTACGAGCACAAATCAAACATTTAGCCGCGCTGTAAATCAGACTCTCCGCGATTTATGCGTCGCTCGCGGCACGCTAAGCACGTCCTACCTGCAGATGTCCAATTATTGAGGTTCTATTCTTTTTTGTTTACAATAATCCACGTTATATAAAGTTAACGGAGATTTTTCGCTACCCTTACTTTCGATGTGTTATATAATATTTTAGGACCGCGCTACCATGGGTTTCTAAATGAGCGATTATGGACGACAATGAGTAACTCTGTGTTTCTCACTATCAGCAGCAGCTATCAAAGAATATACATGATAGATGAACACGAGTGGCAAAAAAAAATAGAGCACAGCCTACTTTTTCTCGAAGCGTTTAATTGTATTTTCAAACCCTTAAAACATATCGGCCTGGATAATACTAGAGGGCCAACATTGCCAATCGCACGCAAACACGCTATTCATTATAAAGCAAATGCGGTCCAGCAACATCAATTACCGATTTGACCACAAACTTAAACGCTAAATATTCACAACAGGCCCAAAATGGCAACAGTATTCTATACAAAAGCGTGCACTTAATGGCTTTTTAAATATCGCAGAGAACGGCGCGGCTTCCACACGTCGGTGAACAATAGCGGAAAGGGGGAAAATATAATTTATTTTCGAGTTAAATCTTTTGTGGAAATAATATGACATTTCTATTTGAAGTTGTCGGGTGATTTATCGGCTGCCTTGTTGCGGCATGGCCGTGCAGTGCGAGCCAATGCGGTGGCACTTGCAATGCGCAATCGTAAAGAAGTTGTATTGAAGAGAAACATCTTAACGCCATGTCAGTTCAGCGCCATCTCTTACCAGAAGCTTCCTACAGTCACGGCAATTGGCGCTTTGTAGACATCTGCCTTGAACAGTGATCGCGTACTCATCCCCCGAACCATTGTCGAAGGGACTTTGGCGTTTTTTAGTAAGTCCACGTGTATAAACAATGAATGGTTGTATGAGAGTGGCCACAACGGCTTTGCATACTTGAGTTTCCTTATTATATTTGATAGTCATAAATTAGCAATTGTATAATAGATACAATAGAAATGAATAATAGTAAATATCGCGATTGTAATCGATACTGAGTAAGAAAAACCCAAAATATTTGAAATCGCTCAGTTACGAATAATGCTTATTACTGTACAACGATGACATGAACTAATCAGCGACGACGAATTTAAATACAGTACCTACAGCTTTTAATTTATTAATATATGTATTATGAATATTAAACAAATATAGCCACAGAAAACATTACACTGGTAACATTTCAAACCATGCGAACACATGCAGAAAAATTTAAAAGTTACAATTTGTTCAAAAAATTCTATTACCCGCTTGATATGAGGGTCCCATGTTTAATACAAAGGCAAGAGCTCCATCGAGTGCTAGCTGCAGCGTTAATTCAAAAAGTTGTTTTCATTATGAGACGTTTTCGCGGTACACTGCTCGCTGCGAGCGGAAAAAGTCCCATAAAGCAAAGAGGAAAGGAATTTAAAGTAGAGTAAAGCAAATAAAAAGGCTACAGTGGATAAAGCTGGTACAACAAATGCTACATTCCAGCAGCGGGCCTGGCGACTTTTGCGAGCGTTTGTCTACTCCGCCGTACGTAGAAAGCGTTTAAAAGTTAGTTTTTGTAATATGGTACTTACAGTTCTATTAAAATTATGGGGTGTGGGTAATGATTGTATGATCATGATTCTACTTACATTTATTTTAACTACGCATTAGATAGGATGAACAACTCAAATATTTTTTATAATGAACATGCAAATTTTGGGAGTTTTATCATCAGCATCACTTCGATCGAGCGAATCGATTATTTATGGGCATAGTTCAGCAATTAATCAAGAGATGGCGCTACAAATAAAAATCATGTTTTCCCAGACCTCAAAACATATTATTTACCCACAGATATTGCTCAATTAACAGTAGAATTAAGTAGGTACGACAAATATATGTTCGAATGGATGTCGACTACTCCCCTTTGTAGAAAAATACACTTTTTTTATTTAGGCTATGGTACTGAATGCTGTAAGCATTTCTAAAATGAAAAAAATCGGTGTTAAATACGGCTATTATTTTTGCACATCGAGTGCAGTCGCCTCTGTTTGCAAGTTTCTACAAATACGTCGGCTTTGTCCAGTTGTCATGATGCTAATATATTGCGTTATTGTCCTAGGGTTCTAAATCACATTTTCATACTAAATTGCTGGATAAAACGTTCAAAAGAAGAGCTTTGTCATTGCACTTTTTTCAGCGAAATGAATAATCTTTCTTATTTATTTCGTTTAACGGCAGAGGCTTTCTGGAAATGTTTTTGTTAGTTCGCACATTTAGTTTGAAACTCAAATGTTTTAGACAATTTAATAGTTGTAGGCATTAAGAAAAAGGACGTGATTTACGTATGTGTTACTTACTTAATTTACGCCAATAACAGTTTGATTTGTTTAACAAACATTCCAATGAATTTAAAACGCAAACAAACACATTCATAATAAAATATCAATTTAAATAAAACACGCGCGGCACTTGCCGTCGAATAGAATACGTATAAAAAACTCCGTAATATTACAGACATGAAAATGTGAAAATATTTTTTCTCAAAGCGACCCTAAAACTGCAGGTGGACAGTGGGCAAACCGTCACGCAGCCGTGCCGAAAATTAAAGGATTCCACCAGTCCAAAACAAATACGGGATATTTTTATATTTTATTTGGTTAAATAAAAAAATGTCGGGGAAATGGCGGGCTCTGCTCGCAGGTGGGTATTTAAATAATCCGACAGGGATTAAAAGGAGAAATATCAGCTTCTGACCGTCGCGGCGGGCGCACGCGATTACCCACATTACGTTGTTTTGAATTCGTTTGCTCTGCTTTTATAATTTAAATGAGATTTAGGAAAATGTGGGAGTAATTACGTTATTTCGTACATTTTAGGTAATTCCAGAACAGAGGACACATTCGAACGGTTAAAGGCTAAATAGCGTAGCGATAATAGCGATAATAACGTAGATAACGAGCCTACATTTCTCTCAAAAGACTGACAACGCACCCATAATTCCTCTTGGATAACCCTGTACCCTTATGCAGTGGCGTGGCGTCCATAGAACTCGATTCCCACCGGCTTGCCTATTTTAAGGCAGTTGGGCACTTTTATTGTGCAGAATTAGAGGAAAAGGCTAGTTAAATGCCCTTCGGTTTGCCTTCTGACATACCTACTTGACGCCACGCCACTGTAAGGGTGTTCATGTCACCCACCTGCTCTTTTACCCCCATGATATAAAAAGTCAATCAACTTATGAGTGCACTTGTTTCTAAAAAATCTGATCAGGGTTGCAAACATACACTGTGTCTCAGTATTGATCTGGAATACTAAAGGTAGCCAGATTAGAGTGACTGGACATCTCTGTAAATGTATTTTACGATATTTAAGTTAGATGGACAAATGTTTTCATATATTAATCGACGTTCAAAGTGTACAGACCGAACGCAAATCAAATAACTTAACGTTTACGAAAAGCTTTGCTTTTTATGTATTGAACCATATTTCTCCATATCACGCCGTTCATAACTAATCATTAACAGACCGTGAAGACGTAAATCGTGCTCTCTAATCTCTAATTTATTCAAGCACTCGCTACCTTAGACCTTTGCAAACCAATGCATAAATTGTCAGTGGCATTGCGGTTACGTCAGGCACCGCCTCGACGTCAACTTGATTAATCACCGCTTCCCCCAAGTTATTAACATGGTAATGGTCCACAGATCGCTTTCTTAGCGATACTTAATGATACGGGATTTGCGGCGGATAAGAATTGTAGGACCGGCAAACGTGGCCAATGCCTAAGAATAGAGTTTGGTAGAAGCGGAACTCTTATGTATGGGAGGCACTGTTACTTGAGGCACCCAGCGATTTTTAATAAATTATTTTTTAAAGTTCAGCATGTATGTAAACTTGTATTTGCGTGAGATGTTCGGCCTTAATTTTGATAAATCCATGTGTTATTATAGTCTGGGTAACATAATCGTAGGCTACGTATTTGTGGGTGCAATTGTTATGTCGGACTTTATGTCCAATCCACGCATTTTTTGGTTGCGGATGGTCGTGCATGTCATAACCCATTCATAAGTCTTTAAAAATATTTCAAAGGTTTCTTCGTAAAATTTTATCTAATCCGATTATTTAAATAGTCAAGAGCTCGGAAATATGTCAGAATCGTATTGCACTAGTAACTTTTCTGAGCGTTTTTTTCCCTAGTCTAATTTTAGTTTTTGAACTGATCTGTGTCAACCTTAATTAGTTATCTGTGCGTAACATCAGTGTCGCTTCTGGTTGTATTGTTCTTTTGCCAAATCTACGAGTTTTCTGTTATAAGTACGTACCAAGCTAACATATAAAAGTACAGTCAAGAAGCGGGCGTGTAAGACAGACATCTCAGAGTGAGATACAGCATCGGTTTTTCCCTTTCATTTAAAGTATAGATGTCATCAAAGGTTTGGACTTGCTATGTAAGCATTTGCATCCCTTTCTAATGTAGCAGGTATGAACG
The DNA here is from genome assembly GCA_949127965.1 of Pandemis corylana. Lineage (NCBI taxonomy): Eukaryota > Metazoa > Arthropoda > Insecta > Lepidoptera > Tortricidae > Pandemis > Pandemis corylana. The sequence goes on along the minus strand of OX421855.1, from coordinate 6,177,097 downwards.
AGAGGCGTTTGGAGAAACGTTAAGTTGCGGCTTACAGTTATCTCGCCGCTACAGGTAAAGCCTGCGTAATCTGTTTCAAGAATTAGTCTATGTTACGCGGCACATTTTGCGTAATGATTGCGCATTTTACGAGATAAATGAATACGTTGCACTATTTATTGTTTTAAATTAATGTTAATTTGACTTAATGTAGCAAATTTTATAGAATGTGCTAGAGTTTTGTTACATTGCCATTAAATGACGGATCTTACTCAAAATATCTAAACATACGCGATTAACAATAAGGTATCTAGGTATATCAGTGCGATCAATTATTTTAATGAAATAAACACAACAAATTAAAATAAATTACCGAAACTAATCCTAAAAACCTAACCTACGATCTTGTTCAGATATCTCTAAACACTTTTTAGATTTTTCTTACAGCCCCTAATCAGTGTAAAAAATAACTAGACAACAAAATTTTGGATCAAATATTTTCAAACAATTATCAACACTATTTCTCTCTCAGCTCTTATTCACCATTGTTTACCGTTTATTTCACACCACATATATTTATTCTAACCATCGCCCTTTTCATATAAAAATGTTAAAATAAAACATTGCTCCAAACATAGACAACACAATTATACAATTCATTACGTACTGTGTCTACAAAGCCCCCGCGCTCTAATAGGTGCTCGACAAACCAAAATATTTGATCACCTATCCCGGCGGACTGTTGTTTCTATGAATAAAATAATAATTATAAGTGATCCCGTCCCTACTGCGCGTGCTTAATTCCGTTTGAAACAATATTCATCTGGCAATTTACTTGGCGACATACAGATGGAACGAATGGAAAACAAAATACGGGGGCTGTCTTGCGGGCAGACGTAAGAGAATAAAACTTCGTTCCTTTTTCTCTTTCTAACTTAAGCGACTCATTTATTATCATAAGTCTCTTCACAAGTGAAATAATATAAGACTTCGAACAACATTTAGTCGTAGTGGGAAAGGAGTTACTAAATCACTGTGAACATTGCCTTACTAAAAATACTATGAGAAGATTATAAGTTCCTTTGACATTTATCGCAATAATTTGTAGGTATATATTATTATGTAGCTCACGCTTTCTTTTGCGTGTTTTGCTTATTTATAACTTAACACACAATTTTTTTTGTGCTTAACGAGTGTCTATAATATAGAACTAGTATGAGCCTAAACGCATTCACTACCTCCGACGCATAAATGCGTTTTCTTGACTTTCACCCAGTGCCGCTGTCATAATTTTACAGACTGTTGCAACTAAATAAGTCTCGGGTTTGAATGGGTTAACATATCAAAATGGATTAAAAATCTTTGGCTATACTGACGAGCAAAAATACCGGGTCGCTTTTCATACAACTTTGTATAGAAAGTGACCCGTTATTTTGGCACGGTAGTGTTTAACTTAGACTTGGCAAGCACAACGACCGTGTGCTCCTTTATCTAGGAATACGTAAAGTTTGCTCTGTTCGTCAATTCGCCGCTATTTGATGTGGGATCGCACGGCAAGCGACGCAACGATAAGTGTGGAGTGTCGGATTAGCGGGGTCGCCACTTTGTTTCTATCACCCCCAACTGATGGCGAATTCCGTGATTAAAATAGAGATTGGGTTTTATTACACTTTGCATTTATATTAAATTTTAGTCGTTTACTTGAACCGTTTAAAGTTTTAAACTATATTTACACGTATATAATTACTATCAAATGAATCAAGAATTTTACTTCTTCAGCAGTTCAATGGTGTATGTGAAGTTCCCACTGGGCCTGCGTGGGAAGCCCTCTCATTCTGAGAGGAGGCTTGTCCTCGCAGCGAGACGTAGGCTGGAGATGATGATGATGATGATGATGATTTTTTATATTTTATTTTTACTTCAATTTTATCTTTATTTGAAATGTATCTGTGTATGGTTGTCTCTCAAGACCGGGGGGGGGGGGGGGGGGGGTTACTCTGAAAATCGAAATTCGCAGTTTGTCTCATACCGTCCCTTTCACTCTAATAATAAACACTGTTAGTGTGAGCGGAACGCTACAACACGGAGCTCGAATTTGCAACTGCAGAGTATAAGGAATAGCACGCGCGATAACAGAAAGCATTTGGATAGTCTTTGTGACAGTCAATGTCGTGATCTACAATCCCACTAGTGTTGCAAACGCCAACTGAAAAGATGCGACATCGAGCCTTCTCAGTGGGAGGGTTTGGCAGCACAGCGTCCTGAATGGCGTAGGTTGGTGCAGGACAAAGATCGCGTCCTGGCGATGTAACGGGTTATACCGTTGAACCGTTGCGTCGCCAGAAAAGCGGCGAGGAAGGAACACCCCGGGGGTTTTAGTGGGTACGAACCCCACATAACAAAAAAGGACAAAGATCGCGAATTCGAGGAGCAGCGTTTAGTTGACCTACTTGGGCTATATAAGTTAGTAAGTAAGTAAATGCTTTTACAAATATAAATTCACAGAGACAAATCACAAAAAAAGACATTAAATATACGCACAAAGGCGAATTTATCCCTATAAGGGATCTCTACCAGTTAACCTTTGAGTTAACGAGAGAAGCATTAATGCTTGCTTGCATTAATGCTCGCTTAAGCGAGGGACCGACAAAGAGTGAGTTTAAAATATCCATATAGTGAAAGCCACAATAGACCGTACATCTCAAAATACAACAGACGATTCATAAATAAACTACTAAATACCATTACACACACGCATACATACACACTACATACAATATGAGTACACACATACAATATTTAAGGAGGTAGTGTGAGCCATATCTTCCTTAAGCCCTCCTTGAACGACGCCACGGAGGCAGATTGCCCGATGGAGGTCGGTAACCGATTCCACAGCCTACCAGAGTGAACTGTGAAGGATTTGGAGTAAGTTTTGGAAGATGAAAAAGGACAGGCCAAAAGGAGTATTAGACCGTAGCCGATCCTGGCTACCGGCAGCCAAGTAGCCAACGAATGCCATTCGGGATTCAGGTACCAATACCATAGCGGTAACCATCGCCCAATTCAAGGATGAAACGCATAAGAGTGTGTGAGAGAGCATGACAAGCCCGATTTGTATTCTAAGAGCTCGGACTGTACGTTACTATGTTGCGGTACCGAATATTTTATCCAAAAACAATTAAATTGTCCTAAATATCGACCGTTAAATCAGCCCGTTTTTCCAGCTAGATACGGCACCATAAAACCGCGCTCGCCGCAGCTGTAAAATTGTTTTTACTTGAAGAGATCCTTTTATTGGCCAATAACCGTTAAGGGAAGTTTGACGAACGATCGTCGATATCCTCGAACATCTGCCGTTACGTTTATCTCGAATGTTCCAAGTGCTGGCTTATCGAAGGTAACAATGTAATGAGGGGATAAATGCTCAGAAGCGGAGTTGGTTTAAACTTGAGCTGTGTTCAGTCTCTAGATGGACAAAAGACGAGTTTTACTTAGTGGTGCTCTCAAGGTTACACCATACTACGAGTATAGTACGATTAGGCTCCTAATGCTTGCTGCTTGATTAATCCACACTTGATATTTTAAGTGATACACAACTTTTTTCACAAATCTAATTCTAACTGATTGCGTTTATTCTAAATACATACATACATACATACACAAATCACGTCTTTATCCCTTACGGGGTAACAAGACCTACAGGCCACGTTTAGCAAGACACCGAGGGCGTAGAGGTGGAAAGTGGAATCAAAATAGTGATGGGTTGCTAGCCGCATCGCCTATAACATGGTTCCTATAATTTTCGCCCATTCCCTCAATGGGTTTTTACCATTTGCGCGGGAAGAGAAGCGACTGGTACATTCTATGTTTTTTCTTTGCTCCCAGACCAGCATGGAAGTAATTTTACTCTAAAACTATTTTTAAATACTGCGTCCACAGCCAACCAGTTCATTAAAACTGCGGCTCGTTCCCAAAATTTACTCCGAACCGTTCCGTACCAAAAAACCACGGTTATTCAATTCACTCGCAACGTCTATCTCATTTGGCGATAAGCGCCATCAAAGGCCGGCTCTTTTTTCTCGTCAACTCCCCTCGCAAATGATCGGGCCGCTTATTATTTGGCGTGTGCACAAACATTTAGCGCCCTTATCGAAGCCATTAAAGATACCGCTTCATTACCAAGGAAGGTTGCGGAATAGACCGCCATTGTGTACGGTGTTTCGTTTACGATTTTTTTTGCGCACTTAGTTTCCTTGTTTGCTGGTGTTTTAGCGGTTTCAATTAATAAATGCGGCGTGATGGCTTCTATTGATTTGGGTCCGGTGGGTAATTTTTCCATAAGGACCTTGGTGATTGAGCAAATCGTGCTTCATTATGTTTGTTACGTTTATATCATTGCCTATTGATTCAGAAATGGCTTTTATGTGATGCGTGTAGGTGGCATAAATTAAGTTACACATTTACCAAAATATGCAGTTTTTTAAATTTGACACGTAATAATCCAGTAAATAGTTTGTTTTTTGCGTCGCACAAGTCTAGCGCAAATATTTCAATATTTTCAAAGTGAAACACGCAAGTATACTTTTTTTCCAATGATTTGGCGTGTGTGCATCGTTTTATTTCATTATTTCTATTAAGTGAGTTTTACGTCGTTTTTTACGTCCTCGTTTAGATAAAACGTTGCTCATTTCCTAAACGACTCGTGAGCGCGGAGAGAGCTTTTACGTTGCTAATGTGAATGATACTAAAGTTAAAAAAAAAACTAAAACAAGTAATGTGAATCATTTTTAGAGAACAATTAGGACAATAGATTGCAGATAGGTATAATCATTTGTGACAAACAACAACAAAAATAATAAAGAAAATTACTATTATTTAATTACAAATTACATCAAATTGGTTTGGGAGCAAAGAAAAAACATAGAATGTACCAGTTGTTTCTCTTCCCGCGCAGATGGTAAAATCCCATCGTGGGAATAGGCAAAAATCAAAGGAATCATGTTATAGGCGATGCGGCTAGCAACCCATCACTATTTTGATTCCATTTTCCACCTATACGCTCACAATCTTGCTAAACGTGACCTGTAGCTCTTGTTACATTAGGCTCTGTCTACCCGTAAGGGATAAAGACGTGATTTGTGTTTGTGTCATCACAAATTTATTCCATGAGTACCTATCGAATAAGAACTAAAGTCTTAGAATATGTAACTTTAAGTGTGTAATGGGCCGTCACATAGCTCGTAGAACAAGGAGAAGGTTCTCGAGTAGCGACTACAACTTGGAAGATACAGTGCTGAAAGGCTTCCCACAAGTTGGACTGTTATATCGCAAAAGTTGCGAGAAACTGGTAAATGTAGGTGGCAAGTTGTCGTTTATTATGCATACACATACACATATATCACGTCTATATCCCCTACGGGGTAGACAGAACCCATGGTAACAGGACCTAAATACCACGGTTAGCATAATTGTGGGCATATAGGTGGAAAGGGGAATCATAATAGTGATGGGTTGCTAGCCGCATCGCTTATAACATGATTCCGGAGATTTTCGCCCAATCCCCTCGATGGGCTTTTACCACCTGCGCGGGCAGACAAGCAACTTTTTTTTATTTTTTTTATTTATTTTATTGAAAACAAATTAATAATACACAGTTTAAAGGTTTATGACAGCGGGCAAAAACTCAGCAGAGTTTATCTGCCGCTGCTAGTTACTCACGTTAAATCCTTAAACTAAACAGATGAGTTATTGTTGTGCTGCGTTACAGCTACACACACGGGTACATTCCATGTTATTTTGCTCCCAGACCAGCGTGGAAGTAGGTATATTATGGCATTCTAAAAAGCTGTCTACAGTGGATGCTTTCCAGTAGACCATGAAACCAAAGCCTTATGTTGGAAACACATAACATAATTTTAAGTAAACCACGTCCCATTTCACTCCATCAAACGAGAATCCAGTAAATGGATTACTCGTATTCATTAATGAGAATTCCAAAACAGTCAATGATGACTCGGCAACATAGTCATAATTTGCATACGCAGCCTACAATAAAGATAGGCATAATGTGTGATGTCAGGCGCGGGTCGAGGGAAATGAAGTGGAATCTTTCAGATAACCCACACAGGCACACAATCGTGTATCCGTACAAAAGCTACCCACACATGCCCGTAATGACTTGTAGGGTTGAGTTCACACAATGTAATGTTGGCATTAAAGAGTTAACCTATAGAGTTGTAATACGGTCTATCCAAGACTCCGACACATTTGTGATTTTACACTCATGCCACACTTGTGCTTGTTTTTTAGCGGTACAATACAATACAAAATATAAAATAAGAGCGTTTTGTGAATATGCCATGTAATAATTAAACATTGCTTAACTATAGATATAGATAAAAAAAGCCGTGGTAGCCTAGTGGTTTGACCTGTGGCCTCTCAAGCAGAGCGTCGTGGGTTCAAATCCCGGGCGCGCCTCTGAGTTTTTCGGAATTTATGTGCGAAAATTACATTTGAATATTTGCCATGAGCTTTTCGGTGAAGGAAAACATCGTGAGGAAACCTTGCACACATCTGCGAAGAAATTCAATGGTGTGTGTTAAGTTCCTAATCCGCACTGGGCGCGCGTGGGAACTATAGCCCAAACCCTCCAATACACGGAGGAGGCCATGAGGCACGCCGAATTATGCGACAATTTAATAATAAAACAACTAACAACAACAACAAAAAAATGAAATTGTAGCGAATTCGGAATAAAAAGGCTATATTATTATTATTATTATTAACTATAGATAACGATCATAGCATCTGCTTGTCTAACTCTATTAGGTATCTATCCTGCTAGACATTGGCCAGGTTGGCTTGCTTTGGGATCAGAGGGTAGAAATCGCCGCAGTAACTTAACTTTGTTTTTAATACGCAACGCACTCTGTTGGTCAATTCATCCATGAATGTAGGTGACATCGATAATTTGCTGTAATGGGGAGCAAGTGCCAAATTGAATGTGTTTAAGCACAACTTGAGGGTAAATTTAATGTGACGTGACCTAAATATTAGTATAACCGTTTGAAGGCGTTGTTAAGTATGCTTGCGTGTAGTGGTTACTATTGTTTTGTTGTCAGTGGTCTGTTGGAGCTACGGTATCTTGTCTACGAGAACAATGCTACGACGTAGCGTTCGTAGAGCCTCTACGTGTTCCGTCGAAGCCAAAGTATGACTGTATGTATGTAAGTATGTATTTTTCCGCCTTTTCAAAACGCCATAAAGAAAAATGTCTCGTTTGTAGTAGACTATTCATTCGATGTGATGTATTTTTTTAATGTGAGAGTCTATTTTAGTAAAATTTTAAAAGTTAATCACTAAAGGCTGTGTCTCCCTCTTTTTAAAACTATTTAAGTGTCTTCAAAATGGAGGCAATACTCAATTCGGCAGTATTTTTGCATTTTTATGTAAGTAAGTTAGTAAAGTATGTCTGAAGTATGCTAGATGCCCAGTTTAAAATTTGCAAACCATTTTTCCACCTCTTTCAGTAATCTGATTGACTTGAAATTTGGTTTACACATGTAAAATGCAATGTAATACGTTAATAAAAATTACACTCAGAAAAAAAACTAAGAAAATGATTTAGTTTGATTGATTTTAACAAACATATTTTTAGGCCATTCAGGTAAGTAACAGAGGGTGTTTTTGTCATAGCACAGAACACCAGCAAACAATGTTAGTTCGATGCTAATAACTATTTCTAACGCTAAACAGTACTAATGCCTGATTAGTTTATTTACATGGCGTGGTATCCTGTAAAGCATACTTGTGCACGCATTACTGGGTTTCAAAGGGGATCCTTTGAAACCCAGGCTGCAGCTAACAGCGGGCAATTACACATACAAACAGAAAAATATAACATAATATACAATATAACATGATATAATTTATGACAAGATAGCTTGGTGATTCGATAAGTGTGCCCTTCGCTTAAATAAATAATTATTCGGTCTATCGTATTGTTTGGTCAAATTTTCGTTTGGTCTAAAATGTCTTCAGTTGAAACTGAAAAAAATTTAAGCTATGTAGAATAGGTTGCGATTATTATTTGATTTTCTTGAAAAGTCGATGTGTTCTGTATAAATTCAGATAAGACCAAACATTACTGTAGACAAAACAAAGTACCTATTCGATTATCTGATATACCTAGATCGGTTACTCCAGTCCGCTTCAAAATTTCCAAACTATTTTCATCCTAAGTAAGTAAGCAGCTAAGTAGCAGTGCTTGCACTGCTGTGTTCCGGTGTGGAGAGTAAGACAGCCGGGGAAATTACGGGCACAAGAGGCATTTCATCTAAGTCCTCTAGGTTGGCAACGCATCTGCAATCCCTCCGGGGTTGCGGGTGTCTATGGGCAGTGGTGATCACTTATCATCAGGTGACCCACTTGCTCGTTTGCCTTCCTTTTCATATAAAAAAAAAAAAAAAAAAAAAAAAATCCACTCCTCGTATTGACTTGAAAGGTACAGAAAGTACACATGTAAAAAGTATAGTCACCAGTCGGCAATAACATTTGTTTTAAAAATGTTTTTTTTAACAAATATCTTAGAATCTGCACAAACATCCTAATAGAAATCTTTTATATGCTATTATTCACTGTCTAGACGAGCTCTGATAAAATTATGATTCATTAAGACCCTCCATCATTAGTCCTTTATTCTTTGTACTCCGGCGAGATATCTCTGACAGCTATTGATGTTTGCTATCAATCTTCCGCTATCAGAGGTTTCTGAAGCGAAAAATGTAGGAAATACTTATATTTTTGCTACAAATATTGTTGATTTGTCTGGATTGGTTTTGATCGAGGCACACTGATAGAAACGTAGGTGAAAATAGGATATACACACGTACGGCCAGTTTGGTTGATATGTAGTAATTGTTATTTAAAGAAAGGATTTAATACAGTTCCCACACTGCAACTAACTACTTTTTTGGGTATTCCATCGGCCCACAAAACGACTTTGATTTTTATTATTCGCTGTTGTAGCGACTAATTTATATTTTGTGAAAATGTAAAATAGGTACCTATTATGTTTCAAAAGACGATAAAACGAGAGATAGTTGTCATGCGATGAAAAAGAAATGAAAATAACTTTTCGTAAACATAAAGGGGAACGTTTCGAATAAATATATTTTCTTAGAAAAACACTTTTATTAAATCTCTTTTCTCGTCGAATATAATATTTACGTACCGTACGAAAACAAAAAGCAGTTAAAACAAAGCAAATAAAATTTATCTCAAGCAAAACACCCCATAAAATGGAATTGTCTCGAGAACTTTTATAAACGCGATAACGACTGAAGTTGTTCGGAGCTTTGTTACTCCGCTTACATAAACATGACCACTTTTGAAAGACCTTCGCACCTTCCTCTGTTCCCATAAACCCTGGGCCATTGAGACGCAACTAGAGGTTACTTCCGGGGTCATCTTACTTTGGTCTTCGCCGCGGTACCTAGATACGCAGTGAGGTAAAAAAGACCTCTCCAAGGAGTGTCCGTCTAAGGCTCCGCCCACATCGCGGCACGCCCACCTCGAAGGACCAGATACTTCTTCAGTTTTCGTATAAGCTTAAATGAGGTTGTGTGCGTGGTTATGTAACTCGCGCTTGTGTGCTTTGTCTGGCCGTTATCTTAAATGTCTAGAATTAGTCGCGCATATCTTATATAGAGATGTTCCTAAGGGGTGTTATATTTAGATAAAGTGTTTGAAAATTCAGAGGGTTGATAATTTTAGCGTTCATTTTCAAAGCGTGAGTTTTGTAATTCACTGTTCATAGTTAAACAGTGGACTTCTAAACACACACATACAAACCCCTTTATCCCTTACGGGGTAGACAGAGCCTAAGGTAACAAGACCTGAAGACCACGTTTAGCATGATCGTGGGCGTATGGATGGCAAGGGGAATCAAAACAGTGATGGGTTGCTAGCCACATCGCCTATATAACAGGATCCCTAAGATTTTCGCCCAATCCTTCGATGGGCTTCTACCATCTGCGCGGGAAGAGAAGCAAATGGTACATTCTATGTTTTTTCTATGCTCCCAGACGAGCATAGAAGAAATTAAATTAATATCTCAGTGATTATAATTATAAAAGCAAGCAACACTTCATCGCAGTAAATAGACTGATTGACATGTTTCAGACTACATGCATATACGTACTGAAAGTGGCAAGGCAGTAAGTAACTATTGAGCTTCACTATGCTCTTGAAATTAAGGAATACTTCAGTAGATGGCTGAGTTACTTTAACTTAACCCTCCTGTTAAGATTTTGCATTGTTATTTTGATTTAATTAATATAAGTCAAGTAAGTTTGAGCATGGAGCAATATATGGAGTATTTGACAGCCACAATAAAAAATAACATAACTCTTATTTAAAAGAAGGTTTAAGGCATATCATTTATTTTACAACAGTCAATTTTAAACCGTATCAACTTTAAATTAAGAATGAAGTGTCCATTACTGGTGCTTGTCAGCTTGAAGTGTCCAACACTGGTGCCGTCACACTAAAATGGAGGTCAGTCAATTTGAAGTATCTCAGAATAATTTTGTAAGACCCAGTGCACGATATCTCAGTTATTATGCTGCCCCATCATCCAGTGACAGTCGAGCTAAGACAATCTACGGCGAGTTAAAAAACATTCTATTAACTACACTCGGCGGCAAATTTAGCGGAACACAAAAAAAAGCATAGGTAACTATTTTTTATTTTTTTTTATATGTATAGGAAGGCAAACGAGCAAGTGGGTCACCTGATGGTAAGTGATCACCACTGCCCATAGACACCCGCAACCCCGGAGGGATTGCAGATGCGTTGCCCACCTAGAGGACTAAGATGCAATGCCTCTTGTGCCCGTAATTTCCCCGGCTGTCTTACTCTCCACACCGGAACACAGCAGTGCAAGCACTGCTACTTAGCGGCAGGATTAGCGAGTAAGAATAACGATTTTTTTCTGATCAAGCATTAGGTAAGTATGCGTTTGGTAACTTTTTTTGTGTTCCGCTAAATAAGCCACTGAGTATATTTTGTAACTGTATATTGATAGAATATTTTCAAGCTCTTCCTTCATATGAAGACAAAGCAGAATAACAAGTTACTTCCAATTCAATTATCCATCTGGTATTCCATCACACGTAAACAGGCTTTGTAAGCTGGAATTTTCGCTTAAGATAATCCTTAGAGCGATTTCACATTATCCGATCTGACATTGGTGTCAGACACCGATACGTTAGCGCGAGTAAAATCCATGAAATGATGTTTTATGATAAAGCTATACAGTCTATGTATAATACATATATCACGTCTTTATCCCTTACGAGGTAGACAGAGCCTAAAGTAACAAAACTTTAAGGCCACATTTGGCATGATTAAGGGCATAAAAGTGAAAAGGGAAATAAAAGCAGTGATGGGTTGCTAGCCGCATCGCCTATAACGTGACTCCTAAGACTTTCGCCCATTCCCTCGATGGGCTTTTACCATCTGCGCGAGAAGAGAAGCAACTGGTAAATTCTATGTTTTTTCTTTACTCTCAGACCAGCATAGAAGAAATGTATAACAACATTGACATATGAAACAGAGTTAGTTTTTGGGTCTTTAGTGATGAGATTATCATCCATAAGCAATCCAAGACATGGTTCTGATCACATGACCCATCAAAGTGGTGAAGTATTTCCTTCCTTCGTCAAGTATACCGTGGGACCATTTTAGCCATATATCGTGGGTCAATTTTGATTTTAACACAATATCTTTTTTTCTTTTTGGTTTATAGTTTTTTAAGGTGTACAGAAAATACAGTCAAAACTGAAAAATTGGAAAATTGACATTAACTCTAGATGAGTTTTCCCGGACTAAACAGAGCTTAAAAGACTACCTAATATGGGAACTAAGCAACGCCTGAACGTGCGTATAGACAAATTCATACTTAAATTATGTACATTTTAAACATCCAAGACTCGAGACTCAACATTGATATTTCCACATAACCTCTACTTCAACCGGGATCGAACACATAATGTCAAGTTTTATAGTCAAGAGGACATAACTCAAATAGGTACTTTTGCAGATATTGTATCAGCATTCGGCATCTGACACAGATATCGGGTCGGATAATGTGAAAACGCTCTTACAAAACCCAGCATCGAAATCGTCACGGCTCCCGGAAACGGATTCTCGTTTAATTTTTAATTCGCACTGCTGGCGACGCGGCGCTGTCGTCTTCCTGCCTGCCACTTCCGGGCGCGAGCGTTCCTTTTTTAAAGGTTGTATTTCCGTTTTAGAACGAAGCCGATGCCACGCCGAGTTGGACACGAGCATCAAACGCTTATTATTTTTTTAATTTAGAACGGTATGAGCTGTTAGGATGACCAAGGACTAATACATACCAAGAGTGAACATAACTTGTTTTCTTATGGATACTTTTCCAATTCTCTGTGACATGACACGACACCACTGTCACAATACATTCAGGAAAAGGAACACTTGTTGAAATTACCGCTTTCAATGTTCGGGCTTCTACGGTTTCATTAAGTAAGAAAAAAATACTGTATACTACACAAATCCGACTCAAATTTAAAATTGCATAAATTTCATCGCCAATTCTAGTACGCCATCATTTACGAGTATCACCATTTTTGTAGGTATCAACATAAAACATTCAACTTGTTATTCCGCTACCGCTAGTATTATCGGTGTGAATGTTTTTTTTTTTTCATTGAAGTGAAAGTTTCATGAAAGTAACGCCTGATGTAATAAATCATTTTTAAACTGAATAAACATTATAAGTACTTATATAAGTATAAGTCCTTTCATACTGGTCTGGGAGCAAAGAAAAAACATAGAATGTACCAGTTGCTTCTCTTCCCGCGCAGATGGTAAAAACCCATCACTATTTTGATTTCCCTCTTCACCTAAGCCCAAAATCATGCTAAACGTGGCCTTTAGGTCTTGTTACCTTAGGCTCTGTCAAGCCCGTAAGGGATAGAAACGTGATTTATGTATGTATGTGTGTATATAAGTATATAAATATATTGAAAATCACAATAATAAAAAAAACAATAATGTGAGGGCACTTTCTGCTCCACAGTTGTCCATATTCCTGTCATAAATGACTGAAGACTGGCAGTGCTTATTTTTTCCGGCGAGTTTTTTCACGTCTGACGCAAAACCGCTACTCCGGATATTATCATTAATTATGGATCAGGATTCCAGCTAGTCACTGCTTTGACTTTTATAAATTGTGAGACAAACGTGAAAAGATTAGGTTTTTTTTTAATTATTGCGTTTAGTTGGCAAAAGCGTTGCGTTGGGCAAAACTAAAAAAAACTTTTTGGTGATTAGATTACTGTAAGTATACCTATTGTAGGAAAAACAAACTCAACAGAAACAGATGAGTATCATGTCTTACTGATTCGAACATACTTTCGAAACAAATGACAATTTAACTATAGAAAGAGACAAAGAAATTATTTAACCTTGATGCGCCTGTTAGCTCAATAGTAAGAATGACAAATATTTAAGTCAAACAACCAGATTGAATACCAAAGCATAAGTATCCAAGTAACAAAACAATTCCATAGATAACTGGACTACCCGCAGGCTCTCCTCAACACAAATCAAAGTGTAAGGACAGGGGCCGGTTAATGCCCGCTTTGGGCCTTCGAGGTTCGGGTGGCCTCGGGTGGTTTCGGGCTTCGGGTGGACTCGGGTGAACTCGGGTGGGCACACGTGGATGGATAGCGTGGCCTCTAGAGTCTTATACGACCCCGTAAATCAAGGCTGCTTAGAGCTTCAAATGTAAATGGGTTGGGCCAGGCCAGCTTGTTTTGGAATTAACTAGATCGTTGTTGTATAGTTTCATAAAAATAGTGATTATGAATTTACATAAACGGTTTTTAGTAAGCTTACAGAATAATGTGCTCGTCTATTGAGTTAAATTCTTTTAGAATTTCCGATATTTTATAATTTAAGCCGTTTACTCTTGTCTCTTATGTCCTACTCGTATCAATCGTTCAAAGTTTAACTGAATGATAACTCATTATGCAATATGGCTTGCTTATTTCCTGTTTTATGTTTTTCTATTAATTTTAACATGACTAACTACAGCTTAACTTTAATGAACGTAAACAAATATTTACCTACTTCGACATTCACAATTTCATCAGTCAATAAGTCTTCATCAATCAACACAATATAATGAGCAATTTACATTTTACTTCCACATGATCGTACCAACTCCCATAAGTTACCAGGTAAATGACAAATCCATTCCTCACTAAGCACTAGTACCCTACCTACACATGCAATTTACTACCTCATCCTAGAATTAATCACCTACATTCAAGGTAAGACCCACCTCAAGTCATGATTTGTTCCGTCCCTCGCCCGCCGATTTATGACCAGGCTTTTGCTGTCCACTTCAAACAAACATTGCCCTGAAATATAGTGTTACCTCTGCGCGGTGTTTCGAAGTTTGTATTAGGAAATTGGTTCTAAATTTAAATGTACATACATACATAAATCACGTCTTTATCCCATACGGGATAGACAGAGCCTAAGGTAACAAGACCTAAAGGCCACTTTTAGCATGATTGTGGGCGTATAGGTGGCGAGAGGAATCAAAATAGTGATGGGTTGCTAGCCGCATCGCCTATAACATGAGTCTTAAGACTTTCGCCCATTCCCTCGATGGGTTTTTACCATCTGCGCGAGAAGAGAAGCAACTGGTACATGCTATGTTTTTTCTTTACTCCCAGACCAGATGGAAGAGCTTTTTTTAATTTAAATGTATACTATTTTATTGAGGTTTAGGTATATATATATTTTTTGCATTAAGTAATAGTTAGGAATGTTAGTGCGTTTTGAGGTGGGAGGTTATTTGGTCGGTAGATACGTATTGGGTTGGTTTTGAGATTTAACAGCCTCGGACAGTAAAATGACGCTGTTTTAAATTGCGACAAAGCGTACTTTAAATCGGCATTTACTATTTTGTAGGACTGCGTCATTACTATTTATTGGATCTGAGCCTAAAATATGCGAAAAAAGTCGTTTAAATGTGAACACTAACGAAATAAGTACCTATTCTTTTCGTTTATTTACAGAACCGATGTTTTAGCAATAACTCATCAACTGATAATGAGTAAGTAGACATATGTATATGAATCATGTGTAATCACTAGACAATCAACCTCTATCCGTGCTTCCAGTCATTAGTTACTTTCCGCGTGCGCACAAAAGTTGCGATCATAAATCGTAACACTCGGCATTTCCCATCGATGTGATTAATAACGTACTTGCGTCTAATATAGTACTGAGGCGGAGTTACGCGTGATTAATACATTATTAATCCTGCTATTGATAGGTCACTTGTTACGATTTTTTGAGCCTAACTTTTTATGTCTTATTTAACCGAGGTTTTATCTCTTTGAGGCTGGGGGACAATTGAAATGTAGGAAATCAATTTTAAAATTTTCAATTTATTTAAATATGTGGGTAGTTTTGATGGTTTAATTCCAATGTTGTCAACCAATCGCTCGCCTACACCTCATCGTCGCTGCCCGTTCATAAAGTGTCTAATAAAAACTAATATTTTTATTTTCGCCTGGAAAACGTATACATGAGACCGACGTCATCATCATCATCATCATGAAAAGACTGTGAGATACATCATACATCTGTCACAAATGAGTCAGATGTTGTCTGTACGGCACTTTTCACAGCTCCGCAAGTTAATACGGCAGCGACACGAACAGACATACAGACACAATTTTACTGCGATTTCTATAAGCACATTGTATTTCATTTGCAATCCTGCCAGTTCTCGGTTTAATGAACGGTTCACACATCGGCATTATCGCCGTTCCGACACCTATAAATAAATATGGCGGCAAAAATGGCCGCAGTTTATCAGCGAACGGAAGTGGACGCTGGGGACCGGAAGCCGGGTAATAAATGTTATTAGATAGCCGCTGGGCTTAGTTGGGCTTTTTTTGGGATTTCTTTCGTCTAGCCCCGGTTTTTGTTAATGTGTCTGTGCTGGCAATAAATTGCCGGGCGTTTTAAATGAGCGGTCTGCGGACCTTTTTTGGGGTATCTTAATTAAGATGCGTGTTTAAGGTTGAATAAACGATTTTGTGTGATTTTATTGTGTTGTAATTATGCATAATACATACATATATTACGTTTTTATCCCTTACTGGGTAGACAGAGCCAAAGGTAACAAAACCGTAAGGCCACGTTTAGCATGATTAAGGGCGTATAAGTGGAAAGGGAAATCAAAATAGTGATGGGTTGCTAGCCGCATCGCCTATAACATGATTCCCAAGACTTAACTGTAAGACTTAGTTGTAATTATAGTGTTGTTTTTGTCTCGTTTTTGATTCACTTAATTACGCAAAATATTGTTAAAATTAGTTACGATGTGCTTATACGAGTAGTGACAGTGACACAAAAGACTGAATAGTGATTTATTTGTTTAGCCGCGTGAATTTCTGGAACTACCCACACTTGACCTTGATTTTGTACCGGTACACTACAATTAGCTTACACTTTAATTTTCGTAACCACCGGCGCCCACAATGTTTTCGAAACGTCAAGGTGGTTTAACTATGTTTTCGTGATTCAATCCCGGAAATAGTAGAATTATTATTAATTAAAAATAACTTTAATCGGATTCACTTTGCAAGTCGATGTTAAAACCCTGGAAGGTATCTTTTTTTACTTCACTTAAGTTACTTAATTTTTTACAAGCATTTACCTTGTTACCTTTTAAAGTTTCGAAGTCGGCTTCGTTAGAAATTGGCTTCCGATAGTTTTGGTAACTACATTTTTTTGTAATAAAACTCAAAAGTACGAAGTAACACTCTTTTTTTCATTCGACAGCTCCCCCACATTTCAAAATAAAAAATGACTGTTATTTGCAAGAAAAAAGTAAACAAACGAAGATATGTTTACTCCATGCAGGCTGTCAAAAGCATCGGCAAACGTATCGCGTCTAGCTTCGTACAGTCAACAGAAAAGTTATTCATCCAACTATAGCACAAATAGGGTAAAATAAGCTCCATTACGTTTACAATAAAGTCGTGCGGGTTTTTAGAGCGTCTCTTCGCTGCCTCTGTTGCTGGTTGTACGTAGAGTGGCCTACAAATTGGCGTACAATTTTATGTTTTTTACCACTGCATCCCTATTTTGTGCAGCTTAAAGTTCAGTTTGGCTACAGTCAGCGGTATTTTAGGTAGGCTCTCTAAACGCTTGATTGGACTTTGCCGTTATCGGTTTATAGGACTAGGTTTTGGTGGCCCTTTTTTACATCAAAACGATGTTCCTGTCACTATTAATTGGGCACAGTTAATTAAATTTAAATAATCTGTAAAATATACGATTTACGTTAAACTTTGTTACCTAATTAGTGATTTACTAAATATTTATTAGGTTTCTACTTTATGAATGTCAAGAGATTAGCTTGCAGTAATAAAAAAAATATGTTTTAAGTAGATTCATTTGGTAAACTTTAACTAACTTCTCACAAATATTGTCTTTTGTAACCCTAACGGTCATTTTTCTTTAAATGTAACTTTGACATTTCCTTTACTAGACACAAACAAAACATAATTAAGTAACTCTGATGAATGAAAACAAAAGTATTTCATTCATTTTAGGTGTAATCCAAATCTGGAAAGATGTTATTGCAGTTTATTGATAAAAAAAATGACATCCCATTTTCAAACAGATTTTGATAAGACTGCCTTAGACACGTAGGCACTTTTAAGTTTTAAGCTGACGAAACTCTGATTTTATGCTTTCGTCTCCAGTGTACTGGTTTACAATCTTACAATACAATACAATACAATAACTCTTTATTGAACACCACATATAACAACCAAAACAGAAAAAAGGTATACAGAATATTACAAGGTAACAATAGGCGGCCTTATCGCTACAGAACGATCTCTACCAGGCAACCATAATGAACTGGAGAACAGAAGAGATCTGAGCAGGTGGTGCAATTTAGAATATTATATTAATATACTAAGTACTGAAATACATAATATATTATACATGAAACACACATTTAAAATAAATGGAGATATAAATAGACACATACCACACGTACCTAAAAAAGCCAGCTACAAGATTTATGCACAAGATGACAAATAGTGCTCCTTCAACATAGATTTAAATATGGGTAAAGATTTAGCGTGCCCAAACAATCTTCCCACGAATAAGGGGGTAAATCATTATATTGAGCTTCGTTGGCCCGGGCGAGCCGATACTGTCAATACTGGCACCCATCCAGCGCGTTGTTTGCCATTCACGAAGCCTCTCGCCAGCCAGCAGCGACGGACAATGTTAAATATTTACTGCTATAACTTTATTATTACATACATACATAAATCACGTCTTTATCCCTTACGGGGTCGACAGAGTCTAAGGTAACAAGACCTAAAGGGCACGTTTAGCATGATTGTGGGCGCATAGGTGGACAGGGGAATCGAAATAGTGATGGGTTCCTAGCCACATCGCCTATAACATGATTCCTATTTTCGTCCATTCCATCGATGATCGTTTACCGCCTAAGCGGGAAGAGAAGCAACTGGTACATTCTATTTGTTTCAGCATGGAAGACTCTATTGTTAAATGAAAGATTTTAGGGTACGCGAAATTGAAGCGTAGGAGTCTTACAGTGCAATTACAATTTTAATAGTGCATGTATTTTTCATGTTGTGTTGACAAAATATTAAGTAATTTAACACAATTTTTTACCACTTTCCAGTGGTAGTTTCGAGAAGTAATTTTGCTAGCATTACTTTGTCATCACTGTACTGAACTTCTGCCTATTTAACACGAAAATGTAGAGTTAGAGAGAAACCCTACTTATTGAGGCGTATTACATTATTCTACGGAAAATACAAGTTAACGCACTGGATCAGAAATAAAAAAAAACCAGTGTCAGAGTACGTGCCGTTGCACGTTTGTTCTAGTGCGCATTTGAATTAGGAGTTCGACCAATAGGCTGCGAATTCCCGTAATCCAGGCCGGGTCTGCTCGGGGACTACGTAATACACCTAATCCTTTTATGAGATGGGGTCTACATACAGCTAGTAGGATGTAGACTGGATTTAACTACTAACTAACGGCGTTTCCATTATGTAAGACTGTTTTTAAGTTTTGGGTGTCTACAACGCAGTAAGGCACCGCTTCTATCGTGACTAAGTTCAGAAATCGAATAAACACATTTAACATTTCAGATGGAGCTCCGGTTCAGTGAGAGTACAGACTAAAACTGCTTTATCAGCATTAGCATCCAATATAGAGAAGAAGGAGTAAAGAAAAAATACCTAGCCGAGTATTATCGGGTATATGGAACGACCCCGAAACGTACCCTCACACTTAACTCTTAAGCCAAATCTATGCTCGTTACTTCGCCGCTAATTACGACCTCAAAATTACTGGCATAAAATTTTAAATTTCAACCCTTTCGTCCCTTTCGCACGTCTAGAACATTGCCAACTGTTGCGAACGACGCAGGTTCGTGTGCGTAGACTCACGGTGCGTGTGTGTGTGAGTAAACACCGGTTTAAGCCTAACTGGCCTTAATGAATCGTAATGGCCCCTATAATTCGCGGCGTAACTAACTGGCCATGTGGGGACGCCGTCCCGCCTCACACCCTGCCCCCCGGGCCGTTTGGAAGCGAGCCATATCGCGTATGACAGCACCGATTCTCTTTTTAAAATTTTCAGTTGGAACGCTTTTCATACGGCGATCGGCGGTTATGCGTACAACATCGAACAGATATTTTAGATTTTTTTTTTAACAAAAACTGATTTATCTTAAAAAATAAAGAGTTGTTACTATGAAACTGTAACAGCTTGTCCCCCAACTTAAACTAAAGCCCGAAGGAGGTCGTTATTCCTTCTGTAATTTATTTAATTGCTCTGTGGTGGTAATTATTCATGAAATTACGGCAATTACGTCTCGGGAAACAATTATTTATTACGCAAACTTGAGTCTTAACTCACATTTTATTCTACAATGCATCAACAGATAGCGGAATAGTCTTATTTTGTAGCTTAATTTGTTCGTTTAATTTTGAATTTTGAATTTTCTTCTTAATTATGAACGTATAACCGTGTTTTGTTTTATTCACCGTCTTATTTTTTTTTATTGTTACATCGATTGTATGCAGCCAGCGCAAAATTTAACGCGACGTGCAATTAGTAGCGTAAAGAGTTGTTGGCGCCACGTGGCGCTAATTTGCCTCCACGTGAAACACTCGTTACGGCGGGCTTAGCAGCGTAGCGTTCAAGAGCACTTCAAACGCTGTTTATGTGTTGTTAACTGTTGTAAATAAATAAAATCAAAGCCACTGTATGATTTAAATTTACAAAAGCTCAAGTGTACAATTTTCGCTCGTTTCAGCGTGATTGTGTAAATGCGCAAAGCAACATCTACACAATAATAAAGCTGAAGACTTTCGAAAGTCTATACAAAAAAGAGTTGGCTATCCCCATATTTAGAATTAATAACAGAACACGTTCCAACAGGTTTTCGATTTTTATATGTTTGTCTGTATATTTGCGAGCGCAGCACGTATAAATGGTTTAACGGGTTTTAATGAAACTTTACTAATCGGTCAAGGAAATCCCCGGCCAGGTTATAGGCTGCTTTTTATACCGGAAAATGCATAGCTTCCGCGAGATAACGATAAACATGTAGATTGCTAATTCTACGCGGACGAAGTCGCGGGCAGAATAATAACTGTAATTAGTTTTTTTAGTACCTATAGTAGTAGTAAATAAATTTAAGATGTGCAAAAAAACTATAGCTATCTAAGCTAAAAATCCCGTTTATTTTTTATTCAAATTTCAAGTTCAAAATTATTCAAACTACAAGAGAAAGAAAACAATTGAAATCTGGCAAAGCTGGTCCATCCTGCATATTAATCACCGGACCATGTGTCGCCGGATCGGACAGCGGCGGAATTAAAATGTACGGAAGGGTAACAGTTGCCAAGGAATATTGTTAATTTGGGTTTGATTGTTGTTTTCAACGTTAATATGCAGGATTGTTTGTTATCATCGCTAAAAAGAATAAATGCTTTTTTTTGTTGACTGTCTTTACTTGACGCCTAATCATATCCAATTTCAAGTAAATACGACAAAAATAATGAAACCAGACTTGCGAGGTTTGAACAGTTTGTAAGTTATGAAACACAGGCAATTCCAACTTTACAAAAATCCACACGTTTGTACTCGTATGGGTACCTACTACGAAACCAACACCTTAGTCGCGTTTCACCCAGAATTTTAAAGCACCGCTAGCATCAATTTCATTACTTACACCCGGATCCAATGAATCCCTTTTCAACTTTCACCGCAAAATGTCCCCAATAAAGTACCTATCAGCTGATCCTGAAAATTCCTCCCGACAAATAATTTTCGCACAATACACATGCGCCTAAAATATCAATTAGCATCGCTAATGCTCGGAGCAAAAGATATAGCGCCCCTAATGAATTCGTAATCTCCGTAATCTGTTCAATGAGAAATTGCATTTTCCAAAAATTTTGAGGTGTTTGTCATAAGCGATAGCGTAAACGCTGATACAAAACATGATACGGATGAGTGCAAGAAACAGCTGTAGATGGTTTCTCCGAGGGCGTTGGCAGATTTAAAAAAATGGTTAAAAAAATTAACAATCAAATAAAATAAAGTATCAATGTCAGGATTTTTTTCTTATTAAGTGAAATATTCATTATTTTGCGATTAATAAGGTTTATTATACCCGACTGTGCGGAACTCTACATCTATGAACCAAAAACAAACCTTACTTGGATGTGTTTACCCTTGCGTTGGGATAAACAAGTTACTTACGAATTTACCGCGAAGTTTATAAACAACACCATGGCTACTTTTAGCTAAAGGCAAATCAATTAAATAACTACGTACCTACCCAATATTTTTTTTTTATGTTAGAAAGGCCAGACAAACGAACTAGTGGGTCATCTGATGTTAAATGATTACCACTGTCCATAGACACCCGCAGCGCTTTACGCGATTCCCCTCAACTATCAGTGAAAATCGTGAACAATCGAGATAACAATTACTAACTGGCGTACGTCCCTTTCTCTCTTTCGCCTGTAACTTAAATCATGCAGAATAGCGGCGATCCGGCAAACAAATTAAACCTTACCCAAAAATGAATTTATCACGCTGCCCGACGCCGCCTAACTATTCCCTTGTTTGGACAATAGCCCTTGCTAGGGAGTTACCGTGCAGCGCCCACTCCCAATATTAACGAGTTTTTGATAAACAAGAGAATCATGAGCTTTTTACAATTCAGGTTTAGAGACCCCAGAGCTGGCGCTTACCTCTCCCAGCGAATTTCTCTGGCTGTACAGAGAGGTAATGCCGCCAGTGTGTTGGGGTCTATGCCGCAGGAGGGCCTTTTAGATGGTGTTTTCTTTTTATAGTCATGTATATTTATTTAGTTTTAAGTTTTGTATATTTAGTTAACTTGTAGTTTTATTATTTTTTATAAAATTAATAAATTCAGGTTTGGTTTAGTTGCGAAGAAAATGGTACGAAGACGAAAAATATTGCACTGGGCAATGACCCCGAATCGAGTAAAGTGCAATGAAGTAGGCGTTTTGAGAAACTGGCCCGTAGCATTGTCTTGGGCAGTTTCGTTAAGTATAGGAAGATCCCAAAATAATTGTAAGAGAGTGACTTTCGTAATTTTTTATACAGGTGTCGAAAAAACCGTGAGTAACATTACATCAGCGAAAAATTCAGGCTAAAATTATCAGTAAACTTTCACTTCAACTTGGAACACCTGCCGCGCTTATTTAGTCACCGGAAAATATATATTTCATATTTTTAGATTATATCGTATCAAAATCGTACCGCAGACTGATTCTAAACTAAATCCTAAAATCTTACATACCTCATTCTTCAGATCGAATATTCGTCGTCTCACTCATAGTATATTGTCCGTTACGTTCACACCCTCTTACGTTCCATTCCACATAAATTACTAGAAACAAATTGAACAAAAAGCTTCATAAATTGCGAATACTATGCTATTGGCTATTAAATTTATGCTGAGCTTTTTGGGACAGTCTGTAAAATCATTACTACTATTTTAGCTTTAGCAGACGTCGTAGACGACGATATTGGAATCCATAGCCAACACAATTCGAACCAAACGCAACATGCCATCAAATAAGCTAATACTGCATTAATACCAGCAGGTCAATCAAACTGACGGGAATCTTGGAATCCTTGGACCTACTACGCTTTCCTATAGTAATCTTGAAACACGCGTTATCGACACTAGCTCCTGCTCGTGTTTGCGGTAATTTTAACTGGTGCGATAAGGACGGAGTTGATTTCGGTGTGGTTTAAGGGTGGCAAGGCAGTTATTTGGTGGGTCAGCTGGCCAGGACAGCGGGCACCGCAGACTCAGGGCAGGAATTAATTGTGGCCGCCTGAGGTACGCCGTAATTACAGTGCTTGGGGAGCCGATACTGAAGGATACGTTGATTACGATACGGGCTAATGAAATTTGGTTACGAGCCGATAGGACCTGAGGTTTTGGAGAATGCTTTTGTCAGCTGATTTAGACGGATGATTGTTTATTTTATTTTATCGTGTGGTTAAATTTCGCAGTCGTTTAAAACAAGAATTAAAAACAATAAATCAGCAACAAAAAATTAGATCCTTGCATCCACTGAAATGTTTAATTGTGTACAAGAAAGTGTGGACTTAGGTACCACATAAGAATCAGTTCCTACTTCGCCTTTAGACCGTCAAGAAGCACAGTTGATCAAGTAAGCGCATTATTACATTTATTATTAGTTCCTACATCATAAAAATAATAACACTGATTATTACGTTGACTGAGAATGAAAAGACTTTTATGTTTAAATCCGTAGGTACAAATCTCAAAGACGCTTAGATTAGATTAGATTATTTATTCATTCAATATAAAATTACATCATAAATTGTACAATGTCAAGTTACGAGAACTTATATTGAAATCGTCAAAAATTACACATATAAAATAAAAAATAAAAATTGAAAAATTAATTGAATGTCACAAAATTTTGGAATTGTATATGATAATAAAGAAACAACAAATCATTACATTTACATAGGTTCTCCACTCAGGATCGTCATAGCTATATGGATGTCACCAAACAAGGATCATCCAATTAAAATACATAAAATAATTAAAATAACAATGTTCAGTAAAATAAAAAATTAATATCAAGAGTACAATTCAATGTCAAAACAAAATGTACCTAATTTGTGTAAGGATTGGATCAATGTCCAATCGTCAAAGTACCGTCAGTTACGTTAGAAGAAAACGGAAACACATTTTTTTTATTAGGCACAGATTTTTCATATGGAAACATTGCTTTGGAGTTCACACTTTGCATAGGAATTTTCTCGAACCTCCCACCAATTCTATATCAGAACAGGTTCACTAATCGGGACATAACTATACAATCGTGATAACTTGGCGCGTTCAGCTGCATACTAAGTCAAGGTAGCCGATCAGTATTCGGCGGGTGTCAGTTCGATTCCCCGGTATAAAGATAAGCCTCGGATCCAGCTACTAAAGCACAGTGCGTATTACGAAAACAGTAGCTTAAAATAATTCAACCAAACTTAAAACGACCTACTATGGAACCTAAGCCTTACTCTGACCAGTAAGGTATATTTGATTCGTAATGTTCTCAATAGTTAAGTTTAGTAAAGAGATCTAAAAAACAAAAAAAATCTAGTTTGCATTTTTGACGTTTACACACTGCTGCAGGCCAGGTATTTATTAATAATAATCGTTACGGAATCTCTAATTTCGCTCAGATTAGTGGTTAATGACCTTATCTAAAAAATGGGTTTCTTACGGATTTTTTAATCGTTGCTGAAAAATGATTTTCTTGTTTAAGTTTCGATATTTTAGTATGTGGCGTCAAAGGCTTAAATTTGAATTCATAGTAACGATCAAAAACCTTAACAGAGGTGTACAGTTTTAATTACCTTCTGAAATATTACGGAATAATTCCAAGACATCTTGTTCTTATATAATTATTTTTAATGCAACGCTACTGCAGATAATCTGTGTGGTGCGCAACTAGGCGATTCATCCCGCGATGCTTGTGACTAATCGCCCGGCTCACCTCCCGCGCGATAATCCCGCCCAAATTATAGGGGCTCATTATTTAACACTCACTTGCTATTCCGAGTGTCGGATCCTATTTGAGAAAGCATAAGAATCGGTTAGGTGAATCTTGTATTATTAATTACTAGCTTCTACCCGCGACTTCGTCTGCGTAGAATTACATATAGACCTTTGTCTTGAATCACTTTATCTATTAAAATAAACCGCAACAAAATCCGTTGCGTAGTTTTAAAGATCTAAGCATACATATTGACAGACAGACAGCGGAAAGAGACTTGGTTTTATATATTAGTGATTCTACATCTACAACATTTTTTAACCGATATTGAGGTTCGATTATTAAATACTATTATGTTTGCTCGTTTTAGTTAAGTTACGCCCGACATGTTTTGAACCAGTCTGTGGTTCGTCCTCAAGGTGAGAACTCGTTGAGTACTTTTTAAAGGTAAATACGGACAAGATTGTTGAAAATGGTCTTATAGCAACCCTTTCAAAACATAATTCATACATCAAATAATAAAAATCATTTTTGGTCTTGAGGTTATAGGCCATAGGTCAGTTAATTAGATATTTAGATATTTACTCAGCATTGGTGCAGTTATCTTTAATTTTATTAGGAGTTACTTAAACAGGTCGATAGTAATAGACTTACTCGGCTAAGAAAGCCATAGGAAAAATAAACTTAGGTTACTATCAAAAAGAATTTCACTTGTTTTTTATGGTTTCAAATTTAAATAACCTCAGGTCCCATCTTCCTAGTAGAAGAAGTTTATCCAATCATGTACATAAACCCCAACCTACGAAAGAATTTCAAAAATGGAATAAACATGACCCGAACAGTGTTCAATAACCTAATGCAGATCGATACAAATAAAGGCAATCATTAACCCGGAAACGCAAAATAAAACCCGAATAGCCACCAAAAAGCCGCAATAAAAGGAAAGGTCCGCGACAGTCGTAAATAAATACACTGAAAAATGCAAAGAGAAATATAAAAAAAGAAATAATGGCGGATATAAAAGGACAGTTTGCGTCACAAAGCCGCATGCGGGCCTCAGATATTGACAGTAAATTTCATTCATGCGGCATTAGTGCCGTGCCATCAGATACAGGGATATCTCCCGCAAATACAACCAGCTGGGAACGTTTGGAGCTGGCATGTGAGTGAGAGTTATTATTTAAAACATAAATTTAATTTACTTCCATGCTGGTCTGGGAGCAAAGAAAAAACATAAAATATACCAGTTGCTTCTCTTCCCGAGCAAACGGTAAATGACCATCGAGGCAATGGGTGAAAATCTTAGCAATCATGTTACTGGCGATCACTATTTTGATTCCCCTTTCCACCTATATGCCCACAATTATGCTTAATGTGGTTTGTTAGCTTAGGCTATGTTTACCCCGTTAGGCGTGATTTATATATATGTACTCGTATGTATGTAAATTTCATTTCCAAGGCAGTTGTTTTTTTGTATTAAGTACGTCAACGCGCTGGCGGATAGAGACGAAGAGAACTCTCCTTGACAAGAACTCGAATCAAGTTGCCAATATGGCTATATAATGAATATAAATACTTATGTGAAATACTAATTATTTCGCAGAATAATAATTATTTTATACCTGTTTTATACAACAAGGCAGGTAAAAGAGCAAAGGTCCCACGCATAGCCAAAAAGCTTATGAAAGGGAGTATTTCGTGTCAGAGATAGTCGGAATGACAATTTGGATAGTACGCTCTAGCTATATTATATTTATCTATGTCCAAGAAAATGGGTGCGTTTCGAGAGGCATTTAGTTTTTTTGTGATAAGAAAAATAACAAAAAAAATACTGTCTTCCACAAAGCAAACACAAATAGATTTTTTATCACTTGCATTCTCATAACAAGTAAATATCAAAAGTACAAAGCGAAATATTTTTAAATCTCGTCTTGTTTGTCGGAACGTAAAATAAAACTACAACACGGTTTCGTAGTTCCTCGTAGCAGTGTAGCGTAGCCGTGTCTACGGGCGTCCGCTACGCCCGCAGCCAGGCCGACCAATTTAACTGAGACAACCACAAAGAAACCGGCGGACTTTCATCCTTCAATATTGCACGAAAATTGAATTAATATTGCGCGCACAGGAAAATCCATTGTTTGAGTAATGTTACATGATGTCAATGAAGAAACAAAACTAAATAATATTGTGACAAAAATCTTTCACGAAAATCAGGAATTGCTCTTGATGACAGCATCATCATCAAATTGATCACGGAGAAGTCCTTCGTGAAGGATACTGACATAACAATACCTCTCTCTCGCAAGCTATGGCGTGCAGTGCTCGCCAGTATCTCGTTCAAAAATATTCATAACAGTACTCGGAGGAACAAAAAGCATCGTTATTCTGACTAGCTATTGTCGTTGCGCGTATAATGTAAATTGTTGTAATTTTGTATGAAGTTTGTGTGAACCGAATTTGAATTTAAAGAAAAAAAAACCGTTGTTAGTAGGAGATAAACATGCTTGGCACAATTCGAAGCTTCCTTGTTTTCTTGTCACGTTAAGAGTAAGCCAACAATAAACAAGCCATTATAACATATTTAACGTAAGTAAACAAGAGTTATTTGTATCAAAACGAAACGAGATTGGGTCTAAAGTTAAGCCAATATTTGGCGAGGCTTCCGAGTGACCGGATAATTTATAGCCAGCCGGATAGCGGCCGGATAGCCGGACAAACTGGAGTTTATCGAAAGAACGGGAATAACTTTGTTATATAGTGACCGGAAGTTAAGGGGACGCGTGCGTTCTTCATGCGGACTGTTGGGTGCAAAAGTTAAAATAAATCCTGTGATTTTCTTCAAACAAGACAAGTATGGAAACTTTAAAATATTTAATGCCAACGACCTGATTTGTTTTTCTGCTTTCTGTTGTTAATAAAATTAATATAAAAATAAATGAGTTTTCCGTATAAAATACAAGCTTTTTATTTTATTAATCGGTTGGCATCGGAACTCCAAACGTATATTTTAAGCCAACCCGACCTCAAGAAGTGGGTTCAAATTCTCTTGCAGAATTTGCCTTAAATGCTAATAACCGAGGAAACTATATACGAGTAGGTACGTTAAAAATGAAGTTACTAAAAAGCTAATAATATAAAAATGTATGTTCGCTTCTAAATAATCTGTTAGCAACTGTACCTTGTCGGTATTTCTCAGCAATGATGAAATATGTCGCGTCCGTTGCGAGCCTCACTGTAAACACATTTCGGGAATCGTTCTCATATGTCTGCTAAAGGAAATCCCTGCGTTTTCGTAATTTTTCGCGGACATCCGCCGTGGCTGGAATTTTTTTAAGATTCTGAATGTTGAATTATGACATTTTTGTGTCGCCGCTAGTACGTGGTACCTAGCACCAATCTTTACTTGTATACTTGAATGCAATGGGTACATCATCATCACTACAATATTATAAAACAAAGTCACTTTTTCTGTCCCCATGTCCCGATGTATGCTTATATCTTCAAAACTATACAACGGATTTTGATGCGGTTTTTTTTAATAGTTAGAGTGATTCAAGAGGAAGGTTTATATGTATAGTACATGCACAATATACCGTGCGGAGCCGGGGCGGGTCGCTAGTAGTTTATAAATATAAAATTAACTTGGGCTATTTCTTAAATTCTCTAATTATTAACAAGTTTTTTCCGGAAAGATTACGCAAGTAATCCTTTAAGATTTACTTTCTTGACATTTAAAAATGAAATAAAAATTAATTTACAATGTGACAAATTGAACAAAGTTCTTTTTCTTTCAGGTTCATACTGTTTCCATCACATTCCAAGTTTCTTTGTTACAAAGGGTCCAACAAATGAAAGATGTCCAATAAAGTTTAATTTGGTGTCCACTCGCACAAGCGGTCCAGATATGATACTGTCGAGTCTCCACGCTTCACCGCTCTTATTCAGAGCGACGTCTTTAGACGGGGGCTAACATGTAACTGAGGGTGTTTGGGGAAATAATGTTTCCTTCAAAAAAAGTTTTTTTCCAAGTACAGCCGCTGAGCCATCTAATTTCTAAATATCTGAACCCGTACTGACGCGACTAACGAGGCTCTGTTCAGATATATTGTAGCACCTAGATATGCTCCGATGTATTTTTTAGCAACTGTACTAATTATGGGATGACGTGGTCAGCTTATGATAATTTTTATAATGATTTTAAATGTCATGAATTTATTTTTCACTCAATGTGTCTACATCATTTAAGAATGGCTCGGAAGCTATGCTATAGCTTAACTTGATATAGAGGTATTTCACTAATTTGTGATCAAAAACTTACCTTATGTGTGAACTAATCTTGCAAACTGACTTTAACCTAGTATTCAAATTTACTTGAAATCACAATAAAGTTTTATGTATATGGAATGCTAATCTAAGAAATTCACCGACAGTTTCAAGCTTAACAGATATGTTGTAGAAATATTTTATTCAAAAACGTGCGCATTTGAAATCGTATCTTACTTTACGCTTTCAAACCCAGTCGTAAACCTGATAATTTTTCTTGATAAATAATCATTATTTCTTCTTTCCAACACAGCCACGTTACGTTCTATGCCGTGAAGTGTCCGCATCTCTGATAAAGGTCCGTTTAAAGCTACAAAGTGATCTCGAGTCGCCCCGAGCGACGCTTAGTCGGCCCTCTTACGAAAATTTCACAATATGTCTCTGTTTTCCTCATATGTTTACCTGCAAGTGGAAGGCTTGAGAATGTTAGAAAATTTATGAAAATGAATAATTTAGATCTCCTTCTGATCATCCTAAAGTCATTCAATCAGTTCATATCTTCAGCTTGCTTACACAACGGCCATCCTTTTTATTCAAAACCGTATCTATTTTATTTTATTGTATTGTGATTGTAGTAGGCACATTTTTCTTCCACTAACAATTTATTACCTATTAGCTGTTACCACGTGCACGGGTTCAGTGAACTTGATGGAAATTGTTACATTTTTTAACATTTGCTTACTATACTTATCAGTAAGTTAAATTATAATGTGTACACAAACACTGTTACCACTACAATCAACTCATAACTGCAATAAGTAATTTATCTGTAGGTACACAATAACATAGAAATCTTTTTTGCCTTTAACCAATCATGTTTGTAATCAATACGAATCAATTGAACATCGCTTTGCATTATACGTCACTTTCGTTAAATTCCCTGGTTTTTCAATTTCTAACAGCCGTTTTTTATCAAGAGTAAAAAAGAAAATCCTCCAAACATACAATGTAACGTATCGAGCTCATTCTTTCTCACTTTCCCTATGATCCCATAAACAATATAAACGGAACACGTGTTAACAGCGCCATAACCGTGCCAGTTAACTGCCGAACTTAGGGCACTTTGTGAAATATGACGCCGTGTGAAACTGTTATCGATCACCTGATTATGTATAATACTCGTAGTACGAACATTTTTCACGAACTTTTGTAATACGCGAGTTTATTACGTGCTTTTTTCATACTAGTTTTTATTTTGTTTCCTTTTCTATGCCAGTAATCACCATCTTGTACTAAATTGCCTGTCATATGAACATCATAATTAGGCATTATTACAGCTACAACATTAGACAGGAGGGTGTGCTGGGATTGAAGCGGGCCGGAGTGAAGAAGCATAGAATCCAATCAACTGCATTAGTTAAAATCCACTTTAAGTTCCACTCGCCTTCTGATAAATATGACAATACGACGTTGATTTCAACTAGGCGACCTTAAAGGCAGGGCACAGGCCACATCGATCGAAGAATAAATATCTGTCGGGAAAGAAAGGCTATAGGAGTATAGCACTATCTACAATATTTAGGACATTTATTTGGTGCACAAATATGCACATTAAGAGAAAGTGTTAGAGTGTACTACTGAGTAGCACAAAAGCCTGCCTAAAAACGATGTGAGTACTAATTAAAAAAATTAAAAAGCTAATAAAAGTATAATAAGGCTCATTCGCAAATTTCTTATAAGTTTTCTTGTCGTTAATGTGCAAAAATTTAAATAAAAAAAATTTTAAACAAAGGAAACAAAACTATTAAACTTAGTCCCTTTTTTCAAGTCGCCCATTTAATAATAGGTACATAGTTCTAAATGGAACTAAACTTGAGTCGTTATTAGATCGTACCGTACTGATCCGTGTTTTTTTGTGCTAATAATGAACTCTCGACTCTTACAAAGGTCCTGTAAATGCATCATAAAAACGCAGGTGCTGTACAAGTATACCCTTTTTCCTCTTGGTTGCTATAAAAAATGCTCGACGAAAAATGAGGCAGGAAAATGTTATCGTTTGTTAGAAAGTAACGGTGACTGCCTTTCTTTATTGTATGACCATTTGGTACCTACTGCGTAAAAGTCAATATTTGGGAGTACAGCTGGGTAAGAGTAGCCCTACGAAGTATTTATAAATCAAAACAAATCTATGCCGTCAAAGTGATATCATTTAAATCGAAAGAATTTGGCCTCCATTGTAATTAACTGACATCTCTGAGTGCGAAAGTCATTGTGCTTACCCTTATTAATTTATTTTTATATAATTGAAAACAAAAACGTAGGTAAAGTTGAATAAAAATAGGTAAACTAAGAAGCAATTTCCACTGTATAAGAAGTACTCTGTGGTAAGCAAAAGAAAGTCGGACTACAAAGAAAATTCGTAAAGTTCTGTATTTAAAAACCGATCATATCGAATGACTCGCTCATTTTTTTCTTAATTAACCTCCGGTCACACCTTTGCGGCTTCACTTCGAACTTTGACCAAGGAAACCTGTAATGTGCCATTGGGATTGTGTAATAGGATCTTTAACTTCAGTTTCTATTGCTAAGCTCGACTATTCTGCAAGGTTTCCCCATTACTGGTTACTTGGTTAGAAACTATAAATTCAACCACGTAGCATAAATCGAGGCATTAATTTTACAACTCAAATGAAACAATTTGGTTGTAGGCAGGCACTTATACGCCGCCGGCACCCTGACTCCGAACTTAAGCGGCCCTCCCTTACCGCTAAACAAATTTGACAGCTTCAAGTTAGCCTAAGTTTATATTCACGTGTTCAAACTCGTATAGCGCGGGGAAAATCTCACATACACCCTAGAGTAGAAGATTTTAGATGCAATTCACAATGTTTCAGAGCCTGTTGGGTGCATTTGTAAAGTTGTATTGTGCTAAAGTAGTGTCGGTCTAGTTAGTATTGTACCTACGTTGAAGCAAGTTGACGTGATTATTAAGGCGTTTAGCAATGTGTGTGATTACTTTGCAGAATCAGGGTAGTAAAATGGCGCATCCGAAAATTAACATTAATAGTAATTTTACTTACATACATACACGAATCTCGTATTTATCCCTTACGGGGTAGACAGGGCATAAGGTATCAGGTGCCTACAAGCCGTATAGGTGGAAAATGGAATCAAAACAGTGATGGCCTGCTGGCCTCATCGCCTATAACATGATTCCCTCGATGGGCTTTTATCATCTGCGCGGGTAGAGAAGCAATTGGTGCATTCTATGTTTTTTCTTTGCTCCCAGACTAGCATGGAAAATTTTTACTTGTATTTTGTAATATTATAATTAATTACTAGTTTCTGGTTCATGTTATAGCAATTAATATTTATCGTCCATGTGAATGTCTAAGTACCTACATGTTTAGTCTAGAATGTCTAAATAGCACGTAAGTAGATGCACGTGCACAGTATCATTTAATAGCGGGTTCTTCTTTATCTTCAATAGCGTTGAAAGAAAATACGTTAGTACTAAAAAACATAATTTAGTGACCATTTCATCGCCGTTCCCACCCAACCCTTGACACATTTTCCCTTTCCACCTTTACGTCCACAATCATGCTAAATGTCGCCTTTAGGTCTTTTTACCTTAGACTCTGCCTACCCTGTAAGGGGTAGAGACGTGATTAATGTATGTATGTATGTATGTAATTTCCACGCGTTGTCCTACT
Organism: Pandemis corylana; assembly: GCA_949127965.1. NCBI lineage: Eukaryota > Metazoa > Arthropoda > Insecta > Lepidoptera > Tortricidae > Pandemis > Pandemis corylana. Next base: position 6,143,919 of record OX421855.1, on the reverse strand, counting down.
GTAGTGTGCATAAGAAACTCTAACTAGCAGCTAAAATTATTAATAAATAATCAAAGAACAAACTAAATTTAAATTATACAACACTAATTCTTCTTTCTGCCCTTTCTCCTCCGAGAGGCTGTTGAGGCCCCAGCCTCCCCCGGATTATTATTCGTGTGCAGCTAACTCGTGATAAGATTTAAGTTTCCCTGCTATTTGCATAGAATACATAAATTCATACGAGAGAGTTAATTCACAACTGCTGTCTGACGTATAATCATTTTATGTATTTAACTTGGGTGGAAAGTTTCTACATCCAATTATAGCAATGAGACAATAATGTTAAATAGAGTATTTTGGCAAGGCGACGGTTTAAGGTAAGAGAATGTTAAGCAAACATGAACTTAAGAAGTATATATACCTAGATGATATTGTAGTCAAAAAATTCTTGACAGACTTAAAGACGAGACAGAAGGACTTTTGTACAATATCAAATGTCTGAAACATTTATGTCACCTAAATTATATTTTTATCTTAGTCGTCTAATAATTAAAAAAATATTTCATTGACTACGTCTATTATTATGTAAGTGATAAAAACTCGTATGCACCGTAAATATCGACCACTTACGACCCTAAATGTTGCCCTGTTACGCAACTTTAATTTCCCACTCACTTACGGACACGGCCGTCATTTCGGCTGGATTATTAAATAACAGCCATCACACTGACAAAGGCAATCGCAAAAAACACCGGATTAATTTCGATTTAAACTCCGCGAGTCGGAAGCTTTTAAATTCGTATAAATACAACATGGCAGCAGCGGCGGTGCCTTTATCAATTACAGTGAGGACCCACGTCAAAAATGTGAATTGAAAAAAAAAAACCGTTACATGAACGATCTTTTAATATTTACGCGGGCATTGAATATGCGCTGGCTACCCGCGGTTTAAGGCGCTGACATGAGTAAAAATGATATTTTTAAACAGATTTACTTTTTGTCCATACAAAGTTTTCTTGTTATTTTTGTTTTTTAGTGTAACTTAGTAAACATTAGAAAAGTTGGGATTTAACTATGAAACGATAAAAAAATGGGTACACAATTGAGTCATCTATTAAACAGGCGTAATATTCTTATCCAAAACAAGACAATCCGCCGATTTATGAAAAGGTTAATTAACTACATTGACAGTTTAAACAGTCTGTTCTGCTCACGTACACAAAAATTTTACTAACAATAAAACTAGTAGCCTTGCCTATTCGTTTATTACAATAACGCTTTAGGAACAAAATGCGTCCGGAATAACCCAGTCTCAAATTCCCTTTATAACAATATCGTTCGGGTGCTATGCCGAGTTGTACAGAGTCGGATCGGCAATACTGAACGACACTTCAATGTTTACAAGTGGAAAACCGGATAGTGCACGTTTTATAAACTAGTGGAAGATATTCAATCTGCTCCCTGTATTAAGTGGAAATAGCCGGCGAATGCGCTTTGATGGAACCGAAAACAACGAGGGAGAAAAAAACTATATGTTTTGTGTTGAGGCAAAGTAGAATTGAGAATGTTATCTGGGCCCTCTTTTACCAAAGCGACAATTGTCGGTGACAAGTGTCAATTCTGTTTACATTGCAAACTCAACGAGACTCTACGCCGGTTCGCTTCGTATTGACCACGCATTACAATTCGAATTGTCAACTATCACCGACAATTGGTGAAATAGGGGTTAATATTTTCTGCTACAGTTCTGTCTGACATAGTTACGTGTGGTTGGGTTATACATACATACATACATAAATCAGGCCTTTATCCCTTACGGTCGTTTTGGATTAAAAAGTAAGTCACCTCTTTGACACCTACAATTTGAACATTGTCAAATTTATGGAAGCACTCTGTCAAGCACAATTTTTCTACAAAATTTACAGGAGTGTTCAGTGAAACTGATCCAAACAACTCAGACTTATTCTTAGACTTTGTATTAAAAAGCTAAATTGTCAGATAAGGGAATGTCATAGCTAGAGGAACAACAGGTAAATATATCATAGAGCTGTATCCCACCGCTGCCACCATGTAGTAAATGATACGTCAGTTAGTTTAACACTGTTTATTATATAAGTGGGTACACCTTTATTTAATATAGCAGTTGCCCGCAACTTCGTCTGCGTAGAATTCGTTTATCGCTATCCCGCGGGAATCACGCAATTTTCCGGGATAAAAAGTAGCCTATGTGTTATTCCAGACTATAATCTATCTATGTTCCAAATTTCATCCAGATCGGCCCAGCACTTTTTGAGCCTATTCATTACAAACATACAAAAATAGGTACAAATCTTTCCTCTTTATAATATTAGTATAGACATACGCTCCTAATGTTATACTACAACCACTACTAGGTATTAATTACAACTCGAAGAAATCACTTTAACGGTAAGTAGAGCATGGCACATAATATAATGTGCTATTATATCGTTACCAAATCCTAGTACTAATGCATTTTACCATTCGCAACGGTAATGGGTCGTGATAGCCGCTATATCAAAATCAATTATTAACAGCCACCACACTCATAAAATCATGGCACTAGCTGTTATGCCGACTGAACTTTTACGAAGAATTAACAATTTGGAAACCGCATATTCAAATTAAATTTTAGCATGTATTAATTGCAAGTGGCTTAACAAACGAAAAATATTTGCTCATTCGCAGGCGAACATGATAAATTGTAAATTACTTGGAAATGTGCGTTTTGAGCCGAGTTTAAAATGTTCGAACAACAGTGGGAATGAAAATTCACGGGCAAATAATGAGGGGCAAATTAAAAATGCAAAAATTGATTAATGGACCGCTTTTGGGCAAATATGTACGTAATGAGTCCGTCCGCGTCCCCGGTCTTTGTTGCGCTGTCGCGTTGTGTTTTAACGTTCTAAATTTGATTTAACTTGACTTTTACGCGTTTGAAGATAGCTCTACTTTATTAAAGCCTCACGGACTTCAGCTTCACTTCGCTGGGGAGTGACGCAGTGATAATAGATTTTGAGACATCACTTACCAAATATATTCAGTTGGTCTTCATTTTTTTTTCTCATTTCGTCACTAATGTATCTGACGCTGAGAGCTAATCGGGCTTTGCGGAAACTTTAGATCGTAAAATCGTCATAAACCGATCGGCACTGAATTAAAGCAATTTATTGTATAAATAGCTTTAGGGTGACACTGTAATTTAATGTAGACCATACGTGAGTGCGAATTTCTTCGAATCAGGTTCAAATATAATACAAAAAGGGTCAGATTTCAGTAAACCCCTTATCGAGCCGTTCCAAATTGGAAAAAACCCATTCATAGCGATTACTTATGCAATCACGTTCGCTATTAAACATGAATTGCACTCAGTACTCGACCCTTAGTGAATATAAGCGGCGATTTATTAAATTTTTCATGAAGCCGTGTCCGTTCGATAAGATTAATAATTCACGAGTTTACGGTGTTTAGCGGGCTTTGTTGCATGGCGCGTTATCGCCCATCTCCCGGCGAAATGCCACCTGCGAAGACCTATGCTCGCCTGGTACTCGTACTAGGTAAACCATTGAAGTTAAAATACTCGGTTACATGTATCCAACTGAAATATCTGTTCATTGCACCATCACGGACCTCGAACCGTATCATCATTCCACCACGTATACGCGACTACGTTATTACTAAATACTTAGAATACAATAAATGCCGAATTTACCCAATGTCATTCATTAAAATAGTTTGTTAATGAATTGGCCGTAAATCTCTTAAGTATATGTTCATCTGCTTTCGGCGGTCGGATTGATTTGATTTTGGAATGGGCGACAATCTTAGGAATCACAATACCCATCACTATTTTGATTCCCTTTTCCACCTATAGGTGCAAATTTCGCCCACAATCATGCTAAACGTGGCCTTTAGGTCGTGTTACTTTAAGCTCTGTCTACCCCGTAAAGGGATATGGACGTGGTTTGTGTATGTATAAGTAGGTAGAATAGCAATGCTACTACTTGTACAGTTCTATTACTTTTGGTACCAGTACTACTACTTGTACAGTCAACCAAATATGCTGGCGACTTTTTACAATAATTTATTGAATCAGGCGTTACATAAAAGTAATAAAGTATTTTTGCAGGTCCAGCACATCCCTACTATATAATGCATCTAGAGTAAAGGTTGCCACGGGCACTGTTATGACACCTAATATGCATTTAGCACGCGATCCGTGCGCCAGCGCCGTGTTAATGGTGATCGTGCCCGCGATTGATGCATTCGTCGGAATACTTGCAAACCAAACATGATAACTTCATAAATACATACATACATACTTAAATCACGTTTTCATCCCTTACAGGGTAGAAGAGCCTAAGGCAACAAGACCTTAAAGCGTTTAGCATGATTGTGGACGTATAGGTGGAAAAGGGAAGGAGAATAGTGGTGGGTTGATAGCCGCATCGTCTATAACAAGATTCCTAAAGTTTTTCCCTAACCTCATTGATATTGTTTTACCCACAGATAAAAAATAGTGGTAACCATGATTTGACCCCTATCTTACTTGCTAATCCTGCCGCCAAGCAGCGTTACTTGCATTGCCGTGTACCGGTGTGGAGATAACCGGTGATAGATTAGATTATTTATTCATCAAATAAAAATTACACCATAAATTTTACATTGTCAAGTTAGGAGAATTTGTATTGAAATCATCAAGAGCAAATAACATAATAAAAATAATTGAATTTAAAAAAAATGCCAAAATCAAAAATAATAATAATAATAATACTAGAAGGATTGCTCCCATAGAGTCTTGAAAGCTAGGCTTTCAAGGGGGGCAGAATGTTACAACCTACATGAAGCGCTGGACGTAGAACAATACCGGCTGGCGCGAAACCTTCAAATTTTAAATGACCTGTCATATTTACTTTACTTTTCCAATTTTCCTTGTCAATGTACCAATTCTGCATGAAGAACATGAATTACATTTATTTATGAGTTGATGTTGAGTTTATTTATGTAGACCTGCTCGCGTCGGTGAACTGGCTACGCTTCGGGGATCTCTTCGGGGAAACCGAAGGTTTTGCCTGTGCAATAGCGGACGAAGTTATCATGACTAATAACTACCGGAGATATATCCTGAAGGACGGTACGGTCGACATTTGTCGGGCATGCCGCCGTCCTGGAGAGTCACTCAGGCATATTATTTCTGGTTGTTCTAGTCTTGCTAACGGCGAGTACTTGCACAGACATAACCTTGTAGCCAGGATTATTCACCAGCAACTTGCTCTTTTATTCGGTCTTGTGGACTTCGAAGTGCCCTACTATAAGTACATACCTGCACCAGTTCTTGAAAATGGTCGTGTCACGCTCTATTGGGATCGATCTATCATCACGGACAGGACTATTGTCGCCAATAAACCTGATATCGTGCTGATAGATCGATCGAAGCGCCAGGCAGTGCTCGTAGACATCACGATTCCCCATGACGTGAACCTCGTGAAGGCCGAGAAGGACAAAGTCAGCAAGTACCTTGACTTGGCTCACGAGGTTACCGCCATGTGGCCTGTTGATTCCACGATCACTGTCCCAATAGTCGTTTCGGCAAACGGTTTAATAGCGAAGAGCCTTGACCATCACCTTAAAAGGCTCTCGCTAGGTGGTTGGGTCAAGGGCCAGATACAGAAGGCGGTACTCCTGGACACGGCTCGGATAGTCAGGAGGTTCCTGTCTCTGTCGCCCTGACCACCGGTAGCTTAGGCCTTGCCTCGCTGCCGGCGGCACCCTAGGTTAGGTTTTTATAATGTTTTTATATTTTGTATTAATATTGTTTTATTACTTTTTATTTGAATATTGTAAAAACCTAACTTGAGATAAAAATAAATATACAATAATAATACTAGAATATGAAAATTTCCGTCCTTTGGTGTTACGGGTCTCAATGGCCCATTGAGACCCGTAACACCAAAGGAATTTACCTTCACGTGACCCATTTGCTCGTGGGCCACCTTATTTCATAAAAATGCTGGTGGTCGTTGTTCAATGTCGTATGAGAAGTGTCCGATTCACACTCGACTTGTGTTGGGAGCTCAGCCCGTGTCATTCTCAAAGGAGTTATTTTCACAGCAATGTGACATAGACAGACTGGACACAACCAATGGATAAAAAACCTTTAAAATATCTACGAACGAGGAGATTTGCTGCAGTAACAAAGAATCGCAAAGTCTAGAATTATTTCAGGAGAAAATAGCTATTTGGATGACTTATCTAATCCCACATTGTTTCTCTTCCATTTTCTTTTAGTAGAAACATGATTTTGGTGAACAATGCCCTCTAACCACCAGAAACGTAAATCTGAATTAAAACAAACCCTACCGATTCCCTTAATAAATCACAGTAAAAAGTGAAAAACATTATCTGGCAACCCTTTAACCGGGAACCAAGGAGCTCGGCAAACTCGCTAATTTCAGCCACTGAATAAAGATATATTAGTGGTCTGCAAAGATAAAGGAATAAATTGTGCACGCGATAAATCAGTAAAGGCTGGTTTTAATTACACAGCCGGTGGAACCGCTAGGGGCGGCTTGGGACGCACTGACTCCTCACGGAATGTCTATTACATAGTGTTTACATCCCAAATATTTCAGCAAGTGGGTTAGTACAACTGATCAGCTACCTACAGAAGATTTTTCACTTTAAATTTTAATTCAGAATTTAGTCTCGCTCTTTGACTTTAAACATCGATTAATGTAAGGAAACATTTGTCAACTATGATTCAATTGTCCTTAAAAACATTTACACACATTTTCCGGTACAACTTTAAAAGACCCTGTAGAATGGTTACTACATGCCTCCCACCGATATCGACCGTTCCCACCCCGCAGGTGATTAGCTGTTTTGTAGCAAAGTTAATCATGTATTTTTTTTTGTTTAGCAAGTTGAGTTTCTGCACACAACAGCCAATCAGATCACGACGGCCTATGTGTGGGTTATCGTTACGGGTTTACGCACGAGCCACGACTACGTGCGACCGGCGGCGCTCCGAGCATTTTTCTATGCATTGCGCTACCGACATGAACGCTACTCAGTGGTAACTTGGCAGCTCACGCAATGAACAGAGAAAACGCTGTCGCTTTTTGTTCCACAGATTTTGACTTTTATTGTCTTGTTAGAATTGAAGATGCCAAACCATAGAGAGTTGCCAGTGTCAGTATACAAAATATGAAACGTCTGGGTTTGGTTGATTTAAACTTTAGGTTATAATTGGTTTATATGTTAGAATTAATGACCAGTGTGTCTCAAACCTTACGAAGAGTTTTGCAACTGCCTACGCAAAATGTAAATAAAGTTAATTATTGCTATTTAAGTGATTTCGGACGTTCTGGGATATATTTCACTTGGGATTTTATGCTCTACCGTAGACCTCCATTGTTACTTACTACAGTAATTAGAAATGTATCGCATAATTTGTTTTTAAATTATTTCGTAACTTTCAAATCAAAGAAGGTTAAAAATCTCTTTCATACGAAAGTTTCCTACATACATACATACGCAGATCACGTCTATATCCCTTACGGGGTAGACAGAGTCTGAAGTAACAAAACCTAAAGGCCACGTTTAGCATGGTCCTAAACTAACTTAAAACTAAACGACAACGTAACGATTGTAAGTCGGAAACGATTTCGGCCAGTTTCCAAATACCTTCCTCAGGGGTAAATACACGGTATATAAGTTGGATCGTAACCGAGTGTAATCTTAAGTTAGCCGTATAATTTTTAGTCAATCTAAGTATAAATTAGGTCTTGATAATGTCAGGAAAATGATGATTAACATTGCACCTGAAGAAAAGTTCTGAGGCTAAACGATGTAAGAATAAGATATAACTCACTGGTTTAGCAACATTCTCTAACCACCAAATGAGTTCATTAAATATCCATTTCATTATCTTCTTTTCTACGTGAAAAGAACTGCAAATAAAAAAACCCTAACGTTCTTATAACCTTCATCAAAAAAGCGAATTATAAATATCGCGTCGTTATCCCTTTGACAGCTAACTAGCTCCATCACTAGAACACCGTAAAAATACGTCTCAATTTAATTCCTAACGAACAGCGAACACAGCGCTGAAAGCTTCGGCCCCATCGACACACAGTTAAGCGAACACGGCCTCTCAAACCCGTGTGCAGTGCAAGCATCCTAATTACCACAAGCTAAAAGGCCGTACGGAACGGCGTAAGTTTACACAAATATGTTAAACACTTACGGCCTTTTAGCGTGGTAGAGTTCTTTTTACAGCGTAAAAAGTCTAATTAAGGTAAATCCAAATAATGTTTATAATTGAAGGATAGAGGTATAAACAGATAGAGTGAATATTTTGTACGTGTTTGAAAATATGATAGGCCGGCCCAAGGTATATTGAGAGTGAATGTTTAATCATTGCATGAAATAATGAATTAAAGTAAGTTGCTTTTTTTTAAAGAGCAGTAAATATAAATTTCTAATCATTATCATTAAAATGACTGTTCCAAAGACAAAGGAAAAAATATCGCGAAAAACTAAGTGTTTTTGGAAAGCCTATTTTACGACTCTGTTGGTTAATTAGTGTGTGAATTAAAATAACACTTGTGGTTGAGGTAGGAATCAAAGCAGTACGAATCGCCGGTGCGTGTAATGACCGCTTCAGCTTATGAGCTATTTACTCAGCTCGCTTACGTGTCTTTTGGGTAGGGTTGGCGATAACAGGAAAATATTCATACTGAAATTTGGTTCAGGCATCAGCGCCTTTTATGATAAGTATTGGCTACCTTACGAACTGCAGTGTTACTTTGCATGTAAGTTTGTATTACAAACTTTGTATAGAAAATGATCCGTTAGCTTTATTTTTCAGTAGGTAGGTATAATTATTATATTACATGGTTACTTTTTTTTAAAATGTGGATTGTTGTGTCCGGTTAACTTATTATTTTGTATTGTTTCTTTCTACATTAAAAGTGTGATATATGTGTAAATAATAAGAATAAACACATGCTTTGTAGTATAGTCACTCGTCCGTCACTAATATAATACTCCTCTCATCCACTCAAAGGTTGACTGCAAGAGATCCCTTAAAAGTATAAGTCCGCCTTTGTGCATGTTTCTCAGTGTTTGTCAATTGTATTTGTTTTTTGTTTATTTTGCACAATAAAGAGTTTACATACATACATATACATACACCGATTTGCTGAAAAACAGGTCACTTTTCAAACCACTTTGTTTTATAAGTGTGTGTGTGTGTGTGGTGGTTTTTATTAAACCCATTTTCTCACATTAGGTAGGTACATCCTTTGATTGCTTAGACTAGGGTTGGTTTGCTTGCAATAGGGTCCGAGGAACGGACAGACGAACAACGCAGTGATCTTATAAGGGTTCACAGAAACAAATATTTATTTGTATGGACATTGTTTTTGTTGTGATCACTCCTAGTTTTGTCGGTGTCAACCCTGGCCCAGCGCGTGTGTCGCAAGGCTAGGATGCTAATTGCGCCGCCCGTACCCACAGCATACTGATGGCTCTACAGCTACCCCTAACATTTGCCATCAGGAACCACTGATCTAACATTTTTAATTACACTGTCGGTTTGAATCATCTTTAATAGTCTCCTAGTATTAGTGTCCTTCACGAGAACATGTCATTTTTAACTCTTGACGCAAAAAGAAAGGTGTTATAAGTTTGACGTTGATTTCTGTGTGTGTGTGTGTGTGTGTAACTGTCTGTCTGTGCGGTGTCATGCCGATTGCTATGGGCCGATTTTGATGCGGTTTTTTTCATTCGATAGCCAGTTTCCTTGTGGTGGTTCTTAGCTATGTTTGGTCAAAATCGGTATTTTCCAAAATGTAAGGCATTTTTGGCATACCAACCGCCATGTACCAGTTGCATCTCTTCCCGCGCAGATGTTAAAAGCCCATTGAGGGAATGGGCGAAAATCATAGGAATCATGTTATAGGCGATGCGGCAACCCATCACTATTTTGATTCCATTTTCCATCTATACGCCCGTAATCTTGCTAAACGTAGGTCTTGTCACCTTGGGCTCTGTCTACCTAGTAAGGGATAAAGACGTGATTTGTGTATGTGTGTGTATTTTTTAATTTACGGTTTGATTACTCAATTAATGCGCGAAGGGTTTGATTTTTTTTGAATTTTATGTTATTTCTCTGTGTACAGTAACAAAAACAGGTTATGGTTAGAAAAATGACTCTAGTGCATTACCGGCGTTCTCTTCTTAGTTAAAAAATAATAATATTGTTGTGAAAGCAATCTGCACGGACATTGCACATGCACTAGGTTAAAAGGTTCTACCACCCGCAAAAACTAAACGGGCTGTGGCAATCAAAAACATCTCACACGCTCTAAGATAAGAAATAATGCGATAGAGTTGCGTTCTGTGTTTTTGACGTCCTATCCGTTATTACCTAACGTGTTCTTGAGTGGAGACCGCGACTTGGCAAACGTAGTGTAGGACGCCCTCCGGTCAGGTGGAATGACGATCTGCGAAGGACTGCAGGCAGATGCTGGATGCGTCAAGCTGAAGACAGGGCGCTATGGCGCTCATTAGGGGAGGCCTATGTCCAGCAGTGGACTAATATAGGCTGATGATGATGATGATGATGATCCATTATTACCAGCGGCTGTACTACTGTATTGCAAAATTCAGATCATTAAGCTTAATTAGCATTGTATGCTAAGACAGGGCGCTATGGCGCTCATTAGGGGAGGCCTATGTCCAGCAGTGGACTAATATAAGCTGATGATGATGATGATGATGATGATCCATTATTACCAGCGGCTGTACTACTGTATTGCAAAATTCAGATCATTAAGCTTAATTAGCATTGTATGCTAAGACAGGGCGCTATGGCGCTCATTAGGGGAGGCCTATGTCCAGCAGTGGACTAATATAGGCCGATGATGATGATGATGACGATGATGATGATGATGATGATGATCCATTATTACCAGCAGCTGTACTACTGTGTTGCAAAATTCAGATCATTAAGCTTAATTAGCATTGTATGCTAATTAATTGGTGCTAAATTAGCATTTCCATCAATCATGATGCAGCGGGCAAGGGCATGTCAATATCGCTGATCCTGTCCAGTTACAATGGTTCCAGTTAATGTTTGTTTAATTGGTGCTGACTAACCCCCACACTCATGAACGCTTGTTAAACTAATGGTAATGACAAATGACGAGAACAAACTGATGAAAAACAGCTATGTCAGTAGTAGTTTTAACTAATTCACGTTGAATTAAACACATTTTTTTCGAGGTTTTAATAGAACTCCCGATTCCTAGTGATCATGATATAGTAAGGGATCCCATCGTAGAACCCTATCGTAATAAGGTGATATCACTCGAGCTTGAGTGACGGCCGCCTGTCAATTGCGACAGGGTTCTACGGTACGTGAAAACATTTCCCGCACTGTATATGCAACTGCATTGAAATATCGGGTGTTCGTACAAGGCAAACACGGTCTTTATCCGAGAGAAAAAACAACTAAAACGTGCATTATGTACGATCTGCTCTAGCGGTTTTTCAATGTCTTTGTTAAGTATAACCCACAAAAAAAAGTCGACATGAACATTTCTTCCAGATTTTTTTTTAATTAGGTGAAATTTATTTAAATAAAATAATAAACAGACAAAGTTAAATTAAAAAAAATACAACCAAAATTTTATATTACCTACCTTTCTGAATGTAAGTGCGGGTCACACTTAATTAAATAATTATAACCAACAAAATAAAATGAATTACGAAAAACCGATAGGTATTACGCGACCAATGTTCTTATGTACCCATGAACAAAAGACATGTTTTCCACGCTAAGGTTGAAAATCCAAAATATAATGTCAATAAGACGACAGCCACGACGCGACATCACGTGAGCGACATATTATAATCATTTGATCGGAAGTTTGATGAAAAGTGATAGACCACTTATTTGGTCGACCGTACCGTACAGTCAACATCACATTCGTTAACCTTTCTTTATCAATTTGACCAATCATCACACGTTTTGCTATAAAGGTAAAACCGGTTTGTGAATTTCATATTAAACATCATCAATCATGCTTAACGTGGCCTTTAGGTCTAGTTACCTTAGGCTCTGTCTACCCCGTAAGGGATAAAGACGTGATTTATGTATATGTATGTATGTTTAATATTAAGTGAATTTAAACTTTCAAGAATAATACTTGTTATGTTATTTTAACTAAATGGGTCTCTTATATACAAGTTTTTATTATTTACCTCGGCGTTTCGTACATGCTGCTACGTCCATAGCACAGTATATATATAAGCTAAAGCAGTAAGAAACCTACGAACAAATCGGTTGAAACGAAACACGCACACAGGCGCGCGCTTTACACGGCCCCTAAGGGGACCTGAGCCTGAGCGGAGTGGACGAGGTCCCCTTAGAGGCCGTGTAAAGCGCGCGCCTGTGTGCGTGTTTCGTTTCAACCGATTTGTTCGTAGTTTCCTTACTGCTTTAGCTTATATATATACTGTGTCCATAGTCTGAAGGGTCTGATAAAGCGGGTAACCGTGCGAGTTTTTCCAACTATCCGCACATTGACTTTTTAAATACCCGTTTAGTTAAAATAGTGCAATGATTTTCATATGGCGTAGGTATTTAAAGTATGTTTTCCCGAAAACATCCATCAGCGTAACATTATAAACAAGTTTCCAAAAGCTAGAAACTTTCGGAATCTTAAGCGAAACCCTCTGAAGCCCATTAGATCCGTCAGCGCGCAGATATCCGTGAGTGAGGTGGATCCCGACCGACCCTATATCGCGTACATTAACTTGCCGCCTATTTATGGGTACAGGTTATCGTAACGATCCTTTATCGGTTTTATGGGTACGCTGTAACATAATAATGGTTACGGTGCTATTGATGACATGCTAAGGTGAACGTTTAACGGCGCAGGTAGAATCCGCTTACAAAGTAGACTATCTGAGGTAGTAAAAAAAAAGCCGGTCAAGTGCAAAGGCGTACATAAAACAACTGATTGATTTTTCAATCTTAGTGTACAGTCAAGGAATTTAATTCTCTACCTTTTTATAGTAAGTGTCGTAACAATTTTCCTTGTTAAGTAATGCGATATCACTATGACGTATAATATGAAGAGGTTCTATGGTGGGTAGGGAATTAAATTTTTTGACTGTACAGCCGAGGATTTGATTTAACAAATAAAAAATGCAAAAAAGCTACCGTTTCTGCAATTTTGCTTTTTCTCTAATGACTTTGAAAGCGCACGCAGCAGCGTTAAGACTTAAGACATTAAATACCCCAGTAAATTAACCACACTTAAACATTTTAATTAAAGTGTGAAAAAGTCCCATTATCTCGGTCTATTTGTGCGCAGGCGACATAAATCAACTGAGACAATGTTAATGCGAGGAATTAAAAAATACTCCGCGGGGCCCGCCGCACTGACGGACTTAGCGGTTAATGAATTACTTCAGCTAATTTTTCATCGTGGAAAAGGTGGGAGAAAGAAAGCTGTCATGATGAAAAAACCATGGAAATAATCTGTTTTTTTTTTCTAGAAGCGCTGATATGCAAATAATGTTACAATGAAAACCTCACCTTCTATTCGTGTAGCAACGAATATTGTTTTCTTGATCTTAAAAGTTTCTTTCCATTTGATTCGTCTTTATTCATGAATACCTTATGGCATATGAGAAAAAAAGACGTAAATACGGTAAATTTTTGCTATCATAATTTAAAACTGGTTTTAAATCTCGCGCATTTAATTATCACGCCGTGGTAATCTGCCGTGATGGCCGTGATTAATTAAGAAACCGGCAGAGGGCGCGGCAAGAAAATGTACATCATACTTGTGTTTGCTACTTTATGTATAGGGTGGAATTTTAAAAAAACCTACCCACTTGCCTCTATTTTTTTCAAGTCTTAAAAAAGGAGCTAAACGTTAATATCATCACTACATAGTATAATAACTACATAGTATAAAACAAAGTCGCTTTTTCTGTCCCGATGTCCCTATGTATGCTTATATCTTCAAAACTACACAACGGATTTTGATGCGGTTTTTTTTAATAGATAGAGTGCTTCAAGAGGAAGGTTTTTATGTATAATTTTACGCAGACGAAGTCGCGGGCAGAAGCTAGTTAGAAATAAAATTTTGCCATAACCTTTCAATTCAAACTTCAGACAAAATTAAAATTAGCTACCCAAACGACGGATCCCAAGTATTGTAAGTATTTACCTGTCTCAGTTCAACACAATCTGCATGATTTTACATTACAAATAGCTTAATAGCCCCCGTCGTTACGGGCACATGGCGCTCTGGACAGCTCTATAGGGAGCACCTACATTTGGAAATTTACAAGTAGAAAGATTTTCCTATCTTTTGAAGTCAATTTGATGCTAGTGGAGGTGCTAGTGGAGCTGTGATTAAATAGCTTATGGTTTTTCTGTACGAGTATTGTTGAGTTTAATACGAGTCTAAATATCTTAACATAAAAAACTTATTTTTTAACGCTTGCAGGAAATGTTTGTTGTATTACTAAAAATACATCTTGCTCATGAGGCAGACCGCGTACACCTTTACAAATACCAAGTTATTTGTACCAATCATACCAATGCCAATAGGTAACCTACCATACACCAGTTATATCAGTATTTCCTGCCAGTTATATATGATATTATCAGTGATAACTTCTCAGTCATCATTAGCTCTTAAGTGTCAGCTATCTATGATTCCGTCTCTATTTAATACTATGAAACAGACAGAGACGTCATCATAGTTAACTGAGACTTAAGATAACTGGAACTTAACAGAGAGTGGTGAAAAAGGCCCTAAATGTAGTAGCGATATTAAACATTGTAAATAGTTATGAATTTATCGCTGTCGACATATAAATACGGCTTCATCCTGAGGTAGGTTTCTGAGGCATTATCGATTGGGCATGGAGACTGTCATCCTCTCCGACGTTCCGCTGGATACTGAAGCGTCAGCCGGTAGGCGTGGCGCTAAGGCGTCGCCCCGCCCACTGCTCAAACCCCGCCTACCGCACGGGAACGCCTCGTCTGGAACAAAAACGTGACAGGTGGGCGGAACCCGTTAAAGTATCGTCGTTAAGGACACTTTATCAAGTAATTTGTTACCTTCAATGCCGATTTACAATTTATTTGTCTCGCCAAACTGCTAATAACTTTCATGGCGAATTGCCGATTGTATTTGGTTTTGCAGTTTTGTTTAAATATGTTTTTATGGTTTGTCTATAACATAATATATACCTAACTAATGCTGAAACGCTTAGATTCATTCATCATTGTATTTTTAGTGATACAACGGTTTTCAAGATTACCTAAGCACAGGAGGATCAGGAGCACTGGATACCATAGTTTTCATCATAATTCTTTCTTACGCGTCATAAAATTAATTTCAGACTGTAAATTATCATCTCATCGACTCATAGATTCACCAGTACAGATTTCTTACATGGCAATTCATCTTAGTTTAGTTATACATTCTTAACAAACAATTTTTAAGGAAAATTTATAAGGACACTTTGTTCTTAGTTATAATTTTGTAAAACATTTATGAATAAACTATCTTTATCTTTGTTATAACAGGTTACACAGGATTGTAACTTTCATGAATAGAGATAGAGCATGTTTAAAGAGTGTGTTTAGAATAGAGTGTTTACATACTTACAAATTTATTTTGGTGAAGATATGTAGCTATTTACTTACTATTTTTTCAGAGAATTAGAAATTAATAACACACGCACACACATAAATCACGTCTTTATCCCTTACGGGGTAGAAAAAGCCTAAAGTAACAAGACCTGAAGGCCACGTTTAGCATGATTGTGGGCGTATAAATGAAAAGGGGGTCCAAAATAGTGATGGGTTGCTAGCCGCATCGCCTATAACATGATTCCTATGCCCATTCCCTAGGGCAATGGGATTTTACCATCTGCGCGGGAAGAGAAACAACTGGTACATTCTATGTTTTTTCATTACTCCCAGACCAGCACGGAAGCAAATTAATAACAAAGGGTATAAAATCTTAATATCTATTTTATACCTCTAAATATCTTAACTCTTTCACGTTAAAATGCGTGGCATCTCTCGACTTATCAAAGCGTTACTCAGAGGATAATGACAAGAATGCCTTTGTTAAATTGTTGGCATTAGTGCCACCTTGCTTGCGAGTACAACAATGCGAGCCGTGGGGTAAGTTACTGGGATGCTTTGCAATGAGCTACGCTTTATTCAGTCAGTCAAACTTACTGTATGTTTGTAAAGAAAAGTCTTGACTACATGACTGATCTAGAAAGCTGGGATTGGACCTAAAGGTTGGCTTACGATTTAAACTAGTAATACAGACGGATTCAGCAAAATTCTCACGCCATCGTAGGTGGTAGGAAAGCTAACTATAATAAATACACCCTAAATTTTAAAATTTTGCTTAAATATGTTAAAACTAGAATGGGCCCATGACTATTCTTAATTTAAAAACTATGTTTTTCTTAGAAATGGCGATAAATGGGTAGAACGGGTGTATGTCAAGACGTTATTCCCTGTGACGTCACTTATTTGCTAAAATCTATTATTTTACGGTTATACTACGGCTGGGCATTGCAAAGAGTTGTATATTGAAACTAAATACTGCTTCTTAATTACTTTGTTCAGACATAATTATATAAATCACGTTTTTACCCCTTGTTCTCCGTAACTTATTTCGTCATCTAATCACTAAAAATTGTGAAGCAGCCACTTACCTCCCCGCGTCTGGGTGTCATGTGCCTTAAAGCCAGGTATGGCAACCCTTTACAAGAATAGCCCCCTCCATCCCTCCTACAGTTTCCCTTTGATGTGCGAGATGGCTGGAATTATTTGAAGCGGCATTTTATCCCCCAAGATAACAGTCTGATAGGTACTTAACTTAGGGTTAAGAGGGTATTTAAAATATGAAATGTATTCTTTTTCGTATCTCAAAAAAACTCCTATGGGATCAAAATGAAAATAAAAGATTTATTTCGCAAATATGCCGCCAAGGGCTCTTTTACATGTCTTTTAGGGTTCTAAAAGTAAAGACGGAACCATTACCTATAGGATCAATTTATTGTTCGTCCGTCCGTCCGTCTTTCAAGACCTTCTTTCTCAAGAACGCGTGGAGGTATAAAGTTAAAATTAATACTAAATGCGTCTGCGGTCTCTTACAGCATTTTTGAAATTTGGTATGAGGGTAACCCTTGTGGCACTACTAATGAAACACACTGAAATGACCTCTTCCCTGCCTGTGCTCTGCTATCACTGGAATTTATTTTCACTTGTCGAATTTGTACGGAACCCTCAGTGCGTGAGTCTATCTCGTTTTTTTCTCGTTAGACCGGTTTTTTAAACCATCAAGATCTTTTGAAATACCGTCATTGCTAAGAAGAATGCGCAGCAAGAAACTTGGCAGAAAGTTTTTTATTTTCAAAACAAAAATATATTTATTAAATTCTACTGAACGTCTATTAAAATTTACATAATTGAAATTTAAAAAGAATTCAAATCATCTATTTTCTGGGATACTACAGTCAAGTCTACTTGACTCTACTTTTCTAATCGTTTCTTTTACTTTTTCGCCAATAAATGTCTTTCATTCTACTTTTTGCAGTGATTTGTAACACAGACTATGTTAAGTAAATATTAATTTACCTACTTACATAATTATTGTGCCTGGGTCGGAGCAGCGACCCGTGTGACGGCATTAGCTCCTGCTGGCTCGAGATAAACAAATGCGAAGCGAACTGTTTCGGATAATTCGTCCATCTGTTCGCGCCTTGATTAACTCTTATAAGACTTCATAATACGGATGCAAGTAAATACTGTTGACTAATTTAATTTTTGTAACTAAAATAATGTCAATTAATTAGACTCACTGGGGCAGATTTTTGTTACATTCTAAGAGCTCACAGACTGTACGCTTAGCGGCCGCCGGGGCATGCTCTCGAAGAAGGTTTACTGATTAGTCCGAAACATGTCGAGTGAGTGAATCGCCTATTTCACAATTTATAAATATCTGTTATGCTTATCCTCAATCAAATAACGGTAGGTATCTAAATATAATTTGTTTTTATTTTAAAATATACTCCAACAGGTAAATTTACTGATATGTGAATTTGTAATTTACTTAATCAAGTATGTAACTCCAATAGGCCTTTGGAGTTGACATGTTCATTCTCAAATGATCCCAGCTTATAAATAAAGATTAAAAAAAAATATGTAACTCACAGAGATTAATTTTAAAAACAAATGTGTTTCCCAAAAAAAAATGTCTTAAAACCGCTCATGTCTAACCCCTATTCAGTTCTTTAAAAACTTACAAATACATTCTAATAGTACATAGTTTTCGTACATCCCACTTCCTCAAGACGTGGTCGTCAGCTGCCGCCGTTGATTATTCGGCTAATTGCGCACTGATCAGTCGTTAATTACCGCTGTCGCGCGTGACGTCATTATGCTGACGCAACGTTTAATGAAGTTTGACGCACGACAAGTTGCATTGTTACGACCACAGCCATGTACAGGAGCTGGTGTTTATGGAGCACCGAGAAGAGCATAGTACCTACTGTTTAATTAGTAAGCACTTCATATGACTAGGCTTCAGAAAAAAAACCATTAACCTAGTGAAACCAGAAGATCTACAAAGATCGACTAATATCGATTTTCATTTATTTATTTTTCAAAATATGGTGCCTGCAGATCGCTATACAAATTGATTGGCGTAAGAGTATCTATTTAAAATCGGTCTACTCGTTTGCAGTTTATTTTTAAGTACAGTCCCGCGTAGGACCGAACATAAATACTATTATGTAGACTTATCAATACTCTCTCCATTGTAAAAAATAAACCCTTCAATCTGTCATCATCTTCTTCTTCTTCATCCTGTGGTCACCCATTGTTGGGCGTAGGCCTCTCCATGAGCAAGCCAAGTAATGCGGTCCCGTGCCATTCGCATCCAGCTGTTTCCCGCCATCTTTGCGATGTCGTCAACCCATCGAGTAGGCTGTCTTCTGCTTTTAAGTAAGGACAGAGGTAGAAAAAAATATTAATGTGATAATGTTGTTTCATTTTTGGCAAAATGGGGAATGAGTGGAAAACTGGTAACTGATTTGACATGCTTCCGCACATTTCCTAATCGCGCTCTTACACTACTACTAACTAGAAAACGTATAAAAAACCCTTATTAAACAAATAATTTTATTAATATACGCTTTAAAAATACTCTATTTCGTCATAAATGACGCAAATTAATTTAATTCCATCGTTCATTCTTTCATTTACTCGCTAAGTCACATCACTATTTAATATTCGCCAAAAACTGTAAACACTGAAAGTGTCATTTTACTGTAGTGTTCTATCTGCCAGACTATAGTCCGCCTACAAAATAGGCCTACTGTACCTAAATGAACTTAAACAGCACGCGGAGATTTTCCGCACAAGTCAGAGAATACTCATAGAGCCTGTGGTCCGTCTCTCGAAGGATTAGCAGGCATTTGAATGCGTCGCTTCGCACTAATTGAGTTAATATTTGGTTATCGGCGGCGCGCACGCTGCCTCCGCGACTAATCCTGCCGAATTAATGACTCGAATTTATCATTATTAATGCCCATGTGAGCCCCGACCGCACCTGCTTTTGGGAAATGTACGATGTGTCTACCTACAGGGTATGGTGGGCCAAGATTCTAGGTTTATACCCCTTTGAAATGCTACAATGAAAATCTGAATGACACAATAACACTGAATTTTTATGATTCCATCAGAAAAAAGCAATAAAGCTGATTGTCACATTGACTTGTGAGTGAAAATAGGCTTTGATGTTTTAAGCCTTACAAATGACATTGAACCTTAGGGCGGTAAAGGACTTTCTTAGTCGACTATACAATGAAAGAAACTGTATGGCGTACCACTGGAATCTTTTCACTGCAATTGTCATAATGATTTACCATACACCTGCCAAAGAAATTTTGGCGAAATCCTGTGAGACAAGGTTCCACGGAATTACGACACGTGATTCAGTTTCTTCGACCGTACCATAAAATCATTGTTTGTTTGCCAAAAAACTGCGTACCTATGTCATCTCTGATTTTAACAGACACACAACTGGTGATTAATGTAACCATTAAACGAATACCAATACAGCACGTTATTTTAAAATATAACCCCTTCGTCTGACACAATAAAAGGTAAAACATAAAGTGTTTGCGCAAAAGTATTGTTTTCGGGTAAAACGTTCGCGGCAAATGCACTGGTCATTCACTTGGACAGTTTTACTGCCCGCTCCCGCTCGCTCTGTTATGACTTTACTGCCATTTTTTATTGCAACTACCTCATATTTTCGGCAGGGTTAAAGGATTAAGATACGGGGATTTAATAGGTGACAGCGGCGTTAAATTGAACGGGGGTATTAATTCTTAGTTATGGCGGCCTGTCGATTTTGCGTTCATGCCAGGTGGGCGCAGTTCGTTTTGTTTTATACTGTATGGGTTTATTGTTCAGTCTGATTTAACTGTATAGAGTACCTATCTGATACCTAAATTCAAATGAACTAAAAATTATTATCATTCAAACACAGAAAAAATGTATACACCAAAAGTGTCGTAGTCAAAACTTACATTAACGGGAAAAATAAACCCTTATAAGATCAATCCGTTGCCCATCCGTCTTTCCGTCAAGACACTTTCTTAGCGACGCGTAGAGTTTTCAAACTGAAATTAAATACCTAAAAATGTAATGCCCGACGCAATCAAAAGATGGTTTCTATACACATTGCCAAGGAACCAAACACCAGTCAGTTTCCCAAAAAAAAAAAAAATTGTATGAAGGCAGCTGTTTAGCATAACTAATGAAAAAAAGCTAAGATTTCTTTTACGGCTGCCTACATTTTGTTTCGGAGCAGGGCGCTGCTAACACTAGATTTAATAGATATCCCCTTTTATGAGGTATATTCGCCGCTGGGATAAACGTGTTCTTGAGTGGAGACCGCGACTTGGCAAACGTAGTGTAGGACGACCTCCGGCCAGGTGGGATGACGATCTGCGAAAGAGTACAGGCAGATGCTGGATGCGTCAAGCTAAAGACAGGGCGCTATGGCGCTCATTAGGGGAGGCCTATGTCCAACAGTGGACTAACATAGGCTGATGATGGTGATGATGATGAGGTATATTCAACACTTGCTGAACCACTTCGACTCCGACTCGCACTTGTCCGGTTTTTTAACCATCTCATAGTTTTCTTCGGATCACGCTTGGGTATTTAAACTATTATGTACGGCTCGATATCGGACACCGGCGAACCCGCTCAGTAAGCACAGGAAGCCGGCACGGCGATCAATGCGCAATCACGTCGCTAATCACTCGCGATTGACGCGACGCAAATGACGCGGGCCATCCAATCCTGCTAATGAATTAGGATGGCTGCCACCACTGAGGAACCAAGCAATACCGGTACTGCTGCAACATTGCCCAAACTATAGTTCGCAAATAAATTATCAATTGTCGTAAAGGTAAAGTTTTTTCGGGTAATTTCCCATTCGTCTCTAAAACAGCGAAGGCAATGTTGGGTCAAGCGGCAAAGTTGCAGTAGTTTACGGTACAGTGTTAATACGAGCTACCCAATTCTACAACACAAGATTTGTCATTCGTTTTTCGCGATAGTTTTTCTTTAATTACGCATTACGTGCAAGAACCAAGCCGTTTAAGTTATTAGAATAATGACTGTCTATTTTTTTTAAATAAAGAATAAGAGATTTTTCTTCAACATGTCACACAACGGTAACATATTTACCATTGATGTCAGTCTAAATATCTGTTTACCCAACTTTAGTGTCCTGCTTCACCTTGGGCCGGCGAAACATAGTGCCTCGGTTCCACTCTATTGGCTAATTCCTCTATGGCTGCCATCGCCGAGCCGAGGTAACCATGTGAGCTAGAAGAATGCTAGTACAAGAGCGCGCGAGAGATGTGTTGTGCGCGAGATAGGCTACCCGTCTCTTTCCAGAGCGAACAGTAAGAAAAAGACAGACGGTTCTCTGTTACAAGCTTGATATATGTCATACTAGCTTCTGCCCGCGACTTCGTCCGCGTAGATTTAGCAATATTTTAACATGTTTATCTCTATTCCGCGGGAGTTATGCAATTTTCCGGGATAAAAAGCAGCCTATGTTTTAATCTAGGGTACTAGCTATCTTTGTTTGAAATTTGATCCAAATCAGTCCAGTCGTTTCAGCGTGAAGAAGAAACAAACATACACTCTCACTCACATCGTCACACACTTTCGCATTTATAATATTAGTAGGATTAATAGAATAAGCCTTCGATTTCAGGACTAATAAAGAATACCACTCTTTATTTACGGTTCAGACCTACAATAATAAATTGGACTGAAATATACCTACTACCTACTAAACAGAATTTCAACTCATATTTAAACTAGCCGTTCCCCGCAGCTTCGTCCGCGCAGAATTAAAAATTATATTCCAATTCCAATCAGCTTGACTTTTCCCGACACTAACAATCATAAAGATAATTTATACGGAACCTTCACAAATTTTATATCTCAATATTAGTGGAAACCGCAAGAAAATCCATAGAAGTTTACGAGTTTATCGCAAACAGACAAACAGACAGACGCGGCGGCACACTATGTTTTGTAATATGTAGTGAAGAGTATCCTACTAACTGCACCATAACGCGTAGGTAATAATTTAAGGCGATTAGTCAAAACATTATTGCAAAGGCAGCTGATTGCATTAATCCAATTAATGGCGGCTAATAATAGACAAATGCAATGCTAGCATGACGGATGACCGGCGACGGCGACCGGTAATGGGACGTGTCGTGACATGTAGCGTCTGTGATCTGACACTGACATGAGCATGCTAGCCATGCAAATGATTCGTATGGTAATGACAATAGGATTCGCGACTGAATGAGTAGTTTTTTTTATAATTGGCTGCCAACGAGCAAATGGGTATTTATTTCACGTCATATCGCATTAGTCTACTTATTTAATATTAAGTATAAAATAAGTTTTACGTACCTACATAATGTTACGATACGACAAAAAAATTAAGTCGAACATCGTTTCCTATTTAGAAATAACCCCCTTTAAGTGTTTACCATTAAGAGTCTTGATTCAAGAAACTACGTTTTTTACATACGTTTATGGTAAAAAGCGTTAGCATTGCAGCAAATGGCCGATTATGGCCGTTGCGGGAACATGTCGTGACATGTAGTGTCAAATAATCTGACATTGATGTCAGTGTAAGATCATGGTCAGTCAACTTTGTTATTCTGCGATCACATGTTGGTATGTTTTAACCGACTTCAAAAAAATGAGGTTCTTGTTTTATGTACCTACTCTACTCCTTAAAAAAATAATGTATCCCGATTGTTACGCCGACAATTAACCCTTTAACCGAGTCCCTTTAACATTCCTTGATCCAATAACAAATCCACGAGCTTCATAAAAACAAACAGCCGAATACAAATAATCCGATCCCAGTAAGACGTCGACTCAAACAAATTATTTGACATAATATCGTTAATTACAAACCCTCTTTTGTAACCGAGGGTAGGGTAATTAGGTTGGGATGTTCTGAATGGGCCCTTTTTCTGCTCGTTACGGCTGAGACAAAGGGGCAAAGAAGTAAACAGACCGTATTCGGAGAGTTTGTATTAAACTTGACAATGAGAGTTCGACTTTAATTCGATTACCGGGTCGACGGTTCCATAGAGCGCCGTGAATGCACGGGTTTGTGCTTTGAATTTTACTTTCAGCACTGTTTTATTCTAATCCTTGGTCTTAATGCGCTGGAGCTAACTAAGTACGGTCCAAATGATATTGTAAAAAGTATAGTCTAGTTTTCAATGGTACACAACAAAAGCAATCTGGTTCATTTACTATCGATAACACTGGGATAGTATAGTAGGCTAGCAAAAAAGCTATTTAACATTGACCCCTACAATAAACGCATAGTTAGGAATTATCACTTGCAAGTATAGGTACAACAGGCGCATTAATAAATAAACCCATAAAGATACAAAGTTTATTGTGATTTTCCTCTAATTATTCCAGCGTAAACCGATGTTATGTTAACGGGGCTATTAGCCGCTCCGTGGCCGTCAGCCCTGATTTTCTAAACAGTACCCTTCCATAATACTACATACGACAATACAATTTATGTCCCACTGGTAGAAGAATCGAGTTCATCTGAGATCTACAATTTTTTAAAATTGGTATAAAGAACAAGGTGACAATTGATTGGCGTATGTCAGACTTTGCCAGTGAACAACTTTAGTTTGTCCCTGATGCCTACTGACTCGTGAGGCACGAAGACGCCCCACCTTTTAATTGCAGCCTCATTGTTCCGGTTGATTTGATCCTGTATCTCAATAGCACAATCATAATAACAAGCTTGGCGGTTTCGCGGCCAAGGCGGAATATGACGAAGCTGACATTTTAGAGAAATACATTATATTTTTTTTTGTCCGCTACCGAACGATACCTCATCCGCAGAAGCCTGTAAAGTATCCTTTTTGCACTATACATGGCAGCTATCGCACTGAGTCACTTATTAAGAAAAATAGTCTCCGGACTGTAATTGCTATAAGCGATAACCTAAATATGGGCAATGTTTTCGCGCGAAATGTAAAACAACTTATCCTAAATGCCCTAAACCGCGCAAGAGTTTGCGATTGCAATTTTGTCACAAAATAAGAACACTTGAAATTAGAGTAGCGAGTGATGCTCCGCCGTCATGCGCACTCTTGCCCTGACAATCCCAACAACAACTTGCCCCTAATTGTGTTTGCGATTCCTTTAGAAAGCTCTTTTGACTCCACTCCAATTGTGAAAACTCGTTTTGAAACGACGTTAAATACGACCGAATTTCAGATAATTAACTGAGATTACGCTCTTTCAGCAAATAATTCGCTTTTGTTGCAGAAAATTTGAAGGAAAGCTAATGTTGACACAATTTTTAATTGTTATAGGCAATTGTTAATTGAGATCGGGTTTTCAATGGGGGGTGGGAAAGTTTGGAATCCGTATGTGACGTTTCTTGTTGTACTTTTAGAAACGATTTTTTAACAAAACATTTTACGTTTGCCCTGAAGCCATTGTCTAACGTATAATTGTTTTCCCATATCTTTATATTTATTATCCTGATCTTGTTACCTTTTATATCGGAAATACCTAAATAATAAACGTGACTGTGATTTCGGTTGCGTTAGACATAGCGGCATTTAGTTCTAACTTGCTTTTCTTAAATAAACCCAAATGACAGCCATATGACATGTTAGCCTCGTTTGCTAGTAGATCCAAGGAGCGTTAAAATCGAATCCGGCCGTCCACAAAACATTTCCCCCGCAAAATGTCCACATAATTTCGTGAAACTCATTGTCGTTATAAATCAATAGTAAAAGTAACGCAGAAACGGCTCAACCGCCGCGCGAAAATCCAATCGAGTTACTTAAAGCCGATGCAAATTCGGAAAAATCTATTATAATCTGCATCGCACACCGCTGGACGCTCTTTTCATGCGATGCCTTTTGTTGGCGGATTCAATTAAGTTTACACCGGTGCCGAGGTCAGTTAATAAAAACCGAAGCCTATAAAAATTGGTGCGTAAATCAAATTCAATAAAGTGCAGGACAATGGGGCGGCGGGTTAACGGAAAATGACGCCGGCAAACAATGACGCGCGGCAATCAATCCGCGCCGTCGCGGGCGCAGTTTGTTTTATAATTGGCTGCATTTGGTGCCAATGCCGGTAATGATGATGACCAAGATGACTACAAGCGTTGATAGTGGAGGAAGTAGGCGAATTTGCATGTAATGTAAGTACTTACTACACTACACACTTATAGTCTTGTCTAGGGCCTCATTGGTTGACAAAAAAGAGCTCATGTTTGCAAGCCAAGCATGAGTTTTAGATGTACAAAAGTCAACATTCAAGTAAATACAACGAATGTTTGCGCTTTACCAAACACTACGTCACGGAAATAGTTTGAAAAAGGTACTTACACGAATTATATTTTATTTCTATAAACAGCTAAGTAACACAATGTGATTCTCATTTTGTCAGTATAGCCTCTTACAATAAATAATTGAACAGCTTAAACAAGTGAGCGTCACCCGGTCCCTCGCACCTTATTCCGCCACTGACTGAGTCACCCTTTACTTAGCATTCTCGGCCACCTCCGAATTAATCGCCCAAGAGCCGCTCTCTATTAAAGTTTCTTCGCAACTTCTTTAAGGGGCTTAACTCCCATAAAACTCCGGAGATAATGTTAAACATTCATTTAAGTGCACGAGGTCCGCTCAACTTCCGAATCGTCGTATAAATCTTCTAATTCTTCGAGCGTTTAATATTCATATCAGTCTTCGGTGCGATGGAGTTCCCAACTCCGTCGGTGGTGGGAATTTGCACATATTAGAGAATGATAATGTACACCGGTAGTCTGGTGGCAGTAAATTCATCTAACTTAGTTTTAGTCTTAACTAATATATTTACATTTGATAAAAATGTTTTGCTTTCTTTTAATTTATTTTAAAACGGGCTTTTGTACATTTTGTCAGATTAGCCCATAGGGCAAAAACGAATTGAACAATTGAATCAATACACTACACATGTCAATTTTGCTCAAAGTCAGCGCTGAGCACAATCGAAGCCATTTAGCTACTGATGGTTACGGTTAAAATTATAATCTTGACACTAAATGTTCCGTTCAACCATCCACAAATTTCAATTCCACTCCATGCCTTTACAGCCTTTCAAAGCGGACAATTTTCATATTAAGAGTACTATAAAATAAAAGTTAAACGTCGTCGCGACCCCGTCGCTATTCGGTCTGGATACGTCCCGTGGGGCGGGAAACGGCTTGCGACCGCCGAGCGAAGGACTGTTTCAACTTAGTCGACTTATAACTGCCTCAGCAACTTGAATATTTAGTTTATTTGGAAATTGAGGGCTTAAATATAGATCAAAAGCACCAAATGCTGGTCGATTTAGCCGTTCCAAAGTAGCTACTAGTTACTAAATTATTTTGGCAGTGTACGCGCACTCGTAGTTGGGTCTTGGGTATGCAGTGAGAGGCCAAGCGTGGAATGCTCCTGATTAAGTTGCACAGATTCATTCTGCAACTCACTACAAAACACTAAAAGAGTATTGATTATTCTAGACAAAGTAGCTGTTACTGACAACGGTCGCCGCATTGCTTTCGCGAATGTTTTCGGTTAGCTAGATTATATTGACCACTTTACGAAGCAAACGACGAAAGCACCCAACTATTTAAGAAGAGAGTGTCTATCTATCTATCTAATCAGCCCACATCCATCCACTGCTGAGTAAAGGCCTCTTCATTTTCACGCCACTTTGCCCGGTCCCGTGCCAGTCTCATCCAAAGTTTTCCAGCCAAATGACAGATGTCATCTGACCAACGGGCTGATGGTCTGCCTACTGACCTTCGACCCAGTCTTCATTCAGAAGAGAATGTAAAATTCCACAATTCAACAAAAATCTCAAAATAAACGTGTACATGCCATCTTTTAATGTAATAGTACAAAAGAAACAAAAAAACACGGAAGGATAGTCAATGACGGTGTAAAGCAATTGCGGGAAGCCGCCAAAACACGTAGCTCGTTCATTCGGGTCGTTACAACTGGACCAATATTTACAGACACCGTCTACCCCGACAGTTTAATGGCAAGTAAAGCCACTGAGGAAGAATGAGGAGTATTAACAGAGTTCACGTTAAATTGGACGTGTAATAACTGTCTGAGCAAGTCGTTCTGACGTCGCCACATCAGCGGTTCGGGTGCAATCTTTCCAACCATTTGTGGGCAATTTCACAATGTTGCTGTACCATCCGTGAACGGACTAACATGCACTTCCTTAAAAGAGCTTAACTCCTTTAATGTCCAGAGAGAGTCAAGAGCAAGATTTACGGAATCTGCTACCGAAACTTAAAGACATAAATATCCCACTTAATGAATAATGCATTTATCTTATTTAAAACAGAAAAGATGCGGAGCAAACCGAAGCACCACGCCCGCCCAAGCCGTGTTCCCGTTTGCCGTAAATATCCGAAATAAATCGCGTTCTTTATATTTCAAGTACATTTATCAAAGCTCTAAGGCTGTTAATACTCACTTTTAAACACCCCTACATGAATAATTAGATGTTACCGGGATTTACCCTGCTCCGTTATCTGTAAAACACGCGTTTTAAATTTGCAAACTCATTCTTTTCGCTTTATTGGGGATAATACGTCTTGGCTTGGATGCGATTCTGATTAATGCCTCGGAGTGAAGTTGGCGCAACTTTGTCAGAGATAGCGGAGAAAAATAAAGGGACGTGACTCGACTAATTCTATTTTTACGACGGCAAGAGTAAAAGAGTAATTTCACTTTTTAAATTATGTTAAACGATCCAAAGAGGTTGACATCACTCGTTTTTTAATCCGAGCCATAACAGGATCCGGCAGGAAAAAGAAAAAAAAAGAAAAATAGAATTCTTCTTACAAATGCTTGTCAGTCGCGCTGATACTTTGTAACGTCAATTTATATAACATTATTTTTGGATGATTTAGAAAATATGCAAAGTGGACTTTTTGCTGTTATTTTCTTGGGTACGTTTGCAGTCAATCCATCGTTAAAATTCAAGAGAAATAACCTTTTATGTTCTAACAAATATTTTCAATACTTTTTCAGTATTAAACTTGAGTGCTGCAGTTTTGGGCGAGGATGTTATCAAAAGAGGAATGCACAGTTTCATGGTAAGTCTTAACTTGGTTGTATGTAATCATTCTGATTATGACATCATCATCATTAAACCTACGAAATGTATCATTATACTTTGCGGATTGTGTCATTTGTCAAATTTATTAAATAAGGAACTCCAAGCACTATCTCTGCATTTAATGCAAAATTTATTTATGCGTGAGACGAAATTAGACTTGGCTGTTGACGTCTAACTTTCTGCACATAATTTCAATTTATGATTCCACATTTATAACTATACTATTTTATACTTTAAAGTTAATCTCATTATAATCTGAAAAATAACAAGTCCAAAAAGTTCTGTCGTCACTTTTATTTCTTGTTGAAGAGTTATTTTGTTGTCTTTTGTATGCTGTATATAAATACTTTCCAGGCATACCTGTACTATCAAGACGAGGCAGTCGTCGACGGGACTGGCGCGAGATTCCTCCAAGCAGGCGTCCTCATTCGACCGAATCTCCTCATATCATCGTCTCTCGTCTCCTCCATCTCTGAGGACCCTCTCAGCAAGACACTGCTGGCTCGACTCGGCGCCATCCACATTGATGCTAACCTCACGTTGAATGAAGATGAAGATGAACAGGAACAAGAGGTATTTTTTTATCAAAAAGTTGGCAAACGAGCAGGCGGGTCACCTGATGGTGAGTGATCGCCGCCGTCCATGGACACCTACACCTAATATGCTCCATAATCATTTTGTAACTGCTAATACAAACTCTCGTCCTAAATCTAAAGCCATGGTAGACCGGTTTACCTGTCTGACGTATAGTGGTGTAATTTCGGGACTCATCTCTTGACTTTTTTGGAATTTATTTGCAAATTGTCATTTGATCACTTAAATAACTAAAAATTACTCTCCTAATTGATTTTACACATGGCTTAATTATTAGCATTGCTTAGAATTTTATATGTGAATTTCAATGGGTGTCGTAAATTTTTATACCGAGCGTCGTACTAGACGGGGCTTGCGTAGTAATTTAAACCATAATACCAGATCATTGTGATAACCACAAACAAAAGTACTGACGACTACAAAGCGTGTTGCTGAACATTCGCGAATTAAGTTTTATTATAGAACCAATGCATAGTTTCCATGGGGTATCGATCGACGAATTCAGCTCAGAGGAAAATGTTTACATCTTAAACCATTTCAAATTTCCAGGTTATCGAAATAATACTCCCTCGTGAGCACAACCTCACTCACTGGTGGGCGAGCGACATCTCCATACTGAAGACCCTGCAGCCATTCTTGAGAACTTCAGCTGTTCACGTCACAAAGCTATCAATGAGGCGCGACTTCAAGGACATGGCCTGCAACATCCTTGTTTTCAAAGTAATACACAAGCTCTTGGGAGACTACAACAAATGTATAATTTACACAAGAAATGTAACACTATAGGCCTCGTCTTTTGATTTTAAAATCTTACATGACCCTATTTTTGAAAGCACATCACTCGTAAGTGATTAAAATAGTTTGGTTTTGAAATATCAGTGGAGTAATAGAAAATTTCGACTATTAATTGATCTTGTCTAATAGCCTACAATCATGCTAAACGTGGCCTTTAGGTCTTGTTACCTCAGGCTCTATTTACCCCGTAAGGGATATAGACGTGATTTGTGTGTGTGTGTGTGTGTGTGTCTAATAATTCCAATGTACTGTAGTATTCCAAATGTACGCATGAGCACCTTCACTCACTTTTACACTCTTTTAAAATCCACAGAAAATAAATTTGCCTTCAACAGTGGATGGTTTGTTCCTTACTCAAATGTCCGTGGAAATGCTGCCGGCGTCCAGAGAAAACTGCGGGGAACAGTTCAACGAGAATACAATGACCTGTTCCACTGACCCTCAAAGCATGAATGAAGAGAAGCCTGTAGCAGATTTTTGCCAGGTAAACTCACAACCATAGAATGCCTCTATTAAAATAATAGAAGATGTTACTTAATGTTAACTACGAAAAAATTTTGTTGGCAGGGCTACTTGGCCATGATATAACGTTCGAAAGCGCTGATAGAATAAAAAGCCATATTTTCAATTTTCAACCCCCAACGCAAAAGGAGGGGTGTAATAAGTTCCCATCACTATTTTGATTCCCCTTTCCACCTATATGCCCACAATCATGCTAAACGTGGCACTTAGGTCTTATTACCTTAGGCTCTGTTGGCCCCGTAAGGTGTAAAGATATGATTTATGTATGTATGTATAAGTATGACGTCGATGTATGTGTGTGTGTGTTGGTGTGTGTATGTATATCTGTTTGAGGCATTGTAGCTCTCAAACGGATGGACCGATTTCAACGCGGTTACTTTCATTCGAAAACCAGTTTTTTTGTGGTGGTTCACAGCCATGTTTGGTAAAAATCAGTCCAGAAGTTTGAAGAGTTTCAGCTCTTTTCCAAAATGATGTAAGACATTCTTGGCATAAAATTGAATATTTTTTATTTATTTATGATTACTCGATTAATGCGTGGGGATTTTAATTTTTTATACAGGGTGTCCCAGAAACCGACGATAACCCGTTAAAGGCTGATAGACCTACTAATTACCTACCAGAATATCATATTTTAGGTTTAGTAAAAATCTTTTAGTTTTCGAGATATTACATTTTTGCAAAAATCACGATTTTTCTCCCTCAGTTGGGTTTTTCGTCAGCCACACCCTCAAATGACCGAATTTAGTTAATCTGATTACTGATAAATATTGCAGAAAACATGGGCTTTTAAACATGATATTATTTTCTTTTATTATTTATTCAAACTTGGATGAAAAACGACTTAAGAGACAGTTTTCAGATATTTTACTGTTTCCTCCCGTAACTTTGGTCCTCCATGGTATCAAAAAAATAACTACGCTAAAGTGGCACTGGATACTAAAAACATGTCTAGCTAATGTAGTTTACAAAATGGTATAACACTTACTTATTTGTTGAATAATTTCAAATTTACTGCTATTTCATTACAGAAGAAGCTCAAATAAAATTGAAGTCACTACCAACTACAAATTAAAATAAAATGAAATATTTTTAGCAACCCAATTTTACACAGCCATTTGACAAAAACAAAGCAAATTCTATTTTCAAATTCGAATTTAAAATTTTCAAACTTTATTCGAAATTTGAATTCAACTTTACCAGCCTTATAAAACAGTAATTTTGCCGTCCTCAGACTAAATGGCTGCTCACTTGATTAGCTTCTTCAGTAATGAAATAGCAATAAATTTGAAATTATTGAACAAATAAGTAAGTGTTATACCATTTTGTAATCTACATTAGCTAGGCATATTTTTAGTATCCAGTGCCACTTTAGCGAAGTTTTTTTTTTATACCATGGAGGACCGAAGTTACGGGATGAAACAGTAAAATATCTGAAAACTGTCTCTTAAGTCGTTTTTCATCCAAGTTTGACTAAATATTAAAATAAAATAATATCACGTTTAAAAGCCTATGTTTTCAGCAATATTTATCAGTAATCAGATTTAATAAATTTGGTCATTTGAGGCTGTGGCAGACGAAAAACTCAACTGAGGGTGAAAAATCTAGATTTTTGCAAAAATGTCAATATCTCGAAAACTAAAAGATTTTTACTAAACCTAAAATGTGATATTTTGGTAGGTAATTAGTAGGTCTATCAGCCCTTAACGGGTTATCGTCGGTTTCTGGGACACCCTGTATATAATGTTATTTTCACGCACACTTAATGTTTGTGTGCGGTTTATAAAAATATAAAGAAACCTATAATGATGTATGACAGATCTATATCCTCATTTCAGCTAAAAAATATTTCAATTTAGAAAAAGCAAAAAGCGTCGGAGTCTAGATTTCTCATCAAACAGACGCGTTAGTATCACGATTTCACGCTATCATTTTATTATTCTAGGGTAATAGTGGCGGTCCCTTGATGTGCGATGACAACGTGATGGCTTTACAAACCTACATCAATGGAAACTGCAACCCTCCCCACCTTTACCAACTCCTTGCTCCTTGGAAAACCTTCTTGTCTTGCGGCTCGGAGGACAATTGTAATAATAGAGAGAAGTGCCCAGACGTTTGCACTGTGATTTTTAAGGATGCTCCCCCTGCTACAGCGGTGGTTAATACGACGTCCGTAATTCTCACGGAACCAACAACAACAGAGATAATTATGCCAGGGTCTGAAGATAAAAAAGTCACAGAGACTTTTACTGATACTGTCACACTACAGTCGACGGAAGAAGTTGTAGTTAACACAACAACTGAAGAGCCGACGACCTCTACCACCAGTGCTACTACTACTACTACCCCTGCCAGTACTATTGTTGCTGAAGTTACTCAGACTGACCCTCCTACTGCTACTCCTACTCCTACTGCTACACCTACTTCTACTTCTACTCCTACTTCTACTTCTACTACTGTTTCTACTACTACTACTTCACCAGCGAAGGAAATTGAGAGATCGTGGCCTCGCGAACGAGAGTTTCTTAAGAAGATAGATGAAGACGATATTAAAGTGGAAACAGTGAGGAACCACAAAATAGAAGCGCAACAACAAAAGAAGACAAAGCTTGTTCGTAACGTCGGCGACAAGAACACTTGCGTCGTCCATGGTCTTATTTATAGTGTGTTCTTTATGTGGCTTTGTTTAGTTTAACTTTTTAATGTCCCTTTTTGATTTAATATAGAGTTTGTTAAAATTTTGTTTGCGTTCATTAGACCTTAATAAATTTTGAAAATTGAAATAGTTTAAATCATCGGTTTTGAGTCGATCCACCTTTTCTTGTCACTCGTTACTATAAAAAAAATCTAAATGACAGTGAAAATTAGAACACAGAAAATTCCGAAAAGTAAAGCTATGGCCGGGAGTCGAACCCGGATCCTCGTCATTCCGTGACGCGTGCTATACCCCTACACCACCCATAGCAGGTTAACTTTACTCGTTACTATGTTTTCGTATTCTTGGGTCACTCTTTAAACCGTAGGTTTATAGATTAGATTAGATTATTTATTCATTCAATGAAAATTACATCATAATTTATACATTGTCAAATTTAATTGGATTAAAATTTGCTAAACATACATAGTAGAATGTATTGCCCGTGGTCTTACTAGTTAGTCCTATACTCTGAGAAAAGGCTTTTTTTTATATACCTATAAGAGGGGCCAAACGAGCAGACGGGTCACCTGATGGAAAGCAATCGCCGTCGCCCAGGGACATCTGCAAGACCTGCCATTATTTTTAATCATTTAATAATATTTTAATACACAAATAGGTAGGTTAGGTTAGTTAGGTATCTTCAGTGTCCCGAAGGGAAAAATAACCAGAAAAAGGAACTCTTGAGGCACCCTTGGGCGGAGCTCCGTCGAAAAACAGTAGGACAAACTGTAGTAGGACCACGCAACAGAAGGATAATTGATAATAACCTAATTAATCATCTAGTGGCTGTGATAAAGAATCCGGCAAGCCAGACTTTATAGAAGTTTCATATCAAATAAAGTGTAAAAACAGTAGAACTACACTACCTATAAACACTCAAAAAGTAATAATACGTAACACATATCTATCTAGTAAAGCCGTAAAGCTTAAATATATTTAACGAGACCTTAAGTCTTCGAAACAAATTACAGGAGGCTTGTAGACTTGCAAGTTAAGTGTACTTAGCCGCGAGTTGCGAAAATGTAAATTGTGTCCCTTGGCGCGATCGCGAATAGGGCTGCCCGCGACAGACGACTAAGACGACATTACTCGTGATCCTACCGTTATAAAAATCCTCACTGGATGTAGTAAAATTAGGCTAGGTTCGTTAGGTATCTTCAAATGCCCGAATGGCAAACCGAGTAGAAATAGGAACCCCGCGCGGGGTTCCGTCGACATTATGGTGAAGTGTAATTCGACATTTTTTATAACAGTGGGAACACGGGTAGCGACTCCAACTAATTTGTCCAACACGGAAAAAAGGCTGCCATTATTTTAAATCACTCAATAATATTAGATTTAGGTAGGTGGTTAGATTAGGTAGTAAGGCCTTAAGGGCAAAATAACCAGAAAGTGGTGCTCTGCCATTGGGCAGAGCCCCGTTGAAGATCAGTTGGACAAAATGTAGTTGGACCACGGGTCGGGAGCGTCCGCGACGAATTCCTGATTTTATTAATTAACCTATGAAGACTCCTTATAGCTTTGACAGTAAGTCAATCAATCCGTCCGTTTATACAATTATAATAGTTTAGAATGGGATAAGTATGGGTGGGGTGGCAACCACATACCGAAAGACGGACGAGATGGACTCATGACCTAATGAAGGTTGCGGGATTTCGCTAGATAAAGGCCGCGCAATACCTGTCTTTGTGGCGCATCTGGATTTGATCACTCGATCCTCTGCGTGAGAGGCCATTGGTCAATCCACTGGGCTATCATGACTATAGGTACTATTTAATGATGTATTTCGTCGTTAGCAACCCTGCCCACGCCACGCTGCTAGGATTAGAGACAACGGCGCCGCCACCCGATATGCTAATCACAATTACCGCTGCCCGCCGAATTAGCTACGGATCCGATATTTTAAACAACCTCCACGGGAGTTCTTGCGAATATTATTTAATGGAGCTCGTGTAAATAAATTGGTTAGAGATAGGGTTATTTATATTTACTTGTTACCTCGGTTCATAGACAGGATGCGTGCAATCGAGGGAGTAAAGAATACTACAGGGCAAAGGGAAGAACCAATTTAAGCCGGGTACTCATCTGCGAGCTGCAACCGTCATGTGGCAACAGGCACGATACAGTACATAAAACTATAGTGTGTGCGTGGTGTCTTACGCGCCGCGCGGTAGGTTTGCGAGCCACGTCCGCACTAGGGTTTTTGGTTACTATGACGCGCAACTGTTACGGTTACAGTTCGCAGGTGAGTACTCGGCTATACAAAAAATCAGGTTCTCGTGGTACCACTGTTATGCCCCACTGTTATAAAAATCCTCACTAGAAATAATAAAAATAGGTTAGGATTGTTAGGTATCATCTAATGCTCGAAGGGCAAACGGAATAAAAACAGGGTCTTATGCTAGAGTATAATTAAACTTTTTTATAACAGTGGGGCCACGAGAATAAACCAAAAAATTTGGTCCTTACTAAGGAGAGTTAAGAAAATTGAAGAAGACTGTATAATCCAATATTAGCGTCTATTTTCCGTCTATTTTCCGTCTATGATAATAACCCTCCTTCTGGCGCAGTTGAGTAATTACAATAGTCCACAGTTTTTGCGTGTGGCAGTAGGTACATCGAATAAACAACCGACAGTAACATAAAAGCTAACTAAATAGGTATACTTAAATACTTTATTAAGCCGACAATCTGCATACCGACAAGCAACGAGCCAGAATAAGCCGTGAAATACTCGTCGGTAAATACTTAAGCAAATTTGCAAGTTCGAGTTGCCGACACTTCGAGCCACCAGACTTTAAAACTCCCTAAGAACCCTAGTGTTTATTTTAGCTGCTTACGTGGTCTTTGTTATTGTATTAAACAGGCTTTAGGTACTTGATGGTTAGATGTTCAACCAACCATGAAAATAAGGAAGATTTAATACTAACAACCAAATTTTAATACAATTAGGTATAACACATTTTTTGATTATTTTTATTTAAAAAAAAGTCTAAATGAACATTTTTTCCATAATTTAACCATTTCGGGTTTTTCTTACTCAGAATCGTCTAGCCTGTCGATCGTTTTACAAGAAAAAATGTGTGCCATTATTTCCATTCCAATTCGTCACTTTTTATAATATACCTAAGCGTGTATGGAACGTGACGAACAGAAAAATAAATCCCACATAAATAAATCACACATTTTTTTCTGGGACACACGATTCTGAGTAAGAAAAACCCAAAATATTTAAATTGTGGAAAAAAAATCATGTGGACTTTTTTTTGGGAAACGCTCAGCTACCACTTTCTTCCTCGTCAATCCTGGCGCCATGTAGCAGTGCTGGGAATGCATGCGTAGCGGTGTTCGTTTTCTTTTCTTTTGCTCGTACCTTATTTCATACAAAAACGAATCATAAAAATAACAAACATCGTAAACTTTCAATTGTATGTTAAGTTCGTTGTTTTCCAAGTTGAATTTTTTTAAGTACATTTCCCATTACAACCCTCCGTATTATTATTATTCACGATTATGGCTTGATGAAGTGAATTAAACAGTATTTTATTTTACAACTCGGTTATTACAATAGGAATTGGTCGTGCGTCATTTCAAGAAAAAAAATATTAAATGTTGCTTATCGAAAAAATTATGCTCAGTTAATTTAACGGCAAATTTATCAAATTGCTGCTTGAAAGTTGCTTGTATAGATGCTTTTGGAAATGCGATAATTAATAATAAGTAACCATAATCGGTAAAACTTCGAAGTAATTTTAGACAAAACTAACTTTATCATTACCTATTGAACAATAATTATTTATTGTTATTTTTTTTATCACTTTCGGCCATTGTTAGTTTTTAATTTGTTTTGTTGTAATAAAGTTTTGTGTAGGTATAGAATGCTCACTCTCATACTCATTGGCACACGACGAGGCGTTATTTTGCCGACTTAACCGTTGTGCACGGAGTTCTTTTTTTAATGTTTATTCGATCAAGAATAATGGAACTGATAAGTGAAATCACAAAAATTCACATTATCTTGCACTGAGTATTGGTTCACCAAAACTTGCGAACGCATTTGACGGTGCCTGTGCCATAATTGAATGAAGTTTTCTTTCCCAAGTCGCCGAGCGCGCTGAATCCAAATGTATCTTAATACGACTAGATGTGTTTAAATTCTGAAAAGGGAGCGCATCGGAAAACTGTTATGCATATTTTAAATTTAAATTTACTTTAAACTTAGGGTTACCGCTCGCGACGTAAGCCTTTTGGGTGTCTATTCTATTATAAGCATAGGTAGTGAACATAGACGGAGTGCTTGAATGAATATTTTTTGTTTACATAAGGTTCGAACCACAGTTCAAAAAAAACCGATTGTCTGCAAAGTCGGTTTACGAACGATAGTTTTACGTGATGACGTCATAAAGAAACATATTCGAACTGCTAGCTCTGACGTCACGCGTGAAGATCGTGCCTCTCTATCGCTTGTTCCACGCTCTCGCTTGCACACTCGTGACGTCACGAGGAACATAACGCTCGGAGTCATGCTTTTTCGTGAGTGCAGCTGGCGTTGATCGATTTATAAGACGCTATCACGTTTTTTATTTAACTACCTGCCATATACCTAACTAAGCAAAATTATTTATTTTTATTTATTTGTAGACAGATTTACTTAGCTTTTAAATTTAGATGAAAATAAAATAAATAAGTAAAAAGTAAAAGTATAGAGACAAAGACATTCGTGCACACGTGAAGACTATCCGCCTGGCACCCAAGCTCCTATTAATTAATCATCTGTCTTTATCTGTAACTTTGACATTTTGTCTTTGTCAGGCACAGCCAAACGATTATTTTAGTTAATAACCAGATGTAACATTTTGTAAATAAGTGACTAGTTCTTTGCTAAGCATACTTATAGTTATTATTTTCATGTCCTATTTTACTAAGTTTTTTTGGATTTACGCCTGTGAAAATAATTGAAATCGCAAAAAATATTAAAAAAATGTTGAATTTTAGAATATGAGTTTAATAACGAAAACTAATCAAACGTAATTTTTCAAAAGTAAAATTTGTTTTATCATTAATTGTTTAACGTCTTCTGTATTTTTATGAAATTGTAAAATGACCTGTAACACTGGTAACCCTAGTCGGAAAGTCATGACCGGTGGCGTCGAATGAGAACTCCGAATATCTCTTTGCGAACTTTAGAATGTTTTATGATATTCAGCGGACGTGATAACGATAAATTCATGAATAACCACTCGATTGAAACGAAATTTAAAACATACGCTCGTATTCACAGAGTGAAAAATTATTCTCCTCGGTGCCTGCCGTTTTCATCATAGCAAACAATCTCAGGTAAAAACTTTTATCCATATTTAAGAAGGAACTCAAAAATGGCTACAGTAGTCAGGTCAAAGTTCAACGGTTTTAATTATTAATATTACGAGTATACCTGACATTTAACATGGAGTTCTAGATTTAATGCAATTTAAAACAATCTGTTGTCTTCTGGATACTTACTACCAAAGTGAAAAATTGAAAACCTTTAGTTTTTCGGTAAATACTGGAACAATTGTTATGATACTTTGCAGTCTAGTTTTAAATATCCTACTGAACCAGTAGTATTCGTATTTGTCTAGAGGCTAGAGACACCCTGTATCTAAGATTTATTCTGGATTATTTCAGAAGGCTGCTTTATTAGTTAGATTGAACTACCTTTCTAATCTAAATGTATTTTTAATTTCGTAAATAATCGTAATTTTTAATTATAATTAAGTCACCCATTTGACTTCGTACACATTGAAAATCGAGCAAAACAGATTAATTATAAGACAGTGCATAAACACGACACTCAAATTTTATTTTAAACTTGCGGTTGCCCGCGACTCCGTCTGCGCAGAATTCGATTTTCCGGGTTTAAATCGATCCTATGTCCTTCCCGGGACTAAAACTACCTCCATACCAAATTTCATACACACAGACAGAGTTACTTTCGCATTTATAATATTAGTAGGGTTTCATGTTGAAAATATTAGTAGGGATTAAAGTATAACAATTCATTAAAATGCACGTAGGTTTTGTAATTTTATTTCAATTTAAAACACCCTTTTTTGGTGTTAAGTAGGTACTTGACCAAAGATTATCATTGAAGGTCTGTACAATTTGAAGTCAATCGATTATGTGTAAAAAGGGAAGTACATAATAATTCGCTGCAGGTTTATTAGCAAACAGTTACCTACAAGTAAAGATATGAAGCTGTATGGGTGTTTAAAAACCCGTGACCAAGGTCAACGTTATTCACTGCAATTTTCATTACTCCTCTAAATCGCGCTTTGCTGAAGGCCAGTCTGTCCAAAAAGTTAAAAAGGTTCTACAGATCCCTAACAAAGACAACAACAAATCCCAACTCCGTTAATAGACACAAGAGGAAATGAGTTAACAAACAAAAGGAATTAATCCAACAATCTCATAAAAAGAAATAAGCAGTTAATAAAACTTTTAATAATTAAAACTCAAATAAAAATAGGAGCCTTGGGGGTAATGAGGACCAGCTTAATACGATCTTCCTCTCCCCTTTTGTTTGTACACAAACGCAATGTAACGGGCGCTTTAATATTTGTTAAGGGGTGTCTATGCTTCTGGTTGGTTTTAGGGTACCGTTTTGCCGGATGTGCCCCTAGTCGGGGGGGTAAAGAACTGACAACTGTCGTTAACTGGTCCTGACTGAGTATTAAGGAGTGTAAACAGGGAAAAAATCGTAAAAATAATCGACTGGCAATATTTTTTCATGCGAAAAGTGGGCTAAGGGCAGGGACGCTATATTTATCTGGTAATGACGCTTTTCATTTGTTTCTTTGGATTAGCTGTGCAAATGAAAGTGAACGTAGGTACTTATTTGTTTTTTTTGTCTGTCCAAATATATTATTATATTTTAATTACCCTTATAATTCACTTGTAGATTATCCACCTAGAACTATCGCTATTCATTCTAATATATTGTAACCTGAATCACAGGACTTTAATGGACCTAAAGTCACCCCTGAAGTTACCCTTGTATTACGTTGTGGCTAGCCAGCGTTATCAGATTTCAAAGAGGTGAAAACAAATTCGCATTCTCTAATACAATGATACTAAACCATGATTGAATTTGGATTCACGTAAACGTATAATGTATAGCTACGAATTGTGCTTTCTTTCGCTAATACCGCAACAAAGTCTTAACTGATCAGTTCAAGTTAGACAAGTCTATTTTCCACGTTCGTTGCCCGAACTAAGTGCTAGCAACAACTAATAAATTGCCCTACAGATTGCGGGTATCTCAGTCAACAAAAACGCTTACCTACAATTCCATTGTCTTTTAAACTTTTACTTCGCTTGGAATCGGGGAATACGGCGTTCGGAACCGTGCCGGATTTGTTGGTGGTCAGAGTTAGGTTCGAAAACACATTCATCATTCGTGTATCTTGTTGGGTACAGATGTTCTTTATGTATCAATAGTTGAAAAAGCAACGTAAAGCTTCTTTAGTTTTGAAAGCTATTTAAATATGTGAACAGTCCTTCTTATTAACCCATTTACACAGAAATTCCTGTAGCTTAGTGACTTAATAATCTCAAACAACGTTAAAATACCCGAGCGAAACAATATCCTATGAGTGATCGTAAAAACGGCAATATGGAATCATCAAATCCGCCGACACGGCCTGTAGGCAATTTTCAATCTCTTTCCCATTTGTGACAGTAATAAAGCACCCGGGAAAAGTCAACAATCAATTTTGTATTTCAATTTATTCCCAACCATCCTAGTTCGTGCGGTGATAAGAAAAAGAAAAACGCGTTCATTGAAAACGGAAATTATTGCAAGAAGCCATCAGTGGTGTGCGCCGGCTTCCTACGCTGTTTTCTTTTATTTTTTCGTTTTTTCGTCGAACGATTTCACAGTTTTGATTTGTGGGCCGTCGCGTCGGCCGGTGCCATTTTTCACTCGCCTCATTGTGTAGTTCACGCTCGAGGAGCTCGCTTGTAAAGGTTTGTTCACGCGTCACGCCTTTATTTGTGATCGCTCCATTTGAATATTCTGTGCTTTGACACGGATGCTTTCATCACCTTTGTCTATCGCTCTGTCTCAGATGCTAGCCTTTTGTCGGCTTCTGTTGCGGCAATTTTGGTTATTTGAATCGTGAGCTCAATAAAAATTAGTACCTACCGAAAACGCCGTGCGGAACATGGAGCTTTGCGTTATTTACGTAGTAATTTTTTTGTGAACTTAAATTGTTTACGTTTTATTTAATTTCAATTACAGATTGATTTCATCGCGATTATTACAACTACTAAACCAAACTTAGTTGCGACAAACAAACAATGTCCAGCGGTCCTACATCAATAATGAATAAGCAGACCCAATGCAAATTTCCGTTGTTTGTAATGCAAACAGTGTTGTTTCTTAATCTAGCTAAGCCGGCTTGTGCCGCGATAGCGTGCAGTTATGTTTGCGGCCGAAATTAAAGATGACATCGATAACAATTCTATCAGGTTGCGTTGGCGACAATGAAGGCGGGCGAAGTCGGGAAATGGAGATGATTTTTCTCCTCTTTACACGTCCGCCCCATGCGTAGCGTCAGTAGAAACACAACAAAAGTGTTAATAAAAAAATAATTATCAAACATTCCCTATGTTACTTACATCCGTCATTTTATATGTCTTCTGATCATAATGACATGCAAACGTATTTAAACCTTTTTTTTTTTTTTTTTATCTAATATTTTTACGAGGCTTAAGTGCACTTGTGTGACTATGCCAGCCTCATTGGATGTCTCTTGGATTTAAACCTTTAAACCACAAAAAAGTCATTACTTTTGGGAGTTCTGTAAACAGCAAAGTGACGTCGGGTTTAAGTTATGCCTCACCAGACTATGTGCAACCACACTTCTTCACAAACTACCTCAAACTAGTTAAGCTGTGTACACACATACGAGGCAAGGCGTAGTTTATACCGTCCTAACCTTGCCGTTCGTGGAACTCCATTTGTTCTTTTTATTTAGTACCTACCTGAAAAAACTGAAAATATCAATTAAAATTACGTTCAAGAAAGTGTATATTTTTAAATTGTGAATTTTTTACTAAATTCACATCATATATCAAATGCTAAGAGGTCGGCTTTGGTTGGCCTGGTTCCAAAATAGTAGGCAGTAAATACATTCATGTTAGGTAGTGTTCAATTTAATCCAACAACTATTTTGTTTACTCAATCTTAAAATGGTACTTGCCTAAAATTGAGCCTTAAACTCATACCTGCTTTCTAAAATACCAAGCTATTTTTAAGTTTGTACTATCAGTTCTGCTGTCGCTACGCCGAGCCGGTAGTAGCGCACTTCTCAGGTGCTATCATTGACTGCTACAATGCGGTGGTCGACATCTTTATGCTCCGATATGGGATCTGCCATCACTCGACGTCCCCCGAAATAGGACCTTTTCAAATTTCCGCTCACCTCCACCCGAGATAACATTTTTGCCTTTCATTGAGTTTATTGTACATTTTGAGGAAATTAGTAACCCTGACCTAAGAATGGCAAGAATGGAAAATAACGACACGTTGTTTATTGTATGTCTAATTTCCTCTTTAACCCCTGGAAAAATGTTGAGGGTGTTGTTGTGAGTTGGTGTTTTTCTTATTCTTCATCTGTGTGAGTGTAGAGGTGTGTGTTATGCCAATATACGACTAATTAGGCCGTTTCAGTTATTTTTGCCTGTATTAATTAGTTTATCTTTAATGACTCCGATAGGTAAATACAAGGTGTCTGACTAATGTACCTATCTGCTGTAACTTTTCTAGTTGTATTTACTATTTGATTTTTATTCATTTGATCATTCAAGCAGTCAAAACTAGTCAGACGCAAAGAAATGGCTTCAAATTACCTACTTAGTTCTTAAGATTATTTCATCACGTCTATATAACTTCACCAGTCGTCGTTACTGTCGCACTACGTACTACTTATACTGTGTCTGCTGAGGCTAACTTAATTGTCAAATATTATGTACGCATTGGAAACGAACTTCTATGCTAAATTGCAGCTTACTAGGTCTTTAGAATCTGATAAGGCACTCGGATAAAACTAGTCAGTCAGACATTCTGGACTTTTCTCTTTATGATCTTTAAGTTGCGAGTATAACTGTCCTAAAATGTATTACATTATAAGTTATCATTATTTTTCATAGCATTGTGACATTCTACATAACACATATTTATACAAGATGTCATTCATTGTGGTGTACAATTTTGTTCAAAGAAAATGCTTTATAGCCTTACGCTGGCTTCATGCCGTTGTTTCTTTTATTCAGTCAACTTATAGGGGTTCAGCGGTTTTTTATTGCTAGCTCAATAAACTTGGAAAAGCGGGCCAATTTACGTGTTCAGGAATTTGAAGAATGGCACTTGAACTGAGGCTTTATGTCTTCATTCAATACGACTGGAGTGAAAGAAAATGTTTTGAAACGATATTGCATTTAAGTCATTTTAACTCTAGATAATTTCATGTAGGTATAAATACATAAACAAAATTATGAGGATTTAAATACTGTT
Source organism: Pandemis corylana (assembly GCA_949127965.1). NCBI lineage: Eukaryota > Metazoa > Arthropoda > Insecta > Lepidoptera > Tortricidae > Pandemis > Pandemis corylana. The sequence continues at coordinate 6,099,900 of OX421855.1, read as the reverse complement.
AAATTAGATCTTGTACCTTTTTATAGTACTAAAGTTGAATAGGTAATGGTGTCTAGATAAAAGCCGATGAACTCCCAGTTTAAGTAATTGAAATTTGAACTTTTATTTCTGTTCATTATTAGTTAGAATCGATTGAATGGCTATACTTTTAAAGATAATGTTAAGATATTTGTGCACAACTTGGCCGCTTGGTATCTAGCAGATAGGTACTTACATTATCAAAGATATTAATGGTGTCCGCATCCAGTTAAAAATAATGAGGAGTCAGGGTTCATAATAAAAGGAAAAGATAATAATTTCGAACAAAGTTTTAATGAGCTACATCTTTGGTCGTATCATTGGTTACATAGAAACCGGACACACTTATTGAACAAAATGTGTTGCAAATACATCATCCTCAAGTGCAATATCTCAAGAATAGGAATGCATGAGAATTACTACAATAAATGCATAAAATATAAAAATTATAGAAAAATCAGTACGTACATACTAAAGAAACAATTTTCGTTTGAACTAGAAGAATTATTTTTATTATACACATATTTGACGTTTTATCTATTTAGTTAATAATGACCAATTTACTAAAGTACAATAATCTACTTACTGTAATACTTTATTTACATAAATAATACAAACATTTTAACAATGTTCATAGTAGAGATAGTAAACTTAACAGTTAATATACAATATAGGTACAAAACGAAATAACAAAGAAGCAATTTAAAGAAAACTAATTTGTGGCTTTGCCAAGAGATTTCGTTCGTTAATTTTATGAATATACGTTAAATTGTTTAAAGCTAACAAATATTCATAGAACTAATTTTCGCAAATATAAAATAGGGAAACTTAATTATTTGATCGTAAAAGTTACTGTTTTAATTTGGGTTTCATTTTGCTTGTATGGCACTAAAGGTACATAGACAATTAAAAGATATTTAATTAAGTACCTAGATTATTTACATTAATTTCGACATGATAGCTACTAAATTACAAACTTTGATCCTCCCACATTCAGCAGTCTTTAAAATTTAGAGATTCAGATGACAGTAAAAATTAAAAGTAAAGTGCGGTCACAGAGCAGGCAAAATTTAGAAATGCAGGATGTTGTATTTTTTTTAGTTCAAATAGTTCAATTCAACCAGACACATTTTTTATGTAATATTAAGAGCTCATTGTACAAACTTTCTACTAAATGACAAAACTGCAGCTACTGAAAATTCATTCCATATACATTTATTCTCTACATGGATGATTTAAAGGGTACTGATGCCTTCTATAACACAAATCTGTTACAAATTTTCAAATCTTTACTTTATAATAGCTACACTAATTTCAACAGTACCTGCTTGAGATCAACATATTTCATCATTAATAGAAACAAAAATAAATCATGTATCGTTAAATTTCGTAATGAACACTTTGAAATACAAAGTAATGACAGCATCCAATTGTTCTTAAGCTAATAAATGAGTCAACACCGACTTAAATTTGGCTTTTACTTTGCTTTTAGTACATTTAATTTACAATGAATTTTGCCGTCATAATTGTTAAGCACAGCGACCAACTATGAATTGTTTATATTAATCTCTTTCCAATAGACTAATAAGTTTTTAAATGAGTGTTGAGTATTCCTCAATTATTTTTACACAGCTGCTGATTACTGATACCAAGAATTATAACTTTATTTTAAGTCACTGCGAGATAGGTATTTGTTTCTTTCCTCGTTAACCAAAATTCACTAACACCCACTTTTTTAATATTCACGCCATAATATCCAAGTTCTGGTATTCCAGTCATTGTTACGCAGTAGTTCAAACTAGTCCTTATGGGTTCATGGAGTAGCGATTTGTTCTAATTTATTATTTCACTTAGTTCAAATTAGTCCACGCGACAAACACTTTATTGCGCAGAAGTCCAAACCAGTGCACATTTTGTAGCAAATTTGTTCAAATTTATTAGTTCACTTAGTTCCAGTTATACCACATGCGTTGGCGAAGTAACAAATTTATTAAGTCCACTTAGTTTAACTAGTCCACGTGTTCGCGGAGTAGCAAATTTGTTCTAAATTCCACATAGTCCATTAGTTTTGGTACTTAGCGTACGGATGGGCTGCGTCTCACGCGCGATAGTCTCAGCTGGGCGCGGAGAGGCCGAGGGGCTTGAGGTGCGGGGGCGGCGCGAACGAGGCGGGGGACGAGCCCGACATGTTGTTGTTGAGGTCCCCGGAGCGGGCTGAGCCGTTCATCAGTCCCATCGCGTTGCTGGTCTGCTGGCGATAGCACACAGTTAAAACATATACGGCTTGGTTGATATACAGTAAGAGGTAAAGCAGTCTCGGAAAGCGCATGGTACCTTTGTCATAATAAAACTCATACGGCATGCAACTGCGCACATAAATGATACCCAACTGCTCAGCATTTGCGTTCTATTAATACCCTAATTATACTCTTTTTACAGTTTTGAGTCGCTTGCGTAGTCCTAAGTTTAGAAATAACCCGTTAAATCTGGGATAGAGTTGAGAGTTCCAGTATTTAGGAGTTATACAGTGAACTCTAGACCGCGCAAGCCCTTACAAGAATGTAGATGAAAGTTAGTTTTCCCTTTCACAGAGGTGATAAATTCCACTTAGAACCTCTCTACACAAAATTGTCACATGACAAATATAACTTTATTACACTTCTAGTGCTAACATTTAGTAAAAGTTAGTCTATTTACCGGTGGCGGCGGTAAATGCGTGGTCTGCCTCTTCAAATGCGCAAGCGGCGGCGGGTTATACGCCATATTGGCGAACACCAGCCGCTCCTCGTAGTCGTACTCGCAGAGGATCTTGTTCTCGCACAAGTAGAAGCGGTCGCCGACGCAGAATCTAAAACAACAGGATTAAATAAGTAAGCGCGTAAATATGGCAATACATAAGAAGTTACATTGCTACTCCGGAACCTTGGAGAGCGTCGTACCGGTTACGGAGTAGCAAGGTGTTCATTTTCATTGATACGGTCCTCCGCAAAGTAACACCCGATGCAATCAATTTCGTACCTACTTAATTTTAGCAGTTTTATGAAAATAAAACGGCGATGATGGCGTTGGACTAACAATTACGATGGCACTTGTGACTATGATATCTAAGATGATTAATGCATGCATAGCAATAAAAAAAAATTCAAAAGCCTATAACTTTTTTAAAGTAGAGTTCTTAAAGTTTAACTTAAGAGTGAATCATTTATAAAGGAGCCATATAAAAAAAATTAAGCTATTTCGAATGCGATATAAGCAACAAACTACTAAATTAACTAGCCGGTTTCCACCGCGCTCGAACAATAATTGTAACAACGTACCTACATGTAAATACTCTAAAAAGTTCCACTCTACGTAAACTCCAATTACCAGAATACTGATACCAATCAGTTTTTGTAACTAAACGCTGTTTGTGTTAATTGTTAAGCGCCTAATTAGCGTGTAGGTAGGTCTATCGCAAAACGTAATAGTGACACTTCCATTAGGGACTCCTATAACGCGCTGATCGAATTTCATTGGGTGGATTAGATTAGATCATTTAATAACATGGCTTGTTTTTGTCAGGTTGACATTTTCTCGCTTTTGTTGCTATGGCAATCTACCCCGTCATTTTTCAACGACGGACTCCTACATTCGACAGACTACTGTTCGGACAAACCATACAAGCAGACATAGAAACCCATACAAACAATGCCAGACAAATAAATTACCAGCACCAAGGCACTTAAACACTTAAAACTAATTTACATTTCGATTATATGACTCAAAGTAAAGATGACATTACGTCTTTTGTAACTATGTACGTATACATACCAACATGTCTTATTATGTGTAAAAGTTAGTCTGATACAATTACCGAGTGGGCAGAGTGCAGGCATATCCAATTAGTGAGAATCCGTAGCGCACAGCGTCTTAGAGTTCAGTATACCTGCATTATTAAGGCCTCGTGCTATGGAAACGCTCAGCGAACTAAACGAGGATTGTTAAGCAGTTCAAAATCTAATCGTGAATATCATTACTTTGATGAAAGGGCCGGAAGGCAGCCACTATAAAACTTCTAAGGAATAAAATTTAGTATCGCGAGTGGAAAGGTCAGCGCCGCGCGCGTCGCGCGATAACGTCACGCGAGCGCGCATCCCTCAATGTGGCAAACAAAAGGTATCCTTCGAGTCGCCAGTGGCCGCCCGGCCCGGAACCGGCGCCGATAACGCCGACCTTATCTCCCCTCCGCGCCCCCCACGTCTTCCAACCGCACCCCCGCATCTCCGAACACCCTACCAACTCTTTTGTTTCACTTGTCACAAAAATTAAGCGCAATAGCTCGGCTACAAATGTCTCTTTTTTAAGGGGCCAATTTCCACCGCAACTCAGTCGATTTCGCCGCTCTTAATTAACTTTATTTCCTGTTCTCCCCGTTGCCGACTTTTGTTTTTGGGAGTTGTCCCTTTTTATTTTGCTATTTTTTGTCTGCAGCGCGTAATGGAAAAGATGTAGAACGAAATTTTAATGACTGGCTGCAAGTTAAAAGCTTTGTGCGAGGCGCTATTGTGTCGTGGCGGCAGCGAGCGAAGTTTGACGTTTAGGAAGCGGACGCGGCTATTGAATGTTTCTCTCAGTAGTGAAACAAAAGCGTTTAGGGATGTTGAGGGGCCAAAGATATGAGGACGGCAGAAAATGCAACAGTTGAAGGTTGGCGGGGGTGCCGGAAAGATTGCAAGAGGAAGCCGTATCTGCGCCGTGGCTGCAGTCCGCAGTGCGAGACCGGCGCCCCGATGCGGCGCGAGCCGCTGCGCGCGGCTTCCGCCGCGGGCTCGCCGCCAGATTGCTACTAAATTATTTAGCCGTTTAGCGATATTCACCCGTGATATCTGCCGTCCGCCCGCTCGATCGGACAGCCCGCAAATTGGATTCAGATTTCTGCCGGCGTGGAAATTGATTTGTACGTGATATTTAATAGTTCCAGCTTCAGGTTGCAGCGTACACATACGTAAACATTTGATTTCATATATTCACACGGTATTTTCGTTTCAAAATTTGATAACAGTTAATATTTTATTAAAAACGCTACCCATTTACTTAAACGGTTCGTGCAGCTTGAGAGCGCTTGGATAAATATATAATTTGGCGAAAATGCCGCGCAAGATTACCCGAGCACGGGGAAGGTCCACAAGTGACATATAAACCATTCAAAGCGGCTCCAATCTGCGCGACCTTTCTATTATTTAAGCGGACGCAGTCCGGCGAAGATTGCCGTTTCGGCGCCTTGGTGCAGGCGGGTCGGTACCCGGACAGGCGTCACATAAAGTCAACAAGCTATTTGGGGAGGATTCACTGCACGTCGCCGCAACATTATGCCTTAGCTGCAACTTTGGAAGTTTCAATACATGTACTTCACACATCTCACCAATTAGTCTGATAAATATCTTCTATCATTGCTGGAAAAATAAACAAATTCGGTTTTTTCAAGGCTGAACGGCGCTCGCGATTAGATGAAACAAGGCTCTCTTATCACTTAACTTTAGTATTTAATTAAGTCTCTATTTTAAAGTTTTGCTACAGGTTATGTTTGGCTGAATAATTTTTCAATGCATTTCGGGATAAGTATTTATACTTAACATGAGAAGAATTATACCTATTTAAAAAGCTGATAAAATAATTCTAGTGTACGATTTCATTTCATGTTTTTAGATAACTTACTCTGCTAAAAAGTCATCACAATAACAGTGATGGACACCATCACCTTTTCATTGTTTTAGGTAATAAAAGTAAAACGTTACAGTAATTCCGTTTCCTTCCATAACTATATTTAGTATACTATACTTTGATTTTAATAGCAAAATACCTAAAATGCGTAAAACCAATAGGATGTAAACTGCACCAAACACCAGCAGTAACTAAGTTCATACAGCACACGTATTCAATCAGGAACTAAATCGCGACCCAATGTCGTGTAGCAAAACGACCCGAAAGCACTTCAAATATTTTCTTCCTGCATGTAGGTTTATTATGTAGCGGAAAATTTAATCGCGCTCTTTGTTTGCCGTCCGTGAGATGAATAAACCATATAACTTCTCGCCGCACGATACCACCGTCCTTTTCACACTTGGCATTGTTTGTAATGTTTTGTCTCTTTCGTAAAAGAAAAGTCCCAGACCGGACTTGTATTCAATATAGGAGTCCCCGCTCAATTTTCACGGCTACCACGTTTGACATGAGAGAACGAAATGAACAGCGGGTGCCGTGGAAGTGTGAATACCATTTTTTATTGAATACCCGAGCACGCGGGTAGATAGTTTGATCTTGTTTGTTGGGTGCACAAACTGACTACATATCGTGTCTTCAATGAAATATCATTTTACCTTAATATTTTAAGTATTTCTAGCATTCTCTTATCGAAAAACCAAAGATCATTGAAGAATATTTTTACTACGAGTACAAACGAGTACAAATACTAATGAAAAGTAATAATTTCGTCATAACTCCTGTACCTACAATAATAGAATTGCCTTTATTAAGATCAAGCACAAAACTTTCTTTTATCTTTTAACTTTTTTGTTTAGATTCACCACAAGATGACTCTGGTTGAAAACAACTGACCTGTGATTGCACTGTTGGCAGGCGAAGCACTCGAGGTGGTAGACGTTCGTGCGCGCGCGCATCACCATCTCGAACGCAGGGATCACCTTATTGCACGCTGCGCAGTAGCCCGTGTTGCCAAATAGCCTGGGAACAGAAATCACAAATGAAATATGAAAACTAGATAACGAACGAAGAGGCATCGCTCACCGCACTAACGTTCTTCGTTCGGCGAAACCACGAGTTATCTTTGAAAATTGAGAGTTGCACCGTTTTTCTATTAATGTCTCACGAGAGTTAAAATTTAAAATAAAATTAAAAGTGAACAATAAATTATGACCAATTAAAAGACCCAACTACCCACCTCAGATAGTCTCTCTTGCAGAGTATGAGATTTGCACGCGTATACAGGGTGTGGCCGACTTCGCCGAGCCGGCAGTCGCAGCAGCCGCACTTCAGGCAGTCTTCGTGCCAGAGCTGGTCCAAAGCCTTCAGAAGATATCGCTCTGTGATCACCTTGCTGCAGCCAGCACACACCTGAGAATACGACGGCATGAATTACATTGATACTGTCACTAGTGCTGTTGGCTTTTTGCAATGAATCTCTTACTATGAACGTTCGATTTGCTCGTCAGTTTACAGTATGAGAAAGGTATTCACGTATCACCGTAAAACTCTGTCGCAATAGACAGTCCACTCAAATTCGAGTGATGTGTCACCTTATTGTGTTATGGTTCTACGGTGGTACGCGGTTTCCCATACTGTACATTATAATACTGGATTGGTATAGTAATTACCAGATCTTTGCCAAGTCTTTGTGTTTGAAAGTGAATGAAGAATGAGGATGACGATACCTACCAATTTATACTATGTAAAGGTTCTCAGCTCAACATTTATTTGTTGACTTTATGAATAAAAAACAGATTAAAATTCTCCTTTCTTGTTTGTTTCCGCCACCAACATTAACCCTTCCAATTTCATTCCTGTATCTAAAAGGTTGTCTGGTAGAGATCGTGTCCTAGCAATAAGATACCTTTTATTCTCTTCTTTGCCTTTTTTTTCGTCGCATTGCGTGTCATGTATTTCAATAAAATATTGTTTTTTTTTCTGATCAGTGACTAAGCCCTATCCTCATCTGACGGAAAGTGTAGATGAAGCCGACTTTGAAGAGCCCTAGGTTATATCTATCCGAAAATGCGGACAATGAGAGCAAATTCCACTCCGTGGTAGTTCGCATTAAGAAGGATGAAGCGGACCGCTTTGTGCGAGCCAATGGAACGCTAACAACAATTATACATGTGTTTTATAAATCATGTGTAGTACAATAGTTACCTGCGGCTGCGGCTGCTGCGGCTGGCCGTTGGAGGCCTGCGCGGGCGCCGGCAGCGGCGACGCGCGCGCCTCCTTGCTCACCTCCATGGCGAGCATTTGCGCGCCGAGCCCGGGACTCGTGCTCGCCTGCTGCGGGATACGCCTCTCGCACTGCAACAAAACAAATAAAAATTAGTTACCGAGGGGCTACTCCGAAGTTAAATATTCGAAGTGCGTTTCTTGTCGTTCTGCACGTACTAAGTCATGACTAAGAGATGAGAGAGACAGTATCATATTATGCACTTTGAGTTTCGAAGTAGCGCATTACGCTACTTCACGTCAATGGAACAGTCGCTATATCTCAAAAACAAATAGTACAGTACAAATAGTCAGTTAAAAAGCAATTGGCGACAACTCGCCTTGTTATAACTGGAAAAATGATTAGTCGTAGGAGTCCAGATTCAGACCCTACAGAAGAGAGAACACAAAAAACATTTGACTTCATTCATTAATATTTAAAAATTTGTTTGACTTTTTCGTTGAAAATTATCTAATATGTAATGCTATTAGATACCTATGATCACGCCTCTTCAACTACCTAGAACAGAAGTACCTACTAGAAGTACCGGCAATCCAAGTTATTAAAACACTAAAAAGTTTTTATCGGTGAAACATTATGTAAATCGAAGAAATCTGAATCCGTGTCAACAGTTTAATTCAAACGCAATTTATTTTGCCAAAACTTTGTTAGTTTTTGCCGTAAAAAAATTGTTCCAATTCGCAATACAAAACAATATACAGTTACAGGTTACCGCGATTAAGTCAAGCAATTTGCAAAATCGTTTAAAATTATAACGTTAAACTCTGAACCATGAAATTTGAAGTCTGTCATAATTTCTGTAAAAAATAAGCGCAGCTAGTGAAGCGATCAATTGAGAACGCACAATGAATCGAGATTTACAACTGCTAATACAGTAAAGGGTCAAAAAAACTCTGAAGAGTTAACTAGCCGTGGACATTCGAGGACGATCATAACAATAGTGCTCTGTGTTCGGGATATTATTATCTAAATGAAATAAAACCGTGCGATGCTTTTATCGTGCTGAAGGTAACCCTAAAGGCCCGTGTTGGTGTAATGAACGAGTGCGCATTTTCAATTAAACAGCGCGCTCTGGGCCGCACGTAGCCGTTCAATTGCTTGAAAGAATCTCGCTGATGGATTTCGCTCCCCGACCTTTCCACCTAATGTCGCTTATCGTTTTTATTCTGTCAAATTATTTTCGGGCAAAACGAAATCGGGCATTAGAGCCAGTGCCCGAAACAATACCGCCATTGTGCGCCCATGACGAATGGACCAAGTCTTTCCTTTTTGTATGTTTTGGAGAGTGCGACCGATCGGCCCATAAATAATACAGGATACGGATATTGGCCGGAAACATGCACCCTGGCCCAATTTGTGTCAATGACTGTTGACACAGGAAACTATTCTAATTGCATTGTGCCGACATTTAAGTCCACTCGTCATACTGCTAATTCAACTGTGGTATTGTTATGCTTTAGCGTGTCATTACCGATTTCTTTTGATTTGCGTTCCAGTTACGGACGAAATGTTCCCCTGTTGACATTCCATCTTAAACCTAGTAGAGTTAAACAAATATTGACTTAACCATTTCGCGCCTCATTTCACCAGTAGGTACCTTTATGAAACGGGACTGTCACTGGGCAAGCTTATCTAATCTACGTACATAAAGTGTTCCAATATGTAAGGCAAGTATGATTAATACTTATTGTAAGTTGTTTTTTGTATTCATTGAAATTATATCGAGGTCTGTCGACGTCATGTCAGTACGTAACAGCCCGATGCGATCGAAACGAAATCTCTTGTCGGAGGCAATAGGGCGGTACGGCACGTCCGCGGCATTTTTTCCAAGTTGACAGTTCGTGAAGCCAGCCTTCGTGAATAATTACCGAGCGGTGACAGCGACAGGCCACGCCACTCGGAAAACAACCCGTGGCGAATGCAGCCGCTGAGATTAGACACAGCAAAAGCAAAAAAGATCACGCCTTCCATTAGCACTGACTTCCCAAAATGTCAATACGCACGAATCGGGGAATAGAACTATAAAAACAGACGTCAGTCATTAACGTGACTCCGTTAATCGTGAGACGAGTTTTCAATCACGAATTTTCGGTGGGGAGTGCGAGTGCAATCTCGTAAATGGTGCGGAATGAAAATGGGATCGTGCTTCGCGAACGGTACTGATAGAATAAGCCGAATTAGCGTGTGTTTGCATGGCGGTGCAGTGGGTTCCATGGGCGCCGGGCGGCAGCGAAGTCGGCTAAATTGAAGGATGCGGGCGCGGGCCGCTGGGACCGGCAGCCGGCCAACTGCAACGTTAATGATTAACACTGACGCGGCCTGAGACCAATTATTCTCCCGCCACACTCCAAATTAGAACTATTTTCGCCTATTTGTGGCCAACTTCATAATCAATTACACGTTAAAATTTCACAGTGCTGTTTCGGGAGTTCTGTTTGGATAATCGGAGTTTGTGGTCCCACGGCGCGCTATTACGTGCCACCGTACGGGCCATAAAGGTTTTTGTTGAGCTGCTGCTGAATTTTAATGAACATTCAGAATGCAGTTCAGGTAAACAGCGATGCTGTTTATAACGTATTAGTGAAAAATATCCTCTAGGGTGTGAGACAGTCCGAGATATGCTTCAGTTTTGGTTTAAAGTTTGTCTATTTAAAACACACATATTACGTATATTATAAAATTACTGGCTGGCACTGCCCTATCGTCTGTGGTTAGGTAGTGATTAGGAACTTAGTTTTAATCATATCAATAAAAAAATGTTCTTATCACTACATAGTATAAAACAAAGTCGCTTTCTCTGTCCCTATGTCCCTATGTATGCTTATATCTTCAAAACTAGAGAACAGATTTTGATGTAGTTTTTTTTAATAGATAGAGTGATTCAAGAGGAAGGTTTTTATGTATAATTCTACGCCGACAAAGTCGCGGGCAGAAGCTAGTTATACTAATATAGGCAACAACTTCGATGCCCCACGTAGAACCCTCTCAAATATCCGTCAAAAACAAAACACGGTAGCTATTCAAAATAGCCTATAGCAACGAAGCCTAATGGAGTACGATGCTAACAAGGTTTGTATGTTGACAAACTGAAACCAAATCAAATGTTCCACGCAGACGAAACACTAATAGGTTTGAGTGCACTCTGCTAATCATAATTCATCAGCGAGATTAAAGAATAAGCGGCGCGACGGGGAGATCTGTCCCTTCCCCCTCCCCCCTCCTCACCCCTCTTGTGTGGGAGAGTAACAATATGATTGCCACACCTGCGGAAACGGCTAAAGTAACGAGACGAGGAGCTAAATTATTCAGCCAACTACTATCGCAGTGGATACGGCTCTGCGCTTTTTTTTTAGAATTTTCAACTTTTGTTTTATTTCTACATTACATATGTTACGAACCAACCTTACCTTAAATATCCAACATATCACTTTTCTTAGTACATTAACCAAACATTGTGCTACGCAAAATATAAATATCAGTTTTTTACCAGATCTGATAAAGATTACCGGAAACCATGGGCTGGTGGGTAGCACAAAGCCCTTCGTCGTGAAGGGAAAGCCCAGCAGTGGACATCTTCTATCGAATATGATGAATTCTAAGTTGAGTCAGCGTCCAAATACTTAATTATAGTATTTTGTACTTAGGTACCTTTAAATGCACAATCGATATTATTTTAAACTTTGTTAACGTATTTTGCAATATTATTTTTACTCTTCTCACTAAGCGATGAATGATGGTTTCATTCTAATGATTGCTTACAAAATACAATGGTTAGTATTCCCAGAAGAAAAACAGACTTCATTCTTGACTCTTGAATATTCATCGATGGTAAAATTACCAATGCTGGAACATTTATCTTCTTAACAGTCTACTTTTTACTAATTAAGATAATAACACTAATTAAGTCGTAATATTCACATTTACTCTATGGAAGTACCCTATTATTATTAATGCGATTAACACTGCGCACTAATGAGTGCTCTGGGGGATATAAAAAATCTTAACGACCTTGATAGTTTTGATCACAGCTACGGCTGTATTTAAATCTCTGTGTGTACGTGTAAAGGAAATTAATGCACGTAAAATCGAAGTAGAGTAAACATCCGTGTGGGCCACGTCGGCAGCTCTTATTTAGCAGATTGCTTTCCTTTAAGTTCTTCTTTAATCTAGCGATGGCCGGCGCGGCGTTCGCTTCACTCCCTCCGCATCTCCATACCCAGCCATGTGTCTAACGGAAAACAAAAGAAATCTCCAAGAAACAAAAAGCAAAAGAATTCACGATTACATTTACACTTTATACCACGCGTCATTAACTACGACATCGCAGCACCGCGACGTACGTAATTACCGCCGTAGCATCATAAAGCTTGGCTTTGCTTTTGTATAACGTAACGTATAATTAAAGAAAATTGATCAAAGCTTCGCGGGTGACACTAATTCAGACTAAAATGTCACTAGCATTATCACTCGTTCGCCGGCAACGAAAACCGCGAGCTCGACGTGAAATTTCGTTAATACCGACCCATATTGGATTACTGGCACCCGCCCGCCGCAATAATATAACGCAATTCAAACATTAATAGGCTCAAACACAATCACGGATGGCCGCATAATCGAGTTAGCTGCTATTCGGTTAAACCCCTATCGCGTAATCTGCCCCATTGTCTGACAGTCGAGGCGGCGATCATGAGGGCCGATTATTGTGGCAGTTTCGTGTTTATTGTTTTCAGGTGTCTCCCGTTCCGCGGCTCCTGAAGGAGCGGCACAATGGCCTACTACTCCTATCGCCGGCGCATACCATCTCCCGCAATTATCTTAACGGTTATTGTAAACCGCCCCAAATCAAAGCGTTAAACCCGGAAATGTTTCAAACAATCCAAGAACTGACCAAGCTACGAGATAAAATAAAGAAAGTTATCCAGATAAACAAACGCGCGCGGCTGGGAAGTGATACTCAGGTGGAATGTACGCTGAAGTTAAAAGTTTCATCTCAGTTAGATGCAAGTGAAGGAACAAATAAGTAGATAGCACTGTCAAAACTGCCAAAAACAAAACTATAAAGTTTGCCATAACGGGTAGATATCGCTTTATCTATTTGCGATGTCGAACTCAATTTAGCTCGAAGTGAACTCGTCTTCTACATATAACTCGACTGGGAATCCTCACACGGTTGCCTTCAGGTGTACCCTCGCGCGTCTCGACTCTTGTACTTGTACTTGACTAGTACCTGCAAGGATTTATATCGATTTTGAAATAGTTAACCGTTAAAAACAACTTTTAATTCCATCATAATTAAATTAACGCAATGGGAACTCTTTAATTAACTATGAAAGTAGTAATTACTTAAGCATACCAACATTGACGAGTTAATTAAAACTTGTATCTTAATTGCTTTGACCAAGTTACAATATCAATTTAATGTGTAATTCTATTAGCGCGTAAGTGGATTATATAGCCCGGCTGTGTCTATTTTACATCGGACTGTCGATAAAATCGAGAGTGTTTTACGATTACTAAAAAGATATGCGAGTGTAAGAAGGATAACGATGTAATATTATAGCTGATTTTGCTGATGTTTTATGCCTCTATTAAAACAAACGTCTCGTATTAATTATGAGACGCGGCGCAGTCGCATCCCCCGATCGTAAAGAATTCATAGCTGCTGTAAAATGTTCCAAATCGTTGTCGTGATAATTTATGAAGCATGTTCATGGATCAATTTATGGGGATATCTCTATTTCTGTGTCACATATCAAAGGGTATTCTCCTACTTACTTTACGCGATGTACTCTCTAATCAAGTGAAATGTGTGTAGATATTTTGTTCTGAATATAACGGACGAAGTAAAATTATAATTAGCCAAGCATCTAAAAATGTGAAGAAAATAATCCGGCATGATTCATTAGCAGCGCTGAAGTAAGCAATAATCAGTTGCATGACAAAGCTTATTACTTCCAAGTAGAATATCAATTTGCAAGATGAGAGCAAGACTTAATTAGTAAACGGCCCGCGCGGCGAGGGGCAAAGTGAATTAAGTCAACTCAGGGCCTATTACGTGAAGTGAGTTATAAAATAAACCCGCGCGCAACTTCATACATTACCAGCCGATAACCAGACGAGACTTCCGAGACACAAACCAGTCCCTTTTAGTGAAATTGAAAACTTTTTCTGTAACTCATAACGCGACCACGGCCACGACACCGCTCCTTTTAAATCAATTGACTTTTATAATTAACTTACGCCGTTATTGGAGTGCACGAGCGTGGATCAATTAAAATTCAATCGAGATGTAAATCTACTGTTAATGCAGTGAGCTCTGTAACAAGTTTAGCTCTAAGGAGGTAATTGCTCGGTTAATAAGCGCTTTCTTAGGCTCGGAGGCTGCATAAGCAAATTTAATTACGCTCGCTGTATTTTTAAAAAAAGTCACTTAAAATTCATTTGTTTCACCTAACTTATACAACATTCATTCTTATTTATATACTAACGTTGTAACTAAATTAAACCATTTTAATAAGGTATAAAATTGTTGAAACCATTGAACTTTAGTATTCATCATTGACCTTGAAGGATCTCTTTTTAAATGCTTAAAGTGAATTACCTACTCCATTAAAAAACATACTGAAGTGGGCTAACTAGGGTGGTCCCGGAATCGTATGTCAATTCTGACATTCTGCAGTCCCCCGAACTAATGCAATGAGCCCCTACCGGGGCGCGCCACTCACCTAATTCTTATAAAACATTTATTAGATTAGACAAAAGCTATCGAAGCTATGATTTATTTATATGCTCTTATTGGATTGCTATCCTTTACACGATGGGACAATTATGGGTAGTGCACTTGACACGGATCAGGTAGATTTTAAATTTACTCGCCAGATATAAAAGTGTAAGCTGAAAGTTTTTTTTTGTATCGGCCATTTTGAATACATGTTTCAGTTCCAATGCATCGATATTTTAAAACTCCGTTACTAAATGTGATGAAAAATCAATATAACATCTCAAAGCTGTCACTAGTTGAAAATAGAATTCAATTTCATAGTGTAGTGCAGAGCCAGACGGCGGGGTTTTGGCTTCGACCGATACATACCGAAATAACCTAATCAAATGTGACCCATTAGTAAAATATTTGTGGCGAGTCATTCAATTATACATTCATTCATTTGCGGCCCATCGAGTGGCGTCCATTACATTTAATTATCATTTATTAAATTAGACGGCCTCTTTGCTGATTACTCGAACACTCTTCCAGAGTACCTTCGACACTGGGGGAAACAGGATTCAATGACGCATTTTTTCATTTTGTTTACCATCAGATATAATCCTTGCACAGACGCAGCATGAGTGTTTTGTATAGGGCACAATGACTTAATGTTACTAAAATAAAACCATTAACAAAAGCTGTGTTTACATAACGATCTTATTGTAAAATCTTAATGAATGAACTCAGCGGTCTATCGAACGACTTCCTGTCTGGCACGATAACACGTATGCCTTGAGACCATACAAAAATATAACTAGGAATTTTCACTGGATCAATAATTGTTTGGAATTTTGGAATATGTTATTTAAATTTGATAAATTAAGTAAAGCACTACGTGACAGTCGTCATTTGTTTTACAATTGTAAGCCATGCGCCGCTTGCTTTTGTTTTTATAAGCCAATTATTTCCCGGTTTATTTCTTCTGTGTAAAACTGAAATGAGAACAGTTGAAGAGTCATAGTTTATTTTCGAGATTGCCTACGTGCAGTGGTCGAAAAAAGTGTACCTAATATTATTTTTCAATTCTCATACAAAGGTGGTCGGCGTGCGGCGGCAAATTGGTTGTATTGTCAATTTGGGCAGTGCGTGCCGGGGCGCAGATGAAATGTTTATTTTCAATTTCCGCCATTTTCCTGCAGCGTCCGCCGCAGGATTAGGCTGCGAAACAACTACACTATCGCTGATAGTTTTCGGAATCCTTAACGCGTTTAGACGGTTGCTTTTTAAAAATAGTAACAGTTTTTACTTATCGTGGAATGCGTAGTTGCAAAATTTGTCCAAAATTGCGATTTACTAAAATAAATTCAAGGGACACTCACAAGGGACAGTCGAGGTATGCCCGACATGTTCCGAATTTGTAATTATTATTATGTATTATTGTGTATGGGAGTTTGTAATTGTGTCGTACAGACACATCATTGAAACAGATGACGCTTAGCGACAAAAATTCGCATAGTAACAAAAAGTCACGTGACAGTTAGTAACAGGTAGAAAAATTCGGTGACTACCCACCTGCTATGGGTGGTGTAGGGGTATAGCACGCGTCACGGAATGACGTGGATCCGGGTTCGATTCCCAGCCATAGCTTTACTTTTCGGACTTTTCTATGTGTTCTAATTTTCACTGACATTTAGAAACCGAATTTCGAATCAATCTGTGGTTTTTTCTCCATCAAGACCAAAAAATCATTGTTAAAGCGTACTTAGACACAATACGTGAATGATCCGTGCATCTTACTTTAATAATTATGTTTGTTTTCTGTATCTCATGATAGTTTAATATCAAAGGTAGAGATTTACACTTGTTTCTAACAGAAAATACATTTAATTTATAATTGATCTAATACGAGAATCTTGGCGGGTAATTATTAGGTACAATTAACGAATAAATAAATCTGCTAACTCGCTTTGTAGGCGTGCAATGCGAACCTACGCCATTTATTTCATCTATTTAGTGTTGGTAGGTACTAAAACAATCACTTTATTTAATTACTTGCACTAAGGTGTTTTTTTTTCTCAGTGTAAGAACTTGTACAGAATAATTTTCTGGGATTAGAATAGTGAAAAAAGAGAAGAGTCAGACGAAAACCTTTATAAATTATTAAAAAATATATATCAGTTCAGTTCAGGAATTAACGCAGTATTTTTCTACAAATCAATTATAGCCAGTTTTCTATAAGCCAGTAATAGAACTTTTAAAAATCTTGTTTCTTTTCTTGCGCTTAGCAATTTTCGGCCAGTGCCGCGCTGTTAGTATTTCATTTCTCAATTTAAAATAAACGTCATAAATTTACTTCTCTGTTGTCAACGGGATTATTATATCCGGCCAGTACAATCTCAACAGTTATGGTTAGCGAACGAACATTCGAACATTAACTTTTCAGTAAGTCGTAATTTCATGTCAAAGTATATTTAAACTGACTTTTTAAATTACTTAGTAATCATCATCTCCAGCCTATATACGTCCCACTACAGTACTGGGCACAGGCCTCCTCTCACAGTGAGAGGGCTTGGGATATAGTTCCCACGCGGGCCCAATGCGGATTAGAAATTTCACACACACCATTGAATTGGTTCGATGTGTATGCAGGTTTTCTCGCGATGTTTTCCTTCACCGAAAAGCTCATGGTAAATTTCAAATGAGATATCGCAAATAAATTCCGAAAAACTCAGAAGTGCGAGCCCGGGATTCGAACACACGACCCTCTGCTCTACTTAGTGATATTAATTTGACAATAAACTGCTTTGAAAAGTAAGTATCAATTACAGTATGATATATTTCTCATTTGTTTTGATGTTAATTTTGTAAGATTCGGAGACAAAATGTTTACATTAAGTGCTGCAACGATTTATGTAACTAAAGTTTGGTCTTAAGATCATTTCTTATACATTGGCACTTATTAAAAGAGCTCAGTTAAGCTTTGGCATCATGAATTATTTATTTAATTAATTTTATTGTGTTCGGTACTTTATTTGAAATTCAAAGTTGAGTTAGTTCATTACGAAGATTTTACTTATTACTTTCGAGACTTCGAAGCTTTATTTCAAAGTTTAATCCGGTCCAAATAATGATGAAATAGCAAATCATTCCCGAAACAATTAGAAAAAATTACCGTGCGCGTTCTTAGTTACCAACGGATACTGGGTTCACTCGCTCCGAGCGGCGCGAATTGGCGTAGCCACTTAATTGCGAATGATCGGTAACTGACGACCGTGGTGCACGTTTTCAATTTAAATCCGCGACCTCTGCCGGCTTTCTGCGGCATTACGAATTTCGAACGGTCGTTTTCAGCATTTAAACCCGAGCGTGCTTGATCATTGCCAGTAAATCCGGCTCAAAAAATTTAAAAAAAATGTAAGGAAAAAAAGTTCGTCGTAATAAGTGCCAGTAGCAATGTAAAAAAAGCGCACTAGTTTTGAACTAAATATTATTATTATTATTAGTAGTGCGTAACAACCGGCGGTAGAGCAATAATATAGCCTTACGTACCTAAATGCTAATAAATATAAAATAAAGGGTTCCCTGAATATTAAAGTAACATTTATTTCCATAATAAATAGTAGATATTTATAGTAGAATTGAGGCAAATATTTTATCGTAAATGAATTGTGTGGCACAAGGTGAAGTATACGTAGAATATAATAAATACTCTTTTAAAAAAATAGAACAACTTCACTTATCGCTTTTAGTTGTACGACAGAGTAATTAACCGTGTTTCCTGTTTCTTGAGAGTAAAAGGGTTATTGTTAGTGTTCGTTGGCGGCAGGAAATTCAAATATTAACACTGTTTACTATCTCCTGTTGGCTTAGTACTCGAGTCGCTTTGATAATGCCGCGGATCCTTTTTGTTGCCACGGTTTATGTCATTTTAAAAGGCGTCAAAAAATATTAAGAATAAGAAAACTATTAAATTGAGGACAATTCAATAAAATATGTAAACATTACATTAATGAGCAAGAACTTAATTTCAAACACACATAAAGAAATGGAACCCGTAATGGAACATTTCGTTATCCGTCTGTCTCTGTCTGTCACGTAATAACACCTGCAACAGGTTAAATAAAAGCTATGTAGGACTTCTCATCGTGTTAACCTACAATCGGTATAAAGAAGTAAAGTTAAGTTTTGACTGCTTTTTTTTAATTATTAATGTTGGTAATTTAAATTAATAAATGAACCCAAAAAAACTAAATAAAAAATGTTTGCCTTTCTGACCGTATTTTATTTTCGTCAGAGCAATGATTGGTCATAATAACAAACTTTGTCTTATACGCACATTATATAATATGGATTACAATGTATGGAAGCCCGACTCGCCGGTTTTTCTTTATAGAGTAGGTCGGTATAGATGAGTAGTAGGTATATACATTGCATTAACATGTAAATGACCGCTACCGCCCAGCTTCAACCCGTTATATTTTTTAACATACCAGTTGAATACTTGTATAGACGCAGTTATTCTGCTTGCATTCTGATTTACCTGAAAAATAAATAAAAAAACATTAGTATAATTATTTTGAAATTATCTGGTGTTTCACCGAACGCCTTTCAAATTAGGGTTCAGTTGTTGCCCGGGCTCGCACCTCAGGTGTTCAGCAGTGAGTAGGACTGACACGGGCGAGAACCATTGGCATTTTTTTTAATTGTATGTGTGATCCTGTAGTGTGATGACTCGGGACGTATTGTGGTTTACGGACAGTCTCTCGAGATCAGCCACCTGTGCCAGTCGTGCACACTGAATAACTATCAATTTTTTTGGACTCTAAGGACACTCCTCGTGAACTATCCATGACCCCCAAGAGCAATTTCCACGTAATAACTCCTTCCGCGACATACATAAAGGCACTGAAAATGATCATGCTGATTCAGTATAGTAAGTTATAGTGCCATGCACCCTCTACACATTTAGCTTCTCTAACATGTTGGGAAGCAAAAGAAGTAGGTATAACTACTTTTTTATGTGGAATAGGCTCGCGTTTGACCACAATCACAAGCCTAGCAACTTGCATGGTAAAGAAGTAATAGAACCTGAACAAAATACGACTCTATTTATTCAATACTGGAACTTTAGGTCGTCTTGTAAATGCCTAGGACAATGCTTTAGCCGGTACAAATTACGTCCTAATGGCGGACCATTTGCACAATACACAGTCATCATTGGCTTTGACGGAGTGGAAATGTTCCTGTTGTGGCACAATCGTTTGCTGTCTAATAAACGTTTATTAGTTTAACTACGTTTAATACGAAATTACATAGAAACATTAAGAAAACGCATTAGATAAAGTGCGTAATTCTATGTTTGTAGGAAAGCTTTAGATGCCTTTTTATCATAATAATGGAGTATTGACTTTGCCAGGTGTCTCAGCGTTCTAAATTAAATCTGCCTGACCAACTTTAGTGTCACCACAGTTTGGCAGCTATTTTTTCAGACAAATTAAATGACATTTCGTCTCTGTTAGTTATTCCTCTATGCGCGTATGTAACTCTATCCAATCAATGTAATTAAAATCCATAGGTATGACACCTACGCAGAAATATGAGAAGAATGGAGCAGTAATCGTACACAGGAATACCGGTCGCGTACGGGCTTATTAACTCTCGATTAATTAAATTATTAGAAATCTCGTCCGGGACTAATTAACGAAGTATTCCAACATTTCGGTCCACGATAGGTTTAATTAAAATTGACAAAGCCGGGGCGCTCGCCAAATATCGCCTCTATTAATGAAATGATCACTCGAAACTAATTAAATTATGGAGGTAATGGTGCGTGCTCGTGATACCGCGGTGACAAACAGTCGACTTACTATTGCGTTTGGTTCTGTCCCTTTCTAGCTTTACCTGTACGATAGAGTCGCACAGCGAGTGGATTCAATGGTGATAAACAGGTTACAGATGCACTTTACGTGCGTGTATTTAACTAAATAGGATGCCTCACTGTTGAGAACGAGTGTCTTTTCGCAATTAGTTGGTTTGTGCTTTTAGTTCTCACGCGGGAATGCCAAGGATTGAATTTTCTGCCTGCGTTTGTGTTCCCGGAACGTTAATAATTTGGCTGTGAAATTTTTGGATAAAGTGAATGTTTAAAGAACAAGGGTATGAATCAAGGTACCTACCTAGTAACTAAAAAGGACGTAACCATCAACGATTATCGTATGAAAAAAAGGTATTGTCAGATAGACAGCAAATAAAACCCTAAAAATTAAACAAATTTGACGAAAAAAACCTCTCTGTCATTTAGCTATTTCTACCGACTGTATACCGTACCTAATGATTAAAATGTATAGCCAAAAATAATTAGCATTCGCGTGTTTCTGGAATACGCCGTTCAGTTTCTGCTCCACTAACACTAAATTACACAAACAAGCCATAACAGTTCTAAATAACGACCTATACTAATATCCGACGTCTGGCTAACATCAATGGACGTCGTTAGGGATTAGGACATGACCATAATTACTTCATTATTATGTCTTCGACCCAATACTACGTCTACGTTCCGCAGTTGGGCACAGATCTAGCTTTGCAATGTGAGCAGACAGGCAGACGGGCACATTTCACCGGCTGTCCTACTCTCTACCCTGAAACACAGCAGCGCAAGCACAGCTTCTACCACCCACCCGTACCCGCAGAATTATTAAGACAACAGTTACATGCATCAGTATCCCTAAGCGTCCAAACCTTTACGTACCATTGACCCTCTGGCATGCGGAGAAAAATCCTATTGCTGCAATGAGCCGCCTTCCTTACATCTCACTCTTTCTCCGGTAAGCTGCAAAGCCATCAGAGGCTAACAACTATAGTCCGTAGAAAAAAAGCGTCTTACAAAGCATCACAGAGAGCACGAGTGCTAATTCATTAGGACAGCCTGTTTGAGGCTCGGCCGGTGTGTTCGAGGCGCAGCAACATTAAAATGAGTAATTATAATAAACTTGATATGTCCCGTAATTAACTAAGCCTGATGAAGAGTGCTTTGATGAGAGATGAGACACGCAGCGGCTTTTACGCTTTTCAGGGTTAATTATTTTGAATTCACTAATTTTTTTAACATAGCTATAACAAACAAAAACTATCTCTATTTACAGTTTAGTTACAATCCGTTGCAAAACTTTAGCTAAACTTTATGAGTATTTACAACACTAAGTCTTTTTTTTTATTTCATTTAACTATTATTCAAAAGGTTCGTTACTACCTGATATACAGGGTGACAGACAACATTTTTTCAATTTATTTCTTTTAAACACCTTAACGGCGCGGTGTAAAAAAAACCAGACAGCACGAAAAAATTAAAAACAACAGTGTCTTCTAATCATCGTAGCGCTTCCAGCGCTTGACATTCCCCGGGCCGAGTACAGCACTAGCGCTAATTAGCGCGGGTGACAACCCACTCCTGCCATAAAGCGCTGCAGATTTATCGCCACAGATTATTTATATTATGTTTATTAGGCCCCGCCCTCTCCTGCTTTCCCGCTAATTGAATTCACGAGATTTTTATACCCAAGGACCTTGTTATAACTGCTTTGACTTTTTAATTGTATAAAACGTTTTCAACGTTTTTTTAGTAGCATAATTCATTGAAAGTGTTTTTTTAGTTTAATCACTTTTTAAATTTCATTAAAAACTTTTTATGGTTAAAGCTAACTCCTTAGAAGTTGAAGATAATTTGATTCATGTACAAATACCCCGAATACTCTTGCTCCTAATTAAAATAACTAACGTAAATAACACTTCTACAAGCTGAGAGTCGTGGCATTTGGCAATCGCTTCGGTTTTGATTAATAACCCGTGCTTCCCGCCACAATGATTAATTGACAACAAAAATATCTATTTTATAACAACTAATTTTACAGAAACCTCTCATTAGTGCACGCTTCTCACTGACGCATACCGCTGTCTCTTTCATTTAGAGGGTGAATGAGAGAGACAGAATTAGTGCGCATTTACGAAGCATGTTATTAAATTTGTACGCATCATGTCAGCTGGCCGCTGTTACCAATTAGCAGAGAAAACTATTCAGCCAAAATTCGATAATTCGTGTTGACGAATTATTCTGTCATTTATCATACTTCCTTGCTCTACTTTTTCAAATTTCTACTGAGCCGAGACACACATAGATAGAAAACAACAGAAAAATAAACCCAGTGCTGGGGATTGAAGCAAAATCCTTATCATTCCGTGACTTGTGTATACAACAACCAACGCAACATATTATCCAATGTTATAATAACAAATTGTCTTAGCAGAAATTTAAAGGAAATAAAGACCATATAAAAACCAGTGTTGCACCTTAAACTTTAGCTAAGTCTTAAACAATGTTGCGAAACGATTACGTATGATTAGAAAAAAAAATAGCGGGATAACTCGCGAGCGTTTTCGAAGAACGCTACATAATTGCATTGACATTTCATACTCTTCACAACAATCTTAAGCATTATCAACTCTTTATATTCTGGACATAAGACCTTTCTTGTCATAGCGTGTACGTCTTATCCAGAAACTTTGCTATCCGTGTGTGCATCTTCGTTGATTTGTAGCCTGGGTTTGCAGTGTGTTCTGAAGCTAATTAATTTTAATTGGACTGGATGGCAACACGTCTATTAAAAGCGACTTTTAGCTTGTTTTGCACCGACTGCTAAGGCTTGGGTGTAACATTTGGGACTGTTACAGATTTTGTATAATCATTGATTGGTGGTTTTCATCCCCTCCTGATTCTATTAAGTAACTATGCGTTTTTTATCTCAACTTTTTATTCGTTGTTGCCAGGTTTTTCATACATTTCAAATTCACTAGTTTCATAATTCATCAGATACTCAATAAAAAATCTTACAAACTATAAATTGCAGTGTACTTAAATTTGGTCCCACGGAAGAAAAACAACTTATAAACTCGCACATCAAAATGGTAAAAATCAAAATCAAACTCATTTATTTGCCAATAAACACCGTAGGTGAACAGCATTGACAAAATAAGACTAAATTACAATTTTACAATATGACATGCAAACACTAAGCAATTACTATTACAAGATAGCCAGTCAATAAGTTTTAATGATTTGCGTGTAGATGTAGTAAATAATAAATTAAAATCGAATTGCACCATAAACAAAAGGCAACATAAAACAATTCCCATGCACACGTCATATGGATTACAAATCAAATCATAGTCGGCGAGATGTCACGGGCCGTAAGTCCGCACTTGACGCACGCGGCGGATCGGCAACTCGCAACAATGCGTTTAATTTTACGCTCGTGCGCTTATTGGTGCACTATCGCGATTGAAATGTTAAGAAGTGTTTTAATAATTGAATTAAATGTTACTGATCCTGGCATTGCAATTTCCAATCACGATCGCACCGAACGGGATTAAAAAGGCATTGTGTTTACTCAAGAATGAGCGCAACATCATAAAAATTAAACCTGCACTAAGGCGTAAAATGAAAGCGTACTCTGTAAACGCATTGTTTACTTTTGTCTATGGGAAGACGTCACGTCGTAAACATTTTATTTGAACAGTCGCTCGTATAAAAATCTGGCAAATAAAAATGCTTATTCAAATGGAGCATGAGGCTAATTGTCCAGAGTAGTGACGATGACAGGGAGAGGGGGGGCACGTGACCCGTCACTCGCAGGGAAATTAAAACATTCCGTTATTATTTTCATTTTACAAGTTACGAGCGCGCAAGGGTCGCCACTTGAATGTAACAAATACTGGCCGGTAATAACTTTTTCCGTTGCGTGTTTTGAAAAGAAATGGCGGCTCAAAATTAGAATCTTGCCAAGGATTGGTAAGGCCTTCAGACAATTCAACTGGACACTTCACTATTTTTGACAGTGTACAGTCTTAACTTTTTATGACTTTATAAAAACCGTATTTTTAAAGCTAAAGCCATGCCTACAGATAATATTAGAAAAATAATCGGTCCATATAAAAAACGAAATATAAAACTTGTCTAAAGATAACATCGCCATTATTTTATTTAATTCCCATTATAAACCCGATGTACAAAAACTGCGCTAATTAACCTCACTATACAAGCCTACATCGGAATGTAAACTGATACAAAATGTAATAGATTTAATTAAATTTCTTTTTAATACGTCTCTACGCCCTACGTCAATAATGAGAGTGCTTCCACGAAGTTATTTTGTTTTGGAGAATTTAATAAGAACCGTTTGTTGTTCATAATGTAATGCCTGACATTGCGGTACGATTATGTTGGGAGAAACAAATGACGCTCGAATTATGCTTATTCAAAAGCATATCAAATTAATGTGGCATGAAATTTAACTCCTGCTCTATCATTTTAAAGTCAAGCTTATAGGTTCTCCGTAATAATAAGATAAACAACAGCAGAACCTAGCCACAGAATTTAAGTGAATCGCAGATTTAAGCTTTATGGTTGATTATTTCGTACTAATTGCATGGAATTTAAGTATACTTTATGATTTTAGAAACACTGTAGGTGTAACATACATTAACATTCTACCTTTATTACGAGTACAACTGCAATTTAAAATATTACAGACAACATTATCATGTTTTAAGCGGACGTATTGAATTGCCTGTATGTACCGTATCAAAGTAATATTGCAACCCGCCGCTAGCGTAGAAAATTTAATAATTAAAAATCACCCCACCCATAGGGGGAGTAACGCTGCACATTACGCGTTATCATTTTTAATTAAAATTTCTCAGGACAGACTACTGTTTTATTAATACTGCACATAGCGGTAATTAAACAGTCAATATTCGATGCCTTTATAATACCTGTTTCGAGTGAAAAAGATACTGGCAAGCAAGCACAAAACTTTTTTTTTCTACTCATTGATTTTAATCTGTCAATTATGTGTTTATAGACAAAATTGCACTCACATACTTTTTAATCTTGGATAGTCTATGGCACTTCGGACTCAACTATAATGATTATTATACAACGCTCTAGACGACTATAATAATTTCAAAATTAGAACTTAGTTACTTCGATTGAGCGTCGTGAGCGCTTAGTGGAACGCACCCAATGTAAAGTTGGAAATATCTGGCAAATTTGCTTCCATTTGAACACACTAACTTTTTTCTTCTGTTACGTGATTGGTTAGTAATTTAAGTAATTGGCCAGTCAGAAACAGTCTTATAACGACGTCTCATTAGTTCTTTTTGTGCTACGAAAATTTAAAAGTTTTGTTTGTTATTTGACGCGATATCGATGGTGTTAAATAAAATAATCCCTAATTCGAAATAAACATGAGTGACAGTGACGAGATTAGTTTCACCGCTACTCCAGAGGAGATAACTACTATTAATTCATTAGTGTAAGGTATAATTTTCAAACTTAACCCAATGTACTTTACAAAAGGTTATGTATGTACCTCGATAGACGATGATGATGATGACTCGTAGAAAAATTATTGTATACAATAGTTACATAATTAGCTCTTAAAATCTCGTACCTTACTTAGGCCACTCGGCAAGCCTCGTGGCCTAAACACGGTACTCGACTTTAAGAGCCTTCATTATGCAACGATTGTATAAAATACTATTATTACGTTTCTATACAGTTCGATACACTGCTTTTTGCTCTTATACGATACGTATAGTAAACAGGAGAAAAGAACAAATTGTTGGCTACGCATAAGTAATGACAATTTTTTTTCTTCAATTGAATTATATCAAAATGTAGTAAAATAAACAAAAAAAAAAACACTGGCAGGCATTTTCTTTTTAAACATAGGTTTTCGACTTCATGCAGCCAGTTGTGTTTATTTCATAATTCTAAGCTGCCGGTTGCAATAAGTTCATTATCTATTAAATAATTGAACGGAAGGAACCCAGTCTTCCACAAAACTGGAACGGAAGCATGGCGATAAGCTGTGATAGCGTGTCTAACGATTAACATGGATTCCTTTCATTTAGTCATGAACATTTTTAAAGCTGCAATTAAACTCGTTTCAAACTGAAATTGTGTTCGTTGTGAGTTGTTTTTATTTAAGTAGGTCGAATTATGACGGAAGATTATTTTGTACAATTTACATTTACACGCCTTTGGATACATTCATGACTAGTCGCAGTATCGTGTTATTTTTTTTTATAGAAGACATATGTAGATTATGTCGATCAATCCTCACAATTGAATATAAATTGGTATTTGATGTTTGTACGCAAATTTCATGTAGGTAATTTCGTAGAATTTTTAATGTGAACTTGAATGTAGAAAATCTTAGTCTACCCTTATTCTTATTGCGATTAAACCCGTGTACAGGCAATATAGAAAAAATAGCAAACATTCATAGCGATTCCAATAGGCTAATCGTCAGTTATTAAACCCCTCGGCGACCCACCTGATCGCCTCCCAGCTATAATAGAAATACCGGGGACTTATTATTAAAATTGCTGCTAAATTGCTCCCCGCTCCCTCGGATTTCGTAGGTCGGAGGTGACTTATTGAGTCCACATTGCACTCCAAATAATAAATTAAATTGATATAATAACGCATGGGAGAATAAATTGATTGGTGTTTTGAGAATTAGCCCCTAATTTCACTAACGCTAATGGTAAAGGTGGTGCACACAATGTATTCTATAAATGGCGAGTGCACTTAAACATTTATACATATTATCACCACCGACCGAGCTTAGTGTGAATTCAGAAATTCACACACAACGTTGAATCGCTTCCTAGTTGTATGTAAGTTGGTAGCTTGAGGTAGATTTCAAATTTAATTTCGTTCATAAAATTAAAAAAAATTAAGTAGTACTTAGTTCGATCTCAGGTTCGAACCCACGACAGTCAATTTTAAAGCTAACGGATACCATTACACTACGACGTTTTTTTAACTCTCCTTTAGTTGTGTCATAGCCCAAAATTGACAATAACAAAGCGCATAAGCGAGATTTACGCGCTGCTTCAATATGACGACTATTGTGAAACAGTTCTTTAGTGGATAACGAATCAAATAGACTGTACGTATTATTAATTATAGCAACTCGTCCCCTGTTAATTACGTAAGTAGATACGAGTACCATCAGCTAATTAATTACATACAACAGTGATTAGTGCAAAGCTAAACTGGAGCACTAGTCGTTTCCCGTTGCTCCGTGCTGTAGTATTCCCGTGTGACAAAACATAATAAATATTTCATAGTTTTCTTTTCGACATTGGAGATATCTCCAATTAATTTATTTGACTGTGGAGGCGTTTTACACCTCGACTGAACTTAAATTATTCTTATTCGTTTTTCTCTTTCTTTCTTAGCATACTTTGTTTTACTTTGACTAGTAGAGACTACTATAGACCACTATGATGTAGTATGTAGGTATTTAATTTAGGTAGAATTTAAGTACTGTAGTAGCTTAATGTATTTTATTTTGAAAAAATGACTTTCTGCCAAGTTTCTTGCGGCGCATACTTCTTGGCAATGGTGGTATTTCCGCGTGCGTAGTTTCAAAAAAGATACGTAAAAGCGCCCTTGGTGGCCAATTTGCAAAAATAAATTTTGAATTATTTATATGGCTCGTTATTATTTCGCGGATAAAAAAACGTGGAAATCTGTTAAGTATCTATTGCATATTTATAGGTATTTTTAGTTTAAATGTTAATTGTTAGAGGCACCGCGTCCGCGACGCGTCCTCGTTCACCGTCTCTTCGTATGGCTTACGCTGCGCCTGACCTGGGGCCTTACCATGACGTTTACTGCAATTCAATTCCGACCCAAAGTTAGATTGATCGCTGTCAGATCCATACTAGAAGTGTTAAAAATGTCAGCTAAATAATCAATTTGAATCGCATTAAGACGTCATGGTACGGCCTCAGTTCGCATTACTGCCCGGCAATGTAATGAAACTTGTAGAATTTTTCTTCCAAGTCAAACTGAGCATTATAAAATGAAATAGCTACATACATGAAACTACCTGTTGCCCGCGACTTTGTCCGCGCAGAATTTAAATCTGTAGTCGAGCTCCTTAAGCCACCTTAATCCGGCCCTGTTGCAAAATCCTAGCTCAGCGGATGCCTACGTCATAGTAACTATTTACCTGCCAAATTTCATTGGTCCAATGGTTTGAGCTGTGCGTTGATCGATTAGTCAGTCACAGTGTCATTTTATATACAGAAGAAGATGTGATGATGTCATTTTCATTGCATAATGCTGACACCGTGTTCCCACGAGATTGACATTTGATCTGCAAAGTTTATATTAATTTGCAACGAGAGCACACAGTTATGTAATAACAGTAATTTGATACGTAAAACAAATATAAATTAAAATTTGTCCCCATACAAACAGTAACGCAACGGGAAAAGTTACGTTTCTAGTCCGCCCCGTTGTTGCTCGATCAGTTTGCACAAATCTAGAGAATGACCGTTCTATAATTAAAAATGGCAAGCTTCGTTTGTAGTTGAGGAGTATAGACCTGTAGACCTCCGCGAAGTAACGCCTGAATCAATACATTATTTAATATAATAAATAACAAGAAATTACTCAAATTTCATACGTGACTAGGGTTTGTGTTTTGAAGCGGTTAATGAATGGGTTTTTACAAAATATAGAGCAACCGCAACACGTGTTTAATTAACGTACAGTAACTAACCGGCCCATATAGTACATAACAGACAATATTACTAACTGCACTTAGAGACTTACATTATATTTACAATAGTAGTTATTTAAAATAATTTCGAAAATTTACTTTAATTTATTATTTTACATTATTTGGCTGTATGCTGCTGCAAACCCAGTGAACGGCAAACTTTTGTATTTGGATGATTTATAAAGATACCTACATTAATTTTAATCAATATTTTTCCATTTACTTATAAAATAAGAATCTTAAACTTAAATAAAAACTATTGAGAACTAAAATATTATTAGCTGACAGACCAACTCACTGGTCACTTTAAAAATTGAATGAGTTTAATATTTTATTGTGTTTTCGTTTTTGCTATCTCTACGCTATCGGCCAAAGGAGACAGGCCTCAAACTACTCACTCAGTTCATCCCTTGTTCATCCAATACCTACCATATTAGTACCGACACAAAATTAATCAGATTAGCAATCAAAATTGAATGAAAAAGAAAAATCAAAACCAACTGCCAGTAAAGTTAGTCTCTCGCTAAGGATTCTCAAATAAATGAAAGAAATAGTAAGTATATTGTATGCCTCGAGTTGTCAGAATCACTATCAAAACAAAAGTCTCTCTGCTTTACAAGTAAAGGTACGTCAAACAAATGACTACCTTAGCAGAAACGCCGTTAAAGTAAGACCCAGCTCCTGTGGCCTAATTAGTGATTTAATGCAGTTGATTCACAAGTGACTAATTGGGCGCATAACACAAATGCCAATCGACTAATCGTGCCGTAATGCGATCGGTTACCCAACCCCTATTTGTAATTATAACAGTACATACACAGCACTAGTTTTTTGCCGCGACTTTGACAGCACTTTTGACAAATTTGAGGTAGTGTTTACGTAAGTGTGTATGACAGAATTTGATCCCCATGACATTGAGAACCTCATAGACGTCAATAATCACTTGCTAAAAGTATAAAATTTGATATCTCTGGGTGTAACAGGATTGTCGATTCGCCGTACAACTCTGGTGTCTAGTAAACATGGAATTTAGACACACATGATCGATTTTGCGCGAATTTTGACATATTCCGGGTTAAATGCCATTCATGCCCATTGAAATTCGACCAGCCACATTATTTATAAAAAGTTATTACGACAGGTACATTAACCATGTTAAGTTGGTGTGGATGTGAGATAGCTTGGATGACGGTAGCTTTTTAAATGTGTATACGAAGTCATAATTAATTCATAAACGCTTTATTAATTTTAT
Source organism: Pandemis corylana (assembly GCA_949127965.1). NCBI lineage: Eukaryota > Metazoa > Arthropoda > Insecta > Lepidoptera > Tortricidae > Pandemis > Pandemis corylana. Next base: position 6,069,301 of record OX421855.1, on the reverse strand, counting down.
GCTAAATTCACATTCACTTGTCTTTCATATCGCTACCTTGGTGCTCAATTGTCGTATAAGCCATTTTGACGAAAATGAGATTTGAATGCAGTCTAAATTTATCATTGCGTCTGTAAAAAGCCATTCTTTTACAAACATTTCAAGAAGTAAAATCTAACAGTAGTCTGGTTAGGTAGGTAGTATTACGTAGTTAGGTAGTGTAGTAGCATTTCCACCAAAAACGTGTACAGTATCAGAACGCATTATGCTAATGAATAATATTGCGTACTTCCAGTTTTTGCGGTAGGTATTAGTAATTAAAACATGACAAGCCAGTTGATTTAATTAGCATACCAATTTAATTTCACATTTTGCTGTCAAGTATAATTACAATGACCGCGGCTTAATAATTAACTCGCTACTAAACCTGTCAATTATAAATTTACGAGTTACGTCAATCGGTCGGTTACTCGACCAAGATTTAATCAATTACCTCGCTATTCCGCGACTGCACGCACAAGTCGGCTATGTCAGTGCGACACATATTTGTTTTCAAGCAGGGCCCACTTCACAAGCACTTGACAAGTTTTTCGTTTCAATAAAACGCAGCAACAGCAACAACTTTAATAAAGCCGTTGTTAAGTTGAAAACCGATATTCTGAGGCTGGTTTTGCACTAATCAAATCCATACTTAATATTATAAATGCGAAAGTAACTTTGTCTGTCTGCCTGTCTGTTACGCTTTCACACCTAAACTACTGAACCGATTTTGATGCAATTTGGTACAGAGATAATTTCAGTCCCGGGGACATAGGATAGTTTTTATTCCAGAAAACCGCATAGTTCCCGTGGGATAGCGATAAGCAAATTTTGCGCCGTCGGAGTCTCGGGCACCGCTACCTATGAATAATATGTCATCTCTTGTAATGAATACACATACTTAAGGTAAGCAACCAAACTGAACCGTTTTGAAACGAACCTACAATCATCTATTAGCGTTAAAAAAATGCATCTTATGCAACACTGCTCTTATTCAAATGATAACGTAATTAACGTAACAGTAGTCCAACGTTGTTCCATCAAGCCCGGTATGTAAACCATTCTAATTCGATCGAACTAATTAGTTACGGAGTTAATTTCATTTCCTGTAATTAGAAATCAATTTAACTGCAGTCGATAAGGCGCATATTCTAGTTGTTATCGTGTTTACTAACAAGCCGGGATTATGAATAGCTTTGAACGAGCTAACGATTGGAATGGAAGGGTATATAAGTTGAGTAGCGATATTTCTAGTACAGACTTGATTTACGTAGATTTATTAAAATCACGGCTTGTAATGTTTTCGCTGGAATGGCTTAAAGTTTTTATATGACTTTGACAGTTTTACATACACATACACAAATGAGGTCTACTTATATATCCCTTACGGGGTAGACACTAGACAGAGCCTGAGGTAACAAGACCTTAAGGCCACGTTTAGCATGATTGTAGGCGATGTTCTTTTACCATATCCGCGGGACGAAAAGCAACTGGTATATTCTATGCTTTTCCTTTGCTCCCCAGATCAGCATGGAAGTCAGTATGGTAGTTTTGTCTTAGGAAAAGTGTCTGTAAATTTACTTTCTAGTATCAAGAGTTGACTAGAGGCAGCGCGCGCCGAGAAACAAAAAACGCAAATTTTTGATCGAATCAAAATCGACTGAGAATTTGATCTAATGATTTGTACCTATCCTAAACATATATATTTTATGTAATGAAACGTAATGTAGTAAAACGCCAGAACGGCTGAATAGATCTGAATGGAATAAGGGCACAGAAATAGATTATCTGTCAGTCTGGAATTTCTTATCTCAACATAGGCAACTTTTTATCCCAGAAATTGCGCAATTCCCGCGGATAGAAATAACTGAATCCTTCGCAGACGATATCACGGGCAACAGCTAGTTATAAATTATACCTATTGCAGCCCGTTGACAGAGTAACAATTAACGAAAACTGACCTTAAATATAAGTCCGTTATTCGACTAAATCCTCGTCATTTCAGAACTTTTCTCGGCGCTTAGATCGATTCTCTCCCATGGCGGCCCGCTGGGGGCCCTACTGCGAAGACTGTTGAGGCAGGTCATGTTTGGACGCGAAGGCATTTTATCACGAGCAACAGCGGCAAGAAAAACAAGTTATAAGTACGTGAATTACTTCGAAATTGAACTTGTGTCCGACGGATACGAACGACAGCCGAAACACTTAATCTCCTATGTGTACCTAAAATCTAACACTATATTCTAGGTACTTAGGTACTCTACATTTTTCTCGTCAGAGTAATAATGAAAAACAATCTTCAACTCTCTACATTCCATTCCTGATTTTATTTAATATACTTGATAATTTTAATCATATTGCCGATGAGTAATTCATGTTTTATTAAATTAACCGATGGCTGGCTTTCAGACCATTTTCATTTATTATATACCTACATAATTATGCATAATTAAATAAAATTAATTATTTAAGTTCCGTATGGCTGCATATTTATTTTAATTGGTATTATAACACGAATTAATCAACTCTGATTTATTCTTGCTTGCTTTTTTCTAGCGCAACCAATAACGCATTATAATAAAGAAATTATTTTCAATGTTCGTTTCAACCTTATGGTTCTAATTTTGACATAAAACAAAAATCTGAGTCTAATTTAACACGAGCAATATCCAATTGTGTTTTACAAGCCTAACAGCTCGATCACAACTAGTGATTAGATTTTTATGTTCATTACGTGTGCTGCCAGGTAACCACTGACGCGGCGTGCGTCTCTGCCACGCAGTGAACAGAAAAAACGCTCACCACGCCAGAGGCCGCACGTAATCGTGGCCGTAACGCAAAGACAATAGACGAAGCCCCTTAGGGGGCGCTTCCATAGAATGTAGTAGAATAAATCTGACCAATCGCGTAGTTATAATCCACGTTCAGCCCGCCACCCTTGCAAAATTATCTTCAATAATTTATTTTCTAAAATAAACATTGTTTACAACCTCATTTTGCATTACATCGTTTATACTCAATGTGACTGTACTGAAAATAGATTTCAAAGCGGACTTCGGCAATTGTTTTGCCGGCACACTTTCGAGCAGCTGATGTTATATTTTGGGCATAAAATGATCGATCCATACGATATTGTGAAGTGAATTAAACTATATTCATTGAAATATATGTCTGGTTCAATATTTATCTCCATTCCAGTGCATGGCCCTCTGACCAAAAAGGTCAGGGCAGAAAACAACGAAACATGAGGCAAGTAAATCCACGCACGCACACACATGCAACTAAACTCAGTTCGTTTGCTAAATTCCATCTTTATATTTGGTCTGCAGTTTATGCCTACATAGTAATGAAATACAATACACAGTATAAAGGGAAGATATTATTATAAAGTAGAATCGCTCGAGAGGCGAACGAAGCCGCCTGCTAAGTTCCGCATCCAGTTACAAAGCGTGGGCTCTTCATAAGTGGATTAATTACTTGGATGATCTTGTGCTAAATTAGCCTAACAGCCGTATTCTGTTACACGGATCCCTTAGGCAAGCGCGCTTTGTGTTACCACAAAGTTAGTTTCAGGTAAATAAGTGGTGCTTTAGGGTGGGGGTAGTTGATGTTTGTATTGATGTAATTATCTTTTTCTTCGGTATTAAAACGGTAGCTAATTAAATCTTGGTTTGTTTCTTCATTGAAAAATCTCCTCTTAAAAAGTAACATTACATACCTAAGGTATTAAGGTGATTTGTAAGATGCCATTTACAAAAAAAAAATATTTTTTTCTTTTTAGATAAATGACTAACAAAACTAAAAAACTTGTTCTCGAAAGCAAACACAGCTTTCAAATCTGTGTCCACACCGCACAGCAGCTGCTATATTTTAATATTCCGAGCAAATATTGAGTTACCACAACATTCGTGCTCGATTGAGTGGAAAGGCTCTAGGGGGCACTGACAGCGACTTGGTAAATGAACAAACAGAAGACAAAAATAACAACTTAAATAGTTAAAAACTTCAATATCTCACTAATGGCTGAACTTTAATGATACGAACTAGTCAAAAACCCTATGAAAGCAGCTTTTTATTTAATATCTGAATTAGTCTAGACGCAGCATACTCATACTCATACTCATACTCCTTTATTCGTAATACTTATAGTTATTACATGTCATTTTTAATTTACGATTTTAATAAAACTGGAGCACCAATAAAATAATAACACATTTTTTAATCATAAAGCTGTAGGCTTTGACTGCCAGGAAAAGAGTTCGTCGAATGTATAGAATGTGTGCTCGAGAAGCCAATTCCTGAGTTTAATACACAGACACACACGTCAAACTCGCTACGTAGTGGTTTAAAAAACCTTAACATTAACTATTTAACCTGAAAATGGGTCTCAAATTTTCGAATTAGTTAAAGGCAGAACATTTTTTGTGGATAAGTAACAAATTTTCAACTGCTTCGTCCATGTACCTACAAACAAAAAAATCAACTTAATATTATGACTGCCGTTTGTAGTGCTACAATTAATTCCAAACGATATACATGAAGTTTTAAAACAATTTCAAGATATTAAACCAACCTACATAAAACTATATCAATGATTTATCGAAGTTATTCAATTCGTTCCATCTATTAGGAAATAATTTAAAAACCGGTGTCACGTATAGACTCTCACGCTCACGTACATTTTTCACGCCAGTTAAGCAGCACCGGTACCCGATTAGATAATTGTCTATAGAAATGCCTTTGTTTGACCACGGTCAATAATGTCACGCTTGTTCAACGCTCAACACACAAATATTTACGTGTATTATCCACTTTGATGGGCTGTTGAAAGTTTAAATAGCAGCTTAAAGCGGAGGTAGGTCTTTTGTTAGCCGCAGCATATTTCCGTACTTTTCACCTCCTTCATTTAAACTACGGAACCCTTCTTTGTACGTGGGCCGACATGTATTAGTCGGTTTGTGTAAAATGTTGTAAAAATGTGACTTTGTATCTTAGAATCGCTGTATATTAAGACGATGTTACTATATTTAAGGTCTTCGCCGTTTTTAAGTAGCTTATTATATGCATAGCATATTAAACGTATTCAAATAGAAAATAATCTGATTTGTGGACTTAACCGGGCATTAATAATGTAGTATCAAACAATGATATCCAGTTTTCAAATCACAATACAAACACGATCTAAATTGGCTACTAAATATTCAGAATCAATAGTCCGTACGAACCATACACGGGTAATTCGACAATGGCGGGCTAATTCAATTTGAATCACACAATATTCTATTAATCGTGACGGACAGGTGTAATCAAGCCGCACACGCGCTTGTTGCGGGTCGCATTGTCCTGCGGGCCTGCGTTTGATACCCCTGACGCTGACAACCCGGCCCCGCGCACTGTGGCAACTTTTATGAAATTAACGATCCATCATATTCCGTCCGAAACGTTTTAACATTTATATCGCGCTTCTCTGACTACACGTAAAAGCTATGAGCTAAACGATATTTTATGTTCAATACTAATTGTCATCATTCATCGATATTCAATAACGTAATACAAACCGCCATAATGGCGCCCACCTCAGCACCGGCTGTCACAAACACCACTAATGAATAAATAATCCCTCCGAACAGATAACAAGAGATGCCAATTAAACAATACACTAATTAATTCCAAACATTGGTGTAGTGGACTTAATTTGAGTAGGTAACATCATCAAACTAGCAAGGCACGTAGATAACTACAGCGACCGCACAATGCCCATCCACACAATGTGAAATTCAATATTTTAACTTATGCTTGCATAACGATACCTATATCATGATTAATTAACAGGTGCTTTCAATTAGCACGTCATTATGTAATGTAGGATAACTAGCTAACCAGAGAGGTGGGGCGGACTCTCCTCTGCTTATTGCGTCCCAGCCCAGCCCGCATAGACAGTTTATTAACTTAATATAACGTAAGTTGACCTTTTATCCACCAATACAGAAACAACAGTTCATCCAATGAAAGTGTCTTACTCGGAAAACACTTTTAAAATATTGAATGTCAAAGCTCTCAACTCAATCGACAAATATTTACTTAAACGATTACGTAAACAACATATCACCAGTCCACAATAACATAAACCACTTTGCGGCAATCTCGTAAAGAAGCCACGCTAAGTCGACGGCTTTTTTAATATTGGAGGCGAGACCGCACTGTCCCACGAAACATTTTCCATTAATAAAACGCGAAAAAGGAATATTACATATGAAAAAGACATATATCCGTATCGCCGGACCCGCCGCTATCTCGTGGAAGGTAATAACTTCTTTACAAGTCCAAAGTCCGAGGGATTGAAAAGCAATTTCAGCAAGACACCCCGCCCTCACGCGCACGGGGCCGGACTGGCCATATTTCTTTTTCGCCGCTGTAATTCGCCTTTGATTTAATCTCGAGAAACAAATCTTTGAATGTGAAAGTTTAGTGATAGGCATCACTAGAACTAGTTTCGCTGATTGGATTCCATCCCCCGACGAGCCCGGCTCCCGCAATTTCAAATTGGTCACTGTAGATATTCCGCTATTTGTTTGATTGTACTAAAAGATTGCATTTCTTATTTCCTGAAGCAACTTTCCATCCGACATTGTTCGAGGCTAAATTTAGCTTTACCCCTAACCTTTATATTTCGTTGCGGCAGGCGGGAATATAGGCTCTTGCGATATTGTGACCAAATTTTTTTTTTAAAAAGACTGCTAGAAAGGAGTGGTCAAGGATATTGAGTGGCATAAATTAAATACCAAACTTAGCTTTCATTTGTTATAGACCCATTATCCTGGTCAAGTTTCATTGTATTTATAACGTATCGGTGGATGTAAGTTACACCTCTGGGCAGCGATGCGTCTCCTTAGTATCTTGTTACCAGCCGCAGTCACCGCAGAATATGTATTACAATGCTATAGAAAAATATGAGAACCAAGTGAGAAAATTTGCGTAAGTGCAGTTATCCGTGTCAATTTTTTGGTAAAAAAGTGGTAACCAGTTGCGAAAATCTTTTTAAAAAATAGGCAGTTACATTAAGCAACAGTGATTTAAAAACGACAATCGCTAACTAATTTATTTAAATTCGTTCTAAAAGCAAAGAACACTAGCAAGTTCATCCAGACTTAAAAGTTTGCCGTTCTACGTTCATTCTGTTGTTTTGTCCACAATTTAGCGAGTTCAAGTAATAACATCAGTAGTAACCATAAAAAAATCTACGTAAACCCCCAGTCAATTTGAGACGGTCTCGTCCGTCCGTATGGTCCGACCGCAGATCGTATCTCCTAAACTGTTCCGAGCGCCTTATTTATATAATCTAACTATTTGCGAGGGACAAACACCCTTTATTATGTTTTTCCCTTTCTGCCTCGCTCGGGGTATTCGTACAAATCTCGTTCTATTTAAATTTTAACTGGCCGAGTGTGAGTGACAACACTAAGAATGGTTATGTAAACACTAAATGGATTTACCAGTTGCGTGGGCATTGAAACATAAATACTTTCAGTTTATATTATTATTTCTGTCTTTTTATACACATACTCTCATGCTCTTCTCTCTCTCATCTTTGTGGATCGACTAGATCTCTCCTACGAACTGAATTTTTCGTACAACGCCATAATAGATTTTTGCTTGTCCTCGTGCTTAAGACCACTAACATTTCACCTTATTGCTTAGTACTTAATTTAATTTAAAAGAAAATTTATTTTAAGGGAGTACTTCGTATAATATGGAATTCTAAATGGCGGGTTACGCGCTCTCGCTTCCCGCAATCATTTTCTGCGCGAATGAAACTCGATATTGAATAGGTAGGTACTGTTGAATAGAAAACTACATCCACATTGTTCACTGAAATCTGTGCCTCCTGTGATAAGTGATACAATAAGATTTAAAAAATTTGGTTTGTGACTTTTTTTTAATAGATAAAAATATATTCTATAAACGCGCATAAGTATTTTTCGGTAAATATTGTAAGTTCAAAGAAAATCGCGAAAAACCTAAACTTGAGAGTTGCACCTATTGAAATGTCTAATATGAGTAAATAATATGTGTTAGATGATACAAGTTCAGTTATATCATGGTGCACCCCTGGAGCACCCATAATATCTCTTGGTGTAAGCTGATATAGGTACATGAACTTGTAAAATCCTATAACTCAGCGTTATGTTCCTAGCTCAATGTTGCTTGAACTAAAGTAAAACATAAAACCGAAAAATAGATTTTTTGACAAAAAATATAATAAATTGATCTCGCATATGTACATACCTACATGTTGAGTTGTACTCCGGTCTGGTTTTAGAAAAGTTGGTCAAAAGTGATATAACTGTACATAACTATATCAATATTTCCAAAAAAAATAACGAAAAAATGCAGCTATTTGTATGTGTGTATGTACGTAAACTATTTATTGTGCATAATAAACATATAAGACAAATACAATTGACAAACACTGAGATACATGCAGTTGTAGAAGTACGTGAGATAGACCAAAAAATTGTTATTTTTTTCCTGATTATTTCTAAACAAAAACACACAAAAGGGCACAAGTCGAGTTACATCACTGAAGATAGGAGGCACAGAAATATAATATACTAACCCACTAAAGTTTTTAAATGTAAACAAAACTGTAAAATTACTTCCAATGTAGTAAAAAGGCTGTAATACGATGATGTCAACATAAAAACCGTTGTTTTACATAACATATTGAGATTTCGATCTTAATTGCCAATTAACACTCAAATCGGTTAATATTAAAACAACATTTTGGTAATTGGTATAGCTTTTGTAAACTTCAAACTGCTAGTGTGGTATGGAATACACTTTCAGAAATATCGCAATATCGTCAGGCTCAGGGAAACGGGTCCCAAAACGTTAAAAGCATAATTGAATCGCAAATGCTACTATTGTGGAGCGCCGCGGCCCGCGATCGGGCCATTTGCTACTGTTTTCAATTTGTCGGTCGCGACCATACATCAGCCCCGGCACGCAGCGAAAAGACCGCCCCAACTTTAATACACTTACGCTTGACATTTTCCCACCCATTATGCATTCGGGCAAAACCAATGCTCTCTACAAATACGAGTACCAGGGAAAAAGTAACTGACCGTTTCTCAGAAACGCCATCCACCAATGTGACATTATAGTCCATTGAATCGGCTATGACAAAGTAAATTCGTTGGGACTACGTCGATTGTAACTGACGGCATCGGCATCGCTAATCCGTAATCGGTCAATCATGAAACACAGCAATTTGAAATGTTTCCCGGAATCGTCTACGTTTAATAACAGTGGGTTTATACGATTTTGTAGGAAAATCCTTAAACAACCACAAAGTAAGACACAAAATGATTAAGATGACTAAATGCGGACTTACCACAGGTTTAAAAATAGCAACCGCAAGTCCCAGCTAATGCAATGGTAAATACGCCTCATCTTCAACACCAATTCTCAATAAAATTGTAAGTGTAAACAGATTGACAGCGTAATTTGTATCATTTAATTAGGTACTTTAATGTAGTTCTTGAATAATGTAATCTTATGTAAAATTGGAACAAAACATGAAACACTTCATCATTACCATGCAGTTTCATCAGTTCCCTGGTCAAGCATTCGTCACGGGAATGACACGAGGCGGCGTCATTTGTCAGCTTCGATGACACATGCGCAGCGTAATTGAATCGCGGCGCCATTCCACGCGGCCCGCCGGTTGCGCACCCCTGCTTTCATTTACACCGATTGTGCAAGTCTCAATCACTTTTTGCTGTGGGAATATTTTCTAAAGCTCATTTTAATTGTTAGAGCCGTTTTTTACTTGAGTGCGCACAAAAAAATCTCTCGCGTGCGCTGTGCGATTTTTGGATTTAGTAATGATTTTCTGGTGTTTTCAAGCGATATCCTTTGTCCGAATTTCAAAATAGATCTCGATTCTCGAATATTAACTCGACAGGTAGATTGCGTTAGCTGTTGGTTGGCGAATCAATAATAATTAGTGGAGCTTTCAGACATTGCGAGTAAGGTACGCTACGCTCAGCTTAGCGTTCTAATTGGCCCGGCCCGTCCACATCACGGTGTTTGACGAATGGTCCACAGTTTGATAAACAACCTATTAGAGTTAGTACATAGTCGGAATTCAGAAGCCGTCAAAATAGCCCCTTTGTGAGTACGTTATAACACGGACATTAGATCAGATGAAATAGTTGGGAATATTGAGAAGCTAAATTATAGTGAAATTTTTCGGTTTTCTTAATTACGTTGTGATGCTTAAACATGGTGAGCGTCAATGTAATACTTATCTAGAGGCTGTCAAAATTAGGATTCTTGCAAAGGAATAAATAACGACTAAAGACAAAAATAAAAACATGCTGTCATTACAATTCTTATTTCTGGTAGTCTTGTGCGTTACTTAACACCGCTTAGATGGAAACATGCGAATGTCTCACAGACTTGGCTACACGTGTTATCTCGCAGAAGTAAGACACCTTATTGGTTTTAATTAATACTATTTATTGTCCGTGAACTGAAGAAACAAAAGACTGTAAGACAAGGCAACCCCATGGAGAAATGATTAAGTCCGTGAAAGTGTTAATACGCCTAGTGAAGCAGGCACTAGGGAGTAACGACAGCTATCCGCAAATAACAGGTTATTAGCCCGTTGGCCGGCAATAGCCGCGCATAAGTACGATTTGAGCTGATATTAATTTCGCGAAATTGAAAGCAGAGGCCTACTCGACGCGAAACCACTTGGACTATTTACCTGGCTAAACGGTGAGCAGCATTTTTTGCGGTTACAAACGCGCTTTGGCTTTACAAAACCCTCATGATTTTAGATAAACTTTAAACAAAATCGTAATTATTGTACTTGTTACTTTGAACTATTAGTTAGTCAAGTAGGAAGGTGTATTCTCAATTTGAGTACGGTGCATTTCGCAAGCGATCGCTGCATTCTTATTTGGTAATTTTGGAGTTGTATTACAATAATAATCATTCAGCTTACACCATTTTAAAATCACAGTCCGAACTCCCTCTTAATGCACGCAACGTTCAAAGATCGACATAATTCTAAGCATAAGTATATCGGTTGTAATTTCGAGGACTGTTGGTGCGAGCCGGCCCACTGCGCGTTTAAATTGCCGTGGCGGTCACCATTCCCGTACGTTCATTACCGGGCTCGAGCGTGCACCCATAACAGGGGAATGACGGTTACGCGTTTCTTATGAACTTTGATTAATATAGATTTTTGATGGTATTAAACATAGAAAGAATTTAATTCAGATAATGAATTTACTAATATGTCGGTGTAATTAAAGCACACACTTCTAACAGCTGAGCTGTCCAGTGCGTTCGGCGAGCAAACATAACGGCCTAATTGAGCTCTTATGTCTTCACTACGCTACACTACAGACGCGGCTAACCAGCTCACTCTGACCTCTCCTGCCCCGCACTAATAGAACGCTAGAAGCCATCCGCGGGTTATGGACAGTACATCGACGCAGGCCTCACCTACTGGTTTACGGTAGTCCCTTTGAGGCCGTCAGTGTTGATATATCCAGATGGCTCGTAGAAGGGTCATAATGGAATGTTCTCGTGGCCTGATGAAGTCATTCCGGTTGCATCAGCTCGACGCTGACAAAGAAATCGATACATTGATACCTTTGATTAAAAAACGTGTTCATAAAAAGAAGTACCATTTTAAAAGGCCTAAAAAGGTTCTGGCGACAAGAAAGCCGTAAAACGTGGACACAGTTTGTCCCCCTACTTAATGTTAACTTGTCAAAATTTGCATAAAAGCTGCCGGGCGGCCATCGTTACGGAACTTTTGACTGCACTTTAAAAGCAGTAAATTCAAAACGGCCAATAAATGAGGCGACCTCAATTTTAGTTCCAAATCTCCATCGATTTAATACTTCCAAAAAACTTAGGCCGTTCTTCCATAAATATGACGGACAAATTCTTGTACGGTGGTCGTACCTTGGAGTAATAAAATATGCTTGTCATTTTGTTTCCTCGAAAATACTTCAACGCGATAAGAGCATCTTAAAGAGTTTTGGTGAAAGTGTCGAACTTTTTTCATAATGCGTTTCATGAGATTAAAAAACGCTGATACCGCACGGCCCTAAAACACTTGAAAATCGACATCGGCAATATTAAACATTTAACTGTAGAACTTCAGCTCAAATATATTAACTTTTTACCAGTTTTTTTATTTAATGAAGCAAAACAATCTTGAATACATATTATAACAGCAGATGATTTACATACTGCGTAATTTTCAATGATAACCTCGCATTTGATGTTGAGGGGTTGGCACAACTGGATGTAAGCGACAAATTACTTTAATGTTTATACTTGAAATAGGTGCAACTAATTAATTACTGTAGCACGTTTGACGTATATGTTACGTTGTAGTCACGTCAATGCACTTGATGATCATTAGACAAAGACCATCATTCTCAAGTAAACTAAACTAAATATTAAAAAAATCGAATGATTAAGCACATGTCATGTATTTTATGTAATGCAGAATTTAAACTAAAACTATACGAGCGTGTCCTTTTCTCGGCTCGCCGGCAACCCTCGGCCAACTCAACAAATACTAGGTACTATCAAATGAATCGAGAAATTTTTATTTCTTGATTTTTATGTTTTACTTTTACGGTTTTACCGTTAGAAATTTAATTTCTAAATGTCTGTGAAAATGTGAACACATAGAAAAATCCGAAAAGTAAAGCTATGGCCGGGAATCGAACCCGGATCCTCGTCATTCCGTGACGCGTGCTATACCACTACACCACCCATAGCAGGTGGGTAGTCTCCGAATTTTTCTACCTGTTACCGACCGTCACGTGACCTTTGTTACTATGCGAATTTTTTGTCGCTAAGCGTCATCTGTTTGAATGATGTGTCTGTACGACACAATTACAAACTCCCGTGGAACATCTACTGCTCACCAGGGACGTCGATTCCCGGCCATAGCTTTACTTTTCGGATTTTTCTATGTGTTCTGATTTTCACAGACATTTAGAAATTCAACAAATACTGACGATCAAAAATAGCGGGTCGCTAATCATACAACTTTGTATGGAAGTGAACCGTTATTCTGGCTCGCCAGTTTGCGTGCAGTCAAAATCTTGTAGGGATTCGGAGTCCTAATTTCAAAAAAATATGAACGAAAATTCAGATATTAGAGTGCCAACAGCCATCCTACGCGTTAGCGGGGTCGGGAGGTTTACTACAACAGATAACAAGCCGTAATGAGGCTCCCCCGCGAGATAACGACGATTCACATTTGACGTCAACTAGTTAATTTTTAATTGTCGATAACCTGCGGGTCGGCTGTATCACCACAGCGTGCCTACACCCATTAGTCGGCAAGACGTCATTAGTTTACTATTTTTAACCGGACGAAAGGGCATTCGTGGTAATAGAAACCTTTGCCGATCGCATTCTGAGGACAAGTCAGTTACACATAAGACGTCCGTTTGAATCCCGATTTCTCTTCAACTTCTTATTCACTCTACTAATCTATATTATGTGTACCTATACAACAGTAGTACACAAATTTGACTGGACACGTTTTGGAACGTTTGCCAAATGTCGCCGATCTTGGTTATCACTTTCAGATGTTTGAGCATCATTTGACCATCCGTACTAATATTTTTGTTACCACATTAGGCTTGATTATTAACTAAATGAATACAATATCAGCCTGTATATTTGTTAAGTAATAAATAGGCTTTAATTAACTTATTTGTTTATTAACTTGTAATCGGATACATCGAAAGAGGTAATTGACCGTGTTTAACAAACAAAATTTCCTTTAATTATTTATTCACCAACAATATTGTACACAAACGGGGTCATGTTTGTATGAAGTTCCTGACGTGAATGTATCTAATTGAGCTAATGAGGGAGGAATGTCTTAATTAGTGGTGTTCGGATCCGCGGACCTCGTACTGAAACGAGGTAATTACCAACCAACCAATAACTCTTTAATTAACCTGCCTAATAACAGAGTATTTGCAATCCTCCGACATTACCCAATTAGGCCTGGATCGATTGAAAATAATACTAACTATTACTCGAAATACTACTTTAGTATCAATAACCAACTAGTATGGTGAAAACGAATCTTGAGACCCACGCGTGGCGCTGCGAAGCAATTTTACCGAGTAACAAAACAAAAACAATTATTTTATAACGAGTATTGAATCTACAACAGGAAGAACTAATTAGTTGGACTGTATTTTTAGCAAAATTGGCTTCCGAGGCAAAGGTTATTTTATGTCCCGTAGGTATTAATTAAATTACTTCCTTTAATAATGAGCGTGCTCTATTGTTGGATTTACTAAAGCTAAGAAGAGAGCTAGACCTTGTTAAGGTGTACAATGTTTTTATTAAGTATAGTAGTATATGTGAACTGACAGACGTCGTTCAGTCTCTAGCAATTTTTAGTTTTTCCCAAAAAAAAAACTTCTTGTCTTCATTACAACCTTCCAAAAACTTCAGCGAATAGTTTAAAAAAAAGTTAATTCCAATCGGCCCAACCTTTCTATACTTTTATATTTAGCAACACATTCAACGGCTCTTTTCGGTCACCTTCTCCGATTGTGCTATTTTTTTTAAACGACTTCAAAAAAGGAGGTTTTCAATTCGGTATTTTTTAAGCCGTAGGATCACAAACAGCCAGGCATTGGGAATGCATACTAACAACAGCTACCCGCGTCACTCAACACATCACGCCACTCGAGGTTATCGCTCGCAGGATGCCATAATGAGTTGACAGACAACGCAGCGGACAAAATATTTCATTAGCTGATTAGATTTGGAAAGAAGTTGTACGCACAAAATGTTGTACTTACTACTAATTAGTGTACGAAATAAGCACGCAAAGTGTTGCAGTTTGCGAAAAAGCAGGGTTCTGTACAAATTTTAAAATTAAAAGCAATTTTTTTTCTTCTTGAGAATCATACAGTATTTCAACTGTAAAATGATATTTTTTAATAATTATTCAATACGCTTTCGGGTTTTTTACACTACTTTCTTATTTTGTGCCAAATTTCATAATTCTATGACATCAGAATGCCCCTGTAGGTTTCATTCTCAAGATTTTTGTATGAAAAAACACATCTTTGTCTTGTATGGATGAATAAAGTGTGTTGCAGATCTTAAATTTGGTTTTATTTTTTGACAAACCCTGTTACGGATTTTCAATCTGGTAAAATTTTATGACGAAGCCATTTATTCCTCATCTGACAAAACCTGCACAGTTGATTTGATTCATGGTCTGTGGATCCTTTTTTCTTCTATTTCAATAAATTAGCGTGTTAAATTTTTTGCAGTATCTAGAGCCTATATTTTTATTATAAAATACCTCCACGGATCCCTGACAAAAAATGGACGGACATACGGACAGACAACGCAGTGTTCCTATAAGTGTTTCGTTTTTCCTTTTCTGGCAGGGAACCCTAAAAAGAAACTTATATGACGAGATAACCAAAACTAGCAACAGGAAAAATTTTAAATCCAAGAGAAAGACCACTGCACAGCACTATTACAACACTACACGCTTGAAAATAGGGTGTAAAATAATCATATGAAAATATCACTAATAAATAGGAAACAATTTACTCACCATAGTTAAAGAATAGATTGTGGAGAATCAAGTGTCAATCAATTACAGGTGTCAAAGTAATAAATCATAAGTCAGCTGAATAACATTATTCCTTCACCTCGGCAAACCACTTAAGTAATTAATTTACGTTTTATATCGTTCATAATTGAAACTTTATTTAAACTAATATCTAAAGTTTCGTATTAAAACAACTTTATTAAGAGCGATATACGTACATTTTATATTTGGCAGACATATTCTTTAAGGATCATAAAGGTGGTCTAAAAATGATATTTCGGAATTCCTACGGATATTTTTATTATAACGCGATTTTGAAGCCACGGACTTAAACTAGTTTATTAGTGTATTTGTTTCAAAGCGCACTTATGATACGAATTCATCTTAGCTTAAGTTTGATGCAAAAAAAGTTTTTGTGACGATTACATGGATAACAAGGGTAGTTATTTACGCGACTGGCCGAAAAATAAGCTCTCCAATGAGATACTCATGACCTTCAATGCAGGGTTGCTACAACCAAGTGAACGAAACTAAGTACCGGTAACCGGGGTGACTTTGTTCATTTTGGGGCTAGTTTGATCGTTTTACAATTGCTATAAAATCGATTTTGTCCATATGCGGTGAATATTCGGCATGAAGACGCAAAGGCGATTGACGATTGGAAGCAGTAAACGCAAATAAAAATTAATGATTTCGCCATTATGACTATGTACTTTTTAATTACATAGTATAAAACTGTCAACTGCACGGCTAGCACGACAAGGCGCGACTTGCGCGAGAGCGACATAGAAGCGCGACATAATGCTATGTCGCGAACCGGTAGCACGACGTGTAGCGAGATAGCTTGTCGCGTCGCGATTATTTGTCATGGCTGTCAAATGACAGCCAAGTGCGAGATACTCTCAAAAAGCGTAGCACGACGGTGTTTATTGCGACAAATTCGTCGCGATTAAATGTCAATATGCGAGATATATGTCTTCGCGGCTTTAGATGCGCGACTTGAGCGCGACTCCATTAAGTATGTTTATGTTTTAAAATTATCAACGCGTATTTATAGCATTTATACGTAAAATAACACTAATATGTTCTCAAGTAACAATACATTTTTTTAAATAGCTTACTTCTAAATATTATACCTAGAAAATGGACTCACCGAGCCCATCGAGGGAATGGGTGAAAATCGTAGGAATCATGTTATATGTAAAAGAAAGAAAGAAAGAAAGAAAACATTAATTCGTGACATAGATAATCATGTTACAATAACAAAAAAAGAAGTAACAAACATAAGGTCATTATATCACGAAATTGTATGTAGGCGATGCGGCTAGCAACCCATCGCTATTTTGACTACCTTTTCTACCTATACGCCCACATTCATGCTAAACGTGGGCTTTAAGTCCTGTTGCCTTAGGCTCTGTCTACTCCGTAAGGGATAAAGACGTGATTTACGATAGAAAATGAAACTGAACATTTTTACACAAGTTTAGGCGACTACTAAACACTCCCGATACACTCCATTTTTTCTAACACCACCAACGGAATTAATAAAGCGGCTTCCAACTAAATAAGATCATCATCCTGTTTCTAGCGTTTGTGCCATTTTAAGTCCGCTTGGCAGCCTAAACCCAGGAGTTGGCGTAGGCACTAGTTTTACTAAAAATGAGATGAAAGTTAAAAATAGCTCAAGTAATATTTTTTAGTTTGAATGCTTATTCAACTATGTACCCACACAATAAAATGCAGAATATTCAGCTTTTGAGCACCGAGTGGACCAACTTACAGTACCCGGCCATAAAGATTGCGCTTCGGTCTTTGGAAGGAGACAATTTTGGCGTCACGTGCGTGAGTTAGAGCAAGGCAACGCTCTACGAAACCATAATCAGCCGAGAAGACCGATGTGCAATCTTTATGGCTGAGTACTGTATTGCGCAGCGGCAGACAGAAGATCTACAGACACATGACGGGGCACCCGCGAGACCCGCCGACATTATGCCTTTGGCCGGGAATCGAACCCAGCTGGGAGGGTTGGGAGTAAGCTCAGGCTGATAGGCTACAAGAGATGATGTAAATAACGGTTTATATTTATAATACTGAAAGGATTTATTAACATGCAACAACATACACGGTTGCCTGAAGGGCGTCTTACAATCTATCTGCACTTGGTATGCTACAACGCCTCAGTTACGCTTACGATGTAGGTACTGTACAGGTTTTCTAGTTCTCTGAAGGGCCGGTTCAGCTTAAGGGTCGCGGAAGGGTGGTTCGCGTGGTGACCATCACGGGCGGTCAGTAGGACACCCTAGGGTCCTACCGGGGCTTCTTTCTTTCTACTCTCGGGCTTCTGCTATGCTACGGAGGCGGAGGGCTCGCGTGCTCGTCTCCTGCAGCGCTAGCGTCAACGGGCAGGTGGGCATCGTCCGTCGTTGACTTCTGCCATAGTGACTACGGAGCGTTGCTGGCTTGCGCGCCTTAGTGCTAGCAGTCCGATTTCGGGCTTTCCGTTTAAACGCTGAACGCCGGACGTCACCGCAATCGTGGATGTTAACGGATCGTTACGGGGGCTCATCAGGGTCTTTGGCAGATCTTCAATCATTTTAAATTTATCACAGTGGTATGTGGCGATATGCACCATGTAGCCGAGCGCTATGTACTGCGGGTAACGCGCGGCAGCGCCTATGTCCGTGCCGCGTCGTTGCTCGTCGCAGCGCAGACATGTAGTTTACAAATAATTGAATCGCTTCTTACTCTGAAATTTTATAAGTTTCGTAAGTTTTCACCATAATAACACAAGTACTTGAGTACATCAAAATCATTACTCACTGCTTTTGAAGCAAACTGAAGCATAGTAAGTAAGTAATTAATGATACCAAATGATAATAAAATCTTAAGTAAGTCATGAATATCGTTAAAAAGAGAAATTTCATTTAAATAACTTACGTTTTCCCTCTAGGCGCCTGCCATGACATTTGATTTGTTTTGACATTTTTGACAAAATCTTTCAGATCATAGACAAGCTTGTCTTTTATCGAGCAAAAACTTCACTCAAAGAACGAACGAAATGGTGTCGCACTATTACCGATTCGGTGTTGTCACGAAAGAATAAAACACTTGGCCACATTTTTTATACACATGGCATCACCGGTATGTCGCCCGCGACTTTACCAACTCGCGGCGACAAGTTTTGTCGCGGTGTCACATCGTGCTACGCAAAGCGAGATAATTGACAGCCGCGGGAGAGATTTGTCAAGTCGCGAGTCGCGTCGCGTGTGTAGCTCGTGCTAGATGTGCTGCACTGTCAGTCCCTATTTTTTTTTTTTTTTTATTATTATCTTAAAACCGACAAATGGGCATGCCGTGCACCTGATGGTAAGTGATCACCGCCGCCCATGGACAACTACAACACCAATGGGACTGCTAGCGCGTTGCCGGCCTTGCAAGAAATGATACACTCGCCTCTTAAAGGTACCCATGTCATAGCCAGTTGGAAAAACCCCAGCCGCCAGCCCATTCCAAATTTTGCACGTACGGGGCAAGAAAGACCCCTATGTACGAGTATGCTTAGATCTTTAAATCTAAGCAACGGATTTTGATGCCGGTTTTTCAATACATAGAGTGATTCAAGAGGAAGGTGTATAATGTATAATTCTACGCAGATGAAGTCGCGAGCAGATGCTAGTGGTAATACATATATTATTTCGAGCTGACAGGTATTTCTAACCTCATTTATTGCAAGAATAACGATACACAAAAATACTTCAGGTTGCAAACATTTTGCATAGTTTATGAGCTTGCACTTACAAATCTCTGTATCTCTTGAGTCTTTTTCTGGATTTTCCGCGCCCTACTTTTAGAACGGTGCAACAATTTCTAACCATTTATGATCTAAAATCATGAGTCAACGTGATAGCTGGTTTATGGCCTGTCTGTTACGTGATTCATGCAAACCGAGAATTAATTTTACTGTACTAATGCTGATTTTTAACTATCTAGTTTATAATGTAAATAAACATGAGCATGATTTTTGAGGACAATATACTAATACATATAAACTTACAGATATAATTCATTGTGCATCAAAAAATAGTTGAAAATTTAGGTATATTCTAACGTATGAAATGTTTAAAAATTTTATTCCTGGAAATTGAAAGGACCTTAGATCTAAAAATGCCCATCAAAATCACTTGACAACCCTGATGCCGGTTATAAAGGGTGGGCTCTCCTATGTTTGCAATTTTTACGAATTCATCTTAACTACTGTATTTTTTTAATATACCGTGTTTAAGTAATAATTAAAACGTCAGCCAATTACAATAAAAATAAAAAAACAGGCGGAGTAACAAGTTAACTGGCTTAATACATAATTTCAACATATTTGCTGTCGACGTTATTTTTTTTCAGTTACGTGATTATTTGCTATTATATAATATTATTATCTTGGCCTATTGGAGTGTCCCTATTAGTAATATTCTCACAATTAATGAGGGTAAGTTTTTTTAACAACGACTTTTAATTTAATGCAACGACATTCTATTTTCTTAAAAACATTCCTATTTTTTGTGTCATTTTCGGATTGTTTGCGGTGTCCTTGTTAGAAACTGTATTTAAACTTTATTATTTTTTATTTAATCGCTCAGGATAGTGTAGTGTGTGATTAGAGCGTCAACGGTACATACGACGAAGCTGACTGCGATCCCTATGCTCAGATTAATGGATTTGTTTTTTTTGGAGTGGTTGTTCTCGTTTCATTAGTATAATTGAAATAATATTCAATTTTTTCTGTCTTTCGCCGGACCATAGTGAATTATAATTAATTTCTTTATGCGCCCGACCAATCACAACGTTTTTTTAAGAGCTCTGTACTGAATATTTTACGACTAGAAATGTGTCATCATTAGCATGAAGTAAGCACCATTGTCAATCAATGCAAATAAGCTACAATTATAAATAGAATAATTCAGACAATTTAAGAAACAATTTATTTGTTAAACTAGTCAGTCATAACGTGACACATGAGTTTGATTAGAACTAGTTTGCGGTGTGGGTCTTCCCGCAAATACCGCAGTAGATAACGAAGCGGGTTTGGAGTCGCGACGCATATCTATGAGAATCCATATTTTGTTTAACTGTAAATTTTCAATAAGTTTTTAAGGTTTGGATCCAAGTGTACAAGACTTCAAAGTAAGTTAAGTGTATATTCTTAAAATATAACATATCAACCAATATAATTTTTATACGGTCGATTATTTTATTTTCTAAGTTTGTTAAATTATTTTGTCTCACTAAGCTTAAATTGCAATACCGAAGATGGAATGACAGTAAAATTATTTCTATCGAAGTTTTAGTTAGTAACGGCTTCATCTTAAATGTTTTTTGGTGGTTAATCATTGTATCAAAAAAAAATCTGGTAAGTATGTTATTTGAATTACGTAGTGGATAAAACATCCAGATTTTTAATCGGTGATCAGGAGTTGAAAAATATTGACAACCAATCAAAATTTAATTTAATAGGTGAGGTCTTATAAGGTATTTAATTATGATTATGATATTGTTAAAACCAATAATAACTGGATACATGGTCATCCTACATTAATTGTTGAAGCAAAATGGACACCGATGAGGAATTCCCCGTAAGCCTTAGACTAGGCGTGAACGGGAAATATTTTGTCACGGCGGCAGTGGGGCAGTCTTTACAAAGATAAAAACAGAGAGATCCAACTGCTACCGTGACAATATGTCACCCGGTGCGCACCTAACCTTAGATCTTGAATCAATAATCACGACTTTGTGTTAGAATTGACAATGACAATTTATTACTCATAAGTTAAGTATCAAGCTTTTGAAAGTGGTTGTAGGTTTATAGAACAAACTATAAATTGGGTGACAATGAAAATAGGTCTAAAAATTAGTCGGAATTAAAATTGTAACTGCGATTTTAACCTGACCTCTTTCAATTACTGAATTAGAAAGATTGATCACCGATTAAAAATCATCGTGTATAATGCATCGATAATAATGTTTCTATCCATACGAACGGCTCATTTCTGTATACGGCCCTATAATAATTCTTGTATAAGCACGTGTGATGGGTAGTTAGGTAGTTACACCGAGTATATTTGAGGCGTCGAAATGATACAAATTTCTACACTTGACTGTACGTGACAATGCACTTAATTATAGTTCTTCCAATCATTTATTTTCTCGATGACAGCTCCCGTAGAATGTAACTGCGCTTTTTACGCAAAAAATAACTTTTAAATGCGAGGTATAAAAAATATGACAACTGCCTAATTTTGTTCCTTGATCTCATATAATATTCATCTAAGACAAATTGAGTCCATATATGCAGTAATATCTTTTTAAAGTACGATAAACACTAAACGTTTTCATAAAGTTACATTCTATGGGATTACAAATAGTGATGTTATGATTGAAATATCGATATTGTATCGATAAAAAATATATTATAAGGTATAGTGTAATTATTTAATATGCTGTGAGATGTTTATTTTGTGTTTTTCTCGTCAGGTCTTAAAATTAACGGTGGAGAAATGATGTGTATTTGTTTCGAATACCAAAACAAACGCGCGCAACTGTCATTCGGCCATTTTGCACGCTTAGTAATAAATTAGCATTCAAGTAAGTCGGTTGTTTTATTCGCTCCATAGCTGAATACTTCTCAACTACTCGTATATATAAAATTGGATCGATATCGTATTTACTGATCACTTATTAGGTCACAACACTATAACTATCAAACTACATCTGTCATCGAGAAAATAAATGATTGGAAGAACTATAGCACTGTTTAAGCATCAGCTTAAGTGACACTGATCTTGTTTAATGTTAAAGTGAATAAAAAATGTACATAGGTATCTATTAACCCTTAAAGTCATTTTGTATATTATTCTATACATTACTTTCAAAAAATATTTTTATCATCTTAAACACGAAAAAACACCTCTTGTATTTTAAAACGCATTTCCGAATGAATCCAAAATGTCAAAAACGAACAGTGACGTTTGACAACCGTTCGAATTTGAACACAGTTACACAATTAATGGAGCAATCCGGAGAGCATTTACGTCAGTCAAGATAAGAAAATTATTTAAAAATAGAAAACGGTGCATGTTGGGTATCGTTTTGCTTAAATATTTTTTATAAATAATAGACGCACCTTTCTTCATAAGTATTTCAATGGACAATGACTCTATGCACTCTTTTTCAATCGATTTTTGCATACGTATGGTATACCATACATTGCTACTGCATGAGCAAATATGGTTAACTTTCTTGTGTATAGCATAATATACATTGCCACCATATCGGAAATTATCAGATTTAATTAAGTGTGTAGTATACTATACAGTGCTACTTGTTCTGACCAACATTTGATATGGTTTTTTTTTCATTTTTTGTTGGATTTGACATAAAATTTACTAGTTCACACTAACATTTTCTACCTAATTTGAACGCTGATCCGTCTTTTATTTGCACTGGTTTTGGGGCATAGTTAGCATGCTTATTTCGCTTGTTTCAGCTGGCACAGCGTGCCCGTGCTAGGCGTATCCTAACTGTAATTCCGAATATCGATGCAGATTCATGTGCAAGTGATTCTGTTAGTGAAGATGAGGCACTAAAACCCTGCAATTATCCCCTGGACCAGATTCATGTACAAGTAGTGAAGATGAGTCACCACCAAACCCTCCCAGTTCATCTTCAAGATCGAGTTCACCTGCACCTTCCATAGATTCATCGTTAGAGAAATTACATCTATTAGACAAATCAGACAGTTCCGTGATAGCCCGATATATCACTATATCGCACAGGTATTAAAGGGATAAAGACGTGATTTGTGTATGTATGTATTAAAAGCCACAGATGGTATTTAAATAATATTCTCGCAAATAATCGACATCTGCGTTAATAATGCGTGGCTCTTGAGAAAGCGGCAATTTGAACAGACTGGAATAAAAACAAAGGATAAAGGAATTAAAGGATTTCTCAAAGGTGACTGACTGACTGACTGACATAGTGATCTATCAACGCACAGCCCAAACCACTGGACGGATCGGGCTGAAATTTGGCATACAGGTAGATGTTATGACGTAGGCATCGGCTAAGAAAGGATTTTGATGAATTCTACCCCCAAGGGGATAAAATAGGGGATGAAAGTTTGTATGAAACTTTGTCAATTTTAAACCGATCGGGCTGAGACTTTGCATGCATAAAGCTACTATGACGTAGGCATCCTCTAAGAACGGATTGCGTAATTTTTGCGGGTTAGCGATAAACGAATTCTATGCAGACGAAGTTGCGGGCAACAGTTAGTAAAATATACGCAGGGTTACTAAAGGAACATAGATCTGTAGCTGTAAAAGATTTACAAACAGTAACTGAGAGCAAAAAACTTATAAAAACAGTAACTGAAATACCCGTAGGCGCTGTAAGGTTCGACAAAGTTGACCACTGGTCTACGCACACAGGCTTCGGCAGATGTAAATTTTGTAAAGGGGGTCAAGCCAACACTAAATGCAATAAATGCAACGTCCACCTTTGTTACGTGAAGGCCAGGAACTGTTTTATGTCACTATCATGTTCGCACCGAATAAGTAGTATTGTATAGTATGCTATACAGTTGCTTTAATTCTTTTTTTATTGCTGTCGGTGCAGTGTATAGTATACTATACATATAATAACTAAAAAACTATTTATATAGGATTATTTGTTTTATTTTTTACGTTGCCTTTTAAGAGTAATTAAACTATTAAAATACAAAAAGGATGTTTTTTTACAAAAAAGAATCTTGCGACCTTAAGGGTTAAAATGTTTGAATTCGGTACTGTACTGTTTTGTCGGTACGTAGTTCTTATATTATGCTCACAAGCATAACCAAACAATGACTCACAATCGCTTTCCTGTAATTCGTTAAAAAATGTAACCGGCCAGTTTGTTACCTAATTTGAATATCGAACAATAATTGAATGTTTTTAATTGAGGCGTTTCCGGGATTTCCGGCCAGTGTTTTTAAACTCAACACATGCACTTAACAATTTTGTAAATAAGGTGAAATCTAATAATGTAATATTAGAGGCGCGGTCTCATCACAGATGGACCAATTAACGCTGATTAATTTATCGTAACAGCCTCATTTCATTAATTATGGCGTGCTTATTAATAAGCCAAAGTTAATTAATGGAAATGCATTATTCTGTTGTTGTATTTCACGGTAGGTACTCCGTACGTGGAAAAGCGAATAGTCCAATTGTTGTGTAATTTGCTGTTTTATAAGTGCAATACACACAATGTCGTCATAATCAATGTCTAGATCACATTTAGTATTTCGACATAGATTTTGTGATTGCAAACTAAGGTTTATTTTAAAATATTTTTACACCAACTTTTTTACTGACGGTACCTATTTACTTCATAATAAACGAAATCTCGTTTGTCATGTGACCTTAGATTTAACGCAAACTAAACCAACATACGTTAAACGACCCAGCAGATATTAAAAATTAAATAAAAGATGTACAAAAAAATATTTTTCTGAATATCGTAAAGCAAATACCTAGGTGAAGTTACAAGCTTTAATGACATTTTCTGATTTAACTGTTGATTGTATTAACATAAAATGCAGGCATTTTATTTAACTATGACAATGTAACATGTAAAACTACCAGCAGCTCGAGGACTTGTGTCAAATTTACGAGAATAGCTCCGGCCTGCGGGTGCGCAAGTCCACGAACAAGCCCTCGTTAGCCCACCACAAACGCAACGCGTAAGATAAGCAAATAAAATGCTAAACTCCGTTTAATTGTTCCCGGTAATTATAAGAACACAGCGTACATAATTAAAACGAAATGAAGCATCGCTACTCCGCTAGTGATGTAGCTCTAATGAGCCACTTGCTAATTAGTGAATAAACAAGTCGGATACTGGCTTCTAATTGGCGTTTGGGACAACCACGGCGCGCTGTATTTTCTTTCATTGTGTGACTTTTTGGGACAGCTAAACCATGTCTTTTAGAATTTTGGGGTCATGTTTTAAAACCACTGGCTGGTTTTTAGAACACTCTGTTTTTTTTTAATGTTTTGACAGTTTTTTTCTATTATATTTCTTAAACAAATAATTGGGAATAAAGGAATAGAGCTCGGCTTCATAATTTTGGTATAGCACAGTGGTCGGCGTATAAATTATAATAAATTTGTAAGAAAAAGTCCGATTTACATTTTTACTGCTGATTCTTTAGCAATAACGTGTTATAAACATAATGATGTGAGTTAGATCAATAGTTAGCGTGATCATAAATTAGCGCGTTATATTTTTTTATGACATTTCGACACCTCTAGTGCTAAATATTCATAACAAATTTTGACAAAATTAATAGCGTCGAAATTTAACACATCCATTTCATCATTTTAACTTACATGAACTTGTATTAATTACTTATAAACATTTATTATTAAAAAAATATTTATTTTTTAAACACATTTAACTTATATTTTTTATGTAAAGTGACACAGAAACTACTCTATTACTCTAAGTTAAAAATAGTAAGTTACTTAATTTTAATTAGGTACGTGTTTAAACATAACTGTCATCCTCCGAGCGGAAGTGTTATCTCAACAAAACAACACTAACGTCAACCGGCTTATCTGTCAAAGTTCGTTGATAATGCCTTTTGACCGAACTTGAAACTTTCAGCCCACTGTTTCCAATTGAATAACAATAACTTTACTGACCTACTGATGAAAAACGTTGCATTTTATTTTGTAACTTTTTATAACATTTCAATGGTCACGTATAAAAATACAGTGAGGACAGAATAAACCTATTTAAATCGAAAAGGATTGTAAGTGCAAATTCTGTCAAGTTTATTATAATTTATCTAACCCTTTTTTGCGTGGTACAAAATATGTCCAGCTAGCTAAGTTTAAAACTGACACTTAATTGGTAACCGATAAGTAAAATGATATTGCTATTATCAAACAATAACAATCGCTAGAATCAAATTAGGTGATTAAAGCAATTAGTTCGAAAGTATACCGCGACGCGTCCTCGGCGACTTATAATAGTTTTTCAAAGCGTCGGAGATCATTAAGCGGACTCTTCAAAGCTGTCGCCGCATTACACTAATTGACGCAATTAGAGGGATTGCCGAACGGAAATAAAAGTCGGCTCACCTTCATGAAACGCCGGCACCGCCAATTAGACTAGCAACTCTTAATTAGCTTCTTCGGAACACTCGCAGATGTTTAGTCTGTAGCACTGGCTTTAGAGATCACAGCACGGAAAAAAATGTTCATTTTAAGTGCGATGGGGAATTTTCACGGCACTGAAAAGTTTTTCGCGATTTTGAGCGCGTGTTTAACGACAGAGCGAGGACGTGCGCTCGCCGCGCGCGCTGTAGAGCGAATGAGCGGGACGCGAGCTTAGGCGGGGAGCGATACCGTGCCCTTCCTTTTCCCGTACGAAAGCTCTACGTTTGCGGAGCTTTTCGCTCAGTATCAGCGACGCACTTGCGACGTTTTGCGGCTGGAGCGACGCTTAGCGCTGTAAGTGGGCAGATTCTGAACGCCGCGGCGTTTAGGCCTACAATAATTATAAGCAAACTTGCGATTCAAAATAAAAAGCATTTTTTATTAAAAAACCTAACTACGTCATTTTAAGCATAGTTGTAAGTTTTTAGTAGGCACGAAGAGAAAAATAGATAAGTAATTGTTATTCTAAAGACCAATAACGTCATTCAAAATTGTTTCTTTTTACCCAAAGATTTACGAAACGGGAAAGAAAGTATGAAGTTATCAAGTAAACTATTTTTATTTTTTGTAGACATAGTAGGTAAGTTTTATTATTGGGAATGGAGACCTCGCGTGTTTTTATGGTAACATTTGAAGTAAGTATCTAAAACAAATTGAAATAGATAATAATTACGTATGTAAGTGACGTAAATAAATGGTAGGTACTTAACGTGTTTGTTTTGTAAACACTCACATTATTAGAGTTAATTTTAAATGTAACTAAGTACCCGACGCTGTTTATTGATCGACCATGGACAAAATAACAGAAAAAAAACATTTAATTTTAATACGCAATATTATAAAGCATCATGACATTAATCAAGACGTCTTACGCTTACATTTTCAAATCACCCAAACCTAAAATTAAAGTAACAAAAGAATTTAATGGTTTTATTCATACTACTGACCTATGAATACAGATACAGAATGGCACAGATAGTGCATTGTGCAGCTCTGCATGCAGGGGACGCCATTCATCATTGATAAAACTAGTCGGCGACAGTGGCGACACCTCATTCAGCGACACCCCAGCGACTGAGATACAATACTGTAGCATATCGTCGATTCAGTCTTAATACTCAAATAAGAACAGGTTTGAGTAGAAATGGGTCGCGGCAGGAATAACGTAGAGTAGAGAATTCGATTTTATTTAACGAACAAGTGTAAATAAATCATGAAACTAATTGAAAAAATGCTAAACATTAACGCGAAACTGATTTCAGAGAGTATAATACGAATGTTGGATTTCATACGACCCATTTTTCTCAGCCGTCGCCAATTTTCTGGTAGTATTTTTACTATTTCATATCAGAGCAGAACGTATAAAAACAATAATAACTATAAGTCTTCTCATCGCTTAATGGTAGTCAGATAAGCTGTAATCATTATAGGAAACTCTTTATAACTTCTTCAAACCTCAACGAAGAAACCAGGGCCATAAATGTTTAATTTAATTATAACCTGCTTAGAAAGCAAAAAAAGGGGTAACTAACGGTCGTCATAGGATAAAAGACTCTTGTAGCTGTCATCTATCTTATGCGGGTCTGAATCAATTTAGTTGCTCCTAAAGGGGTGTCGCTGGATGATTTGTGGTTTAAGACCATGATGGTTTTAATTAGTACGTGTTAGTGTTATTTATGTTTTTGATGATGATGATGATTGATCCTTTAACTCCTCGTGGAGCATAGGCCCTCGACAGTGTTTCTCCAGACTTCTCTATTCTGAGTCCTCTCTTTGGCGTCGGCCCAGGTCATCCCGGCAGCCTTGAGATCTCTTCCAGGTCTCAGTCGGACGACCCTGTCTTCTTCTTCCGCCAACGGGCTCCACTCCAAAGTTACTCTGCTGATGTTCGCGACAGGACCCCTTAGGCAGTGGTTAGGTATGTTTTTTTAAGTAGAAATTGTTAAAAATTAAAGATGGAGCACATGATGAGGCTGGTTTAAACTAGGCCTCGTGCGTATAGTTTAACTAGTAAGTAAGTAAGTACCTAAATGATTTATTGTACAAATATAAAGAAACAGATACAAATAGATAGAGATAGTCTTCTTGGTGAAATTGGTTTACAGTTTTATGCGGCGTAATTTAAACCAGCTTCACTTCCGTTCGCAGAACTCAATTTGCTTTACATTGCATTTTGTTCGTATTTTACTAGCTTTTTAATAACTTTACTTCCTACGTTCGTTTGTTTTTTCTCTTACAAGTACTCAGTCTTGCGATATAAGTAAATTTTGTCCCAATATGCCAGTATTCGGATTGACTTAAGCACTGATTAAGCAAGACTGTTCGTATTAAAAAAAAACTTACGAGTACTGGCAATTGGCATGCCAATATAGGATCGCAGATTTAAAAACAACTGGATTCGCTGCGATACGCGTCCATAATTCGTGATATGGATGGATTACACGATAATATTGACCGTCTAATCCACGACATAGCATAACAACTAGTATAGCCCCATAATGATACCAGACTTAATAAGGAGACGATTAACTGCACTAATTAGGATGGTAACCCGACGCGTATCGCCACAAAAATATTCAAATTGACACAACCTCTCAAATTAAAATACCGCTTGTTAGGCCGTAATCAATGTCTTAGTTAACAGCTGATACTTTTAAGGCGGAGTTCATATTATAATAAACTGTTGCCCGCGACTTAGTCTTCTTCTTCGTACATTGCTATCACGAAGGGATTGCATTTTTCAGAATAAAAGCTCCTTTCTTGTCTTTAGGGTCAACTCTTTCTTTAACTTAGGTACATCTGAATGGGGGTAACAAACAGATGACAGAGTTACTTTCGCATTTATAATATTAATAGAGATTAGTAAATCGGTGATCTATATGGTTACTTTACTATACTACTTATATTTGGTTTGTGTTACTCATATTTGGCACTCATTGAGCATAAGAGTGAGATTGACATAACAACTGTAGATATAAGACGAGTTCCAAGGGTATCTACTCGTTTTGTACCGGTATCAAATACCTGAAAGTCTTCGTATGATAATTCGCCATGGACTTAGCATCCGTACCTTGCATGCCTAACTCGTTAAATAAGGACGGATATATTGAGCACATGCATGCATATTCTAGTGTCATAAAAAGTCACAATAAAATTAATCACTGCGTATTTCATACGGTTGTGACGCGGTACACAATATCAAATCTATGCGCGTCAAGCCTGTATGATACGTGCATGTAGGCAACTGTCAATTAAGCATGTAAGGCCCGACCGGAGTATAAATAAGAAACTTGTCTAACTAAACCATCGATAAATCATCGGAACATCACCACAGCGGTGAACATGATGTTTCATTGAGTTTATTTATTGCGCTGTAACAAGATCCTTGCTCACAAATCATCTTGGCTTTTAAACGTTTTTAGCGACATTTTGTCAGAAAGCTCGGCTACTCGTTTGGAAGGACCCTTTCTCGAGTCACGGAAGGGTTACTGTGAAAGAACCTTTATGTCTTAACCACACACACGCACCGCTATTAAAAATCTGTCACACTCTTATTGCACTCGGGATAGAGTGGATATTTAAATGTGATTCGTTTAGCGGCGCGCGGATAAACTTTGCGAGCCCATATTTCACTGAATGGCCTATAATTTCGATTTGCCTCCAGTGTTAGTACAAACAGAACCTGTTTCTATTTTATTGCGCTCTTTATTAAATTATATTTGAAACACTCGCTTCTTTATTTCATAGAAGGAAGCTTTGATGAATAGCGATCAATTGAATGCGCTATTCAATTATAGTCGCATACAGTAAGAAACATTTATTATATATCCCAGACCATGTAATTTGGGGGTTTTGTGCTTACAACACTGAATAAGATTTATTTTTAAAGGTGTGTTATTTATTCTTTACTTGTTACATACATACATAAATGACGTCTTTATCTCTTACGGGGCAGACAGAGCCTAAGGTAACAAGACCTAAAAGCCACGTTTAGCATGATTGTGGGCGTATAGGTGGAAAGGGGAATCAAAATAGTGATGGTTGCTATCGCCTATAACATGATTCCTATTTTCTTCCATTCGCTCGATGGGCTTTTACCATCTGCGCGGGTAGAGAAGCAACTGGTACCTTCTGTTTTTCCTTTGCTCCCAGACCAGCATTATTTACTTGTGACTTTTAAATTTGACTTAAACTCCTTTACGCATAAGCTTTGCTAACCTATACTACTCAAATTCCGTTAAAATCCGTAACTGTCAAAACTTATTATCATCCCTATTTATGGCAACCACTATGGTTTATGTCGAAAAGCCGTAATACGCCGTTTTTTAGCAGCAATATGCCGTTTTATAACAACATAAACGTTCAAGGAATTAATCTTTGGGGCGCTAAGCCGTCTTATCCGCGCAACTCGAAAGAATCGCGTCGGTGTTCCTGCTTTCATTGAATACGACTTAAACCAATTAATCACTCTTATCGGGTTTCCTCGGGTTTTTCGGGGATCGACTGGGCATTGAGTCGTTGCAGTAAACGGGGCCATTGTGGCCCATTTTGGGCCATTGTTGCGGATTGTTTGGGCCATTGTGTGTGGACGGATGGTGCTGCCGACCGCGAAGTGTAAACTGACTATTAGTCTTGAGCCCGTGATTGAGGGCTACGGTGTTTATCGACAGTATTGTAACGACACGATGCGAATCTCAGCCCATTTGAACTGTACAATTTTATTAAAGTTTTCCATACTTATTACAAGGGCTTAGCTAAAAATCAGCGCTATAAAATACGATACATTATAATGTGTCAGAAGTAGCTCAAGCGAAGCTACTCTATTTTACCAACCCCGTACTTTGTAATAAAGTTCAATTTTATCTTCGTGTTATTTGATATTAAAATAAGGCTATTTCAATTGTCTCTTGGGTCCATCATTCTGTATTGTATAGATTCGTAAATATATCAATATCTCTGTATACTTGTAAGTTGTTTCACGAAATAACCAAACACATTCTTCGAGGTGAAATACAGACAGTTGTTAAACCTCCCAACCTAATGATAATGATAATAACGCACCGTAATTCGACTATAATTTTGCACATTAAAAACAAGGCAGTCGACAGGTGACAGCTGGCACAATTTTACATAATAAATAAACTTTAACGGGCGAAATCGTGTCTCCAGATTACTGGAACAGTTACCCCTCGATGATAAGCAAAGAAAACAACGAAACGGGAATTTGCATAAATTAACTGAAGGCACCTTTTGCCGAAGTGTGTTAATGAGGGTTTTGAGACTCACGCGAGCGTCTAGAACCTTCGACAGTGATAAAGCTGTACGATTAAATCACGCTGTCTTACTCAGTCCCGAAGAAGCAGATAAAGACAGTACTACACTTGGTTTTAGAGATGTTTTAAAGTAGTGTGAAGTGACGCGCCGCTGCGCCCAAGTTAAGTCTAATTGTTGAAGTTAACAGCATTTAAGTACTTATTTTTTATTACCTACGAAGAGAAAATTTTGTTTATGTTTATTGCTCAATCTCATGACATGAGTTTAAGGTTTACGTAGCGTAAGGCGAAGGAATTAGCGTAGCGGTAGGTTCAAAGAATAAAGGGGGTTACCTATCTCTAATTAACTATAGTCGTAATTAATGTTCCAAAACATGCAAACCAAAACCACATTGCTTGTAGCATGTGACTCATTCATTAAATATTTTAGAAATTATTTTAAAAATCGACTTAGTATACCTACGTAGAGACGACATTAATTCAACCGAATATGACATTAAATACTATCGCAATCAGTAAACTACATAAATTCCAGTGTGTTATTTTGTTTTGAACATTTTCTTTATCTCAACAGATTGTAATGGATGCAGTGGTTTTTGTCTCATTAATTGAAACTAGAGGGCTGTAATCAAACATTAAAAAATATTAGCGATTTATTAAATTACCTAATATTTCTATTTTTGCCCATTCTTTGGTGACAAAGTGAATTTGTATAAAAAGCCTGTAAATCCGAACATGAACAATTCAGAGGCAAATTTACCAAGTTCATTGTATTATTAAACCAATTATAGCACAATCACAAAAACAAAAACTATTGAAAGTCGCAATTAAGCAATGAGGTCAATAGAAAATTAACGCAAAAAAAGAATTAACGGTTCAAGTGTAAAAATCCTAATTTCGGCGCATTGCAATAGCTACAAAAAACACATTCGCGCGCAACAGAGCGTCGCGGGCGCACACCGTGAAATATTGTCGCCGAATTACTGTCAAAAATAACGACTCCATTTATGTAAACGCTACGCCGAAGGTACATTGCGAAAGTTTAATTATGTCACAAGATAGAGATTCTTAACAAGTTAGCAAATTTTTTTATATTCTAATGTACAATGTCTTTCTTCTTCAGCGCATAAACGCTCACCATTGGGCATACGCCTCTCCAATTTTCTTCCACTGGGCTTGATTTGCCGTAGCTCTCCTCCAGATTGGGCCAGTGGTCGAGCATACATCATCTGACCACTTGGAGACCTGCCGACTCCACTTTTTGAGCGAGCTCACAATTCCACATGATTCCTCTATCTCCCATCGTTTCGGCGATACGTATGTGCTACCCAGGCCCATTTTAATCGGGCAAAGCAATGCCCAATAAATCTCCACCACTCTGTACTCTTTGTCGCAAAGAAATATACCGAGCATGATGAGCTCCATGGCTTTTTGTGCAATCTTGAGCTTGTTTACCAGTTGTACCGTACAATGCGCCTTTGGAAAATCGTTGTGTGTCGGCTGTCACCGTGATACTAGCTGCCCTTTTGACTGAATAAATGAGTACTTAATAATAAGTTAATCGCATTAACCATTACCATTGGATATACTAAACTCTCCCCTACAAATTCCCGTGCATCAGACTCCTATTCTATGACAATCAATGGCGAATGTATTTTGGCAGTGCCTCCAAGTCGCTCATTGACGAAAAAACGAAAAACGGTAAAGTCCGGCACAATACATTTGCCACAGTCGACGATAGCACGATTGCCTACCTGCCAACAATACAAATATCGTGCAAATCGAATCCGACGTGACTAATCGTAAAATTATGTACGGGGATTACAGTAAAGAGATCGGACCCCAACCGAAACCATGGGAAATGTAAACACCACATTGTACTAATCTCCAAATTAGACTAGAATCATGCGGTTTAATAATAGACCCCTGATGATAAAATGAATGGGTTTGATGTGAGAGAGATTTTATATCTTAAGCTGTCATAAAAAGTATCGTCTTTTTCTGGCATTTAAAATGGACACTAAATTTGTTTTAGTTAAAATATGAACTCATATAGGTTTTAGTGTCTTATGTGGTGTTGGTGATAGTTGGATCTGTTTATGTAGAAGCGGATCAAGGTGAAGTCCTTTCCTTTCACAAGTTAGGTTTTCCTCGTGAGTAATAGACGTCCACGGAAGGCGGTATTTTCCTTCTTTCTCGTGAACGACAAATCGGGGGTCTACTCTCAAATCTGAAATTCGAAGTTTGTATCATACCATTCTGTAATATTAAACTTCATTCTATAAATTGACACACCTGTCCTAACAAAACAAAATATCTCAAAAAGAAACAAATGCATATAACCAACTCCGTCCAATAACCCATTCAGCACGTCGCAGGGCCATAAAATTAAATAAATCCGTTATTTTTCAGGCTGAGGCGGTCAGTCGACCTCCGATAACGTACCGCATTTGTAAAGATTTTCGTGGCCCGAACTAAGACTATGGCCGCCTAGTGGCCATACGTTAACACAGAGTAAAGAGGGATGTAGAGTGTTAATTTTGTTAGTATAAAATACAAAAAAAAACAAAGGGGGCTATCGCGTTTGAGTTTGCCATTAGAGGCGCTAGTGTCGCGTGAGGTCCAATAACATTCACTATTCACTGATTTTGGTGGGCTTCGTGACATAAATTATAATTTCTTTCATTTGCCTGTTGAAAAGTGATCTCCTTCGTGAAATTATCGCAAATATGGATTATTTTATTTGGCGATGAATGTGAACGCTTTGAAAGCGGAACTAAGAAAAAGAGACGCAAAAATAAGCGGAGTCAAAGTTAAAATTAAAGATAGTTATTTATAATTAATAGGTAAACTTAATGAGATTAAAAATTTGAAACTTTGTTTCGGCGCCGATCTTATAAAGTCGCCTTTTACAGCAATACCTCTGGACCCTAGTCAACAGTTGCGCCAACTGGTGAGCAAAGAAACTATAGTCCCCATTCGTTTCAAGCACAACCTGAACCCCAACCTGAAATCGAAAGGAATAGAAAAACACAGACTCTATTTTTTTTAGGTTATATAACCACCACCATCACTCACTTACCATCAGGTGACCCACTTGCTCGTTTGCCTTCCTATTCATATAAAAATATATATATATATATATATATAAAAAAACCAGTATGTAAATTAACAAGAACTAAACCTTCAAACCCCTTAACGTGGAGTTTCGTACCTACTTTACAACAAACAGATCTTGTTAGAAAATGATCATTTTTAAAATTAGTCCTATATAGGTATGTATAATGATAGCAAAACTCTGCTATAAACGGCTTACTGACAATATCTATAGGAAATCAATACTTATTAATAACAACTGTTGTGAAGACCTGTGTAGTCTCGACCATCGCCAGGCCAAAATCCTGTATTTTCCTTACTCGTCTCAATCATACATATCGCGCAGACGTAACTGTCTTGCACGCGTGATCGCCGAGCAGCAAGTAATCGCTTCTGTTTCCACATTACTCTGTCACAAGGCTCTGTATTAGCAGCGGCGGGCACGCACGGCCGCGGATAAGCCGAGAATAAATGAAAATTGATTCCGAGATCTCCGCCCTCCCTTGACAAATAACGCGTTTAGTAGACTTGATTACGAGTAGATGGACTAGCGCATTGACTACTTTTTTTATTTTATCTATAGGATGGTAGGAGCATATGCAGGAAACGGACTAAACTGAAAAATACATGAAAATCCGGCCAAGTTGGAGTCGGAGGCGCACACCTAGGGCCAAAGATGTCTCCAAGGCGGGATGTGGGGGGGGGGGGGGGGGGCGGCTGCTCCCGCTCTCCTAGAAAATCGCAAAAATGTGGTCTTATTCTTGACAATGTTGACATTCAAGTGCCGCCATATTGTTTGACCTACCGATAGACACTATATTTTTAGTAGCCTAATTGAGCTTAGATTGGCTGGTGACGCCTTTGCAGAGGATTCCATACATACATAAATCACATTTTTATCCCTTACGGGGTAGACAGAGCCTAAGGTAGTAAGACCTAAAGACCACGTTTACGGTATGGCCGTATGGATGGAAAGGGGAATCAAAATAGTCATGGGTTGCTAGCCACATCGCCTATAACATGAACCCTAAGATTTTCACCCACTTCCTCAATGGGCTTTTACCATCTGCGCGGGAAGAGAAGCAAAAACTGGTACATTCTATGTTTTTTAGGGTTCCGTACCTCAAAAGGAAAAAACGGAACCCTTATAGGATCACTTTGTTGTCCGTCTGTCCGTCCGTCCGTCCGTCTGTCAAGACCCTTTTTCTCAGGAACGCGTGGAGGTATGAAGCTGAAATTTATATCAAATACTCAGGTCTACTGCCCCTTGGAGCTGTGAAAAAATCAAAATTCTAAGCCAACGCAATCAAAAGATACAGCCGTTTATGCCGCAAATTTCCGCAAATTTTCAACTCTCAAGGGAATCAAAACCTACAAGGTAGTTCCCGTGAACGCAGAATTTTGAAATTTGGTATGAAGGTAGGTCTTATAGCACAGATTAAAGAATAATTGCGAAAACCGTAAATGTGTATGTATGTCTGTATATAGCAGTGACCAATATAAAGTAACCCCACACTGCGTACATTTTGCTTTGGAGCAGGGCTCTGCTTACACTGGTTTTATATATTTATAGATAATGATACGGAACCCTCGGTGCGCGAGTCCGACTCGCACTTGACCGGTTTTTCTTTACTCCAAAACCAGCATGGAAGAAATTCGGCAGGTGAATATAATATATAGTTAAAAAGTTAAAAACAAATGAAAAACAGTCCAGCAATCCGATTTATAGTAGGGGCTGTCAGTGAAACTAACCCAACCAGCAACTAAGATATTCCGGAAATAATTCTAAGAGACAATACAATACAATACAGTACAGTACAAATACTATTTATTGAACACCAGAAATCAGTACAAAACAATACAGAACAAAGAACAAGGTAGACAACAGGCGGTCTTATCGCTTAATAGCAACCTCTACCAGACAAAAAGAAGACAAAGAAATAGATTGGAGACAGTTTAGGTAGGTGGCGGAAACAAATAGAACGCAGGGAAAAAATAAAAATAGCAAAGCTAAATAAATTAAATTATATAATACATACATACACACACACATAACATTTATTGTATAATACTTAAGATAAAATATATATGAGAAAGTAATAACGAGAAAAAAAATGTCTGCTGTATATTTAAGAGACTTTGTAAAGCGTCGACTATCTTAAACTTTTCCTCCATTAAAGAATGCGAAAGAGAGAAACATTTTTTTTGGAAATTTCCGCATTTAGGTACAAAGTGGACCTGTTCAGTCAGTTACAACCCTAGTATCAAAGCTGTACAGGGGCGGCGTCAATTAGACGGGAGGGGAGGGGGGGGGGAACACGTGACGTCACTCATCTGCATCGCCATGATGCAAATTTAAATACAGTTGAAAACTCCAGTTTTTCCCGTGAGGTAATTTTTTAACACTTTGGCGCCAGTTGGGCGCGTTCTGGGTTATTTATATGGTGATTCTTTCAGTTTTATTTAAATTTTGTTTACCTACTGTTAGGAGTAGGTACAGGATTGTCCTATTGAAAAATAAAAAAAAAACATGTGCGGTGTGACATTATTTTCAAAAGGTTCTGAATTTAAAGAGTATCTTTTGATCGCATGATACAAACTTTATTATTTGTGGTGGTAAATCCTGGCCCTTAAAAGAAAGCATTTTGACAGATAGACAGACGAATTGAAAACTAGGTCATACTATTATAATACTTTTGAGGTAGGTGCAAAACCGAAAAAATGTTACTGAGACCACAATTAAATTATGTAGTAGCTGTTGCCCGCGACTTTGTCTGCGCGGTATTCGACCAACCCCAAATTACCCCATTAATGAATTGAATTTCAAAAAATGACTTGTTAGTGGTTGCTTTGCGATTTTATAAACAGCCTATTGCGAAAAATTCAGCTTTCTAGGTTTACATTAATATGCAGATTCTTAGGGACAATTTTTTACACCGTTTTTGTGATTTAATGCTTCGACGAAGTTGGTATCACCAAAACGACAAGCAACTCATCATAATGGCTGATAGTATATGAGCCTTATTGTTATTATTACATAGATTATATAGACAATAAATTAAATTTTAAATTCGAAGCACGACCATCCCCAAAATTAATAAGCAAAAGATAAATTAAATGCGCGTTACGTCTTTTTGTTTGCGGACAATAGTTCATTCATACAATCAGAACTCAACGACTAAGAAATTATGCAGCGTGAACACATTACTAATTGTAAAAATAATACTTCAAAAGGGCGTAAGATACTCGTCATACTAAAAGGGCGTAAGCGTAAAAAGATACGAGGTCACTTACGTCGTTTTAGATAAGCGTGACGTCACGTCGTTAAAATATATCTGAACGTCTGATATCGTGGGAATTTTACGGTGTGTAATGAGATGTAAAGACGTTCTTTGCTGTTTAATACGAGGGATGTGATTAAGTTTGGGGCTTTGTAGCCGACAGGGATGCACAAGACATTAATGCAGTTGGAAATAGTAGGGTTGCTACTTGAAATTTTGTTTAATTACTTAAATAATAAAAAAAATTAGGCCTGTAAAGTTGCAGATACACCTTTTCTTTAAATAAATTGGCTTCAGCTAATAAGTTAAGCACAAAAATGTCTCGGCCAACTTTTTCTGAGGTGCAGAGGACAGATTTTGTTCTGATGTTACATTATTAAAATATTAAGATCAAGTATCTCAAAAACCTACTTGATTGTTTATTAGATGTATTAAATTGAAGCACAACTCGACATACCTATTTACCATTTCTTATTATTCCTGTAACTTAAATCCGATTTACTAAAATTTCCAGCAACAACTCACACGTAGAATGCGATAGTATCTATACAGATCTTCGGGTCCGTCTTGCTGTCTCACTCACTCTTTAGGATTTGATACGCGAAACCCGAATGTTATTCTAGAAGCGCATGGGCTGTACTTCGGTTAAAACAACAACCATAAAAAAAGTTGTGTGTCAAAATTTAATATTAGACGTAGCAACCCTAGTAATTTGCACACAACTGGCCAGTAGCGAATGGATCACGACCACCGTAACAGTAGGGACGCACGCCAAACAACAGAACGCTGCCGTCACGAAACCAAACGACATTCTAATCTCAACCCTAATCCTACTAAACGGCGAGCTTCTTGTCTTTAGGACGATTTGATGACGGCAATTTAAAGTTTGTCGTATAGTTAGCAAGGGAGGAACGTGTGTATGACGTTATAAAATAAAATTGAAGTCACAAGGGCGCTCGCCAGCGATCTAATTAAATGATAAGTGCGATCTTAGATTAATGTCCTACCGTGGATCGGGGATTTAATAATTTGTTTGCATCTAGCTCTGGAGATAATTAAGATTTGGTTAATAAGAATTAGGTACTTGTGAGTCTTTGTGTATTTTAGATGGACAAGGCAATTACTCCCGTGTGTTATTTGAGTCCATGGTGAATTAAAGTTAATATTTTGGCCCTTGAAGTTCTGGTAACACTGTAAATTCGAAATAAACTCGTAACCAAATAAACGGTACAAGCAGATCTTTAATTGAAAATAATAGGCACATTGTATGTTAAATTAGAGCTATTGTGAAAAAGCTAACCACACTAAAAGTTATCACAAATATTTAACACTTAACATACTTATTCATAGTTGATGAAAATCCCGCTATGATTCCTAGTTCCAACTCTATTATTTTGTATGTCCTAGTCTCAGGCGAAATAAAAAATTACGTAATTGACTTTTTGTAGCTAGGTCACCATTTTCCCATAAGGTCATTAGCCTGAGCTGACTCTAAAGATCCCATTATAGTCTAAATCCATATCACCCTCACTATATTTATCATTCATCAACACCCGCCATTCGCACGACACTTAAACGCCAGTTACAGTAATCTGTATTTATTCTAACCGCTAAATAAAAGCAACAAACCAAACTTAATGGAGTGTAATCCCGATTTCGTATTAACACCCTGTAGGGACGGGAAATCATAATAGGGCTTAGGAGCCGGTCTGTGCTGTGGAATAAAGGGCAGCAAACGGTGGTAATGGCTTTGCTTGGTGAGTGCGTGGTCTATCTCGCATCTATGCGTACTTATAAAATATGTAGTTTATCAGAACGAACTGACTGATCAGTGATCAGTGATCAACGCATAAGCAAAACTACTAACTTATTCATAAACGCTCTGTAGGCCTCTGCTAACTTAGCAATCGTTTGTCCTTATGTCACTTTGACATTTACCTTCCACAGATAAGGACAAACGATTGCTAAGTTAGCAGAAGCCTATAGAGCGTTTATGAATAAGGTAAGCCTAGAACACTGTTCGGATTAAGCTTAAACTTAAGTTTTTGACTCAATAAACGCCTAGAAGACGTTGGCGTTGAAGTGTCAAATTATTATAGGATTATTTTGTAGCCTTTACATGTCAACACACGCCAAACGCTGCCAATAACGCGTAAAGTTACGCTTGCGCTTTTTGTAACGCTGCTAATTTTTTCATAGTAATTTAGACGTCTACGCAAACGCTTTCGAAATCTCTGGGCCCGTTTGATGTGAAATTGTGATTTAGGAATGAAAAATAATCCTAATCGAATTTTTAATTTGTTATTTAACCGACCGTGTTTGCTATAATTGCGAGCAAAAATATCAGTCCCGAGTACAATCAAAATTGAATGCATTTGTTTGACATAGCTAAATATATTTCGTCTGTTCGAAACAAACGCTCTTTTAGAACAGCCATCCAAAATCTAACAACATACCATTAACAAAACATTGACTCTCAACCGCAAACCCCATATAAACCAGCAAGCAATGCCTTACATTTACACGTCCCATGTCATAGTGTAAAGCCAGTAAGTAATCTACAAGCAAGGCGCCAACCAGCCAACTCTGCAGTGTTAATGTAGGTAGGGTTCGAAATTAACTCCCAGTTTTAGTTGTAGTTTAAGTACCCCAATTTACAGTTTTCCATGTTACAGCTACTCGTAGATTCCTTTGCTAAGGTTAAATTTTTTTTTTTCTAAAAATGTGACAAATACACAAACAAATAGTCGAGATCATAAAGCACAATTTCAATATAATATTAGGTACTTTACTCACATTTTTCCCAAAAAATATCCGTAACAAACAAACCCCAAAATTTTAACTCACTCTTTGTCTTTGTTTGTGGGATAAGTTCACCTTTGTATTGTTTCCTAATGTTTGTCAATTGCGTTCGTTCTTTACATACATATAATACAAACGTCTCTATGTCCTTTATGAAAAATAGTTACTTTTCTGTACTTTAAAATTCATATTTTGGACAGTTTTAATATCAGCCAGGGTCGGCAACACTGCCCTGCTGGGGCTACACTTTGCGCTCATGTCCCGTGATCTATCCATATCCATGACACACAAACCGTCGCACGCGCCGACACGCGCGCTATCTCCCGCAGAATCTCGGATCATGGCCATACTAGCCGGGGGCTTAGCAGAATTTATGGTCCGAACATTAAACCATTTCAAATCTGGTCGTAAATAAAAAAATGACAGGTCAATTTTTTAAATCTAATTGCCGGTTCGGTATTGTACGGTGGCGATAAGTGATAAGGAATCATTGCATATTAAAGAGTCCTTCGTCGCGGCTGTATGTCTGCTCACGATAAATTCAAAAACTACTGAACGGGTTTTCATGCCATTTTGACTAGTGTTTGATAATGGTTTTAGGTATATAATTAGTCGAGGTTGTCAATTGGTTGAAACATGACGATAATTGTGACAGCGCCGTGTTTATGTCTATCTATGGTCACTTTTATTTACAAACAGTTAAGTACTAATTGCATGTTTTGTCTATGTTTGTTATAATTATTATTTCTTCCATGCTGGTGTGGGAGTAAAGAAAAATGTACCAGTATGAGAATGTACCAGTTGCTTCTCTTCCCGCGCTGATGGTCAAAGTCCATCGAGGGAATGGGCGAAAATATTAGGAATCATGGTTATAGGCGATGCGGCTAGCAACCCATCACTATTTTCTTCCCCTTCTCACCTATACGCCCACGATCATGCTAAATGAGGCCTTTAGGTCTTGTTACCTTAGGCTCTGTCTATCCCGTAAGGGATAAAGACGTGACTTGTGTACCTATGTATGTTATAGTCAAATGACAAAATGAGTCACCACCTTTGTCTTGTATGATTATACTGCCGTTATAATACTCCAAGGACTCCTTGCCATCAGAAGAGCTAACACACTAATCATCATCATCAGCCGGAAGATGTCCACTGTTGGACAAAGGCCTCCCCTTAGAGCTCCACAATGAACAACGACTTGCCACCTTCATCCGCCGGTCGCCCGCAATTCTTGCGATGTCGTCGGTCCACCCAGTGGGAGGCCTGCCAACGCAATTGCTATTTCCTCCCAACGGCTTTCTGACCATCTGCCCAATGCCACTTTAACTTACAACTTTCTTCAGACCCACGGCCGACGGAGCCGGAAGGTTCTCGACTGGCGACCACGTACCGCAAGCCGCAGTGTAGGAAGGCCCCCTACAACATGGACCGATGACATGGTGAAGGTCGCGGGATTCCACTGTATGAGAGCCGCACAAGACTGATGTTTATGGCGCTCTTTCGGACAGGCCTATGTTCAGCAGTGGACGTCTTTTGGCTGATAATGATGAGATTTCTTCGAGCTATGTCGGTGATTCCAGTTCATTTGGCGAATTTCCGAACGCGATAATCGCGTTCAATCAACATTGTATCTGAAGGACCATGCACATTTCATTTCAGCCACTAACACGAAGAGTTAATGGAGCATTAAGAAATAATTGGGTACCTACAGGTCTATCTCTATTTGACTTTCATGAGACCATTGTAGGTACAGTCAGCTGCTGAGAAACGCTACAGGAAGCATTACGCACATTTAGGATACCTAAAGGTCTTTAACGTTGCGTCATGAAATGGCCAAAATGACTTGAAAGCAATAAAGAAAGAGAATTAACTTTATCAGCGAATTTACATAAAAAAATTGGGAGATTGATTTCATTGCCAACAGTTAGTACCAAACTTAGCACCTTTTCATATACTAATACTTTTTGTCACAAGTGACTTGGCCTATTTTTAACAGAATACCGCGAGCTCAAACGGATAGGCATTAACATTTTTTTTTATTTTTTGTTTGAAATTTTGTTGCATGCAACCGAAAATACTTAATACCAAAGAGTACCACTTAGACTACTTTGAGAGAGCATCTGATTGCAACGATCACCATTATCGCCAATACCACTTAAAAAACAATCAAAGCCTTAAAACTTAAATATGCGGCCCGAACAAGAACAAAGATCAACACGGCGAGAGTTCTCTTTGATGTAAATACGCTACTTTAACTTGACTTTACGTGAAAAACATTATTCCATTTACTAACCAAACAACAGCAGAGAGCAACACCGAGGGAGTGAACGATCTCCAATAACCCGTAAATACGTACCTGCATAGCGCGCGCGCCCCACCGCTCATTTGTACTCCCGACATTTTAATAATCGCATATTTTTAGACAAGTCGTAGGCAGTAACGTTACCATGACATTGCCTTAAGTGACTACTCGATTTAGAGATAAATGAAACTTTTATTTCTTATCAACAAGTAAAAGCCTGACTGTTGCGTTGACGCGAGATTTGCCTAACTGGGATAGTCTAAAAAAATACATACCTAAGTAAATAACCGTATCGCTATTTCTTTGTGTACCTAATTGACTGTTTTTTAAATTAAATATAGACGCCATTTGGGTTAGTGAAGTCAGACTTTTAAAACGATTCTACATTCCAGTTTGTGACTATGTCAGAATAACGAATAGGATACTTTACATCCTAGGAAATTGCATTGTTCCCGCGGGATAGCAATGAACGAATTCGTTGCGAACGAAGTCGTGGACGCTAACTACGTACTATAATTGAAATGAAATATTTCTATTTCAAAAATACAGTTCACAAGTTTGAGAACATACAATATCACTGTGTTCTGCCTCATAGGCATGCAAGATTTTATCATAAATATCATAAATAAATATATTTTTGACCAAGTAGCTACTGGCTAACTAAAGCCAATGATGCCTAATTCACAGCCAAAGCAAACCATTTTTCCTAGCTTTTATCAAAACGCCCCATTTCCTTGTCGCCTG
This sequence comes from Pandemis corylana, assembly GCA_949127965.1. Classification (NCBI taxonomy): domain Eukaryota; kingdom Metazoa; phylum Arthropoda; class Insecta; order Lepidoptera; family Tortricidae; genus Pandemis; species Pandemis corylana. The sequence goes on along the minus strand of OX421855.1, from coordinate 6,024,875 downwards.
CAACAACCCCGCATCCCACGACCGTGAGTCGTGTCTTTAGAATTTTAATTAAATTGTTCATTGGCTCAATTAAATCGATTATTAAAACCGGAGCGTAGTCGCGGCTGCAATGTTGCGATTGTTATTTCGCTGTGCGCTGTTTGTCGTTGCCGAATACATTTCTGAATACGAATGTTACGAGATGTAAATTTTCGAGTATTCATTTAGGAACGTGAGAACTAATTAAGGTATTTCATTGCTGTTTTGAATGTAGCTTGAATGGTTTTCGGCGTTAAGTGAATGTTATTTAAAAAGTTTCGTCTTCTAGTACAGTAGATTGCAGTCCCAAAATGAAGTAACTTTTGGTAGTGGAAAGATTTTTTTTATATATATACCGAAGTAGGTACAATATTTCAACGTTTTGCCGTTACGTCTAGGAACAGGTTAGAAATGTTAGAATTAGGCAGTTATAAGTAATAATACTTCTCCTTAACTAAACTTGAAATTTTAGGTAACATTTTTTTAGTGGTCCACATATTTTTATTTTAAATTAAAATTAATGTACCTACCTGCCTGGCCTACGATGACATCAACCCTTTCCAATGCAGCTGCAAATTGAGTTCCCCGTACCTACACGGAAGCTCTCATAAAGTCATAAAGACTGCAATAACGTCGGCACAACTATGTCTGCGAGGCTCCTTATAAAACTGCCAGTTTACTTAGCTAATTATTGCCGTGATCGAATTATAGGTAGGTGCGGGGCTTGAAAAGACTGGCCTGTGCATATAGAAGAGCGATTTAAACAAATAGAACGACCTGATACGATTGAAGAAACAGAATAACTTACTTTTGTGGAACTTTTTCCCATACAATTTTGCTAAAACTTCTTTGGCAGGTGTATGGTAAGTCGTTATCATTATCATATTTGCAGTGTAAAGGTTCAACAGTATTCCATAGTACGCAATTAAGTTTCTTTCACTATACCAGCTGAAATATGTACGTTTTTCTCGGTTACTGCTCATTACACTACCTTTCTACTGGGATGCACTGGGTGACAAATAAGCAGGCCAACTAGCTATCCAAGGTATACCTAAATCAAACTATTATTGCTTACCATAGTAATAATTACCTTAATCCACGAACACTCTGTTTCTACGAAAAATACATGGTGAGAACGATTGCATTACATATCCATTTGCATGTTGCGCAGGAGGTAGCGGATATTCATTGCGTTTTATTGGAAAAGTCTTTGTTTTGTTTGCACAGACCTGTATCCTTGCCCCGTGGCGCGGTGCAATGCTGTTAGGCTGCTTCTTTGCCCCGTCGGCGCAGTTAGAAGCCCCAGTGAAAACGTTATTAACCTTAGTTCTCTATTTTAGGAGATAATTGGCTTCTTGACGGTTGGAGAATGTAAGAATCATCGTCAAACGAACCTGAAGAGTTATTATAACGTGTACTTGGACGTTTAATCACGATATGGAAAGGCTCTCTATTATTTGGAGTGGCGGGCACTGTCCATACTCCACGTATTCAATAGAATCACTTTCATCTATATCACATTGTTGATTCCTTATCATCGAAGATGAGTACTTACACTTTAGTGACGCTTATTTCTTCTTTCTAAAGTCAAGTCGTTACACTCAAGAGTGGTCGTGTTCGTCATGTCCGTTCTGGTGGCAATCTTTACACTCCGTCATTATTCTCTTGTGACTCGCAAATGATGAAAAATTGTTCTGAATTTGAAATACGCGAAGATTAGAAGAAAATTACAGATCTAATTAATCTACTCAACCAGTTGAAAAATTAATTGGTGCTGTAGTTTTGTAGTAATCTTTCACTTTCGCATGGCACATTCGGAATATTTGTTTTCAAAAATCGTGAAGCGATCGCTTGGCTTGTATGCAGCCATAACATAACTTGACCCGTTCAGTCGTAGTAATTATAATGGAGTCAGGTGTGTGGTCAACTGGTCAACGCACAGCCAACGATATGAAAATTCTGACTCCGTATTATGCCTACCAGAGAACAGGTCAAGTTAAGATTGCAAGTCCAGCGCAGCTATAACTATAATAGTTCTAAATAGGTAATAGTTTTTTTTAGAAAATCACATCACAGGTAGGATTCGTAGGGTATAGGGATAGATACCTACTTGATTTTGTCAGTCCATATCGTGACACTTATTTTTAGCTGCATAGTATTGTGATTAATAACTCCGTGGAGCTTATTTTATTGTGTCAATTTTAATAGGCAACGTTCAATCCACTTATCGATACCATTACTATTGTGTACTGTAACGAGTATAAATTAAGGGCAATTAGCAAGAGCCATAAATCGCTGGCTCCCGGGGGCGTCATCGAACGCAATTTATTGCTATTCTTGCTAGTGCTAGGGCTATTCAAGTATATCAAACCGAAGTGATACTAATATTTGTTCTGGTTTAACTTTAGAACGCAAGCAACAATCGCTATCGGTTCACATAAATAGGTAACTTAAATAACTCTATTCGTTTTGTGTTTCTTTTGGTAGTTCTTACTTTAATCTGTATTTCAAACACAATATATGTAGGTATCGTTTTTTTGAATAAATACTGCCAATGTCTATGTCTATGTTCGTTTCCGCCATCTAGGTATACTTAAGCCTATTTGTAGTAACTTTGTACAAATAAGTGGCGTGTTGATTCCCTGAAAGGAAGGAGGATATATTTTGTACACTGACTGTATCTTACAATTGTTCCGGGATACTTTAGTAGGTGGTTGGGTTAGCGAGTCTGAACACCGCTGTGAACTGGATGTTTTCAATGTGATCGATAAAATGTTTCCACAAAAGTGTACGGTATCAAAGGGATGCTTTAGTTTTGGATTCAAAATAAAGACCCAACCATTTCTGAAAATATTCCGGAATAATTCTAAGACACCTTCGATATTTATTGTCACAATTATGTACGTATTCGTGTTTATATAACACATTCAAAAATCTTGATATCTACTGTTTTTTAATGAAGTCGAACAAGAAGTAGTTTACGATATTAGGACTTTTAATTAGATTAAACTGCTCACTAAGAATTCGATGCCAAAGAAAAACGTAGCGATTTAGATTCCGGTTCGTCGCAAAAACGCGGGCTGAATAGACCCGGAGTAATTTAAGACAGCAGCTCGTTAGAGTTACAATATACTATTACAGCACTAATTGAAGGCGGTCGCACGGAGACAAACGATGTACGCAGATATTTGCTTTTTATTGGATGAAGATCGTACTTCGTGTTCGATCGGGTTTTTTCGCGGCTCATTAAATGAATGTCAACGAACATGTTGGAATCAGTGATGCCAAATACGGTAACGTATTATGTTCTTAGATGTGATTAAGATATGTGGCTCCATGGTCGCCTACCAAAGAAAAGTTAAGCTCGTGTCAGGTATTAGGCTTTGTGACTATTAATAGTACCTAAGGTCACTTAAAGTATTGACCATGCATAAGTCTTACCGTAATAACCATAGATGTTACTCAAGACACGACATCATACGGTCGTAAGTGTTGTGGCAAAACAGTTTTCCAAGTCGCTTTGCGATTATTGTCTTCAGCGCAGTCGTAGGCTGACCACAGATGTAAAACGATGTCTCAAAATATTTCGCAATAAGCAAGTAGGTATTAAAATTGTAAGTAGTACACAATAATTAAGATTTACGTACGTGCAAAATTTGGAATGAGCTGGCGGCTGGGATTTTTCCAACTGGCTATAACATGGGTACCTTTAAGAGGCGAGCGTACCATTTCTTGCAATGCCGGCAACGCGCTAGCACTCCCATTGGTGCTGTCGTTGTTCATGGGCGGCGGTGATCAGGTGCACCGCATACCCGTTTGTCGGTTTTAATATAAAAAAAAATTGAAAAGAAATAAGTGTGACAAATGAACTTTAATCTGATTATTATAAGTACAAGTACCTACTAATTCTACGCGGACGAAGTCGCGGCCAGAAGCTAGTAAACAGTAAATTCCATTTCCGATTCACACTGTCAAATCGAAACTCTTTCGCACATGTTCGCTTGAGGTGTGCCTCATCAATCACCAGAGGAGCTGCACCCTCGAGGAAAAAGTTTAGCGTGTGTAGCCTGATTTATCGGTGTAGTTGGAATTATCGCCATTTGCAATTCTTGCCGCGGGTTCAAACAAGGCGGGAAAACGACGCGGGGGAGTATTTACGTTGTTTGGGAAGCTAATTTTTGTTTGCGTTAAACTTATTATGACAAAAGGTTATGAAAAGATGACTAAACTTGGCTGTGTAGTCGAGAGTTAATTGCGTTAATTATTCGAAAAATGGCAGGGAATCCGATTGAGTCCCCTTAAGGTTAAATTATCGAAGTCTAACTTTTTGTTAGACATTCATATTTTGGATGTTAACTACTCAATGGAAAGGTCATCCTTGGACACACTAAAAGATATATGTACGAACGCTCCAAGCTATAAGTAGGAACCCTTATAGCTTGGATTATTTTGCCAGAACAAGACAAAAATTCTAGTCCGTAATGATTGTAACAAAGTTTAGATACGTAGAGACCAATCTATTATTTTCTCAACAATTGATGTCATCTATTCTATAAACCTACCAACCCTCCTCCTGTATAAACTAATAAAACCTCGATCCATACTACTCCTTTCTATATTCTTACGGCAACGCAGATCACACCCCTGGGACTCTTTCCGTCTGCAACTTGTGAACGTTGCGGACTTTCCGATCACCTCGACTTTTCGACAACGTCGTGAAGAATTTACAGATTTTGACTTGACTTGTATTTTGTAGGACGGTAGGGGCTGCTACTACTACTACTACTACTATATGAGAAATGCTCAAATTATCGGATTGAAATAAAATATTGTACCTAAGTAGATAAAATCAAAACAAGACGAATAGAAATGTTTTCAGATGCTGGGTGGGTCGTGATTTCGTTGTTATTAGAAATAGCTTTGAAGCAATAAAGCCGTATATTGCTTAGGTACTTCTGCTTGATTATTATAACATATATGCTAATAATAATGGCCGCCAAGCAGCAGTGCTGTGTGGCGTGGAGAGTTAGACAGCCGTAATTACTGGCACGTGAGGTATTCTGCATAGCATACGCATACACATAGCTCTACAATCCTCTAGCTAGTTTGCCTTCCTTTTTTAATCGTTAGGACCTCCACATTCGGGTACCATATTTACATTAATGATATGTAACACTGTTAACTGCGAGGCAACCCTTAGCCAGTTAACGTTGACGACCGTCAAGCGCGACATTAAACTAAATGTTAGGCCGCCCGTCCCATGGCTGTTATCTTAGAGCTAACCCATCACTGGCCTCATTGGCTGCAGTTAACTGTGTCGTTTCACACAATCGTATGAGAGTTAAGTCGGTTCACACATGACGGGATTCGCAGTTTTGCGGATGCAGTGAAACCTCAGCCTAACGCCTACACTCTGACCATAAAGAGTTGAAATTAAATAAGTACGCGACTTCTTTACAATCTGTCACATTTTGAAGAAAAGTCCTAGAACGGCAACAATTAGGTATCCGTAAAAAAGTTTTTCATCCGCGTTTTACACTATGCTGTCGGAGTCCAATCCTACCCCTACCTACCATGCGGGTGGTAGGGCCTTGTGCAAGGTCCGTCCGGATCGCTACCACCATCTTACTCGCTAATCCTGCCGCTAAGTAGCAGTGCTTGCACTGCTGTGTTCCGGTGTGGAGAGTAAGACAGCCGGGGAAATTACGGGCACAAGAGGCATTGCATCTTAGTCCTCTAGGTTGGCAACGCATCTGCAATCCCTCCGGGGTTGCGGGTGTCTATGGGCAGTGGTGATCACTTACCATCAGGTGACCCACTTGCTCGTTTGCCTTCCTATTCATATAAAAAAAAAACCCACTCTTTAGTAAAATCGCGCTTGCTTCAGGATATGCGGTACCTAACCCTGGTGCAATAATAAATTAATTACATTATTCTCAATTATAGACGCCTATCCACAGACTTAAGAAAATTACAACACATACCTACCTAGTGATCTGGTAATACATAGTGCCATCCATGAAGACGCGTCGATTTATGCAGAATAAAACAAAGTTAACAATATACATAGTTATCAAGACCACATTGGGCGTCTTCGTGTTATACCTACGTGGCACTATTTTTTCTACCATTGTGTTCTCGTCTCAAGTCAATATTTCCCGTGTCAAAGCTACGTTGATCCAAGCACACCGTCGTCATACAGCAGTTTTACCTGATCGTTTCGCCAATAGCCGCTTTGCGTCGTCCCACCACCATTTCCACGATGACCACAGTAGTCAGTTGAATAGGAAAAACGTCTTAACTGTCTTCTGTTTAACTATAAGTAAGTATTCGAAATTTAAAGGCTTTCTGGTGTCAATTGGGACCATTTTATGAGGGTTTGAAATTACAGCGAAACGGTTCGAGAAAAGGTAGGTAGGTCTTGGCGGGGGCACTATCGTGGCCTCAGATCAGCTTTCACTGTCTAAATATTTGAAATCAGTGTCGTGAGCTTGTAGTTTCAAAAATTTCTACTTCGGTAGGTAGGTACCTACTTAGATATACTCAACAGCACAAAACTTGGCCCAGCCTCCATACAAAATTACCCTAATGACCAAATTTTTTGTCGATGAGTATGTATGTATGTAAAACTCTTTATTGCACATAAAAATTTAAAAAATACAGAAATACAGAGAAAATAGCACAAAGGCGAACTTATCCCTAAGAAGGGATCTCTTCCAGCTAACTTGAGTACCTTTACATTTTGTAGAATTATAACGGACTAGCTGTTGCCCGCGACTTCGTCTGCAAAAAAATAGTTTGTCGCTATCCCGCGGGAACTATGCAATTTTCCGGGATAAAAAATGGCCGATGTGTTAATCTAGGGTACCAGCTATCTCCGTTCCAAAATTTATCCAAATCCATTCAGTAGTTTTTACGTGAAAGAGTAACAACCATCCATCCATCCATCCATACTTACAAACTTTCGAGTTTATAATATTAGTAGGATAATGATGTACAACACAGTCATGAGGTTAAGGACACGGAACGGAGGTTTTGCTATGTAAAGAGTTTAGTAACCAACAACTCTGTACTCACCTAATAAAATAGAACACGGATATCTTTAACCTGTGCAATACTTTTGGCATGTGACTTATGTCAAGCAAGATGGTAGCTAAATAAAATTCTTCTGTGAGTATTAATAAAAAAAAATAACAATCATGTTCCGTCTGGCCGGCCCCATAAGACAGCTAAAGGGCCTCGCCCGATATTTCGTGCGCCAGCAACGATTCTATTCCAAAGCTTCTCAAATTTCAACAGATAAAAAGCCTACCAACAAATTTCAAGTGTCTATCATTGGAGGTACCAATCAGACTGCACAAACCCTGTCGTTGCTGCTCAAAGAACACTCGCTAATAAAAAACTTGATGTTGTATGATCTCCCGAAGTCCACGTGTGGTCTAGGCGTCGACTTGTCCCATATTCCTAGCACAACACGCGTAAAAGGCCAAGGTGGCTTTATCGGTTCTGCGCTTCACGACTCTCATATAGTAATTCTAGCGTGCAGCGAACCAAGAAAAACTGGTCAGACGGACTATGATTTATATAAAGCTAACGCAAATCGTGTCGTTCAATCAGTAAAAGAAATCAGCAAACATTGCCCCAAAGCTTTCATCGTCAACCTCACTGAGCCGATCAATTACTCGGTACCGCTAGCCAGCCTAGTCCTGGACGCCGCTCGTTGCTACGATAGCTCCAAGGTATTAGGAGTCACCGGTACAGACGCATTGAAAGCACAGGCTTGTCTTAATCTGCTTTATAAGATACCTCCAGAGCAGCAGATTGATGTACCCGTCATATGCGGACATTCAGCTAAAACTGTCGTACCATTACTGTCGCACGTCACACCGTGGTTCAGCATTGACGCTTGTGCTTCTATCATGATTACGGAAATAATTCGAGAATCTGACGGCCGTATTGTAGCTCTAAAGCGTGGGTCGGGCCAATCGTGTTGCTTGACTGCCTACGCTGGATATAGAACCGTATCTGCTATTCTTAGCGCGTTGGATGGTGTTCCTAAGAAAGACATCGGCTTTGTAGCTAATAACGATTACGACACCAAATACTTTGCTGCACCAGTACTTATAACAAAAGACGGCATATCCCATGTGGCGGAATACAAATTTGTCGGGAGCATAGAAGCAGCTTACTTGAAAGACGCAGTACAAGAACTACATAATGAAATCAATGAAGCAGAAACGTATTATAAGGAAACAATCAGTGACAGGAAACCAAGACAGGTGTATTAAAACAGCAACACAATTTAAATATAATCGACTTTAAAATGGTTTTGCTTTATTATTTAGTCTAAACATAGGAATATCCATTCAAGTTGCTATTATAAAATTGCCTCCCAATTTACCTTCAGAATCTAAATATCATAAGTTTGTCTTAGGTTAAATTAAAGCCCTACGAATTAAGACAAATATTTTCTACCTGGAATCAGTTCTGGAATGCTCCTTACTATGTTATCTAGGGTAAACCATTATTAATGGCACCTCCATGCGCAAGCCATGGAACACCTCGAGCCATCTCCCATCTCATTATCAAGTCAAGGCATGACAATTGAAAACCTGACAAAAATTAGGGATCAAAAACGAAAGATAAATGCAAAAGAGAATAGGGACTTAAAGCATCGGAATGTATAAGTAAGTTGTATCAACGATCGGTAGGTGGAGGCAGTTTTTAGTTTTAAGTTTTGTCTAGCTGCTAAATGTATTGGTTGCATTCATTATTATACATAAAAAGCAATGTTTTTTGTTGCACTGCTGGTCACTCTCTAGCCAAAGGTTTCTCCTATTTTTAAGTTAAGTCGTAAAATATTTCGGCAAACAGAACCTCCTCCTTTTTGAAGGGCTTTAATACAAACAAAAACTTTTACTATCTGTAAACCTGCTATAAACAAAGCTCCATGAAATAAGGCCCCACTTCTTGAGAATTTACTTCAATGACAGCCACAGACGTTTGTACAAAATTGAGTGCCTATTTGAATTTAAAAAAAGATATTTGATTTTTGATTCATAACACAATTGCAAAAATGACTTAACGTCACCGCTAAATAAATCAAGACTAAATAAATCCGTGAAATAATTATTAATAATGTGAATTATTAATTACATTTGTTTTAAATGAGAAATGGGTCATAACAATGTAAATTTTTAGTTCGGTAGTTATTTCATTGCAAGCATAAATTAATCATGTCACGTCTCTCTGGAATTGTAGCACATATTTTATGCCGAACAAATTGTCTCTGGCCTTCCAACACTTCGTCGTTATGTACCCAGACTCATAAGAAATGGACCAAATATAATAACAAAAAGGAATTTTCAAGTATCCATCCTTGGAGGGTCACACCCGGTGGCGCAAACCTTATGTCTGCTCCTGAAAGAACACCCATCAATAAGCCGCTTACTATTGCTGGATTGTCCCAAGTTGACAAGTGGCGTCGGCACGGACCTGTCTCACATACCTAGTGAACCAAAAGTACAAGGACTGACTTATTCCAAGAACGCTGAGCTTGCCTCAACCGACATTGTGGTATTAGCTAGCGGCGAAACCAAGAAACATAACCAAACAGACTATGACTTGTTTAAAACTAACACAAGCCACATCATCCAATCAATGAAAGAAATCTCTACATATTGCCCGAATGCTTTCATAGTCAATCTTACAGAACCAATTAACTATACAATACCGTTCATCACCCTACTCTTGGAAGCTAGTAACGCATACGATAAAGGCAAAGTTATCGGCGTGACGGGACGCGATGCAATGCGAGCCCAAGCTTGTGTTCAGCAGATCTACAAACTACCTCCAGATACACCAGTAACTGTGCCCGTCGTAGGAGGTCATTCGGTAACAACTTCAGTCCCACTACTATCACATATTACACCATGGTTCCACGTAGACAAATTGGCTGCTGTCATGGTCACTGAGCATGTTCGCGGCATTGAAAACAAACTAATAAACGTGAAAGGAGGTACAGGACAATCCTCTCTTTCAATGGCATATGCCGGTTTCTGGACGGTCACAGCTATTCTCAAAGCACTAACCGGTCGTACTGTTTACCATATAATTTGTTTATTTCGTTTAGGGGCTCGTACAAAGTAAAATTGAAAATGATGTCAACCACTTTTTAGCTACAGTACACTATTTTTAAGAAATACTTAGATGGGCCTGAATAATTAGGCCAGTACAAAAAATAATATTAATCCATATAACAATTAAGGTAAATTTCATTTTTAAAAATGGAAATATACTTACGGAAGTTACGGACTAGCGGCTTATTATCTAGGTAACAATATTGGCTACGGCATCACTATTGTTCCACATTCTAACAACACCATCAACACCGACCCACCAACCAACCTTTGATATGAAGACCAAGATTAATCTGAAAAGGAAATACACTGGTGTAGGATAGTTTTGCAATTGTTAATTTCCATAAATTTTTGTTTAAAATTTAATTTTTAATTCAAGCTCTTTTCTTTTCTGTACTTGCATTCTCGTCCAAGCTATGTTACATGTTTTTATGTATGTTTTTTTAAAATATATATGTGATTTAAAAAAAACAACGATAGGAGATACAATTTCAAAGTGGTTTTATGTAGTTGAGTTTCTATTTAATGCTGGTCTGGGAGCGGTGTCTTCCCGGGCAGAGAGTTAAGTGGGTGACAGACATGTGAGTACTTACTCGCCCGTCTGTCACCCACTTAAAAGCATATAGTAAAATCATGTTATAAATAGGTGATGCGGATAGCAACCCATCACTATTTTGATTCCTCTTTCCACCTATATACAAGTATATCAAAACCATAAAGACGCAATAACAAGTATATTTACATGTTTCGATTGAATAAAAAAAAAACAGAAAACATCGCTTTGTTTCTCACCAATTCATTCCTCGTTGCTTTTACTGATATCGCTGCCGGACTCGCTTACCGACGTGGAACGGATACTGATGGACGTCTCTTTGAACTGACTGATGAAGTCTAGAAGCTTCTGCAAGTTCCTCTGTGTCTTTATCTGATCCGCCAGCAATTGTCTTTTCTCTGCGTTATGGTCATCCAAGTTTTCTTTTAACGAGGCAGCCCGAACTTCCAATTTCCGTAACTCGACGCACAGTTGGATGTTCTTCTCTTGCAAACGCTTACGCTCCGCCAGTTTATCTGAAACGTAAAATAATACTTTTTGATCTTCAGTTTTAATTAGACTTAAATCGCAACACAGAAAATTATTCTTTTGTATTTATTAAGGGGGGCGCGGCGGCGGGGTCGGGCTCGGGGAGGGGCGCGCCGCCACGTCTGTACACAGCATGCAGCAGTACCTCTGTAGAGCGCGTGGGGGGTGTTGGCGGGGGGCGCGGCGGCGGGGTCGGGCTCGGGGAGGGGCGCGCCGCCACGTCTGTACACAGCATGCAGCAGTACCTCTGTAGAGCGCGTGGGGGGTGTTGGCGGGGGGCGCGGCGGCGGGGTCGGGCTCGGGGAGGGGCGCGCCGCCACGTCTGTACACAGCATGCAGCAGTACCTCTGTAGAGCGCGTGGGGGGTGTTGGCGGGGGGCGCGGCGGCGGGGTCGGGCTCGGGGAGGGGCGCGCCGCCACGTCTGTACACAGCATGCAGCAGTACCTCTGTAGAGCGCGTGGGGGGTGTTGGCGGGGGGCGCGGCGGCGGGGGTCGGGCTCGGGGAGGGGCGCGCCGCCACGTCTGTACACAGCATGCAGCAGTACCTCTGTAGAGCGCGTGGGGGGTGTTGGCGGGGGGCGCGGCGGCGGGGTCGGGCTCGGGGAGGGGCGCGCCGCCACGTCTGTACACAGCATGCAGCAGTACCTCTGTAGAGCGCGTGGGGGGTGTTGGCGGGGGGCGCGGCGGCGGGGTCGGGCTCGGGGGGGGGCGCGCCGCCACGTCTGTACACAGCATGCAGCAGTACCTCTGTAGAGCGCGTGGGGGGTGTTGGCGGGGGGCGCGGCGGCGGGGTCGGGCTCGGGGAGGGGCGCGCCGCCACGTCTGTACACAGCATGCAGCAGTACCTCTGTAGAGCGCGTGGGGGGTGTTGGCGGGGGGCGCGGCGGCGGGGTCGGGCTCGGGGAGGGGCGCGCCGCCACGTCTGTACACAGCATGCAGCAGTACCTCTGTAGAGCGCGTGGGGGGTGTTGGCGGGGGGCGCGGCGGCGGGGTCGGGCTCGGGGAGGGGCGCGCCGCCACGTCTGTACACAGCATGCAGCAGTACCTCTGTAGAGCGCGTGGGGGGTGTTGGCGGGGGGCGCGGCGGCGGGGTCGGGCTCGGGGAGGGGCGCGCCGCCACGTCTGTACACAGCATGCAGCAGTACCTCTGTAGAGCGCGTGGGGGGTGTTGGCGGGGGGCGCGGCGGCGGGGTCGGGCTCGGGGGGGGGCGCGCCGCCACGTCTGTACACAGCATGCAGCAGTACCTCTGTAGAGCGCGTGGGGGGTGTTGGCGGGGGGCGCGGCGGCGGGGTCGGGCTCGGGGAGGGGCGCGCCGCCACGTCTGTACACAGCATGCAGCAGTACCTCTGTAGAGCGCGTGGGGGGTGTTGGCGGGGGGCGCGGCGGCGGGGTCGGGCTCGGGGGGGGGCGCGCCGCCACGTCTGTACACAGCATGCAGCAGTACCTCTGTAGAGCGCGTGGGGGGTGTTGGCGGGGGGCGCGGCGGCGGGGTCGGGCTCGGGGAGGGGCGCGCCGCCACGTCTGTACACAGCATGCAGCAGTACCTCTGTAGAGCGCGTGGGGGGTGTTGGCGGGGGGCGCGGCGGCGGGGTCGGGCTCGGGGAGGGGCGCGCCGCCACGTCTGTACACAGCATGCAGCAGTACCTCTGTAGAGCGCGTGGGGGGTGTTGGCGGGGGGCGCGGCGGCGGGGTCGGGCTCGGGGAGGGGCGCGCCGCCACGTCTGTACACAGCATGCAGCAGTACCTCTGTAGAGCGCGTGGGGGGTGTTGGCGGGGGGCGCGGCGGCGGGGTCGGGCTCGGGGAGGGGCGCGCCGCCACGTCTGTACACAGCATGCAGCAGTACCTCTGTAGAGCGCGTGGGGGGTGTTGGCGGGGGGCGCGGCGGCGGGGTCGGGCTCGGGGAGGGGCGCGCCGCCACGTCTGTACACAGCATGCAGCAGTACCTCTGTAGAGCGCGTGGGGGGTGTTGGCGGGGGGCGCGGCGGCGGGGTCGGGCTCGGGGAGGGGCGCGCCGCCACGTCTGTACACAGCATGCAGCAGTACCTCTGTAGAGCGCGTGGGGGGTGTTGGCGGGGGGCGCGGCGGCGGGGTCGGGCTCGGGGAGGGGCGCGCCGCCACGTCTGTACACAGCATGCAGCAGTACCTCTGTAGAGCGCGTGGGGGGTGTTGGCGGGGGGCGCGGCGGCGGGGTCGGGCTCGGGGAGGGGCGCGCCGCCACGTCTGTACACAGCATGCAGCAGTACCTCTGTAGAGCGCGTGGGGGGTGTTGGCGGGGGGCGCGGCGGCGGGGTCGGGCTCGGGGAGGGGCGCGCCGCCACGTCTGTACACAGCATGCAGCAGTACCTCTGTAGAGCGCGTGGGGGGTGTTGGCGGGGGGCGCGGCGGCGGGGTCGGGCTCGGGGAGGGGCGCGCCGCCACGTCTGTACACAGCATGCAGCAGTACCTCTGTAGAGCGCGTGGGGGGTGTTGGCGGGGGGCGCGGCGGCGGGGTCGGGCTCGGGGAGGGGCGCGCCGCCACGTCTGTACACAGCATGCAGCAGTACCTCTGTAGAGCGCGTGGGGGGTGTTGGCGGGGGGCGCGGCGGCGGGGTCGGGCTCGGGGAGGGGCGCGCCGCCACGTCTGTACACAGCATGCAGCAGTACCTCTGTAGAGCGCGTGGGGGGTGTTGGCGGGGGGCGCGGCGGCGGGGTCGGGCTCGGGGAGGGGCGCGCCGCCACGTCTGTACACAGCATGCAGCAGTACCTCTGTAGAGCGCGTGGGGGGTGTTGGCGGGGGGCGCGGCGGCGGGGTCGGGCTCGGGGAGGGGCGCGCCGCACGCGCAGCGCCCGCCCGCGCTGCAGCCTGTGTGCTGCCACACTCCGCACGAGCCGCAGCACACCAGTAGCGATGCTACATCTGTATACAACATACAAAATCAGTGTGTCTTTATTTTCCATTGGGTAAATTCAGAAATACAGTACTTGTCATCATAGAGGAGTTAATTCTGGAAGACAGGAGAGATTTGTCACGTGTTTTTTCATATTTATCATCATCATTACAAGATGACTGCTCCATCTTTAATAATAGTATGTGTTCTATGACATTAAGTAAAACATACACACAAATAAAAATTGAGAATCACCTCTTTTTAAGACGACTAATACATACATACACAAATCACGTCTTTATCCCTTTCGATTAATAAAATATTAAATTACCATTTCTCCCGCAGGCATTGCAAACTTTCTTGGCCGAAGAATACACTGGTTCCACCGACAGCCCCGCTGGCAGAGATGCGGCCCAGGCCGGCTTACCGTTGCTCCATCCTGAAACACAGTTATACTCACTGAAGCTGTTGTATTATGGCAACCAACATAACATTGAAAATTTCAACCAGCAACCTAGTATGGCTCAAGATATCCCTCTTTATTCATCGCTGTCGTCACCGAGTAACAGATGACAGCACCTGACCACGGGCACCTGAGTGCCATAGAACAGGCAAACGGACATGGGCTTAGTTAGTGATAAGGTCCCAGCACCCTCCGGGTACAGGACCTTAAAATAAAGATATTTGCCAGTGACAAAAAAGTAATCTATATTGTAAACTAGCTGACCCGGCGAACTTTATTCCACCTTAAATTTTAAAAATTCCTTTGTAAGTGCATCTTTATACTAATCAAGGAATAATGTGTAGGCATGCTAAATTTAATGTCTGTAGCTTTATTAGTACAACATTTCGGAATTTTCCAATCCCGTGGGAAAATCGGGATAAAAAGTATCCTATGTCCGTCTCCTGGTTCTAAGCTACCTCCCTATCAAGTTTCAGCCAAATCGGTTAAGCCGTTCTTGAGTTATAAATAGTCGTATTTTTATCCCGTGGGAAATTTGAAAAATTCCTTTGTAAGTGCATCTTTATACTAATCATGGAATAATGTGTAGGCATGCTAAATTTAATGTCTGTAGCTTTATTAGTACAACATTTGGGAATTTTCTAATCCCGTGGGAAAATCGGGATAAAAGTATCCTATGGTATAATAAATAAAAGTATATAAAGTATCCTAAAAAGTATCATATCTCCTGGTTCTAAGCTACCTCCCTACCAATTATCAGCCAAATCGGTTCAGCCGTTCTCGAGTTATAAATAGTGTAACTAACACGACTTTCTTTTATATAATTATATAGAAGAAGATTATTCGCGGAACGGTTAGACTCACTGTGTATGGTGTATGACTAACCTTTAATCTCAGCGGATGAGCCAGACGGGGACCCTTCACGCGACTCCTTGTTCTGGCTCTGAAAATTGGCAATAAACAGCTTACAACGTGAACAAACTAGAACTAGAACAAAACTATCCGATCATTGAAAGTATTAAATTCCAACGAGACGCGGAGGAAGTAACGGGCAAAAGCGTCAACCGTTAAATACTATGATATAGCTTAATGAATCACTTCACTACATAGTATTTTTTTTTATTTTTTTTTTATGTGAATAGGAAGGCAAACGAGCAAGTGGGTCACCTGATGGTAAGTGATCACCACTGCCCATAGACACCCGCAACCCTGGAGGGATTGCAGATGCGTTGCCAACCTAGAGGACTAAAATTAAATGCCTCTTGTGCCCGTAATTTAAAACAAAGTCGCTTTCTCTGTCCCTATGTCCCTATGTATGCTTATATCTTCAAAACTACACAACGGATTTTGATGCGGTTTTTTTTATAGATAGAGTGATTCAAGAGGAAGGTTTTTATGTATAATTCTAGGCAGACGAAATCGCCGGCAGAAGCTAGTATTGAAATAATTCAAATATTAATAGACTACAAGCCCATGGAAAAAAAAGCACGTGAAATGAACCAGCGTGAAACACGCTTAGAAGGCTGTTACTATATCATAAAATAACTGAGCGCTATGCCGTCTTTTCTGAGCGGTACAGATTTTTTCCCATACAATGTAAAAAAAAAATTGCACTAACTTCCGGCACCACCACTTTAAAGCGACACTAGGTCTTTCGACATTTATTTTTAATCATCTATAAGCTATAAAAACGCCGTTAATTAATAATTAATCGTAATTCCTCACTTGTACCTGAGAAATTCCATAAATGTACCGCTCAGAAAAGACGGCATAGCGCTCAAGAGTTATTTTATGATTTATAGTAACAGCCTTCTAAGCTTGTTTCACGCTGGTTCATTTCACATGTTTTTTTTTCCATGGGCTTGTAGTCTATAAGAGGTAACTTTGAGGTTCTGTATCAAAGTAAAGAATTCTGCCAAAGCAATATTTGCTAGATTATTGAATATTCAACTAACCTGTTGTTTACGCAGCTTTGCGGATCTGGTTTGTGGGGGATCATTGTGTGATTGTAAATACGGGAACTGGTTGTACTTTTTGCGTTTCTGGAAAAAAAAAAACATTTTCAAACAATTAAATGCCAATTCTTCGGAAATATTTAATACTTCTATCAAACACACCTAAGAACTACCTACTTAGTTCGAGTTAGAAGATAAATGGAATTAACGGAAACGATGTGTCTAAACAACAGTTATAAAGTTTGCTGTAACACTATTTGGCATAACAAAACAAATTAACTTTTTATGCAATATCAGCAACCTGCTTACCTAGATCTGTGACCTAGTTATTTAAAAATAAAACAATACTCTATTTTAGATGATAGAAACCTAATCCAAATTAGAAGATTTACATTCTAAATTCCCCTTTGGTGCCACAAAGTTAAGTTTCTGCCTTTAAATTGAAAAACAAAATGATATTCTCATTTCAATAACTTACAGGTAGCATATCATAGTTTCCATACAAGAAGTCATTTCGGTTGGTGCTTGTCGTAGATCGCTTGCGGCGTTCGCTCCTCTTTTTGTCCAGTATCTCCTTTTGTGCTGGCGTCACTAAACCTATAAGCCTGCAAATAAACAAATTATTCTAAAAAGAGGGTTGTGGGAAAGAGACTGTATATACGTATGTATATGTATGTATTTTAAAAAGTTTGTAGATATATAGCAATAACTGTGAATTGAAATACTATAGATATTATAATGGTAGCTTTAGATTCTCTTTTCGAGCGGTCGAGTCGCTAAGACGTGTTGTTTTGCAAAACAATAAAATAGGTGATTATTTTGAGACATGACTTGTGTCACCAACAAATATTTGTAAAATCTATTTCGATGAGCCCTAATCTCTAAAAGCTAACCAGCAACCTAGCAGTATCCAGGGGTGGATTTATATAAGGGCTTTGGACCCCATTGTTTACAAGATAATTGATGACAGCTTTTTGACAAATAGTTGATTAATTCGGCAGGCCCCAAAGTAAGCCTACATGTAGCATTAGCCCAGGGCCCCACAAAGTCACGATCCGCTCCTGTCAGTACCTCAAGCACTTCAATTAACCAAACTGTAGTAACTGGGATAACATATCACCTCATAAACAACTCCTGTGAGACTGGTTCCCCCGGGTTCGGAAGCGGCGGTGGCGACGGCGTCGGCGACAGTTGCGCGCCCTGCGAAGACTCAGAGTCAGACCGCTGCTGCTCTGGCCAACTGTTCCCGTGCTCGAGATTGGTACCGCTGCAGAAAACATTCAAATGTATAATTTTAGTCTATCTATGTCCTGTATCTGTGAACTGATGAATTGCGTTAAAAAGGGCTAACAAGAGATTTGTAAAGTCATTTACGCAATGTTATCTTTTTGAGTTAGTTTCAGTCTCGTCTATGTCTATACTAATATAATGAACAGGTAATCTACGGAATTACTGATTCAAACATTATTTCACAAATTTAACAGAAATCTACCTATGCTATCCCTGATTAACATAGATAACTTTTATCCATGTCAATTTTAAGTGTGTTTTCTATGAAACACCAATAAAGTTTTTAGCTACAGTTTGAGTGTCATCATATTATCAGCCATAGGACATCCACGGTTGGACACAGGCCTCCCTCATAGTTTGTGTATTATGTACACACAAGTATAAAGAGAAGGGACTAATATTAACCACTATTTATTACTATTTACTTTGTATTACTTTAAGAAACAGTAAACTATAGCTCTTTATTGAACAGCTCATTATAAACAAAACAACCAACTAATTAGTTTCTTGTGATATGTTTTTCCAGTAATTTCCTGTTTTTATTGTAGTACTTGATTATTGCATTGTCATCAGATCTTCATACAAATAATGAATTTCAAGACAATCAGACAGTTGGTGCAAATTAAGTTGCAGATTTGATTACACTATTAACTACTTCAAGTTGGTAATAATATGTATCTACGATTTTTTTGTGAACCAGACTAAAATGGTCATTGGCACCCTATTTGGGTGACCCTTCTCAATACAAGTAAGTGTTTACAGCATAAATTTGGCTCCCGCACATACACCCATCTATAAATAGGTACATATGACCTTGCTACTCATTTTCAAGGAGTCACAAGGTAATTGGTTCCAGTTTATAAATATGAAACTCCGTAAAATACAGTTTTCATCTTACTAGAGCTTTTTATTTTTATACAGCTTTTAAGAATATGAACTTAATTACAGTCAGCCCACATTAATTTAATGATTTTGATGGAATCCTTTAATTTGCAATGCTATCATTTTATCTGATACCAATCGCAGGAAGTTACTATAGCTATGTTAAATAGAAGAAACAATAATATTTGTAAGAAGAAGAGCCTACTTAAGAGCTTTTAACTATCGTAAATAAGTGTATACTTACATAAACGCCTCTTTGACTTTGTTAAGAGCATTGGCAAAGTTGTTTCTACTGTCATGCACCTTTGGGATGGGCTGATAGTTTCTGGGATACTTCTCCTTGTCATCCACATCACTATGATTGGAGTTCTCTTTCTCATTAGAGGATTTATTCTCAGTCTCTGAGTCTGATATGTTATCTTTCACATCATTATAGTTTTCTGATTTAATATGTATCTCATTAAGCACAGAAGGTTTTAGTAAGGAAACAGTTCTGTTCCTACTGCGGTATTGCAGCTGATGGTCCCTCAGTTGCTGAGCTACATAGCGGTTATCATTTTCTATGTTTGTTTGTTTATTTCGTGACTTCAAACGCTGTTGGTAAAGTTCTAGTTCTCTCCTCAGCCTATCTACCACTAATTTCTGAAATAAATGCATGACATTTAAAAAGGAAGACTTACAAACACCTGGACTATTTTTATTTTACTTGTTTGTCAGTGTTTTATAAATATGTTGTATTTAACTTTGAATTAAGTTTCAAGCTGTATATGGTTATACAAAATTATCTAAATTTGGCTATAGCATGCTATAGCCATAGTGTGCCAAATTTAGATAATTTGTAATATTTTCATAAGTACTTTTTTCACAGAAACTTTGAACAAGAGTTTTGCTATTACAGGTTTAATAACTGCCAGCATACTGCAGAAAATTGTATGTGGTAATTTTAAAATAGGGATTTAATATTATCATCAAGAAGTAGTTGAAGACAATGCTGTTCAACATCGGTCTTGTTTGATCTGTGTGTCTTACATTTTTAACAATCACTTTAGACTTGAACTCTCCTCTTAATTGTGTAATTGCTTATAATTAATTCCATGCTACAATTAAGCAGAGCAATTAAAAGTGTTTGGCAGTAATTAGCTCACACAATAAAGTAGGCAACAACTTACTTGTGCTTGTCCAATGGCAATTATTTCCTTCTCAGCTTCTTTAACTTTTGACTTAAGGTGTAAATTCTGTAACAACATATTAATTTAAGTTATCATAATGTAAAGATCAGATACGCAAGTACTTCATAAATCAAAGTCATTATTTCTAAATTATCAAAACTTACATTTTCGTCTTCTTGAAGACGCGTGACCCAAACCTTTAAGAGAAGAGAAATAAAAGGGTCAGTAAACATTAAAATATTAAAAGACATACTTAAATGGGAAGACATACTTTATAAGTTTAAAACAAGTAGCATTATTCAACAACTTCGCCTACCTGATGCACTCGTATCGCATTTTTCAAGTCCGACTGAGTTTTGCGAATGTCTTCCTTTATTTCATTAGATACTTCCATGGCAATTGTTGTCCTTTTAATATATTTGAAATAGATGTCACTCGTAATTTAAAACAATAAACACTTGCGCGACTTCAATATGTGCTACATGATTATTATTTTCAACATTTATTTTTAGATATAAACGGTTTTCAAAAGAAATGATGTAAATAACTTTAAAACTAATCTAAACTCACTATAACCATTGATGATATAATTCTATTACACTTTCACTGAATATTAAATTATTAAAGTAATTCTCAAGACTGAAAATAATAAAATGCTTTCGCTACTATTTCCTCGGTATTGTCCTCCCTCACTCCAATCACTCGACTCGACTCGTCGCTCGACTCGCCTGCCACCCCACAAAATGTTCAACGCGATTTTCAATGAACGAAGAAGTCAACAGAACGTAAAATTTCACCTTTGCATCTCTTTTACTCGCTGCGATTATGATAAAGGTGGTTACACTAAGTCGATAATAGTCGATAACTCGCTACGCGGCATAACGAAAGTCGTCTTTTCTTTTAGAACAATAATTTTGATCCCACGTTTTCGTGGTTTATGACTTATGACTTTCTCTTTCGAGCGCTACTTATAAAAACGAGTAAGAGTGAGATGGGCATCTATTATTTTTCCGCCAAAATGAATAAACGTAATAAAAGGCATGTGGAACAAAGTAGAGTTTCTGAATATTTTATACTGAAAATAAATTTGAGAACTTCATTTTATTGTATTATAAATTCGGTCACGGTCTCGCCTAGAGTTAAAAACAAAGTTTGTGTTTTAAAATTCTCATGCAGTTTATTGTAAGATATTTAGTTAAAAATTAAATGTACTTAATTGTGTCTTGTTGATTATATTTTAGCCTTATTTTATTCAAGCAAAGACGTTTTATTGTACCATTACCATTGTAAAATGAATTTGATGTAATTAATTGACGCAAATCTATTTTATTATTTTTTCACGCTAGCAACTTTATTATAAAAAGCCATGCCAAGCCACAAGGGTCATGTCATGTCATGAATATGTAATAATATCAAAGAGGTGAAAAGTTGTTCCGTACCTATTCGTGTTTCATCAGACGGCCAGAAACGATATTTGATTATTTATGTACACACAGCAAAGCTATTCGGTAAGCAGGATAGATACGGCGCGAGCGTGCGTAGGTGCTTACCTGATTATATTGCCGTGTGTACTATGTCAACTAAGTGCATGCTTAGAGCAAATATCGGCAAGAAATATAGAGGGAAAAATACTTAAATTTTCGCACTTTATGTCAAAAATGGGATAGTCGTATTGGCTGTTCAACTAATCCTACTTTCAGCTATAGGTACATACTAACATTTTTTTTAAGCTGGATGTTTGTTATTAATTTACATAGAAATGGCTGAGAGGATTTTAAAGAAATTATGCACACAAAAAGTTGACAGCCTTGATTAAGAGTCAAGCCATAAGGATATTTTTCATCTCGGTATCAGTAATTTCTTTGGAAAAGTCAGCATTATCACCTTCCACTTCCGTCATATTTTTATTACGTCTTTTTTAAATCGCCGCGTTAAGATATTTTTTATAAAGAAAGAAAACTAAATTAATGTGAGGGGATATAAATTTTAAAGACTGAGAAAAAACTTTATGCTATTTTCGATGTTCTTTGTTTCTTGAGACTGTAAGGGATAGTATGACATGAACTTCGAAAATCGAATTTCGGAGTGGCCCTTTTTTTCATTTTGAGGTACGGATATAAACTTGTCAAAAACACGAAACTTAGGGTCATATTTTGTTATCAATTGGCATCACTTTGTGAAAGTTTTCATATCTTGTTTTTTTGTACTCATTGAGCGTGCCCCGCGTCATAGCCCGCCCCAGCCCCGCCAACGTTGTACATGACATTTTGACAATTAAAAATTTGACAGTTTGACAGACGTACAATCTCAGAACAATAACTAAAGCATAGAACCCGGACTAAAATAAAAACTAATTATTATAGTGCGTTGCTTCTTATTCCAGTGTACTGAAACGATAAGTTAAAAAGAGAACAAACTTGTCAGTTTGTTCTTATTTTTCTGTTTCGTACCAGTCCAAACGTCAAACTTGGTTCCTTTACGTCACTTGGTTCCGATATATGATGCCGATTTCAAGAGTCAGATTTCTTAGCCCAATGACTTGTGTTGAGTGTCAACTTAACTTGTCTGTATGTGCTTATTGTGCTTCGGATGCGTGAATGACGGACAACTTTTGGAGAATTTTTTATTTATTATTGTTAAAAATTGATTAAATAACGAGTATTGGTAAAGCCAATTACTTAGTGAAACTAGAAAATGTCTTGTGCAGTGCCAGGATGTAAATCTAATGCGTCCAGAAAACAAAATGATAATGCGTTTATAAGTTATCATCGTTAAGTGATTTTAATCAGCTTCAGGGTCGCATTAAACTATATTGAGAGTGTGTTCTATAAAATAACACCATTATTGAATCCTGTTTGTCAAAGATATCCCTATTTACATATTATTTTAAAGAAAATATGAAAACAGTATAGGTTATCTTAGTGATGTGCCTGTGATATCGACTAAACTGTCAATCGATATTAAATGTAAATATAGAGATATAATTAAATATGTTTAATTCTTTCAGTTTTCCGACTCCATTATTGTTCCATATTGTTCCCTTTCTTTGGCCATAACTTTACTATTTCACTTTTTTTTGACTTGGCAAGTTTTTACTAATCTATAGGTATGCATAAATGTTCCTTTTATAGGGTTCCGTATCCAAAAGGTAAAAACGGGACTATTACTAAGACTTCGCTGTCCGTCTATCAACAGGTTGTTCATGAGCCGTGATAGCTCGACAGTTGAAAGTTTCACAGATGATGTATTTCTGTTGCCGCTATAGCAAAAAATACTATGAATAAAACACATATGAATATAACAATAAAATGAAGGTTTAAGGGGGGCTCCCATACCACAAACGTTTTTTTTTTGCGATATTTGTTCGATATCAATAGCGGCAACAGGTAGACGCTTGAAATATTCAGTTTCATATTCACTTTAAAAATAGATAATTAAATCAAAATAAAATTAATATTTACCGGGTCCCATACAACAAACGTGATTTTTTGCCGTTGTTTTGTTACCAACCAATTCAAATACGAACGGACAAAAATGTGTTTTTGTTGTACGGTGAAACGGAATTCTCGGTGCGCGAGTCCGACTCGCACTTGGCCGATTTTCATAATAGATTTTTTTTTTTCATTATAATGATATCCGTTTAATATGTATTAATATCCACGACCGTCCCGATACCCATAAAAAATATCGAACGAAGACTAATCAATGACGGTTTGTTCCCTACACTAGCGAAATATATACATGTATAATTTAAAGCGCTTTGTATAGGTTACCCTGGTACGGAACAGACAGACGACTGTCTCGTGAATAGCATCTTTGTCTCTTTTTAACTTATTGTTTTAGTGCACTGGAAGAAGAAGCAACGCACTATAATAATTAGTTTTTATTTTAGTCCGGGTTCTATGCTTTAGTTATTGTTCTGAGCGTACAATCGTCCGTGAATCGGACACTCGGCATCGGCAATTCGGCAGTCTCGAAACTCATGCATGCGGTGTAAATGCAGCTAGGTCTCGCTATCGAGGTGCGAACAGTTGTGTCGAAACACGTTTTAAATGAAGCAAGAGTTGTTTGTACATCCTCTTGGACTATTTGCTTGATTGACTTACCTTTCAGGTATCTATAACTCGCGAGTCAGCCCACAGTTCTGCACTAAAAAAGAGAACATGTCTGTAAAGCGGCAGGCGACTAGAGACTTAAATCACGAAAACTGGGACCAGGAGGATCCCGAAGACCATGAGGAAATGGGCAGTTTTAAACCTGCGGCCCAGGAAGTGATTGAGAAACGCGTTATCAGGACGGCTAGGAGACGAGGCCAGGCTACTGGTGATGAAGTAAGTAAACTTAACTACAATATACTATTCAAGTTTAGAGGTAGTCATAGGTAGTTCTGAAGTAAAATCTCTCCAAATGCCACTGATTCAGAATGCAAGTCAGCCTCATGGGTGCACACACAATTCCCTATTCGAGGGACAAATCAACGAAATGGTAGGTACACACTATTTGCCTTATCTGATAATGGCTGCAAGCCAGCAATTCACCTGACCATTATACATGGAGCCAAAACCTCTAAAACTCTGCTTCTTAGGTCTGAATTCCGGGCACATTCTATCAACATATGGGACAAGTCATCGATTTTCAAGCAGTCCTCACTCCTCACTCATCATAAATAAAAACTTGTTAGTAGGGAGGGAGGTAGGGGGTGTCTGGAACAAACTCTAAAAGCAGAGACTAATACTTTTCTAGCAAGGCATAGTGAATCCAAGGTGTCCACAAGAGTCTAGCTTTGGTAGTTAAGTTTGTATCATTTAATAAAAATATACAAGGTCTCAGAATTATTCCGGAATAATTCAGTAGGTGGTTGGGTTAGACAGAACACCTCTATGAAGATTTTTCTATTATGATTCAGAATTCAGTCACACTCTTGACCCAGTTCAATTTGAACATGAATGGAAATAATTGTCAACTATGTTTCAAAAGTGCTGGAAAACATTTACAGGGCTGTAACCATAGTAACCCAACCACTTGCTGGATTATTCTGGAACAATTTTAAGAGACCTTGTTTGAAGTTCTTTATTACAAAGCTTATCTGATTGATTAATTGCCTCTGCCTTGATAAGGGTTGGCATAAGATATAATCTACATCCTACATTTCCTAAGTTTGACCTAAACCCCGATAATGGTAATGCTATATTGGTACCTATCAGTAGTTTAATTGACTGGGGAGTTAAGTTTAAACAGCAGTAATTTCCAGTTCCATTAAGTTGTTGTGTTAGAGGGAATAGGCGATAATTTTAGGAATCATGTTATAGGCGATGCGACTAGCAACCCATCACTATTTTGATTCCCCTTTCCACCTATAGGCCCACAATCATGCTAAACATCGCCTTTATTCAATAAATCTTAAATAATAGTGTGGTGTTGGCTTATATTTCAATATTTAAGATATTAGTTAATTTATTACCTCTGTTGCCTGCATTTACTTACATCTGGGAAGAATTTTTTTATCAAGCAAGCTATTCAATTTCCAAAGATAAAAAGTACCTTTGAGCTATTATTATTATTTGTAGTATTGAAATGACTATGTTCTATTACAGGCAAAGAGAGGGGTCTTCAGTGCGTTTGGAGGCTTCGGTAACAAAGCACAACCATCATCATTTGACTTCCTGGCAAACTTGACAAATGGTAGCAAACCCACAAATGGTTCACCATCAAACAAAAGTGATACAGTAGTTTCATCCAGCAGCAGTGTATTCAACAGCAGCCCATCATCAGGCACCCAAGGGGCTGGCCTGTTCAGCATACCTGTGTCCACCACATCCACAACTAAGTCAACATTTGTTATGCCAACATCACAAACATCATCATTATTTGGAGGCCCAATGTCCACCACTTCAGCATCCAGTGTATTCACAGCATCAAAAGCAGATTCAACTGTAGGCAACTTCTCATTTAAGCCACAACCCAGCTCCACAGAAAACACCAGCAAGACAGACTCCACTTCTGTAGTATCATCAACAATGTTTGGCATACCTCCAAACAATACAGAAACTAAAAAGTCCTTATTTTCAACAGCTGCTACCTCAACTCCGTTTAAGATCCAACCGGTATCAAGCACTCTTACATCAAGCCCAACCGGTATCAAAGCAAAAGATGATACCAAAAACACAGAAGAAAAAGGTGAACACAGTGAGAAAAAGTTACAATATTACACTAAACTGAAAGGTTTAAATGAATCTGTATCAGATTGGATAAAAAGTCATGTTGAAAAAACACCTTTGTGTATATTAACACCAATATTTACAGATTATGAGAAGTACCTTAAAGAAATACAGGAGGAATATAACACCTCAGTCGCAAATGATACAAAAAATAAACATTCCGATAGCAACAAACCTTCAGTAGAATCAAAAACAGAACCACAACTTGCCAAAATATCACCATTTGCTGGTGCTGGTAATTCTCTATTTTCAAATTCGAGTCTTGCAAAGACGACCTCTTCGTCGCTGTTCTCGGCTCAACCCAGTTCTAATTCATTTGGTGAGAAAACAGGAAGTATCAGCAGTATCAGCAGCCCTTCCAGCACTCCAAAAGCAGTAGGATTGTCATTTGGTAATAATACTTCACCTCAGACTTCAACTTTAACAACAAACACTACTCCAGCTCCATTCTCCTTTGGGATTGGTAAGCCTTTTACTATGAATAATTTCAATGCTCCAAAACCTGCTGAAGCAGACAATAAAGATGAAGAAGCAAATGATGAACCACCTAAAGTTGAATACACGCCGGTTGTTGAGAAGGACAGTGTTTATGAAAAGAAATGCAAAATATTTGTAAAGAAGGATGGCAACTTTGCTGATAGAGGAGTCGGCACACTTTACATTAAGAAAGTTGAAGATAGCGGAAAACATCAGCTGCTGGTTCGTGCCAACACCAACCTGGGTAATGTGATGGTTAATCTTATACTGGCTGCGGCTATTCCGACTCAGAGAATGGGAAAAAATAACGTCATGATGATATGCATACCAACACCTGACGCTAAGCCTCCCCCTACTTCCATCCTCATAAGAGTGAAAACTTCTGAAGAGGCAGATGAGTTATTGGAAACCTTGAATAAATACAAGGTATAAATTATCATCAAAGAAGTAATTCATTAGATAATAGGATTGAAAAAGTAATAAATAATAATCATTGATATTCCAAATTATTGAATGCACATAAAATTGTTTTGTTTTTATTTGACCTATCCACCAATAAGATAACCCCATAATAAATTAATACCCGCAACTCTGCACAAAATTCGTTTATCGTTATCCTTACCGTTATTATTTTTCGGGATAAAAACCATGCCTTTGGAACTGAAACTACCTACTGTGTACCAAACTCCAACTAAATCGGTTCAACGGTTTAAACGTGAAAAGGTAACAGACAGAGAGTTACTTTATAATAATTATTTCAATGAGATTTGTTATAGTTAAAAAAGTAAATCCTATGCTGGCCTGGGAGCAAACAAAAAACAGAATGTGCTAGTTGCTTCTCTTCCCGCGCAGATGGTAAAAGCCCATCGAGGGAATGGGCAAAAATTCTAGGAATCATGTTATAGGCGATGCGGCTAGCAACCCATTACCATTTAGATTCCCCTTTTCACTTATACGCTCACAATGATGCAAAACGTGGCATTAAGGTCTTGTTACCTTAGGCGCTGTCTACCCCGTAAGGGATAAAGACGTGATATGTATGTATATAATGGGTGTATTTATTAAAAGGATAATTTACTTTAAACAGAGTCGTAACACAAAATTTTATTCATTGTTTTTACTAAATTTTTATTTGTAAGTGGCTACACTGATTAGTGATTAGGTGATTACGAACCACTTAGCGGGATAGATTTTTTCTCGCACTCATAACAGACCGACCTAAAACAGCAATTTCGTTTCTAGGACGCAACCTTTCAAGATGCCCTGAACTCACAGCTCAACTAGAAAATAATCTATAGACACAGACCAAATAAAGTCGACGGAGTTCTGCGAATGGCGGTTTAAACTACGCCTGGCCATGCCACGTGCGGGTTCGTCTCAGCCAGTTTGCTTTCCCTTGTGTGTGTACGCACAAGTTATGGCATAGTTAAAATCGGCCTCACTTCACCGTTTTAGCAGGACATGTTTTGCGACTTATTTTGTCTGGGACCATAATAGATTGGTAGCACATTGCAGATTCGCAGAAGGTCAAAGCCCACCATTCATGCACCCGTCCCTAGTAGGGTTTAAAAAGGTTTAGTAGGCAATAAATAAAGTTGAAATAAAACTGCAAGAATACAATATAATCCCATTCATTTAATTCAACTTCTTTCTTATGGATTTCGGATGACCAGATAATGCATAGCAATATTAGATTAGATACTCACAATTTTATAATTTATACATTTTGGTGCTGATAAAACAGTACCTTTACGGCTAACCTCAGTCAATCACAATGATCAACATTGCTATTTAACATTTTATGTACAGCTATTATGTTCTGGCATTCCATCATCAACCATATAAAGCTAGAAATGAATCATTATGTACAATATTTACAATATAGAGAGACGTTTTAGATTTTAAGTTACATTCAGAATTAGTCAATTTAGGCTTTTACGCTAACCCATAGTAATTAGTTTGTGGTATTATAGTAAAATACATAAAAAAACTTTTGACTTTAGGAATAAAATACTTTTATTATAATGTACAATCTTTATAGATGCTGATTTTATATTGGCCAGCATCAGATTTTTCTATAAAAAATTATGAAACAAAGGCATTTGAAGTCATCTGTCCTAATCCCATCTGTATCCGATGCATATGTATTTCTACATTATTTTGGAATAGCCGTTGATGTTGAGGCTCCAGTTTCATTTTTATCTGGTCCATGGTTCCTTGCAAGACACTTAATTCATATGCATTCTGGTCTGAATCTGACAAACTTTTCACCTGCAACATTAATGCAGTCAGATCAGTCACAAGATCAATCAACGTAGCATCTTTAATTGACCCATTATGGTTCTTTTCCACCAGCATGGCAGCTTCTTCTCTGCATTTTTCTCTAAGATGTGATGGTGCCAACATAGCTGCTAGGCTTGGGCCAGGAGCAATCTGTTGGCAATATAATTGGACTTCATTGATGTATTCTTGCAAATCCATATTCATTCTTTCCAAGTCAATAACAACTGCAGCATATTTTCTCTCGAAATCCTCGGGCATTTTTTGATTAAATGAATTTCTCTTCTCTGCGTCACTGTTGTACTCCCGCAGTCTGTTAATCTTGACCCTTTTAGCATGTAAGACTTTCGTCAACTTGACAATGAGTTCTAAAAGGGGAAAGGGGAAACTTCCCATTGTGTCCATTTGCTTAGATAAATCCGAACACCCTATCATAGGATCCCCCTGTGAGTTGTTGTTGTTATTTGGCAGGGTTGGATTGTACAAATTTATTATTTCTTGCATGACATATCGCGGTCTGAACTTCTGTGTTATACTAGACAGACTTATTGTGTCTGGTGGCTCATTGGATAAGACTTCATAATCAGGTACAGAATGAGTGCCAAGCTTAGGTCTCTCGAATGTTATTCTGTAGGTATTGTTTGAGGTGTCTACTGCATCAATACATCCTGTAAATAATCCATCTTGAGGTTTTCTTAACCTTGCTGTTACTTTAGTACCAACAACCAACTGCATTGGAATTTCGTTTGGTAAATCTTTGATACAAATATCTGCAGTTTTTCTCTGTTGTATGTACCTTATCAGCTTTCTTTTTCTTTCCAATTCTTTTCGTTCCTCAGCAAAGAAAGCTTGAGAACATCTTCGGGGCTTGCCCATCATTCTTCTGATTTTAGCCCATTGAACTTGAGTCAGCTTGTGGTTAGCTAGCTGTGGGAATGATTCCCGCAGACAAATCATGAAATCGTTTTCACCATCAAATAGAGCTTTGTCAATATTGCTGTAGAAATATTCAAAGCACACCCATTTGTGAGCCTTTGGTAGTTTCAACAGATTCCTTAATCTCATTCCAATTCGTTGACCCGACTTGCGGTCAGGAGACTGATTACTAACAGTTTCCGATTTGTCATCATATTTGTCATGATTCCTTTGCACTTTTGATGGTGATTTCTGTTTCTTAGCACTTGATTGCTTGCTGGGTGTTTTAGATAATATCTTTGGGGTTCTCTTTGGCGATTGCCTTGGTGGAGATGTGTTCACAAAGTCATCAACAAAGATAAATCTATTTTTCTTTCTGATGCGCGCTGGCATGCCTCTCGCGTTCAGTTTTTGCACAGGTTCACTAGGCGCTGGTTTTGGCGGTAACTTGGTCCCAACTCTGTGCAAGCCAAGTGCTGCGGGCCCAAAAGCAGGCGGCATCTCGTCCTCTTCGGGCAGGTCCAAATCCATCGGCTCATCCTTGACCTTAACTTGCGACCTCGAAAGACTGTTACCATCTTGCGATCCTAAACAAACCAACACAACAATCAGTTATATGGAAGTAAACACTTCAAAGTGGTGGCTCTAAAGCCAAGGTTTTGACGTTGTTATGCTTGCGAATGAAGTGTCGGAAGCAATTTCCGTCATATAATTCCAAATTTCAACAAATAAAAATTGACAATTCGCCAACAAAATTTGAATTTTTTCAAATTTTGAACAGCCTAGGACTCAGCATTCGAAAATATACGAGACAACTAGACGGGTTTCAAAAGTACAGTATCTGGTGACAGTGAACACAATTTGTTTTAATTTAATAATAGACAGGATACTGAAATAATAACAAGAAAACACATAAAATTGAAACAAAACTTACTTTCCGATTTATCCGCCATATTGCTATAAAGTAATTTTGATTTGAAGATGAATGAAAGCGCCAAGTGTTGATTATGGTATCACTGTTCGAGTGTTGACATTTACTCTATAGCATAAAAAATAAGAATAACTACAGACAGAGTTGTTTCTATAAAACCTTTAAGCCTGGAATAACGTAACGTGGTAGTTTAAACAATACAAAGCTTATAAACTCTGGAACTTTTTTCTTCCTTGTGAAATAATTCGATTAACTTAGTTTAATTTATATTTGTACTGAAGACAGTGTACCAACATCATAATGTCTTTTTTTTATAATTCATTTCGGGGGTTAATTCTAAACTCGACATAATTACAATTTATTTATTTTCGTTAGTATGGTTGCGATAGCGTGTAGTTTAATTTTATTGGTCCTGTCACAAATTATTACAATTTTATGTGTTAGAGGCTTGCGAGAAATAACTGTTTGTCACGATAACGCTGTTAAACATTTCAATCGAAAAGCGGTGAAAATAGTAGACGTTTTACTTGGATCAGCCATAAACCTTGAATGTCACGTTTGGTAAATTTAACTTTTTTGTTTGAAGTATTTTGTACTTCATAATTAAACTAAATAATGATCATATAATTGCTGATTTGCAGCAACGAACAAGATGATTTTCAAGCAAAAGTATGGTACTTTCGAAAACGAGGCAATAGATCTATAACACATGAACTTATCTCAAGCATTAATAGCGAAATTGATGGAGATAGAATAAATATAACTCCATTTCATACATTGCAATTAAAACGTTTCGATGCAAATGACTCCGGAGTTTACTTTTGCAAGTATTTCTCTGATGTAAACAAGTATTTTGCCTATGTATTAGATGGTATGTACATCTATGATTACATGAATTTAAAATTAAAAACTACAAAAAAAAATTGTATTGCTTTGGTATTTGTTTTAGGCGTTTACGAGATTAATTCACAATCCAAAACTGGTAGCTCGAACGACTGGCATGACTTCCAAAATAGTGTTGTTTACCCTACTAATCACTTCATTCGGAACAAAAAAGGAATTGAGTCTTCGCTATTTCCATTTGAAATTGTGTTTTCGTGGGAAAACTGGAGTACATGTGAGAAAGTTAACAATGAGTACATACGACGTCGAACTGGACAGTGCCGAATACATCCAATGCGTAATAAAATTATGGAAGTGGTGGTAAATTGCAAAAATATCGCTCATTTTTATTTTACTTACTACAAGTCAAAGAATAAAGTATAGAAATTTGAATTTTAATAGGGTTATGATATGACTTATTAATAAATCGAACTTGATTAATATTGATAAGTTGTCTTGGTTAAACAGATATTTTTGTTGAAAATACATAGCAATTGTAAATTTTGGTGGATTATTATTTTTGCAGGTTTTGATGGCTAATAGTTTGAGTGATAAACTGACATCTTATCTACTGGATAGCTATAGCGTGTCGTGTAGATCTATTGAGCTGAATACTTACTACCCAAAAATAAGCAGAGTCATCAGAAAGATTCCAGCCTTTATTATTACTGAATCTTGTAATTCAACAGAGGCAGGTAATTTTTGTTGTTAATTTTATTGAAATAATTTAAGTTTTTTGTTGGTTTGATGAAGATGCATCATCTAATAATTTTTAAGGAACCGAAACAAACCGTGAAAACATGGAAAATGAATTTAAATACAACGTCACCAAGCATGTAGCAGAAAATGGCCATTTGATTCTCATTTGTCCTGATATCACTCTTGAATCTGAGGTGAGATGGTATAAGGACAGTGAGCTGTTAAATTCTTCCTTCAGGTAAGTTATTACTTTAGTCTAGACTTATTACACTGACTGACTTTTGTTGACTGGAAGAGATTCCTTAAAGGGATAAGTCCGCCTTTGTGCATGTATCTCAGTGTTTGTCAATTGTATTTGTCTTGTTTATTTTGCACAATAAAGAGTTTACATACATACATACATTATATACATTATACGTTATTATAGGTATAATGTGTGTAATATTTTATGCTAAAAAAGGAAAACGAGCAAGTGACTTACTGAATGGCAAGCAACCACCGCTCATGACCATCTACAGCACTGGAGTATTGCAGATACGTTGCCAATTTAGATCGCTAAGATAGAATACCTCATGCAACAATATTTTTTAAATTCTATTTTTTTACATGTTGATGCAGAAATAATATGGCTCAATCGTTGAATGAACCTCATTTAACAATAGATGCATATAAAGCTCTTTACATATTGCATGCCTCAAAAGCCCATGAAGGTGTATATTCGTGCACCGTCGACGGAATAAATATGCAAAACTTTTGTGTTAAAGTGGATCCTAAGTACAAATTTTTAAATCAGGGTATGTTGTTTTCACTTATATATAAATAAGCAATAGCTGTATTTATTCTTTTGTCTGTTTTTTCCTTAATTAAATTCATTTTCACAGATTTTATTCGTCATTCTATTTATCTTGGATTCGTACTTTCCTTGACAATGACCTGCTATTGCGCTGGAATCTGTGTAGCATGGCGAAGACGCGCATCTTTTGCAGATCCTTTAAATTTAATGAGAAGAAAGCGAAATTATTCTTTTAATGAGCGTCAACGCCTTTTGAAGGATTAAAGAAATAAAAAAAAACACTATATATATTCCGCATTTACCTGATTAATATCACCTAGCAATTTTGTTTTTAATTTATTTTGTATGATTCGTTTTAAGAATAGGCTCGTAGTTAAATCCGACTTTTTGTTTTATTTTTTATTACTGGCAATTCCGTGATTTCCTGCACGTGTATAACTTTCCTAATTCACGAAAAATATCTTAATGTTGGCTAATTAGAGAATTTGTTCTAAAGCAGGTATGGAATTAACGTTCATTTCTCTTCTGTTTACTGGCTCTGTGTTATTTTGTGTTAACGTCACGGCAATTCAACTAAATGTCAAGACTGTCAATGTCAAGTCAATTCGTTTCGTTGCGCGAACTGAAGCAAGTCAAGTGTGAAAGTTACGAACAAAGTTAGGAATAAGTTAATTATTTTTAAAATTTCCATGTTAAATTATTTCAAACCAACAACATGAACTACCACGCATTGTTAATTTGTGTATTAGTTTGTTTATCTATGCTACAGAAAGTTGAATGTAAGTTTTCATCTTATGTATTCAATTCAAAGTACTATGTACTATGTCTTCAAGGTGAAGTGAGAGTGTTAGTATTGCTTGCGTAGAATTTAGTTATGGAATAGTATTCCATTTTTAGAAGAATTACAATGATAATAATAAGACCTTTTTACTTTCTGACGGTTCTGGCTGAAAATCAGTGCTGCAGGTGTCTAACACCTCAGCGTTATGCTGAGCCAGCGACCGTTTCACTTTTGCGAAGTCAGACATACAACGCTGATGATCTATTTTTCATGTCTGTTTTTTTTTCTTGTTTCTTTTTCTATAAAATTGTGTATATTCTCTTATATTTGTGTGTCTTGCAAAAAGGAATAAATGTCTTCTTTCCTTCTTTCTTTCGCTTCTCTCGCTTTCTTTCTTTCTTTGTAGACACGGTTACTTTGGAAGCAGGTTTTCTTAATCACTTAATTTTAATCCTGGTTCAATCATTCTTTTACTGTTAATAGTAGTAAAACAGTGATTTTCATTATTGCTTTATTGACATTACCACTAATACCACTAATAGCTTACTCATTAATCAATTGCCAATAGGTATTTTTAAAGTATTTTGCTAACTTTTGTCAGTACAATATAACAAAATGTTAAAATGCTGACTATATGTATGCAACATAGGTACATATAATGTATGTTTGGACATTAAGTTAAGGTCTGTTAGATCCTAATTGTATGGAAAGCAGTTGGAATTTTGGCTTTTAACCTAAATAAACTTGTATAATCCTTCTATAATGCTACTGTTAGGCACATAAACAAAGAAAATGTTTTAGTTTTAGGCTTTGGCTTGATATTTTACTTATTTTCTCCCTTCTGTAGCCATGATTGTATGTGTTGGCTTTACCAAATAATTGTTTTATCTATCTATGTGGTCAACATTTTATCATATAGTGTGTTTTGTGCTTTACATACCTTTTTATTAACTATATTAAACATGGAATGTACCTTGAATTATATGTGGAACTAGCTTTTGCCCGCGGCTTCGCACGCGTGAACCATGAGCATTTCAAAGAAGCTAGCAATCAAGCAAGCGAACACCCAAACCTATGCAAGCAGGCATGCAAGCAGGCAAGCAAGCATGCAAGCAAGCATGCATGCAAGTAAGCACGCAAGCATGCAAAGCAAGGACTCAAGCAAGCATGCAAGCAAGCGTGCAAGCAAGCATGCATGCAAGTAAGCATGCATGAAAGCAAGTATGCAATCAAGCATGCAAAGCAAGGACTCAAGCAAGCATGCAAGCAAGCCCCCGCATTGCCCCGCTGCCTTAATTTTTCTGAAACTGTAAATATTACAGGATTTTTATAAAAGAAACCTAACCTAACCTAAAGGGCTGTCCTAAAATATACCTACCCCAAATAGCTTTTGCCCGCGACTTCGTACGCGCTAAGATGTAAAACGAAAAAATAAGTTTTTTCCCGTTCCCGTGAAAATTTTGGGGAGTGCTTTCGGAGTATATTCCATCTTATGCCTGTAATGTGATTTGCAATAAATTATTTTGATTTGATTTGATTTGATTTGAGTACACTTAAAGCCTTTAAAGAAACACACGTTATAAATGTTAAGTCTCTTTCTTCCGCTGTTTCGTCTGGAAACGTAAAATCCCGGTTTTTCCCGTTCCCGTAAAAATGTTAGAAAATCCTTTGTTCATGCTTCCTTACACTCCCTAAGGAAGCTAAATGCTAAATGCTAAATTTCATCTTTCTATAACCAGTAAAACGAAAAACCCCGTTTTTCCTGTTCTCGTGGGAATTTCTGGAAACCCTTTCTTAGTGCTCCCATATTATACTCATCAAGGAAGGTTCTTACCAATTTCTACGACCAGTAAAACAAAAAATCCCGTTTTTTCCCTATCCCGTGGGAATTTCGAAAAATACCTTCTTAGTGCACCTCTAGGATACTCAAGGTATATGTGTGCCAAATTTCAATTTTCTAGCCATATTATGCCTACCGCAGTATTTCTTTGTAAACGAATATTTTTCCCGTTCCCGTAAAAATGTTACCAAATCCTTTGTTAATGCTCCCTTACTCTCCCTAAGGAAGCTAAATGCTAAATTTCATCTTTCTACGACCAGTAAACGAAAAACCCCGTTTTTCCTGTTCTCGTGGGAATTTCTGGAAATCCTTTCTTAGTGCTCCCATACACTCATCAAGGAAGGCTCTTACCAAATTACAGCTTTCTACGACCAGTAGGTATAACAAAAAATCCCGTTTTTTCCCTATCCCGTGGGAATTTCGAAAAATACCTTCTTAGTGCACCTCTAGGATACTCAAGGTATATGTGTGCCAAATTTCAAGTTTCTAGCCATATTATGCCTACCGCAGTATTTCTTTGTAAACAAAAAATATTTTTCCCGTTCCCGTGGGAATTTGGGAAAGTACTCTCTTAATGCTCCTCTGCACTCCCGAAGCAACCTACATGCCGAATTTCAGCTTTCTGCAACCAGTAAAACGAAAAGTCTCACTTTTCCGGTCAGTGGCGGATTTACCATAAGGCTGAGAAGGCTCGAGCCTAGGGCGGCAGATTTTGGGGGCGGCAAATTTGGGATTTTGGGGGCGGCAAATTTAGGGGCACGACCTTTTTTTTTTTTTTTTACCTCATAATAAAAATTTTAAGAAGTCTGCAACAGATTTTGCAAGGGCGGCAAAAATTCAGCCTATACCTTGAAAATTTGTAAATCCGCCACTGTTTCCGGTTCCCGTGGGAATTTCGGGAAATCCTTTTTTTATTGTTTACACTCCCCAAGGTAACTTGAAGGCCAAATTTCAGTTTTATACGACCAGTAAAACGAAAAATCGATCCCGTAGAACTGAAAATATAAATCCCGTTTTTTTCCTTATCCCGTGGGAATTTCCAAAAATCATTAAGACATTATTTTACTATTATAATCACCTACTTCTATGCCAAATTTGAACAGTCTAGTAATTATAGTTCATAGGATTTCGTTTAACTGAATATATAAATCCCGTTTTTTTCCTTATCCCGTGGGAATTTCCAAAAATCCTGAAATCAGTTTCTTCGTTTTATAATCACCTACTTTTGTATCAAATTTGAAGAGTCTAGTTATTATAGTTACTGAGATAGCGTCACTCGGAGTCGAATATATAATTCCCGTTTTTTCCTTATCCCGTGGGAATTTCCAAAAATCCTTCCTTAGTGGATGCCTACATTGTATAAGGTATCTATGTGCAAAATTTCAAGTCTCTAAGTTCAGTGGTTTGGGCTGTGCGTTGATGTATAGTTAAGTCAGTCAGTCAGTCAGTCAGGACTTTGAATTTTATATGTATAGATTAAAATATCTCAATATGGAAAGGATCCCATAATACTCATTGCAAGGTTTTGTTTAAATCTTTTGTGTTGGTTTTCAGGCTTGAACAAAAGGTGCATCAGATGTAGGTCCAGAGGTGACCTGGGTAGTTGCGGAGACCCATTACCATTCAATGTGACGGATCCAGATGCAGAACCGGGCATACATGTCATTGCTTGTCCTTCAGGATGGTGTGGCAAGATGATTGAGGGCACTACGGGAGCATTTAGAACTGATGGTAAATAACAAATCCACCTGGATATAAGCTGAACAATTTTAGACATAATGTAAACTGCTTTTTATGCCAGTAGTTATCTGAGAAAGATTTACGTACAAATTATGTCTTAATATACTTATCTTTCTTCTACAAATGGTGTGAACTTTTCTTTACTGTTAAGAATTGATTTAAATAATTTACAATTTGAATACCTACCTCATCATCATCATAATTTTTCATAATTTCATAAGTTTCTATCAAAAATTATTTTTTTTACTTAATACAAGCTTTTTTTGCTGACTGTATAGTATTTAAGATCATGTGAAGGGAATGCTTTATCCTGAATCTTTGTACTTAATATTATCATTCCATTTCTATCACAATTATAACTTCATAGTTATGCTCATGCCTCTCATGCCTAATCCTTAAAACTTGCAATATCATTTGCAGTATTATGTAGAAGGAGTTAGGCTCTGTCTGCCTCGTAAGGGATGAAGACGTGATTTGTGCATGTATGTATGAAGAAGGGATAGTTGGCATTAATGCAGATTTAGCTCACGAGTTTTTTTTGTAAAACTGATCAATAAATTTTTCGGTAATAAATTACTAATTATTCCACTATGTCTTTCCAGACTATGGGTCCGCAACTGAAAGAATGTGCTTGCAGCGTCCACCAAGTGACTATGAAGAACGATGTGCATACACCATGTGGAATTATAAGAAAGTTTACATGTGTTTCTGTACTGGCGATTTGTGCAACTCTGGCTTTAGAATGTCTATGTCCTATTACAGTATACTAGCTGCTGTTTTAGTAGCTGTTACAAATGTATTGATATGTTGAAACATGAAAACTTCGATCAACAATATAACCTAACCTGTGCAACAGTATTTTGACTGACTGGCTGACAAAATGTTATCACCTCAACCCTGGACCTAGAAACGTGAAATTTGAAAACATGTACCTTCAGTAGGTACAAGTGTTAAGTAGGGCATTGACACGGTCCCCCGGAGAGGTTAGTGCAATAGAAGCGCATTGGAAAGATATTTTTTTAATATTCTCACTGGATAATGAACTAGCCAATTTTTACTCAAATAGTGTATTAGTTAAAGTTTATACTTATAGAAACGCTAGCGGTTGCCCGCGACTCCGTCTGCGCAGAATTCGTATATTGCTATCCCGCGGGAGTTATGCCATCCGGGATACCAAATTTCATTAAAATCGGTTCAGTGGTTATGGCGTGAAAGCGTAACGGACAGACAGACAGACATACTTTCGCATTTATAATATTAGTAGGGATAATAAAGTGAAGACTCATGACCTGAGGTTTCGTTTCGGCAATATAATAACTAAGGGATAAAGACGTGACATATGTATGCATGTATGTATATAATAACTCCTATGAACAGTTACCTTCTTAAAAGTATTGTTGATCGCAGGGCGAGGTGTTTCATTGTGATATTTAATAATGTGAATTGCAGCTTTATAATGAGCTACAAATAACTAAAACATTCACTGCCTTTGTATAAAGTATCTCTTTAGTAAGGTTGAATTTACTCCAAGCATTCATATGACTTAAATGTTGAATCTCTTTTGTAGTCTATAATTCTTACTTTTAGGTAAGTACTATATATACAGTCCAGTCATCAAAGTATTGGGGAAAATAAGGTGTTCAAAAATTTTATTACCAGTTTTGTGTTCTATTTAAACAAAGGTAAATTTTGTAAAAATAGTTATTAATAATAGTATGTTAGTATGTAAGTAGATATTATCCTCTTGACAAGAATACTCTATGAAATCTGTCCATGTAATGTTCTAATCTTTTTGAATAGTTTTAGCCCATGAGACATTGTACGTGATATGGTCAAATTAAGACGTGTTAGCGTTACCTTTACCATGAGACCTGAGACCTTTCATATTTCATTTCATATTTCATTTCATTTCAGTGCTTGGTCCGGTGCACCCTGGGCATCGGTTAATGATTTCCTGGCAGATTCTGAGGGATATCATTATCCGTTGGCTAAGAGCGCGACAGGGAGGGAGGGGGTCTTTTGACCGTGTTCTACCGTACAACGTTGCCAACATTTTTTAATATTATCACTTTAACATTGGCGAAATCATCGCATCGATCGATCGATAGCGCCATAAAAAAACGAGTACTTATTGTATGACTTTGTAAATTATTAACGTATCAATCCGTCCATATTCGATGCATGTTATATACATTTTGTTACTCGACATTCCATAAATAGATTAAACATAAGAAAACTCAAATTAGGCATCTATTTTTTTATTGGCGTTGTATTTTTTATAATATAGCATAGGTATGACTTTCGTGAGTATTTTTTTACATTTTATACAAATATATTTTTGTATCTATTCGTTGTTTGATTGCTAAGGTCGGTTGAAGGGCCAAGTGTGACGTATGCTAGCGATCCGGTGCGGCTGGAGGTTGTTTGCCACCCTCAGCTCCTGATTGCTGAGGAGCGAGGCGATGTGGGGGATATCGTGGAAGTAATACAATCCATGGTCCCGTGCCCTGTTGACCGCTGCGATCGCCTCCGTGCCTTCGAGTAGATACGGGTCTACAATTTCTGGTACTGAAAACAAGGTTTTTTTGTTATTGTATTTTCATCCGTCCTGTACCAAATTTCAAGTCAATGCGACCACTGGAATTGGGGGAAATTTGATTTGCACTATACAACGGAAAATTAATGGCTGTATGGTCCACAGTGCTCAACTATATTATATCCAAGATCTACTGTTTACAACTAGACTGCGATCTACCTACTGGGTAGGTACATACATAATCAGTATTTTTCATAGCTACATATTACCACATAAACGTGCTTGCTGGTAAGTCGCCACTGTCGTAAACCTTCTGTATGGCTTTTTACCTGTTCTTACCACTCAAGTGTTACGTAGGTACCTACTGAACTAGCCACATCTTCACGGCAGGTCGCATAGGTAAGTCGGAAAAAAGCTGTAATTACTTCGACATGTATTTAACAGCATCAAAGATCGTGATTACGAAATTAGGCACACATTTTTTCAACCTCAGTTTGGCCTCTGTGATCCGTGGGTTAGTATTTACTGTACCTGCTTATTAAAATAGTACAGGAAGCTCGAAGCAATGATTGTAATTTCTAAGCTACTATAATTTGGATACATACCTACTTCTAACTTTACATTTTTGTTAATATCTTACCTACAGATGATTCTGTTCGAAAGACCTAACCATCTCCTTTCAATTTTGTCAATTAAATGAGACTGTTGTATTTTTCTCGGATAGTTATCCGCACGGATGATTTGTAACGATATTTCTAAGTCGAGGATTTCTACTCCTCACCCCACCAAGTTGCTGTTAGCGCCCCGTGCTACCCGATTTTGGCACCCTTTGCCATCACCATTTCCCAACAGACGTTA
This sequence comes from Pandemis corylana, assembly GCA_949127965.1. NCBI lineage: Eukaryota > Metazoa > Arthropoda > Insecta > Lepidoptera > Tortricidae > Pandemis > Pandemis corylana. Next base: position 5,984,058 of record OX421855.1, on the reverse strand, counting down.
TCGCACTCATAAAGTAGTCATAGGCGTCGTATATCATCTAAAATAGATACGTTTTTAATGTGTTTGAAATAAAAATCTGCCATATAAGGCGATCGCTTCATTCCGATTGGCCGGTCCAAGATTAGGCATTACACTGCATATCTATGGAGTTTAAATAGAGCAGAGTATACTTCCATTGCCTGACTCTACCTTACCGGAGTCAGTGCGGCGGCCGAAGGTCTTGAAGCGAGACGGGTTGACAGGCGGCAGGAACAGTCCCTCAGGCCAGAGGGATTCCGGGTCGGGCGAGTCTACTTTATACGGCGATGGCGGAAGCACGGGGATTGAGGTTTCTGTAATCGTACAAATTTAAGAATAATTGGCATGTATGTATACCTACCTAATCATGATATTTTCTATTCTCCTTTTACCTACTGCGTTTTTGATCCCAGTATAAGGTGTTGTTGGTGCGAAAACCGTATTTATTAGCGTGGATATCCACCAATGTCATAACACCTTTAAGCCGGGTACCCATCAGCGAGCTGTAACTGTTGCATAATTAAGTATTACTTATAGAAAACAAAAACCCTAGTATGGCTGTGGCGTTCCGCTCGAGCCACGCCACACTAAAGTATTGCTTACCTACAAAGTATAACGATAGCGACTAAAGGACCCCTCGGACCAAGGATCTTAACGTCGAAAGAGATAATGGTTATGTTCGGCGCTGAGACATCTATATTTAATTTTCTTTGCCGTGTCGGTCGCTTCTGCAGGAACGCCATCTTTACCGGTGGTTCCGCAAAGGTGAGACGAGGCGAATAATTATCACGATTATTATCATACCTATGTTAGCGTCGTACTGGAAGGGCAGCGAGTTGAGACCACTGTCACGGACCTCCTCGTGGTTGAAGGGTATAGAAGGCTGAACGCGAGGGTAGCCGCCGCTGCGCTGCCTCTGCCGCACTGAGGGTCCTGAAATACAGGGTAAGTATACAGTCATATTAGGTATTTTCTGCAATTTCTAAATTTAAGCTCATAAAGCCGATTTGGATCTGTTTTATATCACGTTCAGGATGAACTCAGACTTTGGGAGTTGCAGCAAGTGGTGACTGTAGGTAATTTTAATTATATCATTCAAACACCAAATAAACAAGTTAAGCAGTTCACCGTATACCTTTTAGTGACCCACGTTAACGCGATTTAGCCGTCTCTACGTTCGCGCATTATAGTCGTGGCCAGATTCTTATTGCTTTACTTGGCGACTTGGCGCTCACTGCCTTCTAGTTAATAGCAAAGCTTAATAGCTTAGTATCTTTTTCAAATAGGTTATAAACTTTACTTCTTAAATTCCTTGAGCCCTGAAAAGCTCGCCGCGAAGGCAGGGGGTCCCCAACGCCATGTGTGAAACTCCGCGCCGGCGTGTTCACGCTGACGTGAGACGCGAACTGTGTGCAGCATATGAGTGCGAATTGTACGGCGAAAATTAGCAAGCTGGCCACGTTGAGTTTCTGAAAAAAAAAAGTTCCAACTCTTAATTAAATAATGAAACAGTATCTCTCCCTATCGTCTATACCTATACAAGGTGTCTTAAAATTATCCTGGAATATTTCAGCGCAGCAGGTGGCTTAGTTAGTAGGTATGATTGAACACTCCTGTTACAGTTTTTCATCTTAATTTTCGATTTAAAATGAAGTCACGCCCACGACGCAGTACGACTGAAGTAAAGAAACATTTCGCTGATTAAGTACAAAAGCGACACATTTCAAAATAAGACACTTTCGTTTGAAACCTTATAATGAACGACTTTTGTCCAGTACCCATATTACAAGCCTTGCTTAGTTTGGGACTGGGTCAATTCGTGTCAATTGTCCCAAGATATTTATAGGTATTTATTTGCCAACCACAATAAGAAACCTCAAAAATATTTACAGAGGTTTATTTATAGTTAAACCAATCCAATATCCTGCTGAAGTATTCCAGATTAATTGTAAGGCAGAGTGTAGGTATATAGCATGTACCTACACGTTTTTTTCTGTTTCGTAATTTTAAGTAGGTACCTTGTCTTCGATCTTATTATCTACCTCCGTCATTGTTAGTAGACCAAAATTACGAGTGTAGGAGATAGGACGATACTTTCGCTGTGAAGTCGTGTATTGAGACTATTGAGTTGGGTAGGTACATTGAGACATCTACAGAACTTCAAAGCGAAAGACGGTGAAAGGTAAAAATAATAAATCACGCAATCAATGTCCACTTATTTAGTACTATTAGTGTTGGTTGAATTATCTTGACATCAAAATATACATAGGCTATCATATCATACAGTCGATTCTCTAACATATGTATCTACTTCCCTACTTATCGGACTTTCCCATAGGTACAGTTGATTTTGTATTTAAGTGAACACAAGCAAAAATAGCTCAGATGTAGCTAAATAATTTCTTTGTAAATAAAAGCCATTTTTGCAGATGGAAAAACGTAAAATAAATTGACACTAGAAATAGAAATCAGTCGTTTTCAGATTGTTCCCTTTGCTTGTCTTGAGGCAGTGGCGGATTTACCAGAAGGCTGAGTAGGCTCGAGCCTAGGCAAATATTCCATAAGTATTAATTTGAACTGGATAATAATATAGCCTTTTTTTTTATTCCGAATTCGCTACAATTTCATTTTTTGTTGTTGTTGTTGTTTTATTATTAAATTGTCGCGTAATTCGGCGTGCCTCATGGCATAGGCCTCCTCCGTGTATTGAACTGGATACATCCACCTAAATGCCCCTCGTCCTGAAAAAGTGTCTTGGCAGAAAGACGGACAACGGCGTGCATATGGTTTATTTTTTACAAGTTTACCTATAAGTATTAACTTGCAACGTATGTTTGTCCGGGTGGAACCTTGCGACTCAATGTTGAAGCAGATATCTTCAACCGATTGAGCTGAAATTTTGCATTCTTATGTAAGTTAGAGGAGTTCTGGAGATCTAGCCAGGACTGTCTCCGCAGGAGGGAACTCTTCAACGGTCGGTCAGATTGACTTGAAATTCGGTAGGTACACATACGTAGGACGGATGTCAATTCAACTACAGTCAGCAAAAGAGCTTGTAATAAAAAAAATATTTCAACAGTCACTTCGTCCAGCTACGCCTACACGTCCTCCAACAAACGTATCTAGTCCAACAAAACAATCAAGCAGACGGACATCCTACTAGTAAAGTAAGCGTGGATGATCTCATTCACAAACGTATTTGACTTACTGAATGAATGATAAACAAAATATAATCCACGACTGATTCAAGGTTTGTCAGTTTGTTTATGTGGGCACTGACAGGGTCAGTTATGTTGATGGGGCTTCAATTATAATGGTGTCGGCATAAGAAGTTTAATTCCTCAAGCCCGCTCTTATTTTTTTATCGACACATCATGTCCGATTAAGTTTTTAATTAGTTGGTTGGTAGGCAACTATGATGAGATGGTTCAAAAGATAATTTATGTTGCCTGTTTGTGATATATAAAAGTTTTCAATTTTACATATAATTAAATCACCATAGTTAAAGATGCTCTTCGTATCGTCGATTTTATTTGTAACGTATTTTTGGTTTTAATGATCGTTTGGTATATTCGTACGGTCGAAAGTGAAAATAATTAGGATATTTCGGATGGGATACTTACAATTTTATTAAGTTAGGTTAAGAAACCGGAAGAAATGGCTTGGGTTGTCCTATTCTAAAACAGTGAAGGCACGGAAGAAAGTTATATTTTTTTAACTAAAACAAAAATTGGTAGTTTCATGCTCCCAACGCAGTCGTGTTAGCAATCACCCGTCGATTCAAGTAGGTGCAATGCAAAGCGTGGTTGTCGTGGCCCAAATAAAATAGCCTACATTATGCGCATGGCTTCGACAATTAGCTAAGTATAGTATTTGCTAGATTACTGTCAGTCCATTTAGATTCAACGGCATAGTCTCACGCGTGGTTACAACACAATGTAAGGGGGATTGGACGCCACCGTGCGTCTGACGAAAGCACACTGCAGGTCCAACTGTAAACGGTTTAAGTAGTTCTTCAAATTGGTGTTCAGGTCCATTTGAAGCTTCGCAATCTACGTTTTCTGAGAGCGATTTAGTTTCTAGCTAGGCAATATTAACTTTTGCCCATGTTAAAAACTCCATCTTTACTTTTTATTTGGTCTGAGACTCAAACTTATACGAAATTAAAGGTAGGTACCTACTTAACACCACGCTTGCACCTACTTACCAGCAGTAAAAGTAGATTCAACTCATTCTTTGTCTCGATATCTAAACCAAAGGCACTGACGTTGCCCCATTGCACCGTAGGTTATACTAGACCGTTGCAATTGCAGTGACAAAGCATTCAAGTGTTGCCTAAGTGACTAAGTTTAAACCTAATCATCCCGGTGCGTAGGTTAACAAATTCATTAGTTGTCTTGTCAGGATGTCACCTCCATCTATGAGAAATCTTAAGCTGGCTGCACATTGGTGGATCTTTTTGTTCATACAAAACATTTATATTCATGTACGGTCAAGTGCAAAAATAAGTATCGATACGAACTTCTCAAAAATATGTCCCACGACCTTATTAGGCCGGTGTAAGAGCGTATGGTACTTATTTTTGAAACTTTGACTAGATACATATTATTACACTTGACTGTACATACTTACTTCAACATTTAAAATTCACTTTTGACGCTACTAAACTGAACTTAAAACCAAGGCTAGTTTCACTTAAGTAAAAATTGACAAATACTTCTAAACTTTCAAGCATATGTCAGTTGGCCTATTCTAATTCTAACTGTTAACTAACTACCTATTTATAACATGTGTTACTTGTTTTGGGTTTCCTGTCTGCTCCTCCCCTAAAATCAAAATTACATTAAACCGAACAATCTCCTCACGTGTGTAATGTTACCACGTCGACATTGGCGAAATAAGCCTTGCTAAAATAAAGCAAGGTGAAAGCCACAAAATAAAAACTACCTATCCACTGAAAAATAAATAGGACCAGATTTTTCATCAATGAAATGAAAATAATAGTAGTTTATTGACTGGTAGGTTTTAGGAGTTTATGTATTATATTCGGTAAAGTTATGTATTGTGGCTCTCACTGTTTGCAATTTTTAAACTCACTCGTCCATCCCTAATATAATACTCCTTTCATCCACTCAAAGGTTGACTGGAAGAGGTCCCTTAAAGGGATAAGTCGAGTCGAGAACGAATCCAAGCAACGTTGACTCTGATCTCGATTGGAACTTTCCTAAAGGGGATTATGACTCCCTTCGTGAGTTAATTTCTGGAGTATCGTGGAAGGAAGTTCTCGAGAGCCGTAATGTCAACGTTGCTGTTGAGCTATTTTACCGAACTGTTTATGATATTTTTGATATCTGTGTACCGAAGAAAATTAGGCCTTCAAAATCCAGCCGACGTTACCCAGTCTGGTTTACGGCGGACTTAATAAAAGCTATCGCTCGTAAAGCTGCCCTTCATCGTGAATGGAAACGCACAGGTGACCGTGCAGTGTATGCGCATTTCTCCAGACTAAGGTCTGATATTAAATTGTGGTCATCACAAGCTTACGACGCCTACATTCATCGTATTCAAAGCCAGATTGGTCGGAACCCTCGTGCTTTCTGGCAGCATGTAGATGGTCTAAAGTCGAAGGGTGGTTTTCTGCAGCGGGTGACGTTCGGAGAGGCGGAGTTCGAAGGTGGCGGGGCGGCTCAAGCTTTTGCAGATTTTTTCTCAAGCGTGTTCCTGCCCGATGCACCTCGGCTCTGTCACAAGAAGGTTATCTCTGAAGAGACAGGACGTAATAGCCGTTATGTTCATATTGATGAAATCACAATTAGCGATTTTGATACATGTTTGGGTTATTTAAAACCACAAAGTTCCCCTGGACCAGACAATTTCCCTGCGTTCATCTTAAAGGGCTGTAGAGAATGGCTGAGTTGCCCCTTGCTTCACATTTTTAACTTGGCTCTTTCTACCGGCGTATATCCTGACCGTTGGAAGACCACGCGTGTGAGGCCGATTCCAAAGTCTCACAATGCAGCGAGTGTTGAAGACCACCGTCCTATAGCCATTCTCTCTTCGGTTGCCAAGCTATTCGAAACAATCTTGAATAGGCTTATTTCGGCCCAAATCAAACCCTACCTCAGCGAAGCTCAGCATGGTTTTAGGTCGAGGCGTTCGGTTGAAACCAACCTGCTGACCCTGGTTGACTCCGTTTCTGAGCACTTAGATAGGGGCATTCAGGTTGACGTGTTGTATTTTGACTTCAAGAAAGCCTTTGACCGAGTGGACAATGATGTCCTGCTTAAGAAGTTGTGTGATATCGGCTTCTCACCCTTGCTTCTTAAATTTTTCGCCAGTTACCTACGCGATCGGCAGCAATTTGTGCAACACGGCTGCTTTGTCTCGGAGACTTATCACACCAGATCTGGGGTCAGCCAGGGTTCTATATTGGGCCCGTTACTTTTTGGAGTCATGGTAAACGACTTAGCCGAGGTTCCTAGGTGCGCTAAATGCCTGCTGTATGCCGACGATCTCAAACTTGTCTATGGTGTTCAGCAGGAGTCCGACTGTGCGGCGCTGCAGGAGGACATTGACCGGGTGCTTCAATGGAGTGTTGACAACAAACTTCTCTTCAATACAACAAAATGCTTCGTCATGACTTTTAGCCGTGCTCAGAGTCCCTTTTTTGCCACGTATGTCCTTGGTACCGAGCCTATAGAGCGCGTGGACTCGGTTAGGGATTTGGGTGTAATTTTTGATCCGCGCCTCAACTTTCATGTACATATGAAGTCACTCGCTGCCAATTGCTACCAGAGGCTGGGTTTTGTGGTACGTAACGCGCGTGATTTTTCTGATCCTGGAGTTATTAAACTGTTATATACTGCTCTGGTAAGGAGTAAGCTGGAAGCGGCGTCCGTGGTCTGGAGCCCGCACGAGTCTACTTACGCCTTACTTCTAGAGAAGATTCAAAAAGCGTTTCTCAGGTTTTTATACAAAAAAATCTGCGGCTACTATCCGTTCTTGTACCCTACTAAATTCCTGCTTGGTGCACTGGGTTTTAACTCTCTCGAGGTAAGGCGTAACAACGCGCTCTTGATTATGGCTTGTGGTGTCCTCCGCGGGGAATCCGACTGTGTCGACCTGGGGGCGCAACTAATCCGCCTGAACGCTCCCCTCCCGTCTAAACTCAATTTAAGGCCACGTCACCGTCATCTCCTGGCGGTGCCTCCTGCCCGCACCGTGGCTCGCAAGCAGTCGCCGCTGGTTCGCGCGCTGCACCATATTAGTGCGCTCCTCGCATCAGCACCAGAGTGTGACTTGTTTGCCGATGACTGGAGAAGTGTGTGCGTTGAATGTCTGCGTTTCTGTGAGGCGATGGATGTACGTGTGTCGTCATGCATTTAATTAATTAAGTAATTAATTAGTTATTATTGTAATTTTTTTATGTGTTTTAGTTTTATCTTTCTTTTCTTGTCTCTCTTACTCAATGCCTTAGTACCTCACTGTTATATTGTGTAAGATATTTTATAAATAAATAAATAAATAAATAAATAAATAAGTCCGCCTTTGTGCATGTATCTCAGTGTTTGTCAATTGTATTTGTCTTGTTTATTTTGCACAATAAAGAGTTTACATACATACATACATAATCGTGAAAAGGACGATGACTAAAAATCGGGAAAAAGTAAGTACCTAGTTAGGTTAGTTAGTACACAGCGCACCATTGGCGCTAGGAAGGAATAACGATGCGGTCAAGTTGAAATAAAAACAGAGTTTGTAACCAAAATTACGAACCAAAACACGAAATATCGCTAGAAAGTAGTATCTACCCAAAAACACCACAGTAATTCATGTCGTCCCTTTCCTACAAACAAACAACAAACTTATCAAAATTGTACTCATACAATACACGTATCTACAAACATATAGGCTAATAGGAAAGTGCCAACAGAAATGGCAAGTTTTGTCGGCCGTCACAATGTAAACCGCTTTGCGAATCACACGATGTTAGCACTACATCATGTGACGCGACAATAGCTCAGACGGATTTTGCATTCTATATTTATGATTTGGCATTTCTCATCTCATTATTAGGAAGTTGCGACTGTAGATTGAATTACGGTTTCCGCTTTCAGTTTGTCTGGCTTGTGAAGTCCACGATTTGTCATTGTAAGTTATGAATACACGTTTGATTTTAAGTCCGAAGTCGTAAGTGTGAAACGGTTGAGCATAATGTTCGTAATTACAATCTAGATTTTAGTTTGCTAAAGATGAACCCCCTTTTACAAGCTTCTGTTAGTTTATCAGTGCAACAACTTTTTTGCGGGTGGTAGGGCCTTGTGCAAGGTCCGTCCGGATCGCTACCACCATCTTACTCGCTAATCCTGCCGCTAAGTAGCAGTGCTTGCACTGCTGTGTTTCGGTGTGGAGAGTAAGACAGCCGGGGAAATTACGGGCACAAGAGGCATTTCATCTTAGTCCTCTAGGTTGGCAACGCATCTGCAATCCCTCCGGGGTTGCGGGTGTCTATGGGCAGTGGTGATCACTTACCATCAGGTGACCCACTTGCTCGTTTGCCTTCCTATTCAAATAAAAAAAAAAAAAAAAACTGTGTTAATTAAAAATGAAAAACGGAACTGAACAGCTCTTTAGCAGTGTTGTGCACTGTAGGAAATTGTTTAATTAAACAAATTATTATTAACACTAATCCAGGTTTAGTTACAAGTTTTTCTGTCTTTAGACTGCACGGCACAAGTGGCCCTAAGGATATGTTATCACCAAGTGGCCCTAAGGATATGTTACCTTCTACCTACATGTTACAGACTCAAATACCAGTATAGTTACGGCTTAGTTTATTAGTAGGTACGTTCAAAACTTTTAGCTTTATTATAATGGACTGGGCCAAAAAACGGCTTTTTATTTCAACTTGACCGCATCGTTATTTCTTCCTAGCGCCAATGGTGCGCTGTGTAGTAAAACCTAATAGCGCCAAAACCGCTTCCGTAATTAAACTCTTTGATTCATACTGTGTACCTATATAGGTACTTTACACCGGTCTCATCGGTTCAAGGATCTTCTATTAACTTAATTAGAGTTCTTGTATCTTTCACGTGTTTCTCCGATAATCTCCTGTGGGAATAAATATAATAAAGAGTATATTTGTGTAGAGGAACGATTGATTCGTTGTGCCTACTCGAATATTCGATCTACTACACCTACAATCGTTTTCTACCACGACGATGCTCTTGGTCGGTTTTCTTTATTGCCCTTAATTACCATTTAAATATATAAAACAAATGGTGTACCAGTAAAAAAAACTACACACGAATCTAATTAGTACCTACAAAGCTATTTGTCGAGGAACAGAAATGTACAGGTAAAAAATGCATATTAATTTTAATGTAAATACTACCAATGGCTTAGTCATAAATTGAGCAAACACTATTTATTTTATTGGATCTATAAACGGATCGTTGTTAGTCGCTTGGGTAATTTACACCAGAATCATAATGTGGGGCCATAACAATTAAGTCAGCGTCCGGCTTCCAGTTGGCGGTCACCAATCTTCCTGGTATTTTGATGATACTTTTAATTGAGACTCAAATAATTATTCTGGATTTATGTAATCCTCTCTATTTGTAGAGTGTCATAATAAATTTATGTTGAGAGGAAGTAATGATTCCTTGTTAAAAATATACGAATTTTTGTCATACCAGGTGGTCTTGAAGAGCAAATGAGGTAATCAAGCTAGCCGCAGGTAAACACTTCAAAATTGTCCATCGTAATAGTACGTTGCGGCTTAATTTAGTTTTAAACGTCGGTAACACTCATAACACCTCTAATTTTGACAAAGCAACGCCACAATGCGTGTTCTTGTTTTGAACTACATGCGTTTTAATGACAGCAATGCGAGTGAAATGTCGAAACGTAACCCTGACCTTAGAACGGTGGGATGAGTGGAGCAGACTCAACAAATGGTGCTATAACGATCGCCGTTAACTCTGCCGCCTCTAATGGTGCCATACGAGCAGAGCATTACACCAAGGTGAGACAAATCACAATAATGCAACGCAGCCCTGAAGACAAAGCATACGGATGTGATATCTGAATAAAACGAAAAAAAGGAATGAATTAAATTAATCAAGCCGAAGCACAATCAATTGAGCTCATTGTACGCGATTGCGGTAAAATTGTTCGTCGTTAATCCCCGGAGGTAGTAATCTATCAGTGTATTTGTAACTGTCAAAAGGTGCTTTAACGTTACATGGAACGTGACTGGGAACAAACGCTCCTAATTATCCGATTCGCCCGCAGTTTCGCGATCATTTAGGATTACTAAATTGTTTTCTCGATCAGAACCGACTCTACAGTGCTGTCGGTCTGAAACCTGCGCCTTACTTTAAATCAATAGTGCAATCAATGGCGATGTTTATTGTTTATCCAGACTACCTAAAATGTAGACTTTTGAATTTACTTACAACAGTTTAGGAACGCTGAATAGTTTAAGAAGTATATTAGAATGCCTGAATCCGTAGTTTTAACCTCGCGTGGGTCATCCGTATACAAGGGGGCTTTTTCTGGGTATTACCGGATATCTGAAAAATATATAACAATAATATAAATACTTAATCGTCCCAGGTCTGAACATTTTAACGAATATTGCGGTTGTAAAACAAACATCGTGTCATATTCATATTTGCTAAGTCCCACAAACGGTTGAATCAGTAACTATTAAGTAGGTACTGTGAGAGCATCCATTCAGAACATCCCTATTGATAGGACTAGAATGTTTTGATTTTGTCACGAACTAAGTTCCATTACTTCAGAGACGGTCACGAAAGTGAATCACGGGATCCATCAAGGACGTTGTTAGTGACAACACTCTGATTGTCATTGACGAAATAGTTACCTACTATGGAGCTTTCGAGCATAATTGTTAAAAAGTAAATAACGATGTAATGAACTGAGTTGCAAGTCATCGGCCATCGCCCATATTAGTACTTCGTTAAAGTGAAGAGTGTACCTATTTTCGTAATAAAAAACAAACGCCCATTGCTCATATGCTTTTTCTCAAAAGAGAACAATGTTATGGTACTTAACTAAAGTTTATTTGAAATACACTTAGCAAATCGATAATGGTTTTATATATATACATATAACTATAAATATGTATGTGTCAGCTGATATGTGACTTGTCTGGTCACGCACTAATTGAGTCGTAAGTTAGTTCAAAGTACAGAGAAAGTGAGGAAGCGCTGTTTTACCTGGTGGTACATACATTATCATGGATACCGTATGGTGCGTGTTTCAATGACAACGAAGACATAAATAATACCTACGTTTGGTTGCTTAATTTAGCTATTACCTTCTTCTAGAGCTTCACCTTTCTTCAAACAGACTGGTTACACTTGAGCGGTAAAGCGGCAAAGCAAATAAACACTAGATTCACGGACGCAAGTATGGACATAATTTGATATTGTAATAGCATCATCTATCACCATAAATTGACGAACAAAATACATCAGGCATGGGTCGTTATGCAAAATAATAGTGTAGTTAGTATTGCAAATAAACGGTAATAATGTTAACATACGACTGGATGACCAGTGTCGTTAGAGAACTCGATTAGAGTTGTCAAAATAATATCTCGACATGCAATCTGTTCAAGAACTGACTTAACAGCAGAAAAATACGACACGGTGGAGTGTTCTGTTAGACTATTCTAAGGATTTATGCCATTTTCAATTTTATTTTGTATCTTTAGTTTGTTTTATAATTCGTTACTTAAATTATTAAACTTTTCAATAGTAAGTTTGTGTTATAACAGAACTGATCATACTTAAGAAGTCAGACATTAGTTAACGTAATAATAAAATTTGGAATTTTGTTACTTTTACTCTCAATGTTAATTAAATGATTTCTTTGCAATGTAGTTACTATTACATTTTCTCGCAGTCGAAGTAAATGCGACTCTATCATAAAACATTATGTCCCTCAACCTAATTATCCTTAGCGTTAAAAGTCTCGGAAATGACGCGTTTTCGCGTAAGTAACGAAAAAACAGGTGCGCAATAAAACTAGAGTACCTAACTAGTGTCCTGTAACTGTGTAACTGTGGAGACGGGTGGAACGAGAAAGGGAGGCCTTTGCCCGGCAGTGGGACACCAAATAGCCTACAAAAAAAAACTAGTGTCCTTGACCGATATTTTAAAATGTGCAACGTCAACATTAAAATCAAGTTATACGCAAAACACGCGAACAAAGCCAACAATGCGAGTTGCCCACGCGCATCCCACGCCCACGAAGCATTACTTGCATGTTGAAGGGACGTATACAGCCTAGTTCCAGAATATAATGATACTGCACGAAGTTTATTAGGTAATATACATAGAACTGCACTCCATTGTATGGAAGCGATAAGTAAGTACGTACTATAAGAAATAAACATGTATCTACTTACCATAACTTACAGGCCAACAGAATGTGCCCCAGAGTTTACTCACGTAGGTACATACATAATACATACATACAATGAATCACGTCTTTATCCCTTACGGGGTAGACAGAGCCTAGGTAACAAGACCTGAAGGCCACGTTTAGCATGATTGTGGGCGTGTAGGTGGAGAGGGGAATCAAAATAGTGATAGGTTGCTAGCCGCATCGCCTATAACATAAGTGTATAGAGTTTACTCATAGAGCGTTTATTAATTATGTGATGCTCGAAAGCTCGAAGAAAACGTTAAACATTACTGCGGCTGGTTTAAAAGTATCAAGTAATAACCTCTTTGAAGAAAACTGCGTCTTGTGAAAAGTTGAGCAGGTAAGAGAGTCGTGTGATCTTATATATTTTATTGCGCTCGCGTTTTAGTATCTACATCATATGAATCTTGTAATTTTGGTGCGATTCCTGAAAAATCTCACCACCTATTAAGGAAGAGAAGAACAAAATAATAAAAATATTAGGCACACGATTTTTGGATATCATTAACTACCAGTTATCGAAAAGTTACCAGGGGCCCAATTTTTGAAACCATCATATATTATTATCATCAAAATTATAGCGCTAATCAAATTTTTGACTATTTCAAAAGATTAATGAGAGCGGTAATTGTCTTCTAAGCTACTCGTATTCCAAATTCAGCCCAATTTTTCACCATTTTCGAAAGGTATTTTCATATAGGTACGTGCTTTCAAAAATCGGGCACTTGGAGTTTTTCGCTGTACACGGCAGTTGTTATCTTCTTATTGAGTGAATAACAGGTTGGTAATAAGCTCCAGGGAACTTTAAATGATACTTAATTGGCTAGTCCTAAAAGTGAATGTGCATTGAGATTTAGCAATCGGCAGCTTTGCTCCCATATTTGAACATTTCATACCTTCTTATTCTGTTGTCCTAGAAATATTGTCACGAAAGAGGTTAGATCGTATCATATTAGGTTTATCATCCGTGGTTTTGATGTCCAAAATTGCATATTAGGAGGCTTATCTGTAGTCTTCAAAATAATCGTCTAGATGCCTTGCCATGGGCACATTTTGAAACTCGAGCAAGGTAAATTAACCATTACAAATGATAAATATCCATATAATGATTTGCGAGCGTGCTGTTGCGGTCAAGGTATTGTAGTAAGTAATAATGATATTTAGTATCGTAGGTAGATAAATGCTTTAGGTGTTTAAATTTTATCTGTCAGAAAACCTTCTCCCTTTTTGTACTAAGAGCCTCATGCTTTTGTCGGTGGGATTGTCGCCAGTCATTCTTGTCATAAGAATCGTAATCCTCTGTGGAACCATTACAAAATAAATGTCATTATAGCATCGTAACGCCTGACAATGACAAGGAGATTTATTATGATGTTTAATATTTTCCAGACCATGATATAAAAAAATAATTTTCGAATGCTTCTTTTGAATTATATGCTTGAGTGTTCTAATAGTACATTATATTCCGAGGGTGGTAAAATAAAGAATGTCGAAGACCGCAGGAACTTGTCGCACGAGCCAAAGGCGAGGCTTTTTTGAGCACCGCCGAGGTGTGTACACAATTTTACGTCTTCCCCTGGCCAGGAAGATTTCCGGTCGCGTAGCGGGCTGTAAATTGCTACTTACGGCGCGGGCGACGTAAAACCTTTATTAACTAGATACTCTCATCCCCCCGCTTTTGAATCGAGTTCTGATGGCAATAGTACCTACATAATATTTGTCAATATCATCGCTAATGACCAACGAGACCCTGTGAATGAACCAAACAAACGAAATTAATGTATTATAATAATAATGATGTGGAAATTATAGCAAGTTTTTCGTAGACAATGTACTGCAAATAGGCTCATTAGAACCTAAAACGATTAGTTTGCACTATTGTCTGCATAATCATGTGATTGATATCACCATGACAATGATACAAGTTGGAACAGCATTCAATGAGATGCTGTCGGTATTATGAATATGAATCAAACTGATCTTGGAATATGTTACAAGGCAGCTCATTTAATACGCTTCTTCACTTCTACGATTACATCCGTTCCTAGTTAAAGCAAGAATCCTCGTTAAGAAATGTGGTTTCAATTGATCTGATAATATATCTCTACCCCTGAGATAGCATAATAATCAATAGTCTTAAAGAGTTTAACGGCACATAGCACCTATAGTTTAATATAAGTACCAAGCGATCATTACAATCATCTCCACACATCATAAACAATCGTCATGTAACACCATTCACAACCATTAATTACATAATAACATCACCCACCTTAAGTCACATAATTAGTTTATCTTGATTACTGCACTATGTTCATAGAGTCGCAGCCTGAAAAAAACCTTTCCAACGCTTTTCCATGACTCTTGATCTTGAATATAGAGTCCATCGAACGCTGACGTCCGACCGAATGATAAATTAACCACTTAAGTCTTTGGGTGAAAACATAGTATTTAAATTCCCAAATACATCCGAAAGTTTCAGTGGTTAAAACAAGAATTGGAATATTTTTTTGATCTCCATAGCTATGAAGTTATAGGAACCAAAAGTTTATTCTCATTCATAAAAGTCGCGTAACTGACTCGGCATTTTTACCTTACACGCCTGCCAAGTGGAGCATAGACTGCAACTTGAGTGAGTAAAACAGTATCCACGATTATTTAGACCTAAAGCTCCTTCCACATGCAGATATACCTATTATGATTATTTTTACTTGTGATTTTAAATCTTACTTTGATACTTCCAAACACTGTCAAAAAACAAACACGTGTCATACAATATACATAATGAACAAAAAAAAAACCAGCTTTCATTGATACTGCAGATCTTTGCAGTGTCATCTGATTTAATTAATAACTACTAAAAGTTCTTAAAAGTTACTCCAGCAGATGTATTGTATCAAATGAAGTCAGAAGAAATATTATATTGAATTTGTGATACTACCCTTTGACAAAGCAGCGGCGATTCCGCTTGTTTGCACAGCCATGAAAATTACGTTTAAACGCAAACATTCAGGAAGTAGGTAGTTTAGGTGTGCATATACTCTCACGAATAAAATTCGTAAATATCTCAGTTAATAAGCTCCAAAGTACTAAACGTTCAAGCTTACGCGAAGATGCTAATTGTTTATCTCGCTCGTAATCACAATTTCATTCACGTCTCTTAATTTTACTACCGCTATTTTTACAACGTTTGACAGATATTGCGACTATGCACGCGAATACCAACAAACCTACAGGGACCTTTAACTGTCATTTTTAGTATGGATCTGACAGCGAGCAAATCTAAACTGAATCGGAATTGAATCGCATTAAGACGTCATAGTAAGGCCCCAGGAGTCTGTGTATGTACATAATGTTTGATACTCTGTTTTGTAACAATGTTTAAACAGTGTAAATCATGCCTAAGCTTAACACAGGCATGAAGTGTTTACGGTCACGACTCTACATCCGATACACTAAAATTTTGTTGAGAAATCCTTACGGATTTAAATTAATTTTGCAATACAAGAGCTACGTGGAACTCTACGCTCTTTTATGTTATACTTATTTTCTTTAGCTATATACAACAAGGACAGCAAACGAGCGGGTGGGTTACGTGATGGAAAGTGACCACAGACAATAGCCATCCGGAATACTGGAGCATTGCAGATGTTTCCAGCCTAAAGGGCTAAGATGTCTCAGTGTTAGTAACTTTATCGGCTGTCTTAACCTCCACTCCGAAACAGAGCATCGTAAGCAAAGCACAACTGCTTAGCGGCAGGATTACGATTATTGACGTAAGTATTCATTGTTGGTAAGCGGGAATATCTTAATTATGAATGTGAGCTTTCGTGATATTAATTATTATTACCTATGACCGTTTGTCTTGGCGGTGCTTGCACCAATATTTTATTACTTTTGGGTACTAAAATCTCAACGTTGAACACAATGGTAGATAAATTTCTTCACTTTAACGTCGATACGAAGTCATCTCTTTATAGTCTACTAGCTGTTGCCTTCGACTTCGTCTACGCAGAATTAAAATTAGTATCCCAGGCAGCTCGACTTTTCCCCACACTTCCAACAATTATTGTCATATTTCAACCAATTTATACAAAACCTTGAAGAATTATATATTTAAACCTTCCTCGCCAATCTATTGGTGAAAATCACATGAAAATCCGTTAAGTAGTTTTTAAGTATCGCGAACAGACAGGCAGACACGGCGGGCTTTATTTCATAATATCTAGTAATGTATGCATTGCTTACTTAGGGATAATAATAATTATAACCACTTACTATATTTTATATATTTTCTATACTCACTTCCATGCTGGTGTGGGAGCAAAGAAAAAACAGAATGTACCAGTTGCTTCTCTTCCCGTGCAGATGGTAAAATCCCATAGAGGGCGAAAATCTTTATAGGCATCACTATTTTGATTCCCCTTTCCATCCATACACCCACAATAATACTAAATGTGGTCTTTAGGTCTTGTTGCCTTAGGCTCTGTCTACCCCGTAAGGGATAAAGGTGTGATTTTTGTATATATGTATGTACAGTCGCCACCAGATCTTTCAGAGCGGCCAAGGCGGTCAAAAATATCAGCACATGCACTCTATTATTAAGGTATTAGAGTTCATGTTTCGATATTTTTGATCACCTTGGCCGCTCCGAAATATCTGGTGGTGACTGTACCTACTATATTTTATTATCACCATTCAATATGTCACCAGCATACTCACCTTGTCCATTTAAAATGCTATCTTTGTGTCTCGCTTGCAATTGAATGCGTATTCTTTTGTTTCTCTTTGTGTCAAGTCCTCTGTGGGGCAGTTGTAATAAGTTGTAATGATCTTGAGCCTTTTAGGGTGATGGCCTTTATGAATAAAAATAGACGGAACTTATTGATTTGTCAAATTGGTTTACGTCAGGCGTGACTTGTAAAAAGTCGCAATTAACCGTCTTCTCCACAGAGCAAAAACAAAGAGGAGCTGGCCTAAGCAACTGTGCACTGTGATTTTCAACTAGGTCCTGACGTCATCATTGTGGGCGGGGCTTAGTCAGTATGTTGTCAGCGTTCGTCAGGTGCACATGTATCGAGACTCGCATTATCGGTGTGTTTTCGCGGTTTTAAGAAGAAAAGGATGAAAGTGTTGTGTTTTATCGTGTCAAAGTTATTCAGACAGACGTTCTGATGCTATGAATGGTATCACATTTCATTTGTAAGTAATTTTATACGTAATTATTAAAATACTTCTAGAAAATTTTCGGCTTTCAAGTATAAATTATACTTCTCGACACTAGGTGGCGTAACTTTTGTGAATTAAAAATATAAGTACGTAAAGTTCCGCATTAGTATATTGTAATAATCATACGTGTATACTGAAAACTAAAGTATACATTTAGTCCTAAATACTTTTTAGTCGCCAAAACAGTACTTTAGTAGTTTTATAAATATATTGTGAACAGGCCGCCATCTATCGTCAATTAGAACAACTATTTTCAACGTCAAAAATATCCAGAGCCGTAATTAGAATCAAATAATTTTACCGAATAACACACGGCTATGGTCAGTAATGAAATAACAATACATTTTAATAGCAAATATTTTGAAGTAACAAAGTTCTGAGTTGTATACATATTATTCTCCGTGACTGTTCATGAATTGAAAGAACTTAGAATATTAAATAAACATTTTATCCATATTAACATAATTGGCTTTGTTCATTTTTTTTAAGCTGTGCTTTAAACACCTTTATTTGATAAAATGGACTATTTCAAGCAACTAATTTGAATAATATGCCTTTATTTTCGCAGGTAATTGAATTTTGTAAATAAAATTATGTTCGTTATAATAATTTGTCTAATATTTTACATAAGTACAATATACATCTAAATCAGTAAAAATGGTTACCCTTATTTTATTCATTTATTACACAAACTTTTTGAAACTCAAAGTTCTGAGTACGTCCCATTACTTTTACACTGATTGACATCTAGTGTGAGATAGCTGAACTAGGTAGGCGAGTGGTTTTGCTACTAACCGACGGATGGAAAATTGAAAAGTGGGCGGAGTTCCACAACCCCTCACCCCGCAAAATGTCACGCGATGTTTCATAGGGAAATCTTATTACCACACCTCCTCTTTGTTTTTGCTCTATGCTCCGTACTCTCTATTTTAGGGGATCTAAATTAAAAACAATATACGTTTAGACTTTTTATTTCAATGAAAAATACAAATACATGCAATATTTTATTGAATCAGGCGTTACTTTGCGGAGGTCCATTTCAACGAAAAAAATTTACCTTGCTACTCCGCTACTCACGTGCAAGATAACCAAGCCTGTGTGAAATATATATGTTTTTCATGCAATCCCATTGCATGTGTAACAGTTGTGTTCTTAAACTTTGATAATGATCCCGTAGAGGGATCGAAACGCGTCAGTGTTTGTGTGGTGTAAGGGATAATTAAGTTTGTGGGATTTATATGTGTTTTATTGACAGCAGTGGAGGGAGGGATTGCATGAAAAACATATATATTTCACACAGGCTTGGTTATCTTGCACGTGAGTAGCGGAGTAGCAAGGTAAATTTTTTGTTCGTTGAAATACATGCAAGCTAACCTTCCTCCGCTGCCACATAAAACATACATACATTCTAACTATCCCCTACACCATACACTGACGCGGTTCGGACTCTCTATGGGTCCATAACGCCTGAATCAAGAAATAACTTTCTTTCCCTATAATTGACTCTATAGCCCCAAACACGACATATAGGTATTTCAAATGTGACAGTATTTCTGTCTCTCGAAAAAAAAACTGTGCTTAGTTAAGCTAAGTTTTTAATGAAGTTTGTATACTGGATAACAAAAAAGGCAGATCAGGGGAAGCAAAGTAGGAATATAAAAAAAAAATCTGCGCAGACAGTCGCGGGTAACGAGGTAAGGCAGGTAAGTAGTACTTTACCAGTGCCAGTGAGTGTTCGAGAAGACCCGGCTATTCACGTTACTATCAACTGTCAGCCACACCCTGATCTTAGTGAAAGTTCGCCTAGATAAAGCCTAGACTCTATACCTTTACAAAACTGACACTATTATCTCACGAAGAGAAACAACAGAAAGAAAGAAGATTCCGAACAAAGTTAGAATAATGATTCATAAAACTTGAATTGTTTTCGTATTGGTCGAACTAAAATAAAAAAAAATTACATATTTTTCTCGTCGAGTCTCGTTTCCCGTCGCACCCCACGAAAGTAAGGCATTTATGAAACTACCGTGAGACTTAATCATAATTACACATAAACGGATAACTCAGTCGAGTCACTCTACTTTTTATACGTGAGTTATCCGTTTATGTGTAATTATTTATGAATGAATCAGCGCCATAATGAAATGATTACATCCCTATTCATAAAAAGTTAGGAACCGGTGGCTTCGGCAAATGTAAATTTTCAATGTTGTAATATGCTAACAAACGTTTATCCTAATATGAAAAAGTGGGTTTCTGTAACTATACGACAAGCAAGGAAAACGAGCAAGTAAGCACCACCACCCATGGACACCCGCAACGCTAGAGGATTGCAGATGCGTTGTCATGCCTAGAGCCAGCCATGTCCATCTGTATATCTCTCCGCGGCTTAACTAAGAAATCTTTAGTACTAGAAAGCTGTAGGTAATTTTGCCATGGGTATACATAAAAATAACACCGATAAAACGGTAGTTTTTTTGGTACGGCCTTCACTTATTTTCAGAGCCTGTGAAACTAGCCGAAACTAAAAAAAAGTCAATAAGTGAATGCATAGTGGATGCCTACATAAAGTGCCGCTGGAACGTTATCATAATAAATGTAATACTCATAGGTACAATGTTTTTCCTAGTCAGTAATGCCACATTTTGTCTGAAAAGGTTCGGCAGTGGTTCACGATTCAGTTGGTTTGATAGAACCTACTTTTAAGCCTGGTGCACTATGGAAGCAGCGCGGCGAACAGTTGACGCGATTAAACAATTCAAGTTGGTGACAATTGCGTGATAGTATGACGAGTCGGTCGCATTATTTGCGCGGCAGACGTCATCGCGCCCAGCGGACGCTGTACTACGACCGCAGTGCGGCAAAGCCTTGTGGTTATTAACTGGTACTCTTGTACCTACTGTAATTGTTCTATAATAATTGCAGTTTCCCAATTCTGCATATCTTCTTGATCGAATTCGAAAGTTTTTTTCTAAGGCACTAAGCCTAGATTCGCCAAACGGCACAAGGAATGGAATTTTCATTACCCAGTCACGGGGTCTTGCGTAATTCGATTTAGATTACATTTAATTCATGACATCTGTCGTTAGAAACATTGTAGCTATGAGGAAAAACACGGCACGAACAAAAACGGCGTCATTTCATCCCCACTTATTTCGCCGTGTAAATTAGGCCCTCAATTTGATTGCCAGTTTAATAGTTCGTGATCTACATCAGAGATTCACAATGGGATCTATTTTGACAGATACGATTCGATTCATTGCGCAAGAGTGCCGACCTTCGAGCCGTCACTTCGTCCCGGTTCATATCATTGTTCGAGTTTCTTGCAGTAGGTATTTTTGTGAATAAAAAATGGTTTTGTATCCCTATAAATAGGAACAGGTCGCAATCGATACTAAATGATGACGTCAAAGCAATTAGTTTCGTTAACATATTCCGTGATATAGTTCAAAGACACCAGGATCTGGACAAAAAAGGTGAGTTAATGTCGGCTATGCGTATTCAAATTTCAGATGACGACTTAGTTTTTCGTAATACGGTAGGAGCGTCCGCCTTGTAATTGCTGCCGATCGATCCGCTGTCAATCAACTCGTATAGAACACACTCGTTAATTAATTAAAACGTTTTGTTGTATAACATAAATTCCGAGCTTTGTGAGATCCATCAATAAAATAGTGGAAATAACAAGGTTATCGGTTAATTGCGTTCGACTGAAGATATTTATTGTTCCAAGGACCATCACGTAAAGCGTGCTACCTATAGAAGTTCGGCAGTCATTTGTTGTAGTACTAATTACTGGTGCTACATTTAAAGATGCAAGCAGCTCAAGGCCCCGCACGTCAGATCAGGGGTTATCAGATTATCTCACCACGCAATCAATCAGGATATATGTTCATTCATCTTCGTAATTATTTTTATTACAAATTGGATTACATCGTTTGCATGCGAGAGCGATGTTCTTCTTAATTATAGGTGCTATGTTGCCTGATATCCGCCTTAAGTTTATTTGCAGCTGTACCTTCGGAATAGAATTGATTGATGCAAGGTCTGAAATCACGCGCTTGGTTTCTGAATACCTATCTCATAATTATCGTAGGTGTATCTAGGAGTTCTTGGAGTGCTGTTTATTTGAGTGCTAATATTAGAGACGCATTTATCCCAAGATTTTCCATTAGGTGTGACATGTGATGCAATCAATTATATTCGCATAATAATTAATGGAATATCTTTGTACCAAGGAAGGTTCGTTTGCTTTGTTATCGATACGCACTTTCGTTTGATTCAATATTTACATATCAATTAGGTAGTCCTTGTAGGTTCGCCTACTAAATCTACATGACTTTGGACAACTTGCAATTGTAGTGACACTTTGTGAAAAGTCGCAAGTCTTCGATATTTGTTGGGTTAGTGATGAAACTGTTTTGTACCTTAAAATGTTACAGTAAAGTTGACTAAGTTCTTAGTGACGTGTATGTATATGCAAAAGATGTTGTTATTTTTTTTCTTAGATATACATATAAAAAGCTTTCACAAATTCCGACAATTTATTTATAGGCTGTTCCTGGTATACCTACGGCATTTAACCCTATGCAAAAAAAGTCATAGAATGTAACAAAGTAATTATACTAATTATGTGCTGATATTGGTCGCTACTACTACAAGCTGTTACTGAACTAAATGTTATTTTGTTGCGAGTGGGATGACTGAAAGTATTTACTAACACCCTTGAGAAATATAGTGCTTACGTATTTTTACAGGATTTTATTAAAAACTTGTAATGTTTGTTTCTTTGGGTAAAATCTTGCAAATCAGATTTGACCTGTCTTGACCGGATTGAGTTGAAATTTGTACATACACGTTATGCATATAGTACAGTGAACGAAAAAGCTTGTATTAAAAAATTATATTCAACGAAAACTTATTAAGTGTATACATTTGTCTTAGTCGAATACTAATTACCTACATAACATTAAAATGCTGATACTTTTTAGTGGATAGAGCGATATGATGCCTGGCCTTAGAGTTCGAAATTGGGTCTAATAGTTTTTAATAATAGAGTGAAAGGGTGGGTGTGATACGAATATCGAATTTCGAAGTAGCCTCCCTGATTCTTTTGAGGTGCAGGTACTTAACAACTGTTATGACTTACCTTGGTCCGTGATACCTGTATCATGGTTTATAAAAATAATATAACTCTTTCTAATTCTACATGAGGGTTTAAAAGGAAGAGCTTTACTCACATACAGATATTTTATTAATCAATATTAAATAGGACTCTATAGGAGTTGATGAAATACTGAACCGCGACTCTACCAAAATTATGATACGTTTTGTTGTTGGTTTGTTCATATTGATGTAGATTGTTCTTTGCTACATTTATTAACAAGTCTTACCTGAAACTCCATTGTTTATTTCAAGAAATTATGAATAACACGAAGGTGGTTGAAAAAGCTATCGAGTGGAATCAACTCAATTGTATTTTCATTCAACAAATTAAACAGTTAAATATGTAACGAAATGTAAACGATCCTCCCATTTACACAAGTGGATAATAATTATAATGATTTAGAGATGCATACTGTGCACCTCGCTAAAAGTGAACAGGTATACCCACTTATCTTAAAGTGGACCGTAACGTTAATACTAGCTAATAAGATAATATGCTGGCCTTATTTGCGTAACCTAGACAGACAATTGGATAGCTGCTTAATGGTTGCATGCTATGTATAACTTATCAAGTTACGAAGTTAGTGAAAATTGGTAAGTAAGTTCAATTTTGATCTTATTTCGGGGTTTTGTTGTGATGTGATGTGACATTAATCATAGGTTCGGTCTCAACTGTAGCCGTAAGTAGTGCCTTGTCGCTTTTACCTAACATTTGACACAATATCTACATTTCAAACGGTGTCTGTATCGTTGGTTCTTGCAATTAAGAATTAAATGTCCGTGTTGAGGAATATGATAACTTTAAGAGCTGCAAAATCACACGTCCCAAGTTGCTGACACAATTCACACTCACACACACACACAAATCACGTCTTCATCCCGTACGGGGTAGACAGAGCCTATAGGCCACATTTAGCAAGATTATGGGAGGTGGAAAATGGAATCAAAATAGTGATGGGTTGCTAGCCTCATCGCCTATAACATGATTCCTATTATAATCGCCCATTCCCTCGATGGGCTTTTACCATCTGCGTGGGTAGAGAAGCAACTGGTACATTCTACGTTTTTTCTTTGCTCCCAGACCAGCATGGAAGACATGATTTATTTTATTAATTTGTTACAAAAGCTTTTTTAAATATAATACACAGTAAAAAAAAGTTCATCAAAGTTTCGAACAGTCCGATTACTTGTTTCTTGTTGTTAGTGTAAATTTTCTGTGGCAATAATCGTCCGTCTCACGGTCGCACTTACTATGACATTAGTTTGCTGCTGTTACGTGCCGCTGTACTAGTGGCGCTGCTAATTTTTCCATAATATTGAAACGTTGACGTGAACGCATTGCAAACATTTTCGGGCAAAAACTTACAGGCTCTGAGAGCGTCTCAACGAAAAATTGGCTCTTCGCATTTAATTTACTGTACCTAAGTATGCTTAGTGTAAGTTTTTCGGTCACAAAATGTCAAGTAATTACGAGAACTTGTTTATAGCCGTTTTGTTTCATTAGTGGCGCTGCTAATTTGCCCGTAGTGATTGAGACTAGAGGCCTGAATGCTTAGTGTAAGTTTTCGGTTACAAAATACGTCTTCCTCTTCTTCTTATTTGTGACGTATCAAGTCGCTATAGCGACGACAACTTCGCTAATGTCAAAGTAAGAAAATATAATTAAAAAATCTTGTGATAAAATGTCGGCAACTCTTAGCCAACGGTCAATGATATCCCTCAGAAACTGCCAGGAAATCATTAGCCGATACCCGGGGTGCACTGGACCAAGCACTGCTCTTCTACCGGACGGATCCGAAAACTAACCGCAGTTCTTGACCACACGCGGATGTAACTCGACTCGCACCCCTACAAAATATGTCTCGAACGCGTTTGCGTTAAAATGACAAATACTAGGTTGCCGTTTCGATCCGCAAGTGGCGTTGTAAATTTTTCCTAGTACATAATTGAGACCTTTAGGGAAGACCGAGGCGAGTTGAGACAGAGGTGAGTTGATACAAAGCCTTTTTCTCTGCACCTATGACAGTTAGCGAGGCCATAACTTCACACAAACTGCGGAGTGTAGAAAGAGCAACGAATTAGCGAAGTTACCAGCCCGTAAAACTCTCACAGTTCAGAGAAATCGGCTTTGTATCAAATCACCTCTGTCTCAACTCGCCTCGGTCTCCCTACACGAACTCGTTCGACACGTTTCTCGTGTCTAAAACTTACACTAGCCAAGCTAGAGGCTCAGCTTCATATATTTGTAATTTTTTTTTCTGGCAGGACCTGACTAACCGGAAGAGATTCTTTTGTAGCGATATCAGGTTTAACATTCACTACTGCAGGTGAGCTTAGGGGCCCTAACTTACCGGGACGTCGGCAGGAAGTCTAACAATTTATAGGACAGCTAAGACACTTAGCAACGGTTTGGCAATGTCAAATTTGTATAGGGTTCGAAGCTCCCCACGTCGCCGTGTTGTCCCAGTACTCCCAGTCGGTATTAAGGGCCCTCTATTCACCGAAAGTGAAAAGCATCACTAAGTTTATAAGCGGCTCTAAATGATTGGTTATGATTGTCAAGTCCTGAACCTCATGCCGTTGGAAAGTGCATTTTGTCATAAAATGATCTGTTGTATAATTCGCTGAATAAATCTCGACCACGGATTCAGTGCTGGAGGGTAAACACAATCGCTTATTGCGTGCCAAATTCTATTCAGCGTAAGGGACAGAGCTATACCTACGTCAGAGCTATATGGCTGCATAACTGTGTCCCTTACGCTGAATAGAACTTGGCACGCATAGCCATGACTTGACCCGTTCGTTAACTGATGGCAACTTTTCATATCAACTTTTACCACTCACTATATACTGATAGGACTACAAGCTAAGCAATGCGTCAACAAAACTAAATTAAAAAACGCTAAAAAGGCCCACACGTCATTAAAAATCTACAAAAGCAGCAATTTAATTTTTGCGAAATAGTACCTGAGTGACTCAAAATCGAGGTTGTTACCAAATTTAATGCAAAATTATGTGCGCACGAAGGCCTGACAATAGATAAATTTGTTTTACTGCCAATCACATCGAATATATTTTCCTTAAAAGGAAACGGAACTGTGTAGAACATTTTGAGTGATTGCCTTTTTCTTTATGGTGCCGTAACGAATGTTTGGAGGTTGGCTATTCTGCAGAAGGTTTTGCGTGGTAGTTTAATTCAATGGCTAGGCAGGTTATCTAACAAGATGCAATTAGTGTTTAAGCTTAATGTTTTTACAAAGTTTGATTTGTCCTACAATATATTTTCTTCATGCTGCCCTTCCATGTTGGTCAGGGAGCAAAGAAAAAACAGAATGTACCAGTTGCTTCTCTTCCCTCGCAGATGGTAAAAATCATGATGTAGGAATCATGTTATAGGATAGGCTATTCGGCTACTGTAGCAACCCATCACTATTTTGATTCCCCTTTCCACCTATACGCCCACCATCATGCTAAACGTGGCCTTTAGGTTTTGTTACCTTGGGCTCTGTCAATCCTGTAAGGTAAGGGATCAAGACGTGATTTATGTATGCATATAAGTAGTTTTTTTAAGTAACGGAGTAGAAAAGTAAATATTATTTGTTAATTATTGAGATGGACCTCCGCAAGGTAACGCCTGATTCAATAAAATATTTAAAATAGTATTTATGGATTCAAATTATTCAAAATACAACGAGAGTCAATTTTCTCATAAAAACTCACAATTTAACAAAATTGTTAGAAAATTTACCTAAATTGACCTAAAGAAACCAATTTTTAGATTACCAACGCGATCAAAAATGTTTGCCTAACAAATAGTTTGACGGTGAAACTATTAAATTATGCAGTACCTAGGTAATACAGTATTCTAAAAGCTTTAACGTCGTGTATGTAAAATTAATTGCAATATTTGTAGTCGTAATTTTATTTATATTTTAGAAAGAATTGCAGTGTAATGTGCGTGAATATTTGTACAACAATTTACCACAAAATATTAAAGAAGCGCCCAGCAATAAATTTAATAAAATATTATACAAGTGGCTTTTAGAACAGACATTTTACAATTTGAATGATTTTTTCTCCAGAGTTACAATCCAGTAGAAAGAACTTGACGTGAAAACTTTGATATATAGGAATATAAATATGTAATTCAAAATATAAGGACAATTTAAATTAATATGATAATAATCTAATTGTAAGCGGTAATGTAATAGCCTAATTATTTTCATGTAATGACTTATTGAGTTTGATATTTTGCATGCTGTTGTAGTATAGCCGAATAAGGAGCACTAATAACTATTGTTAACATCTTATGTAACTCTTTTTCAAGCAAAATAAATTATTTGTATTTGTATTGGAAATAATAATTGACCTAAAATTCGCGGAGTCACCTATGAACCGCTGTTGTATCCGCTGCGAAGGAATAAGACATAATCTGACGCATAGTTAAAAATAAATCAAACTACAGTCAAATGTAATAATACCTATGCATCTTGACAAAGTTTCAAAAATAAGTAACTACCATACGCTCTTACACCAGCGTAATAAGGTCGTGGAACATATTTTTGAGAAGTTCCTATCGATTGTTATTTTTGCACTTGACCATACCTAAAGAACTCATAGAAAAACAGCTTTTGAAAGCAGTGGTCATGGCTGAGGGTAATGGTATAAAATATTTTGGTGTTTACTTACCATTTTAAAGGACTCGTAACTGTCATTTACACTCAAAAACCCTTTCTTTTACTTTCATGCAACTAAAATTAAAAACTTCCGTCGTTTAAAATTCACCGTGCACTTGTTTAACTAATATTTTTCCGCGAACAATTAACAAATCTCGACCCGATTTTCGGAATCGTAGGTTTCCCGCTAAAATGCACCACTAAGACTCAGGGCGCATGCGCGAACCGCCTTGGATGCTAGCGCGGTTTGTTTTGCCGCGTTCGCCGATGAACCACTCACCGGCCATTCTTTCTCTCGAGAATAAAACGCACGTGATGCGCCTTATGAAAGCACTGGCCGTGGGACGAACAATCCCCCAGCCAGCTCGTATAGACCTCCTCGCACCATTAGAAGTGCCCAGTGCATTGACATTTGTGTACGATTCAGGTAAGCCTGATGGGTCAAGTTGTAAAGTGGTTTACCTGTTCAAGTAGCTGTCTATAAAACCACGTGATGCGGGCGCGGAGATTGCCCGGTAATTCCAGCCACCTCAATACCTAAGTAAAATGTTTCCGTGTTATCTATACCTTATTTCGAACAAGTGCAAGTTACATAAGTAGGTACTTATCTATATAATTTACTCCACAAAAAAATTAAGTTAGATATTAATTAGCATTTTACAAGTTGACTTTTTGCAAGAAAGAAAGCAAGCATTTCCTCTTTATTTCAATGTAAGCATAGAAAGCTATAGTTGAAGACATAATATGTATATTATTATGAGTGTACCTACCTACCTTTAATTGTGCTCCTCGAGGCAAGGAGTTAAGGGATTTGGAAAAAAGGAAACAGCCTGTACCTATTCTTAAATTTAATGAGGGCGTCTGTTTTTAAATTTAAGTATCACAGTTTTGACGTAATATTCTTGAATAAGTAGGTTACCCATAAAAGTTTTGTATGGATGTGTTTATTAGTTCGTCTTTTAACTGTTTTTTATTCTTTTTTATGGGAAGCCCTGTTAGTATGACCTCAGAAACGTGATACTGAGAAACGCACTATCATCTAGATTTATGATAGTTAACTGTTTGAATTTATGGGCAATGAGATTGTATCTCTGCCTAGAACTCGCGGTAAACTGTTATTTCTTTGAGGTTCTACCGAATGCAAAACATTGTGCTTCGCCCTGCGACGTACTGGTGTCGAGGTAATTTTAAAACATTTTTTTACTTAGGTCCGTTTTTTTCATATTTATAACTAGCTGTGCGTCTGTGCAGAATTTGCTTATCACTACCTCGCGGGAAATATGCGATTTCTGGCCAAAAGCTATCCTATGTCTTTGTCCGGCACTGAAACTGTCTCTATACCGAATTCCAACTGAATCGGTTTAGCTGTTTAGGCGTAAGGAGTTAGCTAGCAGACAGATAGACACACTTTCAAATTAGGTATAATATCAGCAAAGATTTACATTCCACAAACATTCGTACATTAATTATGAATACCATCATTACCTACATTACATTGATAGCATAGTACCTGGGAGGCCACTTTATACTTTAGCTAGATGAACATTTTATATAGTTTCCCTTAAGTATATGTTGGTACCGAGTGTGAAAAATATTTCTATTTTTTTACATAGGTACTTACATAATCGTCACGCCTCTATACCATAGGGGTAGGCGGAGACTACTTTGTTCCACTTGCAACGACACACCTCTTTTGCTTCATCCACATCATTCACTAATCTCTTCATACAAGCTCATAATATTTTTTTAACTTCCACAAAATAAACAGATTCCGTTCAAAATCCGTCCTTCGACTAGTTTATGATAGGAGATTGTGTCCTAAGGGACTGTATACTATAGAATCCTTCACTTTATTCAGGATTTAATGTATGTACGCCCTAAAACGTAGTGGTTATGTTCTTTTTGGCACGCCCGTGCCGCAAATATATCAATTTGATCCCTTGAGGGTCTTAAGACACAATCATAGATAGTGACACAATCTACTATAAATTTACGGTATTTAGCGTTCAAAGTAGAAAATAAGTAATTAAAAAATACACTATTTGGTTTATGACTCAATTTGTAAGAAAACCCCTTTAAAACCCCGATAATAAAACCTTGCTTACTTATTACTTCCATGAACCTATGAACCTCGTGGCAAAATGTTTATTGATGATAAAAAAAGTAAAAATGACACAAGTAACGTTA
The DNA here is from genome assembly GCA_949127965.1 of Pandemis corylana. Taxonomy (NCBI): domain Eukaryota; kingdom Metazoa; phylum Arthropoda; class Insecta; order Lepidoptera; family Tortricidae; genus Pandemis; species Pandemis corylana. Next base: position 5,954,320 of record OX421855.1, on the reverse strand, counting down.
TCAGAAATCAATATTGATAGGTGTCACATTTTTCTTTATAAATAATTTATTTAGTTTTATGTATACATATGTTTGATAAAGTCCGCAATGCATTATTTTACGAGTTCATCGATCTCCTGGATATCATATCGTTAGAAAGCCTCAACTTGTATGACAAAATAACTGAGAACCTAATTATAACACTGAGGTCTCAATTTTACAAACCAAGATGCGGTGATAGGTTTTTAGTATGAAATAAAGTTACGAAAATCTTAAGTCTCAAAATTTTTAGTGAACGTACACAAAGATGGAAGAAGCAGAACCTGCAGCGGGGGAAGGCGATGGTAATCAGCATGTGGAGGGCGATGGAGCAGAAAAAACAGAAGGTGACCACGTCGAAGGTGAGCAAGTTAAAGGCGAAGAAGTGGAAGGAGAAAATGTAGCTGGTGAAGAAGGGGAAGTCAAGGGGGAACACGTTGAGGGAGAACATACCGAAGGTGAACATACAGAAGGTGAACATGCCGAAGGTGAACATGTCGAAGGTGAAGTTAAGGAAAAGTTAGGTGAAGAGTTAATGGGTGAGGAAATGGAAGGAGAATTTCAAGGCGAAGAAACCGAGGAAAAGCCTCCAGAAGAAACCCAGCCAGAAGAGGTTGTAGAGGAAGAAGAACAGTACGTAGAAGAACCTCCACCAGATCCCGCCGCCCCTTTCAACTTTACTGATTCAGAAGAAGCACTCAAACCTAAATTTGAATTAAGACTCGATCAAGTGGCAGAAGTGGAGCAATTGTGGGCGTACTACCAAGATTACACACCAGCTTACACTGATATTGACGACTATATCACTGAAAAAGAACTTATCTACATGCTGAAAGCTTTAATGCTTATGACTTATACCCCAGAACAGCTGCAAGAATTAATAGATTACTGCGTCCGACCTCCCCATCCTGAGGGACATATCAGTTATCCACAGTTTCTCAAAATGGTAACAATAAGGCAAAGAGACTTTCCTATCGAAGAAGAACTGCGCACTGCTTTACAGGTGTTCGATCCAGAAAAAACGGGTTCAATGAACCGAGAAGAATTGAAGGACGTTCTATCTCGTCAAGGTCATAAGATGCCGGCGAAGCAATTGGATAATCTCATTAAAGAAGTAGACATGAGTAATGATGGTACGATCGGTGTCGAGGACGTTGTTGGCACAATGTGCATTGACTTGAATCCTGAAGACTTGATAATGTTGAGGAATGCCGTTTTCCCTCCTACTGAGAAACCACAAGCCGCTGAAGAAGAAGAAGTTTGAAACAATTAGGCATAGATTTATGGAAAAATATATAAAAAAACAAACTTACTTATGTTATTTTGATATCTACACACACACACACACACACACACACACACACACACACACACACATACACTCACATAAATCACGTCTTTACCCGTTACGGGGCAGACAGAGCCTAAGGTAACAAGGCCACGTTTAGCATGATTGTGGGCGTATAGGTGAAAAGGGGAATCAAAATAGTGATGGGTATTGGTATCTGCCTAATTGAAAATTTACATTATTTTGTAATATCAGGACGCATCGATTATTATTTACATTCAAGAACATCAGCGTGTCAAAAGTGACAAAATATGAAGAACAGCAGGACACAAACTTCGAATATTTAACGTTGGAGTAGGTCTACCTACGTAGGTAGGCGAAGTCGCGGATAGATGATAAATACGAAAGGATGTCTCAAATGTTTAAAAATAATAAAGTTATAGGTATAGGCAATGCTGTATGTAGAGTTATCTATCTAGATTTATCTAGAGCATAAATAATCGAAGCTAGGAGATTAGGTATTTCGTTATACACGTGATCATGGCAAAACCGTAGCCGTCTGCAAAGTAATACATTTGTTTTTTGTTTTATATAATAGGTAGACATAGAGTCGCAAACGAGCAAGTGCGTCACCTGATGGAATGTGGTTACTCGCAACACCAATGGATTGAATATTGCCGTGTGTTCTGTATGTGATTCAGTTTCTTTCTTCGACAGTACCATACAGACTGCTTGAGTGGAGTAACATCGATTTCTACTATGTAAAAATGTGGTATAGCTTAAGTGCATTTACCTTACTGATTTTTTTTTCAATTTATAAAGTGCCAATTTGACGTGTGAGCTGTCACGTCAATTGTCAGACTCAAACTGTCAGTGTCAGTTCAGTTCAGTGTCACTGCTAGACTGTTGCCGTTAAACAAAATCGTCTCGCGTCTTTCGCACCGTTGTTCACACTCAAGTAAAATCTTCTGTCGGCTTAAAAATATTTCGATATAAATATTATATCGATTTATTAAGAAGGCAAGCAATACAGCAATTTGAAAATGAAATACCTTTTTTTATTGCTTGTGCTCGTTTCCGTACTTAGTAATAGTAAGTATACACTTGAATAATTCTACTTGTTTGGGTGTGGTTAGCAGTCATGTTTATGTATTTAATTGAATTAAAATTAGTCTAACAATCGCTAGCTTATTCGGAAATTGATTTGTCTGAAAACTCTAAATCTATTCAGCGTTTTTCAGAACGTAAGCTGATGTAAGTACTTAAGTCTTGGATATAATTAACCTTTACAAAGGAAGCGTAAACAATTCTGAACTCAAATGATAATAAAGTTCACTTTTAGGTTCAACTTTTTCTTTAGACCTAGACTTGCCTTTCTATTTATTCAAGTGGTGTAAGATTTTAAACACTTCCCACTTCCAGTGTTCCTTACAACTTATCTGGTGTTGAAGATCTGTACAAAGAAATATGTTTTTTAGCAATAAGGTTAAAAATTAGATTACTCCATTTACAAATTGATATCTGAAAGTACACTAGTACACACTAAAATATGTCAAAAATTACAAAGTTCAAGTCAAGTGTATTGTTGCATGTTTTTTTGGCAACATTTTCTACAGTTGTGCAGTGGCGTAACTATAACGTCTGGGGAGCGTTGCATATTCGTCAGATGGGGCTCCTTCCTCAATATAAAGAAGTGCATCAGCGTCCTTTCTGCGTACCAAGCCAGTTTGGGGCCTCGAAGAGCTAGGGGCCTGTGGCATTTTGCCATTCTTGCCACCCTATAGTTACGCCACTGTCGTTGTTGATGGTTTTATATTTGCAGCTTGACACTGTTAAATATAGTTACAGTTACTTTTAAATTTTACAGCTACTAGACTAGTAGCCACCTGCATTTAGGCTTATCAACTTCAAATCATGATTTATGTTTTGCCTTTAAGAAGTTGTCTAAACTGAAATGTTATAGAATGGCCTGTATAGCAAAAGTTAATTAAACCTTGTAATGCAGGTCTAGCCATCTGGTGCTACCAGTGTACTGCGGCAACACCAGGGTGCGCACCCCCATTTAACTGGAGAGGAGTGGGATACCTTGGCAACCCTTGCCCTGACAATGATGATATCTGTGTCAAACTCATTGAGAGAAAAGGAGGTTAGTGTAGATACCTTTTGAATTTACTATGGCCATATCCTTTTGAAAGCCTACATCTGCTATAGCTAACAATGAGTAAAAGTGTTAAAGTGGTTTTCATGTAAAGGTGCCTATGCTAAAAATCACTTACACTTCTACTCTCTCTTGGCTATAGCCGATGTGAGTGTTCAAAAGGTTAAAGGAATGCAGACTGATAAAATAGAGATGGGTATTAATTATGCTTACTGTTGTATTTACAGCTGAAGAAGTGATAACAAGAGACTGTTTGAGCAACTTCAAGGCATTCCGAACAGACATTCCTGCTGACACTTATGAGGGGTGCAGAAAGGCTGCTGTAGACGTTAATTTGGCTAACTATGTCAACAACAGTATTAAAGAGCTAGATGTTCAGAGGTAAGAATACATTAATTGTTTCTGACTGTATTGATTGTACTGTACAGTATCCATCGGATACATTGCAGCTTTCTAAGTGCTCAAAAATATGTGAACTACACACACTCACTCAATTGATAGTAAAGTTGTGATTAGATATCTTGAGCAACTAGATAGCCCTGATATAAATAATATCTCTTATCTGATGAATTTGTTCCATGGGACGGTAAATCATTAACTAATAATTCCATGTGTCAAATGGGTACTAATCTCTCAATCAATTTGTAAAGCGTGCCAAAAGCTTTATTGAATAAAGAATTATGACATACAACATCAGAATAATAATTGTTTTTAACCAATTAATATAGTAGCCATCAGATATGAAGCTGTAGGTACTCAAAAATATCTGAAAACAACAACAGCTCTGATGTATCTGATAGTGTGTCCATAAGTTATTTTTTTAATAATTTGCATAGTATGCCTTCATATTTCTAACCAAGTGCAAAGAACACAACAACATCATATCAACATCTTCAATACAATATTAATTTACTGAACATAATTATTAACATTAAATCTTATTCTTATTATATTATCACATTATCTATTTTTTCAGAAAATGGTATGATGAAACTACATGGTGTTTCTGCTTCCTTGACCACAGATGTAACGGCGCATCAATGACGTCATTATCAATGGCAATACCAATCCTATTCAGTGCCACACTATTGTTAGCTAGATTACAATTATTTTGACATTCATTCATGAAAAAATCTCATGGGAAAATGTGAATCTCTATTCTAATACTGTATATAGAATACCTCTACAAGTTTTATTAAAGTAAATTTGAAATCACCTAGCTTGCTCTTGGTTGGAGCAAAATGCCAAGAGTGCCTGTAATTTTACAATTCAAATTTATAGATGTTTAAGCATGAATGTAGTATGTAGATCATTTAAGTTATCAGTTAGAATTAAATTAGGCAATTGAATCATGTTTTTGATGACGAGAATTGTAATAAAAAATGGCATTTACGAGTATTCCACTCAACAAACAGCCCTTTCAAACAAAATCAATTTAACTGAATAATGTGCCTTCATTCCATTATCATATAAGTAGACTAAAAATATTCCGTCCTAAATGATGTGCATTTAATTTATGATGTCAATTTTTAAGTTTTTAATTATATATACAATTTATATTTTTACACTGGATATGGGTCAACTACAAATAGGTAGCTCCATTGTTGGTTTGTCATTTTACGGAGTGAAACATTGCGTTAGGAAAATAATTTCTAGGGTAATACCTGTAAGCAATTGTTATAGAAGAACTTCTCCGAAAGTACTTCTTTCCAATAAAGGCAATACAAGATGATAGCTGTTTACTTTCTTATCTTTTAGAAAGTGTGCACGAGACCTTAAGCGGATTTGAACGGGTGTAGGGTTAACTAGGTATATAATCCCTGTGTTAACTTTTAACTCAGGCTTAACGGTTTTTTAACATTAGAACGTGCAAGTCATCAGTTTCATACTGTTTCAATACAGCTTCTAATCTATTATTCCGCAACGCCGTACAAAAATCATGCGACAAGGGGAAAAAATCGAGGGTTGCACTTTTGAATTCTCACCAGCACTCAGTTGGACAGCTTACAAGTGACGGCATAGTGCTGTTACTTATTATTTTATGCTCTTATATCGTCCTATATACGTCACCTGGTGGTTCACATGACCCACATTTTTTGGTCATGGGCCTGTAGTCTACATGCATCGTGCTCTGAATGCGATCTATCGACACCAACCTGTAGGCTTATTACCTAACTTGCTCGCAATTGCCATCGTGCTCATTTTGACAGTTCATGTATGGGCTGACAATTGGCATCGGAATCAGCCAGGCTAGCTGTCACATTCATACAAGAACTGTCAAAATGAACACGATGGCGATTGCGAGCGAGTTAGGTAATAAGCCTACTGGACGCAAGCTCGGCATCACTCTTTCTCGAGCGCGCAAATCGCAGTATTAAACTTTATTACTATCTTTAGTTTTGTATATTATATTTTCCTGTCAAAGTGGATTGGTAGGTATGTACCTACGTATGTACGTGCTGACAAGACTAACGCACTTTAGGTACATTATAATAAAAACCCTTTCATCTACAATGGCCTTAGTAGGCATTTTCGACTAACATGTTCCGATGACGTTTACAATTTGACACGCTTGGTTCTCCTACTTTTAACTGTACCTATTTCATTCACTTTAATAGCAACCGTGGCGTGTGCTTCCTTTACAAGTAAGTAAACTGCAGAAGTAGCACGTATGTGCTTGTGACTATTTGGAACATGTTAATTAAGAGCTGCGCATCCATGCGGTACATCCCGTACACCGAGAAGCTCGGCGGCATTTCCTCGATCAATTTGAACATTCTCTTAGCTTTCTGTCTTAAAGGGCCTGAAAATATAAAATCAAGGGCACGGTTGGCATACGTACCTACTTCTATTCTGTTGTGGCTGTCGTCATGTTTCTACTAAGTTGGATAGTGCCTTAGTACCTATGTAGTTACCTTAATTCTATTAACTTGAAATTTGGTAAGACGCATTCCTCGAGTACCTAACTATCAGAGAGATGCACTAAGAAGGGATTTTATATTGTATCAATATTGAGTTTTCAACATCATTCCTCGTTGAGCGATCTTACAATGGTCGGTCTTGGCTAGTATGAAATGCAAACGTGTAGAATGTGCTTTTTTCCTTTTATTGTTAAATGGTTAAATCTACTCAGCAAGGCATATTGAAAACGCAATGTATTTTTAACACACGCAACTAATATGCGCCTACGCGTACAACGTAGATAATAAATAATGCCATTGTGAATACGGCTAATTCGATGAGCTCAGTTGAAAACGTTTTGACTATACCCGGCAGTGGCATGAATAAATGTTTCGTAGTTAGTTAGGTACCTACTTACTGTCAACGTAACGCGATAGCACAAAGATCGTCAGTTTCTTTGTTTTTCTCACTTCCCGAAGGAAACCCTCCGCGCGTAGACAAATCCATAGCATCATGCTGATATTAATGATGGCCAGGTTGCCCAACTGCACAAAGTCAAGTAGCACTATGCGCTGAAATTAAAATGCAATTACTTAAGATTCTTATGATATGATGCAATGTAGTTTTAAATAAGTACAATGCCTAGGGTATATATAAGTAGGTAGGTATTTATGATTTTAGAGACTTACAATATTTATTTGAGCTATCGTTTGCAGTACAAAAATCGCATACTGAAAGCCCACCGTCATCCACAATAGAAATACAGCACAAAATAAAGCAACCTGCAAGAAAAAGTTTTCATAGGTCAACTAAATTACTGACTTGAGTGAAATGAATGGAACACACACTATAAAAATCAAATGTGCTTGACATGTTTCGGTCTAATCCGTAGGTGTTCCATCCAGGCGGCACGAACTCGCCGCCGAGGCCCGAGGCAAACGCTCTGGGATTGGACTTCATGATTTCTCGAGCTTTTCAATTTCTCGGGTCTCGAGAATTCTCGAGGCTAATTTCTCGAGGCTTCTCGGGTTGTCGAGAAATTTACATTTACGTACGTTTTCTCACATTATTTGGTTCCAATAACGTCAACAAATTCAGTGGTTTTCCTCTCGAATATAAGTATCAAATAAATTATAAATCTTTTATTGATTATATTCAAAAACATTAATCTTATGAATAAGCTAATTAACTTTTTTTTTAATACAGAAATAATATTATTCAGACTCATAATTATAATGACAGCACCATTTTTGGCTGATTATTTAGAACTTATAAACAAAAGTAGCTTCTATTGAACTAAACAAAAAATCAACGTGTAAGAAAACGTTAATCACGAATGAATTCACTTTTTGTGATTCCATTTATGGTGAAGCCGTCTTTTGCAGCCATCCTCGCCAATATTTCACTCAATGATTGTACCTATCGGTGGAGTTTTGAAGTTTAGTTTCTGTTGCTGCATACTATTTCTAAATAGGTACATGATTTCTCGAGTTCTCGACTTTTCTCGAGCTTGATTTCCCGGGAACAAAACCCAACGATTTCCCGGGAATTCTCGGCTTGAGAATTCCCGGGAATTAACCCTATCTGGGATGGACTGCGTATTCGAAACATGTCAAGGCGACTCACTCGCCATTGATACAAGAGTGATCCGATCATTTCACTATGTTTGAATTTCACGGTAGCTAGTTTTATGTAACTAGGTATGATTTTCTAATTACATACTTACATACATAAATCCGTGGTAGCCTAGTGGTTTGACCTGTGGCCTCTCAAGCAGAGCGTCGTGGGTTCAAATCCCGGGCGCGCACCTTTGAGTTTTTCGGAATTTATGTGCGAAAATTACATTTGAAGTTTGCCATGAGCTTTTCGGTGAAGGAAAACATCGTGAGGAAACCTGCACACATCTGCGAAGAAATTCAATGGTGCGTGTTAAGTTCCCAATCCGCACTGGGCGCGCGTGGGAACTATAGCCCAAACCCTCCAATACACGGAGGAGGCCTATGCCATGAGGCACGCCGAATTACGCGACAATTTAATAATAATAAAAAAAACAACAACAACATACTTACTGAATTTGTAACGAATTCGGAATAAAAGGCTATGTTATATTATTTTACATAAATCACGTTTTTACCCTTCGGGGTAGACAGAGCCTAAGGTAACAAGACCTAAAGACTATGTTTGGCATGATTGTGGGCTTATGGATGTTTTTTCTTTGCTCCCAGACCAGCATCTAAATATCGATATATTTTTGATTTGGTACCTACCTACCTACAGTCTAAAAAACGTCTTAATGATCTACTGTTATCCACACTCGCTAAGCTAAGATAAATAGTATAAAACCTGAAATTACCTGAAAACTGTATTGACCGTAGAAGCATGAAAATCCGTTTAAAATCTCTTTCATGTACAAGTCTGTGTCGCTGGATTCGAAGTACGTCTCTCTGTTTAATTATCATGGATCGGTCGCTCAGGGTGCTTATGTCACATGATCCTTTCTTAAAATGGTTCGCGATAATGGAGTTGACCACACGTGCTCGTGTGGTGAAAAACCAAATATGGCTGGAGCAGCAATACAGTTCAAATACAAATGAAATAAAGGGCATCATTGTTGCAGTCGAGTCAAGTAAACCTAACTGACTAACTAGTAACGAACAAATTATATGAATTGCACCTGTAATCACTACCGCTCCTATTACCACCACAAGATTGAATTTATAATGGGAACTGTAGATGGTATCATCGTTATGTATTTTCAATAATCTATCGATGTTCTGCATTCTGATATACAATTCAACATTTCCGTCGTTGTTGAAGAACCTAGTGTGCAGTGTGCTCACAATAAACGTAAAGTTTAGTACAGTAAATACTAGTATGAATATTTGATTCGTTTGAGGATCGCCGGAAGAGAGGTTTGTATATGATTTAAAATATCTAACGCCGAAAAAGGACGATACAATGGAGAAGATAATCGTGTAACACTTCTGAAGGACTGTGGGCGCGGTCACAGTACGATCTGTAACGTCAACTCGGCACGATCCTAGTATTCTTTGCATAAAACGAAAAGGCGCGAAGACTTTAATGAAACCGTCGTCTAGAACGACCACGTTTTTATTTTCACAATCTATTAAAACCATTATTATGAGTTACTCGGAACGAGTTTCGATTATTAATGATTTTGACTTACCTATTACAACTTTCTCGTAACTACCTATCTTTAATTCATTAGACATTTCCTTACATTGTTAAAAAGACAAAGTCATTAACACCCCCGGTTATGCATTATTTAAGGGGTGATTAGGAGTGGGTTTATAAATGAACAAATTCAAATTCAGAAACATTTATTTCAATTTTAATAATTACTAAAATAATAATATTATGTAGGTATTAAATTGATTAAATTAAGTAGGTACAGTCAAGGGCAAATAGGTATATTGCACGTCACCAAGACGTCAAAAACATCTGAAAGCTTTCTGCCTTTATGCTTATGCCACAAAAAATAAGGTCGTGGTGACATTTATTTATTTATTTATTTATTCACTTACAACATCTATTATTACAGGCTATAACCTAATGCAATAGTGGTACAAACAAACATAATTACATGCGTCAAACAAAAAGTAACTTATTTAATTAAGAATAAAAACAAATAAAAGCAAAGTAGTCATTTTAAAAACAAACTAGGTACCTACATACAATGTGACTTTTACAAATTCTTCCATCGTACAGTGAAAAAGATCGATGCTGTCGGCAACCAGATTCAGTGTTCGTATAGTACGTTTGAGAGGCGCCTTCTGCAGCAGGTTGTATCGATATTTATGCATGACATGACGGCTGAATCGATATTTATGCCCTCGTTTGTACATTAGGTACAAGCACTAACACTTCTAATAATGAATAGTTAATTAATCGTCCCTGCATGGTCCTGTTTTGTTTGTAACTATGCTAATTGTGCAGAAACTACATTTTTTAAAATACCTAAAGTATGTTCTGGTAGGTACCTTTTTTTTTAAGGTGTGGAAAATGCGCCTTATGCATCCGCCCGGTACGGGTTTACCGGGGGTATGTGGGGCTCTCCCGCGACGGCAAGCATACCCACTAAAAACCACACGGATTCCCTATTCAGTCGTATGTGATGCGTTACGGGAGCACTCGGTGTCACCGCGACGCCCCACGACCACCCCGGGATGGGGTTCCCTCTTCGCGGCACCTGAGCAATGCAGGTTTGGGAAATCCCGCCCTCCCCCGCTGGTGCCGCTTGGATTTTTGTAGAGGTTGTCTCCTCGTGGCCCCCGTCTTGAAAAAGACAGCGGCCCACGTTCCGACCCCACGGGCCGGGTTACGTGTCGACCGACAGTGGCCGAAGCCACGCCGCTCCGCGATCCCGTCCCTTACGGGGCGCACCGCTCGGACGGCAGGCTTATGCCCGCCGACTCTCACGTTAGCTCTCACACCCTCATGTACTAATCTGAAAGCAGAGCGGTACCGAAGGCATGATCGCGTCCGTCACCAAAAGCACCCCGCGGGTGCGACCCTCTGGATTTTTTATAGAGGTTTAGATACTCCTCGCAGCCCCCGTCTAGAAAAAGACAAGCGGCCCACGTTCCGACCCCACGGGCCTGTTCTGGTACCTACGATAGATCTAGTTAACGTTTGTTACATTGCATATAGTACCGACAGATATCCATTGCTGGATATGGGCCTGCCATAAGGACGTCCACGACAATTTTAGCCATAGTTTTACTAAAATGTTACATGTAAATAGATAAATAAATTTGTATAATAAGAACAAATAGTGCTTGCACTGCTGTGTTCCGGTGCGGAGAGTAAGACAGCCGGGGAAATTACGGGCACAAGAGGCATTTCATCTTAATCCTCTAGGTTGGCAACGCATCTGCAATCCCTCCGGGGTTGCGGGTGTCTATGGGCAGTGGTGATCACTTACCATCAGGTGACCCACTTGCTCGTTTGCCTTCCTATTCACATAAAAAAAAAAAAAAAAAAAAAAATAGGGACATTTTTTTATGCCACCATCTTGCAATTTGTTCTACAAAGTAACCGGCTTGCTTGAGGAATCTTCGTGCCTTCGTGAGTGCAGCTGAGTTGCGAACTGTAGCTAACTACTTGCGGCGGCGATGAGGAGACAGCCAAAGAAGGAGTAAGGAAGTGAAAACTTCGATTTTGTTCTCTACAAAAAAGCGAACTGCAGAAGTATAACGTATGTGCTGGTGACTATTTGGAACATGTTGAGTAAAAGCCGCGCATCAATACGCCACATCCCATACACCGAGAAAATGGGCGGTGTCTCGTCGATCATTTTGAACATTCTCTTAGCTTTCCGCCTTAAAGGTCCTGGAAAAAGAACGACACATTTGAAACCAATGAAGTAAAACCCGGAAACAATTTGCATGATGAAACAAGATCATTTTTACCTTCTATGTACCGTGACAGAACAATGATTGACAGTTTTTTTGTATATTTAACTTCTCGGAGAAAAGCCTCGATGCGGACACAAATCCATATCAGCATATTGACATTTGTGTAACCCAATGTGCCCACATAAACAAAATCGAGTATAAGGAAGCGCTGGAAATAAAATGCCATAAATTAATGCTACTTAATAGTGGCCCTGGTCATACCTGCCTAATTCAAGCTTTCACTAAACACTAGCTAGCAGGTGCTTGCGACGTCTTCTGCGAAAAATTCTTTTATCCTGCTAGAACTTACACTTTCCTGGGAAAAAATACTATGTGAATCTAATTGAAGCTACGTTATCTACTGGTAGAATAATTTTTAGAATCGCATCAGCCCTTCCAGCGATTTGCTCTACATAGAGACAAACAAAAGGTACCTACCTATTTAAAACGAATTATAATAAATGAACATACCTGATTCATATTCTGGGTTCTTTGCAGTAGAAGAATAACGTACTGAAAACTTACTATCATCCAAGTAATAAATATCGAGCAAAATTGGAAAACCTGCAAAAAGTTTATATTCTTTTTAAATATTGTCTTGCAAAATGTTAGATAGGTACAGCATAAGTAAAACAATCACCTGGAACCTATATTGATTGTGGAAGCAAGAAAAACCGTTTAAAATCTCTTTCATGTACAAGTCTGTGTCGCTGGACTCGAAGTCTTTCCGTTTAATTATCATGCATCGCTTGCTCAGGGTGCTTATATCACCCGATCCGTTCTTAAAATGGTTCATGATCATGGAATTGACCATGCGTACACGGTTGGTGAAGAACAAAATATGGCTGGAGCAACAAGACATTTCAAATACAAATGAATAAAAAGGCATCATAGACCCTATTTGTACTATAACTCCAAACTGATTCTCCGTCAGTAGGATAAATATAGTGAATTGAATACTATATATTATTATCAATCCTGTAACCACTATCACATTGTTTTTGTAGTGGTAGCTATGTATGGTCCGTTTGCCATGTAGCTTTAAAATATTGTCTATTTTCTGCATGATGTAGTATAGTTTCACATTTCCTTCATTATTGATGAATGTAGCGTGAAATATACATACGCCGAATGCTACGTTAAGTGTAGTTATTCCGATTATAAATATATAGAATAGGTCAGAGTCCGTGTAGAATTCTGAGTATGATTTTAAGAATGTGATGCCAAAATAAAGCGATGTAGTCAAAGAGATGAAAGAGTAACATTTCTGTGCAATGGTGGGTCTTGTCACAATACCATCTCTCACGTTCACTCGACACGATCCCAGTAGTTTTTGAAAAAAACGAAAAGGCGCAAATATTTTAATAAAACCTTCGCTTAATATTAAAACTTCTGATTCTGAACGATTCTGAATCATATTGATACGTTTTTCACAAGCCATATTTAAAAGCTATCTCGAGATTACAGATTTCTTCAAGGTCTTGCTGCGAAAAAACGCTTCGATGCCTTCGATTCTTGATGATACTATTCTACTGACTTGAGCAAATGTAAATGTTTGCCGTTTAAAGGCGACATATTGGTAGGTAAATAAGTAATACAAATAATTTTAAACTGCTAGTAATTTTTTAGAGTGTATTTCGTCATTTGTTTTATGGGCTAGTTAAGCACGTGACGGCAGAAATATGCTTTTACTTTAATTGTGTGCGTCTAATTTTAAATTATAATAAACCCGCGTATTTTGAAAAGGTCATTTTCAAAAGTTTTTTTTTTAAAAAGGAAGGCCAAATTAAACCATCACAATTGAGCAGGAATAAAGTTATACTTAATAATTTAATCCACCTCCTCTCTGAATGCAGAATTAACAATTATTGCTAGGTATTTCGTTCGCAACTTTGTTGCAAATTCTAGGAAAATGCCACGCGGTGTGATAAAATTTTGGGTTGAATTCGGAGTACCAGGAGAGTAGGAGAAGATAATTACAGTTCTTGATAATTTTGCTAACTAGTCAAAAATTTCATTCTAGCGGTAATTTTGCAGATTTTATCCTCCGAGTAGTATTTTCAATGACTACGACTATACAATATACCACACCGTCTCTTAAAAATGAATCCGGAATACTTGAGCAGGTGGATGATTAGTTTGACTGATCACTCCAGTAAATGTTGTAGAATGACCGACAATTTTTCTGTAACTACATCGGTTGATGTTCAAAGTCAGGCGACAGAGTTACACGTTAAAGGGGTGATTTATTTTTGAATGGAATGAAAATTTGAACTAACCCAACCACGCAGGTACCAATACTCCAGCATTCCGGAATATTCTAATACACCATCCCTCCTCATCTCCTTTCATCCACTCAAAGGTTGACTGGAAGAGATCCCTTAAAGGGATAAGTCCGCCTTTGTGCATATATCTCAGTGTTTGTCAATTGTATTTCTCTTGTTTATTTTGCACAATAAAGAGTTTACATACATACATAATTTTTTTTATTTTTTTTATTTATTAAGAAACAAACAGTCGCATAGGTACATAAACTTACTATGACAATGAGTGAAAAATGAAAATAGACCTATAGTTTCCTTAGTTGTAAATAATACAAGTACATGGCACAGCAACAAAACAAACAAGTAGGTAAGTAGTAGAAATGTCTACACAACATAGATACATGTTGTGTGTAATCGTTACCATACTAAAAACACAAGTAAACTTTTATGTAATGAGTTATATAAAGGATTGGGTTCGCCGTTAAAATCCTTGTCCAGCGGACTTTAAAGAAACGCAAAACTTGGACAATAGCATTTTTATTGCGAAAACGTTTGTTAGTTTTACAAAATAGCGAACTGCAAAAGTGTCACCAACCAGCTAGTTAATATGTTCATAATTTTCAGCAAAAATTGACCATCCAGGTCCCACATTCCGTACACAGAAAACGTTATAGGTGTGTGATCTATCAAGTCGATCATGTTTTTCGCTTTTTGCCTTAAATTACCTGAAACAGATTACAATTATGTGCCGTAGAGTTGAAAAGATGCCCACAAGCATCAAGCAAATTTCGATACATAAAACTACCACGGGACAGTCAGAATTAAAATGGGGCATTTAAGTATGCCCGACATAAGAACACTAAGGTACCTACCAAATTGGAAAAAAATAATATCTCTGTATTGTGAAACGTGCGGTATTTATATAATATGAAATTTCCGGGATTTTTTCAGGACTTTTTTATTTTTGAAATGGGTCATAAATAGAAGTCTTTAATGCTTGCAGGGATATTTTTACGCACACTGCATCATTTGCGCTAGCATTGGCAGGGGCCCGATTTTTGAAAGCACATTGAATGATTCGACTCGAAAGTGAAAAAAATATGCCACAAAACTACAGCTCAAGTTAAATTTTCGACTAATTGACTATATTAATATTATAGCTGTAATTTTCTTCTAAGCTAGTTAGGAACCCTTACTTTAAATTCAACACAATTCTTTACCACTTTCTAGTGGTTTATTTTCATATAGGGCAGGTGCCCTGCCCCGATTCTGGCCATTTGTTGGTTTAGATCATTCTCAAAACTTTAAGTAGAGTTTACTAAGGTATAGACAACTTGACAAATCTATGGTTTACAGTGCCCAGAAAAAGGAACGGGGCCTATGTAATTTCAAAAATCCGGTCACTGGACTCTATGCCCATTAGTGCAGGAAAAGTTTGATGTTGATAAATAGTTTAGTTTAGTATAGTTTATTTATTCTCTCAGCATAAAATTACTGTATAAACGAGTTTGATGTCATGTACAAAAACAATATGTCATGTATATATTTTCATAAAATTAAAGACACATTTTAACGGCTCCATTTTTATCATTTCACAGGTATTAATTAAATTTGCTTACCATTGGTGTACCGTGACATGACAATAATTGAAAGCTTTTTGGTTTGTTTTACTTCCCGCGAGAATGATTCGCTGCGGAAACACGTTACCAAAAGTAGTAATACTAGGATGATACCGACAGCGAGCAGTTGCATGAAATCTAACAGCACGAGATGCTGAAATAATTAATATAATAATTAACTACCAGTAGGCATCACAATCGTTTGGACTGTCAAGTTCACAAACAGGAAATCAAATTACCAAATTAATATTTCTTTGCATTGCCAGAAGTCCATACTCGAACATAAACAACGTCCAAGCAACGTTTACTGAGCATAACAGTAAAATCTGAAAAACAATCTCGGTAGGAGCAATCGTTTAAACTCGCACCTAGTAGGTAGCTAGGTAGGTACTTAAGCAAAACATCGTAGCATTTAACACGTTGAAAACAAATGTATCGTAATATTATGGAAATAAAGGTAGTTACCTGAAAATTATATTGCTCTTGAAAATGCAAATATGCTTGAAAGATATACTTCATTTGAACGTCAGTATCGCTTGACTCAAAATCCGACCATTCAGCAGCAATGTCTTCAAAAAATCTGCTTAATTTGGACTGTTTACTCAGATTTGTTACTGTTAGCTTAAAATGGTTGACCATTATGGAATTTATTAGACGCACTCGGTTGTCAAAAAGTGCTATGTAGCTTGAGCAACAACTTAGTTCAAATACGAATGTCGACAAAGCCCAGAGAGGGCCAAGGAGTTCATAAAATTTATAACCGTCTCGGGTCCACAAAATACTGCCTAGCCCTAAAGTAACAACAGCTGACCCCAATACAAATGTTATTACCAAATTGCCTTTAAAGTGCAAACTGTTAATCCTATTATGATTAAGTTTCATCACACGATCTATTTCTTGCATTTTGATCATTAGTTTGACATTACTTTCGTTGTTAAAGAATCGCGTGTGCATAACGTTGATAATGAATACTGAAATAAGTACTGAAATACCGCCGATCCAGAAAAGTATAATTTGACGATCGGTAAAAGATCTATTTTCAAAATTCTGCAAGACTTTAAAAGTTGCAAATATAATGTAAATTAAACTGATTATTGTGTACAATTTTTGGAAGATAGAGGGCGCTGTTACGAATCGGTCTCTGACGTCGACGCGACAAGATCCCAATATCTTCTGCAATATTCGGTACGGCGCGAATACTTTAACGTAATCCTCGTCCAAGATGTCCGGCGAAAGGTATCTACTCTTGTACATTAAAATGGACCACTTTATTTTCCTTTTTACCTTTCATTAGGTTCATGATTATAGTTTTGTTTTACGGAGATTTCTCAAATAAACTGTGTACCTACTTTAAAACGTCTTTACAATATTTAGTTATTTTCGTAATGTAAGGATCAGCTGCTGTTAATTTAGACACTGCGATTAAAATGTAATTTAGCTAAAGTGTTGATTGATGGTTCTTATATGGAATGACAATAATTACTACTTTTACTAAGTAAGTAATGAGTCACTATAGATAATGACTTGTGTGTGCTGCCTTTTTATAGCTTCGTACCTATGTATAAGAGGAACTATCTGGTGAAGCCTCTTATATCCCGCAAAATTTAGAATTAGTTCATCATTTTGAGGATAACTGCATGCATTTATTTTTCAGTACCTATTTTAATTTTTAAGCCTTGTGGCAGAAGCCCCTAAAGAGTTAAAGATAGGCTTTTGATTCGGCCTGGAACTGCCTTGAGCAATTGCGAACCAAATAAAGTAAACCTCGGTAGCATTAGTTAGTTAGGTAAGTATAACGACTAAAAACAAACAGTCAAGGACGCCTCCGAATTGCGCACTAAGATTCTTTTTGTATCAAATCGACAAAACCGATTAAGTCAAAATTTGGTAGGATAGCGTACATCATCACTAGGTACATAGTATAAAAAAATGGAACCGCCTTCAAATACAGCCTAAATCCGCCTATAGATCACAACATAGTATAAAACAAAGTCGCTTTCTGTCCCTATATCCCTATGTATGCTTAAAACTTTAAAACTACGCAACAGATTTTGATGCGGTTTTTTTTAATAGATAGAGTGATTCGAGAGGTAGGTTTATATGTATAATACGCAGACGAAGTCGCGGGCAGAAGCTAGTTTCATAATAAATTGTATTAATAACGCTACTTTAGAAACCTACCGAGGAATTCTCTTTGTAGGTACTTCCTTCATCAGCTTCTCTTTACCATACATATATAGTAATGTGGAAAATGTATATAATTTTACGAGTAGGTACACCTATGACGTGTTTAGCAAGCATATTACAGTAATTGAATCACAATCCCTGAATTATTTGTTGAATCCGATGACCATCTGTGGTCTTCATAATCAGTTCCAATTCATCAAATAGTGCTTCCCGAAGGCAAATGCATAAGTTACATTAAAATGTACCTAAATCGCTATCGGGATGCCTACAAGATTTGAAGTGTTCCTTCAGTTTCTCCAAGATCTCGTCATCAAATCCTGATTTGGTAGCGTGTAAATAGGACCAAACTGGTAGTACCTTTCCAACAAAAAATATTTTTTCAAATTGGTTTACACAACTAAAGCGCTGCGGGTGTCTATGGGCAGTGGTGATCATTTAACATCAGGTGACCCACTAGTTCGTTTGTCTGGCCTCTCTAACATCAAAAAAACAGTTGACGGAGTCCCGAGGTAACAATCATTAAAAAAAATACAACCGAATTGAGAACCTCCTTTTTTCAAGCCGGTTAACAGAGTCGCAAAGTCTGTATGTAGGCCTATGTATGTAAGCCTTAGATCTTTAAAACTACGCAAAGGATTTTAATGCGGTTTTTTCAATAGATGAGAAGTGATTCAAGAGGAAAGTTTACATGTATAATACTTGCATAATATAGTAGAGAAGCACTGAAACACTGATTGCACCCGTGCGAAGCCGGGCGGGACGGGTCGCTAGTTTAGAACATAAATTTTGAATAAGAGGGCAAATGATTTCTGATTTTCCTCCAAAAGTACAACCCAAATTCAAACTAAATATTTATAAAAATTCACAAGTGTAGGCAGCTACTATATTTCAATTTAATCGGTCTAGTAGATTCTGAACCAATTTGCTGTGACAGACGGACAGCCAGACAATTCTTTTTGTTTTGAGGATTCCGTTTTTGACACGGACGTACGGAACCCTAAAAAACAAAAGTACCTACATAATTAGGTATAATGAATAGTTTTTTGAGGCAATTTGTCAAGAACACAATTCGAGGTTAGCCAAATTTTATTTCACACAAAAACTCCTTGCTTACTATACAACGCAATAGACTTATAGAAGTTGTATACATATAATGTCGCAGGGATATAATAAAAACAGGAATTCGACCAAATGAGTCACCCAAGCAAGTGATTGGTATGATGAAATCACCAGACAATATTTCTCTAAAACTGCTCAGGGATTTGATTAGATTAAATTCTTAGGTAATGGAAATGAAGAAATCCATAAGCAATTGCTATTATTCTTTCATTTCCTTAAAACGACTTCGAGACTTGATCAAATCACTGATTAGATTACGTACCTTACCTAATTATTTTAACGTCTGCCGAGAGTTCAACATTTCCCTGATGTATTAGATCAAATTCCCGTTTTTATCATAACCCTGCGACATATAAGTGAGGTACTATTATTGTGCTACCCTTACAAAATAAGACATATAGGTATTTTTCACACGCAGTTAAAAAAATATCTTCATAAAAACACTTAATTCAAGCTAATAATGCAGTTATAAATAGGAAAATTGCAGAATAGTTACTATAAAGCTAGTCGTTATATAGAATATTTTGAACAAGAGCCGTGCATTCATGTCAAACAACCCATACACCGAAAAGCGAGGCGGCCTGTCTTCGATCATTTTCGATATATTCTTGGCTTTCTCTCTCAAAGACCCTGAAACAAAGTACAAGTGGAGTATAGTCAAAAATAGTAGAAAATTGAAAGCACTAACATTTTTCGTACAAATTTGCTACCGCAATCGTGCAGCTTTCGCCAAGATTTGTTTGGACATTTAGGTAGGTACCTACCAACGGTTTTGGCTTTTCCTCTGACGGCTTATTATTTAGCCCAGATGGCGATAAACGTCTCAAAGGTCGTAGCTGCCTAGAGTCGCAGTTAAATCATTATTGCGGAATATAACAAAACTTGATCGTTTGCCGTTCTCACAGACTTCAGTTAATATTATGATTATTTGAACTTAAACGACGTGTGAAAATTAACTTTAATCGCCGCATGGTTGTATTTGACTGACGGTGGAAATTCAGAACTGTTTTACCGTGTTCACGGATCAATTTTGAAGTACCTAATCAACCCTGCCGCACTCAGAGATACAAAGGAATAAACAGTCTTATAGGTATTATGTTAATTGGTGTTTTTGAATGTGAAAGTTAAATTGCGTTCACGCTTAAAGTTGTCATCCTTGCCGCGCTCAGAAATGTAAATTTGTAGATCGTTGTTATCTTAATTGGCGTCTCTGAGTGTGTAAGTTAACCTTTGCTTTCTCTCTTTTTCTTTCTCTGGTACAGGCACAGAATAAATATAACTTTGTCACCAATCGCTTTCAAAATCGATATATTATAAGTAGGGTCCGAGTTGTCTCCAAACACGAATCCCTTATGAAAAATGAAAAAACTGGCCGCCATTTTGAAATCCTTAGTTTTTGGACCGATTGTTTTCAAAATAGATATCTGAGGGTTGGAGTGGTTTCCAAAGTTCAATTTGCTGTCAGAATATGAATAAATAGGCGTAAACTAGAAAATTTTAGTTATTTGAACGATTGATTCCTAAATCCATATCTGAGGATCTAGAAAAGCGATCGCCTACTTATACTGGACCGTTTTATTAGAATCATAATTTGGTATACACGCAATAGCTTACAAACATTTTCATTCCTTTTTAATTGCATTTCAACACTTAAATCCGACTCACGTTAGACGTTTTTTTGACAAAAAATCTTTCTCAGAATACACACAACCAGCTCACAAAAATGAAGTAAATGGTAATGTTACTCACGATACATTACTAACTTACGTTGAAAATTTT
The DNA here is from genome assembly GCA_949127965.1 of Pandemis corylana. Taxonomy (NCBI): domain Eukaryota; kingdom Metazoa; phylum Arthropoda; class Insecta; order Lepidoptera; family Tortricidae; genus Pandemis; species Pandemis corylana. The sequence continues at coordinate 5,933,570 of OX421855.1, read as the reverse complement.
AGTTTATAGTTTAATTGTCGCATAGTTCCCCGTAAACAGAATAAATAAATCGTCAACGAATCGCTTATTCTACAAAAATTTTGAACGGAAGTTAGTAATGTATCGTGAATAACATTACATTTAGTTGTGTGTAACATGAGAGAGAAAATTATTAAAAAAAAGTCAACCGTGAGTCAGACTTAAGTGTTGAAATGTGTGAAACTCCGACCATCAATCACATCGCATATATCTATTTTGAAAGTAATCTGTTGAAAAACTAAAAACTAGAATATGGCGGCCACTTTTTCCTTTTTTGGATTCATGTTTGGAGACCACTCGGACCTTCAGATACCAATTTTGAAAGCAATCGGTCGAAAAACTAAAAATTACAAAATGGCGGGCATTTTTTGAATTTTTGATAATGTACCTATTCGTGTTTGGGGACCAGTCGGACCCTCAGATACCGACCCTGAAAACTATCGGTCCAAAAACTTTCCAAAATGGCAGCCTGTTTTATAATTTTTTCATGTTGGACGACCACTCGGGCCCTCAAATATCGATTTTGAAAGCAATCGGTCGAAAAACTGAAAATTTCAAAATAGCGGCTACTTGTCCATTTTTGATAACGGATTCATGTTTGACGACCACTCGGACCCTCAGATATCTATTTGGAAGGCAAACGGTCGACAAACTATAAAATTCAATTCGGCGGCCACTTTTTTCATTTCTGATAACGGATTCATGTTTAAAGACCACTCGGAGTCTGGGATGCCAGCCTTTAAGTACTTAGTATTATATAATAAGAACACAAGTCAAGGTTAGCTAAATTTTATTTCACATTAAAATTCCTTACCACTTAGGTACTACACAACGGAGTAGACTCATAGAAGTTGTACACTTGTACAGTGCGATTAATATTTACTTGTACCTAGTACTGCCTCGTTTCGACGGCTATGATCATAATAAGAACACAATTCAAGGTAAGAACTTCTTACTACTTAGGTACTACACAACGGAATAGACTTATAGAAGTTGTACACTTGTACAGTGCGATTAATATTTACTTGTAGCACTGCCTCGTTTCGACGGCTATGATCATAATAAGAACACAATTCGAGGTAAGAACTTCTTACTACTTACACAACGCAATAGACTTATAGAAGTTGTATACATATAATGTCGCAGGGATATGATAAAAACAGGAATTCGACCAAATGCCTTAGTGAAACTTAGAGCTTCCAGCACGTGTTAAGTGATATGATAAAATCACTAGACTTGCTCAGTGAGAATTAAAATTGAAGTTACCATGAATTAGGTACTCGTCTTATCATTTCTCTACAATGGCTTAGGGATTTGCTTAAATCAAATTCCTGTTTTTATCATAACCCTGCGACGTATAGGTACTTTTGTTGTGCTGTCCTTACAAAATAGGACTTACACTTTTTCACACGCAGTTAAAAATAATATCTTCTTAAAAGCACTCAATTCAAGCTAATGGTGCAGATTTACAAAAGTGAAAATTGCAGAATAGTTACTATAAAGCTGGTCGATATATAGAATATTTTGAACAAGAGCCGTGCATTCATGTCAAACACCCCATACACCGAAAAGCGAGGCGGCCTGTCTTCGATCATTTTCGATATATTCTTGGCTTTCTCTCTCAAAGACCCTGAAACAAAGTACAAGACAAGTCTAGTATAGTCAAAAAAAAAGGTAGAAAATGGAAAGCACTCACATTTTTTCGTACAAATTTGCTGCCGTATCATGCAATTTTAGTTTTTTACATAATTCATTTTTTTTAAACTTAAGTTGCTTTAATTTGCTAACATAGAAAGATAGAAGAGCGTTGTTATTTCTCTTGTAATGTATTTAAAACGCCCGTACTTTTCTGGACCGTCCAGCTTCTTGTTTGGCTAAACTGAAAGGTAAGCTAAAGAAAACATTTTTAGTAAGTATATAGTCTAATACGTACATACATAAATCACGTCTTTATCCCTTACGGGGTAGATAGTGCCTTGAGTAACAAAACCTTAAGCCACGTTCAGCATGATTGTGGGCGTACAGGTGGAAGGAATCAAAAACGGAAAGAATACGGGAATGAGTCTAATACGTACAAAACATAAAACCACTAACCATCAAAACAATGTGCCATGACATACACTGAAAGTCTTTTTGTTTCATTTATTTCTCGATACAAATGTTCGGTACCAATACATAGCGCAAGCAATCCAGGGGTTAGAATCGATCCCATAACGGCAGAATTTATAATATCCAGAACATCGCGCTGAAATTTTTGTTTTATATTAATTATTACAAACGTATTTTAATGAACAAAAAAAATGCATAGCTACTCCGCTACCAGTAGATATTTTAAAATAATGGTGATAACATAATGCCGGTAGGTGTGATACCTACTTCTAAAGTTATTAGTGATTTACTCATAACATTATGTATTTCGTTACTTTTGATTTTTCAAAGTGTCTCCTACGGGCCAAATTAATGGACGGATCACGTCGAAAACTTACCATGCTTATGCTCTTTTGTAATACGAGCAAGAAATACTGGAAATTGGCAATAATCCATATAATAAATGTCAGAATGGTGAAGAACATCTGTGTAGAAAATATGATATCACTAACTACAGACTAAAAGTATAAGTTCTCTTAAACTACTGAGGGACCGTTTAAGAGCGACATGAAACGAATGTAAACCATAGAATAAATAAGAACGTCTTATTTATGCTATGTGTAAACGTTGTTAGCAACCATAGGTACCTACTTACCTACCTACTCACATACATACCTATACCCATACCTACATCAAATTATGAGTAAGAAAGTAAGAAATAAATGTTTTCTTTCTTTCTTTCTTACTCATAATTTGATGACGGGCGGCGGGAAGGGCTGTCTTAACTAAACTAGGGTTGTGTTAACTAAACTAAACTTATAAAAAACAATAAACCGCCTGCAAAAACATTTAGGTAACTGAAAATAAGAAAAACACTGAAACTCCGGGAACGGAATTTTCTTAGCAGGCGGGGACAAAATATAAAATTATAAATCACACAAAAAATTACAGAGTTTCTTAACTACCTAACCTTCATATTTCAGATCAATTATATTACTACCTAGATTGACTATAGATCGTGCCCTTGTCATAGGTACATACCTATTCCCAAGTAGGATAATTCGGTAGATACCTATATATCTAGCTACGGATATAACTACAACACACATTCAAGCACCACATAATTTACCACTTGTTAGTCACCTGAAACTGATACTGCTCCTGAAATAAGGAAAATCCGAACAAAATTTCTTCTATATAAACATCCATTTTACTTGATTCGTAATCTTGCCATAAGGTCGCCATATTACTAAATGCTTCGCTTCGTTCTCTCAAAGTTATCTTCTCTTTTTCGTTTCGAAAATGATTTGTGATAGCATAATTGATCAGGCGCACTCTATTGGTGAAGAACATTAGATGGGCGAGGCAGCTTTCTACCTCAATAAGATAAGACATCAAACCCATTCCCGGTCCCAACACGCCCATAACTGAAGCGAAGTCCCAAGTTAGGAAGATGGTCGCCAGAATCAAGTTAAAATAAATAAGCGCATACACCGCTAATACCTTAAGACTGCGTTCATACTGAATGCTATACATATTTTCGATACTATTTATTTTTAAAATACGATCGATTTGTTGCATTTTGAGTACTATATTTACATTTTTTTCGTTGTTTACGAAACGAACGTGTAGCAAGTTCAGTAAAGATATCATAAACAAAAAAGATATTCCTGTCATGTATATGGTGATCATGAATGGATCGGTGGCTCTCGTTAAAAAAAAATTCTGCACGTAGTTGACGGAAGTATATATCAACATCGCTACTAAGGCAAGCGTGTAACATTTCTGGATGATGGTTGGCGCGGTAACGAATCGGTCTCTCACGTCGACGCGACACGATCCCAATATTTTTTGAATAAAGCGAATCGTCGCAAATGTCTTTACAAAATTTTCGTCTAAAATATCCCGTGAGAGATTTTCGAACAATTTCGGGTAATCACGTTTATTCTCGTGCTTGCTTTTAATAAGAACCATCTTCACATCTTTCCTTTCGATTCGAGTATGACTTTACTAATCTATGTCCGTAATTGGAATGTCGTATTAGCATTAGGTAAACAGGCGAAGACTAATGTTTTTTAGGTAAATTGTAGACTATCTTTTATTACGTCAATATCTAGGTATTACTAGTAACGAATGAAACGATCCATTAATTTGTTTTATTAAGCTATCGAAGCATTTATTGATGATAAAAGCTTTAAGCTAATTATGTTTCTGTAAGTATGACATAATTATTTGATTTAAGTACTTAATTTAAACGTAACGTACTCTACTTAATTTAAAGGTATTTTATTTTATTGTTTACAAATAAGCCAGCTGTAGAATCGTAACAAGTAAACTGGTTACTAGACTAAACATTTTGAAAAAAAGACCCCCGTTCACGCGAAACATGCCGTAAACTGAAAAGAATGGTGGCATATCCTCGATTATCTTAAGCATGTTCTTAGCTTTCTGCCTCAACGGTCCTGAAACATATAGTATAAGTTGTTTAAGCAAATCACTGAACTATGTAATACGTACTTCAGTAACAGAATTAATAATTATTTACCTTCAAAGTACCGTGACATGACGATGACTGATAGTTTTTTTGTTTCTTTAACTTCACTGAACAAAAATTCGGTGTGGATACACAGTGCCAATAGCAGACTGACTTTAATGTACAGTAGAGTAAATATATGTAGAAAATCCAGAATCAAAAGTTGCTAGAAAGTAAATAATCGTTTAAGCCCCGTAAAATAGATGCTGAGAGTTGTCCTTAAGTTAGCGTGTCATCATGGATAAATACGGACACACTTAAACCGTATAGTGGTATTGCTATATTCATACTTTGGAAATGCTCTCTCACGGGTTGGTAAGCTTCGAACAAAAACCGCGCTCAGCATGCGTTCAACGTGCAAATTGCTTGTTGCGCTGGATCAACATTTTGTTTGACTCTCGCATCTCGCGCATGAGGGTGAGATGCGCCACATCATTTGCAGGCTGGGCTGTGTGCGAGTGTTTTGGCGCAGTTCGGCTTTTTACCGCGGAAAGGCACTCAAAATGCCATCAGCAATCAAACGTCATGCTGAGGCTGCTTGGAATAAGAAATTCACCGAATCCTTACTCCACTTAAACCCGTGAGAGAACTCCTATTATATTATTTTATATTATGTTGAGGCGCAGGTTTTCTTTTATTAAAACATATTTCTTTGTAATCACTGTTTTATTTATAATCTGATACCTTCTTTAACATGATTGATATTCTACAAATTTTTAGCAGTCATAGAGTAGTTACATTTTTATTCACCGACCATAGATTAGAAAGGGAAAAACGTTTGTGTTGCATTTCAACACTCTTCCTCAACACAATCGTTTTTCGGTATAACACGTAATTTATTTACTAAGTTTACAAATATATGTTTTCCTAAAGGTTTGGTAAAAATGTCTGCTAACTGTTCTTTAGTACTAATGTACTCTATGTTGACAATATTTTCTTCTACTTTCTGTTTAATGTAATTATATTTAACATCAATGTGTTTTAGCCTTTTCTGGTCTGTATTTTTAATTGCTTTTATTGTACTTTGATTATCTTCATAGATTTTTACATTCTTAATTTTAATATTCAAATCAGCTAACAATTTTAACATGAAAGAAGCCTCCATGATCGCTTCACACAGAGCTACAAATTCTGCCTCAGTTGTGCTTAAGGCAATACTGCTCTGTTTTCTAGATTTCCATACCACACTATTATTATAGACTGTAAAAATATATCCAGAGGTTGACTTTCTATCATCGGTTCTTGCAAAGTCAGCATCTGCATATCCTATCAGAGGTTCACTCAAATCATCTTTTGTGTACAATAATGAATAATTCACAGTTTTCTTTACATATCTCAGTAATCTTTTCAAAGCACGCCATAACCCTGAACTGGGCTTAGATTGAAATCTACTTAAATAATAAACAGAAGCAGCTAAATCAGGTCTAGAGCCTACAGTAGCATACATAAGTGATCCTATTAATGATCTACATTGGTATTCAAAAGTCAAATCAACAGGTTCATTTTCATCAAATTTAAAATTTACATCCATTGGTGTGTCACAGCCTTTACAATCTTCCATATTGAATTTCTTAAGTATATTTTTTAGATATTTGGATTGGTCTATTGAGATGCCTTTGGAATGTTTTTGAATTGATATACCTAAATACATTAAATTTTCATTTCCCATGTCTTTCATGCGGAATTGGGTTTTCAAAAAAATTTTTTACTGACTCTATATCTTTTTGGCTATCACTGAGGATCAATAAGTCGTCTACATATAAAAGTAAGTATAAATTCCCCTTGGTAAACAAGCAATAATCATTATCCGATCTTTTAAACCCATATGAAATAATTGTCTCATTAAACTTATCATACCAATATTTTGGTGACTTTTTTAACCCATATAATGACTTCTTAAGTTTTAGTACGTAGCCATCCTGTATAGTCATTCCCTCTGGAGGTTTAAGGTACACATCCTCATCTATACGACCATATAAAAACGCTCCTTTCACATCCATCTGGTGTATATGGTAATCTTTCCTAGCAGCTACTGATAACAATGTCCTGAGTGTCTGAAGTCTTAAAACCGGTGAGTATACATCTTCAAATTTTTCTTGCTGTTGGTATCCTCGAACTACTAGTCTTGCTTTACAAATAGTTTCATTTCCTGTATCCTTTCTTGTAAACACCCATCTTGAGTCTAATATCTTCTTATCTGGTCTTTGTACTATTTCAAATGTCTCACTTTCTTTCAATACATTTAGTTCTTCAATCACCGCTTTCTCCCAGTCTCTTTTGTCTTCTCTTTCTTGAATATCATTATATGTCACTGGTACATCTTCAGTGTAACTGGTAAGCAGGGCAAACAACGCTTCATCTTCATTTTCTTCTAAGTCTAATACATAGTCTTCTTGCCATTTTGGTTTTTGAATTTTCCTTTTCTCTCTTCCTCCTTCATAGCTCCTCATTTCCGTCTCTGGTTCACTTTCTTGCCTTATTTCAGATGTTTCTGTTTTCTGTGTTTTTTCATATTCGTTTTCTGTTAATTTCATGTTTAAATTTTCATTTTCAGGTCCATGTTCATCTTCTGTCACATCCAAAGTATCATCGTCCAGTATACTAACTGTCTTGTCCGATTTTGTAGGTCTCTCATCAAATACTATGTTCCTCGCTGTCACTGTTCTTTGTTTTTCCTCATCAAAAAGTTTATATCCACCAATGTTGTATCCTATCATGATCATCTTCTTACCTTTGTCATCAAGTTTCTTTCTCAGCTCTTTTGGTACATGATTATAGGCAGCACATCCAAATACTCTTAAATTTGATACATCAGGCTTCCTTCCTTCCCATAATTCACTAGGCGTTTTCTCTCTTCCTGCAACTGGACTTCTGTTTGTGACATATGTTGAAAACAAAACAGCCTCGCCCCAAAATTCTTTCTTCATTCCTGAGTCTATTAGTAGAGTCCTTGCTTTGTCCATTAGGGTTAAATTCATCCTTTCAGCAACACCATTCATTTCTGGATTGTATGGCACTGTGTGCTGCATGACTATTCCATTTCGATTACAAAAACCCCTAAACTCATCTGAAAGGTATTCACGACCATTATCGATTCTCAGCTTCAACAGATTTGAATTAAAATGTTTAGTTACTATATTATAATATGTTTCAAATTTTTTGAAAACCTCAGACTTGCTTTTAATTAAGTACACCATTGTGAAGTGAGTATAATCATCAATGAATGTAACAAAATATTTGTTACCATCCCAAGTTACAGGTGAAATTGGTCCGCAGACATCTGAATGTACCAACTCTAAAGGCTTCTTAGCTCTAATTCCTAATTTATTGTATGGTTGTCTACGACTTTTTCCTAAAAGGCATGGTTCACATAAACTGTCATTAACAAATTTATTTTTTAATTCAGACAATCCATCTACCATATTTTTACGCACTAGAACATTTAAATTTTGTGAACCTAAATGGCCAAAACGTCTATGCCATAAATCAGTGTCAATTTTATTCATTAGCTGGCAAGAATTTACATCACCTTGGCATTGAACAGTGTATAATGTTCCAGTACTGTTTCCAATCATTATTATGCTATTGTAGTTATATACACGTACCTTTCTATTTGCAAACTCAATCCTTAATCCAACTTTCTCCATTTTTGACACAGATAATAAAATTTTTCTTAAATCTGGAACATAATACACATTTTTAATTGTACATTTATTTTCTTTGTTGCCTACTTTAAATATAACTTCAATATTCCCTATACCCAATGCCTGTAGACTTACATCATTTTTAGCCGCAGCTATTTTTCTTGGTACTTTCAATTGTACATACTCTGTGAAATAATCCAATGAATTTATCAAATGATCCGAGCACCCTGAATCGACACAAAATTCTATATAAGGTTGTTCACTTACATGTCCGCAAAAAAATGCACTTGAATCACCACTTTCCTCCGCATAATTTGTACTCCCTTGTCCTCGTCCTTGGCTCGATCCACGTCCCCTTCCTTGGTGCCATACGCCACGTCCACGTCCTTGATTAAATCCAGCTCCTCGATTCCATCCACCATGTCCATTCCCCTGATTAAATCCGCTTCCTTGATTATATCCACGTCCTTGATTATATCCCTGTCCTTGAGCATATCCACGTCCTTGATTATATCCCTGTCCTTGAGCATATCCACGTCCTTGTGTGCATTGAAATTTCCTGTGGCCTGGCTTACCACAAGTAAAGCAATTAAATGCATTTGAACTGACTGGGCCAGTATGTTGATAACTAAATTTTTTCTGTTTTTCCTCCTCTGCTAGAAGTCTGTCCTTTACAGTGTTTAATTTCAGGTCTCCTATAGTTTCCAGTGCTGTTACAACAGATTCATAAGTTTTTGGCATGGATAGTAAAATGTAGTTAATCTTCTCTTCCTCCGACAAGTCTGATCCAGCTTCTTGTAATTGTGTGCATATTTCTTGTATTCTCGTCAAATGTTCTTTTAATGATGTTTTCTCGTTGTACTTTAATTCACTTAACTGTCGTCGTAAAAATAACTTGCTCCTAACTCCTTTTTCTTTAAATCCTTCTTCTAAATTTCTAAACATTTCAAAAGCCGTGTCCTTTCTTACATATTCCAAGTGGCTGTCGGCCACTGCCGAAATTAAGATTGCTTGCGCCCGCGCCTCCGCCCTCGAGTTTTCTTCAGTTTGCGAAAATTTTTCATCTTGAATTGCCCCCAGGCACATGTTTTCCTTTAATACACTTTTAATTCTGAACGCCCAATTATTGAATCCGTCTCCATCGAATGGCACAATATTGTACTTGTTGTTTTCCTTGCTGAACGCCATTTTTTTCCGTATTTAATTTTCCTTCACTTTTACTCGCAGAACTCGTATACCTGGGCCCATAACTATTATTTTATATTATGTTGAGGCGCAGGTTTTCTTTTATTAAAACATATTTCTTTGTAATCACTGTTTTATTTATAATCTGATACCTTCTTTAACATGATTGATATTCTACAAATTTTTAGCAGTCATAGAGTAGTTACATTTTTATTCACCGACCATAGATTAGAAAGGGAAAAACGTTTGTGTTGCATTTCAACATATTATATTATGTAAATAACGAAACTTCAAAGCGTTAGAGTTAGTAGGCACTATCTATACTAAATTAAGGAGTTAGGACGTACTTAAGCATTTTTTTTGCAATAGAAAGGTACCTAATAATAAACTTACAAGGTTGATGTTCTTCTGCAGAGCGACAATGCAGTATTTAAAAGGTAGTGTAATCCAAAAAACAAACGATATGCAAAAGATTAACACCTGTAACGGGTAATATGCATGTTAAGTGGGTAAAGAGTAAATTTTAATGCAGTACTAGTTATGAACAAAGCTGTAATCTTAAACTTCACCTGAAACTGATACAGCTCTTGAAAGGAAGAAAACCCGGAAAAAATTTCTTCAATATAAATATCAGTTTCACTGGACTCGAAGTCTTGCCATTCAGTAGCAATTTTCTTGATTTTTTTTAATGTATTGCTTTGCATATTGAGAGATATCGTTCTGTGTTCATTTTGTAAATGATTTGTGATGATGAAATTTATCAGGCGTATGCGATTAGCGAAGAATGTAATATGACTGCAGCAGCAAGCTGCCTCAATTGTAAATGTTATCACACTAGACATTGGTCCGAATAAGTGCGTAACATTAAATTGACCCCACGTCAACCATATGGTTATCATACATAAGGCAATTTGGTATGTGATCAGTGTTAGCACTCCCATTAGATTGCGTTTGTATTGCAAGGTGTAGATACTATTTACCCTATTTAAACGCATAACGCGATCTATTGCCTGCATCTTGACATACAATTTCGCGTTTTCTTCGTTATTTAAGAATCGAGAGTGAAACACAGTTAGGAAATTCATCACAGATGTTCCAATGACTCCACTTAAGAATAAAGTCTTCATTGATTTATCAGCAATAATTTTGTTGACAGAATATGTTTGTGAAAGGTTAATGGTCGAATACAATGTCAAAGATACGTAGAAAACAGAGTAAAACTTCTGCAAAATAGTAGGTGCAGTAACGACCGTGTCTTTCACGTCAACGCGGCATGAACCCAAGCACTTTTGTACAATTCGAAACGGTGCAGACGTGTTTATAAAATTTTGGTCTAAACTATCATATGAAATATATTCTAGTGTTTTTAAGTGATTTAGTTTATATTTGTTCGAATTGCCAATTACAGCCATGATCGCCAAAAGAGCTTTTGTTTTCACAGTAGCGCGTCTATTCAAAACAGTCTACGTAATAGGAATGTCCTGATTAACTAAAACCTTTCGTAAGTACTTATCTAATACCAGGAAACGAAGGACATTAATTTTATGAGTTGGTAGGTCATTACACCGACTTAAAACACGATCACTACATTTTTAATTGAGCTACGAATACCTACATTAACAAATTGTTAAATGCGTGTACACGGAACTACCGCGACTACAATGAAGCTTTACGTTGCAGTCATTTAACAATCTTAATTAACGGAGTCTCAAACCTTATAAGAAAGCAAATTGTAATATAATAACAAGAAGGGATGTTGTTATTTGAAAGATATTGAGCAAGAACCGTGCGTCTATAGGCCACATTCCATACACTGAAAAGTTCGGCGGCGTTTCCTCTATCAGCTTCAGCATTCTCTTGGTTTTTTCTCGTAGCGGTCCTAAAATTAAGTAATTTATATGTATTACGTATCGTTTCATCAGAATTGACCAATTGGCAGAAAGGGGTACCTATACATTTTTCAGATCAAACGGTCCAAAATATCGTTAAAAAATGGTAAAATCTGTTTTGTTTAAAATACGCGTAGAATAGTAGAAAAATTACGGCTCTATTTAAGTAACTAATTAGTGCGACCTGTCGAAATATACATTCGGGTAGCAGTACCGAATTTCATACATTTACATTAAGTAAATTGATTCGAAAATATAATTTGCTATTTGTACAATTCTTCTAATACATGGTACTTACCCTCTGTGCTACGCGACAAGACGTGAATACACAGTTTTTTTGTGTTGTTAACTTCGCGGAAGAAAATTTCGTTGAGCACACACCACACTAGAAGTAGAGCGACAAAGATGAGTGAAAACGTACCCAGTTCCAAAACATCGAGCAACAGCGGATACTGAAACAGAGAAATTGCCATCTTTTGTATTTCCTTTAAGCATCAATGTCGCTAGTCGCCACATTTTTGGTCCTTAATAAGTACCTATGCGTATTTACACGTTTTTTTGAGATTTTATAGGTTTTACTAAATGACGGTAGGTACGTCTAAATTACCTACCCATTTGTAAATCATAAACTACGTCACAAACTGAGCTGGGAAAATAAATAGATGTCGTTTTAGACAAAAGTACTTAAGCACAGGCGGTTTGTTTTTTTAGCTCACGCAACATTTATGTTCCTCTTATCTCTTGAGCCGTCTCGTTGCTCTTCCGAGCGCAGGCCAGCCCCAACCTCATCCTTAGCACTGTGACGGCTAGGTACGACTCCCCTATCAAGCGGCAGCATGAGCGTTTCGTGTCTGCTACGCGATAAAGTATTTCTGTGTTTTATGTTCTACTAACGTACCTAGTTAATAAGCTTTATAAATTGTTACTAACGAACCTGGACCATTAATGTAGTCTGAAATAAAATTAATTTGAATATTGAATTTGAATTTTATTACATTTTCTGACCAGCAAAAATAACGGGGCGCTTATCATACAAAAATGTAAAATTATGTAATAGTGGTAGTAGTAAGTTGTAGTTCTGTGGCATACCTTCTTCTTCACATCTTTTCAAAAATCTATGCATTAAGAAAATGTGAAGGTCCTAAGTACGTACCTTAGCAGTGCCACTCTTCAAGGCAAGAATTCCAAATTCGAAAGTAAACAAAATCCAAGCAACTAATGCGCTGCAGAACCAAAGTATCTAAAAGCCAATGAGCATTCGTTAAAAAGTAGCAATAGTGAAAATATAATTATCTACTTTCAGCTAATGTAGTAATCTTAAAATATATAGGAATTCACCTCAAATTTATGTAGATCTCTGAAAACAGTGAATCCGTAAAATAGGTCTTTCAAATAAACATCCGTATCACTTGAAGCTAAATTTTCCTCGGTATTTTGCGATTTGCATTGTGTACACTGGATGTTGATGTTTTTTTTTCCAAAATATTTCATGATAATGGAATTTACAACACGTATTCTAGCTATGAAATATATTACATAGCTACAGCAAGAAAATATTTCAGTTAGAAATGTCTGTAATACCCACGATAGTCCGATGATCTCCGTAAATCCAAGCCTACCATCTGATGACAGTGTCAGTGACAAAAGCAGAATGATTGAACTAACAGCGCTCGAAATCATAGTCGTGGTGAGATTGTAATTGTAGTGCCTGATATGAATGCTCTTATTCTTGTTTATTCTCATAAGACGGTCTATTTCTTGCAATATATTTATGAGCTTAACGTTTCCTTCGTTGTTGTAAAATCGAGCATGTATGATGGTCATAGAAAATACAATAATAATGCCACTCATGGCGCTTGCAATTAAGTTGGCAATTTTAATGTCAATGGTAGAAAACTTCTGGTAATAAATTTGTATCAACAGTACGATTGAAGTTATTGTTCCTGCCAAACAGATGATTGTGTAGCATTTTTGTAAAATGGTGGGCGCGGTAACGAATTTTTCGCTAACGTGGACGCGGCAAGATCCCAAAAATGTTTGAACAACACGAATCGGTTGAAACAATTTAACGAAACTTTCGTCCAATATATCGTTGGATAAGAATTCCGATGATTTTCTGACACTCATTCTGAATCCTGTTTTGGAGTAAAACCATGACAGTAGGTGAGGTTCGGGAAACCGCGTGAACTCTAACCGCGCGTGTGGGTAGATATTTGAATATAATAAATAATGTATGTCAAGAATAATTCATGGTCTCTACGTGGATAGAATTAGCTAATGCTACCATACATTATAACTACGTACCTACTCATGAGATTATCAAAATTAGGATCAATATTATAATAGCTTAAGCTATAAAATAATTTACTCGTGTGTCTCGTAATTTGTTCGTGATCATGATCAATGATCAATATCATAATATACATAATTTGACAACAAAATCACAAATCAACATTGCCCTACACTTTTAATATGTTTGTGTTGGAGCTGTCATAGATCAAAATTTTCGGGAACTATCAGAGGACAAACATACATAGAATTCAATCATGTTAAATCCTATCTCGATAGTAATCGACACAGGTAGTTAGCGGTCATTTATAATCAACCGATCTTCACAGCAATATGTTCAGAGCTATTGGAAACCTGAATCTTTTATAGTCAAGACGTCGCAAGGTAGTAGGTACTTCACACAATAGAGTAATTGAAACACCTTATTGGTGTAGCTACTTTGGCAAAAACAATGGATCAATGAAATTCTACATTTACGACTTTAGTGATGAGTACGATGTTTTGATGGGAAACGATATGATCGAGCAAATTAACGCCAAGATCGATTTGAAAGAAAGAAAACTGGCTATGCCTGATAAAGAATTAGGTACTAATATTTCATATGACGTCAGTACAGACCGCTTACCCCATTTGACATGTAATACAAGGCGGCATTTTCTGGATCCTATTTGTGCAATTGCGCCTATAACTTCGAACGCAAACGCGCGCTCATTCAGTAGTGACTAGGAAACAGACCCGTAAGCAGCGAGTTACTGTGACCTAAAAACTACAATGCCAGTTTGCGCTGTAAGGTGGTGTGGAAGCGACAGTCGCAAAAATAATTACAAGAAGGATAATATCACGTTTCATCGGTTAGTACAAAGTTACGATAATACGGTAATAACAAAAAATCACGGAGTTCTAATAACACTGGTTGCTAATTAGTACCAAGTCTATGTATGTCCTTGTTTAGCACGCTTTGCGTCGCGTTACATCTCTTTCTTGCATTCAACAGCCCTTGTAAGTAGAGATGCGACCAAACCGTATCGATATAACACAAGTTTTGGAAGCTTTTGAAAGGCCAGATATGGCAGATTTTTAGAATATTCGAAAGGTGGACCATGCACACTGGCGCCGTAACGCGTTAAGTTACGAAGCGCTTTTCCGGTTACCTTCCCATAAGAAGTTATCACTTCAAAATGCACATGACAGTTTTTTTTCAGCTTGCGTTGCTCCCAAAATCTAACCGGTATCGATATACAATATCGACATACCCTCATCTCTTTTTTTCTTTCTCCGTGACGTCAACCCTACCTCCCGCTTACGTCGCATTCTGCCAATGTTGGCAGAAGTGTTTGCTTAGAAATTCGTAAAGATCTCTAGGGTAGGTGGTCTGTGGACATCAGAAATTATCATGAACATCGAAGATTTGCGTAAAGTTTATTCCGATTTTAACTCGGAAGATGTAACAGATAGTACAATGACTAGCTACAATTACACATCACATTAATTTAATAAATCCTACTATCCTACTAATATTATAAATGTGAAAGTTTGTGAGTATGGATGTTTGGATGTTTGTTACTCTTTCACGCCAGAACGGCTAGACAGATCTGGATGAAATTTGGAACATAGATATAGATTATAGTCTGGAATAATACATCAGGCTACTTTTTATCCCAGAAAATTGCGCAATTGCAGCGGGATAGCGATAAACGAATTCTATGCAGACGAAGTTGCGGGCAACAGCTAGTAGTGAATAAATCTATCAAAATACAAAACAAGAAGTTAAAAAAACAAATTGAGAAACCGCTTTCAGAAAAGATTATTCGACCATCTAAATCGCCACGGTCATCAGCTGTCCATCTAGTATCTAAGAAGATGGACCAATCAGGAATATAAAAACCGGTCAAGTGCGAGTCGGACTCGCGCACCGAGGGTTCCGTATCATTATCTATAAATATATAAAACCAGTGTAAGCAGAGCCCTGCTCCAAAGCAAAATGTACGCAGTGTGGGGTTACTTTATATTGGTCACTGCTATATACAGACATACATACACATTTACGGTTTTCGCAATTATTCTTTAATCTGTGCTATAAGACCTACCTTCATACCAAATTTCAAAATTCTGCGTTCACGGGAACTACCTTGTAGGTTTTGATTCCCTTGAGAGTTGAAAATTTGCGGAAATTTGCGGCATAAACGGCTGTATCTTTTGATTGCGTTGGCTTAGAAGTTTGATTTTTTCACAGCTTCAAGGGACAGTAGACCTGAGTAATTGATATAAATTTCAGCTTCATACCTCCACGCGTTCCTGAGAAAAAGGGTCTTGACAGACGGACAGACGGACAACAAAGTGATCCTATAAGGGTTCCGTTTTTTCCTTTTGAGGTACGGAACCCTAAAAATTGAGAATGGCAATAGATTAACGAAGACTCAATGAAAGAACAAAATCGGATAAATTTCCTTTACCTAACATAGAAGACTTATTTTCCAAATTAGTACCTGTCTACAGGGTAACGAAAACCTACTTTACAACTCTAGACTTAACATCAGGATACCACCTAATTTTAATGGACGAAAATTCTATTGATAAATCCGCTTTTAGTACCTACACCCGGTCATTTTGAATTTCACAGAATGCTATTTGGATTAAAAATACTCCGGCAACTTTTCAAACAATGATGAACAGCGTCTTAAAAGAAGAAATAGAAAAAAACAATATTTAGTTGACATTATAATTTATTCCACAACTAAAAAATAGCATGTTAATAAATTACAGCAAGTCTTTGAAGCACTAAGAAAGGCAAATTTGGATTTAATTATAATTGCAATTTATACATGAAAATGATGTGTAAATTGATGGAAATGATGTGACAAGATAAGTACAGATTGTAAACACAAAACATTTAAGTAGATACATTTCTATTCCGTTGCCACAGCTGAACGGTTTAAATGTTCTTTTGTTCATTAATTGGACCTCCTCAAAGTAATGGCAGATTCACTCATTCAATCAGAAATACCTTATGACTATGATAATTTATTAATTTACAAAGAGTACTATGGTACTTATAAAATAACCAGTTCTTAAAATACCTACTACAGGCTGTGTGATCGCACCTCTCTTTAAAAAGTTAGCTGCAGAATAGTAACGATGAAAGTAGTTATGATGTTAAAAATGTCGAGTAGCAGATATACGTCCATGCGCCACATTCCGTATACCGAGAAACACGGCGGCGACATTTCAATCAGCTTAAACATGCTCTTTGCTTTTTTTCTCAACGGTCCTGAAATAATACAACACTGTCAGTTACCTCCTATAAAATACCATTATTTTTCACACGCTTAAGTTACCGCGCCCATTGATTGCAAGAAAAATCCTGCAAGCCGCGTTACATTCCGGCAATGGGTAGACGAATTCTAACCCATTTTAATCACAGCCAGGCAATGGAAAGAAACTAATGAATATAAATATTTATTTATTTATTTAGGAATAGGATATTAATATTTATTCTAAATTGCACCACCTGCTCAGATCTGTCCTGTTCTCCAGTCCATTATGGTTGCCTGGTAGAGATCGCTCTGTAGCGATAAGGCCGCCCATTGTTACCTTGTAATATTCTGTATACCTTTTTCTGTTTTGGTTGTTATAAGTATGTGGTGTTCAATAAAGAGTTATTGTATTGTATTGTATTGTATTGTAAGGAGGGTATTTTTAATTTTGTCATATTTCGCAACTTTACATTGCTATTCGGATTCAGCGGATTTTGGGTGACGCTTTATACCCAAAAAAAACTTTCTCCGTGTTTTGATTTTAAAACGGCAGATACCTACACAGGAAAGATCTTACCATCCACGTAACGTGACATAACTAGAATTGACAACTGCTTCGTTTTGTGAACTTCTCGGAAAAATGATTCGCTGTGAATACAAAGCACCAGGAGTAATATCAGTTCCATTGCCGAAAGCGACAGCAGAAGGAGGTAATCTAGAAGAACGATACGCTGAAATAAATACAAATTTTTATTAGCTTAATTGAAACTTTTATTTAGGTATAGTTCGTTTTTACAATTTTGAAACTGTAGATTTACCTTGTTTATGTAATTGTTTTGCAATGTAAATATCCCGTACTGGAAAGTGAACAGTATCCAAGCAACAAATACCACGCAAAATGCAAAAATCTGAAACACATTGTAAAATTTATTATTAATTTGAGGTACTTAGGTACCAACGTAAGAATTTATACCTATTCACGATTTTATTTAGTGGAGACCTGAAAATGTATACTCACCTGAAACCTATACTGATCCTGAAAGGACGCAAAGCCGCCCAAAATCTCATTTATATAAACGTCCGTGGCGCTTGTCTCAAATTCCTGCAATTCTCCTGGTTTATTTGCATGATGATCAGTTGACATGCGTTCTTTACTCAAGACTTCAATACTATAATGTCTTCTTTTAAAATGATGAATGATAATGGAATTTATCAAACGTACTCTCATGTCGAAGAATCTTATATGGCTGGAACAACAACTCAGTTCCAAAACAAATGTCTGCAAAATATAAGTTGCACCGGCGAGATCTAAAATTCCAAATTCCTCATTGGCAATGAAAACTGATAGCAGAAAGATGATCACGAAGATGATCCCCAACACGAACACTATAGTTCGATTTTGTTTGAATTGAATGATGTTGATGTTATGGTTTGTTCTCATTACACGGTCTATTTTCTGCATTTTGATATGTAAATCTACATTACTCTTGTTGTTCATGAATCGAACATGTATTAAGTTAGTAGAGAAAACAATAAGTGCTGCAGATATTCCACCCATCCACAGGATGCACATTAAAAAATGACCAGTGTCGTTAAATCTCAAATTATAAATCTGCAGGAGGTACGTGACGGAAATTAACGTCAATATTAAGCAAACAATTGTGTAACATTTTTGATAGATTGTTGGCACCGTCACTGAACGGTTTTTAACGTCTACGCGGCTAGATCCCATTATTTTTTGAAACCTACGATATGGCTCAAACAATTTAAGGAAATCGTCGTCCAAAATGTTATCCACGGGGTATTCCAGAGAATTAAACTCAATGAATTCATTTTGATCCGATCGCGTTAAAGCCATAATTAAATATTTATTAGTAAGATATGTAAAGAGAACGTGTGATCCAGTAGAAAGTTACGCGCCACTAATTTGTAACGCCCAACATTTAGTTCCTTCATCAGTTAATCTAATGCGTCAGGCGATGGCATCACGTTGCTACGGTCAAAAGAGAACAAAATAACCACATTAATAATTCATAGTGTAATGACCTTTAATAACTTAATACGAATAATTTTTTGGTGGGTGGGTTTGGGGTGATCTATTAACACTCTACTTCCAAAAGGTATAAACTCCAATTAAAGAGTAGCAAATTGTAGAAGAACAATCGTGTAAGTAGCAGATATTGCGAATATGTGCAATGGCAGGCGATTATCAACAGTATAAACGTCGTAAATCGTAAACGTTGGTTTTATTTCCAGAAGCATGAGGATTTGCTGAGCTCTCATATGCATTTTATCTGTAAAAGAAAGGCAACTTAAGTACCGTCCTGTTTTCACACAGATCTAAAGCGAAATATACCTACTTGTAGACAATGGCAGTTTTAACATTAATACGTAATTGGATAAAATTATAAATTCGAGGCAATTTAGAAAAAAGGATATGAACAGAAATTACCATTGGTACTATCATTTGAGGCTAATCAATGGTATAGTTTATCGTAGATGGTTATCGACGCCGACGCGCAACATAGAGCGACGTTTATGCG
Source organism: Pandemis corylana (assembly GCA_949127965.1). NCBI lineage: Eukaryota > Metazoa > Arthropoda > Insecta > Lepidoptera > Tortricidae > Pandemis > Pandemis corylana. The sequence continues at coordinate 5,914,127 of OX421855.1, read as the reverse complement.
CAATTAGTTATCATACTAGAGTAAGTAATCAAATTATTGATGGATCGTTCAATTGCTACACTGCTATTTTTAGCTGATGTAGGCAGGTACATATAAATTTGAGCAATTTTTTTCATTAAAACACGTCAATTATGAAAAAAAAAACAATTAGCAACTATGCCACTACGAGTACATTATGCATTATCTACTGTTAGTCAACAGTCTGACAAGAGCGAGATTTAACCGAAACTAAGTAACTAATTATTTTCTAACTTCGGCCTGGAAACAACTATGAAAAACTTTTTGACATGTAGGTACCTACTTATTATCGAACGGCGGTGGCGGCCACGTTTGTTCTGCCCAAGTCGCGGACGCAACCTGCTCCAAAGGTATGTACTTATAATAAAGCTAAGCTAAGTTTCTCCCAAATTTGAAAATCGTAATTTGAACACGCTAGTTTACTATTAGTGTAAGCGGAACGGTACGATAGGATATTCGAATTTCTGACTTCGAAGTATAAGGCTTGAGATTTTCGAAACGTACCTCCGCTAGCCGAAGTCAAAGACAACATATTGAAACAAAGTTTTCGTGTTCGCTGCATCTTTGAAGTTAGTGCATTTGCGAGATAACTCACAACAAAAACTGCCGCCATTAGTATCAGAAGTACTGCTGCAGATATTGCTATGTAGTTTGTGTTAGCGGTCTGAAATTATAGTAAAAAATTACTAATAAGATTTATTTATTTGGTACTTACCTATACCAACCAGGGCTTCCCAAACTGCGTTGCGACGCCCTGGGGCGTTGCGTGTCGATTTAATTTGGTCCATATTTTCTAATAAAAAATATAAATGTCGAAATAGTGATTTTCTGATAAACTGATAGACTAGGCTAGTACTAAAATTGGTTAGTATTTGTGGGGGCTGGGTTGAGGGGCGTGGTAAAAGAATGACAAAGTCCCAAGTGCGTCACTCTATAAATAAATTTGAGAAGCCCTGACCTATACTATTAGGTACGTACCTTTTCTTTGATTGCAGTTACCACATTTTGCATAAATGTGAAGTCCCAAATCATAACTTGGCATGTGAAAGACAATATCTGTTAAAACCATGAGAAGTATTAGTCAAGGTAACTAGATAGGTTAACTTTTTGCGGGTGGTAACAATTCGTGGAAGGTATGTAACAGTCTTACTCTCTAATCCTGTCGTCAAGCACCAGGACTGCGCAAGGCGTTGCTGTATTCTAGCGTGGAGAGTAAATCCGCCAAGAGTTATTCTATCGTAGCCCTATACGCTAGCAACGCATCAGCGATCCTCTAATATTGCGGGTGCCCATGGGTGGTGGTGCTCACTTACCACCAGGTGACCCTACTTGCTCGTTTGGCTTACTATTTATATAAAAAAACTTATTAACTATTTATTGATTATCTTTAAGTAATGCCATTTTCGGCGAAGTTAAAACTTATTTGAAAAATTTTATACATACATACATACATATCGTCACGCCTCTTTCCCACAGGGGTAGGCAGAGACTACTTTATTCCACTTGCTACGATCCTGACATATTTCTTTCGCTTAATAATTTTATAACTTGTAATTTATGCCTGGTGAGATGTGGCGTTTCGACCACATCGTAGCGAACTATTGCAACAGATGTGGTCACAAGCGTAGCAGATAGTCATTGTTTAAAAATCCGGCCAGGTGTGGGTCGGGACTTGCGCACCGAGGATTCCATACAACTTTGTAACTATAAATCCGTTAGCAAAGACCTGCTTCTAACTAAAATTTACAATACAATACAATACAAATACTCTTTATTAAACACCACAAATCAGTACAAAACAATACAGAAACAAAGAACAAAGTAGACAATAGGCGGTCTTATCGCTTAATAGCGATCTCTTCCAGACAACCAATAAGATAAATAAGTTGAAGACAGTTTAAGTAGGTGCCGGAAACAAATAGACAGGATAAACGCAGGGATAATAAAAACAACAATACCAATATAAATATAATACGTAGCTAAATAAATAAAATAAAATAATACATACATATACACATAACATTACTGTATAATACTTGAGATAAAATAAATGTGAGAATTTACGTAGTGTGTGCTCGTTTTATATTGGTCAATGATAATGCCATAGATAAACAAACCCAAAAATGTCAGATTTTCGGATAGTTTTCATTGGTGAAGCTATAATAAGAACTACATTCGTACATTTTGGGACAACCGGAAGTACCCTATAGGTTTTGATTCCACAGGAATTTGTATGGAAACACCTTTTTTGATGAATCGAGTAAGTATGCGAAACCAATTTCAGCTTGATACCTACCTTTACCCGGTCCCGAGAAAATAGGGGTTTAACAGACGGAGGGATGGACGACAAAGTAATTCTAAAAATAATTAACAATCGCAAAAATGTAAAGTAAAGGTATTACTACGTTTATTACTTACCGGAAATTGAAACAATTTAATTATGTCGCCAAAAGCATCTAAGATGCCATGCATGCCATATGCAAGCTCATGATGGTCTTTTGTCTTCTCTTGGTCGTATTCCGTAACGAAAAACGACATCTTTGCTGCCTTTAACTTGTTCTTAAAATAGAAAGTTTCTCTTTCAAGTATTGCATTCATATGGTCCAACCTCAACGCTAGGAACCCTAACATTAAAGACACCAGCATGATTTCCATGTTGATTCCAATCCCCACAATTTGAACAAACAGCACCGAAGGGCATAAGGTTTTCATAGCTACGTTATTTAATATCACAATGCATGAAAACCACACTATGACAGAGACCGTTGTTAAAGTAATTGAATATGAAAACATTTTCCGATTTGCGGTCGCAGCTCCCTTCATCTTAAAGATACGATCGATCCTTTGCAATTTAACATACAGTTGGCTGTTAAGATTACCACTGTGAAAGTTATTCCGCCACGCACTTATGGCGTTTATTAAAACGTTGACGAGCAATCCAAATTTGAGGAAAATAACGGAGGTATAAGCTTGCAAGTTAATTTCGCAGTTAAACACAAAGTCGGCGGTGGCTATAATGTTGAGTAGCCATATAGCACAGCTGTAAAACTGATAATAAACTGACGGAGCGGTGACGTATCTGTGCTTTATTTTCACTCTTTGGAAACCCAGCCAGCTCTGCAGAATATGAACTGGTCGAAACATTCTGACAAAGTCTTCCTCCAAAATGTCTGACGATAACTTTTCCATATCGTTGAAAAAAAACACGTCCGTACCTAATTCACAAACTTCAGACTAGTTAGGTACCTAAATTAAAATGATTTCATAAGGATCATTTTAGATTCATTCATTAACTTTGAAACGCTTTGATTGAGTTGGTCTCTGGGGGGTCAAAATGAGTGTAAGGGTTAGTAAAACTATTGATATTTTTGTTTTTACAGGTGTTGTGATTTAGGTAGGTACTCGCACATACTGAACTTACCTGTATACGTACTTGGGTTAAATCGAGACAGGTCCATTTTGAAAAGGGCCTTCTATCTTTAAAACTATTAATTTACTAGAAATATATACTTATGCATATCTAGTTATATCTTTTATATTTCAATAAGATTTGTTGTTAACAAGTCCTTCGGACGAGAGAGGTTTTCTAAGCGGTTTCAATTAGGATAAAAATGCCCACTATGAATTGACATGCAAACTACGTAATCTACAAGCTATGTCAGGTATACTTGTTGGCCATACATTAGGCATCACTTAACAAATTAAAGTAATAAAATGAAACGGACATTGCTATAATGCAAGGGCGCGTTATGTTGTCATTCGGTATGTCGATTTAGTAAATATCCACAAATTTAGATAAGTTTCGATGTTATACTTAGGTACCGCTTTTTCGTTCCACACGTCTAGTTAGTTCTACATAAATACATGGGGTAAGACGCAAGACTGGGAATTAAAAAAATGCTGCTCAGTGATTTATTGTCAGAAAATTCTCTTGACGTGAATTTTGTGAAACTAATTTCTCCTGTTCATTACTTGCAGTTCATTTTGGGTTCCAGCTGCATAGATATATCCCACAATTTAGTAACAACAGTGACAATTTATCAAAAAATATACACAGTCTTTTGGATCATTGCGGTCAGCGGATCTTTTTACCACTTTGAGGTGACTTATTACAGTGCTTATTTCGACAAGGAAAAAACTCTATTTTACACGTTTGCCTTTGGTCTCCTAGTGCAGTATGTTTCTTATTTGTATAATATCATATACGCTAGATTCTTCAAAGGAGAGCAAACTGTTAGAGTATTCGTTTTGATGCAGAAGGTCGACTGCGCTTTGAAAAGTAAGAATCTGATATCCTCGACTGCAATCAATTATTACATTACTATAATATGGATTGGTTACATTATTATTGCCTTCGGTTGCGGCTTTGCAACATACGTCTTCTACAATATAAATAATCCTTTATACACTTTACCCTTGGGTTTTGGTATTGTTTCTGTTTATTTAGAACTCGTTTCGACGGGAACTTGCATCTATTACTTGGCAGTTAGATTACGATTCTTGAATGAAGTAATTGGCACTAACCTCACCAACCAAAAGCTAAATTATGGGGCACACCGTAAAATTGAAGAACTGGATAAAATTAAAAGAATATCTATCGCGACACCTGACAACTCTGAAACGATATCTCTGAAAGAGTTCACCTGTATTTTAACATCCATTTTAAAACTGTTCAACGACGTGTCTAGGTTATTTAGTTCCCAGGTAAGCATCTCTTATTGACTATCTTTAAACCTATTTCATGAAAAGGTGTGTATTATATGAAAGTTTCTTTACAGTTATTCAACGTCATAGTCACTCTTTTCATTTGGACATTTCTGGTTATCGAATCTACCGTAGTTGGACTAAAAACGAAGGTAACATCAACTCCATAACTCGATTTTATACTTACATCCTACATATACAGATAAGATGCAATTTGCTATACGACCGATTAGATTTCATTCCTTGAAGCTTGCGCCCGTTTTATATGTGTATTCACATGAATAGATGTCATTTCAGTTGGTCCCAATATTAGCTTCAGTGACGTTAATGCTGTGGATGGGATTCTACTTTATCCAGTTGACAACCGTAGCTTTTGCTTGCGACTGGTTCTCCAAGCAAGTTCAAAGCACGAAACGCTTAATCTTGCATGCCTTAGCCGTTTACTATGAAGGTGAGTTTTGTTTCACGTATTGCCCAGAGACTCCATATTAAATACATGAGCGCGAAATAGTCTGTGTTCTCGTTGTATGTAGGCTATAGCGGTTGACAATTGCATTGCACGTTGCCCGTTACCCTCGTTCAGAAACGACAGATTTTTTAAATGGTGAAGTCAAATTAAACGCAATTCCCGTCATAGTCCGTGATCAGAATGGGTAATGCCCATATCACGTGAATGTGTGATATTCTGATCCGTCTGCTACGCTATGACCAATCAATTACTTATCATGAATTGTAACCGAGATAAAAAATATATGACAGATTACTGGATTTAAAATTATTATGTGTACGGTCACGAATTTTAAACATAATCTTACGGAGACATAAATTCGCTTTTTTATCGAAATCAATGTTCAGATCACTTAGTGCCGAGTTATTTTTTTAACTCTTTACACCCTATACCGTCATCCCTACAACTTAACTTATCAAAGAGCTTATGGTGAACATACAATTAAATTTCCTACTAAACTGAACCTATACCTTGTTACTCTGCAACTTTAAGTTTGATTCAATCTATTATTAAGTTATCTTCTCATTTCAGACGGAGACGAAAAAGTTCGCAAGGCGGCGTGGGACATGCTACTACTGATCGAATTTCAGAAGCCCATATTTTCCGTATGCGGCATAGTCGTCCTCGACAAGACTTTACCCTTAAAACTCATCGGCGTGATTACAAGCAACGTGCTAGTTTTCATACAGTACACATCTAATGTTTTAAACACAAATTAAGGAGTGTGTGCGAGGCTTAAATTGGTCAGACTATGCTTCAACGTTTATAGGTATTAGAAGCGCATTACAGAACAGTTCATACGCGATTAATACTTAAACTTTATATTATAGTAAACAACAGCACAAGGACTTTTATTACACCAAAAGAAACCAATAATCTGTATGTCTTGGCTACACTACACTACATTGACTGTACTCCTATATACATTATAAAGCCGCTGTCCGCGTTAGCCCTCTATTCTAACTAAACTCGTAACTACAATGGCGTAATTTTGATCAAAGCTTCTAATTTTTGACGTAATAAACGCGTCGAATGAACTATTGGTCGGCGGCGCTTTTAGCGACACGTATTGGCAAAAGTTTTTCTCATACAATTTGATACTTTGACGAACTCCAGCATCCAGGCCTTATCGACCGACATTAGAAATTCAAATTCCCTATCGTGCCCTCCCTGTGTACACTGTGAGAGGAGAGTGAGGGGTGGCACGATACCAACTATGATTATTAGCAAAATATATGATGAATGCTGGTGGTATTTTACCGTGCGCTTGTCGACAAGCTAGGCGCTTGATTACTTACTTTGAGCGCCACCTGCGGAATAGCCTAAGCGTAAATAAAAGCAATGACTTGTTAACTAATATTTATATTTTTTGTAAATTCCAGTCCACATTATAAACAACTACATAAGCAATACAAAATCGTGTACTATCAACAATTAACTGCAATAATATAAAATATCTCTCAATTCTCATTCACCTTGGATATACTTAACGCTATTTTGGGTTTTGTACAAATTGCATTTTCCTGTTTTAAATGCTTTGTCTTTTAATAATAAATATGGTATCAATAAACAGGAGTCCAGGAGTGAATATTTCGAATTTTTCCCTTAGTAAAGAATAGGTAAACAATTTGCTAAGTACTTTTCTTCAAAAATTTGTGATCATACAATGTAAAATTTAAAATTACACTTATTGGTTTCAAAAATAATGAAGGGTCAAGATCTAAGTATATTATGGTCTCTTTATTCCTCATTTTCTTAAAAATCCATATAAATTCCGTTTCAATAATTCTCATTAGGATCTTGACCCAAAAAACCATCAAATGAAATTACAGATAGATACATTCGCCTCCTTCCGACGTCGTCAGTAATACAAGACGCTAAGTTTTTTTTTGTGACCAGCCTTTCTAACTACTCAAGCCTATCTACATAAAATGGCCATCTATCATTATACAATGCATCCGTTTACCCATTTCGAGAACAACGCGAAACTTGTCCAAGCGTCAAACTCTAATTTTTTTCCCAGATTATCTTGGTTCAATTCTCCGGACTCCCTCAACAGTTTGAGGTAATGTTACAATAACAATAATAAGCTTACCAACACAAATAAATTTAGTAGGCAAAACGCAGATCTTCCTTGAAACCTAGTTTCTCTAAGGCGGGTGTACACGCAAAGTTAATCATAGGCGGGGGTCCGCACATGAGTACTAGCACATCGTCGCCGGCGGGGAAAAGATGATCCCGGATCATTTCGTCACTGACGAAGCCAGTGCTGTATTTCCATCCTGAAATTAAAAAGAAAAAAGTATTAATAAACTACAAACTATTCCAGGCGAATTAAAGTTCTTTCAGCTTCTTTTTTTCATATGTGTTTAACGTGGTAACAATGTTAGAAATGCACAACAGTAAATTACAATCTCTGTAGCATAGCAGAAAATTCTACCCTGAGTATGAGACATGTAGGTAAGTAAGAAATTGTAAGATTTTGCAATACCTACTATGAGTAAGTCTTACATAATATTAGAGATATAAACCATGTAGATCGTAGTGTTATCAGTATGGTACGCTATGACATCATTCTTAGTAGCGAATGTTAAACTCATATGACGAGTTTCGCAATATTTACGTCAAGTTATCTTAAGTTAAGTTTTCACCAATGACAATATTGATTTCTGGAATGATCTTGCGATATTGCTCTTGCTCGCGATTTACTGTTCGTTATATTTTCAATTAAAAAGCAATCTAACTTTCATATCGTTAGGTGAGGATGGAGGGATAGACTTCCGGTATTCCTTCACGCAAAAACTGCTGAACGGATTTTGACGAAGTCTGGCATGCAGATAGTTTACAACCTAGATTAACACATAGGATCTTTTTTGAGCTTTTTGAGATTTTTTCGTAAAAGTTGCGCATTAGCTTAATATTTCTAAACTGAAACCCATATCTGAAGGTTTATATCCATAAAAACTCTAATACTTAAGTGCAAACTGAACACGCAGACTAAATTTTACGAACCTGGATCAGCCCTGTCGATGGTGTACCACAGTTTGAACTGATTGGGATGATCCCTCTGGTACCGCTCTAGTTCTTCCCTCAGCAGGATATCTTGTTCAGTCTGGTTCGCGAACAACAGTCGCAGCTCTGTACGGTCGTTGGCGTCTTGACAGATGTGCCTCACCAGTTGCAGCATGGGAGTAATACCGGTGCCACCTTGAAACAAAGACACCGTTAGTTTAAAGCCAGGCCATGAATTTGTCTGACATGATGCTCCAGAACTGCTTTGGTTTCATTTACAATTGGGAGAGACGGAGAGGGAAAGACAGCACAAGCCATACAAGCTTTGTAATAAGAAAGTTTTTGGGCAGCAGTATTGATTGTGGTAAGTGCCCTATCTTAAATTTCCATAAAATAATGGATATTTGCGCAAAATAACTAGGAAAGGAAGTAAATTATAAAATATAATTATTGATTTCATACTTCTGCAATCTTATCAAGCTATCTCTTATCAGATAGGAGTGCATCACAAAGTTTACACTTAATTCTTTTTTAACATGTCAAGTGTCGTCAAATGTTGCAGACCACACCTTTTACGATTTAATAAATCAAACTGAAATAATTTTGTTTATAAAAGCAAATTGACCAAATTTACTTTCAATAATTGGTAGGTATGTATATCTAGGCTAAACGCATGTCTAGGCTTAACTTAATATAAGAGGACCAAACTTTAGTTCAGATTCAATTTGATACAATTTTATTTTAAATCTCATATTCACCTGCAATCATGTTTAGTTTCTTCGCAATGATTTTGATAGGAGGGTCTTTTCTGAGTTTCTTGATGAGGAACTGGCTATTGCCGACATACTGGAGACGGCCTGAAGGTCCTCGCACGTCAATGGTGTCACCGATTTTCATGTTGTCCAAGTGCTGGGACATCTTGCCACCGTCGGGGAATTTCGGGTGGACATTTTTGAAGTATACCTGCAACAAAACATATTTTTTGTCTAATATTTTTACTTTGAAATAATCAGACGTCGCGATATCGAGGTTTGTCCACCATATTCCGGGCTGGTGCTGTCGGTTACTTAACTATCTTTGCTAGGAGTCTTTGAGGAAGAGTTACAAGATTGTTAAGACATACTACTACACTACACATAATACATACCTACAGGTACGCGAGAAATCTATTTAAATTTCAACCCTTTATCATTCTACCTAATTGTAAGTAATTATGATAATTTATCACACTACATACAAATCATGACATGCCAAATGAGTTATCATGATAAGTAAAGATTTTGTTAGCATTGTGATAGACCAATTTTTAAATAATTGTTACCTTTCAATTGTTTGTGACGTACATTAATAAAGGTCACCTGCTTCAATTATTGGTGACACAATCATTAGCGTCCTTCTATCTATTACGTACATACATACTGATATTTTGTTTTGTTCAATGAATACACATAACGAAACGTAAAGATTGTGATGGCTGTTGGTATAAAAAAAAACCTGTACTTACCTATTCATGAATTACATTTACTCTAGATATTATACACCTGATATACACCTGTCTCAACAAAATTATTATGTCTGAAAATAATATTAAGCTCTTGAAATGAAAGGTGGAGGACATTTTGTGGTTTAATTATTGGTTAATACAGGTAAATAGGCAGTAAATGCAGGTGAATGTAAATAATTATTCAGGAATAAGCATGTCACTAGAAACGGGATTATATAAGTACTAGACTTTAAAATTTAAAATGTATGCAAATAATATTTTATGATACATTTGGGAGTCAGTACTAATTGCACAAGCAGTTTTGCACTCTTTTAAGTAAATCTATGATAGCAAGCAGTACCTTGTGTTTTGATAACAGAATCCTACAATTTGGGGCAACCTGCCTGACTGATGTAGATACTAGATAAGCAATGCACATAAGTACAGTTACATTACAACTGCAGTCGATATCTAGATACTTTTATTTTCTCTATCTATATTCTAGCAGATTTGTATTCGATTCATGACATGCCGATTTTTATGGTAACTCGTAGGTTCATACTATTAATGTAATGTTATGATAGCCAATGCGTGATAAGGTTTGTAAAAGCCATTATTTTCTGAGATATTACTGCTATAATAGGTAGGTATAATAAAAAATGGCTATTTAAAATTAAGTGTTACAGCTTACTTTTCTCTTAGAATACAAATACAATAGATGGATGACGCAAGTTGCGCTTAGTTATAATTGAAGTATGTTCATCAGGCCTCATCTGTTTTTTATATCACTATAAGTACTAAATACACAATAAGAATTTTTCATTTTATTATAGCTATCACATAATAGCTGTAGTCAAAGATAGCTGGCATGAAGTTAACTATGATTCATGAGCTCTTCTAAGCCAGCACCAATAAATAATTTCAGCAGATGTTTGGAATTATTTACTAAGAATGACATTTTGACACATTAATTCTGGGATAATCCAATTTACTGTGGTAGTATTGTTAGTCCACTTATTCTATTCTAGATAGACCATCCTTTATCATGACATACCTTAATAACCAGATCCACATATCCTTTCTCTTCATCGCTGGACACCGGGGTGTACGCCCTGATGACTAGATCATCTTCGAGTTTCACTGACAAGTGAATGTGCTGACCAATGGGCAAACCTGAGGACACAAACTTATAAACTAAAATAAACCAAAATAATCATTAAACAGAACACTAGTGGTTAAAAAGCCAATAATTTCTTATTTTGTCATCATCATTAAAATTTATTTGTCAACTTGAGAACCTTCATTGATTTTAAAGGAAGTTCATTTTTCTTTATGAGTCTGTGGCTAACATTCTCAATCAATTCCCTACATTAGAGAAGTTATATACACACACAGATCACACTACACAGATTGGTTAGTAAAATAATTAGAAGCCCTATGTTAACAAAGTCTTACCTAAAACATGATCTTTGCTGGGCAATCCAAAACGGAACCTCCGTGTATCATGACTGATTTCTTCCCTCTCAATGAGAGGCAACGCATACTTCACATTAGGATCCACAAGCGCTACCAGCTTCTTGCTCTTGGGTTTTTTGCCCCATAAGCAGTTGGCTATCACTGTGGCAAGCACCACTGTGGAACCAACAGCAACTACTATTGGCAAAACCTGAAATAAAAAAGGGCTAATTAAACAACACATTTTACAGGTTAATCAAGGTACAACTTAGTACAAATTGTCACTATAAAATTATTCACTACCTATTTATAAATTCAGGAAAATCATATCACAAACCTATACTGAATTTAATAAAGTTACTACCTTCTTTTAGGTTACTCTACATATAATAATAAGTTATTATTCATAGTTATTATCATTCAACAACACAACAACACAATACCAAACTTAGTACTTCTATAATTTGTACTTTAAAATAAAACATTACTAACATTTCTAGATTTGGAATTCAATCTCATGGACCTGAATGTCCTCTGATCAAAGTTCTTTTTGCTTGATTCTTTTGACCCAAACTAAATTACGAAGAAAAAAACAAGGTTAAGTAAAGTAAGTATTAGACTATTAGTACATACGCCGCCGAAGAAATCGGTAGCCACAACTTCTGGCTTACTCATTTTGCACAAATCACAGATTGATGTTGTTTTAATAAAAAATAATGAGGTAAATACGGCGCTCCGTTGCGTGAGTGCGAAGCGGCCTGTAAACGCGTACTGGTTGACTTTGAATTTTGATTAAAGTGACGTTTCGTACTTAGAAGGACGCGCTGAACACGCTCTTTGAACTTGGTTATCTTATAATATCGAAATACTTCACTATCACAGTGACAGTCTTTCAGAAGCAAAAGCAGTATTAGTATGTTCATATGAAGTTTTCGAAGGTACAACTCATCGAAAAGTAACGCCATAGGTACACAAAACCGGTTTAGTTAGAATAAAATAGGTACATATAAACGGAACACTAACCATGTTCGTAGCAGTTGTGCTCATGCTCTTCGACAAATTCAAACTAAATAAATAATGCAGGTAAACTTACCAGTTAAGCATTATCAATCAGAAACGATAAACGATAAGGGTAATCGCCAGTCATGTTCATAATCAGTTAAACAATTTAGCCTAAGAACTATCTGATAATGATAAGATTCTGCCTTAGCACCCAAATCTAAATGCCATAATTAATTTATCTCAAATTAGATACTTACAAGTTTACTGTTGAAATTTAAGCTCATTTTTGTTAATTAACACTCACGAAAAGTCCATGAATAATAAAAAAATGATGAGTAAAGAATTTGCTCGCGGCGGCGCGGCGGTGGAACCTGCTAAGAAACGACAGATAAAGAATAGAATACACGCGCACGTTATGTATTCTAGTTCACTGATTTGAACCCGTTACGTTATATTTTACTACTTTAGCGATGACGGTCTTAAAATAGCAGTCAAAAAATAGGAAATTCGAAAGGTATACATAACAGTTTAGTCATATTGTTGGCAAACAATTCGGCTGTCACGACAGCATTCCGCTTTGCCAATACTACAATTACTAACTACAACTTTACTGTTATTTAAGAAGTGAAACGTAAGGTTAGCTTGTACATGGCCAATTTATTTTTAATTAGCATTAAATTAATAATAGCAAGAAATTAAAGAAATTAAGTTTTAAACGCAATGATATTTCCGGTTCCTCTTAATTTATGATTTTTTTTTCTCTGTAGGAAAGACATCGAAAGCGAAGCCCATACAGCCAAGTTTCATGTAGCGTTTGTGGAAGCAGAAGCGGTTATGTTAAACTCCCACATAAAAGACAGAGAGTAGAAATTAAAAACGCAGAGTTAATGTGCGATAACAATAAATTAAAATAAATTATCTTAACTAACTCTTCTACTATCAGTGAGATGTAAGTACTCACCTAAACATTACGAGTACAAGTACGAGTACAACTACAACGAAATATGACTAAAATCTGGAGTGGTCCATCAGCAATCCATCAGTGCATGCTGAGCAGGTATGTGTGTGGGACGTGCAGCTTTCGGTTCGAACTTCGTGCAGGTGAAAGAAACACTTAATAAAGGTGAGTAAGTTCTGCCACACAGTTCTTTATCCGGTAACGCTTATCTTTAGATGAGTTGTATGGAGCATGATTGAATTAAGTATTAGTAAAATGATCACGTCTCTATGAGGCTGTTTATAATTAAAGTGCGACCTCGGAAACCCGCCACATGGACAGTTTCAAAGGATGTCAAATCTATTTATTTAAATGCCTATATAATTTGTGAGTTGTTTAAGTAGTTAGGTACTTTAACTCAAACGCTGGTGAGAGGGGCGCCACCTATCAAGTCTCTGCCACTGTACTTGTTATAATAATCTACATACACTTTAGAGCCATAATGAGTTAGTAGGTAGGTAAAGGAGTGATTTGATTATATTGGGAAAGTAAGTAAAATAAACAGAAAGTTTTAAAAATATTTATATCTTCATTAACACTATCACGTTTTTTTTTAATAGCAAAATCTTTGTTCTAATTTGCTTTTATTGCTTTATCAGGCGTTTGAGCTGGGCTTTTCTTATACATATATTAGCTATAAACATTAAAATTAAATTTGTCCATTTCATCGAAATCGATACATGTAAGTAAGTAAGTAAATGCTTTATTGTACAAATATAAAGAAACAGATACAATACATACATGTATTTTGCCACTATTGCTTACATCTTTCGTCAATTTAAATTTTCGTTTTAACGTCTGAGATTTCTACTGCTGGGACACCCGTCTTTAAAATCACATGATACTCCACCCAGCTTTTTTTACTAAATTTTTACTGAATCAGGGTCCCTAAAAATAAGCTTATGTATTTGCTATTCTAATTTTCTTTTTAAGCTTCACTCCCGGTGAACGCACTTTATATAAAACAAACTTAAAATTAAATACACAGCCACTTGATTCACTAACTAGTCCTAATGATCTCTCTGATACTCTGAGTTACACCAGTAACTAAAACAAACGATCCAAAGAAGATAAGTATAACGTCCTTTATTAGGATCCATTTGAATTTTCCCAGACCTCGTTCCCAGTGGAATATGAGATCTAATATTGAAGGTGCTATGAGACCAAGGAACGCGTAGAAGAAGGCACCTTCCAGACCAATGACTTGCTCTAAACGGGGCAACGTCGCTGCTGCTATGACTGTGAATACAAAAGGCAGTTGATTAGCTTTCTTCTTTGCGCTAAAATTTTCTAATAACTGTATAAGTTTCATCTAATACCTTAAAAGCATATAACTACACTTGTGTACGTTAGTAGGTAGGTACCACGTAATTACATTTCGGTCAATGATAATAAACAAACAACTACATATGCTTAGCCGGGATCACTGCACACTTTCTTCCGTACCTACAAAGTGTAGTTCTAGAAGTGTTTAAAACTAATTATAATAAACCTTCTTCTTCTTATTTGTGGCGTATTAAGTCGTTATAGCGACGACAACTTCGCTAATGTCAAAGTAATAAAAATATACCTAATTAAAAAATCTTGTGACAAAATGTCGGGAACATTGTACGGTGATACTGTCAAAAGACCCCCTGTCGGGCTCTTAGTCAACGGTCAATGATATCCCTCAGAAACTGCCAGGAAATCATTAGCCGATGCCCAGGGTGCACCGGACCAAGCACTGCTCTTCGCCCCGGACGGATCCGCAAACGAACCGCAGCTCTTGACCCCACGCGGAAGTAACCCGACTCGCGCCCCTAATAAACCTTCATCACATGTTAAAAAATAGTGGCATACAATTTTCAAGGAAACCTTTTTAGACTATTCATTTAAAAAGAAATCTCTTTTTCCTTTTTACAAAACCAAACGGCAATCTTTTGCAATTCCACGATTTTTACAGCACTATCAAGCCAGTACTTTATTACAATGTCATATTTAACTAGTTATGCTTAGCCGGGATCTCTGTATATTTTCTTCCCTACTAGTTAGGTGTAGTTTAACAAAAATGGGGTAGTAATAATAATAGGTAAGCCTGAAATATATAATATTATAAAACTGGCATACAAGTTTCAAAGAAACCTTTAAACAAAATTAATTTAAAAAGAAATCTCTTTTTTCTTTTTTACAAAATCTAACGGCAATCACTAGCGATTCCAACATTTTTTTTAGCACAATCAGCCAGTATTTTCTTATAATGTCGTCCTCTTTGGTAGTTAGGTAACTTAACTACTATATTTAAAAAGAAACTTAACCTACCTACTGTAATCATTTGACTCTACCCAGATGAAAATGCCACGGATTTTAAGATCCTTTGGTAATTTATTGAACTCAATTTGCGAATAGAAATCATTATTACCTGTCAGGATAGCGAATACTGCTCGCATGATGCTCTGTGCCAAGTTGTGGTACCTCTGTCCGACGTACTGCTTAGTGTTGCGCCACACTATCTCCATTGGCACGTAAAACTGCAGCGTATAGGTAAAGAAGATAGCCACAACGATAAAGAACTTCGCCATCAACGCGGGGCTGAAATGGGATAGGCAATAACCATTATTGTTTTTTAAATGAACTTTAACAATGTAGGTACCTACTGATCGTCGGCAAACCGTTTTGGAGACTGGTGAGATTTCAGGCTTAAATTGAGGATATAATCCACAAATCCAACGCATTTGTTAAGTATTTTATTAATTAATTGAGATTTCTAGGAGCTGGGTTTTCAAAACTCGAATTAAAAGTCTCACTGCCCTGCCGTGCTATGACAATACACTGTATCTTGAAAACAGCTAATTTCCAGAAATCGCAATAAACTGTTTTTTTAGTAATTTGGTCCTAAAATCGTGGTTATTCATGCGATTTCAATGAAACTTGGACGAACTGAATACAAAATATCTGAATTAAAAAAAAAAACTTGTATTTTCAAAATAAAATTTAGGGAGACTTTGGGAAGAACCCAAGTTAAGTCTCAAGTACAAAAAGCAAGCACTTTCGTACAAACTTAATTTTTAGTCCTCAACGGGCTGTAAGTCTTTGAAAACACTTGTTTGAATCATAGCAATCGCTTCACGTTTGGTATGAGATTATTAGGTACGACAAAAACTGTAACTTTGCGTGTGCTGCGCGGTTGGTTCGGCATTATACTGTATCTAGCAGAGTTGCAGTGTTCAGTCAAAATGATTAGGTAAGTTTTAGTAGTTACAGTCCAAATTGCTATGATGGTTTTCAATTTTGTGATACAACATAAGTCAACTGTCAATGTAGCCATATAGATGGAGGCCTTAGAAGCGCAAAATATATTGATGTTACCACAAAACACTGTAACTCGAGATACTTACCTATAAGTGTTTTGTCATAGCACGGCAGTGCCGCAGTCATACATTAATTGGTGATTATAGTCTACAAGCCCATGGACAAAAAAACATGTGAAATGAACCAGCGTGAATGAAGCTTAGAAGGCTGTTACTATATCATAAAATAACTCTGAGCGCTATGCCGTCATTTCTTACCGGTACAGATTTTTTCTCATACATTGAAAAAAAAATGCTCTAACTTCCGGCACCACCACTTTAAAGCGGCACTAGGTTTTTCGAAATTTATGTTTAATCATCTATAAGCTATAAAAACGCCGTGAATTATTAGTCGTAATTCCTCACTTGTACCTGAGAAATTCCATAAATGTACCGCTCAGAAATGACGGCATAGCGCTCAGTTATTTTATGATATCTATATAGTAACAGCCTTCTAAGCTTCATTCACGCTGGTTCATTTCACATGTTTGTTTTTCCATGGGCTTAAGTCTATGAAGTCATATTCATTGTTGAAAAATAAAATGAACATAAATGATCGCCGTTTCAATCGATGGGATTAATGTAAGTAGTCCCCCTATACAAATTCGTGATCTTCGGTTAGAAATTGTATGGGAATGACATTTAATGATTCAAGTCCTGTTGATGCCACCGTTATCACCTGTAGGTAGGTAATAATCGTTAAGCAGCCGGTAGGAGGAGAGCTGAAGAACGCTATGTTGCCATGGAAACGACTAATGTCTAGCAGCCGACTGATGCCTGGTGTCTAAGGCCTACCAAGATACAGAAGCAAAACTCACATTTCAGCCGTCGGCAGATTGAGCGTGATGCTCCCCATCGAGTCGTTGCCATACTTGACGTAGCCCAGAAAGCCCATGATGGTGTACAGGAGCACCACAACCGTCATAGTGATGTTCAGTACTCCGGGACAGCCCAGGAAGTGCTGTGGTTTCGCCATAGTGTTCTCTACTGGCAGGACTACGCCGATACCTTCCATGGCAAAAATTACTGTACTGAAATGAACATTGATGAGTTAAGTTGTATAGTGTTTAGTGAGGCATCTTTCGAATCGGGGCAGGAGCATATAGGTATGTATGGAAAATACGAATGATTGTTCTCGAGTCTTGGTTGTTTTAATATGAATTTAAGTATATCTATATTATGTTTATCTAGGCTAGGTTAATTTGGTGTCAATTGTCCCATTATTATTACATACATACATAAATCACGTCTTTATCCCTTACGGGGTAGACAGAGCCCAAGGCAACCAGACCTCTTTAAGTTCAGCCTAATTGTTATTAAATTTTCCCAAGATCTATTTAAATAAGTTATGCACAATGCTAGAAAAAGGATATTATCTGGTGTTTTATTGTGCACGTGTCGACGGTTTCAAAGGGGTATATATCATTTGGATATATACCCCTTTGGACGAGTTTAGCTATGGCTTAAAGCATTATCGTTTCACAAATTAACTACCTATACCTACATAGTCCTCGTTATATATATATATCGCACCGACCAAATTGCTGAAATACATCGGATCAAGCGCGTATGCCCCCGATATCAAGCCTTAGTTCGATATATTTTGCCAATATTATCGCAACAATTATATATCCGTTATCGACTGTACATAAAACAGAATAATTAACTGGCGAGACTTTTCAATTGAAAACTCTACTGATTGTTCAGTTTTCACCTTGAAAAGAATGTATATAACATGCTTATAACGTTATCCCCTTATACGTGTGGAATATTCGAGGAATCAGTCCCTATTCCTTGATTAACATCTTAAAGTTTTCGACTGAGTGAAGTTGAGTCAGTTAATCAGTTTAAATGTAAGTAGAACACCATATTGTGCAAGGTACAGTGAAGTCAAGCTAAATTGACGTTAGGAACAGGTTCGGATTTTATAATCTACATTCTACAATCATGTTGCATGTCGTGCTGCTATGCTTAACATGGCTACGAGGAAAAACGTTAGCATATAAATATGTCTCTAAATTCACAGCGTTGCAATGATAATTTGTTCTCAGGAAATATATATTATGGATTAGGTATAGGAAGAAAAAAATTACATTATAAATATAACTATAAGTGCATTCGAACAAAGATAACGTCTTGATTGAACTTAAAGTTTGCCATTCGTCAAACAAATTATCTTTATTGCCATAAATAAATTGTGTCACTTTTGTGTATAAATTGTGTATAAAAAGTGTAATAATAAATACAAAAAGTTAGGGTAATTCCGACTTAAACCAAAAAGTCTTTTTGAAAAATAAAACTAAATTGTACACTCAATAGCCATGGAAATGCAGGGGACTTACCCGATAAACAATGGTAGTTGTCCGACATTGACCGACATAGGTAGAGTGGACAGGTCCGGGAAGTCGGAGCAGATATAATATAGGCAGATGAGGAATGTGGCCACCAGTAAAAGGTTGGCCAGCCCTGAGAACGGGGCCAGGTACTTGAGGTTCTTGATTTGTGTGAAGATCAGAAGCGGGACCAGGAACATTAGGCAGTACATGTTCACGCTCAATACGTTCTCTAATGCGAAGTGGTCGACAACCTGAAACGGTAATTTATAAAAGGTGTAATTATTCCGTCATATATCAACAGGTGGCTGGGTTAGTCTGGTTGAACACCCCTGTTAAAGTTTCTCATCACTATTTTTACTTCAAAAGTAAGTCACCCCTTTTCTCGCCATACAATTTGAATATCGGCCCATGTATGGAAGCATTTTGTCAACAGCAAATAAAAATCCTTTAAGACGTTCACAGGGGTTTTCAGTCAAACTGCCATCTACTGATGTACGTATTCTGGATTAATTTTACGACATAGAGTATATTTATAACTTCTAATAGATAGTTAGAATTGATAACTATTACCTTAATTTAATAAATATTCAGTCAATAATTATTAATCCGAAGTCGATTTAGGTGTCACCAAGACATACTCGTCGTGACTGAAGTTACCGATAAAATTATTATAATAGTCAGCTTTTTTCTGTCAATGGACATTTTTACCATAACATTATGTCAGGAAAACATCGTAAGTACCTACCTACATTCATTTACTTATGTGATTGTGTAGATTGAATACTCAGGCAATTACAGATGTCGTGCAAATACCTTTCCCATCGTATTATCTCGGATATGTTAGTATTTGTAGGTATGGTAAGTATTCGTCATGCTACTTCAGTACAGACTCATAGACACGTCGGCATCAATCCGAAGTAATCGTGTGTTCACGATGGGAAAGGATTACCTATTCACTACGTCTAGTGAAAATTTACTTTAATCATGGCTGCCTGCAGTGAAGCTATAAAATTCCTAGTAAACAATAAACTAGGTACTATACAAAAAGCTAAGATGAACATAATTAGCATGCTAAATTCTTATTGAAAACAAGATTTTTTACTCTTCTATTTATTTTAGTTACGCGCTCTGACGTTAAACACGAGACGTTACTTAGTCAATTTGTCACCGTTCCAAATACCTGTTTCACAGACTGCACCAGCAGTATGACGTAGACCGCGCAGGCGCCAAGTATGGTGAACGCCATCGCCCAGTCTATAAATATTCTGAAATAATGTCGGTAACGTCAGAAACTTCCTAATAGGTCCCGTAGGCTACGACTCAGCTACTGTCCACGCTCTTTGGCAAGAAGTTTGGAAACTTTGCGTACAGCTAAGATAATACTGGCCAGGTAGAAAACAACACTTAGGTTTTTTTACACGACAAGGTTTTTTTTTACAGAAGAGGGTCTTTTTGGTCGCAAAATAGAGGGATGTTACGTGTGGTGTTTACCTACGTGACATATCTAGTATGTCTATTCTAGTATGTCTATTGGGATGGACAGATTCGACAGAGGATTCTCACTTCAGTTTCAATCAGTTTAACCATCAACAAGATAATGTACTTTGAAACAAAACCTAGTTTTCAAACTTTTATATATAGGTATAATAATCACGTATTTATTTCTTACGGGGTAATCAGAGCCTAAAAGCCATGTTTACTTTGATTGTGTTAGTGATCGGGTTTGATCTAGTGATATTGCGTAAGTAAAGCATGTTATCAGATAAGTACTATTTCTTTGAATTTCTAAGTATACTATAGTTACAAAACACTAAATATCCAGTCCCAACATGGCTCGATCAGTAAAATCAATGAGTTCAATCACAATCAATTCGCGTGATTTATTGAAACGATATAGATTTATCGAAACCTTGACATTTAATTAGTAAGTCGTTGAATAAGTTCTAGTTCTAAATAATGTATGGAACATGATAAACAGTGAATGACCTTTTTTGAAGGATTAATTTTTAAATAAAAAGCAATTAATGACTAATTTAAGGCTTTCATTTCAAACAGTACCTACCGACAACTCAATACAATATTTTGAAGCCTCTTTGATACCTCTCTGGTAAGTTTCTGGTATCATATTTGAATTTGACAGATGTTATTTTAATCAAACAAAAAGGAATAGTGACACATTTAGATAGACGGTCATCATAACTCAAAAACTTATCAAAGGGTGGTCAGACAAGCCGTTGATGTTGGAAATCTATTTATGTTGTATCTATACAAAATGTAAAACGCAACAGTATTATAATTATTTACCTTGCAAACTTCGAAGAACTTCTCAAACATCTGGGCCCTGTTGCAAAAACTGCCTCGACTGTTTCAGCGTAGCCCAGGGACGGAACTTTTGATATTCTAGATACCTCTTGTGAAGTTTTAACCTGAAATTAACATGGCATTTTGTAAAAAAAAAAAGTTTACGGAATTATTTTTGTGAACCTAAAGTTTATTTAGTTATTTTAATTTAATAGTAGTTTTAGTTTTGTATTTACGTTTTAAGTATCTGTTTTTCCATTAAGTTTATTAACAATAAACAATTTTCAAATTTTTGTGAACCTAGTTAGAACATTTTCTTATGAAGTTTTGCGGAAAACTAAGAACAGGCTCACGAAGCTACGCATCGGTTTTTTCACAATAAACATATTAACGTTTTTAAAGACGGTCAGTATGAAATTGATTGCTGGAAAATGTAATCTCAATTTAGTCGTTAAATTTTCTTTTTAAGCCTGACTTCGGTAGTTAGGTGAATCACCCTAATTTAAATCCGAATTGTGTAAGATATTTTTGCTGTTAGGTTTAGAAACTTAAACCTAGCACAAGATACTGACACTATTTTTTTTATCCTCTTATTTACTGAAGGGATGATACGATAAAGGTAAAAAAGTTATTTTACCAGTAAAAAGACGCAATGTGTGCAAATGTAACCCAGGATGATGGTTCCGAATATGCCAACTATAGTGCCGGAGTTCTTGAAGGCAGCTGGCATAGCGAGGATGCCAGATCCTAGCGAAGACTTCAGGAGATTCGCGAATGATCGCACATCCCTGAAATGGTAAGATTTTAATTTTAATTTTTAGAATCAAGAAGTGGGATAGAGGTCAATCACTGGTCAGTTCGTAATAAAAAAAAAACATTCAATGGCCGTGCATAAAATACCGTAGGTCTAGAAAATTATTACTCCGGGTCCCAAGATCCAGCCTATAAAGCAAACTGTATCCTGATGTTAAAATAAACGTTTCCTTTTTTAAAGTAAGTATTTTTCTAGTAACGTTAACGCAATAATAGTTATGTTTTATGGAATAGGTATAAAAGTAAACAAAGTACACGTAAGCGAACCTAATATAAAAAAAATTTGATAGTTAGCATTTGTACAAACAAAAGACATAAGAGCGTTTACCAATTGCGTAGGCATAGTGGCATGAATGAAAGTCAATGAATGAAACCAACGTCATATTTAAGGCTTTTTGTGGGTATTCAACAGACTAAAAAAAATACAGATTTAAGGAGCGCCCACACCGCTGTGTATATGCAGTGACGCGTCACGTTTTCACACAGTTTCTTCATACATTTTGTTGCGTAAACGCACCGTCGACGTCTTTTGCGCATTGGTGTGGCCGGACCTTTAGCTAACTTTCAGTCACTTTTTTCGCCTTTATGGCAATTCTTGCGATTTAATTTCTGTAATAGAAAGCGAGGGAGAAAGAGAACCTTGGACAATGGGCTATCGTTTCTAATTCTCATACAATGTCCATCTTCAACTTCCAACCTTTTTGTTTTAAATGAACTCATACAAGGAAAATTGTTCAATCGCATATCGTAAGATCTTATACGCATAAAGAATACGCTATTCTTAATCTACGAGCATTAAACATATATCGCTGTCCGATCAACTTGTTGATTTTCCTTAAGTGCCCATAATGCTAAATATTTACTTCGCTGCAACCGTTTAAACTTATATAAAATCCTTCGATAAAGAATATTGAGTTTTATGCTTCAATGTTGTACCTATAGGTGGTTGCAGTTTTTTCCCCAGACGCGGATACATTATCATTCTATGTCCGACATCGATATGAGATCGGATACTATACGAAATTTCATTTATTATAAAAAAACTCACGAATTGGGATGTTCCAGTTTCCTATTCTGGAAAGGGTCGTACTCATCCTTCTCGGGATCATTTTTCTCTTTACATTTTGTGTTGATTGTGTTGATCGATATATTAGACGGGTACACTCCATGTTCAGTTATCACTGCTCTGTGGACAAAATAAGGGTTTTCATTAAACCTTTTATTAAAAGTGAGGGAAATGCTTAATTTGTTTAGATACTACTATAAAACTAGTACTACTATAAAACAGCTGAACTAATTGTTGCGTTCATCCGCATTTCGTGGGAGCTGTTAATTTTCCCGGGATAAGAGGCCACGTTAATCAGATATATAGTGCAGCTTTCGATTACTGAAAGGATTTTTGGAATCAGTTCCTTATTTTGAGAGATAACCCTCTAGATACAAAGAAAGTCATAAACTGACAGATAAAATTTAATTCTTTATTCTGAAGACGTCCACTGTTGAACAACAGGCCTCCCCCTTAGCACACCACAATTAACGACAACTCGCATCGTGTTTCCACCGGTTTCCCGCCACTTTCACAAAAAGTTCGAAAGTTCGAAAGTTCTCGAGTGGCGGCCACGAACCGGAAGGCGCAGTGTTGGCAGGCCTCCCACTAGGTGGACCGACGAAAGGAAGCTTGCTTGCTACTAATTATAAAACTATAAAAACACACAGTCATTTCTGTTTAGATATGTAAGAATTTATATCTTTTAAGCTTAAAGACACATACGTCGTCCCAAGTCACGTTTATGACGACACAAAAACAATACAAGTTTTATATGGACTTGCTATGTTTGACTGAGTTCGTTTATCACGGATTACTTGTATGTGTTTTTGGCACTTCAACCGTACTCCAACTTGTAATTTACTAACCCCCTTATCGATAAATGTTGGTTAAGCTTACGTTAACTTAACACACATTGGTCTTCATTTCTCAAACATACCTACAGAGTTTAGACGGCATTAAAGTTAAATCAATGACTATGTTATTTATATTATAAAACTTTCAAAATATTGCATTAACAACGAAAAATAACGGATCAGTTTCCATACCAAGTAGTTCGACAAGTGACGAGTGAAGCCTTAATTTTTACACCACATGCTATCATTACCTTTAAGGCGATGGAGTTGACTTCTTAATCCATACAGACGAGGGTGTTCATTTTACTCTGGCGATACGTCGAAGCAGCTTTTTGCGTGGACAGTGGCTCGTGAGCGGAATGAACGTCACTGACAAAATATGTCATTGACACTGTCATTGGGAAAGAAGCGCAAAAGGGTTGTTGTTCGACAGATCGCCGACGTCCGCATTTGTTATGTTTTGTTTATTGTTAATTTGTTAAAAGTACGAATAATAATTAAATATTAAGTATCGTATCTGGAAGTTTGATATGTCCGATGAAGAAGATACCAGAAAGTCATCAACCTATACCTAATTTGAGTAAATGTCCTCTTAATTATTTAGCATTTAAGACAAGAAGAAATATTGACAATGCGACAGTTTTATATTATTTACAATTAAATCTTTACTTTGTATTGTTTGTTCAGCAATTAAAAGCTTAGAACCAGATAAGACAAGGCTGCACATCAGCCTCGCGTGATATTGGCGGAAAAGTATGAACACGATTTAAATGGATAGATCATAATTATATTAAAAGGAAATTATTGTGACGTTCTCAATGCGCATTGTGTCAGAGTAGGAACTTATTGCCCAAACCTTTTTATTCTGATAAATGACTTGTGCCCAACAGTGGGATGATTGCAGATGCGGGTGAATATTCTGCGTTTCTACGATTAAGAAAACCGAGGGAGTTAATAGTTAAGTCTCTCAATGACATGGATTAGACGGTCAATATTATCGTGGATTCGAAAGCAATCGGATTCGCTATACGTGTGGATTAGGTACACAATAATGTTGACCTAATTAATCCATGCCAGTAAAAAAGTCTATAAACTTCACGAAAATGTTAGATGATTTGGAAGTACTTGTACGGGTAACATAAAGACGCAAATAACTATCACAAGCGTTCCCTGCTATTGCATTTATAATCTTTAAATTTATTACAGATACAATGTATCAAATATACCCATAGTTTCATCAAAAGTTGGCGCTGGCAATCATGTCTATTTAGTTAGGTACCTATTATGAGACTAAATTAATGTATGTGTTCTTATAGTCAATAGTCTGGCAGATAGATCACTGCAGTAAAATGACACTTTCAGTGTTGTCAGTTTTTGGAGCATTTAAAATAGTGATGTGACTTAGTGATTGAATGAAAGAATGAACGATGCCATGAAATTAATAAAAAAAAATCAAAGCGTGTTTTAATAAAATGATTTGTTCAATAAATTTCTAAATGTCAGTGAAAATTAGGACACATATAAAATCCGAAAAGTAAAGCTATGGCCGGGAATCGAACCCGGATCCTCGTCCAATAAGGTTTTATATATGTTTTCTAGTTAGTACCTAGTAATGTAAAAGCACACGATTAGGAAATGTGCGGAAGCATGTCAAATCAGTTGCCAGTTCCACTCATTCCCCAACAGTTCGCCATAAATAAAGCAACAATGTCACATTAATATTTTTTCTTGCGTTGCGTATTCGCGCTGCGCTATTTATTGGTGCCTCTGTTGCTTCGCTAAAAACAACATAGTGCACCACTTTCGCTCTCGCAAACATTTTTTATTTTGGATGCAGTGCGGAGTGGAAAAGTCGTTTTTGTTCATTAATTATGAATCTTGACTCCCCCCATAGTAACAAACACGTTATTTAAAATATACTAAACTAAGAATCTGACATTCATAAAATATTTCATTCGTTCCATAATCAAATCAGTCTCTACGTGACCTTCTTGTTCGAGCATTGGTGAAATAAATGTGGTATCATTCTTCAATGCTGGTCTGGGAGTAAAGAAAAAACAGAATGTGCCAGTTGCTTCTCTTCCCGCGCAGATAAAAGCCCATCAAGGGAATGGGCGAAAATCTTAGGAATCATAGGCTATGCGGCTAGCAACTCATCACTATTTTGATTTCCCTTTCCACCTATACTCCCACAATCATGCTAAACGTGGCCTTTAGGTCTTGTTACCTTAGGTTCTGTCTACCCCGTAAGGGATAAAGACGTGATTTATGTATGTGTGAATGTATTTAACTGCAGAGATCTATCTGCCAGACTATAACACGTGATTGCTAGATCGCATTTATCGCTAATCATTGTACCAACTGTTGACTGTTGAGTACTTAGTTGTTAAAGTAGTAAGCTGAGACCTGAGATTGAGATAGCATAGTTGTGCTGAACACCCACTTTTTTTTTTTTTTTTTTATTCGGAGGAAAAATGCTGTTACGCACTATCCACCGTGCTGTTGGGACGACACGGCGGGGTGTATAGGACTCTCCTCCTCCATTAGGACTCTCCTCCTCCAAATGTCGTGCTGAACACCCTCTAAATTCACCCCTGCTGGCTGATCAGGTGTTATTATATTCGAACAGACATTTAGCTTGACTTGTAGGTGTCGTGTTATGGTCAAGTCTCTCGAGGAATTGACGTGAGACGAAATTATATGCAATTTGTAACGAAAATGATCGTTAAACCGCTGTGGCGATGACTGCACTCTGATTGGCTGGCCCAAGTTCAAACAAGACGCTAGAGTTGGGCACATATTTTATGATCGATATCGATAGTAAATAGTTAATGCGTGGCTTGTGGCGCTAGTAGGTACAGTCAATAACAAAATATTAGAATCTATTTCTCTTTATTTTTATTTATTTATTGATAAAAACACATGCAAGTTTTACAGTGCAGAACCAAAACGCTCACACATTAATTAACTTTGCTTCTTTGTCCTTCTCTGGCACAAACAATACATGCGTTGTACGTTTCTAATTTCTGCCCAAGCCTATGGTATTTGAAACGGAGCGTTTCTCCAGCCAATACGCAAACAAATGTGTCACGTATTTCCGTTTGTTTTTAAACTTTTTCAAGGCTTAATTGGCGCAGAAGCGTGAAACTAAAGAAAAGTTACACAACTACGGCGCCGGAGCCAGACTGCCACCTACATGCGCTGCGAATAGTTTTATCGCGCGGTATGCAGGTCGTATATAAATAAAAGGTCAATAAATTGGGTTTGTGGCACCATTTCGCTCAAAAAATTTTAATAAACAAAATAAAAATAGTGCAAAAAATTTAAGTAGCTACAGATTTTTGGAACGATATGAATTAGCAATTAGTAATAAATGCAGCAGACGGCCCTGTATTTATGTCGGATAATTATACCATTGTTTCGAATCTGTCCGAAGTTCTTAATTAAGCGTGGTAAATTGAAGCTTACAACTGGAATTTGGCAAACGACGCGTACTTTATGTCTGCGCACATTTAGAATATATCTACGAAGCTGCGATGCGAAATCCACAATTACTTTATTGGAGAGGCCAATGTAACCTAGCACTAAAGTCACGTGGACTGTAGGAGCAAAGTCATAACCACAGCATTTTTCAGCTTTGATGATGGCTTTTCTGGTTAAAAATATATTTTTTTAATTGGAATCCGTATACAAAATGTTAAATATTGAGTGATGAGCACCAAATAATAGAGTGGAGAATGTCATAAAGATTATTGAAAAAATCGTCGCACCGCTGAGGTGATAGTTGCACTCACGTTGGCCGGTGCAAGGTCGAGCAGCCTAGAGTTGGGCAAGCATTATTATGACCGATATCGATAGTCAATGCTTAGCGAATAAAACTCGTTTGTTTTTTTATAAAAAATACGGAAATTGATAACTAAAATAGCTTTGTTCCAAATAGGCAAAAATTAAAAAAGCGCGAGTCATTAGCGTTAGTGTATCGCTACTCTTTAGCTTTATTCTTTTACGGAAGAGCATTACGTTATATTGTAACTTGAGATTTAAATGAAATCGTCCATAGTATAATTTACGCATAAGGGTATGTATTCATTATTTATCATCGCCTTGTAATTAAGCTGATTTAAGCATCTGCAGTATGTTGTAGTAATCATAAAGACATGGATAACGTCTGGGCAAGGCCATTAAGATAACTACTACAGTGTCTACAGCCTTAAAAAGTTTATTTAATCTTTTAAATACAAATGCGTGAAATGTGCGTATGGACTGAAATAATAAATACATTGCTTTTTCGTATATCTCTCGGCAAACTTCATGTGTCTTCAGTACAGACATCAGTCATTATGAAAAATGAAGATTTTTGAGAGACATTAAGAAAATAGAAGTGTACACTGCTCAAACATGTCGAAAGAGTAAATACCTATAACATACATACATACATAAATCACGTTTTTATCCCTTACGGGGTAGACAGAGCCAAGGGTAACAAACAAGACTCAAAACAAAACCCACGCTTAGCATGATTGTGGGCTCATAGGTGGAAGTGGAAAGGGGAATCTAAATAGTAATGGGTTGCTAGCCGCATCGCCTATAACATGATTCCTAAGATTTTCGCCCATTTCCTTGATGGGCTTTTACCATCTGCGCGGGAAGAGAAGCAGCTGGTACATTCTATATTTTTTCTTTGCTCCCAGACCAGCATGGAAATATGTATAAAATAGAAGTTTATCGAGCGAGGGAATGGGCATAAATCTTAGGAATCATTGTTATAGGCGATGCGGTTAGCAACCCATCACTATTTTGATTTCTCTTTCTACCTATGTATACGCCCACGATCATGCTAAACGCGGCATTTAGGTCTTGTTACCAAAGGCTCTGTCTACGTGTGTGTATAGAGACGTGATTTATGTATGTATGTATGTATAGTAGTTTAGTAAAATACGACATAGATGTTTAGTAAGAAACGGAAACTCTGCCGTACTATTTTCAGTAGACTAATAATAACTTTTGTAACGACATTAACGAGACGGAATATTGTTAGCGCACTATTACAAAATTTCTTATTATATTTACTCTACTGTGTGAAAAAATATACAAGATAACATTTTAATTTTCTTAGAAAGCAAATATTACAACTCGCCTGGTTGTTTTAAGCCAGTTACATTCTATAATAAATAAAATTCGATATTTGGTGTTTTGAGTTCTCGAAATCTGCCCTAACAATTTCATTGAAGATAGGTATGTATGTATGGGTAGGTAGAGATAAAATTTAGCAAGCTTGGGAAACCGTGTTTTTCGATTTTGCAAACATCAAGCGGAGGGCTCACTCACAATTGTAGGTACTATAAATTCGATTCGGCGCTATATTTTTAATCTGAATAGTTATTTCCATTCATTATCGTGGCATCATAAGCTGGTTAAATTAATCACATCAGTTTTATTTTACGCACTAACATAGAATATACTATGAAAATGAAATCAATAATATTAAGTAACAATTAACACTTACGTGGAGCTAAATTCCTTCATATTGTAACTGTTGGCCATGGTAACGCTGCACACACTAACTACTTAGGTATTTATTTATTTATATTTACATAAACACTACTTCAGTTTGTTCTGCGCAGCCGACATGTTGAGCGCGCCACAAACTTGTAAATGATCGCTTGTGCGACCAACTGAGAAACCGCGCGATGATGTACAACTAGAGCTCACTGATTTCAACTGATATTTAAGTTTTTATCCTTAACGATCTTTAAACTAAATTAAGAATAGCTAACGTATTAACTCAATTAAGATTAACACGTAAGATTCTTCATTTAAATAACACGTAACAACACGTAACATTCTAACGCATACAAAAAAGAGTTTATTGTATAAAAAATTACTATGCGAATCTATGGATCTAGATTCCGAGCTAGGAGTCTCTGTGTAACAGGATCCAGTTAAGAAACCAGACTGATCAATACGAGTGACTACATTATACAGAGTAAATAAATATAATAATAATTTATAAATTATTAGTATACCAAACTGTTTTAAACATTTACTGTTTCAAATTTAAGTTGAATCTTTTATCGCGCGGTCTTCAAGTCTATGAACTATTATTAGGTTATTAAAATCGTACAATATATACCTATGTATGTATAATATTTGTGACATCATTGCAAAAACAGGTCACGGGCCAGGTAAGGTGCGTTCGTTAAACCTGTTTAACCGTATCAAGCGATGGCTTGAACTCACTTGTTGTTGAAAGTTGAAAGCTTTAATTGCATTTGTAAAACGTAGTGAGTATTCGTTATTCAGGCTATTCTATTAAATGCTTAGTTTGAAACATCAGCCTCGCCTTGTCAAGCTTTTATTCTGATCATGATTACCCAACACTTCAATCACAAAAACTGACGTGACAAGGATTTAAAAATTTAAGAATTTTCGTGCTATTATTTCCAACTAGCTGGCACGACACGACGGACGTCGTTCTGTTAAAATAAAACATTTATTTTACGCCTTTCCGAGCCATTTATTAAATATTTCTGTTCCTAAATAAGTTCATGATTAAGCACCTACCACGGACTTCAAGAATTAAAAATAACTAAATTTGCCATCATCATCATCGTCACTACTCAGACTTGTCGATGGAGTAATTGCACATGGGTTGCATTTTACCCCGGGAACGTACATAGTTCCCACGGGCAACTACGGCGGGCGCTTGCGACGACAACCGGATAGCCTAGTTAGTAACCCTGACTATGAAGTTAAAGGTTCCAGATACGACTCTTGGTAGGCCAGACTCTTGTATGAATACGAAGTTTGTACTGAGCCATAGATATTATTTTGTTATTTAGTATGTTTTAACGTTAACATTTTTGATTGTATGCTTAATTTGGTACTACATACATAGACCAATTACTATTTAAAGAATCCCTGAATTTGAAAAATTTTAAGGTGATTTGACTCTTAATTTGCTTAACCTTTAACTTTTAATCGTGGATTTACTCTTGGTTTCAGTGATGTGTCTCTGGAAAGGCTTTTATACGTAAACTTCATCGATGGACAATCATGAAAGACGAACCAAACCACGATTATCTATTTAAACCATTTTGAGCATCGTTGCTACTCGAGTTTACATAGATAATGGACGTAAAAGATATTATGTCATAATATATTGTAACTTACAGAGTTCTGAAACTACGATCAATCAAATCAGCAATCCATGTTTTCGTTTCACCCATTTTCTTATCTAACAGTCATTCTCTTATAGTTCACACCGATACTAAAGTTGAAGCCCGGAGGCATCCGACTTACGCGCTCGACTGAGACATTTTCATATTATTACATATTACAAGGCTAGTAATATGTATACAAAATAATAAATAAAGCAAGGTGCGCATTTGGCACAATATCTGTCTGGCTTTTGGGGACGTGGAGCCAATGAATGAAGTGTCGCATGCGTGGTTCGAGTACAGTCCAGTTCGCCTACATTAAGTTATTTAGCTGCAACAGATCGATATATCTCAAAAAGTTTTACTCCTTATTAGATACCCATAACTTGTTTTAAGAGTATTAAACTCGACGGAAAACTTTATATTGCCTACCTAAGCACAAGGTAGAACCAGTTGCATCCATATCCATCCTTTCACAATCTAAACATAGCAAAGGGCGTGACCCATGAGAGAAGGTCTTGCATTTATAATTCATATGGACTATCTATTAGGTAATGCACATGACTTTGGTCACATAATGCGTAGTGATAAATACAACCTGCTTCAACTCATCATGCAGGGGAAAACCCAGGGAAAGCGACCACCCAGAGAAAGGCGTACTTCGTGGCTTAAGAATCTCCGGACATGGTTCAACCTTAGCACAAGCTCACTGTTCCGAGCTGCTGTGTCGAAATTAAAGATAGCACTGATGATAGCCGACCTCCGGTAGGAGATGGTACCTCAAGAAGAAGAAGAATGCACATGAACACCAAGTTGTGGAATGTTCATCATCTTGATCATCATTATCATTATCAGCCGGAAAACGTCTGTTGTTGAACATTGGCATTCCCCAAGGATCTTGTGATACTGCGGTGTTTGAGACGAAAAGATTTTGCGTAGCTTACCGAATGGTACTCAACCGAGTTGAATTCGACGATTGACCTCTTTCTAGAAGTTGAACTAGGCATACCTGACTGTGCACAACTTCTAGAGCTTGCAATTATCGGAGTAGAGGAGTGGGAGTAATATGAAAGTTTCTCGTGACTCTCATCTTCCTCATTTTCATTTCGAGACTCGCTTGTTAAGAAGCCAAAACTGAACCGTAAAGTAACTCGACTAAAATAAACCGTAGAATGCCTGTTTGTTCAATTCAAAATCCTCGCGGAATGTTAGCTTGGCTTACGGTTTCACCACGCAGACTGATGGTAAGCGTAGACTTGACATTTGTTATTGAAGTTGTCTGTACCATGCAGCAACGTGAGAGGCATTGAATAGCGTGGTTACAATGTTACAATAATTGATGTAGCCACATTTTTAAATACTGTTTTACTGTAGGGCTATCACAGAAGTAATATTTTAAAATGATCAAACCTGCCTTATCATAACCCAGAATGTGTCTTTCAGGGAAACAATTTTCATAGATTTTAGATTCGGGTAATGTAAACTATGTATAAACCAATATATATTGAATTATCGATATTACCGATCAAAACCTTAACAAAGCTGATGAATGCTTGCGTGAATTATTTGTGAAAAACGTTGAACGTGATCTTGAGATTGATTGGTCGTAGTTAGACAAGTGTGTCACCCGGTCAAATAACGTAATTGGACACTCTGACTATAAAAATCGGCATTAAGGAAATATATGTTTTAAAAAGGGGTTCCGTTAGAATAACGGTTGTTTAATAATCAAATCGGGTTTTTTGTAGAATCCACGCACAAACTAAAATTTTCCATTACTTCTTCTAATTTGTGCGTAACATCCATTTTGAACATCTTTGTTCCAAGTCCCTCTAATTTTCAACTTAAAATAAAAAAAATATATAAATTCTCCAGAGCAACATGTTTTCAATGGGCACGAAAGTTTTATAAGAAATTAGACACTTAAATTATTTACGCGGAGTTAGTCTCTCAAAAGTATTTTATTTATAACCAAGATTCCGCAGTGCAAATTGAAGACTTGCCAGATAGTATATTTACTGAAGTATTTTGGATGTTATGTTATGACGTTTCCTGTTAACATCTAAACTCGCTAAGCTGAAAAACATGTAGTTAACAAACCTGAAAGAATGCCAGGCTAATTAGCTCATCAGGCTAACTATGAGTGATCAGGGCATGAAAAAAATTAACGTCAGCATCATCAATCATTGTTTCCACTCTAAGTACACGGTCCAGTTTCAGTGGGTGTAGAGGTAGACTAAAATAACAATACTAAAATAAATCTGCTGCATGCTGTTTGGATGATGCAATATTATTTGTTAGGTGTAAAAATGGTACTGCGCTTTAATTTGTCGACAATAACATCTGACGGCAAGTTAAAGTATACAATGAGGTTAAACCGCATAGGATTTAAATTTAAGATTTAACCTCTTTGATGTCAAGTGAGATAAAATGGATTATTATTATTTCACTCTGACTCGGGTAAAACCATGGGGAATTTCAAATGCGTAGACACAGAGTTATTACACTAGTGGAATAGCCATAATGAGAATTTGAAAAAGCTAGCGAGGTTAAAACGATGATAGGCTATGTGCAAGTAAGTATGGTTTCTAAATCTTAGACATGTAGTTGAAGTCACTCTGTCTGTAAAAGGATTTATGTACCTATTATTTTAGACCTGTGGAAAAGGAACTCTAAAACATTACGTTAAATAGGAGTCGCGACACATTGATTCAGCCGCCATTGAACTTTGAGAAGGAGACTACTACGCGTTACATCTCTCTCAGAGCCATATCATATTCAACCTCCAGATTGATGTCATAAATTGGAGCAAAACTCAATTGTGCATCACATTCTTTCATATTACAAAAATGGCGTACGGTATATGCCACTTTGATGGTTTTGAATAGAAACAACACGTGTTGTGAGAGCACGTGAAAACTGACTAGTCACTGGGGACAACTAATTGGCTTGGTGTCAATTGTACCATTCGATTACTCATTGGAGGAGATAAGAATAGGAGCATGTGAAAAGAATAAACAACCTCTAATAAAACTTTTAGCTAACTCAGTAAACGTTCGTAATGTAAATATAAATCATAGTAGGATTACAAAAATAAGAAGTCAAATAAATTTAAACGAATTTTAATCTTCTGTTTCAGATAAATATATATACCTAAGTAAATTACGTTCTATTTTAGTGTAGCCTTGGAAAGTTCATTAGTCCCTTAGTATATTTACCGCACGCGTTTTTCAACGCTTTCAGTAAACTCTCTTATTGATCTTGTTTACCTAACTATGTGCTGAATTTTATTCTCTCTTCATTTGAATTACCAAAATTTTACATAATTTTTATGCAGTAGGGTATAGGGAATTGTAAGCGAATATAACTGGGATCGACTTTTTGCATTTACATGCTTTGTGTATATGAGTAGGTAGGTACCTAGTGTATTAGAACATTTTCCGTAGGATGGTATTATAATTAGATATACTAACTACAGTGCAGTGGTAGGTACATTATTAATTTGTTGTGTATTTGCAGTTAAATGATGACGGTTGTCACTGTTTTGTTTGGAACAGTGCCAATTTTTTTTTGAGTTTTTCCACACAGGTAACGTACACAAAATAATCCCACTGAACAGTCTAGTGTGGTGTA
This sequence comes from Pandemis corylana, assembly GCA_949127965.1. Taxonomy (NCBI): domain Eukaryota; kingdom Metazoa; phylum Arthropoda; class Insecta; order Lepidoptera; family Tortricidae; genus Pandemis; species Pandemis corylana. The sequence continues at coordinate 5,879,477 of OX421855.1, read as the reverse complement.
TAATCTTATCGCAGTCAGAGTCATTTGAATCCATTCTAGTCATGTTCTCTGAGCTTATCATGCCTTCTTTAAAGCGTTCTTCATTATTCATTTCTAGGCACTATAATGTTATTTGTTGTATAATCTATTCTCACTGATTTCCCGCCAAGCCCCTTCCAACAACAATAATAAAGCCAAGAATAGCGGTTATTACCGGTAAAATATGTTATTAATATATTTTATGTCTGGCTAAAAATACTTACCACGATATTTTAGCACCTACCTATACTCTAGCAAATTTTTTTACTGTGGATAGCAGAAGGTAAAAAAAACAGCAAAATGAACATATTTAAACTATTCATTTTTATTATCCTTATCATACTTGTGACTAATTTGTTAGTTAAATAATTGAATTACATACACCCCTCAGGGCCGTCTTTGCTAAGGGTTCGATTCTTGATCGGAACAATTTTAATAACGATCATTTTAAATTGTTCATTTCTGGGTTGTACTGTAGAGTACATCGACAGATTCGTTATGCATAAGAATTCCTTGAAGCCCCATTTTTAGTCCTTTGTCTACTCAGTACTTTGTTTTCGTAAATTGGCAATTATGTCGCCTATTGTAACGGCGCAACCTGAAATCAACGCGGTAAAGCCAAATAGAACGATGAGGCAGTTTTTCCAAAGTATCCAGTTATATCTCCCCAAGTGTGGCCATCGGAAGATGGTTTCCACAATTCCTGGGATGATGAGGCCCAATATAGAGTAAAAGAGAGCACCGACTATGTTGATGATTTGCTCTAACATTGGTAGAGCGATGCCGATACCACCTGCAAAGGTAAACATAACATTTAGAAATTAGTGTGCTAGGAAATATCAGCAATAAAGTGTAAAAATAGAAACAAACAACGTGCGAAGCTAACACTAATTAACGACAACTTGTAACAGTTTTGGTGTCTTCATTGTTGTTAAGTTGTCACTTTTTAACGCGTTACTGTGGTAAAGTCTACAATGTGCGAAGTAGTACTCAGTCATTCAACAAAGGTAATAAATTGAGCTTTACGACATGTCAGTTACAATTTTATTGTACTCAGTGAAGTAGATAACTATACATTTACTGATGAAAATAAAAACACAAAAGGAAATAAAACCGTTGACCAACGACTTACCGCAAAACCACACGATGAAGGTTCTCAAGCCTATTTGAGTGACATTCCTGTATTTATCCTTGACACGAGGCATGATGTATTTGGTGATAATGTCAATAACCACGAAAAAGTGAAGTGGATATGTGAAAAATATTGACAGTGCTATGAACGATTTAGCGAAAATCGCTGGCCTGAAATCGAAATGAAATTCATTACGTAAAAACAATGAAGCATTAGCATGGGAATCGTAATCTTAACCTAAAAAGAAATTATGCCCAAAAATGCGGAGTAGGAACTTTTTGGTTCTTAGAATACAAGCTTCCACAAAGCCTGATTTAATTCTATCAATCATTACTTACCAATCATCAACAGGCAAATTCAGCGTAATGGTTCCTCTTAGCACATCCCCGTATCTAAAATACCCGAACAGGCCAAGCACGCTATACAGGACCATGATGAAAACCATAGCTATCACTAACACGCTTGGACACCCGAGGAAGTGCTGAGGCTTCTTCATCACGTTTTCTACTGGCATCACCACGCCGATGCCTTCCATTGCGAAGATCACTGTACTGAAATAAATATGTTTAGGTAGGTACCTATTCAAACTTCAGATATACTTTATGCTGACTATGATTTTTCGTAACAAGAGTATATGCCTAATGATTGTGCTTGATCAAACTATGAAGCAGAAGGACCTAATCCATCATTGTTTATAAATAAAGCTTCTGCCCGCAACTTCGTCTGCGTAGAAATATACATATAAACCTTCCTCTTGAATCACTCTAAATATCTATTAAAAAAACCGCATCAAAATCCGACAGACAGACAGCGGAAAGCGACTTTCTTTTATACTATGTAGTGATGATGAACTTTTATTTCTTTGGTGCAGCTGGTGCATACAAAATTATCTTCACGATTCTGATAGTCACTCATGATGTTGGCGTCGTCTATTAATAAAATACTTTTTTGGAAACGCAGAAGGATTCATTTTTACTCCACAAGTAGAGAATTAAAGCGCCTGTGGTACCTTTAATAGCAAGTAATAAACGAGAATCTTTGCAATTTATCAAGTGTAGTTGGTTTAAGAATAAATTAACGACAGAGTACTACTTACGACAGAAAAGCAGGAAATCTAGAGATGTCTCCAGCCATGGTTTTACCTTCGATGGAGATTTCGTCTTTGAATATGTAGTACAAGCATATTCCAAAAGTGGCGACCAGCAAGACATTCGCTAGTAAAGAAAAAGGCGCTAACCACTTGAGGTGCCGTATTTGTGTCATAATACTTAATGGTACCAGCAAAATGAGACAGTAATACTGTACTGGAAGAATTACAACTGGGTAGTAGGTGTCGAGTAACTGAAAGAAAACGAAAATGATTAAGTAATATGCAATTTTAAATATCTATAAAAAAATGCTGCTTAACCCTTTATTTCTCAAGTCGGACCAAGAGTACTCAATTCGAACCTCATTACATTCTTGTTAAACTTACAATTATTTTTTTTTAAATACAAAAAGACCATCTTATAGTATGTTGATTATAACCAACACTGTGAAATAAAGGATAGTAGGTACGTAAGTAAGCGGCAACTTAATCAAAAACTAACCTCCACGAAATAAGTACGAATAAAAGTGGCATTATTTGTATGTTTTTATTGATTTACTTATTAAATGACTAACCTGCTTGACCGAGTCGGCAATGAGAACAGTAAAAATGCAACAGACTCCTACGTAGGTGCACAGCAACGAGAACTCTGCAAATATACTGAAAATATAAAAACATTTATTGAAATTGTACGTTTTGAGCTTATTCAGTATCCTGAATAATTCAACAAAAACTTATTAGTTCAGTGACACTGTTTGAATTGTGTACTGCAATGGAAGACTACATTTTTAATAAAATATTGGCCAAAAACTCATTACTTTTCCATTGTTTGCTGTTGTACTCGTAGCATAACAAGAGACATTCTTAAGACTTGTGTCTAAAGTGTCTAAATTTAGATATTTTAGACACAAGTCTCATTTAAGATAATGAGGCTGTATGTTCAGAAACTTTGTAATGAAAAACAACAACCATACTAAACGACCTTGTATTTATTGGCACATTCCTTCTTTCCAAAGACTGGGAACAAAAATTTGGGACACAAAGTAGACTGTAAAAATGTACTAGAAATGTTTACTTACCTGGCTGCTCGTGCGTACGGCCTGACCGCTTTAGGGCCATTGGCAAAGGTAGCTCTACAAGTCTCTGCATAACTCAGTAATGGTTTGCGTTCTAATTTGCAGCATCCACGAGATGTGTCCACCTACAAAATGCAAATAACGCCTTGAAAAGAACATTTTTTTCACAAAATACTACTGTGGGAACAGAATAGCAATAGCAGTACCCATGGAAATGCATGAGTTTACGGACCTAAAAGCTAAAGGCCTAACTAAAGCTAACGCATAGATTAGTGTCGTGCCTACTCGTAGTATGAGTACCCGGCAAACTTCGTTTCGCCTTAGAATCAATACCTGTTAATGGCATCAGAGATGGTGTTTTAAAAAATGCTTGATACAACGAATTATCTTTATTATAACACATACATACACAAATCACGTCTTTATCCCTTACGGGGTAGACAGAGCCTAAGCCAACAAGGTTTAGGAAAAAGGTCAGGTCAGGAGTACCTACCCGAAACCGACGAGCATGTATGAATCAGATTGATGACTGTGGATGAAGCGAAAGATATATGTCAGGATCGTAGCAAGTGGAACAAAGTAGTCTCTGCCTACCCCTGTGGGAAAGAGGCGTGACGGTATGTATGTAAGAATTATGTCTCGTTTCATAAGAAAATAAAAGGTCCATCACGATTTATTATTGCAAGGTAATCACGGTCTATATCCCGTTGATAATACGTCTGATACAATTTTCTGCAGGGCCGACAACGCACTGGCATCGCGTAAAGAGCTGCGGGTGTCTATGGACAGTGGTGATCATTTAACATCAGGTGACCCACTAGTTCGTTTGTCTGGCCTCTCTAACATAAAAAAAAGTCTGATGTCATTAACGGTGAACCTTTTAAATCTGTTATTCTTTTATACGATTCATCATTTCAGTGATAAAAAAGAATCAGTTCATTACGTTCATTCAATTCAAGATAACCTGTTAAAAAAGTCTGACCCAAAGGGTAGGTACTTCTATTTAGTTATATATATATATATTATTTGGGTATACCGCTCACTGCATGTCGCAGGTTTGGAAGTCCTGAGATTGAATACTCTCACAATCTCGGAATGACCCGCATGTAACATAATATTATTATTACTAGTATTTACAGAGCTTAAAGTGATGTTGTAGTATGTAGAATTCCGACGGATTATGAGTTTAGCAGTTTTGATAACTGACACGTGAGAGAGCCCGTGCGTGCTAAACGTTGGTTTAATTACCAAATAATAAGTAGGTACTTTTTATGCTTTGGTACGTGGCCGAGTCAAGTGCACTCAAAGTGCGTGTGATTAGACGTGAATGTTAAGTAGGTACGTACGTAAATTCGTCATGATAAAAAGGTTCTCTGTTCTGATTTATCCACTGAGCGCCGTAATGGGCTGATTAGCTGCGCGTGCTCATTTAAGATTTGAAAGAAGTAGTTCTTATATTTTAAACTAGCTGTTACCCGCAACTTCGTCTGCATAGAATTCGTTTATCGCTATCCCGCAGGAATTACGCAATTTTCCGGGATAAAAAGTAGCCTATGTGTTATTCCAGACTATAATCGATCTATCATCCGTCCATCCATCCATACTTACAAACTTTCGCGTTTATAATATGTAGGATAAAGGTTATTTTAATAATACGTAATATTAAAACTCATGGTTCGAGACTGATCTTATGTAGGTACCCTTAACATTTAAAGTAGGTAGCTAAGCAAAAGATATACCTAATTGGAATCAAAATCCTCAAACGAAATATTTTAAAATGCCTCTTTCGGCCTTTTCATTGTTTTAAGTGGTGTGACGACTACATTCTAACAGCTACTGAATCAAAAGAAAAGTAATAGTTTTATTGTCTTTTCCTATAAGGCTAGAGGATAATACTGTCTCGCACGGGTGAACTAACTCCGATTTAAAATCATCACTTTCACAAAATAAACAGGGGAATGAAAACGGCGTCTGATTTTGCACTTCTAATCTGACAATGAAGTGAAAATGATACTTACTCGTACTGAATTTATCACAATCTGTAAGTGAGTTATGCTATCATAAATATTGTACAGTGACTTATCCCATCTCTAATATGGAATACATACATACATACATATATCACGTCTTTATCCCTTACGAGGTAGACAGAGGCCAAGGTAACAAAACCTTAAGGCCACGTTTAGCATGATTAAGGGCGTATAGGAGGAAAAGGAAATCAAAATAGTGATGGGTTGCTAGCCGCATCGTCTATAAAATGATTCCTAAGACTTTCGCCCATTCCCTCGATGGGCTTTTACCATGTGCGCGGGAAGAGAAGCAACTAGTAAAATTCTATGTTTTTTCTTTACTCCCAGACCAGCATGGAAGAATATAATGTGATGTGAATGTGAATATAATATAATGGAATAAAACACTGTAATAATAATATGATTTCTAGGTATTGTGAAAAACAATAGAACATTACTTATTTTTAATGAATACGTTAAAAGACTCACACACACACACACACACACACACACACACACACATGTCACACGTTATGAAGTCACTAATGTTATTATAAATAACATTGAAACTGCTGCAAGCCCATTTATATTGTTTATCGCTACATACAAAGAATGACGCTGGATTTTTCTGCAGTTTCTATGACGGTCAGATTGACTTAAAAAACGAATCCTCACCTATGTAGCTCGTAAATTTCTTTGTAACTAATATTAGCAAAAGTATTAAAAATTAAACCGCTTAGATACCCTAGTAGTAAATAATTAGCAAAAAGTATAGTAGTTACAGTCGTCAATTTCTTTAAACTAATGATAAAAATGTAAGAAAAGAAAAGTCGATGGTAGAATCTGATTAAGTAACGCCGAAATAAACATAATATCCCAATGCTTGAGATTTTCTGAGTCTCGAAATTGTTAAACATAACAAACATACAAATAATTCAAAAATAACTCATATTGAAGTTTCATCGTCTACTTACAAATATATGAACGCAGTGGCCGCAAATAAAAGCAATTACGACCGTGCCAATGATTCCGACGACCCATCCCGCATTGGCAAAGGCTAGTGGCATCGCCAGCAGACCGGAGCCCAGCGAAGCCTTCAGAAGGTTCGCCAGTGATCTGACATCTCTGTAACGTATGAAAAAATGTGGTTTATTTCATAATTATTTTAATCGTATTTGAAACATCCACAATTAAAAAAAATATATTGATAGCACTTATTATTTGCTTTGTGATTAGATTTACATGTGCCCATGCCAAATTTTAAGTCTATCCAACCATGGGTTGGGTGTGAAAATCTATTTGCAAAATTTGTTGACATGTCTTGGTTACAGAATGTTGTTATAGTGCTACAAGGGTGTAGGAAAAGGGAACCAGATGTCACTTACTTAAATGGTATCACATTTATAAATTCACTTCAATAAAATATGCTAGTAAATGATACTTACGAATTCGGTTTTTCCACCTTGCGATGTTCAAAAGGATTATATTCATTGCTCTCAGGAATGCTCTTTTCTCCGTTCATGATTGAACAATTTTATTTAAACTTAAAATAGCCAGATTTACTGCCGTTGTCGATGGTAAATCGCTATTAAGTAGCATTTGAAGGTGTCTCAACATCGGCACAGTATACGAGTGCCAGTCTCCGTCACCGAGATAACAGTGTAAGTGCACTGGAACTACTAAGCTACTAACTGAATTTGTGTGCTACGTTCTTTATAATTTTAATCTTTCCCCCTGTACGTTTAACAATGGGAGTTTTCAACATATAAATCAGTGACGTCTAGGCACCGTGTCGGTCAAGCGTTTTACATGTGTAGGCATGAGTGACAAAAGTATCTCCGTTTATTTGACAATAAACGTTTTAAAATTATTACCACATCGACATGGATTACGTGGACATTGTGATAAAAGTATCATTCAATTTACACATCTGTACAAACCCTGCACTTAAAACACAGAGCCGACACGGCGTTCAGTGACTCTTGTGGTACGAGTATAAAATAAAACGGCTGCGACACATCTCTGAGAATTTTGTCTGAAACTCCTTTACTACACTTCACTCCACTAGTAATATAATTACGCATCCTTATCGCAGAGTCTTAGAATTCATCTGAATTTATAATTATTACTTTATGGTTATAATCCCTTTTATCATTTAGATAAAATACAAGCACTTGCTGCGTTAGTGTTACCCACAGTACTTGCTTTTAGCACTGACTGCCTTCTACCACTACAAAAACGAAACTCTTCCAACTATTATTGTACCAAGCATGGAAAGATACGAAGGCTTGCAATAAGTCATGCTCAAGTTTATCATTATTTACAGATTATCGTGTCTCACGGAAATGCAATAACGATTATGACATTTATAACCATTTGATTGTTAAAAAAAGAAACGTAGACAGAATCGCTAATGTAGGTTAATTGGAAGAGATCCCGGCATAAGTTTACCTTTGTTTGTCATTTATGTCATGTAATCTGTATTTTCATTTGTTTTCTATGTATAACAAAGAGTTATACATACATACATACATACATAATATAACATTGTGCAAGGGTAGACCGAAGCGAATTAGATCAGTGGGTAAATCGGTTCAAGTTAAGAAAATCTGACATGTGTAAAAGTTTGCTACGGTGTTTCTGTTACTCTCTGAATTACACACGCCTAGCTCGGCAATCTTCAGCTCTACTTACATTACATCATGGCAGGTTACTTTTATCATCATATTTGCACTATTTTATTGACAATATTTGCCGTTTAGTCAGATATGTTGAGAGGATTACGTAAGCCAATAATTTCACAACACAATGTCGTACAGGTAAAAGAAAGTAGGTACTTACCTTGTAAGTTGGCATCCCAATCGTTTCCTGACGTAGAGAAGAAATAAGGATAGTTTTTATAAAAATTTAAGAGAAATGGTCGAAAGTGGATTTTGGTGAAAAACTTAAGTAAATGAGTATGTAGTAGTGTACAGAACTAATATGGGACTTAAGTCATTTTTCTAATTTGGAACGTCAATTTGTCTATCCGCACACATTACTCACATATGCAACAGGTCATTTAATTAAGTTGTACACCTAGACGGACTGATAAAAATTGTGTAAATGGTGTGTAGATCTCAGGTCAAGAGCCGGCCTGTTGGTCAGCTGAAAAACAGTGGGATGAGACTGGCACAAGACCGAAATTGGTGTGAAATAATTACGTGTTTTAAAACGTTTCTGAGTAAAACACAAGCGTAATTTCAGTTTCAACTTATTATTTGTTTATTATTCATTTTTACCACTTTGAATCTTTATAATGTCCGATATTGTAACAGTACAGCCGGAGAAAAGACAGGTGAAACCAAATAAGATGATGAAACAGTTCTTCCACAGGACCCAGTTGTATTTGCCAAGGTCGTTCCACCTGAACACTGTCTCGATGATGCCAGGGATGATGACCCCGAGGATGGAGTAGAACAGGGATCCGACTATGTTAATAATCTGTTCAAGTAAAGGTAGAGCCATGCCGACGCCCACTGCGGGGAAGGAAAGCAAATCATTTAAATGGGTGTAAAATTATTAATCGACAGTTTGTCATTGAAAAGGTGGAAATAAGCGAGAAATATGATGACTATTATTAATGTTTACTTAATTCAAACATCCACAGTTTGCAATACAGCGCTACAAACAAAGTTAGATTGTGAACACCGTTAGTTTATACTTCATCTTCTTCTTTTTTTAATATGGCCCCATCGATCGATGCGATGATTTCGCCAATGTCAAAGTAACAAATACAGTATTTAAAAATCTTGTGACAAAAATATCGGCAACGTTGTACGGTAGAACACGGTCAAAAGACCCCTCCCCCCTGTCGGGCTCTTAGCCAACGGATAATGATATCCCTCAGAATATGCCAGGGAATCATTAACCGATGCCCAGGGTGCACCGGACCAAGCACTGCTCTTCCCCTCAGACGGATCCAAAAACGAACCGCAGCTCTTGACCACACGCGGAGGTAACCCGACTCGCATCCCTAGTTTATACTTAATCTATCTTGCTAAATTTTGACATTTGGATAGGTTGGGTTAGTTAACAAACTTGCTAGATTAACATGCATAAATTTCGGTTCGAGATTTCCTTTTGTTATTTGCGTGAGCCAGAAAATTATAGCATAACAGTAGTAACTTAGCGTTCATAGAACACATTTTAACTATCTTTCAAATCACGTGCAAATCAAATCACTACAATAAACCTCCGACTCTTAACTGAAATGCTCAGGCTAAGGAGATATAGCTACTCAGTAGATACTGCATAAGCTGGGTATTATGCTGTGGCAGATAATGATATAAACTGGGGATTAAAAAGTACTTAAACCACTTGGAACTAACCGCAAAAACATACTCCGACGACTCGAGATACTATCTGAGCAATGAGCCTGTAGTTTTGCTTGATATGAGGCTCGGCGTATTTTGTGTAAACTTCGATGACGACAAAGAATTGTAGAGGATATGTGAAGAAAATGGAGAGGGCTATGAATACTTTTGCACATATCGCTGGCCTGTTGAAAAAACAGTAAAAATAAACATAAACAGTACATGATACATATTATTATTATACCAACGAATTGTAAAGAAAATTTTCTTTACCAAAGGAAACTTCCGATAACTAATCTGACTAAATGTTTTCTTTCTGTAATATGTTACACAAATTTATCAAGAGAACCGTTTCCAGTAATTCTGTAATCTGGTAATTAATAGGTTAATTTAAAAATAATTGAGAAGGCAATTCAATCCAGTTTACGAATGAATGGATACATTTCGTTTCTAGTCGAATAATAGATCATTAACAATAGAAACCGGGTTTTTTTCACACACCCTCAAAACACCGTTGTCATTGATATAAATATCGTCCGGTTATCAGATCGGTCAAGGTCGCTCTAAGGTAGGATCTTATAGACCGACACATTTTTTTAAACTTTTTCGATGTGTCAATACTGATCTTACCAATCGTCCATAGGCAGATTCAAGGTTATCGAGCCCCGGAGTACATCACCATATCTAAAATATCCGAAAAGGCCTAAGGTGCTGTATAGGGCGACTATGAAGCCCATGGCAACCAAGAGCACACTAGGGCAACCGAGGAAATGCTGTGGTCTCTTCATGGCATTCTCTACAGGCATAACCACTCCTACGCCCTCCATTGCGAAAATAACCGTCCTAGAAAAGAAAATTAAGCATAATTATACATCGTACAGAATCAGGGACAAAGTCGAACGAATGAAGAAATATTGAAATGTTCGCGGAGATCGCTATCGCGAAATAACTGCATAATGTTCGGCGTTCTATACATTTTTGAAGAAATAATATTAACTAGGTAAGTCAATATGGAATACGACAAACTTGTAAGTACTTAATCACATAATAAATATGTTTCTATCCATTTTGTAATTCCATGCTGGACTTGGAGCAAAAAAACATAGAATATACCAGCAGTTTCTTTTCCGGAACGGGCGAAAATCTTAGGAATCACGAATAAAATATTACTGCAACACTCAGACATGACAATAAATTGTAATGGATTTTTTACTAGTTCCTACTAGTTCCTTTTTATAATGGTTAAGTGAGGGTTTGTTTAGGTTGTACTTTGCGTTATTTCATTCTCTAAAACAGAAGTGTTAACTGATTGAATAAAGAAATATTTAACACAAGCGTAGTTATTTTACATGAATTGACTGAACCAATCCTAAAAAAAGATGCAATATATATATAACTATAAATAACAGATGAAAGAAAGAAGAAAGAAAGAAAGAAAGAAGACATTTATTCCTTTTTGCAAGACACACAAATAAAAGAGAATATACACAATTTTATAGAAAATAATCAAGACAAGAAAAATAGATCATGAGCGTTGTGTGTGTCTTCGCAAAAGTGAAACGGTCGCTGGCTCAGCATTACGCTGAGGCGTTAGACACCTGCAGCATTGATTTTCAGCCAGAACCGTGATGACACTGTTTATTACGGAATAGTGCACATTTTTCACGGGACGCATACCTATGAAGTTGCGGGCAACAGCTGAAGCATTCATTACTAGCTGTTGCCCGCGACTTCGTCCGCGCAAAATTAAATACGCCTTTGACACTCATAAATCATAAATAATGTGGCTTTTATAGGTAAATGAATTTTCAAAATCGTTTCAGTAGATCCGTACAACGTCACAACTCACAAACTTTAGTTCTTTATAATAATACGATAGTCAGTGTTTCTTAACTTGTGGTCCGCGAACCCCTCGGGATCCCTGAGTATGCTTAAGGGGATCCGCAGTCTCGTCGTTGGACCACTTGACAACAATAAATAAATACCACCAAAAGTCTCCTAACAGCTACGCGCCGATTTATTTTTTTATTAAGGGGGTCCTTCAAAATTGTGCTACTTTTCCTAGGGGTCCGTGACTGAAAAAGTTTAAGAAACACTGGGATAGATAATAATGTTTGACGATGAGGTGAATCTGACTAAATACTTACGACAAAAACGCCGGATATCTGGCAGGGTTACCGATGGCTATCTTGTCTTGGAAGTTAATTTCTCCACTAGCTATGTAGTATATGCAAAGAAAGAACGTAGTGAAGAGCAAACCATTAGCCACGCCTGATAGTATGGCCAGCCATTTTAAGTAAGGAATTTGGCACATCAGGCATAATGGGGCAAGAAAAACCAAGCAGTAGTATTCTACCGGCCAGATCGTGGTTGGATAGTAGTTATCAACGAGCTGTAACAAAAATATACATATGTAATAATCGATGCAATATGGGTAGTTTGCAGAACTATTTCTACACAAAATGATCTCAAAAATAACTATTAAAAATAAAAAAAAACCCCAGGCAAATAAGCCTTAAAAACCCTTAAAAAGTAGAATATGAAAATAATTCAAATTTATGCCAAAATTGCCTTAGTAATATCATTTTAGAAAAGAGCTGATACTCTTCAAACTGGTGGACTGATTTCTACCAAACATGGCTATCGAATGAAAAAAACCGCATCCAAATCAGTCCATCCGTTTCAGAGCAACGATGCCACAGACACACACATACTGACAGACATTGACGTTAAGCTTATAACACTCCTCTTTTTGAGTCGGAGGTAAAAAAAAACTGGCTTAAACTCTAGCAATTGAGTTTTGTTTGAATAACACTTAATTTATTAAATTACAGTAAAATGGGGATAGTTCTTGTTATAATTTGTGTAAATTTGATTTGTCCCCAGCAGCTATAATTTAATTTAAGGCATTGCATTTTAATTCAAGCTAAATCTTGTTGCAGAATGGGCTTTGTTTTTTTTTCTTTTCAGTTTAATGGTTTTGCATAAATTTCACGTATCTTGGACAAAGTTGATTCCATATTACAATAAGACATTAAAAGGGTTTGTGGATGGAAGTGAGGTTTGATTTTGCCATAAATTGAGTCTGATGACTTAAAGTTACTCACTTAAACGACATTCCCAGGTTGACGCACAGGGAAAAACAATGGTACGATAGAAGAAACGGAAAAGTTATGGTTATTAATTATTCAGACACAGTGGAACATTGCCACATTAACATTACTAATGCCTAGTAATTAGTAGTGTTAGTAAACACAGCAATGACTTGTCTAGGACAAGTTTTACAGGCTTTTTCAAAGATAAATCTATGTTGAAGTATTGCAAGTGAGGTATGACAAGAAATTTTGAGGAAAATCTGTAATTAAGCTATTTGATACACATTTTTGTGAAGCGGTTACTCCTAAATATTACATTTTCAGTTTCATTATCGTTAAGAATCAACCCCCTACCCAGCTTATATTTGGATTAAAAAAAAATATGATACCTAGTATATGTTGTCTTTACAGTTTAAACTTTCTTTAATTATTATTTAATATTCGACCAACTAATAAAATGTACTTGAAGAAGTTAAAAGGAAATAAAAATGCAAAATAATAATTAATGTTCATAGTATCCGCCTATTGTGATAGACAACTACGAAATCCTACACTTGGCCGGTTATTTTTTAAAGTAAACATACAACCACAACCAAACAATGGAAGAAAATGAAATAGTCAAAGCAAAATACACTGTAAAATTAATTACATACGAGTAGCTAACCTGTTTGACAGAATCGCCAATAAGCACCGTGTATATGCAGCATACTCCTAGATAGGTACAAACTAAAGAAAATTCCGTGATTATGCTGAAAAGAAGAACAACAACTTATGAAATAATACAATTGCTAAACCCATCACCAGTCCCCTATTTCATAAATGTGACAGGCGACAAGTGACAGTGACATTTCAATATACATTGCGTAGCTGATGTAAAACCCGTTTTGACACGGAACCTCTTGAACCAGCCATGAATGCCAAATTGTTATCGTAACTTATCAACTGCTACGTTGGTGAAAGTGACAATTCTTACAAATTTAACGAGAATCCAGGCCGGTTGCCTTGAATACGCATTTCATTTTGAATTGTCCATGGCCGCTGAAAATTGTCGAGTTGGTGAAATAGGGGCCAGAAATGCAATATTTTATACACAAGTATGAAATTATCAGAAAGATACTCGTTAATGAAAGGAACGAAGAAATGGGAGCGGATCAGAATACGTAAAGTTTAAAATGTATAATGGGTTAAAATACATAATGGTTCAAAATATATAACGCAATTTTCTGTAAAACGATTAGCTAAATGAACTTTTTTGATATCGTAATCTATAGATTGGTTTAGGTTAGGTTTGTTTTATAACAATCCTGTTAATTTGTAACTTTTTGAGAAAATCGCATTATATATTATAAACCATTATGTATTTTAACCCATTATACATTTTAAACTTTATGTATTTTAATACGTACCCGAAGAAATTTGGGATATTCGTATTACTTGATTCACATTGTCTAGTCAAGTTGTACAATAACGTCAGTCACCATGGACCATAATGGATACGCACAAAGTTGTAAAAATATGCACAACGTCAACTTTGTCGTCATCTTCCCCTTTACTACATATTATAAAACAAAATCCTCTGTTCGCAATAAATTCAAAAACTACGAGATGGATTTTCATGTGGTTTTCACCAATTTACAGAACAATTAAGGAAGGAAGGTTCAGATTTTTTGTCAGAAAGGAATGGTGAAGGTAATTGTGATTCCAAGTGCGTTAGACTATAAGGCTTCTGTTTTTATTTATAAATTTACAATGTATGGATGTACATAAATATGTTCGTCCGGGTGGAAACTTGCGACTCAATTTTCAAGCAGATATCTTCAACCGATTGAGTTGAAATTTTGCATACGCGAGTAAGTCGGATGACAATACAATAATCTGGCAGTGGAGTTCTAGTCACCCAGCCAGTATCGTCACCGCACGAGGGAATTCCTCAACGGTTGGTTAGATTGATTTAAAATTTGGTACATATAATGTAGGACCGATGACAATGCAACTTCAGCTAGCAAAAAAGCTTGTATTAAAAATTAAAATTTTGACCGAAACTTTTTTAATTTATTACCTTGCAGTTGTTGCAAATCCTCTCAATGGTTTCGGTCCTTGTGTAAACACAGACCTGCATGTCTCTGCGTAATCTAACGACGGTTTTCTGTCTCTGACACAGCAACCTCGTGAAGTTTTTACCTGAAAATTTTATTCATTATTAAAATTAAAATCCTTCAATTGTGACTTAGGTAGACAGGTAAAAACGGCTAAAGAATCTGAACTCCTGTACAGTTCTTTGAAGAGTTGAGTTCGTTAGATGAACCTCACTTATGATAGTAATTACTTTCCCGACTTCATTGAAATTGGTATCCATGGGTGATGGTGCTTGCTTATCACCCATCAGTGTTCTGAGTTTCAATTGACACACAAGAATCCGAGAATTTTTAGAAATTTCCCAATATCATCTTTCCTGCAAATTTTGCAATTTCGGAAACTTTCCATTGGGGCATCAATACCTAAATAACATTCAGTTTTGAAAGTTTTAGGGTCATACTTACTAGGATGTGTATGCAGTGTCCGCATATTACTCCAACTATGATCGTGCCGATTAATCCTATACCCCACCCAGCGTTGGAGAAGGCCAGAGGTCCAGCCAGCAAACCAGAGCCTAATGAGGACTTGATTAAGTTCAAGCACGACCTGACGTCTCTGAAAATAATACAAAATTTGGTCAACCCTAAAATCAAAACCGACAAAATGATCTTTCTTATTTTCCTAAGAACTTGAAAAGCAAATTTTTTTTTCGATGAAGCATTTTGCCGTGTTATCCAGAGAAATAATAATAGTGACATTCCAAGCTATTATAAATGTACTGATATTTTAAAACGTGATAAATAAATCTATCTAAGAAATACTTAACGAACGTTACTTTATGTTAGATTAACTGGAAGTGATCGATTTTTAGGAATAGGTTTAACTTTGTCCTACTTTCCGTCTATAGTATTTTTTTTAATGCAGGCGAAAAAAGTGTTTACTATACGATTTTTTATAAAAACTGTAGTCTCTACACACGCACACTGGTTTATTCACAATATGTCTAACTACAGTGAAAAATATAAATTTAAATAACAAAAGACGACGAACGATCCTAATCTTTTCACGTATTTAAAATAACTTAGTAGTACTGACAAAACTAAACAGCATTGTAAAATTAATGACGTGAGTGGGACGAGATAAGTTCTGTTCAAGCAGTGATATTGAACGACATTCTTTAACACAATTTCAATTGTAAATTAAATTAAAACAATGTTGCATATTTCTAGATCGAGTATCGCTATTTTTTTTTATAAATTCCGACCTTTCATTGTCTTTAAATGTATTCACCGTATTATATTTACTAATATCTCGTCTGTTTTTGTAATTTCACTACAACGGAACCCTCGTGCGCTAAATCGACTCACGCTTGACCGAATTTTTTGTTACGTAACATCCGATGTCCGTATAATATCATTTATATGGATATCGGATTATTTTTTTAAACGCGAGTACGACATTTGCGCAGAGGGTTCCGTAGCAACAAACTCCATGTTAACATCAGTACCCGTGGTCCTACCGTTAAGTCTCACTGTTATAAAAATCCTCACTAGAGTTACTAAAATGAGGTTAGGTTCGTTAGGTATCTTCAAATGCCCGAAGGGCAAACAAAGTAGAAATAGGAACCCCGCGAAAGTGGGATTCCGTCGACCTCATGGTGAAGGGTAATTCGATATTTTTACAACAGTTGGAGTCCAAACATAAACAGTGGTACCACGGGTAGCGACCCTCAAAAACTACTATTCTCACAGAAAATGTAAGGGTATTTTTTTTACTAAACATTTGACTCTGAAACTAATCGTCGTAATTCACATTATTCGTTATAATTTAATTATTTTAGGATATTTGGGATTTTATTTATAAAGAAATTAAATATACTTAAATGTGACTTATTATTTATATTGCGTCACGGAAACTTAGAACCAACTTGCACAATAGAAGTACAATATAATTATTAATGTTCACAAAATAGCTTTCAAATAATATTATAATGTTGCTCGTAGAACTATTTTTTTTTCGTATATTAGATAATTAGATAAAGATAATTTATTCATAAATGTTTTACAAATTTATAACTAAGAACAAAGTTTCCTTATAAATCTAAGTTAACAACTCATATGCCTGAACTAGGAAATCCTGTGTTTCAGGCTATAATATTTCATTTCACTAAATATTTTATACTGCCACTGGGGTGTGAGAATTAAACAAAGTTGTCATTTTTAATTAATTTACGATTTAGGCTGAGTGCGGAACGAAATACGTAATGGTTCAAAATATATAATGCATTTTTTGGCGAAACTATTAGCTAGACGAACTTTTTTTATTGTGTAACAAACAGATGGGTTTCCAGCTGAACAATCTTGTAAAATTTCTACTTTCTCAGTTTTGATCATTTTGACCATTATACATTTTGAACATTATGTATTTTGACCCATTATGCATTTCAAACTTTATTTATTTTTATACGTACCCGCTAGGCTTCTTGACCTCTCTATTCGCGAAGGGGTCGTATGGCTCGAGGGCGCTTTTGCTTGTAGAGCCTCCATTTTCGACGTTCATACTGGAAGAAGCACTCCTCAACAATGCCCTAAATAAACAACTCATAAACTGCGGAAACCACTTGAACTGGAATTAAAATCCAATTTGTGATCCGGAGTTAACTGCTACAATCATAGTAATCGTGGCTTATTTCTATAAACATATCACAGGTTTTAATGTCACCGCGCGCCGCACCGCCTAGTTTCACGGACACGACGATCGTCAATTTTGTTCTATATGATTAAATTACTCATTAGTGTAAATCTTCCACCAACACGAGATAAAAAGTGATAAGATGTCAACGCATAGAACCTTCGTTTCCACAATTAAAAAAAAAACACTGCGCGGGTGTGCGTCGGTACGACTACATAACGCAAATGATTTTTGCGCTGGAATAAATTAACTATGAAAATACAAACTACGAGTATGTACACTGTACAGGTGTGCGGAGCAGACACAACTATGAGCGTATTTAGTTATTAGTTAGTAAAATGTTTACATTGTAGGGAAAAATATCTCGGGATCATGATGTACTAGCGCATTAATAGATATGGCATGCATGATGTGCAATAACAGAAAGAAAAATTGTTACAAGTAAACTTACAACCGGTACTTAAAAAAAATATACGCGTCGCATTGAGAACCTCCTCCGTTTTCTTCGTCAGATTGACATCTGTCAAATTTTATCTACGCTTGCGTGCAGAAAATTACACAACTCACTGTAAAATGACGCAGGTACCAGTAAAGTAAACACAGAGAAAACAACGACTTACCTCCTTATTAATAAAAATTCTAACTATTTAATTTAAAACAATATGTTAGTTTTGTCTGCGTTAGGCAAAGGCAAGTGTCAATGTGACGAAATATTAAGTGAACATAAGATTCTCAAGCGTTTATATATAAGATATATTGAGGTTTCGGCTCGGATTTTGACCCTCGTGTCAAACGAAATCACGCCTCATGCAGTTGCATGATGCGTGATTTCGTTTGACCCAGAGGGAGCCAGTTGGCTCGCTCAGTCAGGACGTGGCTATAGAAGCGATAACCTTTAATAATTAGTTACGAAAATAAAGTCCTCCCGTACCTGTTCTTACTCTTTGCGGATCTTTTTGTTAAGGTTCGACAACGCAAGCCATAATTATGAGAGTGCACGAAATGGGGGAAGCTGTCATCGCAGCCGGTATTGCTAGGAATAGGCACTTCTACTTTTATAATTACTGTGTCAGGACTAGATAAATAAATAATAAATAAAATAAATAAACCTACCTCCTACCTACCTATATTATCCAAAAATAAAAAGATTGAGTAAAGGCTGCTTAAGCGAATTACGCTTAATGTCTTCTCCATTAATTAGCTTAGCTCCTGCGAGAAACATTTCAATAACTGAGTAACTTATAAAATATTTTCATTGAATCGCGTATAATTTTAAATCCCACGTTCACAATAGAAATGTATACTACAAAGTACACACATCGCTGTAAGTTTTATGTGTGTCACACTGTATATTAAAAATTACACTTTGCAATCTCTAAGGGCCTGTCTCACCACTCTCTGTGAAGTTCCTGTTATCTTAAGTGTCAGTTATCTATGATTCCCTCTCTATTTCTTACTACGAGACAAACGGAGACGACATCATAGATAACGGACACTTAAAATATCAGGGTCTTGACTGAGAGTAATGAAACAGGCCCTAAAAGCAGCTACGTTGCTTATAGACGACTGTGTATTTCGATTAATTTTGTTTAATTTTCGCTTTTAAATCTTGTTTTGTTTTTAATGTAGAAACTGAACTTTGACCCACTTTCAGAGGTCATATTTACTTGAAATTTGGTAGGTGACTACTCTTTTAAGAAGCCAAATGACAGTGAAAAGTAGTATCGACACAATTATAACAAAAAACGTAAATACTAGTGCTTTTATATTATGATATTTTACTTAGGTATATCAAAACTCATTAATTTATTGTCTTTTCTAACTTACAAGCTTCTGCCCGCGACTTCGTCTGCGTAGAATTATACATAAAAACTTTCGTCTTGAATCACTCTATCTATTAAAAAAACCGCATCAAAATCCGTTGTGTAGTTTTTAAGATATAAGCATACATAGGGACATAGGGACAGAGAAAGCGACTTTGTTTTATTACTATGTAGTGATGTATTGATTATCATCTTGTGTAAAATTTAACTCATCCTGCTTTTATTTGACGTTGCTATCTGCCTATCAGGTGATACATTTAGAATATAATATAAAATTATAAATAATATAAATAAATATGATTTGGTAGCGTGCAAAATTATTTCACTTTTTACTTTACAGTTGATAAAACACAAATGATGAAAACTTTATGACTGAACTGAGTGAGCATGAGGAGATAGATAATGAGAATATATCGTCGGCGGTCTTTTACTTTTTTCTTTGCACGAGTAAATGAGACTCAGTCGTCGTTAATCGTAAATTATTGAAAATAGATTTTAATCAAGAGAGTAAGTAAATTTGAGAAGTAAATAGAAAATCTACCTGCATTTCGCACCCTTCGTGGAAGAAAGACGTAAGTCCTGTAGATCCTTAATAGGACTTACGTCTTTCTTCCACGAAGGGTGCGATTTATAGTCACTACTAAGGTGTGTGTTAAAGATTCTGAAAAGAATAATTACTACTAAATACGAATCATTCATTATATTACTAACTTTCACCGTTACTTCGACTGCGAAGAACTCTACTTGCTACTGAAACAACCAATTTTCCGGCAAAAAAGTATGTCCAGCCCTGAACATGGTTAACGTGTAAAAATCTAAAATGATTGAATACTTACGTTACTATGGCACTTTTGACAAGCATTTGTAACATAAGTTGTTATTAAAATTAGTTAATTACCGTACTTGCGACAAATCGCTTTAATTAGTGTTTCTAAATGTTAAACGTTGTGGTAACAATTACTGGCAAATAGGTTAGCTATGTACAAGAATTTCATACTTTTTTATGTCGTTGATTTGACATAATACAAATTCGCAAATTGCCTCCGCTTGTTTCTGTAGTAATGTAAAATTTTCTCTGTTGTATAGGGCACCTACCTAATTTTAAATTATTACAAGCTTTTATTTAGTTTTATCTGTCCCGATCTTCCAAGTTAAATTTGACTCACTTCTACGACCAGTGGTCGGATTGAAGTGAAAGGTATACTTATGTAAAGTATAATCTTAAAGTGAAATTCTGGTGACCCAGATAGGGCGTCTTCACAGAAGGGAATTCTTCAACGGTTCGTCCAATTGTCTTGAAATTTGGTATAAGTACAAACGCAGCCTGCTACAAGTACACAATGCAAGTACAGTCAGCAAAAAGTACTATGCAAAAATTCTTGTTTTAAAAATGAAATTATAGGGTTAGGTTATGTTGTCTTAAAGATTGTAATAATTGTATAGTATCGTAAAAACCCATAACGAAATAAGAAACGGTCATGGCACAGGACAGGGACTAAGTTTCAAATTAAAAAAAAACTAATTTAATACACATTTATTTTTAAATAATAAAATTTTATAAAATCCATAACATCGCATGCACTCGAAATTACGAGTACACATTTATTGTTGGAAAAACAAAAATAAATTAACAGATGCATTATGCTATCATGTGGGATAGCGTAATGTACTGCCAAACTATTCATTTCATAATACTGTAGCATTTATACATTATAAAACTTCATAATTAGGCATTCTCGTATACGTCGTAAGGTTTTCCCCACCATTGCTTCTGATGACGCGTGCTATATGAAACTGAGGTTTGTCTGGGGAAGTTGGCGTAACTAGTCACTTTCGGAGTCGTATTGGGCGGCATGTGCATTTGAAAAGCTGGGTTACCCTGCACATTATACATCATTGGTACGGGCTGTGGCTGTAGATTCTTTGTAGACTCAAAATAAGCGGACAACCCTGGGCTTTGCAACACTTTGGGGGATTTAAGTTTCTGTGCAGGAAGAGGTTGACACACTGTTCCTTGGAGCAACATGTCTAACGGGGCTGTAAATATCCTGAAATTTATGTCGCTATAATCCAATTCCGCTTCCAAGAAGACTGGCATGCGGTCAGACATCACCCACACGCGACGGCTGTTGTCAATTTTGATGTCACTTGGGAAAACAAGGCCCACATCATCTTTGTCGGCGATGGCCACGTTTTGCGGTTTCATCGGCAACTCTGTGCTCCAACATCCAATTGCGTTTTGATCAATCAAATTGAACAGTTGAACCCCAGACTCATCAATTACTTTTGATGTGGTGTGGCTGTCTTGTCCGCGAACCCCTACTACTCTGAAGTCACGGTACGAGCCACTGACTTTCGATTCGTCTCTCAAAATACGAGTAGAGACGGCGAACTCGGTGTGACTCGACAAAGGACTGAAGTAGAGAGTTCTGAATCCATCAGGGCCTACAGGTGACGCGCTGATGCCGAAAATACCTTCAGCTCCCCATTGGAAGTTGAGGCCCGCGATGTTAAAGTCTCCAACAAGAGGATCCGGGAAGAAGTAACTGTGGCTAAATCTCCAAGACTTGTTCTCTCTCCAAGAGTAAGCGATGAGGCCGTAGCCAAGTTCGTCGGAAAGGTAGGCGAAAGTGTCGTCGCAGGTAGGGCCCTCGTCAAGAGCGATGTTGGCGATGAATGTAGTGGACACGATGTCTTCGGGTCGGAACACATACTTACGGATGCGTTGGTCAGTATTCAGGTCGTATACGTTGAGAGAGTACGGGCAGACGTTCGTTGCGTTATCTGGAAATTGTAAAAAAGTAAGTCTTGGAAAATATGTTATTTTTACGCTAGTAGGTACGATAAGTAGGTATACGTGTCAATGCGTGGCACATCTGGGAATTTTAATTTCATACGTCGAACTACAGTTGATAAGTGCACGCATGTGTCATACGTACAGTGCTTCTATTTTCTTAATGGTTCTCGGTAAACTTAAATTGGTGTCAGAGTTGGAGAAACACGAAGTTTTCCGAGAGATAATTATTAAGAAACTAGAAGCACTGTAAACAGTTGTCTTTCCTCTGCACATTATTACATGGAAAAGATTATAATCTTTAAGTATCTGTAATTATAGCATACTTAAACCTCCGCAAGGTTAGAGCAAAGCAATAGTTAATCTCCTTTTATCTAAGTAATTTGAGTGACATTAAGACATATTATAGCTTCCTATGGAGAAGTACACTACCTCTGCTCTATTTACTCGCGACACTTCGGAATATTACGCTTTTATTGAAGTTATCCCTTTCGGAAAGAACATCCGACTTACAGGAAATCTCATCTAAATAAATTTTGTTCCACAATGTTTCGTTACCAACGGTAATTACCTATATACACTCTAAAATAGTTTTTAAGACGTTGTATTGGAAGTGTTACACCTAGTTAATTTTTCCGCCGCTCTAGTTTTTGCTGCTCTAGTTGATTGTCTCTATGTTTCATCTGTTGACCTCGCATTATTACTTCTAATAATCTTTTAATCGGGCGCACCACGTGCTTGTCTTGTTTGGCCAATCATACTTCCAAACCTTTATTTTTGTATATAATGGTTACTCAAATCTTAATTATTTTTTCGTCACGTTTAAGTCGTCAAAATGTTTAGTACTATTACTTCACTCCCATTGTAGGAAGTAGTAGCCGTAGCTAACTACGGACTGAATAAATTCAAATTATGTAACAGCCCAGCTTTTGCCCTCGACTTTGTCAACGAAACAAAAAGAAGAATAGTTCCCCATCCCGTAGGAATAAAATAAAGGTATCTTTTTAGCGCATCTCTATGACACTCAAAGTCAATGGTCTAAGGGGTCTTTAAGTCTTGGCTCTATCATTACTGGCCTCATACTACGAAACTCGATTTTCGAAATTCGTTTGGCGCAGTTCCGTTAATACTAAAGCTATTAATTTGAGAGTGAAAAGGACGGTACGACACAAACTTTGAGAATCGAATTTCGGAGAAGCCTCTCTATTTTGTAGGTAAATAATGAACTTGCCGTATCCGTAGGTGCCTACGTCCAACACCCAA
Source organism: Pandemis corylana (assembly GCA_949127965.1). Taxonomy (NCBI): domain Eukaryota; kingdom Metazoa; phylum Arthropoda; class Insecta; order Lepidoptera; family Tortricidae; genus Pandemis; species Pandemis corylana. The sequence continues at coordinate 5,856,058 of OX421855.1, read as the reverse complement.
AGTCGGTCACACTTGTCTGCTTTTATTCTGTAAACAGTGGTCAGTCCGGAGTCGCAGTTTCCCAGTTCGTTGCCAGCCCAGCTGGGATACGGGGTCAGCTTTGGCGATGGCTCGTACGCGGCATCCAGCGGGATGTAGTTCAACGTCGCCGGAATACCTGAAAAGAAAGCATAAGCGGTTTTAGACACAGACAACTATATGACTTAAGTTATTGAAAATTGCAACACCAAAATCATTATGGTACATATTCAATAAGCCACGGCCTGTGGTTGGCGACGTTGTTAACGGAGTTCAAAAGTACTGAATTCATTTTTGCAATGTACTCTTTGCGTTACCAATGTGACACTCCGTTCGCACGGTCACGCAAGTGCGAGGGAGGTAGCATGACTCTAATGATTTACGACAATATAAATTGAGATTTTGAAAATACAGAAAATTCAGGAATGTTACTAAATATTATCAAAATGTGTTTTTCTTGAAATCTTATCATTGATGGGATTGATTTAAGTGTTTACAAAGAACTGGAGTATTTAGAACTCGGATATTTAGAGTAAGACTCTTGTAAATCCTAATCGAAAGTGAATACTTTTGAAGTTGTGTAATAATGAAATAAGTAGGAATCTACTTATTTCATTATTAAAAAGTATGAAAAAATTAAAGTAAAGCATGCCCGGTTGGGTTTTTCAAGTTACTCGAGCGTCAAGGAAATGTACGGGGTTTTAGTACTTTTAGAGGAAGCTGTAGTAGAGGAACATAAATTAGCAAGATTAACGGTTTAAATATCAGGAGGAAAAACTACAAAAGCGTAAAGCATATTCTTAAGTGCAAATATTTTGTTTGACATCTCATGGCTGTTGCGAATTTGAAGTAAGCAAACATCTTTTGACAATTGCATTTGTTCCGTAGTTTTGGCTAGTAGCAGACTGTGTTAAATGTATTGGTTGTGACGAAATGGACGTGTCGAATTGGAATGTTATAGTTCAGTTTAAAAACAAGACTAACTGAATATTACTATTTACTATCGCAAGGAATGTCAAGTTGCCACAACCTTTATCAATTTACTTAGAACCAGCATCTCATGTCGTTTCATCATCATCATCATCATCAGCCTATGTTAGTCCACTGCTGGACATAGGCCTCCCCTAATGAGCGCCATAGCGCCCTGTCTTTAGCTTGACGCATCCAGCATCTGCCTGCAGTCTTTCGCAGATCGTCATCCCACCTGGCCGGAGGGCGTCCTACACTACGTTTGCCAAGTCGCGGTCTCCACTCAAGAACACGTTTACCCCAGCGGTTATCTCATGTCGTTTGTTTTCATAAAAACACTGAAATTATTCACCCAGGCCTTCAAAAGGCCTCACGTTCTTTGTTAAATACTATATCCAACTTGCGGAAGGCCTACCTACTGTCAGTTGTTTTTATTTAATTTAGTTACAGACATAAATTACGCCTTTATCCCTTACGGGATAGAAAGAACCTAAGATAAAAAGACCTAAAGGCCACGTTTAGCATTTCATTTACTTATGGCATACTAAAAGTTTTTGGAACTGGCCACGTATAAAATGAAAATTAAAAAAGCAATAATAGGATTTGAAAAACCACTCTCTGGCGGTATATTACTTTTTAATTTGTGAGACTGTCATTTGTTTTTTTAGTATTCATATATTTCGTAGCTCTTCTATTCGTGGTTTATAGTGAGTTTAGATGATGACGTGACCATCTTTATGACGATGAACGTGAAGGCCGGCCAGCGACCGCGGTTACTGATATTAATATCAATACTGTACGGGAACTAATAGCAAATTCTTACTACCTTAGGCATTGGAATGAGCCAGGTGCAAAAGATAGGTAAATATTGCACTTGCTTCTGAAGGTTCAGAAACTTTGCACTCGATGGATACCGCATGATTCATCGGAAGACTAGAAACGACTGCGTGTAGAGTGGTGCTGCAAAATGAAAAAAAAATAAAAATACGGAGGACGATCAATGGCTGTATATAACACTGTGACAGGTGACGAAACCTGGGTGTGCTGCTTTGAACCGAAAAAAAAAGTCAATGGGCTGAATGGGTCTTTCCTTCTGAAGACTTGTCGACTAAAGTAAAATAGTCGAAGCACAGTAAGAAAATGGTTGCTCCGTTTTTCGGCTAATCGGGACATAACACCACTATGTGACTTGAAAACCAAAGGACAGTAAAAGCAGATTGGTATGTGAACACGTGCTTGCCTAAAGTGTTTGACGAAATTGTCGGCACAATAATAATATATTCGTTTCCGCTAAAGAAACGAATGCGTATTTAGAGGCCTCAAATGTAGAATTAATGACTCATTCGCCAAATAACCCTGAAATTGCACTATGCGATTTCTTGTAGCTCCCGAAGATTTAAGAGAAACTCTGAGGTTTACACTTTACAATCCGGAAATAGCAGTGAATGCTTTCCACGAGGCCATCGAAGAAGTCCCTAAGGAAGACGGGAGCCACTGTTTTTCACAATAGTTCCAGCCAATGCAAGTGTGTAAATAGGGAGGGCATATACTTCGAAAAACAATAAAGGTGTCATACCGATAATGCGTAGTCTTATTTATTAGAATTCAGATACTTTTAGTATGGCCCACGTAGTTAATTTTTTCTTCACAAAGAATACATAAACTTTATTCAATACTTTAAAAAGTTTAAAAGTTCCAAGTTGTGTAATAATATGTTCAGTGACCATGATATAAGTATAAATTGGATCGACGAAGAGTTGCCCTTCCGTCATAATATATTATAAATATTGCATCCGCTACTTATAAATACATTAAATTTAAAGGTTGGATCTAAACATTATTACTATGTAGTCCACGTAAAACGCATAGTACTTGCAGGATAGCGATAAACTAACTCTTTAAAGGTTAGACACGAGCAACTAGGCGGATGGCGCTAAAAAGTGCCAGTCGTTGCATTTTTTTGTGCAAAAACGAAACACTTGACTGACTGAAAACTCATTCGACGTTAGCGACAATAGTTATTACCGGTGGCTTAAAATTACTGACACGCCATTTTGGAATAAGTCATCAACGTAGGATACCTGTGCTTGGTTTTCACTCTCGACTCAGTAGCTGTGCAATATACGAGTACGCAGATGAATCCGATGTTTATTATTAGATACTTTGATGCTTTCTTTGGTCTGTTGATATTACAATATTGTGCGTATATCTGTATATCTATCGACACTGGTTATTTTGTTATTATCTATGAAGTGAGTTCAAAAAAGTATCTATTTTGCTTTGGAATTGATAGGTAGGACAACGAATGCTTTCGGTAATTCGACAAAAGGAAATGAAATGAAATCTCTTTGGTGATCCACTTTTTTTTTTACTACATAAAATTCAATAAGAAGCCAATTTTAGCAAAATAATAATAAAATGACTAACTTTGTAGAAAAACATCGATATATTTTTGAATGCAATACGGAGATTACGGAGCGGTTAAGCGCATGTTAAAATGCATTTTGCTGCACGCGAGTTGCTGGTGTAATAACCGATTAGCTTCTAATTTCAATAATTTGTCATCTAACTGTCTCTGCAATACGCATGAAGAAATGCTTACTTTGTATAACTTTTTATTTCCATTGAACCCCACGATGTTTTACTCTAATTGGTGCTGTTTATTTTTAACCAATTTCTTTTCAATCTATGTAAATCGAGAACCATTTCAAGTTAAGCCTTTTTAATTGTTTTCTGTACTTATTTGATTTTAATAATACTGTAATAAATTTATATGAACGACTTTCGTTTGACTTTCAATGCTGTGATGTAGCACGTGCTTGCGCTTTGACTTGTTCTTCATTCACGTGAGAAATAGAATTAATCAGTATTTACGCGCGCATTGTACTATAGGTGAAAAACTTAATTAAATGACCTGTTGTATGTAGTAGGTACCTAGCGTACAGAACCAATATGGGACTAAAGTCATTTTTCTAATTTGGAACGTTAATTGCTCTATTCGCATACATTACTCATACAAACAACAGGTCATTTACCTAAGTTTTCCCCCTACACTAAGTTGTACTTGGACCGATCTGTTATTTTCAATTTGATATTGATGAGCGTGTGCTACATAAACTTTGGAGGCTAATGACTTTATGATAGTTTATCGCGTCACCACAGATAAAAAACTAAATCAATAGCTCGTAAGTATAAATGCATTCCAATAACTTTATTTAACCACCAACGGTGTGTAAGGACCATTAGGTATTAAACTCTTACGTCACTAATCAAAATAATTTAAATAAAAAATTGTCAATTTAATGAAAAAATAACACTGCACACAAAATAATTTTATATAAAAGCCACAAGTATACATCTAGCAAGTTATAGAACTGATAGGCAGGGGTGTTTGGTATTGGTTTAGACTACACTATACTGGCACTTGTTTATCACACCATCAGGTGTCATTATAGCTAATGGTCTGTGGCCAATTTACTGAGAGCAAAAAGAACAATGGCCAACTCCCATAATTTTTGTTGTTGTGATCTGTTGACGTCCGCGAGTGACAAATACGTTCATAAAAAATACAAAATGCGAATTTTGGAATAATTTTGTCATAAGGATTATTGCTATTGAAAGAACTGATTTCTGACTTACTTCATAAACGCTTGTCAGGTTTATGTTAATTTAACATTCGATTGTCTTCATTTGTCAGTAATTTTCCTCGTCAGACGATATAAAACATGTATGCTGTAACTGGTTTGTATTTTTTATGAACATCGCCGTTATAAATAACTCAATAATAAGTTATTCCATCTTAATCGTAACGTTCGGTGAGGATCGAGATTTCCATCAAATTTTTTTTTGCTATTGTTCATTCTGGTTTATTAAAACAATTTATCCTGTTATTTGTTTCTATGTTTTTCCGTCTTGTCTAAAATTTGGCTAGCACACAAGGAAAAGGGCAGGGTTTTACCTGACCAGGCCCAGTCATCATTATCTTTATCATCGTCAGATAGTTAATTATTTTATTTGGTAAATTATATTGGAACTACGTTATTCTAAAATATAGAGTCTACACAACATTTCATCCCGATTGCCTAATAAATATTTGTGTCACTAGCTATTGCCCACGGCTTTGCCCGTTCCAATTTTGTTTCATGATAACCTTGTCCTGACAATCCAATATGGTGTATTCGTTTGTAACTTATGCGAGTACGTGTACATTTAAAATTATTCGGTTATGGATAGTTTTGCCGTTCCCCTCTTATTTTCACAAAGTACTGAAGTAACACAACAAAGATGCAGTTAAAGAATCATCCTTCAGCGGAGCGATTAAATAAATTCGCGGAATGGTAATAATAATAAACGCAACGCCCGCTGGACCATTAAAACGGTAATCGCGTGACGCAGAAAAAGGTAAACGTGCTTACACGTGTTAGCTTTGGGCAATAGACTTCCTTGAAAATATTTTGCAGGCAAGGCTCATTTCGTGCCTATATAGGATTATTTAAATAATTACTAGTTGTTGCTCGTGACTTCGTTCGTGAAGAATTAAAAGTATCCCAGGAAGCTTGATTTTTCTCGACACTTCCAACAATTATCGTCTTATTTCGACTAATTTACACAACACCTTGAAAATTTATATACTTAAACCTTCCTCGAGAATCACTCTATCTATCTCTATCGCGAACAGGCAGACGCGGCGGAGGACTTTGTTTTGTAACATGTTATGAAGTCTGTAGTTTATGACCGCGGCTTGTGGAAGGATGTGTATGCCGTGGGAATTTCAAGAATTCTGTCCGTATTATTTTGTTTACGTATTAAATGGAACTGCTATTCGATTTTTCAGCCTTCGAGGTCCAAAAGTTTTGCTTGGGCCTTGATGTGTCAGCCAAAATTTGGTGAAGGGTACTAAGGGCTAAAATTACCCTTTACTTATACATAAGCTAACATTCTTGATGACTTGTACTGCATACCCCACCGAAATGGGCTGGATTTGTTAAGACTTTTTACAGTTACAGTTTCAATCGGTTTTGAGAAATATTATTCGGCACTTTTTTAAAAATCTTGATTTACAGTGGTTTATTTAATCATAGTGCCTGCATAGTATTAATACTGAAAATGTAAACTAAATTATTGGTCCAATTACAAAGCGCATTAATACTGTAATTTAAAATAATTACATGCACACTTAATAATAAGCCAAACCGTTAGTATCCAGAGCATATTTTTTTACGGTATCAATAAAAACTGTGGCAACATTCGTGCATATTTGTCTGTCTAACTAGTCCGGCCAATTTTGAATTCGACTTGGGGTGCGAGTCGGGTTACCCGCGTGTGGTCAAGAACTGCGAATCGTTTTTGGTTCGTCCGTGAGGAAGAGCTTGTTCCGGGGCACCCTGGGCTTCGGTTAGTGATTTCCTGGCGGTCTCCGAGGGATATCATTATCCGTTGGCTAAGAGCCCGACAGGGGGGGAGTGGGTTTTTTGACCATGTTCTACCGTACAACGTTGCCGACATTTTGTCACAAGATTTTTGAATATATTTTTAATACTTTGAATTGAATTGAATTTGACTTGCTTAGGGCCTAAATCTACATTTTTTGACTAGTATGTTAATTGAGCAAGTTACTTAAACTTTTATGTATTTTTACTAGGTATGAGAGGGCTCTTAATTATTCACTTTCCTTACTTATGTCACTTTATAGCCATGTTTTTTTAGTGATCTGGGTTATTGTGCATGGCGGTTATGTAATATTTGTCAAGGTGAGGAAATAGTTACCTGCATTTCGTTCATGTCATTGACGTTCGAAAAAAATACTGCGAAACATCACCGTGACTTTGTCACTACCTATACTTGGGCTTCGCCCCCGTACCAGTTTTATTTTGCAAAATATTTTTGCATAAAAACCTTCTCCTGACAATAACAAACTCAACATAATAGATAATTTTTAACGGCCTTAGAATTATTTCGTGTAAAATATAGATTTGAGTATCACATCCTGTCTACAAATGCTTCCTGATAGAAGTATCGCTAGGAACGAAGAAAATACCTAGGTATGTAATTTTGCGCAACGTTGTTCTCTCGTGAAAAATCACATGTCATGATTTCAATATACGACTGGTTGCTGTGATTTTATATATCATCATGATATACCACCAATCTCACGTCAAGTGATCAATTTATTAAGACAGTTTTCAATATTTCAATTCATTACGTGTTTTATCCTACACCAACATAACAACACAACAGGATTGATGAGGATTTGGGTTCGATTCCCGTTCAGAGCTTTACTTTCGGATTTTTCTGTGTTTTAGTTTTCACTATTTAAGTGTGTTTAAGTTTCTTCCGGCACATTCTTCTTGGCAATGATGGTCTTTCCGAATGCGCTGGTAGTTTCAAAAAGACACGTAAAAGAGCCCTTGGCGGCCAATTTGCGAAAATAAATTTTCATTTTCAGTTTCAGTAATTGTACGGCCTATGCAAACCGCACATTCCACATGTCAGCCTTTTACGTTAATTTGTGTTAGGTATTTCATAATTTTATTAGCAGTGCATGCTCAACTCCCGTCGAGTCTATCGGTGTATCATTTACTTAGTTATCAAATAAATCATCAGTTCAGTAAAATCTGTAGTGTATCAATTCTATCAGTATCAATTATAATCTAAAGTGTGTACGAGAGGACTGTCCCGTACAAGTGTTTTGATTCCCCTTTCCACCAATATGCCCAAAATCATGCTAAACGTGGCCTTTAGGTCTTGTTACTCTGTGTACCCCGTAAGAGACACACACACACACACACACACACACACACACACACATAGATCACGTCTTTATCACTTACGGGTAGATAGAGCCTAAGGTAACAAGACCAAAGGTCACGTTTAACATGATTGTGGGCGTATAGGTGGAAAGGGGAATCAAAATAGTGATGGGTTGCTAGCCGCATCGCCTTTAAGCAGGCATGATTCCTATGCCCATTCCCTCGATGGGCTTTTACCATCTGCGCGGGAAGAGGAGCAACTGGTACATTCTATGTTTTTTCTTTACTCCCAGACCAGCATGGAACACACACACACACGGGATAAAGACGTGATTTATGTATGTACGTTGTTATTATAAATTAGTCACATATCTCAAAAGATTTCATAGGTAATAACTATTGAAATTACGTACCCGCTTTCCACCTGGGAACAGAGACGAAGAGCTTGTTCCTCCATCTCTCAATGCCCACCGGCAGGGCGTTTTCTGGTATCAGAGCTCCAGATTGTATGGCCTGCTGTTTGCTGTACGGGTCAGGGTAGTCCCAATCCAGGACGTTCCACGCATAAAGTTCCTGCAGCCTGACTGTCGCTGCTGCGAAGGACACTAGCGAGCACAATAAGAGTAGGTGCAGCGTCATTTTTGATCTGCGAAAGAGAGTTCTGTTGAATTGTGGAACAATATATCTACTATCGGACTAACAATCGTATAGTCTAAGGAAATAGGAATACAATTTGTAGAGCAACGAAATCCCTCTAGTTAGTATGCCATACTGTCATTATTAATTAATTCGAGTGCCTGGCAGCTTTTCAGCGGTAGTAGAGTCGGGTGCAGATCATTTTGAGGTGTAGTCCCCACGAAACGCACACACATTGCTTAAAAAACACAAATCAAAGCTGTTATCCTTGGTACGTATTTTTCTTTAGTAAAAAGCTCTTTTTTATCAGATCCGCATAGACGAAAACACAACCCTATAATCTCAGCTCAAGTTAGTTGGCTTGATTAAAACGGCTATGAGTTTGCATTACATAAAAAAACACTTCGATCCAACATTCAACGTTTTTCAAGCATAACCAATCGCTAATCCAACTTAATTAGTTTACGTACTTAACAACAGGCATCCAACGATATGGTAGGCGCGACAGTCAGTGGTAAACTGAGTTTTGTCTACTAACCCTGTCGTTATAAAACTTTGACTCCACCCTCTCCTTCCACCAAATATTGCGGAGGAACGGATAATAGATCTACGAACCGGCAGAGAGCCCCTGTACGATATTAAAAAGCACGCACGCGCGAAACGTATCGGATAGAGTTTTAACACTACATGACCTGTTGCTGGAGAAAAACAAATTTGAGGACAGGTTTAAGCTCACTTTCACACCTAGTCTTAAAATGAACGGAACTGTCAAAATTATACCACGTGTAACGACTAATACTCGATTAAACATTTTCATGAAAAGTGTCCATCTGTAGTAGTATTAAATCACGATTCAAACCTGAAATTTTATTTATCATCATGATATGGGGATTTTCTATGCAATAAAATAATTCAAAGCCACAATAAAATTCACGTATCACTAGTTTGATTTGCAACTTTACTGCAGTCCGTTTTGTGTTGTTGATAAATGTAATTTTAGTGATAAAAAGTGAAAGTTTACCATCGCGCACTACTAACACCTGAAGATGTACCGACACCTCTTTATTTAATCTGATTAACGACCAAAAATATAAAATAATACGTCAACGACAACATTTAAGAACGAAATCAGCAAAAGGTACGAGGAAAAAATAAAAGAATACCGTCACTATTCAACTTAGGCTATAGTTATTCTATTAATATTATAAATGCGAAAGTTTGTGAGGATGGATGTGACGATGTGAATGTCTAAGTTTGTTCCTTCTTCACGCTGAAATGACTAGACCGATTTGGATAAAATTCAGAACGAAGATAGCAGGTATCCTAGATTAACACGTAGGCTACTTTTTATCCCAGAAAATTGCATAGTTCCCGCGGGATAGCGATAAACATGTCAAAGGTAGTAGCAGCCTAGAGTGGCGATATTAATAATTATTACAGAAATCAACATCAGTTCTTCAGTCTCATTCTACGCGGACAAAGTCGCGGGCAGAAGCTATATAATTCGTACAATCAAAACATGGAAATTTCCAGATTGCCTTACTCTAATTCAAGAAGGACGTATTAATATAAGAATTGTAAACAATAAATTAGATAGTTGCCTAGCAAGTGAGGCAATTATCATAGTGACTGTAGCTCAGGCTGTCTAATTTTCTGCACTGATTTAATTATTAATGAAAAAGCCTTGTTGTTTACGTTCACAGGTGGTAATAAATGTGACAGCCTATTTGAGCCTGCTCAGATATTAATAATAGAGTAAAAACATTTGTAATGTAAACCTTTTTTGATACATACATACATAAATCACGTCTTTATCCCTTACGGGGTAGACAGAGCCTAAGGTAACAAGACATAAAGGCCACGTTTAGCATTATTGTGGGCGTATAGGTGCAAAGGGGAATCAAAATAGTGATGGGTTGCTAGCCGCATCGCCTATAACATGTTCCTATTTTCGTCCATTCCCTCGATCGCGGAAAGATAAGCAACTGCGCGGAAAGATAAGCAACTGGTACATTCGATGATTTTCCTTTCCTCCCAGACCAGCATTGAAGTTTTTGATATCGTCTGGATATAGGTGTTTTCTTTCTGGTTATTAACTGTTACTAAGATAGTTTTAAAGTTACGTTTGATTAAGTTCTGTTTAATAGGTTATCTGTGTAAACCTAGTAACGTCAACTTTACACGTGTGTCCATGAAACAAAATTATTGAATTTCAATCTCTGGCCATTTAAGATTAGTTTTAGTTTAGAATTTAATTCGTTTTTAATTTAATCATAGTTTAATTTGCTTAAGGGATGAAGACGTGATTGTGTGTGTGTGTGTGTGTGTGTGTGTGTGTGTGTGTGTGTGTGTGTGTGTGTGTGTGTGTGTGTGTGTGTGTGTGTGTGTGTGTGTGTGTTAATTTGCTTTTCATTCCCCTTTTGTATTTCTGGCTTATAACATATCAAGAGTCCTAATCTAAAAAGAGATTGTTTGGGATACTCCACTCTGTCTGAATGTATATTGGCTGAACGAATTTCAAATCTGACTTTTTCAATAAAAAGCTGACGGTTGTGTTGTTATTTCTAGTTACTACATCACACTAATATTTTAAGGTGAAAGTTTGTGCGTGTGTGTGTATATTTGTTACTTCTTCACGCGCAAACGGCTGGACGAATTTGGATAAAATTTGGAACGGAGATAGCTGGTACCCTAGATTAACACATTGGCTACTTTTTATCCCGTAAAATTGGATTGTTCCCGCGGGATAGTGATAAACATGTCAAAGAGTCGCAACGTAAATAATTATTGCAGAATATAACTATCAACATCAGTTCTTCAGTTTAATTCTACGCGGACGAAATCGCGGGCAGAAGCTAGTATTTTATATTTCATAGAAATGAGCAAATTCTTTCAGTCTCCGTTTTAATTGAAAACAAATTCACTGTTCTGTGTGTGTGTGTGTTCTCGGTCTGTCAGTAACCCACATAAAATGACCTCACACTGCATACATTTTGCTAAAACTGGATTTTATAATAACTTGCCCTATCTGTACGGAACCCTCGGCGCGAGTCTGACTCGCACTTGGCTGCCTTTTATTCGTTTTAAACAAAATATAACCAGAGAAATAGGCGTCCTATCTACGACTTCATTGAGCTATGTTCCCGCGATGCGTGCACGCGTGGTGCGCTCGAGTAGCAGCGCAGGCGCATTGGTGACCCGTAATGCGGTCTGCGTTGCTGATTATCGTGAAACCGCGAGACCAGCTCATTAGACCATAAGTTAAATTAGTGGCCCAGGATTTTCATTACAATGCCCGACATGTTTTTGTTTAGTGGACATTATGAGAAGTCCTAATTAATCCTAAATGAGAATGTGAGATTGTTTGTTAAGCCTTCACGCGCAAACTACTCAACCGATCGTCCTTAAATTTAGCATGGATAGTTTAGACCCAGGAAAAGAACATGAAGTAGTTTATAGCCCGGAAAATTTTGCTTGTAATTTGCTACACATAATAATGTGTAAAGTTAAATACGATGAAATCCTACTTCCTACTAACTTGTGAGTATGGATAGATGTTTGTTACTCTTTCACGGCTGAAAAGATCTGCATGAAATTTGGAAGAGAGATAGATTATAGTCTGGCACAACACATAGGCTACTTTCATCCCGGAAAACAGCGTAGTTCCCACGGGATAGCGATACACGAATTCTTTGTAGACGAAGTCGCGGGCAACTGCTTGGATGACGATAATAGGGAATATTAATGTTTTTTTTCATGGCTTTCATTAAAAGCTCATTTATGTAATAAACAATATGAAAAAAATAATTTTCAAATAGCTATAAAAATAACCGAGGTATAAACTATCAAACATTTGTCTCTATCTCTTTCGAGAAAAACAGCATTTTAATATGAAGTTTATATGGGCGTTGTGACAAATGACGTCACATGTCACATCGGATCTCTTTTTCTAATTGCTGACTAAGATATCAGTAGTTCGGTAGTTAAATTATATAGTATTTTCCTTATTTATTGTCCGAAATTACTTTTAATTTAACTTTTTGTCATCTCTCTAAAGATATTTTCATATTTTACTAGCGTTGCCCGCGGCTTCGCCCCCGTTCCAGATTTTTATTTTATACAAACCTTGTCCAAACAGTAACAAATACAACTAAAAAAGAATTATCCAATTCTGTGCAGTCGTTTGGAAATTATGCCCGTACATACATTTCGACGAGTCATTTTTATTTACATAGATCTATACCTACTAATATAATAAAGAGGTAAAGTTTGTCAGTTTAAAAGTTTGTGAGGTTGTAAGGTTTAAATTGAAGCGATTTTGATTCTTTTAGTAATGGTAAGCCACGTGAGTATGGCCATAGCTATAGTGGCAGTAAGGAAGCGATGCAACATTTACCTTTCCGCACAGAAAAGATAACAAAAAATAGTAGGTACATTACTGAAGAGACCATCGAGTAAGCCGTCTATTGGACGAGTTTGTTTGAAATCCGAGCCGAAGGCGAGGATTTTTATATCAGTCCAGTATGGCACTTTATGATCGAAGCTTGCTTAGTACTTTTCTCAAACATGAAACAAATAAAACTACAAATACCAAATGTAGTCAATTATAATTGTGAAATTAAAATTGCATGACAACGAAATATCCCCAAAAAGTTTGTAGACCGCCGCCCTACATCGGAATCATAATACGGTTTTTCGATAAATACCGAATTATTTTTTATTGTTCAGCCTTTATATTATTCTCACGGGAACATTTCGATACCGCGATTCAGTATTGGGACTGCCCAATACAGCGACATCCAGTAGCCGATAGCCCTACTAGACAAAACATTTTACCACCGTACAAAGTATTTTTTTATTAAAGTATGCAACCTCGTTGCACGAACGCCGCTGTTCTTAAATAAAGTTGGAATAAATATTTGTTAAGTAGAATGAATTTGTAACTAATCTGTCCTTTTAAAATCATGTTTATTCATTTATGAAAAATACATTTATTGTTGAACCTTTTTAATGACCCAAACATAAAACTGTTTGCACTGTTAAAAAATATGACATACATATTTTACTTTTACAAGGAGTTCTAAGTTCAAATTACAACGCATGTAATGAGATTTGCATCGTACTTACTGGACACTTTTTCGTTCTGAATTCAAAACCTCTCTACTTATCGGAGACTTTGATCACTGTCCGGTATTCCTAACCTAATATAGTTATTTGTTATGCAAGGCTGCAAAGTGTTTGTTTGGCGCGAGTGCCTGAGTTGAAACCCGAGCAAGCGAAGGATACTATGATTGAACCACGAGCGAAGCGAGTGGTTCAAAAGAAGAATCCTGAGCGTCGCGAGGGTTTCAAGGCACGAGATACTAAACAACTTTGCTGCCGAGCGAAACACACAATTTTTCACCTCACTACAGCGAGAAAAATGGAGGATGAAAGAAATACAGTCTAATAGTAAATCAGTTTTTTTATTCTTTTTCTTCTAAATAAGAAAGGTAAAAGGATCTAAGCCCATACAGCCTAGTCTAATAATCTAATAAGTAAAACATTTTTTTCTGATTGTTCTATCATATTAATTTCTTGTGTATTATACTGCTTTATCAAAAACCAAACAACAATTTTGGTCAACTTTTTGGTTTCCCGACGAGAAATCTCTAAAAACTTTTATTATTTTTTTCTGATCATAGATATATTTTTAAAAAGAAAGTTAAAAAATCGCACTAACTAGACTGAATTAAAAAAATGGGGCACGTTCTGAATTTGCATCATAATAATCTGTTTTTTCCTGCTTGGTTGCTATTTTTGTGGTTAACCACAAATTAAATTCATTAATAAAAACCAATATCGTTTTTTCTTTTAGCAACGAAAGTTAGCAAATCTTGAAAATTACTTACGAAGTAACGGATTTTAAAATAAATTAATAATGGATACCGGATCGCGTTTCTGAACGTGACATTATGTTTTTTTTTATACGATGAAAAAGTTAGGGGTCTGAGGGGCTACTCCGAAATTCGATTTTCGAACTTCGTGTCATACCGTCCCTTTCACTCTCAAATTAGTGACTATTAGTGTGAGCGGAACGAAACGAAACGAACTTCGAAAATCGAATTTCGGAGTAGCCCCTCTGATAACAAGTTCGACATTTGAAGTTCGCATTATATTCCGTCCTTCTCATTCACCTAATTAAGTACTATTCGTATAAGCGAGACGACAACATACGAAGTTCAAAGTTCTAATTTCTGAGTATATGAGTAGGTGGGCAATGGTGGTCATCGTCACGTTCGAATTTCAAAAACCTTTTCCACGCAAGCGTGGAAAAAGCAATTTTCCACGCAGATTTTGAAGGAGAAAGACAGCCTTTTCGAGCAAGTGAGGTGAAAAATAAATGTTCTTCTTCTTCTTCTTATTTGTGGCGTATCAAGTCGTTATAGCGACGACAACTTCGCCAATGTCAAAGTAACAAAAATATATTTAAAAAATCTTGTGACAAAATGTCGGCAACGTTGTACGGTAATGATCAAAGACCCCCCTCCCCTCCTGTCGGGCTCTTAGCCAACGGTCAATGATATCCCTCAGAAACTGCCAGGAAATAAATAAATGTTTGAGAAAACACAATTTATTAGTTGGTTTATATGTTGCATAACAGTAGTTAATAATGCCCATTTAGATTAAAATACCTATTAATATTCTGTAACAAGTATACCAATTGCAAACATAAAGTCTGCCACCATCATTCACACAATACATGTGCTTGGGTATTTTGTTATGTCATAACCGTATTTTGTTTTTGAAAAATGACGTAACTTAAGAACTTTAAAATAACCAACACCTGAAAACAAAGGTCAATTATACCAATTAATTAAGCAGTAGAGTAGTAAGTGTTTTTTGCCTTTATGATCACAATGCCTTAAAAGCAAAATTACCTTGACCGATTCATTTTTCAGTTAAGTGAACCAGTTATTTTAAAGTATTGCTATTATTTCGGCATAAACAATTAAAGTTTTATTTAAAAAATAGGATATAAATTTTGGTTTTTTTTTTCAGAAAATGCGTTGAATTAGCACCATTTGATATTTATTGGCTGAAACAAGTATAGTTAACTTGTCAATTTCGTACATAAATATCCAATCATAGACAGTTAATTACGATACTGGAACTGGAAAGAAAAACAAATAGGTAATAAAAAAAAAACTATACAAACAAATAAAAAAAATACCGAGCAAACAATAAAATAACGCAATAGGCTGCTACAAAATTGGTTTAAAATCTACTATTCTATCCGTATTTTGAAATACTTCTCAGTTAAAAATAACTTTAAAGTTTTTTTTACCTCTATCAAACAAAATTATGTAATCTATTTTCACGGGCTTGATTTTAAATATCTGCTTCCGAGTTGTTTAGCAAAAAACTATGAGAGATTTAATAAAAATGATCTCATAAAATGCACTGCAGTGTGCTCTAAAATCATAAAACAAAGTGTATCTATCAGCTGCGAATGTTTATGTAACTGGGTGGATCAACTATTTCTTGCTATTCTGTCCCATGAGCGAGGGGACAAAAGTAGTACAGTTTGTTAAAAGAAATGGTTGTGTCTCATTATACTAACATGCTTAGTAGATGAGCACTTATGGAAGAGGCTTAAATGCACCGCGAAAATACCTACATGTTTGACAAATTTTAAACCTGTTAACTTATGGTTTAAAGTGTGAGCGAGGAGAACGTAACCATAGCAACGAGTGGCAAGAAAAAGTTGATCCACCCAACTCGTTCCGCAAAAAAAACAATAGGTAACTATAATGTACACACGATCTGTTTTGTGGCAGAAAATAAACGATCAGGGTCGATATTATTACAATCGAAATTAGTAACTGGAAAGAAAGTTCCCATGAATATGCTGCAGTGGGCATTGTGCAACGTTACCTTCGGAGATTAAAACATACCTACTGGTTAATCATTAACATTGGTAACTCGTCAATATTTACCGAGACCGCAAAATGCGGTTTAAAATACGATTACTAAGAATATCGATCAGCTTAAATTCAGTATTGCTGTATTCGTTAACTTGAAGGCAGGTGTCACTATCTCACTCCTATCTCGCAATACTTATGTTTACAGTCCATCGGATCTCAGAGGTGCCGTTTGACAGTTCTCATTATGAAGGTATCAATTTAAATTTAGTAATTTATGAATCGCATATCTAGTGACAAAACAAAAATTTCTGTGGTTTTACGGAGAAGGTTATTAAAATGTGTGTTACTTTTTTATTGAATCAGGCGTTACTTTGCGGAGGTTCATTTCAATGAACAAAAAGTATTTACCTTGCTACTCCGCTACTCACGTGCAAGATAACCAAGCCTGTGTGAATTATATATGTTTTTCATGCAAATCCCACAAACTTAATTATCCCTTACACCACACAAACACTGACGCGTTTCGATCCCTCAAAGGTATGACGTTGGTTTGCATGTTTAACAGTTGTGCTCATTAAACTTTGATAATGATCCCGTAGAGGGATCGAATGGCTTGGGATTTATATGTGTTTTATGTGGCAGTAATGTAGGGAGGGATTGTATGAAAAACGTATATATTTCACATAGGCTTGGTCATCTTGCACGCGAGTAATGGAGTAGCAAGGTAAATATTTTTTGTTCATAAGTGTTACGCCTAGATAGTGCAAGTTTGTTACGGATTCAAAAGTATAATAAGTCAAACGGTAAATTTAGTCGGTTTTTCCATCAGAGTGCTTTCAATGATCATCAGTATACAGCCATTTTTAGGAGTACTAAGCCTGTCCTTCGGCTTCACTGAAATCCCAAGTGTGACCTCAAAAATCTCATCGTAGGTAGTATTAATTTACGATTATGTTGCATTTTAAGAACATTGTAAAATTTCATGTCCTTGTCTTTAGACTGTTATTTCAGGTTTTTGCTTAATTCCAATCTCGGTAGAATTATTGGATAAGAAAAAGTAGCCTACACGTGTTATTCAAGTGATTCATCTGTACACATAGTACCATGTACGTAATATGGCCAATTCTCGAGGCCGCTTTTCATATGCATTAGCTTATTTCGTTAACCTCAACGCCCACTGGTGATTAACGATTCTGTTTGTCGAAAATTATTGCCACCATAATGACATTGCCGATACAACAACTTTTTTAGGTTGTCTAAAAGTAAATAATACAAATTTGTTCTCATAATAACCTACCATAATAGTCTTCCATGCTGGTCTGGGAGCAAAGAAAAAACATAGAATGTACCAGTTGCTTCGCTACCCGCGCAGATGGTAAAAGCCCATCGAGGGAATGGGCCAAAATAATAGGAATCATGTTATAGGCGATGAGGCTAACCCATCACTATTTTGATTCCATTTTCCACCTATACGCCCACAATCTTGCTAAATGTGGCCTGTAGGTACCTGTTACCTTAGGCTTTGTCTACCCCGTAAGCGATAAAGACGTGATGTGTGTATGTGTATGTATGTTATAACCTACCTAAGTAGGTCTTAAGTACCTACCTCTAAATGTACATTAAGCTGCGGCATATCCACGGCTTTTATGTAAATATTGAAATTATTATAGCTCCAAATTTGATAAAAGTTTCAACCCTGTAACTTCTGGAGACAGACAGAGATGACGAATGAAAAGAAAGAAAATAAACTAAATAAAAAGGAAAGAAAGAAATAGTTTATTTGTGACAGTACATGAAGATGAGTGGTAGCAAAAAGTTTATGAAAAATCCCTTGTTCAATTCAAGCCTGGATCTTCTGTAGTTCAGACAGTGATTTGTCGGTCACTCAATCCATCAGTCAACGTTCTGTTTTGTAGGTTTAAAAGAAGATATAATCATCTATTTAAGCGATAAGGACAGCTAACAAAGTGGGCAAAAGAAAATATGTATTGTTTTCATAAGGATTAACTGTCCTAACTGCAACCGGACAAGTTAACGCCTTCCTAAATATTTGGAGGTAGATATACGAAGCTTCCGCTTAATTCTATGCAAAGAGGATAATTATGGTGCATTAATTTAAATACCGTTAGATACTACGAAACACTTAATATTGCGTTATTTCCTTCCTAATAAATTTAATATGGTAAACATTAAGTGCTTTGTTTACTTAGCGGTAGACACAAATATATTAAATGTGAAAGTAAATGTTTCTGTTTGTCACCTCTTCATGGTAAAACAGGAGATGTAGTATTTATGAGTTAGGGATGATTTCCACCAAACGGAACGCATCGCATTGGATCGGAAATGAGATTACAATCTCTAAATAAACTATATTAAATCATGTACAAAGTTTTTAATGTTTATTATTTTATTTCCAAGCTACAGTTTGCAAGTTTGCCCGAGGGCGTCTTTAGCGACATGCGATCGTAGCCGAAAGCATGACAGCGACGCGCCATCGGCTCCGTTCGCGTTTTGCGATACGAGCTGTTGCTGGAAATTCGATATTCTGTCGCCGCATCCGTTCGTAATTGAATTGAACGTTTGGTGAAACATATCCTGTAGGCGACTTTTTTATCACTCTATTGGTTCATTCCTAAATTGTAATAAATAAAGATATTTAATAGTCGATAACGTAACGAAGTGGTTTTTGTGGTGAGAGCACACCCGCGGGCTTTTGGCACCTTGACCCATTGTGGCCTAAGCACCAAGCCCCCTGAATTAATATCAAATGACACTCTTGCGAGATACAACGGGTAATGGAATCCTTAAACCCCAAGCGATTACCCCACTTCCTATTTAAATCATATTTAAACAAAAATATACAATCGTATTTATCTATTGTGTAGTTTCTTATTATACATTATTTAAACTTTTAGCATTATTTTAGAGTTCGATCGGTTCTTTTACTTTTTCTGTGTGTCTACTCTTGCTTAATACTTATGTCCTGTCAATCGTTCAAAGGTTAACTGGAAGAGATCCCTTTTAGGGATAAGTTCGCCTTTGTGCATATGTGTTGTCCTGTATTCATCTTTTTCTTGTGTTTTATGTACAATAAACAGTTATACATACATACAAAGCTACCAATGTCATGCGTTCACTTTGTTTATGGTACATAGTTATGGAAAAAACCATTCTCTAACTACTGATTTCTTCACTGACAACCTGTTATTGTCGCGAATAGAAAGATTATGAGATGAAATTAGGAGATGACGTAAGAGATAAGTATCTGAGGAATTGGTTCAAGAAACTCGTGTAGGTCTTATTCCATTTTGTTTAACCGTTATTTAGTACGTTAGTCTAGTATCTATTCCAGGAAAATTGTTTACGCTAGCCACATGAGTACATGAACGGAGATGAATCTTACAATTAGATTACTAAAAATTATTAATAACGTATTTTTTCTTTTCCCAATCAAACAAAATATTACTAAAATTTGTACCAGGTCGTCAAGTCATGCGACATTTCTACTCAATACTATCTTCGTAATGTTTACAATATGATTGACAAAAAAGAAAAAAATACGTGTCCAATATTTTGATTAATACCTATAGCTCCTAGACAAAAGCATATAGCTGTCGTCATCATATTCCAGTGTGTGAACCGACCAATCTAAACCAGATCTCTCTTTGCTCTAAAATGTGTTACGAAACATATTCCTTACTTCTATAATTTTCTAAACGTTACAGTGATAATTTATGTGTTGTGAGTTGTTGCTACATAATTAAAGTTCATGTAAATTGACAGCTACTTACTTACACACTTGTCAAGCGCTTAATCGTGCGTAAGAACGTGACCGGATCTTAAAGTTTCCTTTGTTTTATGGCGCTAGTAAGTACTACATCAATGTTATGTCAAACTACGAAGGTTAATGAATTAGCCATTTATCAAAATGTTAGGAAATTTGTCAACAGTCCAGACAATTTACAGTGTTGGACCGGAACATAGAGTTAAAAAAAAAAGTTAACAAGTTGACGTGCTAACTTTACTGTTTTAAAATCGTTCACTACTCGATCGACCCCGCCGTGAAAGTTTAACAAACATCCATACACCCTCACAAACTTTCGCGTTTTTAAATAAATATAAGTAGAATATTAATTGGAGTTCCTGAGTATCCCATTAATCAGTCGTGTGTCGTTGTCCTTTGCTGCGTGGGATGCTGTTAATGACTGTCGTTTAGTTATGGACGATATATCTAGGGTATCAACTTTTACTACTAGATCTAATTTTGTAAGAAATAATGTATATTTGTTTTAACAAAGCGGTGGTAATTATTTAAAACATGTTGAAAGTGTCAAAACGTTAATGAGTGACAAAACCAAGCATAACGTGCTGGAAACAGTTACAACCAGGATCTATAAAAGGATCAGAATCTAAAAAAATGATAAAAATGACGTGTAAAAACTATAATTATTATGAATAAACGAGTGTGAGTATAACTATGTATAAATTTTGTATGTTTTTAATTACAAATATCAATTACTAGTTGTTACCCGACGATGTGGTCTGGAAAGGATTCGTGTATCGCTATTCCGTGTGAAAGAGCAAGTAGTATCTATGCAGTACCCGGCCATAAAGATTGCACTTCGGTCTTTTGGAAAGAGACAATTGGCGTCACGTAAGTTAGAGCGAGACAACGCTCTACGAAGCCGAAATTAGCCGAAAAGACCGATGTACGATCTTTATGGCAGGGTACTCCATCAATCTACGCATCCTCACAAACTGTCACATTCATTTAAACTGTCACACCTGTCATTTAAACTGACATTGGCCCAAGCCTTACGGCCGCCATTAAGGGAGAATAGAATAGAATAACTTTAGTAGGATATTGTGTAGGTAGATACTTTGAGACTTGACAGGGTCATTGTCATAAGCATGAAAATATACTTTTGACCGTGTTCTATCGTACAACGTTGCAAACATTTTTGTCACAAGATTTCTGAATACTGTATTTATTAATTTGACATTGGCGAAATCATCGCATCGATCGATGGGGCCATATTATTAAAAAAGAAGAAGAAGTGAATAGCATGAATAATATTGATAAATCTGAATCTCGTTATCGATTTGCAGGCCACAAACAATTTTAGTCGTAAAGTACAATTTTATTGACACATCTGAAGAGCCATTAAACGTAAAACTAGATAAATTTTGTCGCTGAAAGAAGCCGTTTTCCGGTGAAGACAGATTTCCCTTTTGATAATGCCCCTATTCGACTCGAACTAAAAATCAAATAGATGTCCAACCCAAGCAAAGCCAGATGCTTTACGTACACTTGAGGACTTTAATTGTTGGCGCGGATCGATTACCAAAATGTATATCCTTTAATGAATAGTGTGACAAATTGGCAGCCAGTAACCTGACAATGTTATAACTTAATTGATTACCTCTTGTTATCTTTCAAATTCATCTTAGATAATGAGATTTTTAAACAGATAAGTAAAATAAAAACATTTTTTTTCTGATGTTATTAACCTACCTTAAACAAATAAGGAATTAGTTCAAATACGGGTTCTTGCCAAAAATTTATCTAACTAAAGATTAGCTGGCGTGTCGAGCGAGAGTTTTAGGGCTAAGTAAACACCAAAGGGCATCACATGTCAGTATTCAATGAAAACCATCCATACCACATACCTGGATAAGATCCATTCAAAGTGTCAAAGGGCTATGAAATCCTCTCCAATTAACGCTCTTCAGGTGGAATGCATCGATTCTCCTCTGCGAATACGCAGGCAATATCTAACCGACCGGTTCCTCCTAAAAACTATCCAGTATGCTGATCACCCTCTTATCCCCCCTTGTCAACCTTACCCAAATAATTCCGTCGGCTAAGTCGTCGGCTAAGTATTGGATGCATAAAGATACACCGTGTTTAGTAAAAACCTTCCAAAAATACCTCAAAGGCCCCTTAAGTTTACTGGTAACCCCCTATTCTCCATTAACTTCGATGCTTTTATTTTCCAGCCTAATATCATCTTGTCTTTTGGTTTAAAAAAAGGTCAATTTTTGTGCAGATGCTATATTTAATTAACTACTAGCGGAAAAACGGGAAGGCTGTATTCACTGATGCCTTCAAACTATCTAAGGACGGATTCGTGGGTTCAGCTGTTTGGATTCGCCGGTATAGGATAATATTAAGTTTTAAATTCCCTACGCAAGTCTCCGTTTTTTCCGGGGAAGCTATAGCTATATTCGAAGCCGTATCGTAGGTGGAATCCTACAAAATAAATAAATCTATAATTTTTACTGACTGCCTCACTTGCTTTCAGGATACTGCTAAATTCCCATTTCTATCCAAGGATAACCTTTATATCAACCTTAAGATTAGGGAAACCCTCCTTAATTGTCACTCTTCCGGCATTGAAGTAGTTTTTGCTTGGACTCCGGGGCAAGCTAGCATTATCGGTAATGAATAGGCCGACGCATGCGCAAAACAAGCTATCCAAATAGGTAGTACTTCCCAGTCAGAATGCTTCAGTCAGGACATCCGATCTCTAGCTAAGTCTGACCTTACCAAACGTTGGAGCCAGGAATGGAGCGTCTCTCGGCTCTAAAAGGGAAAACTTTACGGAGATATCTCGACTCGGCCATGTCTGCACTCCTTCTTTCTTAGTAAAGATACGTGTACGGGATCATTCATTGTGCGAGTGCGGCTTTAATAATAGGTACACCGGACCATGTATTCTTTAATTATCCTAATATCCCTGTGCCATTGTATGACCACCTTCCTGATTTAATTATTCGTCCAGCAAATTTTATATTTATTACCTTTGTTAATAACCCTACTTTCATTGATGTCTTAACAAAATGTATTAAACTACTTGACCGTCACTGGAAGCTTTATAATTGGAGAAGGCACATCAGTTTTCGTCGATTAATACCAGTTTTCACCTATTTGTTAGCGGCTCAGTGGCGCCACCTGGCAGTTCCCGTTAGTTTTACGTAACGTAAAATCTGTCGGGTTCGTTTGTCCGCATTGGCGTTTAGTTCTTCGTCGAAACAAGTTGTCTGCCTGCAGCAGCTCTGGCTCTGCGGCCTTAACATACAAGTATACCTATTACGGTACAAAATTTAGTTACATTACTAAGTGTTTTAAAACATTTCTTAAGAAGGGTAGCTGTACTCAGTAAGTACCCGAATTTAAAATATAATTCTAAAACTTAGTAATAATAGCATATGGTCAAATCTTTTAACGAGTTTTCCGTTCGGACCATTGCTTTCTTTTGAAATGCCAGTTTCACCATAAGTGACAATAAGTGTGTGCTAGAATAAGCTGACATTACTTATTTACAGTAATGGAGAATCGTGAAAATGATTTAATCGAGCCAGTGGCTGGCCCGAGTGGAACGGCTCGAAAGCGGACGAGGAGCAGTAGCAGCAGCAGCAGCAGCAGCAGCTCATCAAGCAGCAGCTCGTCTTCCACAAGTAAGCGTAAACGTTCTCGCCGGCATCGGCGTAAGAAAAGCAAGCGAGCTCGGCGATCTAGCCGCATGATGGACAAGTTATTTAAGGAAATGGGTGAGCTTCGCCAACACATTATTACATCTAATGGTGCAAATAATGATACAGCTTGTCGTGATAATGATTCAATTTATTCTGATGTAAGCAGGGAACTTTACGAGAGTGTTACTGACGAATCATACCCGAGTGTTGAATGTCATAATTCAAATTCACCATTCACTTTCAATATCGAAACCAAATTAAAAGAACCAGCTGTTCCTAAAACACCTGACAATTATCTAGAAATGCTTCTGGACATACAACGTTTGGGTAGTAAAACCTGGTCCGAAGTCAGGTATGCCGATACACAAAAATTATATAATCATACTCCAGGTTTCATAGACTTGGAAACAAACGAAGAGGTAAAAATATATGATACCTTACGCCATCTAACCTATGCGGAAAAATCCTATGCAGGTATTACTTATTGCATGCTGAAACAAAAAGAAACCTTACAGGAAAGCATTCGTTCTTTATTGGCTTGGGCTAAATCTACAAATGTTAATTTTGACAATCTGAGCGAAAAAGTTGAGGACCTTTTTCAAAAAGGTGATTTACAAAAAGTGACCGCAGACCTTTTTCAAATAGTTTGTGGCCACCGAGCCGAAGCTATCGAAATGCGCCGTGACTCAATTACCAGTCAAATTCGAGACCCACTAGTAAAAGCAATAATAAATAAAATACCTCCTTCGACTACTTACATTTTTGATTCTGAGCCTTTCACCTCAGCATTAGAAAAGGCTGGTGGGGTTCGCAAAGCCTTTTGGCCCCATAAAAATAGCACAATTGCGCAAGTAAACTCGAATCAAACAAACAGCCGCCCCTCGCGGGGGCAAGGCACTCGAAAACCATCAGTTCCATCGCGTGGAACTTTTTACAATCCGCACGACAGTAGTCATGGCGGCATTCCTATGCACATGCATACGTGCAACAATAATAACCCACCCTCGCGGGGTGGTTATCAACACCATTTTAACAGCAATTCATGTGAAGGTCAACCTTCAAATAGTCAATACAATTTCCATAACTCCGTTGGGAGAGGTTCATTTCACAACCGAGGCTCAAGACCCAATCGTGGAAATAACCGAGGACGTTCAAATCAGGGGCGTGGTTACAAGGGTAACCACAAGTCAAAACAATGACTCGAAGCCCTTTCGAGCAGGTCAACTAGCGCAATACCACGCACAATGGAGGGAAAAGGGAGCTCCAGACATAATATTAAGGTTAATCCAAGGGTATCGAATACCATTCTTTCAAAAACCTCCCCTTGTCTACCCAAAATTGAAAAAGGGCCCCTTCCATACCCCTGTATCAAAAGAAATGTCAGCAATCATACAAAAAATGAAAGCACAGGGCATTCTAAAGGTAGCTCATTACTCTCCAAGCTTCATCTCTCCCTTATTTCTTGTGCCAAAACCCAACGGACTTGCTCGTCCAATATTCAATTTAAAAGCGCTAAACGATTATGTAATGACAAAACCGTTTCATTTGATAAACATGCATCGCATTCCCGATTTTCTTCAACCCAACGACTGGATGTGCAAAGTCGATCTATCCCAAGCATACTTTCATGTGAAAGTTGCAGAATCACACAGACGCTTCCTGCGCCTGGTATACAACAACGAACTCTTAGAGATGACTTGCCTTCCATTCGGGCTGAGCACAGCCCCAAAATGCTTCTCCATGCTAACAAATTGGGTGGCTCAAACGTTGAGACAACGGAGAAATGTAAGAATCGTGGTCTACCTGGACGATTACTTGATAGTACATCACGATCCACACGTGCTTCGCGATCATGTCGAGCTAACGGTAAAAGAGTTACAGGGTCTGGGATGGAAAATAAATTTCGAAAAATCTGTGCTTCTCCCTCAAAAGAGCATAGTTTACTTAGGTATTCTATGGCAAACCTGGGACAATTCAAAATCCTTGCCAAAAGAAAAAGTGGTCTCAATAAAAAAGAAAGTAAGCGAAGTTCTCAAGGACAGAAAGATACGCCTGAAAGATTGTCAAAGAATTGTAGGTCTTCTCAACTTTGCCAGCTTCGTTGTTCCACGGGGACGACTCAACCATCGGCAATTGTTGATGTTCATGAACACGCTACCAGACCCATCAACAAATGCTTTTCCGCTACCACAGAGGATATTGAACGAACTGAATTGGTGGGTTCAGAACTGCCAGAACTCGACACTTATACATTATCCTGCTCCCACAAATTTCTTGGCGACAGATGCCTCGGATCTAGCCTGGGGAGCACAGTTAAACGACCTCACACTTTCGGGGTTGTGGTCACAAACGGAGGAAAAGCTGCACTGCAATCAGAAGGAGATGCTAGCAATACTTCATGCTCTCCAGGGTCACGCTCAGCTACTGTCACAAAGCACAATTCTAATACAGTGCGACAACAAGACGGCAGTTGCACACCTAAGAAAAGAAGGAGGCTCAAAATCCCAAGCCCTAGTAGACATAACCTATCAGATCTTGAAACTCCTAGACCAACATCACATACAGTTCAAGATACAATACCTACCAGGCAGATACAACAGCCAGGCCGATCACTTATCTCGCCATCGCCAACCCCCAGAGTGGCATCTACTTCCAGCTTGCGTAGAGGTAGTGTTTGCGAAGTGGGGAACACCTGTGATAGATCTGTTTGCTTCAGCGACAGCCCACGTAGTTTACAATTATGTATCACGAGACCTGAAAGACCCTCAAGCCCTGTATCACGATGCGTTCAGCATACCATGGAACTACCCACTTGCGTGGGTGTTCCCACCACCATTTCTAGTACCCAAAGTTCTAACACACCTAAACCAGTCCACTGGGATATTTCTCATGGTAGTACCTCGATGGGAGAAGGTATTCTGGCGTGCGGATCTCAAAGCCCGGGCACTTACAGCACCTCTGACCCTGAGGAATCTGCAAAAATATCTAGTAGACACCTCGACGGGGCTCCCACCTCCGAGAGTAGAGAAGATCATACTCGAGGTCTGGAAATGTGGGGGTGGTCAGAGGCGTTAGAAACATGGAATTCTGAACAACGGTCGCTGCTCAATAATTCTTGGCGAAAGTCTACTAGAAAAACTTATATGGTGGCATGGAATCGCTGGTTGTCCTGGTGTAATTTAAAAAATATTGGAGCAAAAAATCCAACGGGAGCCCAGTTAGCGCAATTTTTGTCTGATTTATATTTGATTGACAAATTATCATACAATACTATACTTTTACATAAATCAGTTGTGTCTACTTTGAGTAACACAGAAACATCTAGTCGCTTAAGTTCACATGTGCTTGTGAAACACATACTGAAATCGATTGCTTTAAAAAACCCACGATGTTCCAAACCACCGATTTGGGACGTCAGTAAATTAATTACACTGTTATCTAGCTATACAGTAGATGTCAATAATATTTTTCAAACATCGCGGCATACTGCCATTTTGTTATTACTATGCTCGGGTAGACGCATACACGATTTAACTCTCCTCTCAACTGACTCTGATCATTGCGTAAGAACTAATGATAGTATCACATTTTGGCCTCGATTCGGATCAAAAACAGACAGCAGTAGTTTTAGACAATCGGGTTGGAAACTGCTGTTAAATACAGAACATCATAATTTAAATCTCATATTCTGGATAGAGAGAACCATCATATTATTAAATGACAGACGTAACTTCGCAAAAACGTCTAACTTGTTCGTAACAACTAAAGGTGAGGCTCGCCCCGCCTCACGTACTGTTATAGCAAACTGGGTAAAAACACTGCTCAAAGAAGCAGGCATTACTGCTGCTCCGGGCAGTATTCGATCGGCAGTCGCTTCCAAAAGTTGGCTGGAAAATCACTCTTTAGACGAAATCTTGGCGCGTGGGAATTGGCGATCAGCTAATACCTTCCAGAACTTTTATAGGCGGGAAGTAATAAGACATGCAGATTCTACGGACATCACACGATTTTTTGATCCCGTACATTAAGATTAGTAAACTATTACACACACAGTAAATATGTATAAACAATTGATTGCGTTGCTTAATTAATGTCACATTTGATTTTAGCTCATACGAAGTGAACATAATAAGTACCTACCTATATTATAAGGCTAATTCCCTTTTTGTAAAATCAATGAAAATAAAGAAATGATTAAAATCAAGATATTTTCATTTCTAGTTTAATCACATTGGCGTTGAATTAAGTCTCCTTATATTTAATAACTAAGCATTGTGGCGTCACCAGGCGATAACAAACAGGTCTCAATTATAAAGCTTCCAGTGACGGTCAAGTAGTTTAATAGCAGCGTTTTACCTGAAATAAAACGCATATTAAAATACTTACCTCACTGGAAGCTTTCATTTTATTCCTGCCTGGTGTAATTGAGCCAATGAGGACAAACGAACCCGACAGATTTTACGTTACGTAAAACTAACGGGAACTGCCAGGTGGCGCCACTGAGCCGCTAACAAATAGGTGAAAACTGGTATTAATCGACGAAAACTGATGTGCCTTCTCCAATTATAAAGCTTCCAGTGAGGTAAGTATTTTAATATGCGTTTTATTTCAGGTAAAACGCTGCTATTTCCCATTTTAACATAAAGTTGTAACCCCGCTTTCTAAAATCGCTCCTTCGTCCCACTATCATGTTTGTATTTTTGCTGTATAGCTGTAGGTAGAATAGTTATGCTATTTTTGTTGTAGGTATCCCATCCCCTACCTAAACCTACCGGCCAATTAATGGAACTATGTCTGACAGCTGTTGAGTAAACGCAGTTTTGACAGCGATCACTTGTAGCTCTCAACCTTGACACTGGCAAAGTTGTCCCATTAGACAGAAGCCATCTAATTTGGAAAAAAAACATACCACAAAACGAAAAGCATTATTAACCAGACATAAATGAAATTGAATTAATATTTTATCTACCGCCTTTAAACATGTTCTTTAAACAATTACCTATGTTAAAATTAAATAATTGTTTCTCAACGTTATTCATATATGTAAATTTGCATTATTAAACTACGAACAAGTTTTTTCTGCAGTGATAGATAACAGCGGATGGTTCAATAATCTATTATGCGCGGGAGTCGGTCAAGCGATGAGTTTACTTACGATGGGCGTGTGCGCTGATAACGCGATGTGTTTAGGGTAAGAGATCTGTGTTAGACTACATGCGTCTTTACAAAAAATGGAACCAATTTGGTATCTATCTAAAAAAATGGGAATAGGCATAATGCATAAGGCTAAATTTATTATATTTAGTAGTTTTTTAATTCTCTTATTATTATTTGTGCAATTTCCAGATGTATAATTATTTTAATGTAAAAAATGCTGTCAAGACTTCGAACCGCTGTAAGACATTAATTTTACATTTTATGTTCTTTAACATACAAAAAAAATTTGTTTTTCAAATAAAATATTGTATGGTTTATATGAAAAACAAAGATATTTTATAGATACACACGCACGCAGCAAACACATAAATCTTCTTTCGTGCTTAGCCGCTGTCTGTGGGTGTCCCTTACACTGACGCTTACCCTACGGTTAAGAACAGTTAAGGTGTGTGCCGAACACACCTTATTGTTAGATAATTCGGATAATTGCATTACTTAAACAGGAATTTAAATGTTACGTCTGTGCACGAGTGAAGCAACTGGTTTTTATATAAAAAATCATAGAATTAGATATTAGGTACTTTGCAGAAATCTACATCAGTGGACCATACTTAATCCGCTATTTAGTTTTGTCTCAACACTTCGGTTTTTGCGATAAGAAGTTTTTTTTTTTTTTATATGAATAGGAAGGCAAACGAGCAAGTGGGTCACCTGATGGTAAGTGATCACCACTGCCCATAGACACCCGCAACCCCGGAGGGATTTTAGGAACTTATCTAATATATAGTATCCCACCTAGCTGTTTTTGGTTACTGTGACTTGACTTAAAAAAAAACTTATCTAAGAAGATATAGTAGGTATACGATTTTTGCACAGCTTAAAGCGTCATGCAATGTGTGTGTCAGATATTTATGACGCCGTCTCTGTCTGTTTCGTAGTAATAAATAGAGACAGCATATATATTTGTCACTTAAGATATCTTTACTTAGCTGAGAGTGGCGAAACAAGCCGTTAATAATGCTAATAACTAAAATGGCTTTTTTCCAAGTAGCCCTAGGATAAAAGGAAAACTGTCTCGAACAGTGAGATGTAACTACTACGTTCGTACATTCGTTCGCGTCTTTGTGACCAGCGGTTATATCCATTTCATCAGCACAGTGCCAGTCATAGATAGTATGGAATATGTAATAGGTCGGCGATGAAAGAGAAATAGCTATATAATTCCGAATATTAGGGCGAGACAGATTGATGAGACCATTTTTCTTGGTCGGATTGACTTGTTTTGTTTACGTTTGGAACTTCGATGGTCTTTGACTTTAATTGTTTTTTAATCGATAAGAAGTTTCTGGCTAGCTAGATGGTTATTTTAGTCGAATTAAATGTAGGTATACAATTTTGGACCATAGATTTTTAATACATTTCCGTTACATTAGATCGAATTTTGATTTTCATTAAAGTTGCGCGAAACCGATGCAGGTGGCGAGTTCTGTTGTCGTTCATTGTGGTGTTGTAAGGGGGAGGCCTTTGTTCAACAGTAGGACGTCTTCTGGCTGATGATGATGATGATGAGATCGAATTTGAAATGACTGAGACAAAACAAAGTAAAACTGTCTGTTGGCACGTGTCTCAATGCATATAGGAAAACAAACTCTTTCGAAGATGCAACATTATTTTTTCCGCATTGCCAAAAGTTGTTCCATGTTGGACAATGAATAGCACCGATAAAGCTGAATAATGATAGAGGTCAGCGGATCTCAGTCGAGGATTAGGTTTGCATTGCGTGATAGGAGCTTAATGTATGCTGACATAATTATGACTATGAGGGAAGGTAACGCCCTTGTGTTAGTTGGATCAAACGTATTTAATGTAATTGTTAGCAAAAAACCAATAAGTACAAGTCGGGCTCGATCAGTACGGATTCCGTACTTTACAAATTGTTTGTAATTGATGGTTTTTATGTGAAATTACTGTTTAAAATTCAATTTATTCAACGGATTTTGATGCGATTTTTTATAGATAGAGTGATTCAAGAGGATGGTTTATATGTATAATTCTACGCAGAGAAGATAGTTAGGGATAAAGTATGATTCTAATGGCGTAAGAATTTTTCAAATCGGTCCAGTCGTTTCGGAGCCTATTCAATGCAAACAAACAAACAAACAATAAAATCTTTCCTCTTTATAATATTAGTGTAGACTACGCTTCACCCCTTTTCAAATATATAAAAATCCTTTTCCTGATCAAGGGAAATAGAGATATATTTATACCATATTATATATAAAGATGATGATTTCCACGGTCTTTATATAAAAAAGTACGTTTAAAAGTATTATTTAGTGTGTAGTGTGTGTGTAGTTTAGTGTATTATTAGTATTATTTTGTGTGGTATTTTTGTAATATATACTAAGAAATTTTATTTTCTTACTGCTACAAATAAGAAATAGCCGTATTTTATATGAATTTCAACTTAATACCGAGTACCTCCACACACCTCCTGGAGAAAAATGGTATGAACATAACTACTGACAGACAACTGACCAAGTTTAGTGATCACGATATTTAGTTCTCTATAGGTATAGAACGGCGGTTCTTAACCTCGGGTCGCGACCCAAATTTGGGTCGCGGGCGGTTTTGGGATGTGTCGCGGGTACGGTTCCACACTCTCCTGGAATCTCCCGGCTCCCGGAAGGAGTTTTAAATAATCGAAATTCTCCCGAAATTTTAAATTTACGCGCGCTGGCTTATCGATTTATGGATAAAAGAAAGAAACCGTTTTAATGAAGAACATGTCAAGGCAGAAATCCAAACATAATTTAATTTAAAAATGTACTGCAAAGAATTTTATAAATTTGCTACTTCAAGACCACGTATAAATCTGCTTTGCTCAAAAGTACAACATCAGGGTAGTCACTAATTAAAATTAGTGATAACATTCAGGTTATATTTTTTTTTATGTTTTGTTAATTTGTTGTTGAAAATTTATATAAAAACCTTTTTCTACTATAAATGCCTATGTACGCTTGTTCAATTGAGATATAAATAAAGAAACAATTACATATTATTGTTTTTTTAAATATTTATAATGATATCAATTTTAGCAAACAAGGGGCTTTTTGTTAGTCCTATTATTAAAAAAATTTGGGTCGCGGACTTCAAAAATATTTATAATTTGGGTCGCCAGCCAAAAAGGTTAAGAACCGCTGGTATAGAACCCTGAAAATAGCATTCAGGCAAATAATCGTAGTAGGTAGTAAAAATAATTATAGCCGCGGTAAGTTTTACAAACGTTGTTGTACATCTACGAAGTTTTTCCTTCTACCACTAAGTACGTCATAAAATGTTTATATTTCGTAATTTTCATGGTTATTCAAGGAAAAGTACCAACTAAATGAACCTATCTTACAAAAAAAGCTGACGCTACAATGCAATTGGTCCTACGTGTCGACAGTTTGATGCTTTAATCCGCGTTTCGGCAAACTGGTCACTGTTACCGAGGCGAGGCTAATATTATCCTGTTAATCCTGTTTTTATGACAGCAAAACTAGTACAGGCAGGGGCGAGGCCGTGCTATTGAATGAAGACAGTTTTTCACCTCTTTCCCCAGATATTACCTAACCTGATGAAAACGTAATTGACAAAAACTACTTAAAGATGCCCATGTATAGTTTATAACTTTGAATCGACTTGATATGTAATAATAATGCGAAAGGAAATGATATAGATTTAGAAGGAGGTCAAGCGGCAGCGAAACCAATTACAATAATATTTATTAGGACCATGCAGACCATCACATTGCACAATGAATATGAATGCAGAATACTGTCAGGTTTATTCAAATCAAATGGAATTGGAAAACTTTGATGTAATGTTACGTGAAAATTCTTACGTGTGCCATTATTAGGTATGCAAGTTACTGAGATGTGAATCCATCCGAGCAATCTGTGGTGGGCGCAGCGGTTCAGAACCAAATTGAAATAGCGGTAATTTCCGACGAGTGCTTAAACAGATTCGCACGGAAGTGTACTATGATCTTGTGGTATGCGTATGCATCATCTACTGTTTCGATAGCCTAAATGCACTGGTGGTTTTCTCTTCTCTTTCTTGGTATTGAAATGTATGTAAAACAAATTATGTAGATTATTTCTAAAATGACCTTTATATAACCATCTATGACTTTAATACCATCTATGTAAACCATATGTTCTTGTGAATAAATGATTGATTGATTGAATCCTTTCTATTTCTTTCTGTTTCAAGACTTTTTTGTTGAGGCAACTGGTTAGTGGTGGTTTTGAATATTAGGCGTCCGTCCGGTTTGACGTGACGGTCATCTTTATATCATGTCATTTGCTATGATTTTCAGAAATCTCATTACCACCGATTCATTATTTTGAGTACCTATTGTAAAATTAATACTTCTGAAACTCGTTTGTTCTGATTTGACCGCATAATCATCGATGCATGACCAAAACTACTTGATCTAGAAAGCTGAAATTTAAACTGAAGGTTCCTTTAGTAGCGACCTAAGAAAGGATTTTTTGATTTGCACATGAAACATGGAGCGCTGTTTACTTTATTGGAACAATGCCGTAGGCACAAGCTAGTTTGCTATAAGACGAGAGTTCAAAAGTACAAATTAATTAAAGGAGTTGTAAAAATAATTTCTCGGTTTACATTATCCACAATAATTAATCTTATTTCCCGTTTTCCACTTAAAATTTTGCTCTCCCATTATTTTTTTGTAATTAAATTCCTATTTGATAAATTCTGCGTATTACACAATTACAATACTTGTTTCGGCCTAAACATTTATCCTTCAGTCTCTCATTAAGCTAAGCCATCTGCTTTCTAATCAAACAACATTTCATATTTTTTGCCAGTACCCGATTTAATCCAGATATGCGATTTGAACGTCGGAAAAACCACATGAATGAAATACCGACCCATGTCCACTCGAAATTAACGGATACCAATTAAAACTTTTTGTTGTGATTGTTGTTAAACGAATCACTAGTTAAATAACGACGAGAAATAAATAACGTTTACCTCCGTTGTGATAGTGCTTTTATATGTTATAGCTTTGGTTCGTAATTTAAATCGTTAAATTATAATACATTTAGCTTCTTCTCACTTCATTTTGCATTCATGTATGATCATTAAAGTCTGCTTAAGGCTCAATTTCTCGAATAGTTTTATGCCGCTCGGTGAGTTAATATGACTGAATAAAGACAGAACTAATTTATTACGTAATTAATAAATGAATGTATATTTTATATGTAGTTACAAAAGTATCGTCGCATAAATTAGCAATATTGTGAATAGACATCTAAAAGTTAAATTTAGCTTTTAATATACAGGCTTCCAAAAACAATGAATCGCTATGGTTTTATTATTGAATGATGATAAAATACGGATCTAATGTGTGCCGCGAAGGATCAATGACTAATTAACAACGTCATAAATCAAGATCGGGGGATACAATATGGGACTAAAAAATATACCAATAATGATCTTACATCTAATCACGTCAGTAATAGAGGATCAAGTTGACAAAAACAATTCTTTCAACGGCACATCCTGACACTTAAATAATTTTAAGACACAGATTGAAAACACCGAAGATAGTCACAAAGAGTTCGTTGTTTGTTGGATGATTAATATCTGATAATGATAAAATATTGGTTAACCAACAATGACATTGAAATAAAACCATTGTAACAGATTTAATCAAACCTTTATTTAACATTAAGTTATGTAACAAGTTATTACTTAATGTGGATTTCCGCCGTTGAATAATGAATGCAGTGATAATATACGTTTAAATACATTAATTTTGATGCTTTCTGTTTTTGTGATTTTGTACTTTAAGAATAGTCAAGTTTGAGTGCTAAAACGAATATGCTTTCATTCCCCCAGTGGTCGTCTGAACTCTATCGATGAATTAATTGAGCAAATCTCTACAATCATTCAATTAAACTAATTCGTATCAAGCACTTTGCTAAACATTGGGTGGCTGACCAGAAATAAAGGCTTAGAATCGTTGGCCCTTCCGATAATATACATTATTAATTTAATTTGTGCCGGTATTTTTACGACTTGATTTCACTATATCGCGGAGATAGCAAAGTAAAGATATTCATTTGTAGTGAGTGTCACAGTAGACGTCTCTATCCGCAAAAGTCTTAGGAATCATGTTAAAGGCGATGCGACTAGCAACCCATCAGTATTTTGATTCCTTTTTCCACCTATACGCCTACAATCATGCTAAACGTGGCCTTTAGGTCTTGTTGCCTTTAGGTTCGGTGTATTGTAGCTTCTGATTAATTACGAATAATTTGGCGCAGGGCATAAATATCGAAGTAGCCATAATATTAAATACATGTATCACCGAGATTTTGGCCTCTTGGTAACGTACATTATATTTGTGCCCCTGATTGTACTTAAATGAAACAAATCTATAAAAATGCTTTCAAGATCCAATTTGGTGTAAAATAAATATTGGTTTGCTTTCCGAAAACGATGAAAATTAAATAAGCCCTTATATTGTTAAAACTCGATACAATGTATTGGATACATTGTTTAACGAGTTATGTACTACTTAGATAAAATGACGTCAAATGACCAAGATCCGATGTAAAATTGGTCAGAACTAACGATCAAGATCATTATTTTCCAAACGTTAGTATAGTGCGCAGTTGAAATTAAGCAAAGTACCGATGATTATGTTTTTTAACACAAACCAACTTTAAATAAAAAAGGGGTCAAGTTCGAGACGCGCCTCGCGCAGCGTAGAGTTTTGTACTGCGACAAATATTAAACATTAAATTTTGGTCTACTTTTACTCGTAACTTGTAAAGCCTACAGGTTACGAGGTTGTAGGCTGTATGTGTAAAAATGCACTTTTTTCTACTTTTACATGTGGAACGCCAAAGTAGAGTTTTCTATTTAGCACTAAATGTCCGAGTTAAGACGCGAACAGAAAGATAGACAGACGAATATGAACGAAATACACGGAGAAACAGACAATTATTATTAATTTTTAAATCCATTTTTTATAACGTCTATAAGATTCGGAGTACATTGGCTTTGTCAGACCCACGAACCACGAAACCATAACAAATGTTTTTTTTTTCTTCGTACGTCGCAAAATGAGGAAGCCAAAAACCAAATAATCAAAAATGTACTTAATTAAATGGTCATAATACCAATTTAATCCAAAACCATAGCGAAATTCGTTTGCAGAAGCCTAGATTACATAAAAAAGCATTTGTACATAAATAGGCGCTGTTTAAATTTATTTTGAAACGCTTATGGGTGATTGTTAATTTGAGTTGAATTAATTGGATCAATAAAAAATATGATTTACGTTCCAGTTTATAGAGCACTAAGAGTAGTCACGCGTTCCCAACAATGGTAAACTCCACCCATATCATGTTTCACTAACTGCCTTTTATTGTAAAAATAAAAGTAAAATTTTTGTTCCTGGCAATTAAATGCGAGCAATTACGACCAAGAACGTATTTTTGATATATTTTTAATGACTCTGTAAGAAGCGCCAACTTACAAAAGTAGGTATCCGTTCATCAATCATCTTAAAAAAATAAGGGTAAATAATAATAAGTTGCACACACCCGAGCGTAACTAATATCTAAATATATAAAATTCTAAACTGACTGACTGACTGACTGACTGTTAATATATCAACGCACAGCCCAAACCACTAGACCTAGAGACTTGAAATTTTATACATAGATACCTTATACAATGTAGGCATCCACTAAGGAAGGATTTTTGGGAATTCCCACGGGAACGGGAAAAAGGGGATTTATATATTCGATTCTGAGTGATCCTATCTCAGTAACTACAATAACTAGACTCTTAAAATTTGATACACAAGTAGTTGATTATAAAATTAAGTAAATAGTTTCAGGATTTTTGGAAATTTCCACGGGATAAGGAAAAGGGATTAAGACGTGATTTGTGTATGTATGTATGTATGTATGTATAAGGAAAAATATATTTCAATTCAACGAAATAATATGACGCAATTACAAGACTCTTCAAATTTGGCATAGAAGTAGATGATTATAAATTATAATAGTAAAAAATAGTTTTAAGAATTTTCGAAAATTCCCACGGGATAAGGAAAAAACGGGATTTATATTCAGTTCTGTGGGATCTATTTTTCGTTTTACTGGTCGTAGAAAACTGAAATTTGGCTTTCAGGTTCCTTGAGGAGTGTAGGAGAGCACTAGGTACAAAAGGATTTCCCGAAATTCTGACTGGAGCGAACGGGAAAAGTTGAAATTCGGCATGTAGGTTGCTTGAAGAGTGTAGGGAAGCATTAAGAGACAATTTCCCGTAATTCCCACGGGAACGGGAAAAGACGGGATTTTTCGTGTTACTGGTCGTAGAAAGCTGACATTTGGCAAGTGGGTTCCTTGGAGAGTGTAGGGGAGCAT
Organism: Pandemis corylana; assembly: GCA_949127965.1. Taxonomy (NCBI): domain Eukaryota; kingdom Metazoa; phylum Arthropoda; class Insecta; order Lepidoptera; family Tortricidae; genus Pandemis; species Pandemis corylana. The sequence goes on along the minus strand of OX421855.1, from coordinate 5,818,681 downwards.
TAAGAGAGCATTTCCCAAAATTCTTATAGGAACGGAACAAAATGGGATTTTGCATTTTACTTGCTGTAGAAAGCTAAAATTTCAAAATTCAAAAGTTTGTACTGTAAGTAGGCCGCAAAGGGCTCTTTAACCGACTTCAAAAAAGGAGGAGGTTGTGCATACCACTGTCTTAACTTTTTTTTGTATGTTCACTGATTTCTTGGTCAATAAAATTGTCGACTGATTTAAAAAAACCGGTCAAGTGCGAGTCGGACTCGCGCACCGAGGGTTCCGTATCATTATCTATAAATATCTAAAACCAGTGTAAGCAGAGCCCTGCTCCAAAGCAAAATGTACGCAGTGTGGGGTTACTTTATATTGGTCACTGCTATATACAGACATACATAGACATTTACGGTTTTCGCAATTATTCTTTAATCTGGGCTATAAGACCTACCTTCATACCAAATTTCAAGATTCTGCGTTTACGGAAACTACCTTGTAGGTTTTGATTCCCTTGAGAGTTGAAAATTTGCGGAAATTTGCTGCATAAACGGCTGTATCTTTTGATTGCGTTGGCTTAGAATTTTGATTTTTTCATAGCTCCAAGGGGCAGTAGACCTGAGTATTTGATATAAATTTCAGCTTCATACCTCCACGCGTTCCTGAGAAAAAGGGTCTTGACAGACGGACAGACGGACAACAAAGTGATCCTATAAGGGTTCCGTTTTTTCCTTTTGAGGTACGGAACCCTAAAAATCATATCTTATTCGAAAGAATTTACTACCGAGGTGGTCTAATTGTCACCAAATCAGGATCTGATGATGGGATCCCAGGGAAATCGAGGGCAACCCTCAAATTTTGTAGGCACGCATTATGTTTTTCATATATTTTGTCAAACTATTTAAGTATTTGCGTCTGGCAGACATGATGATGGAAGGTAAAACTCCTTAACGGTTAGGAGTTAGAGGAAGTTTTGCTTGCACGCTTGCTTGCACGCTTACTTGCACGCTTGCATGCACGCATTTTGCTTGCATGCACGCATTTGCTTGATATCATGGTTCTTCGAAATACTCCTGGTGCCTACACGCGAGCGAAGCTGCGGGCAAATGCTAGTTTTATATCAAAAATACTTCAATACCTACCTACATAAGAAGTTAAGCTACGCAAATTTTAGAACTAGCCAAGAAAAAGAAAAAAAAATACGTCTGATATTATAATGGTAAATCGATGTATTATATGATTATGATGCTCTCAAAGCAACAAGTATCTACTGTTCTAACGAATTGAAAACAAGCGGAATGGAAAATTTTGGGTGGCCAAATTTATTTAGACGTTATATACGTATAAGCTTTCTTAGCAAAACTAAAATACCATAAACCACGAGTGATTGCGGAGTAGTTTTATTTCTTGGATATAGAAATCTGAAATGTGACACATAATTCTCGCACTTGGCTGACATTTGACAGCCATGACAAATAATCGCGACGCGACAACCTATCTCGCTACACGTCGTGCTACCGATTCGCGACATAGCATTATGTCGCGCTTCTATGTCGCTCTCGCGCAAGTTGCGCCTTGTCGTGCTAGCCGTGCTGTAGGCTTCTGCTAACTTAGCAATCGTTTGTCCTTATCTGTCACTTTGACACTTACCTTTCACAGATAAGGACAAACGATTGCTAAGGTAGCAGAAGTCTATTAGAGCGTTTATGAATAACGGGTAAATGTCAGGGATGGCGAACCAATGGCATGCGTGACACTGTTGGCACGCTTCAAAATAATTTTGGCACGCCAATAACAAAAAAGGTTTATTTTTGTCCATTAAATCACCAACTTAAGATTCTTTTACTATGAAATAGGGCGGAAAACGGGCAATGTGGTCATTATGATGGTTAAATAACAACACACTCTTAAGACAACAGGGTCTTTGATGACAGGGCAGAGCCAAAATATTACTTTATTTGTGAAAAAATGGCACGTCCACCAAAAAAGGTTCGCCACCCCTGGGGTATGTCATCATAGGTAAATCAATAACGATTTATCAAACAGACTCCCAAAACTCCTTAATCATATCTGAAACCTTCTCACCAATCATAATAGTAGCAGCGTTTGTATTTGCTCTCACAATCCGTGGCATTATGCTTGCATCCGCCACCCTCAAGTTTGGTATTCCGTGAACCCTTAACTCGTTGCTAACGACCGACGAGGGGTCTTCATAGAGACCCATTTTAACAGTACCTATCGGATGGTACAACGTTGAAGTTAAATGGCGCGCAATGCATTCAAAATATTCTTTACTCTTGAACTCAAAGTCCTCACATCTTAGAAAAGGCAAGTGAACTAAAGATGCGTTGAATTGTTGTAACGTCAAGGTTTGAGTCAAATTGGACACAAATTCCATGCTTTGTACTATTGTTTCCATATCAAAAGCGTCGTCGAAATAATTGGCGTAAATCAGTGGCTTGTCATAGGGATTTATACTTTTTAATTTTATTGTTCCAATGGAATTCGGTTTTAGTAAAATCGACAAGAATATAAGTAAAGGATATCGCTCGTTGAGTTCATATATAATATTCAGAGTGTCGTCGTCAAATTCGTGTGCTTTGTAAATGTCCATGACCTCATTCGATTTCGGTGGAAGAAGGACATGGTGAAACTGAATGTTTGGTAGCGTGTCATTGAGGTCGAACACATTCATAAAAGAAATAACTTCCGTTGGCCCAAGGTTGGTAAAAAAGCCAGTTTGCTTTGTTACAAACTCTGTCATAAAGATGCTGTAGGTTTCTTTGTCAAATGGTTGCATGCTAATGTTCAAGCTTATTAAATTTGAAACGACTACATGATCTTGCAAATTAAGTCCAACGGGTAAATCCTCTACAATATTTATACCCAGCTCTTCAAGTTGCTCACGGGGGCCAATACCTGACAACATTAACAGTTGAGGTGTATTTATGGAGCCCGCAGATATAATAACTTCTTTTTTCACTTTGATGATATTACTCTCTGTACCTTTCTGAACTTCGATTCCAATAGCAACTTTAGAATTTTCTTTGAAAATTATTTTCGTGGCTAGAGTTTTTTTTAAGACGAATAAGTTACTCCTTTCTCTAATGGGTGTTAAAAATGCACGAGCTGTGCTTTGACGGCGTCCGTTGTAAGCTGTGGCCAATGTTTTTAAAGCTCCCACTGTATCTTTTCCTGATACATCCTGGACAGTTGGTACACCGGATTCGTCATAAGCACTTAATATTATATTGCTAAAACTATGTGATCCGGTGTGTCTGCCAATATTTAGGAGCCCGTCTTCATTATGAAACTTGTCTTTCTCATCTTTTAATATGAGATTATCGTGTAAAGCTTGACTCTTCTTGAAGTATGGTAACACTTCATCGTAACTCCAACCTTCATTGCCCATGTTACTCCATTCATTGAAATCTTCTCTATGACCGCGTACATAGAACATAGCATTTATGCTGCTACTTCCTCCCAAAGTTTTTCCTCGTGGCCAGTAGCATTGCGCGTTGTTTGAACTAAGACAATAGTTTTGCCCTGGTTCAGTGCGATATTGCCAATCATTTTGTGAATGAAATAAATCGAAAAAGGCGCCCACCAACTAAAAAAATGAATACAAATACTATTAAAATGTTGGCATCTAATTATTGTAACATGCAGTTACATAATTTTAAATAATTGTACTTACTTCAGTATCTAAGGTTGGGTCATCTCCCGCTTCCACTAAAAGAATTTTCCAGTCTGGATTTTCACTTAGCCTATTCGCTATGACAGATCCCGCAGACCCAGCGCCTACTACAATAAAGTCAAATTCTGGATCTGAAATAACCAAAATACTCTTTTAATACTACTTGTCTGAACTTATGTGTCATAAATTAGGTAGAATGAAGAAATTATTCAGTCACCTGCCAGTATTTCATCTCTTCTGTCTGGTGGCCATTGCAGAGGTGTAGTTAGTCCACAGTGTGCAGCTATTACAGTGTTCACGGCAAATAAAAATGCAGATCCACTGCTGTGAATTACTTCGTTTGCAAGTAAGGGTAGAGATTCATTGCACGGCCAAAAATCCATCACCATGATCTGAATTTATAAATCAACACTCTTCTACTCTTCAACACGGCTATTCTTCAAGTGACGATGGGTCATTTCCAACTATATATCTAATGATGAAGATTAGAAGAATTACAGTCGTGAAATTGACCGTACGTAATGATGTTATTAGAACATAATTTTATTGTTAAGGTCATGATGGCTCGTTAAAAGTTCTTATTGTTCTTCAATTTGTTAGTAATTTCGGTTGTTGTCGTGGGTAAATATGCTTACTGGCTTCCTTCTTCTTTCAAAACTTTTTCAGATGCCGCAAACACACGTATTTCAAATATCTAATAAGAGAACCTTAAAATGAATATAATGCTCATACCAGTAAAAGGTCAAGAAACATAAGAAAGGGTAAAGCAGAAGAATGTTTAAGCACCTAATTAAATCACTAGGATGATCTAGCTACTCTAATAACGAGCAAAAACAGTTTTGAATTTGTAAGAATTTGACAAAATCGTTGAAGACATTAGAAGAATATATCTGTTTAGGCTGACTCTTACTAAAAATCGAAATAACTTTTCTAGACATATATTTATTGCAAACCTCTAATTTTACGTTATGATTTGCCTTAAGCGTGTTCGCAACAGTTTATCTGGGTGTAATGACTCTAATGAACAGTAGGCACGGTAAGGTATTATAAAATTAATGACATAATCAGAAAAAATGGTACTGGTTTGAAAATTGACTTGCTAATTGTACAATAGAATTAGCAAATTTGCGACTTTATAATGACAAGGCTATTTCCACGTTTGATTAACTGATTGTTGATTTAGTTACTTTGACGTTATTTATGCTTTACCAATGCAATCTCCAGTCTTGTTTTATCATGTCTGAAGCTTTTTCAGCTATCATTATTGTTGGCGTATTAATATTTCCACCAGTTATAATAGGCATTATACTAGCATCTATAACTCTCAGGTTTTCTAGTCCGTGAACTTTTAGCTCTGGACTTACGACTGAAGTTTTGTCACCAAGTGGTCCCATTTTAGCAGTTCCAACTGGATGGTGGGAACTTGTTGACAGATACCGAGCAATGCACATGTAGTATTGATGACTTTTGAATACAAACTCATTACATGGCCTAACAGGCAAATGTGCTAACTTTACGTTGTATTTTTGTAAATTCGGCGCATCCGCAAATCGCGAAAGTTTTTTCATCGCGTAAGCGTACAATTCTATATCTCGGCTGTCACTAAAATATGAAGGGTCTATCAAAGGATCATCCCAAGGGTTCTTGCTTCTCAATTTTATCCTTCCCCTTGATTGAGGATACAAGCATGTTGTATAAATATCAAGCAGAGTGTAATTTTCATCTAGGTTTCCCATTAATTCTACAATTTCATCTTTGAAGTTATAAAGTTGGAATCCATTTGATATTTTGAGTGCATTTTGTGCTGACATTGATATTGTATATTCGACATTAGCAACCGGGTTTTTGAAATCAAACACGTTAATAAAGGCGTGTACTTCGTTAGGTCCGACGTTGGAAAGTGGCCCAACTTGTTTCATAATATATTCTGCTACAGCAATAGTATAATTTCCTAAGTCTGTAGCGGGCAAATTATTCAAGAGAAAAATATTATGAACTGTTATTGGATCTTGAAGATTGTATCCTACAGGTAGATCTTTAACTACTTGTAATTTCATTTCCTGTAGATGACGTTTTGGGCCAATGCCAGACAGCATTAATATTTGTGGAGTACCAACAGCGCCTGCGGATAGTATGACTTCTTTTCGTGCATAAAAATATTCGGCATTATCCACTTCAACGCCAATAGCCCTAGTATTAAACTCATCAAATATTACTCTGGAGACTAATGCATTTTTTATTACATATAGATTTTTTCTTCCTTTTGCTGGCGTCAAAAACCCTCGAGCAGTGCTCATTCTTCTACCGTTGAGGGCAAGTGCTAATGTTTTTAATGCTCCTACAGTGTGTTTCCCTGAGAGGTCCTCAAATGTTGGAATGCCAAGGTCTCGAAAAGCTTCCAGAAATTCGTCGCTAAGATTAACATGACCACGGTGTTTTAGAACTGGAAGTGGACCGTAGAAGTTGTGATACACTTTTGCTTCGTCTTCGGGAATATGAGGATCCATAAGATGTTCACTTTTCTTAAAATATGGTAATACTTCTTCGTAGCTCCAACCTGTGTTGCCTAGAGCAGCCCATGTATCATAATCTGCTGGATTGCCCCTGAAATATACCATGTTGTTGAAGCTGCCAGTTCCTCCAAGCATCTTGCCTCGCGGCCAGTAGCATTGCCTGTTAATCTCTCCTAGACATGCGTGTTCTTGAGGAACCGAATTGTATTTCCAATCAACGTCGGAGTGAAATAGATTTAGCGCAGCCCCGATTATCTGAAACCATAATTATCAAAAATGTGAATGTATCCAAAGTTCTCTTTTGTACGTTAATGGATGTTTGCCAGAATTTGTTCTAGTTTCTGTCTTTTCTACATAAAATGTTGTGTTGTCTGCATATTTGGGTTCTTAATTGTGTGATTATTTGAAAGACTCGTCCATATTTACCTTAATTAGAAAAATAGAATTAAAAAAAATATATTTTTTTTGGTACCTACGCTTTTTTGGTACGCTTTCTAAAGATGAAACCTAGCTAGATTGATTTATCGCCCCGAAACTCTTTGTATATTGAATTTTATGAAAATCGTAGTAACCGTTTCCGAGGTCCAGATTATATACAAGAATTGCTAGTATTGTATTAGATGAGATTTCAATCTATAGAATCGGAAGTTACCTCTGTATCGATTGATGGGTTACCCCCAGCTTCAATCAAAAGGACGTTCCAATCGGGGTTCTCACTAAGCCTGGCTGCCACCACAGACCCGGCTGTGCCAGCGCCGACCACGATAAAATCGAAAACATCTTGTCCGTCTATAAAAAAGACACAATCAAAATATTCCGGCGACCACAGGGCTGGCTGCTACATTGATCAAACCATCCGAAAAATCATTTATACATACATACATACATACATAAATCACGTCTTTATCCCTTACGGGGCAGACAAAGTCTCATCTCCAGCCTATATACTCGTACGTCCCACTGCTGGGCACAGGCCTCCTCTCAGAATGAGAGGGCTTGGGCTATAGTTCCCACGCGGGCCCAGTGCGGATTGGGAACCTCACACACACCATTGAATTGCTTCGCAGATGTGTGCAGGTTTCCTCACGGTGTTTTCCTTCACCGAAAGACAGAGCCAAAGGTAATAGTTTATTTGATTGCCATTTAATGAAGGAATTGCTTGGATTTATAACCTTTTTTTCTATTAGAGAGTTTTCATCAATCACATACATACATACACAAATCACGTCTTTATCCCTTACGGGGTAGACAGAGCCTAAGGTAACAGGTACCTACAGGTGTCAATCACAAATCTAATAATCATCTTCATAACTATTGTCATTCATCTTTAGAAAGCCTCTGATAGCAAATGTATGTCATTCCTACTTAAAAGAACATATAATATACATACATCACGTCTTAACCCTTACGGGGTAGACAGAGCCTAAGGTAACTAGACCTAAAGGCCACCTTTAGCATGATTGAATAGAAATATGATATTCGTTATCAAAATAGTATGAAACATGTCTACCTCGCAAAATTTCTTCTCTCCTGTCCGGTGGCCACTGCTTAGGCGTCGTCAAGGCACAGGCCGCAGCCATCAGTGCGTTCATTGCGTTTATGAAGACTGTCCCATTGTAATGAGCGTCTCCGCCAAGGTATGGTAGATATGTACCACACGCCAATCCATCCATTGCTTCTCTAGCAGAGAAAAATAATGATCACACAGTGTTTCTGGAACCTTTAGCAACTGTTACGTGTTAAGATCTGGGTGTATTTAGCCTAAGTAATTATTACCCAGTACCCAGTTTCGCCTTGGAACAATCATTCACGATGTTGTTCAGATTTTAATGACTGCTTGGTCAAGTACAGTTAGATGGAATTAAGTGTGCCACCAGATGAAGGTTACTATTTTAAACAGCATAAATACCAGAATTAGTGGGCGTCTATTATTATAGGTATATGAAGCGATATTGGCGAATTTTAGAAACTTTTTGAAACCCGTGTCTCGAAATACTTTTTGCTCTCGCAAGATTTAACAAAATATGTGTGTTTACGTATTTTTTTTTAAGTATTTTATGCAACACGACCGGATAGCCTAGTGGTTAGTGGCCCTGACTATGAAGCTAATAGAGGTCCCGGGTTCGAATCCCGGTAGGGGCAGACAGTTGTATGATGAATACGAATGTTTGTGCCCGAGTCATGGATGTTGTATGTATTTATCTACATCTACACTATATAAGTATGTTTATCCGTTGTCTGGTACCCATAGTACAAGCGTTGCTTAGTTTGGGGCTGGTGTCAATTGGTGTAATTTGTCCCAAGATATATATATATATATTAACAGTTGTATAAGAGGGGTCAAATAAGGAGACTGGTGTGGTGTGAAGACGTCACGAGCTTTTTTGGCTTAATTGTACTCGTGCTCAGAGCCACCAAATTATCCGAAAACGATACTCATCAACATTTTTGTGTCTAAGTGTCAAAATGTCATCCGCCATCTTGGATCCAAAAAAATAATCGAAATTCGTGATCAGAGCCACCAAATTACTGCTGTAATTTACTTTTGTCTAAAATTGTTTGCTTTCTAAATAAGTACCTACCACCGTATTTGGTGTTGAACGACTGAATGGTTTTTGACCATACCCTGTCTGAATGGACAAATCAAGAAAAACTCACTGGCAGTAAAAGTTTTAGCAAGTTTTAGCAGATGGAGCACTTTTAGAGCGACATAAGCCAACAAGTGCTTTTAGAGGGAATAAGTATGTAAAAATGTAAAATTTATTTTCCAAAATGAAAAGGAAATACAATATTAGGAAGTTCAATGACTCCACACACTAGGCACAGTCTGTATCGTGGCAGCCAAGAAATAAAAAAAAACGGTTACCATCAATTATGAAGCGGTCAGAATAACAAAAAAGGTAAAAATAGAAAAAATAAAATTACACACATCACGTCTTTATCCCTTACGGGGTAGACAGAGCCTAAAGTAACAAAACCTAAAGGCCACGTTTAGCATGATTGTGGGCGTATATGTCGAAAGACGAATCAAAATAGTGATGGGTTCCTAGCCGCATCACCTATTTTAACATGATTCCTATGCCCATTTCCTCGATGGGCTTTTTCCATCTGCGCGGGAACAGAAGCAACTGGTACATTCTATGTTTTTTCTTTACTCCCCGACCAGCATAAAAATATAACAATAATAAAATTATAACAATAATTTACAGATGGGAACCCAAATACTAACTAGAAATTAAAACAGTAATAATAAATAGAATAATAGACCCTTCCCTTAGATAATTCCCTTGTATATATATGAAATTATAGTTTTTGTCTAATGTAATCCCGGCTTATTTCAAAGTTTTAATAGTTTACGTCTGAGAAATAAGAAATGCTCGTTACCTTCTAAAACAGCCTTATTACGAAATAGCGTACTCGGCATGGCTCCTAAAATATACAATAAAGTACCTAATGAGTTAATAAAAATAGAAAATTTGGCTGAGTTCAAAAAAGGATTATATAAATTCCTTGCTGAAAAAGCTTTCTATTCAGTAAAGGAATATATGAATAATGTTAATTAGTTAATAAGAACTGCATGTGTCTTAGTTAACTGACCCTACAATTTGTATGCCGTAAGGCTCAACATAGTGATACAAAATATTTGCAAGACCTCAAGACCTGTGTTGAACAAATAAATGATTTTGATTTTGATTTTGATTTTGATTTTGATTTTGATTTTTAGACACTATAGATTTATCCAAGGTCTTATTACGAGTATGAGTGTTATAGTGGTGCTCGTGATTACATAAATCACAGACAGTAGAGGAGAAGAAAAAATATATTAAAGCCGATAAACGGGCATGCGCTTCACCTGATGTTAAGTAGTCACCGTCGCTCATAGACACCATTAGTATGGTGCTGGTGAATACGCGGTTTCTGATAACAAAAGGTAAAGTCAGCCGTGATATTGAAAAGTACCGTCCAATTTCCAAACTGTGTGTTTGTGCCAAGTTGTTGGAGAAGATTGTTACTGATCAAGTCTTTGATGTTGTGCGTCGCCATATTATTCCGAATCAGCACGGGTTTTTCAGGGGTCGATCTGTCGACAGCAATCTTTTGAGTTTCACTAACGAAATTTATTGCGCCATGGACGATGGCTTTAGCGTAGATGCTATTTTTACCGATTTCGCTAAGGCTTTTGATAAAATTTGTCACTATACCCTATTATTGAAGCTTTGGCGACTCGGCATACATGGTGATCTTTTTCGGTGGATAAAATCCTACGTTGAAAATAGAGTTCAGTCCGTGGTTCTACTGGGTTTTCAGTCGGAATGGAAACCGATTAGTTCTGGAGTGCCTCAAGGTTCACATTTAGGCCCGTTGCTCTTTACGCTTTACGTGAATGACATTTCTAACAGCATTAAAAACTCTAATCTGTTACTTTATGCAGATGATACTAAAATATTCAGAATAATTAAAAATTTAAATGACTGTGTTAAGCTACAAGATGATTTAAATAATTTGGTGACGTATTGTGAAGATAATCATCTATTCCTAAACTTAGATAAGTGTAACGTCATTACTTTCACACGAAAGAAGATAAATATATCAATGTATAATTATAATGTATCTGGAAATATATTGAAAAGAGTTTCAGAAGTTCGCGACCTTGGTATTATATTAGACAGTAAACTTACATTTGTTCCACATATTGACAAAATTTTAAATAAATCTTATAAACAGCTAGGTTTTATTTTGCGGGTAGGTAAGCCTTTCAAAAATTCCCTTACGTATAAAATTTTGTATAATAGCTTTGTCCGCAGTCATCTGGAGTTCGCGTGCTCGGTGTGGAAACCCTATCATGCCATTCATATCAATAGAATCGAAAAAATCCAGAAGAAATTTATGAAATCACTTGCGTTCAGGACTGGTCAGATATACACAGATTATGACGATATTTGTGATTGTTTTAATATGCAAAAACTCAGTGACCGCCGTGACTCGGTGGATTCTGTATTACTTTATAAAATTATACATTCAGAATTAGATGCCCCTGCTTTATTACAAAACATCAGTTTTAGAGTTCCGCGAAGACGAGAACGCCAGTGTCGCAGAAAAGATCTTTTTTCTATTTCTCGAAGTCGGACCCATTATGCCAGGAATGTTTTTATCAAACGAGCCTGTAATATATTCAACACTAACGAAAGACTCATAGACGTCGATGTTTTTAATTGTACACGTGAATCGCTGAAAAAAGCGTTTAAATAAAAAAAAAAAAAAAAAAAAAAAAAAAGTATGAGGAACGCACTTGTCTTTAGGTTAACAATTGCATTGTTAAGATACTTACACCTAATGTTTGTATTGCACGTTTTTCCTTTGTAGTAATGATATACACTTAAAATGTATAATGCTTTGTGTATTGGCTACGTTTTCTTAAACTTATTCTTTAAGGAAACTATAGGTCTATTTGTATTTATTGAATTACCATCACTTGACTATGTATGACTGTTTGTTTCTTAATAAATTAAAAAAAAAAAAAAAAAATACATTTATACATAACATTTAAGAGTATTTAGGACTAGTATTTAAGTCTAGAATCACATATTACTAATTCTTGTAATAATCACAATTACGAGATATTCGTCGAGACTCCTTCGCCCCCATGTGAGATTAGCTGAGATCTTCAACCCCCCTTGCCTAATCGTCTCTCACAAGCGTAAAAAACTTAAAAAATGATGGTTATGTTTTGGAATTAAAATTAATAATTTATGGTTGTAATTTTTAATTGAAGTCATGTAGTGCTACAAACAATACACAGCAAATCCGAATTTCATCGTTTGCTGTGTCGTAATTTTGTTTGGCACATTTTATTGCCAGTAAATTTTGGCTGAGTCCCGCAGCAGAACTTTTGACGACAATTAATGCTACAGCCACTTATTTAACAAGTATAGCGGCGATCGTTGATTGCGAAACATACACAGCGCAACTTATAAAATGTTTTGATTTGATACTTTAGTCGGCCGATGGTACCCGAAACCCGAATGCGTTCTAGGAGCTCACGTTGAAGATCAAACATACGATACGAACTTAAGATAATTAAACGCGTAAAGTGATGAAAGCTGGAACTGATTACTACGTATTATAAATAAAAGAAAAGCCTACGCAGCGTCTGTCTGACTGTTTGCGACAAACTCAAAACTACTCAACTGATTTTCATGTCCTTTTCACCAGTAGATAAGAGTGATTCACAAGGAAGGATATTAACTGGTCATAAATTACTTAGCATAGAATTGTACCTACATTACCTAATTTGTAAAAAAATGTTTTTATCACATTCACAATTTTCCCATGGTAGAGAATCTAAAAAGCTGGTATTCGCCAACTTTATCAAAATAGATATACCTAATAACAAACGACTAAACCAGACTGATAGTAGGCACCATAGCAATAAGATATTTGAAACTCGTTTACTCATATATTTTTTCAGTTAATCTGTAAAATGTTTAACAACCCTGAATGTGTCAAATCTGACAGCTGAAGTTTGTTTCATCATCACCATCTTCACCCTACATACGTCCCACTGCTGGGCACAGGCCTCCTCTCAGAACGAGAGGGCTTGGGCTATAGTTCCCACGCGGGCCCAGTGCGGATTGGGAACTTCACATTCATTGTTTATAATTTAGTTAAATACGTAAACCTTTCAAGTATAGATATATTTCCTGTTGGCTGTACAAGTGTACATACTTCCAATATAACACGTTAAGTGCAGTCCTTGCGCACGCGCTGCATCTAGGTTTACTATTTCCTTTTTTATTGTAGAAAATATGTAATTACTAGCTTCAGCCCGCGACTTCGTCCACGTAGAATTAGCAATTCGTTTGCAAAATTATTTACTTTGCGAATCTAGGCGGCTACAACCTTTGACCCATGGGAACTATGCAATTTTCCTGGATAAAAAGCAGCAGGTACAAGATATATCCGTTCTAAATTTGATCCAAATCCATACAGCCGTTTCAGCGTGAAGAAGGAACAAACATACACACTTACTCACATTGTCACTCACATCGTCAAAAACTTTCGTATTTATAATATTGGTAGGGTTTTGTAGTGCAACAAATTCAGGTCACACGTCTACATTTTCATGGAAGTATTCCGAAGCAAAGCGATCTTATATGATAGCGTTCGAATACCAAATAATTTTCCCTAACATGTTATGTGTTATTGTTTAAATTAAGTCTCTCTGTGGTAAGAAATTTCCTTGGTAATTAAATCAAATTGATGAGCAATCAAACCATTTTTTGGTCTTAATACGATTAGGTACTACGATTAAAAATAAACAAGTTTAGAGTAAATTAAATTATTTATAAGTGAATATTGTATTTGCCTCTGTTTGCTCTCCTTGAATTCTGGACAATATACTGTTTTTTGGTTGCAAAAGTTGCAGTCTTAGTTGAGGTTTGCAGATGATATGAAACGCCTATAGTTTTTGTGCTATCAAATGTACCCGCGGCTGATTTCCAACGGCTTTCTTTGTACAGGGTCTACGCTACACCAATGACAAATTATCCTGTTACATTATCCTGTTATTTATCCTATATTTGGCAACTAATGGCTAAATAATGATCACGTGAAGATTATTGGATTAGATAGTGTAGTAATTTTTCAAAATAGCTGTTTTTTTTTTACTTTTTCAACTTCCATACACACCGTCCACGCTTCTTTACCATAGGGGTAGGTAGAGACTATTTTATTCCACTTGCTACAATCCTGACATACCTCTACCACACAACATTAAAAAAAAATCAGTAACTGAACAAAAACAAAAACTTCTAACTTCTATATCCTTTACGGGTAGACAGAGCCCAAGGTGACAAAACCTAAAGGCCACGCTTAGCATGATTGTGGGCGTATAGGTGGAAAGGTGCATCAAAATAGTGATTGGTTGCAAGCCGCATCGCCTAGAACATGATTTCTAAGATTTTTGCCCATACCTCGATGGGCTTTTACTATCTGAGACGGAATAGAAGCAACTGGTATATTCGATGTTTTTTCTTTGCTCCCAGACCAGCATGGAAGCTGAACCGACCAAACTGGGTATCTCCTTACAGGCACTTACTAATGGTAAAGTGTAACCACTCACACACGCACACGCACACGCACACACACACACACACGCACACACGCCCACACGCACACACGCCCACACGCACACACACACACGTACACATGCACACACACACACACACTCATACACACACTATAACTATTTCCTCTTTTTTTATTTTGTATTATTCTTGTTTCACTTACCGCATAAAATGTCATCTTCCTATCTTTATGTAACAATGTGTCCTTTGTAAAATGTTATGCACTTTGTAACTTCTGTGGTGAAATAAAGTTATTCTTATTTTTATTCTTATTCTTAACCAATCAAAGTGTTTTTCTTTAGCGTTCCGCATCTAAAGTATACCAGAGGAATCCTAATACTTAACCTCAGCTTATCGCATATACTCAATTATTAATAAATCTTTTACAATGAAACGCACGTTGGAGTTCACAATTTAACGGTTTGTCGCCATAGAGTTAATTTTAATTTCATTAAAGATGTTTTGCTGCCAAACGTAATCTTATAAGAATGACTTATGGACCCCCATTGAATTCATCACGGAACCCTCTGGCGTTGATTACAAATTAGTTAATCCTTAGTGCTACGAATCAATGATAAAAGTTGATGTGATTTACTGTGGAAAAAAACGGCCAAGAGCGAGTCGGATTTGCGAGCTGAGGGTAGTGCTTACACATTTTTAAATCGTAGTAGTTTTATGAAAAAACAAACATTTACCTCTCAAATACTCGTACCTATATTGTTTTAAGTCTTAAAGACACTTATATTATATTATAACACTTATAAACTTAATGTGTAATTATTTAAATATAAAAATATAAATGTATTACAAGATAAATTAATTAAAATAAAACTAAAATAAATCTAAAAACGTACTCCCCCGCGGCATTGAGCCAAAGATGTTTGGTCTCCGTTGCTGTCGATGTTTTAAAGACATTCTTGAATATTAATATTAGTAATTGCTTTATTCTCAATACTTACTTTCTTACTTATTTACCAGTAATGCCTCAGCCTTAACTCGGACACTACCGACATTAAATTTTAAAAAATACGGTACCTAAATAGTTTTTATTATACATAGGAGACACTTAAAATATTCATCACTATGTTTCTGCTCAATCGATTCCGTAGATCGAAGCAAATCGGGTATGACAGACGCACAGTCATATCATTTTCTTTTGAGGTTCAGAACCCTAAAAACGTTAGTTACCATATACAATTGTAAGTACATCCACTTACTTCCCGCAGCGACGTATCATGTGTTTCGTTAAAATTCTTCTTATACCAATAAATCACAATGAATTTTTTTCATAGCCTATCCTTTACCGACCAACTGATGTTTATGCAGTATCTCGCGGTATTACATGCATTTAAATTGGATTTTAACAATTTCGATAAACATTTTTAATAGTGACTACTAATCATACGTATACTTGGCAAAAGAAGCAATTAGGTATGTCGTTACCAACACAAAATAAAACATATAAATGAAGTTAATTTAGCATGCATGAACTGAAAACTCCTTGCGTTTCTCTGTAAACTCAGTACAGACTTACAGTTAAATTATCATTAAGTATTTTCGTTAATATTGTATTATTAAGCTACTTTGTATTCGGGACACGTTATAAATATTAATATTATTTTGGTTCAGCAGCCTCAATTGGTAAAATTGTCAGTATGTTAATAAATTGATGAGGCGACTCGCGGTAATGAAGGAGCTTCGGAAATGATTGTCCCCAGCGGTAATACCAAGTGCCGTTGACGAGGCTTCTTTTAGCTAATTTAAAAGAATGAAATGAAAATTTTAGTTGCGTATAATTTTCGTTTACCTATTTATTTTAAAAAGACGGAATTACGATAGTTAAAAGTACTTATGGTGCATAATTATTATTTTGACGGCAATTAACTGTCAGTGACGTTCCGAATTTTTATTTTTCAGTGAAACAGAAACATTCCTAAAAACCGTAATTCTTTCAAGACGTTTTCAATGAGAAAGAACACAGCAACAAAAGTATATCTACTTCATAAAATATAATGAACCTTCAAAAATGCTTGGGTTTTTGTTTACAAAGTTTTTCAGTGCAAATTACTTGCCGCTTTACGAAAATTCAAGACTTTTCCTATGTAGAACCAGGAACAAACATGATCCGCAATTTAAGGGGGAAATTAATTAACAAACATAATATTATATTATACGTCAGTGCCTAATTACTCACTTTTCAAGGTATGAAGGTTTCTTTTCCTCTGGTGTCGTTATCGAGGCCAGTACGGTAGCAAAACAACGATAATAAATATCAGCTGAGCTATAAAAGAGACTCGTAAATTGATTTTAAATCAATCGGCTGTAATAAATTGTTTATTATAGTTAAATAATAATTTGTTGTGCAAATTAAGCCATGTAATATTTAATTTAACGAATGGCTTACACTAATACTAGTAATAAACGGTAAAACATCAACTGAACCCAGCAACCGCGTAATTGTCTTGCTCAGGTTGTCGGAGAGTAAGGTAATTTAATTGGTTTAACTTCACAAGTTCACGATTATAGATCTCCGCCAGGAGACGCGACGGATAAAGCCATGTTAGTCGTGAATGCATAATAGGTAAGCGACAGGCATACTCATTCTAATTGAACACTGTCCTCTCTGCGTACAGTACCAAGACGATGACAGATAGAGATGCTTTAAGTGATTGTTGATTAGACACTATAGACAGCAGTTAGCGTACATAGAAACTGTGGAATCAACTCCTGTCATTGGTGTTTCTAACTACGATGTTGAGGCTTGAAGAAAATTCAGAAACCTAATTTATTAGTTTATTGCTAGTCCATCAACGGAATATATAGAGTAATGTCTGGTTGTTCACTGGTACTGGTATGTTATTGGTTCCCATGGGTGGATCGCTAACCATTTCGTGACTATCATACTGTCTCTACGCATTGGCGCAAGGCGTAGTTTGATCTGGCTTCACTTAGCCGTTTGCAGAACTATGATTAACTTTTGAGTTGATCTGACCTCACGAGGAGCTAAACTATTTAAAGATGGTTTTAAATTAGTGAATTTTTGATACCTATTCCGTTTACTATCAAGCTATTATGTTGATATTTATACTCTTCGGAAAAGTAAGAAACTAACCTAACCTAAAGTAAGCCATGCGTTTTGTTCTAAATTTGCGTACTGGCAGAAAGAAAAGGGTGGGTAGTCATTATGAACTGTTTTTTCAAACTATGCATCAGTGAAATGTTTTTGGCGTTATAATTGAATGTTAGTCTGGACGTTTTGAACGTCATCTACACACCCAGTACTTTCGGGGTCAACTTCACTAATTATGGTAAGATTTCTCCACTTTTTCCTGTAGTTGGCAAGCGAGGTCGGCTTAGAGGGTTGAGCCACGTGCCGGCACCGCCAGCAGATGTGTCGCGACACCTGCCCTTACATCACCCGTCACTGTCTATGCCATATTAATCAGATACATCCATCCCTTTCTTGATGTGCTTATTTTATATAATTTATACAAAGTGGCGGTAACTAGAATGGACCTTGAGGCGGTTAAAATGGACAGTACATTGGCTGCCTATTAATTGCTGAGTAAGTGAAGTCGCTGTACCTAAACACCTGTCTTCAAGACTAACGCTTGATTTTATGTTTATAAACGTTACAGATTCATTAGTTTACTGAACAATATATTACATAAATTATTTGTGTATAATTTTTTTAATTTCGTTCGTGCTGTCATACAAAGCACATGTCATAGTTACGTTATACATTGCATTCAAAATTAAATGTTACGCTGATTTCCAATCAGTAAACTGTATGCCATGATAATTATGTACCTCTATGTATTCGTGTTTTACTTCTGCACCATCACTCAAACAAAACTTTTGCGGATGATCGGTACCAATTCGTCATATAACATATCCCATGCAGTAGTAGTAGAAGAATTCTTCTTATTTTCCCTTTTTTAAACTTTATTATTATATTTCTGCTAAATTTGTTTAAGTTATACTTTTAAAATGTGATTGAAACGTAAACAAAGGAAGTGAATAGTAACAATGTCGTTGAATAATCTAGGGTTGAACCGTTGGGTACTACTAAGTACACCTACTAGGTTAGGTAGGTAAAGTAGCGTCCTAGTGTTCGTGTCTGACACAGTAACATTAAATAAAAAAATTGAAAACCCCCACGCATTAATCGATTACCTAACCATACAGAATTAAAAAAGTAAATCGATTTTAGGCCAACATACACACATACATAACTTATGTCTTTATCCCTAACGGGGTAGACCAGACGTCTTCATGCGATTCAATTCCGATTCAGTTTAGGTTCGCTCGCTGTCAAAACCATACTGAAAATGACAGCTAAAACCTAAATAGAGCCGTAATAAAGCCCCATTGCTATCAATGTCAGAGACAAAAATGTAATTGTGTACCACAGATTCAAACAGTTTTTTTGTACACACACAGCCGTTATGGGACCGACAAGAGACTGAGTAAAATGTTTTTATTTTTATAAAATACTAGCTGTTGCCCGTGACTTTGTCCGCGTAGAATCAAAAATAGCCTATGTTCATCAGGATAATGTAAAATTGTAACGCTGAAAGAATTTTTCAAATCGTTCCAGTAGTTTCGGAGCTTATTCAATGTAAACAAACAAAAGAAAGTAGATATGGGTCAACAGAAAACTGTAACTTTTTAAGTAGCTAATTGGTAGCTAAGGATGGTTATTTCTATCAATAGAAAAATCATCAAGCACTTTTTAAATAATCATCCATTCCCAATTGTGTGAACGCTTATCCAGGGGTCTGATTTTTGAAAGCACATATTATGTGAAAATGTCACTATAAAGTGGTGAAAAATCGTGCTGAATACGAATAGATTAGTTAGAAGAAAAATACAGCTCTCATTGGTCTGGTCAACTGGTCGACAATTTAATTTGAGCTGTAGTTTTGTAGCAGTACACTGATTTATACCACTTCATCTAGTACTTTTGGGCGATGTGCTTTCAAAAACCGGGGCCACATGCGTTTTTCGCAGTTACTGAATATGTATGGTGAGTAAGTGTGAAATCACTAATGAAGGAGGGAAGCGAAAGTTGTGTGTCAGGGTAAAAGCAGGTGCGGAAGGGTCGAGTTTTTACTCGACTGCGTCAAAAGGAGGGTTATATTTTTGTGGAAGAAAGTTATGGAACACAGAAAAGTAATTTGTACCATTTAAGTGAGTAAATAATTCTCAACCAGGAAAAAAATATTTGTTTCTTAACGTTTACCTTATCTTAGAAAAAGTGTTTTATTTCTTGGTGCTGAAAAGTCAATTTAATTTCTCCTTAAGTTCTGCGCGAACATGTCTTAAGCACAGACGGCTATTATCACATAATAATGGTCATCGAATAGTCCAATAAACAGCAAAAAGAACAAGGACGAGTTCCCATCAATAATTGAACCTTATTTGTATGAGTCTGTTTTTAAAATACCTACGTAAAAAAATTCTTCCATGCTGGTCTAAAGAAAAAACATAGAATTTACCAGTTGCTTCTCTTCCCGCGCAGATGGTAAAAGCCCATCATGGGAATGGGTGAAAGTCTTAGGAATCATGTTATAGGCGATGCGGCTAGCAACCCATCACTATTTTGATTTCCCTTTCCACCTATACGCCCACAATCATGCTAAGCGTGGCCTTAAGGTTTTGTTACCTTAGGCTCTGTCTACCCCGTAAGGGACAAAGACATGATATATGTATGTATGTATGTAAAAAAAGGCCATCGAGGGAATGGGCGAAAATCTTAGGAATCATGTTATAGGCGATGTGGTTTGTAACCCATCACTATTTTGATTCCTGTTTTCCCCTATACGCCCACAATCATACTAAACGTGGCCTTTAAGTCTTGTTACCTTAGGTTCTGTCTACCCCGTAAGGGATAAAGACGAGATATATGTATGTATGTAAAAAACATGCTTAATGTGCTTAGTTGGTTTGGACATGTAGAGCGGATGGATGAAAGTAGACTAACTAAACAGATCTATATGGGGAGTGTGAATGGTTACGTTGGGAGGGGAAGGCCTAGACGGACGTTCCGAGACCAAATAGGAGATGTTTTGGAAAAAGGTCAGGTCAGGAGTACCCGAAACCGATGAGCATGTATGAAGAGATTGATGACTGTGAATGAAGCGAAAGAAATATGTCAGGACCGTAACAAGTGGAATAAAGTAGTCTCTGCCTACCACTGTGGGAAAGAGGCGTGACGGTATGTATGTATGTAGTTTTTAATACTTTTTTTATTGTATTAGCATATTATTGTTAGTTATACTAAACTAGCGGCTCGCCCCGGCTTCGCACAGATGCATATTATGCATGTATTATACCTTAAAGATCTAAGCATACATAGGGACAGACAGACAGACATCGGAAAGCGACTTTGTTTTATACTATGTAGTGACTATTCAGCTCTAGAAGTGGGTTTGAATTGCAAGTACCGTAACAAACATATTAAAAACAAACATTGCAAGTCAAATAAAATTTTATGAAAATAATTATAATGTCAATGCTGAAACAATTATTCTTAGACTAATTGTTGTTTTGAAGTTAAAGATTAAAAGATATTCCAACAAGTTTGTCAGCGTGCTTTTATTTGAATTCTAATTAATGCAAACTATTATCAAATAATCAATTCGATTGGATATTAAGAATAAAACGCTTTTGTTTCCAGGCTCGAACCAATTTTAAGTAAACAAGTATCGTAGTTTAAAAAACATGCAATGATACAATAAACGTGATGATACAATAAACGTTTCTTATTTCTTATAATTTTCGGAGATATTGACCATTATTTCGCCCTGGTTCTCGCGTACCAAGCGTACCTACATGCGTCGTCTACTTCTATTTTCTTAACTCGTCAACAACAAAGATAACTTACCGATATTACGACAACCTAATTTATTTTTAATTATTCTACCGCGATGCAGATTCCTCGGTGAATGCCAAGTGATCGTCTCCCGCACAAACCCGATCTCGGATCGTGCAGGTGCACCATTAAAATTTAATACAGATGTCGCGTGCGCCGCCTTTTTACTTCACGACGCTCCATTATAATTAAAGAATATTATTTTGTCGTAAAACAGCAGAAGATCGCTCGCGACCGCCACGCGCCTGCGCCAACGGGACTTTGCGTCGCTGTTGCGATTTCTTAATCAAGTATCAACCCCGAAATTTACTTAATTAGCCGTCAAATCAAATTTCGTACTTAAATAAAGTGCTTGCATGTAAGATGTACTAAAAAACTCGCATGTGTCAGGGGAGTATTAAAGATACTATGTTTGTATTGGTACTTTTCATGCTATCGCGTACTCGCATAAAAAGTTGATTAGGTAATGCCTAATCTCCAATGGCTCAAATTTCTCTCATTTTTGGAAGTAGCCAGGGTTCTATAGTGAAACGTGTATACGCTGGATTCGTATCCACTCGTATTAACTCGTGTTAATCTTCTATTTAAGATAGTATCGATTGTAGGGTAGTTAACCCCACTAGATTTGACAAAGGTTCCAGTTTCAAGAAATTAAATTAATTCAAACAATAAATTATTCAGGTGAGGTTAGCGAGAACTACCAACTTCAAAAAGCAGTATTCATGTTTTATTACGCGTGAATTGTTTCTAACTTTAATTGGTAGTTTTTAATATAAGTAAACCATTGTTTTATCCTTAGTTCGGTACACGCTTACATAAAATGAAACTATATTTTTAACTGTTTCGTTAATCCTCACTGAAAGAACCGAACCGACAACTCGCTATCGAAGATTTTGATTGGCAACGCAGTAGAAAGAGCAATATAATACGCTAATGATGGGTGAGATAGACCGACGGGACCATTTTTATTTCGCTTTAAGGATCTGTGTGGACCTGTTGATATTTTTAAACCAAAAGAATAATGCTTATTTTTTTGAACATGCGTCGACAACTGTAAAGATTTTGTTTCCTTTCAATTATTTCAGAGCCAGACTAATATAATGGTAGTGTATTATATTCTAAATATATGGGTTATATTGAATAGAAGAAGAGTTCGCCCATGACCTCAGTTCCTAATGGTAGTTCGTGGTCCATAGACTAACAGGGACATTGATTTAAATGTGGGCCGCGAAGGCGAGCGATTTCCCGCGCAGCGCGGGCGCCGCGGGCTCGACCCGCCTCCCATTGTAGCACCCACAATGCCTCGTACCTCACGCTAACGAGCGCTCCAAGCAAACCAGACACATTTGTAAAAATCGCAATAAGCGTACCATTTCGGCATATTGTTTTGACATATAATAAATATTTGCAAGATTACACAGCGCAGAGATTACGAGGCTGATTTTAAAATCGATCGCTTGTTTCCTTTTGGCCATTGTTTTGCGGAGGCGGTCGGTAGGCATCCGGCCGCTAGGGTTCGTGGACTGTATTACACGCGGTTGCGTTCGGCAGCTCCGTCTACCAGGTGTTTTGACTGGGATACCACATTAGGGAAGCCGAAAACTAACTTAATATTTAACCATCAATATTTTCTGGACTTAAAACGGACTGTTGTCTGTTCTTTACTGTAGATGTATGAGTAAATCAGTGCGAAGTTGCCGGCAGCGCCGTGCATTGCACGTCCGCAAATTGCAGGTTGCAACAGCAGTTAGCGCCTCGTAGGTGTCGGGATTGCCATAATTTGCGTCCCCGGCCTCCGCTGCAGGGGCTGTCGTCACGTGTTACCGTCTAAATACCTTTTATTAACGAGGAAACATACCGATTCTACGGCAATAAAAGGAATGCTGTTACGCCCCGAATTATGATCGCCGAAGGTGTTAAAAGGTTTAAAAACATTTCGCAAATGTAATAATTCGAATTATTACTGTATATTTTTGATGTTAAACTTCAGTTTCACTTTTTTTACTCGGTTCTTACATTATTTTCGCACACACTTCACTTCACATCTAACATCAATGTCCCCGTGAGAGAATGTGGGAACTTTACTATCGCACATAATTTAGTGCTTTGGCGAAAGACACACGACTGCCAGAACAACACAACATTAATTCACGGCGCTCATGGTGATCGTGTTGTCCGCGGTGTCACACTTCATGTCCCTTGTCCTGCCGATACCGGCTGACTTTGAATAAGAATCGCCAGCTATAACATGAAACCTGGGAGTCAACGAGATCGGTGAAAGATATTGATGGGAAACGACTAGAATGCGCTACTTTTCGCATGTATGCCATTGTATTACGCTGCCTCATCGGTTAAACGGGAATACCATAATTTATTACAAGCTAGAGTAAGCATGCGCCAGTAAATTATTCAACGATTAAGAATTTTTAGAAGACGGACCTTTTGAAGGGAACAAGATTAAATCTTATTCAATCAGTGAACGTGCTTTGGATGCGAATGTCTCCTGATTCTAAGCAGATTAAAGTCAACTTTGAGGGGTCTTCAATGGCCGGCCACTATTTAAAACTCAAGTTCACAATATCGATAATGTATTTTTTAAATGTTAGCGATGTTAATACTTGTGAATGTTTGTTTTTGCTTTTATAATAAAGCAAAAGTTTGGACATATTTGTTGCAATATTACAAATATTATAAATTTTGACATGTTTTTGACGATCACATTCAATTGTATTCTGCGGATTAGAGCGAAATGTTTTACTAACGAGCTCGGAGGAATTCATAAAAATATGTCACTTTGAGCTGATCGGAGGAGGTGAGTTTCTTCACACATTAATAAGGCGTTTTGACTTTGAGATTATGAGCGCAGGCCATAAATTGTGGAAACATCAATATTGTATGACGAGATTAATGCCCATGTTCGGTCGCCCATTAGGGCTGCATAATCCCATTGTGCTTTTTCTACAGCTTTGAGCTCGAGATTCAAAGCCGCCAAATTGACGTAAAATCGGAAGAAGCGGTTCAAGAATGATGAATTTATTTACAATAATCGTGGCTCATTTAAATTTTACGTTGAAAACGGATATCGTAATTGCGTACGTTTACAAACTCTTCTAGTCGCTGATTATTTTGTCAGAAGTTTATTTGTACGCCTCGAGCACAATGCCAGGGCGAGTCATTCGTGTCAGTGGCTTCGATATTTCATTTCACGTATCGTTGGTTGTCAAAACGGCCTATTTAAGGTTGTGGTTGACAAGCAGGCTCTGGTCCGGAGGCTTCGGCTTAATGCTCGGCCATCCCTCATCTGCGAGGCCCATTCATGAGGCGCATGGGCCAAGCGCGGGCGTCCGACGACACTCCGCTTAGATTTATGCCCTCATAATATGGCGGCTTCTGTAAATGGACGAGTTCTCACTACTCCTTGAGTCAATCCTTTGAATTTATTAGGTATTCGTATGGGAGATTTCTGAGTTTCCTTTAAACGTACCGAGGTTATTGTTTGATTTAAGATTTATGTTGGATCGGTGGTTGTTTTATCATAAGTATGTCGACTGTGTTATGACGTATGATTATAAAATTAATTATCACAAAGGTAATTCATTAAATAATTATTAACTTGTGAAATTGAAATCCCTGTCTATTCATTGGAAATAGTAAATTCAGAAGTTTGTAGTTTCGAGTTAATATATAAAGAAACTTACCAGCGAATATAAGCAGAGCATGGTAAATTCTGTCAAAACTGATATAGAGCTACGTTATTTGTATGCCTATTCCAAAATCGAAATTAACTATTACTCCGATGGAGATAGCTGGGTAATTTAATTAAATATGAAAGTTCGGTTATTATGATTTCCATTCGTGGCATGGGACAGGGCAAGCGTGGTTAATAGATTTCTCGGTCTTAAATTATATCGGTATAGCGAGGCTGTCATTGATTCTTTTATCACTTGGTGAAATACGGCACCCGTAACGTTTTATTAAGTCATAAGTTTGGGCGGAACCAAACGCGGCATTCGTAACATCGTGTGGAATTCTCACTGTGTATCTAATTATAAATTCAATGCCAACTAATGTAATTATTAAATTCCCCGACTATCTTTATTTTTATTTCATAACTACCACGTTATCATAGCCATTGAATCAGTAACGGTATAGCGTTTCGATCCTTGATAACACCATAACCGACGAGAGTGCTGTGACCGGGAGCCCATGTGAAATTTATGGAGATTTTCTAATACAATCGTAATGGTTTCAGGTTTCATGTAATTATTTACTCATACCTATGAATCAATTATTAGGAACTGCTGTAGAAGTTGCCGAGTACCATATTTACTCGCTTCTTCTCGTAGAATCTGCGGTGAATGTTACTAACAAATGTTGCTTCGCGTAAATAAATAGCTCTCACTCTTTAACAAATTACTGAATGTTATGGAGAATAGTTTCTCCTATAAGGTAAAATGTGAACAAGCTTCATGTAATGAATATTAATGGGATACCTTAAGTTGTCGCGCAAAAAATAGGGTTTACCTTATTCGCGTTTAGTTTTTAACTTGTTTATTTTCATTCAAGTTACTTCATTTGTACAATTCAACGTTCCCATGTTGACTAATTAATTAAACCCATTTGGGTTTTCAGTAGCTAGAGGAGACTATTCCCATTCTTAAGATTGTGTCCTAATTAATTGTCATCCGTTCGACTGATAATAAGAATTATATGACGACCGGATAGCCTGGTGGTTAGTGACCCTGACTATGAAGCTAGAGGTCCTGGGTTCGAATCCCGGTAAGGGCAGACAGTTGTATGATGAATACGAATGTTTGTGCCTGAGTCATGGATGTTGTATGTATTTAAGTATGTATTTATCTACATTATTATAAGTATGTTTATCCGTTGCCTGGTACCCATAGTACAAGCTTTGCTTAGTTTGGGGCTGGGTCAATTGGTGTAATGTGTCCCAAGATATTTATTATTTATTATTTTATTTATTTATATTTTAACTAGCTGTTGCCCGCAACTTCGTCTGTATAGAATTCGTTTATCGCTATCCCGCAGGAATTACGCAATTTTCCGGGACAAAAAGTAGCCTATGTGTTATTCCAGACTATAATCTATCTTTGTTCCAAATTTCATCTAGATCTGTCCAGCCGTTCTGGCGTGAAAGAGTAACAAACATTCATCCATCCATCCATCCATCCATACTTCCAAACTTTCGCGTTATAATATTAGTAGGATTTGCGATTTGTACAAGTTTCACTGACAATGTGTTGATGATATAAAATTTGGACAGACTCATGTCATGAAGTTTGTAAACACCAAAAAATGAGCTATCATAATAATCTCTGAAACTTTAACGCCTTCCAACCTATAACGCTTTCCTTACAATTGCGTACAAACACCAATCTACCAAGTTTGCATTAAAACGCACTTCAGGCGAACAACAAATGCAATCCTTTCTTTTGCCAAATTAAACGGAAAGATTGAAAAGGCTATGGAATCTGTGCGATATGCCCGCGGCTGCCGGCGGCGTGACGGGCTGAAGGTTTATTTAATCAAAGCGGTGCTTGCTAGGGATGTAACAAATCTTCGCAAACTCAGTTAAGCGCCCGGTAAACGATCAAATTGTTTGTCAAACTTTACGTGTTTGTCAAACAATTTGATCGTGTACGGCTGTGTTTGAGGCGTTTGTCAAACAATCTACGTGTTTGATGCGTTTGATGAAAATCTGGATTGATGTCGAGTTTGATAAACAGGTTTGAACGTGTACGACGGTGTTTGTCAAACAAGATCTCGGTAGAAGAAGTTTGACAAACAAGTTTGTCAAGCAAGTTTGACCGTTTGCGCGGGGCGCTGTAACAAATTTGTTTGATTTGTGGTTTGATCGTTTACGCTTATGTTTGATGAAAACGTGAAGTTTGACAAGCAAGTTTGTCAAACAAAGTTGATCGTTTACGGGGCGCTTTAGGGTACATTTACGTTGGGAAATAAAAATTCAAAGCATGATTTTAATGAACTATCGTTATCATCATCCCCAGCCTAAATACGAGTACGTCGTGCTAGGCACAGGCCATACGATTCACTTTATTACATGAAAACGGGTACAGAAGGAAAATGTTAATCGGTCATCAGAAGGAACGCAAAAGATTTTAATAGTATTTTTTGAAGACAGACTTTTCTTTTAACGTCTCACAAATAATTAATAATTATTGCATGTTATTCGCACAACATTAATTTTTTCTGTGTTAGTAGTATTTACATAGTTTAATAAAGCGAGAGATTTAAATACAGGTTAATAGCAAAGGAATTATTATTGAAATTTATGGGAATTTCACGTCTAGATTTAACTGGGGCCCAGGTTCAAGGGGCCTAATTTCTGAAAATGCATCACTCGAAAGTATTATTTCTAGGACGGGGAAAAATTATGCTGAATATGAAAAATACATACAGTCGAACATAGAACCTCCCCCTTTTTTTAAAGTCGGTTAAATAGGAGCAAGTTTTAAGGTAAAAAACCGTCTCAAGCGTGGAAATGCTTCAATTACTAACTATGGAAAAATTGACAGCGCACAAAATAATGCCATAGTTTAGCACTTACGATATTTCAATGAAACTTCAATGCTAAAGCATTCAGTTTAGTATGATTTATCTACACCACTAGCGCCTGCGAGCCCTGAGGGTGCACTACGGAACCCATTTCTACCGTCTCAATCACAACTACCTCTGCAATCGCATATTGTCCTCGGGTTAAAGAATTTAATGAAATTTCTTTACGGCTATCATCGGATTATTACATTGTCTGATCAGATTCAGTAGTTGTTCCACTGCTCGTTCTTTGTGGTTTCGAATCGAGCAAATGTGTTTCTATTTGTATTTTGTAAGTTATTGCAACGGACAACTTACATACACGGAAACAGTGCAAATAAAATACAAATTTGTAATTACCTGAGCGAGAGAATCTTCAGCTAAACTTATTCCTCTTACTAGTCCTCTTAGTTGACATGAGAACGTGTAGGAATTAATATCAATAAAAATCTGTACCCAGCTATCAAATTACAAATGCCCACTAACGCCTAAGGAGTAGCGGATTCAAATTTTATCCATTGTTCTTTTTCACAGCGGCTTTGAAGCCTTTCGGTGGATTCGCTCGGAGGGTAGTATATAAAATTTGTATAACAAATGAGGGGCGTGCCGGGAATCCGTCACAGTGGCGGTCGCCGCGTGGGGCGCTAGATGGGTGGCCGCTACAGCATCTTCGACATCTTATACTTCAGTGGCATATTGGAAATATCGGCTGCAGGAAAAGAAGATGCCAGCATTCAACTGGACTGTTCACGAACTTAAGTATTTTATGCGAGCCGAGTGAAAACTATTTTTATTAGATACATTTTGGGTAAATTGTATATGTTGGTAGTTAGCAATACCGAAGGTTCTAGGAGCCCGTATCAAAGGTGGAAAAAATGTGCTCAATTTAAAATAGGAGTACCTAAATCAAAATAAATTTACAGATTAATTAAATCTTGTAAAGGAATTTAAAATTTATTTAGCATATTATACGCAGACTTTTGCAACGATAATAATAAATATTTTATCAAATGTACTATAATGACTGTGTAGAGTCGTAAAATATTATTACAAAGTCTAACACAACCAAAGAAAAGTAAAATGCTAAATTTGAATATCAAACGGATTCTGCGATCTCAACTGTTATCGGCAACTTACCGCGGATATGTCTAATAACAGATATTTCGCTAAACGGAGATCCAGCGCAGCCGAGAAACCAGCCACCTTAGCCGTCGAACCGTGGTATTAAGCTATTACTTATCCGCCTTAACTTGGTTGTTTTAACCAACAAAATTTGGAAAAGAGTTTGAGCGGTTTATAGTCTTGATACTTGAGAATTATTTATGTATTTTGTGGCACCGATGTACTTTGAAGTCTTATGGCCAGTTGCTGAAAAAGATAAACCCAGATTCAGTCGTTAAACCTGCTTGCAACACTATTCAACTGAGCTTAACGCTTAAAATACGAATAAGTTCAGGATCTTCTAATCGATCGCCTAAACGCACCTTTCTGTCACGAAGTTATGCGTATAGGTACTTATACTTCAAGAAGATAGCTTTTACACTACTGATGGTTGACGGTTAGCGGTTATAAAATAATTACATACTTACCTACATAGATATAGATACTTTAACCCTGAAAACTTTTTTACTCAGGCAGACATGTAAAAATTCAGTTAGTAAGTTAGGTACCTACTACTGACTAGGTACTAACCTAGTGTCCTTAAGTATTGAATAATTTAAATTTTATCAAGAACAACTCGTTTCGTTGTTTTAATTAAGTACGAGTAATATTCGATAAATTTCTATCAAAATCTTTTACGAGCAGTTTTTACCATAAGTTAACTTAAACGTTTGATTCAGATATGCAAATATGTTTGTTTTATCGAAGTAAAACAGTAGATATTAATTCGGTATCGGAAATCTGAGCGATGATCTCAAGCAAAATGGATACATCATTGGCTATTCAAATAACCGCAGGCATACCTGTATTTTAAAAATGATTTAATTTTTTGCAATCTTTTTTATAATAACATACTAAAGCAACTTTCTTTTGCTAGTTGGTTAATTAGCAAGAGCAATTCGCTGAATAGCACATTGGATTAATTCATTAATTACGAAGGAAATGGTTTTTACTTTTAGAAAATGTATTAATTTATTTAAAGTTCAATCCAAATTTTGGGCTCGGAATGGCTGGAATTTCCTTGAGACAGAAAATGTTAAAATACAACCTGTTTTATAAATGACAAATTACTAAAACTTTGAATCGTTGATAATTAGCAATGGTCTAATTTTTAAGAAGCATGTTTTACAATTCAATGAATTGAACCAACGTCACCATACTTGAGATTGTATGGAAAAAAATACACTTAGGTTCATACCGTGAAAGCGTTTAAATATAATTTGGTGCAAAACCAACACCATGTGAGATTTATGAAAGTAACCGATATCCAGAATTAAACCATCAATGTTTTATAAAAATCAACACCCGACCGTGGGAATTCAGACAAGCTAATAGGCACTTTCCTGGATGGTTTATGCTGTGTTGATTTTGACAAATTATTGACTTAATCGCATATACAATACGTATCTGATATTTGTTGAACGACAAAAGTACTTACACACAATAAATTAATATTCATTGTAAGTATACATACTCGTATGTGTACATTATTTCTAGTAAGGTGTCTATTCATTGAAGTTTTCCTACATTTTTTATATTCAAAAGTCAAAAACAACCAACCATAACATCAAAGCTAAATATTTTAAACCAATTATGAAAAACCTGGTTCCAAAGCGTTAAAGACGTAAAGTTTTGGTAGGTAATAAATTGTCACGGTACATCAACAGTTACGACTCTCCTACTGATACAGAAGGAACTGACCTTCATAACGATAGCAATTTTAAATGCACCATTTTTCATCAGATACCCCTTTTCAGATACGATATTCTAACATTATTAGGACCACCTTGAATTCACATTTGAATTCGTGTGTAATAATATTAGTGAGATTAGAATTAATAAGGCATTACAGTCGATTAGGTAATGAGCATCTATAAAAATGTCACGGCGTTTTGAGTTTACATTACATTTTAATTTTAATAGCAGTGGTTCAGCAGTAGATTTCATTAAAAAAAATATATTATAAAGATTATTGTGAATTTTTCAGAAGATATGAGTATTATTCTCACGGCATTTGTGCAGTCTGGCTGGTCCATTTTTGAACAATTAGCGGCTATTTAAACTTAATTAATTTACTTATATTATGTTTGTTCAATAAGGTATTTTGCGAAATAAAATGGAAAACAGAGACGTTCGAGTTTTCAACGCAGTTAATCTTATTACTTAGAGTTCTTTTAGGAGTACAGCCAAGTTAGGTGCAAATAATGAGGATTGGCGTTTTTTAAAAATGCACAAAAGCATCCAATTTACACCTGACTTAAGTCGATTCGACTCTACCATTAAACTCAAAATAGGCCAAAATTGGTGTTGTAGCGCCTGTGACGCAATTTTAAATTGTTAAATCTTTCTATAAAAGTAAATTTTACACAGAGACATCGATTTCTACTTAATGGAACATAACATCTGACTTTCTTACGCTTAAAAAACAGAGTTCCACCCTGTTTACTGGCGTATTATAAAATAATTAAATCACCGCTACAGTATTACCAGGTAAAGATATCCTAGCTCGAGGACAAAAGCAATATTTCAGCAGTCTCAGACGCGCGTCTAAATGAATGTTTTAGTGAAATAACCTCATTTAAACAACCTTAATAGCTTGGAACACCATAACGCGGCCGCCGTCCATCTCTAATGACCGTCTTTAAACAATGAGTTATGTTAAACGTCATTTAATATTTCATTAAAGCAATAATTAAGTCGTTAATGCGTTTTCACTCTGTTTCCAAGAGTGCGCCGTACGAGAGCCTTTGAACCTTTGACCACTCGTACGCCGGTTTTACGATTATGGACTATTAATTGGATTTAAATTTGCGTCACGCTGCTGGGTGCACCGCGGATCGTGGAGAGCTGATAGTGACAGACGTTATTAATTCACCTATTAAAACGACGTTTCATCACAATTACCTAGCTAATTAAGTCATATTAAAAGCTTTCTAATTCAATTTTGAGAACACACACGACTCGATGGCTGTGGAAAAAAAGATGTTTACTTTGTGGTTCCCTCACAATGGATAGGAGCCCACTAAAAAGCTAGTATATCAATATGGGGACATAATGTTGCGCAACAATGTGCCATTCTGTGCACACTGTCACGCGTGTAAACTTATTAAATAGAGTCGCCCGTGGAGGATAGATCGGTGGCATGCTGCTATTCACCTTAAGATGTCTTAATGCATCTTTATTGTCCTTTTAAAAGATTGACCTTCTTTTGTAGTGCGAGGCCTATTAAGCTTCTCAACGAACACGAGGATTTGAATATGGGTTTTTTGTTACCTATTTACACTGTGCTAGGCATGTGCTAGGTTAGAAATTCAAGTAGAACGTTGTAGAAACGCCTTTTAGAAGATAAAATTACTACTATGATAACAATTTCATTATTTATCATCAACAATGATCACGCAACTATGATCACGTTTTCAGAACCAAGTGCTTTTCTGCGAATCTTTCAAAACTGAGATCGGCCCTTAGTCAGCAAAATATTGTTCTTAAATTTGCAACATATTCATTTTATAGAAAAGGTAACATCCTGTCAATGAACATCCGGTAAGGTGCTAACGCAAATAAAAGTCCCGGCATAATTCGTCATATTACTCATAAATAAAATCAGTGCAAGATCAGCAGATGCGAAAGGATTGCACACATGTCGGCAAGGTGCGCTCATCGCGGCGCAGACTATGGCTTGCGCCAAAGACCACTTTACTCAGCAAACAATCGTCAATAATATTAGGTTTTACATCTGGTAGGTTACGCATTCTCTGACCCTTATTTCAACAGCCAATAAAAAAAATACTGACCAGCTCTAATGACTTCTAAAATTCGTTTTCCATGTACCTACCAAGCATTAAGATATTAACGTGATTGGCGGCCGTTTGTTCGGAATAAACTTGATTATTGCTGCGATATTTGCACCGGAATTAGCCCACCGTCGGAACTCATCCCACGACGCGTGGCGCGGTGCCTTTTAAAACAAGCCTCTGTTCCAGTTTAGTAATTAAAGTTACAACTTTATCGATCAAAGACCTGACCAATACAGAGACCACCGGGCTGCGCGAATTGCAATGCGCGCTTTATAAATATTAGCTGCGCTTTGGCGAGGTAATGGAGCTGTCAGCCGATCGCTTCTTGTCTATAATCCACCGAATGAGTTTATTACGAGTGCGCTGCCCGCTTATATGCAGATTCCAACTACTGCACGTCTGACAAATACGGATAATAGTTCATTAATTTTACAAGTTAACGAACATTGTGAACGGTTGCTGCTTCATTAAAAGAAGGCCACGAGTTTAAGAGAATGCAGATTTCTTCGTATTCGTTTGCCGATGTAGATAAATACAGAACGCCTTTTTTATTCGGTGTTAATGTGGAGCTTTTTGATAAGAAGTTTTGCTCTAAAGAAATTTAAATTGAGATCAATTTAAATTTAAATTGATTCTGGATAATGAACAACGTGAGTAAATTGAACACTGGAGTATTTCAGATTTTATAGTCAACAAAGAGATTTTTAGTCCATTGTTAGTTTCGCTGTGAAATATACAGGTTACAATGGCTGTAATTATTGGTTATGGTTCCGTTTGCTGCCTCATGAGGCTTTGTCTGGTCGATGTCTCTATTTTGCGATTCTCTAAGGTGTGGGCTGGCTAAATGTTATTTGACGACGGCATTGTGAGCTCGCCCGTGGCGCCTTTGTACTTCACATTGTACGTAGATGTATCACTCCCACAATTTTGTTTATTATTTTGCGAATTCACTTGCAAGAAATGCGAATTGAAAAAATGATTGATGGCTCTAACGTTCGTATTGGGATTTAGTGAGAATACGCGGGAAGCTATCAAGTCAAATTTGACCCTTGGGAAATTATGAAAGTTTAGCAACTTTCTACTAAAATTTACTATCTACTGAGTGACTTACATAATAATAATAATATTGCCTTTTTACAATACAATTTCATTTTTTTTTTTATTTTTTTTTTATTTTTTTTTTTTTATTATTATTATTAAATTGTCTCGTAATTCGGCGTGCCTCATGACATAGGCCTCCTCCGTGTATTGGAGGGTTTGGGCTATAGTTCCCACGCGCACCCAGTGCGGATTGGGAACTTAACACACACCATTGAATTTCTTCGCAGATGTGTACAAGGTTTCCTCACGATGTTTTCCTTCACCGAAAAGCTCATGGCAAATTTCAAATGTAATTTTCGCACATAAATTCCGAAAAACTCAGAGGTGCGCGCCCGGGAATTAACCCACGACGCTCTGCTTGAGAGGCCACAGGTCAAACCACTAGGCTACCACGGCTTTTTTAGTGACTTACATAAAGGCTGCCAAATACTGTTTTACTTTTCAAATTTGTTTAATATTTTATAAGGTACCTATTTCTAGTCCAGAATTTGTAAAGCTAAAAACATACATACATAAATCACATCTTTATCCCTTACAGGGTAGACAGAGCCTAAGGTGACAAGACCTAAAGGCCACGTTTAGCATGATTGTGGGCGTAAGGGTGGAAAGGGAATAAAACTAGTGACGGGTTGCAAGCCGCATCGCCTATAACATAATTCCTATGCCCATTCCCTCGATGGACTTTTACCATCTGCGCGGGAGGAGGAGCAACTGGTACATTCTATGTTTTTTCTTTACTCCCAGACCAGCATGGAAGCACAAAAAACTATGTAATTATTTTCATTTTCAGTTTATAATTTAACTTAAATCTTTGTGAAATTAATTATTAGAGATCCAGTAAAATTTAATTGCGTCTAATTTTAAAATTAATACGTCGAATTCGAGTAAATATACCGTTGCTCATATTGCAATAAAATACATCTAAATGTGATATTAAATGTAGTTAATTTTTGAGTGTGGTTCCAGTTTTTGCACTCGCAGACAATGCACAAAATAATGCAGGTAGGTAAGCGTAATTCAAAAGGAATCAATGGAGCGAAAATGCACTTTGAATAGCTTCTTGGAGGCGACACGTAGTCTATTAAAATCACATTTAGCGCCTCCTTCAATGGAGATGATTGAGAGCCACTAAACAATACATGCTCCCACAGCATCAATGGCATGGCCCACATTCCTTGTGTAATCTTTTTAAAGGACAATGCCGGGGACAATGGAGAGCCCTTCACCATTGAAGACCGTGTAAAATACTGACTTGGTTCTACATTAATGTAACTTTACAGCAATTCGGCAATGCCCTTGCCGCCCAGAGCGCAAGTTCTAACGCCGCCCGATCCAGTTAAGTAACAAATAACCACTCAAAGAAAACCTTATGAACACAGAATTAAGTTACTTTTCGTATAATACAGGCAGTAGTCGCGACCTAAGTTTGTTGTAGGCATTTCTATTGGCTATGGTCTTGTTGTTTGAGCAAACACAATATAACTCGTCCCTTGTTTCATTTTCACTTGAAGGACCGTAATAAATTTCCAATAGTGTATTATGAACCACCGTATGGTTTCCACTTGTTACTTGCGTAAGGTTTAATGTCACTGACTTGAAAAGAATAGAAATGATGGCGCCAACTTGACTTTCTAGTTTTATTATTAAGTTTTGTTTAAGTAAGTACATTTGCAGTCAGCTGTTTCGTCAATGACCAACTTAAACTTCCTTCTTCTTCTCTGAGGCCATGTTGTCGTATAAAATTGCGACATTAGGTATGGCCGCGGGGCTGTGTTCGGTCATCCGTCTGACCTCTTAACATGAAAGTATCCCAACATGGATAAACATTATGTGATCTTTCTCTTTCAAATTACTTTATCAAGATAAAATATTTTTTCTCTTAGATTGTTTTCATTCTAGTTCTTTAGTCGGATTCGTAAATTGTGGTTTTAACGCAAAGAACATGAACAGCGCGATACGGTGTCTTGATGATAACTCTTAATTCACTTAATCCAGAATCAGAGTAGTAGGTAATGCGACCCTCTTATACGAAAACTTTCGTATTTTTCTATTACATCGATATTAGTCTTCATCATACACAGACAAAAGTACATTTTGCTACTACGCATTCGTCACATTTCAAGAATAAAAGGGTAATTATTTACACACATAAATTTTCATTACATTATAATTTATACATAAGTATAGTTGCGTTCTACACTCTACACGGCCAAACCCAATTAAGTACCAATTACATCAATTGAGACGACATAACCAAAATACATCTGACCATAAAAGTAATAAGTAAGTGTCAAATAATCATCTTTTTGCAAAGTAAATACTATCATTACCTACCTTTTATAAACTTTACAAAAAAGCAAATTTATACGTACGAGTATAGGTAGGTACAATCAAATATCACATCAACATTCAATGGCACGCGTACCACGTCCATACTCAAGCTCTTATTTTTTGAAAGGGCACTCCAGGTATGGACTGAAAAAAACATAATAATAAATCTTCCTAGGGGAGTGAGGGGTCCCAATCCATTTTTTTGGCCAAGATGCGCCCATAAAATGCGGCGCAGGGTCCCAGAGCGCTCATTCATTAGATCGCTCGTCGAACTATCGAAGCTCCTACAAGCCCCATACCTGTTTGAGTATCGCATACGCAGTACCCACCTATCGGTCGAAAGGATAGCACGTCACCTCAAAATGGTTCACGAAATCCAACAAAGCAAAGTTTCGGATTACGGAGTCTATTCATCATACATCAAGAGTGATACACCGAGGATGATTCGCATCGCACCAGCCCCGGAGATGAAATATTCGGACGCACATTCGAATATGGAGCAGAAAAAGTACAACTACAAAAGCAACCCTTACATTGGCGCTCAAGCTGCTTCGATCGCTAGAAGAAATGCGAGGGAAAGAAACCGTGTGAAACAAGTGAACGATGGATTTAATGCGTTGCGGAAAAGACTCCCGGCGGCTGTCATCGCTGCGTTATCGGGAGGGGCGCGCCGCGGTTCTGGGAAGAAATTGAGCAAAGTGGATACCCTTAAAATGGTAGTAGAATATATCAAGCATCTGCAGCAGCTTCTTGACGAAAGTGATGCCGCGTTGGGAATCAAACGAGATGTCCAAACGACTATACCTTTTGAGATGGATGAGGGTATCTTTGGCGGTCGAAGCTCACCTTATTCAGACTCAGTGCCATCACCAACTGCTTCAGAGTGCTCTTCAGGCGTGTCTTCATCGTACTCTTCGGGTAACGGCTACGTCCCAAATTACCAAACTTCGACAGAACAGCTGAGTCCAATGGAAGAAGATGACCTCCTCGACGCTATTACCTGGTGGCAACAAAAGTAAAGTTAATTCGTTAATTCGTTAATTTAATGTATCTAGTCAGACACATAAGAAATATGTAAATAATAATTTATTATTGTAAATATTGAGGCTGTGAATCTGTTGTCAGTAAATTTTAAGTACATTGTAGGGGCTAATTGTAATCTTTAAGACTGATGTGTTGCCGTCCTGTAAATATAATATTTTATGAGATTATTGAATTAAAATGAAATATTAATCTAAATTGGTGATTTTTTTCTTACTTTCTGTGCCTTCGTAAGCTTAAGGTCAATAAATATAGCTGGACATGAATAATAAATCCACTTTACCATAGTTATTAAATTCGCCCATATATTGAACGTTATGATAATAATATTAAAACTAAAGACAAAAGAAAAAATTACTACACAACTCACAAACAGCTGAACCTGTATTACAATTTATAGTTGAATTAAAGACTTGAAAATAGTAAAAGCTCTTCATACAATCACGTTTCTCTTAGTGACAATTAAGTATATAATAGTTGGGTAGCTACTTTACTAAAGTCAAATTCGAAATCTTTAAGCGTATTATTCTGTTTCGCATTGCATTTTTATCTCAAACCCATAAACCTAAATTAGACCATGTTACGGCGAAAACACAAAGCAAAGTTATACGAATACGTATCTCTGCAATTAAAAAAAAAACAGTACAGGGTTCACATCAGCTTGATTAAGTCGTCGATGCGCAGGCGACGCAGCGGTACATTGTTATACAAGATTAATAGTGTTCACGGCGATAAGGAGGTGGGAGCTAAATGCATTTACATATGCGAATAAAAGGCCGATAAAGGGCCAAAAGAGCGTTGAATTAAAGTGAACTTTCGCGACGATACTGGGTTGTGCTTGTCCATTTGTAAAAAAATTGCGATGGTTTTAATTTCTGAAGAGCAAGTGATAGAGTTAATGTAAGATTAGAGAAAAAAACTATTTATCGAGTGAAGCTAAAACCAAGTTTGTCAACTAAATTCAGGTTATTTTTTCAGCGATTTGGCTATAAATAACAACTTGCAAACATGCAAAAACACTAGAAACATCAAGTGACAGTACGACATGAACAGCAAAAATATTACTTTAGTTATTTGTTGTTGGTT
Organism: Pandemis corylana; assembly: GCA_949127965.1. Classification (NCBI taxonomy): domain Eukaryota; kingdom Metazoa; phylum Arthropoda; class Insecta; order Lepidoptera; family Tortricidae; genus Pandemis; species Pandemis corylana. The sequence continues at coordinate 5,780,393 of OX421855.1, read as the reverse complement.
GTAAGGTTAAATTCAAAATCCAGAAAAAAAATATTATGCTATAAAACAATAGGCACTAACTGTAGCAGACAAAGAATACATTTATGTTTAATACCGTTGCAGGATTGATACAAAATAAAAATCTCGTCTCAAACCGATACTTTGAAATCATCTAACAAATATTTACCTAGTTCAACGTAATGAATGACAAATATTAGGTTTCTGTCTCACAATTTCATTACATATAATAAAGGACTACTGCTGTTGATCCACAGAGTCAAAGTAGGTAGCTATCGATATTCAATACGATCCTGCGTGTTCACTTATCGTTCGCCAAGATTAGTTCAAAGCGTTTTATTAAACCTAAATGTTTTCGTTTGCAAAAAATGCATTATAGCATCGCAAAAGAATGATTTTGGTGAATTCCGGAAACCATTATACCGCATCAGATTTGGCTTTGTGCTGTTAATCTTATTATGGAGCACGTGAGCTTTGTAGCGATCGTGATTTTTGCGGAAAGTAAACGATAATTTTAAGCATAAAATGGTATAAAGCAAATTCATACTCGATTAACATAATGAAAAGATTTTAAACCTTAGTATACTTCCAGTATATTTAATAACTGGGAAAATTTTCACTAGTCTTATAGAAAATCTTGGGTGTACAATTTAACTACGCGACTTTTTTTGCAAAATACAAACTTATTGCTGTACTAGTTATTTGTGCAAACAAACAAAGAAGTATTAAATATCTTATCTGAAATGATCGGACTTGTCGTTTTTGCACAGATTGTATCTGTTTCCATTATCGGTTAGTCTGTAGTCTATTGTTTGTAGATTTCGCTCAACTTGCCGTTTAATTTGGTCTAATGCGATTGTTGATGCTAATACTCTACCTCCAAAAGGGTCTTTCAATGGACTCATTCATTTGTAAAGCTTTGATTAATCTTTTGCTTTCACTCTTTTGTTTAGTTGATCCGGTAGAGGTTGTAATTGATTTTTTCGATCATTGTGTTGATCAGGCATTTTGTTTTTAATTAATTGCGGTTTGAACGGGTGATTAAAAATTACATTTTTAAATTAATTGTTGTCATTAATTTAACTTAATTTTTTTAGACACACAAAGGTTCTAATGTATATAGTTTTCGCAATTTCCAGAACCTTCCCAAGCTCCTGTGTAAATTTGTTCCATTAACTGCACAGTTTAACATGTAAAGAAATAATTAAACCGCGACATGAAATAGGACCGTCATTTATGCAAATGGTTTATAGCCCCGTGCAACGGATGGAGACCGCGGATCATCTACGTCACTACCAACATTAAGATTTATAATACACGCGCGTTCAACATGGAAGACACTGGAAGAGAATACTTGAGGTTGCTTTTGTTAATACTTTTGAACTGCAGCCAAGTAACTAGTAAGGACAGTAGTCACAACCACAAAAGCAAGACGGCAACGCCTGTCCATAAAATAACTCCTAATTCAATCAGGCTTTAATCTCTTCGAGTCTCTAGTAAATACTTGATATTCAAACATTTACGGCACATTTTCAAGGCCATTTTCAAAAGACAAAACACCAAAATGACTTATTTTTCAAACAAGTGCCTTCCTACAGCTGAAGGTTACATGTCTCATTGAATAAGGACTGGATACCTACTACAAGACTATAGATAATTAGCGTAATCTCAAGGCTATGGAACAATGTTTGTTACCTGGTACGACCTACTTTCAGTTTTCGTAATTATTTAAACATATCCAGCTATAGTACAGGGGTAGAAGAAACAAGGCTAGCAGACGGATCGATAAATAATTGTCGGAAATCAGCTTCCTCCGCCGGCGGCGCGGGCGCACTGATAGATGCGACAGGGGTCAGGGGAGCACTCGTTTCTCACTGCTTACTTTACCGAAAAGGAAGCGTCGCCGAAGTTATACATATTTAAGAATCTGCTAAAAATAAGAGTACCTACCTACAATGTAAAAGGTTTCGCTTGTTTAAGTAAAGATAGATCGTTATGTATCTTAATAATAATATTTAACTTGTATAATACGCTTAAGTATTGTTTAAAACCGGTCAAGTGCGAGTCGGACTCGCGCACCGAGGGTTCCGTATCATTATCTATAAATATCTAAAACCAGTGTAAGCAGAGCCCTGTTCCAAAGCAAAATGTACGCAGTGTGGGGTTACTTTATATTGGTCACTGCTATATACAGACATACATACACATTTACGGTTTTCGCAATTATTCTTTAATCTGTGCTATAAGACCTACCTTCATACCAAATTTCAAGATTCTGCGTTCACGGGAACTACCTTGTAGGTTTTGATTCCCTTGAGAGTTGAAAATTTGCGGAAATTTGCGGCATAAACGGCTGTATCTTTTGATTGCGTTGGCTTAGAAGTTTGATTTTTTCACAGCTTCAAGGGACAGTAGACCTGAGTAATTGATATAAATTTCAGCTTCATACCTCCACGCGTTACTGAGAAAAAGGGTCTTGACAGACGGACGGACGGACGGACAGACGGACAACAAAGTGATCCTATAAGGGTTCCGTTTTTTCCTTTTGAGGTACGGAACCCTAAAAATTGACAAAATAACTATCCATGGTACAGTAATTAGGTAACTAAGTGCGGAAAAAATGGTTACCAAGAAAAATAATCACTGAAATATTTGAACACCTGGCGAACAGAAGCAGTTGTGAGAAATCAATTACAAGTTGGAGGCGCTAGCAATTAACCGAAGCTACTTGACCGCAAATCCACAAAATATCCAATTTCATAGCTTACAATTATGAATGATTTTTGATATTGGACACCGTGTTTTACAACCGTCAAATAAGTATGATGTTCATAACGTTTACGAGTCTCCGAAAATTATCTGTCTTGTTATACTTTCGCTTTTTTATCTAAATTGCGCAATGCGCAAGCTGTTATAAAATACGTTCGTAATCGAAAAAAAGGAACTTCTGCAATTTGAGATTGATTTCCGCATGAAATGCATCAAATAAGTAACACTCATCGCTTGCCGCGTTTTTTTATATTTCCTCAACGCACTTTTTGCCACTGTGTTGCGGTTGCACGAAAAGACCAAATCAAATTGTGCGCTTTCTGGTACTTCAGAAATATAATTGTTGCAATTTGTATGGGAAACTTTTTTCGTTTGCTGTAATTTTGATGCGTTAGAGGGCGTGAGTTTGAGAACTTACCTTTTTATGTATTTTTGTTGAAGCCATCTTTCTTTTGAAACCTCTTCCTAAATTTGCCGAGTGTAAGAAATCCCTCTCACAAATTCTTGTAACTTCCTGAAATATAGCGTGTAAATCCAATACGAGCAAATATTTAAATGGTGGTTAGTACCGGGCCTAAGAAGTATATTTAGTTAACTTTTATTTAAAATACAATGTAAAAAATTGCCATTCGAATGCTTAATTATTAGCCCGCAATGTAAAGTTAATATTAATGTTAAGTAAGGCCCGTTGACAGTTACTTGTCAGCTGTTTATTTTGATAGTTACATCATGTTTGCGTTACATTGCTGCTCAGTAATTTTTCAAAAATTAATTGCATGCTTTCAAATATGTATTACTTAAAAAGTCCGTTAATTGGTGACTACGCTACTAAACCGTATATGCCTGGTTTCTTTGCTCGTATTGGATACCCACGCTGTATAAAAACCATTATTGATGGGTAGATTCAGACACTTATCCTGAAACTGTAGTGAGAATTTAAATTACAATGTCAGCACAACGTAATATTCGCGAGAAAACTTGACTATCTACCCAATTTCTTGCAGCGAATTCTTTGCAATTTTACTAAAGCGCTGGCAAATAGAATGTGATAGAACCCGCCGTGGCCTACTAACAAACAAAATAGAACAAACATCTTAATTTTGTTTTTGAAAAAGTTCTCGTGATACTTGGTATCATAATAAAATGCCATTAAATAAATAAGTCAGGAACCAAACTCGTATGAACATACGTGTGCGGTGGAGAGAGTACTGGTACATAGTTGGCAGCCAATGATTTACTCGGGACACCGCTGCGGCGCCCAGCATGAGTATCATAATAACTTACGCGGCCAGATACTAGCCACCAGATTACCAAATCTGAATAACTTTACGAAAATGAAACATGTCTTTTAGCGTAGGTACGTTTTGGGAAAGAAATTGAAAACAAATATTTCCTGCCAATAGGTTACTCAGCTCATTCAGTAGTTTGAGTTGATTATTTTCCAAAATGTTTTTTTGCTAATTTTTAACTTGGTATAGACAATGCAATGCCTTAGATTTTATGCAGCATATTTTAGGATTCTTACATTTCGTAACAACTATTAACAAAATAAATTAAGGAGCATGATTGATTTTTATTTCCCTAAGCCTGCTCAAGCGCTCAAATTAAAAAAGTTACGCCGGAGTTTTGCGCATGGCAATGTTGGGACTTGTTTAAACCGTGCGCTTGGCGGAGATCGTTTGCACTTGCATGCTTACAACAACTGTGCCTACGAGGCGAGGCACAGTTTTAGTCGGCCTTTTGCTGTTCGCAGAACTCCTACTTTTTATTTGATCTTAGGCCAAGTGCAAGCATCGCAACGATTAGCATTAAAAGGTTTCTGTCGTGTTTACTACCTTTAAGCTTAACGTCTTCGGACATTAAACGATACCTAGTTGATAGTCTATGCTGTTATATCCATACGGTGCATAAAATACTAAATGGGCTGAATATTGACTGTCGAATTGCGAGATAAAGTCAGAAATGGTCCTGTAATCAGAATTCGTTAGCTGTACTCAACATGCAATGAGACAACAAATATTTGGAACATAAGGACTCCAAAGTGATGGAGAACAGGTACATACATACATACATAAATCACGTCTTTATCCCTTATGGGGTAGACAGAGCCTAAGGTAACATTAAAAGAAAATATATCTTTTTAGTTTAATTCATCAATCTAAAATAATTATTCTAGTTTGCACCTTGCTCTAGATTCAAATATCCAGCTGACAAAAAAGTAATACCTTAAGGGGACATTTAAGGGTGTTCCTTAAAAAACGACGGCGTGAATCCCATAAAAGGGATTATAGGTTGGAAGGCTTAATGCTCTAGGATTCAATTAGGTGAAATAAGCTTAAGTGGAGAGTATCCGCTGTTTTGACAGCAGTCAAATTATCAAAAACTTAAGGCGCTTCCGTTGTATTACGTGCGGGAAAGAGGGGCGACAAATTATATATTAAATTAACCCGATGTTTAAATTACTGTCTTGATTTTTATTAGTAAATGAGCTTCATAATAATTTCCCCGGATCTTTCGTTCACATTATCAGTGAGAGACACAAAATGGTCCTTTCTAATCAAATTTACCACTTTAAGTTTCTAAAAAATTCTGCTAAATTGAAATGAAATGTTTTTATTGTCAGACATATGTCCATATTAGAACTAAATAATAATAAATAAATTGAGATAAAATGAAGTATATAAAAAGAAAGAAAAAGTAAATGTTTAAAGAGTACAGTTTATTGCTTAAACTTTTTTTACAAATTTTTAGTACAGTTGCCACGCGGTTCATGTCAACATAGCAAAATAAGAGTCAAGTGCAATTACAGATAGCACTATCTTAGATCCATTGGCGCGTGTCTCGACATCCGCGAAGATATAAAATGCGGGTAACGATAACATATATTTTTAGACCCTTCACAAGCTCGTGCGTCAAGGACTAAAAGCGTATTATCGCTTGCGCTAAATTCAAACATTGATGGGTAGGTTCAGTTCTCTTATTGTTGTCAATATTCAGAACGTGACCACTTTTACAACAGGTATTACTGGCCCGAAAGATAACATTTAAAAAAATACGTTAAATGTAAATAAATATACGAATATCTTTTTATAACACACAAATCCAAATGGCGAGACAGTATAATTCGTTTTTTATATTTTTATGTCGAAAATTATAGCAATGATAGTGCCATAATGGCACTAGATTTTTTCATAATATTAATAATAATATAGTCTTTTTTTAATCCGTTTCGCTACTAATTTCGGTACATTGTGTAGTTTTTTTTTAATTATCGCGTAATTCGGCGAGCCTCATGGCATAGGCCTCCTCCATTAATTGGAGGGTTTGGGCTATAATTTCCACGCGAGCCCGTGCGGATTGGGAACTTCACACACACCGTTTGAATTGCTTCGCAGATGTGTGGAGGTTTCCTCAAGATGTTTTCCTTCACCGGAAAGCTCATGGAAAACTTCAAATGTAATTTCGCACATAAATTCCGAGAAACTCAGAGGTTTGAACCCACGACCCTCTGCTTGAGAGGCCACAGGTCAAACCACTAGGCTACCACGGCTTTTTTTCATAAGAAATAATAATTATGTTACTTTACTTATGAAAATCATATTTATTTTTTCCTTTGACAATCTCTATCGTAATAGCTGACAATGAGAAGAAAGCGTATGGGAACTTAAAAGTAATCAATAATTCGTATTCTTTCCAACAGTGCAAAAGGCAATTTCTTTCAAAATACAAAAAGTAATGTTCCCACGACGTGCGAATAGCTTCCGCGTCAGGTGCTCCACAACGAAAAGGCTCCTAAATAAATTCCCGACTCAAAGGGTTCCCATATTATTATTATTGTGATTGACAATCGCGCTCCCCACCGCCAGCCTTTTTTCTCCCAGATATAAAACTAATATTGAAAGGTTCCATCCTCTTCCGCTGTTTTTTCACGTCATTGCACTGCATTTAATTTTACGAAAAAAGTTACTTTATTTGATGTGCTTTTAGCTCGAATATCAAGTTCATAGGATGACACAAAAAAGGTAATGTTAAGCTAGGGAATTCTTTTACGATAAGAAAATCAGACTTGTTTAGTTGTTTACCACCCAAAGGTGAGAATGGAATTTTATTTAATTAAATTATCTAATTAGATACTGGTAACACCGTAATGCTTACTTGGCCATTAAGCTTTGTAAAACAATAAGAGGTTTCGATTGAACCAAAGTTGCACTCTGTGTAGTACAGGTATAAGTTCATATTTGGTTGTGTTGGAAGCAATCTCATGGCGTTTGTTTGATATACGAAGTGTCACCTCCGTGATGAATGGCCATACATTGATTTAAAAGGGTACAATTTGAATGAAAAGGGAACTGATACTGAATTTACTATCTTTGTTCGTGACCGTGGCTGAAGTGTAATAAAACCATTAAGTGAGTTGACCAAGATTCTTAGAACGAATCTCATTTTGAGTTTGACTTAAGGATAGCAAAAAAATCTAGGTTTATTTCATGAGATGTGAAAGATATGGTCGCCATAATTAAGACGAGGTGCGAAAAAACGGTCGCTCGTATTAAGATCGAATCTGAACATGTAAGACAAATCGCTTCCAACTATGTCAACCCTTGGGTGCTCAAGAGACCGCGCTCGAACCCATTTTTATATTTTTTAGCTCACGCGACTTACAATTAACAATGACAGCGGTCAGGTTGCGTACAAAAAAGCTACCACTGAATACGAAACACATTTCCCGCTTTTTTTTCTAATTTTATACGGGGACAGCGTTGAACAGTTTTATTGCATTTAGTATTTTGTTCATATCTATATTTTATGAGCCCGCGGCGAAGAGGTTAAGCGGCAAAACATCGGTTTCCTTTGTGTTTCTTGCGTGTGATCCCGTTTGACAAAAGTGCTAACATTTACATCCATAAAATATTTTGACTTCTCTATTACGAACTTAGGCATTTGGATAAGTTCCATTCAGTTTTTTGAAGTATATTAAAAAAAAGTTAAACTTGGTCTTACCCATAAAAAATGAGACGTTAGAGCACATTCCTTAGGCCGTGTTTCAACCCTTTCCAGGTGGTTTAATTATCAGTTGTCTAACGTTAATCAAAAACGTGTTATTAAAAACTATTAGGCTATTTCGGACTGCGTCATTGTAGTAATCTGCTTTGCTTAATTCTGGCTTGTCATTCCCAGAGTTCTAATTTAGTTAAGAGTATGATTAGCGGATACTTCGAACGTTGAATTAATTTTAAAATTATAATAATTTCAAAATTATTGTAGTTATGTACCTATTTGTAAATTGAATTTAATTGCAACAAACTTTTGGTACAAGCTCTTCTATGCATTAATTAAGTTTGTAATGTTAAAAAAATCTAGGTTTCAGTTATTCATAGAAATTGGCTATGGAATAACCCGTAAAGGTACTTATCGTTGTTTTTTCAATTCCAACAAAAGAGCAACGCTATTTTTCATTCGTATCAGTATTTTAATTTCACAACTGCCAAATAACGATAGCATCGATGCGTGGACGGCTGTCAAAAGTTATATTTATTTTCTTTAGAAATTCATAGAATCCGTGCGAATTGAGAATCGAGATGTTTGCGGTGCCGCATTATGTGCGCGCACAATGCACAACCCTTTGGCGACACAATGCGCGTCACTAATCTAGATCATGTGCGCTATTGTGCGCGCACTGTCGGCCGCGCACCCGCGCCCGCGCTCCGAGCCCGGCCTGCGCGGGATATCTCACTTGATGTCGATTTATAAGAAATTACTGCGCCCCAGGGGCCAGGTAGTTGGTCCCACGGATGCTATACGCACAATGCAAAAACTTTGCACTCCAGAAATTTCACAAACAGGAAATGGAAAATATTATTTCTGCGCTTCCTATTGTAGCGTTTTTGAAATGTAACTTTTTTTAACTGCTTCCGAATTTTGATACTTTCTCCGTTTACAAATAATAGGTCGTCAGTAGCGTTTAAAGCGAAGCTTGATTATTAGGCTCCCGCGCAGTCATCAACACGTACGCAACATAATTTCATCAACGATTATGTAAAATATTGGTAGTAGTTGTGTGTGTTCAACTGCTTATTACTTTTTATCCTCAGGCTCGGACTAACGGGGTAATAATTTTAAGGCAAAAACATATGGAGTCGTTCTTAAAGCATGATTTAAAAAAAACTTGTACCAAACGTTTTTATATTCATAATTAATATATAGATGGTTTTTTACATTAAAATCTATTTACTTAACAACCTTTCCACGTTTTACTGTCTGAAGTAGGTACAAGCTTTTAACAATGTGAGAATTGTTCAAACAGATATTTTTCGCAAAGTTTTTCCCATTATAGTGTAATAAACTGCACAACGGAGTCTAAAAGTCCAGCAACTTCCACGTTTTATTAGCGCGGCTCGATGCATTCCTTGTTCCTATTTGCAGGTCGACATGTGCCCAAAGGACATTTGAGTGTCATCCCGGTCCGAACTTAATTGGCGGCAATAATTTTATATCGTTCCCGTAACTACTGAATTTTATAACAGTAAATTGTAATAAATTGTACAGTACGTAAGCGTATGTATATGTCGTGGTACAATATTTTGTGAAGCTGTGTGTCACTAAAGTAAATTGAAAACATGTGTAGTTGTTACGAATTTACTGTCTTTAAATTCGTTTATGAATGTTCAGTCTATTTCATTGTCAAGTTTTTCTTAAATTACGCCTGGAAGCTCAAAGTACAGAAATGTTTGTATACACAAACTTATGTGATAAGCGGTAATCTAAACACGATCTTATTCAGATGGGATTTCGTCTTTGTACTCATTCAATCCTTTAGAAGGAAGGGGCATGTCCTGAGGTGTGAATCTGAATATTGTTATCGTTGTCTTTCTTTATCAAGATTTGATTGACGAAAAAACTGTAAAAACACCAGATAGGTTAAACATTTTACTAATCGTGAATTTAAACATGTAAACAAGCGTCAGTAGGCTACACATAATGGTGTTTCCGGGTTGAAAGCAATCAAAGCAGATCAGTAGTATTGAACGCCAATTTTATTCTCCTCGCCCACTAACACTTTGTCGCGTTCTGAAGACCTAAATACAACAACAGTCATAACGTAAAAAAGTACCTAAAGCTATTAAAAATACGCCTCTCTCATTTTCACTCGTAGTTCCAAATACAACCAGAAAATTTTCCTCGTCCTATCTAATATTATCAAGCGGTGTTAAACTAATTGGCCAAAAAACATTTGTGGAAAACAATGGCACCGTCGGTATTTGTAAATTATTGATACAATGTTAGCCTAAGATTAAAGATACAGTTATATGGTGGCCATTCGATGTATGCGGTTGGGACAGCATAGGTCAGTTGAGGTGTGATCAGGCTGATCTTTATCTATCGATGTAAGACAAATCGGTTCCGAGTATACCAGTGTCACTGAACATCGAATGGTGTTTCGTTTTTAATTGATTTATTTCCAAAATACAAATGTTAATTGGCTACAAGGCTTCTGATAGGGTTGAGGAAATTACGATACCTGTTGATTGTATAAAAAAAAACACTTAGGTAGGTACCTACTTCGATTTTTTTACATTTATTGTAATGTTCCCAGCTCTGAATTACAAAATTCAAGTAAATCAAGTGTTAATGACGTTAAAATGTTTGCTTGATTAACATAATTAGGTTGTTATTTGGGTGCAGAGTTCTAATAAATTTGCATTAAGGATCGAATTCAAAATTTTATGATCGTTTAAAAGTAGCGACATAAAATTAATAGCGAAAGACCAGTGAAAATATGAAATTGCTTCGCTTCCATACAAATTTAATTAAGCTTTTATACACTTGGATTTTTTTATTGTTATGCAATATACTTAAATGTGTATATTCCACGAACGATGCCAATATTATCCGCAGACATAAAGTGTAACCAGTTTTTCTTTATGGGTATTAAAAACGTGCATCTTAGTCGATTTTGTCCTAATTAGATAAACAGATAACATACAGTTCCACTACAGGTCATTTTTGCACAACATAAACTAAAAATACATTCCACATTTTCCCTGTTTTACTCATATACACCGTAATTATATTTGAATTCCACTACGATTTACTATAATAGGGAATTACTGCTAAATACGTGTAGTTTTGAAATGAATCTCAACGTAATTCTTCAACAAAACATTGCCCGTAATATATCATATAGTTATATCATGTTTATATTTATGAGTGTCGTTTCTAAAGAATTGCATTATAAATACATAGAAGAAAACTAATAACATTGTATTGTTCCTTTTTTAGTTATACAAAGGCTATCTTTATTACCCAAAATATAATAAAACATACTTAAGCACGGCGCTACAGCAGAAGCTTTCGAGCGTAATATTATAAACAAAAAAGTTGTTTATGTAGCGGCTTCAAGACAATCAAAATTTTCATTAAAGCACAGTTTCACCGCGCAATTTCTCAGTGTTTCACAGACGCGCATATTGCACAGTATAAATCTGTGTAGCCTAGGGGGTGGACGCTTCCTTTTTACTTTACCTTTGTTACGCCTGCCAGGAATTTATTTCTTATTCGCGCGTTGAGTTGGGCTTCCTGGGCGGTTGTCGATAGCCGGCAGCTATGTACGACACACGGTGGAAAGCGTCAGAAAACGAAACGTAAAGTATATTTTAAATAGGTCTGAGAAAAAAATATATGAAATACCGACGTCTTTATCTGCATTTTGTTATGGCTCGGCTCGCACTTCTCTCAGACTCAGAGGGCTAGAGCTGGAGTTCCCACGCAGGCCGGCGGAAGCTTCGCAGTTTTTCATTCAACGAAAAACGCATGATAATTTTTTATCGAAATATTACATGCATTCAGAATTTTTTGCTTGAAATACCATAGATAAAATATCAATAGGATACCACGGTTTGCTAAAAATAATATCTTTGTTATCACTTGACATATTTTTTAATTTGAGTGACTAATTTATCTGCGTGGCTTAATTTACGTAGCAGAATCCCTAACTTGTGGGAATTTTGCAAAATCCGTTCACATTATTTGTTTTCACTTTAAAATGAACCTTTAAGCTAATTACTAGCTTTTTTAAGTCCAACTTAGCCCATCCTTTAGTTTCTTTTATACTATCCAGACTATTCCAGACAGCTAAGGACTGAGACCCCTGACCCGCGTCTGTGGTCTCTGAGCGCTACAGTTGGCCGTTTTCAAATCAAGGGTCTATGAGTATTTGCCAGCCAAGCGTACTCTATCTTAGATCACAATAGTCACGAATCTTCCATCAAACTTTCTGGTGGTCAAAATCGATTTGTCGAAGGACGCCTAGTAAGTACATAATTATTTTAAATATTAAGTTGTCATTTCCAGTCTATATTCGTCCCACAACTGGGCACAGACCTCCTCTAAGAACGAGAGGGCTTGGGCTATAGTTCCCATGCGGGCCCATTGCGGATTGGGAACTTCACACCATTGAATCACTTCGCAGATGGGTGCACGTTTCCTCGCGATTTTTTCCTTCACCGAAAAGCTCATGGTAAATTTGAAATGTGATTTCGCACATAAATTCAGAAAAACTCAGAGGTGCGAGTCCGGGATTTAAACCCACGATACCCTACGGCTCTTTTATTTTTTAAGTTGTATTTACACTTAATTTGTCTACAATCAACAAAAACAATCTAAAATCGTCGTAAAAAATCTTCAAAAATAGGCATATATATGTTTGTAATCCGTTTTTGTCGTCCGTGTGTTAAGTCCGACTTACTGTTGGCACATCAAGGAGCCTTTTGATATTGTTCGAGTTGTTGTGGATTTCCCACTTGTGAACTTGAAGGTTTTACAATTACAATACAAATATAAACATATGAATCACAATATTCACAATGAATTAGAACAGGTTGACTTTGGCATGTAAGTGCCAGTTTACGTTAATTTAGGTAGGGTTTAAGGCTAGACTGCCCTGACCGGACTTTGGAAAAAGTGTGATAGTCAGTTTTTTTTTTCATTTCTTAAAATCTCAATGCACTATTATGATATTCGCGGTCTCCGGTACACATACATACATATATCACGGCTTTATCCCTTACGAGGTAGAGAGAGCCTAAGGTAACAAAACCTTAAGGCCACGTTTTGCATAATTAAGGGCGTATAGATGGAAAGGGAAATCAAAATGGTGATGGGTTGCTAGCCGCATCGCATATAACATGATTCCTAAGCCTTTCGCCCATTCCCTCGATGGGCTTTTACCATCTGCGCGGAAAGAGAAGCAACTGGTAAATTCTATGTTTTTTCTTTACTCCCAGACCAGCATGGCAGAACCTCTATCTTTTATTTACAACAAATTGATTGTTTACCTACAGTTATACAAACTATTAAAAACTAAATAACAATAAAGAACACTAAAACTAGTAAAGTTGATTTAAAGTAAAGTAAGGTAAAAATGATTAAAAATTAAATTTCTAAACGACACTGATAATTAGAACACAGAAAAATCCTAAGTAAGTAAGTAAGTAAGTAAGTTATTTATTTGTGATACACAGGTAAATTACATAGGATATACAATAAATACAATTAGGTTGCTCTGTGATCTACCATAAAGGTGTACAAATATTAAACTTAAAGACTAAAACACTATCCAATACAAAAGCCAAGAGCATGTGTCATAACAATAGAATTTATAATAGCAATAGGTACAAATTATTAATTATTATTATTATTCATCATTATATTATCATAGTTAAATTATTATTTTTGTCATTCATAATTAAATTAGAAAATAAATAAATACAGAGGATAAATTTTAATAAAACAATTGCTAAATTTTCCAAGAATTATCTGCGAAAAAATCGTCAAGGGTATAGTATGCTCCGACTATGAGCCTTTCCTTTAATTGCTTTTTAAAGACAGGCAGATCCACTTCTTTAAGGGCTTCGGGCATGAAATTGTATACTTTAGATGCCATGCCGAGGATACCCTTTCTCAATAAGGCAGTTCTGCCTTTTACTACTTGCAATCTATGTTTATGGCGAACACTTCTAGAATTATTGTTACTCCGCAATGGAAACAATCGAGGATTAGATTTAACAAAGACTGCAACCTCGTACACATATAAGCTCGCCAGAGTCAGTATTTAAAAGTAAAAAAGTAAAGCAATGGGCGGGAATCGAACCTGGATTCTCGTCGTTCGATTCCAGCAGTTTTTCTTTCCAGTTCAGTTTTTTTCAACATTTTGTTTCATTCAAACCTTCCCCTGACAATAACAAACTCAAAAAAACTCATATGATGCAATATGTGTATATTGCGGCGATTCAATTTATATTGGTTTTATTCATAGACTGCTCAGGCAGCTCGTTTATCGCTGGTCAGTTTACTGTAAGAAAGGGAGGTTATTTCAATTATTTCTACTAGAGGTTTAAGTGGATATAAGACACGACCCCTACATCTATTATTCTGCTCTGGAAAAGCTGAACATATACGTACAATTTGAACCTAAAACGCCTCGCAACGTCAAAGTACAACTTACACATCTGTTCCGCTCAAACATTTCAAATTCTAATTCCCTAATTAGATGCAAATCTCACATGAATACTAACCAGCGGTGTCTAATGGTTCGTCCAATAAATCACAAGATTCCAGGATAGCGTTTCCCTCATAAAATATAGCAAAAAATCTAAACGAGGACTAAACAGTGGCCCTCCGCCACGTTGCCCGAGGCTTACCATTCTTGTCTTAATTTATTTTGAAAACTAGATTTAGGAACTTTTCAAATGTGTAAAAAGATCGCATTAGTTTTAAAATTGGTTACAAGTTTCTGGGTTGTGATTGATAGGAGTATTTGTTTTCGTGTCGGTCATTGATTATTTAAATTAGTTTGCTTTTATAATTGGTAGATATGACTTAGGATGAAAGTAGGTAGGATAAATATTGGTCTGGTTATGAAGTTTTTCGAACTCCCCGCTCGCTGGCTTGACGAATGAGATATTCTTCACTTCAGGTACTCGTGAGTCTCGACTGCGGCCGCTATGATATGGCCAAAACGTTCAGATAAATTGAAACACATTTTACGGGAATAAGTCCTCCTGGGAACTTTGAATAACTATGAGCGTATTTTTTTTATTATCTTACTCCTCTCTACTGTAACTTTTGAAAATATTAGCCTGTACTCTCCCACTAATTATCAAATGTGCTAATATGCCACATGTGAATTTAGTTCAAAATCGCTTTAATAATTGACCATTTTGGTTATTGCAAGACACGAATTGTACATGTTATTATATTCAGACATAATTATTCGTTTAACTCGTATAAATCTTGCGATGATACGCCGTGATTTACTGCAAGCCTTATGGCGCTGCTGGACGGTTTCCCACGTCTGTAATTATCAGTAGTGAACCTTGGAGACTTGACTGCGATGGCGTCGGAATTTAATTAAATTAATTAATGCGTATTTACATAATCTTGAATAATTTCAAGACGGTTTACCTGTCCAAAAAAATGAGTCCTAATTTGAGCCTTTGACGTGCGATACGGCATCTG
Source organism: Pandemis corylana (assembly GCA_949127965.1). Taxonomy (NCBI): domain Eukaryota; kingdom Metazoa; phylum Arthropoda; class Insecta; order Lepidoptera; family Tortricidae; genus Pandemis; species Pandemis corylana. The sequence continues at coordinate 5,765,111 of OX421855.1, read as the reverse complement.
CGTGCCGCTAATTTCTCTATCTGTAAATCTCGTTTTTGTCACAATTTAATTTTTTAAGTTGCAACGTCAAAGAATAAAAGAAAGAACTAAAATGCATGCATTACCCTTTAATATCTTAAACCATACCTCTACAGCGTGTGGTCCAAATTTTAACCAACTTTAGAAACCCATTAATTATGGTACGGACCGATAGATTTTTTGCACGGCATAATATACAGTTCTATACACATCCCGAGGCAATATTTGATAAAGCCGGAGCTCTTATCAAGGGATGGAGGCCTTTTAGAATTGGCGCCACACAGATTAAGATATCTACCTTTAACATGTTAATTAAAGAATAACTTTTCTTCCTTATGAGTCTTATCAACCACTTAAATAAATGACGATTATATTTTATCACTTCTTTTACACTTCGGATGCGTCAAATTAAAAGCTTTCTTGATATCGGCGTAATAAGTCAATCAATATCGATATTGCCTTTATAGGAAGATCTTAAACCATGTGAATTAATAATTATGACCATCTTTTGATTACAATTAATAAAAAATAAATTAATTGCCACTTAATTTTAACTGCAAAATTAACTTTTCAATTTCAGTAATTATTAAGCATGTACTACACTTTTAGCCAACATTGGGTAAATAAGGAAGCAAGTTAAACAGTGCAGATATAAAATCTTAAATTCATAATTATATATTATTTGTCGTTTGACCTAACGAGATCCAGTATCGATGGAGAAAGTAACATACGATTTTTTTCTAGTACATTTAAATAATAGTTTATTTAAAATTTTAAACTGAACAATGTTCAAGTTTTGATTAAAATTGGTCTTTACTTTAAATGCTGCTCAAAAGGATCTTTATCAGTAAGAATCACGATGTATAATTAATTCTCGATTTCTAGTTTTCAATTGATCTATCTACAAAACAAAACTTCGAAACTCATAAAAAGCAAGAAAAATACCTCGTAAAAAGTTTTCATATCTCAAATCCAAAGCGACTTGAGTGCGACATCGGAAACTCATTAGATTTCGGACCGCAAAATGATAATAGCTCTGATACCAGAAGGCTCTCACGGCTATAGGGACAGGATTGACAAAAACTACGTCTAGTCACTCCCAAAATAATGGAATCTTAGACAGCTTTGGAGTTTAGTTATCTTTACGATGTAATATATACTGATCCTTCTTTGTTAAGGTTCGAATAATTGGTAACGGTTCAAATAATTTTATGAATAAATAACTAGTGCGTAGCTTTTAAATATCATCCTCAAAACATTTTACAGGTTAAGAACGATACCTTATAAATCAAAGTGTAATCCTTACAAACCCTCCTCTCCCAAGACATTTATGGTGAATTTCTCCAATTACATTTTTACTAGATAATAAATGACGCATTTCATTATATTACGCATATTTATACGTTTGCATCGAAATGTCTTCTTCTGACTCTGGTTGTGGAGATTTATGTCTGAATACAAAACTTTTATTGAGGGCTCCCTCGTTAACACCGATGTAAATGTCGTGGCATAAAATATCTTCGAAGCAGTGGCTATCGTTGTTTGCTTTACGCCCGAGCCATTGTCATTCAAATATGTGACGTTAGACGATAATAAAGAAACTACAAATATTTTGATTGGAGAGTTTAACATTTTTACGCCGTAATAGCTACCAAAGCAGGCGTGCTTTAATTATTTTGAGACAACGCATAGACTATTAAAGTTAAATCATAAATATGGTGGTCGTAGCATTTTATTCTGCTAAACTACGCTTTTGCAAAGGAAGTATAAGTTTTAATTAAAATAGTACAACAGTTACCAACTATTGCGGTTTAGTTTATTTTATATTCATTAAGAAAGGACTCTGAATTCTAAATTGGCTACGGTGATAAAGTTTTATCAATAAAGCGCGTTGAGTAGAAACTACTCCATTATGTAAAAATAACTCTTTAGTTAAGTCACCTGGTGCATCGCGTGTCCTCGAAGCTTTTCAATTGTGCAAATATCGATGAATGGGAACATAAGTTTCGGGTTGCACAAAAGGAAAGGGTGATTTAGTTTTTGCACAATATTTTGGCGGCGCTTCTGTCTAGTTGACCGTGAAGCCACGTGGAGATTTCACCCGTTGATGTGCAGCTTTCGCTGGCATGTGGGGATAGCACGAGGATAGTCACATGTCGATTCATTTGTCATATTTGTATGAATGCATCGATTAGAAAGGTAGTCAAGGTGTGGCTTTTTTCTGGTTTAGATAGGTTAGCAGAGCCAGAATAGAGCCGCTTGATTTGCCATTACATGAGAGACATGTTTTAGCTTCTACATAAGTTTCATGTTTTTTTAAGTAAAGGCTTTATTTTTATTTGATTAATGTTGCGCGCGAGAATAATGAGTCGATTGTGTCAATTTCAAGTATTTTGATTAACTTATGTTCATAAAAAAAATGAGAATGCTTTTTATTAACAAACATTTTAAAATTTTAACAACATGTTCAAGTGAAATATGAACTTTAATTGTCTCGTGCTACTTTCGGCAATAAACGCGATTTCCGAGACCGGATGCCGAAAAAATATACGTGCGATGTACAGTCTACAGCGTATACCCCGACCAATTAAATACATTCTTACGGGATATAAAAGTATCCTTTGTGTTTATCTGGGTTCTAAACTATCTGTCATTTTCAAATAATTTTAATTCAAATCCGTCAAACCGTTTTAGCGTGAAACCTCTATGTACACAGTAACGTTAGTATTATAAATATAAATTCATACTCACAAACTTGCACATTTATATTGAAATTTAAGTAGGATTAATTGGTAAGAAATCAAGTTTCTAAATGACACTGAAAATTAGAAAACACATAAAAAATCCGAAAAGTAAAGCTATGGCCGGGAATCGAACCCGGATCCTGGTCTTTCCGTGACGCGTGCTATAACCCCTACACCACCCAGAGCAGGTGGGTAAGCCTACGATTTTTTCTATCTGTTACTAACTGTCACGTGACTTCGTTACTATGCGATTTTTTGTCGCTAAGCGTCATCTGTTTGAATGATGTGTCTGTACGACACAATTACAAACTCCCGTGGAACATCTACTGCTCACCAGAGACGAGAGAAGTGCCTTTTATTAATCATTTAAATAGAAATAAATATCTTGGGACAAATTACACCAATTGACCCAACCCCAAACTAAGCAAAGCTTGTACTATGGGTACCAGGCAACGGATAAACATACTTATATAATGTAGATAAATACATAATTAAATACATACACAAATATGTCAGTATATCAAAAATACCAAAGCTCGAGTAAGTAATCGTGTTCCAAAATCGAACATTGACTAATGTCTAGGCTTTGACAATTTCGCTACTGACTGTAGCTCTGTCAGATTGTACGGCTTGTGCCACTCGCGGCACCTGAAGCCAGGACACCTTGCCGTCACATCTGCTCGAGCACAACCGAGCACCGCGAGACCGCGACGATGCTGATGCTAATCACTACCTGTTGACGCTCATTTATCTCGCTTGATGAACATTATCGTTGCAATTCGGCTAAAGGTAACGGGAAAAGGAGATAACTTATTTCCTTAAAATGAACAGGACAGGACTGACTTCAAATTTAATATCAACAAAATTGGAATTACCTAATGAAGCTGATAAAAGTCTATTTTGCGTCGACGATTAAAAACAGCACGCCATATTTTTAATTGCATTCCTTAATGCCGCCAAAATTATAAACATGAAAAGATAAATTTTCCATTCCGACGCTAATGCTTAAATTTTGACACTTACCTTATTCTAACTCAGCGCGTAACTTACTAAAGTTGCAAACCGACCACCGTGAAACCTACTTATTCCCAGTAAAATGAAAGAATCAATTTCACGGTACAAAACACTGTTTACTATAATGCTGTGAATGACATGTTTTGTAAACAACCATAGATTTAACAGCGACCGAATGCGAACAATTTGTCTGTTCAAGCCAAAGTTGAGATCTTATCAGGCTATTGTGGTCGAGTTTGGATGCAGATTGGCACAGATCGGACAACAATGTAGATTGATATCTCTTTTAACGTGCTACTTTCTTCCTTTTAGAATACTTGGGACAACATTGGCTGCTGTAGCTATTTTGATGCCATTAATGTCCTATGCTCTTAATTTTAATTGTTCATTTAATTTTGCTATTTCCATTTCTTAATTTTTAACACAAATGTCAATTAAATAAGTAGATTCAGCCGTTACTACTACAGTACCTACTTACGCGGCATGAATTTTAAGCGATAAGTAAGTGATAGGACAGTTGCGCATAATTGCATAATTATATATCTGGTAAGTTTATTAATTAACAATAATTACTAGTTTATTTACTAGCGGCGTTACTTGCGGTACAAATGTAATTGAATATACTTACTACCTTCTACAACACAACATGTACGTAGAAATAAGATGCCTAGTGATGTATTTGGTTGGCTATTGGTTAGAGATAGTATTGGTTTACAACTTGTGTTTTCAATAAAACTGATGCCTACAAAAGATTATACACAGACCGTAAATGTCCGATCCAGAGATTCCAATTCGGCATAATAATAAAATGTAGAAAATCACGGTCCGACCGCTGTCATAAAAGATATTTATTTTCTTTACAAATTCATAGAATCCGTGCGAATTGAGTATCGAGATGTTTGCGGTGCCGCATTATGTGCGCGCACAATGCACAACCCTTTAGCAACACAATGCGCGTCACTAATCTAGATCATGCATTATTCCTTGTCGTCGTCGCAGTTTTGAACGTCTCATTCGATGACAATTTCAAAGTGTTTCAAAGTCTGCTTGTATTATGTCCGCATAAATAGAAAAGTTCAACGCTCTGTGTTTTTGGTTCGAAAAACTTATCGTCCTGTTTATCTAATGGTAAAATATTCCTTTTTAACAGAATGGGTCGAAAAGTTATATCGAAAATATAGACAAATTACCTATTGTACCGTCCCTGAACGGGCAATAAAGCTTCAAAGAAAAATATTCGGGAATGCCATTGCCTCATCACTAACGCTAAATAAATAATAGAGAAAGACGATAGAACACTCAACCAGAGGATCATCTTGTCTTTTACCCAAGTGAGATACCCCTCTTAAGCCGTTTGACTCCCGACTACCACAGATTCGATCAGTGCTTACCATCAATTTAGGAGCACCTATTCAAAATGTTCTTATTTTTAACGGCTGCTCTCACTTTTTTAACGATTAATTTTAAATTACAACAATGAAAGTGTTCACTTTCATCGATATAAATCAATTAAAAATCGGGTAACAGTGCGCTTCCTAGGTGCAACGGCAACGTCGGCAGTCGTTATCCTAAACATGCTTATTTATAATCGTAGCGCGTTGCCCGCGGCCGCGGCGTCCGATCCTTTGACTGGGCCCATACATCACGGCTCCTAAGTAGACAGTATATCAACCGATATTCAGAGTAATTAGCCCTTTGGCGACGGACCTCCTGGATTTATTGTGGTAGGGCGTTAATGCGGCCGACAGCCGTATTGCCGGCCTTTGTTCTCTGTGCCCCGAAATATTCAATTGGATTATTACCGACTATTAACCGGAGTCTTCGATGAGGCTGCAGTTCAGTGAGGTGAGGTTTTGTTCTTCATTTTGTTTCCCGATCGCGCGCCATTACTTTTTCACACCGCTGAAGCTAAATGCGCCTACGCAGTGTTTCCCAATGAAAACAAATGTATTATAATACCATTTCAATTTTTAAAATGGTCGGATAGAAGCGTCAGCCAGCTATATAATTATACAGTCGCATTATCTAAATATATTACTTAGTAATGTAAAACAGCAGATAATTTTATTAATGCTAAAGCCTACATTTTCAAATAATCAAAACCAAAATGCTAATAGGAATCTATCTCCGAATTACAATTATGTTTAAAAATTTCAATACCAAAGAATGGGACGCACAGTTTTTTAGGAAATCCAATCAATGGCGTGCGTATCTCGGGGACATCCTGCATTTTCGGTTTCGTAAAAGCTGCTTTTAGGAAACTTATCGGGTTAATGATGTTTTACGATGTATCTATATCTCCACTTCGTGTTATCGCTCGTTGTCGCCTACAGTAGCAAACGCGTCTGGCTCCTGTCTTTACTCAAGCCTTTATCTATCAATTATGATGCAGGAAAATATACCTTACCATAGACTGCGACAAGGTTTTCATTGGCACCGTAAATAAGTTTGGTGGTTAGTTGTGGTATCATCTTTCCGCCGGTCTCTTTGCCGCCTCTCGTATTTTCATCAAGACTTAATTAATTGAGTGATTGCGGTAGCAGACTGTAAAAAGTAAGCTTTTTGTGCAATATTCTAACTCTTTTGTTAGAGGTTTAACGCCGCGATAAATGTTCGGTGATATCTATAAAATGGCCGCTAATTGAAAAAGTAGATAAAAGCCACAAATATTTCTTAGCTTTGATAACTTAAGCTGTAGCAAATTGCTTCCAGTGAAAAACAAAAAGTACTTGCGTAACTAATAACCAACACACCGAACCAAAATATGGTTATTTCGTTAGTGATTAAAGTGAAAAAAATTAACCTGCTGATGTTTCCATCGTTTTGTAAAGCAAACAGTCGTTTAATATTATTATGATTGTAGGTTGTCCAAACATGTTACGTGCATGGGAAGTGCGACCAGAAAAAACGTGAAAACAAACAGACAAAAGGAGACCGATGTTAGAGAACTTAATTTAACACTTGAATCAAAAACTCGGCCCGTATTGTGTTTCTGTGGTGCTAACCAATTCTCTTTTGTTGCGACCCCGCCCACGCTTATTATCAGATACTAGCGTGGCATGTCATTTTTTATCAAAACAATAACCTTTTTATAGAAATAGTCGGGTAACACGCTCGCTCTCACACGAAAACATAAATAATGGGAAATTTGTCAGAAGCTCTAACAATCGAATCAAACGTAATTTACGTTGACGTATTAATCTTTTCTGGCCTTTTCTTTGGAGGTTTTAAATGCCAAACATAAACAGAACTGGAAGAGGGTAAATTAATTGAAGTAATAATCTTGCAAGTAATTAAAAAAAAAAAATCTTGTAGCAGTTAATTAATTATTAAGGTAGGTAGTTGCAGTTTTAATTTATTTTAAAATAATTATAAATCCCTGCTAATGTTATAAATGTGAAAGTAACTCTCTCTGTCTGTTACGCTTTCACGCCTAAACCAATGAAACAATTTTAATTAAATTTGAGATAGAGATAGCTTCAGTCCCAGGGAAGGACATAAAATAGTTTTTATCCCGGAAAATCGCACGGTTCCGGCGGAATAGTGATAAGCGAATTCTGCGCAAACGAAGTCGCGGGCAACAGCTCGTGTTATACAAGTAAGTTAAGTCGTACCTATCTGTGAATCTTAGACGATTATAAAGCAATCATCGGCATAGGTAATGACAGTGAAACAGGATTGTTGATGGATCCTTATTAACATTAAACGTAATTAAACCATTACCTTAAAATGATATTACCAGGCTCAGGTGCTATTGGCGAGCGAAACTTAAATTAAGTTGATGTACACAATTATTCTCAAAATTATACCGCATGGCAGTCCCTGCAGACAAGTTAAAATAAAACCATAACCGTATAGCTTAGCCCCTAAAAATAAAACTATCATAAAGTAATATTTACCCACTGATTAAATGCTATAAACGTTTGCACGTTATTTCAGGAAACTTATTAAAATTAATATACCATTACGTCTACTGCGCAAATGAGATATTCAAGGATATAATAAGAACTTTACTAATTGCGAAAAGTTAATTTACTTATTTTAAGTCATAAAATTATGATGACTATGCAAAAAGTAAAATTCTTGAGTACCTACTTAAAAATTATATAGAAAACGACACAATACATCTTCCATCCTTTCTGCCACAGAATCGTTATTAACTAGTCGAATATCTTAATAAAAACCGAAATAACAGTTATTCGTTGTGTCCACGTTGCGATTAATAAAAAAATAATGTCAGTTTATCCACCCACATTGGTTATAAATTAATAGAATCTGCCCTCATCCTCGTGTCGTATAATAATGGTTGATTTGGTTCGTGTGAGGTATTTTTTTATTATTTTTAGGAAACGTTTCCTCGCGATCCCATCTGGGTTGATCTCACCCCGTTGGTTCGCATCGCGGAGCCAGCCTGACTATTAATGATTCAAAACATTCTAAATCAACTCTCCTATTTAGTAGATACGTGCTTTGTATAACAATTATCACCAAAATAAAATTAGAGAGGAATTGTCAGCTTCATCCTTCCTAATGCGAACTGCTAGGGAATGGAATTCGCTCCCATCGTCTGTATTTCCGGACAGATACAACCTAGGGTTCTTCAAGGCTAGAGTGAATAGGCTATTACTGAACCAGTGAGTTACACCTTTGGCCTCATCTGCACCTTCCACCAAGTGAGATAGAGGTCAATCACTGGTCAGTTTATAGTAAAAAAAAAAAAAAAAAAAAATACTAAAGAAATCTTTGTTACTGCAATTTCTAAGTCGTGTACGAAGAAAAAAAAAACGCGTGGTTAATGAGCTCAATTCTTTCTACTGTTACTCAACTCACTTGATTGTTGATCAAACTGAATTGTGGCTTTGAGAAAAATGAAAAAGGTACTAATTAATTTTATTACCTCGTAAAATTTCCCGGTGAAATAATAGTTTATTGAAAAATTATTACCGGTCAAGTCTAGTATATCGGAGTGCGAGCCAGTATGCGTCGTGCCCTGCTACGCAGAGACTACTTTGTTTCAGTTGCTACGATCCTGACACACCTACTTCCGCTTCATCCACATTCATTAATCTCTTCATACATGCTCGTCGGTTTAGGGTCGGTCACTCTTGACCTGACTTATTGTCACAACGTCCCCAGGTTCGTCCTTGAACGGCCGTTTAGGCCTTCCCCTCCAAACACACGCATGCACACTCGCCCAGAAATCAGATTATAAGATTAGAAAATCAAGTGTAAATAAATATAATATTAATACTTTATTATAAAGAAAACTTAATTGCAATAGATACAATACATCATGATTAATCTAAAAGTTAACTTAATATACAAAACTTAAAACTAAATAAATATACCTAACTATATAAAGAAAACACCATCTAAAAGGCCCTCCTGCGGCATAGACCCCAACACACTGGCGGCATTAATAAATATATGAAACTCAGATTTAAATTCTAGTCAAGCTAAAACCTAAATTCAAATACCTAATGTTTAAACACCGGCATTTAATACTAACAGGCTAATTTGTTTTAACTACTTAAAGGGAATATAAAGTACACCGCTCGCGACCAAGTTACCTTGCATCATTTATATTTGCGCCAACTCCCGCTGCGTGGTAAAAACCTCAATTTGGTTAAAGTTATATTAGTACTTATTAACTGTCACATAAGTATTTGCCTCTGTTAACACCCCCATATTATATTTAGCTTGAGTTATAACAAGATTACTTATTCTAATGGTTGATGCTCATTCAAGTTTGAAAATGAACCAGAAAAATAAGCTATCATTTTGTATCAAATTTTTGTTGGAAACGGTTACATACCAACGTAAGTCAAGTGGAAGAGATCGCTATTAAGCGATAAGACCGCCTGTTGTCTACTTTGTTCTTTGTTTCTGTATTGTTTTGTACTGATTTGTGGTGTTCAATAAAGAGTATTTTTATTGTATTGTATTGTAAGTCAACGGAGTATCCGTGGTAACGAATTATTCGATCTAATTTCGAGTTAATTTTAGCGATATAAAAATGTGATAATTTCCCGGAAATGTTACGAGTAAAGGCTCGTTTAGACACATGCAAGTATTGAATGCATGTATAGGTACATTTGTGAAGTTTGACAGATCGGTTGAATTCGGTATACCGTGCTCGGCAACGGCTCGGTTTCTAAACGGCCCTTAACTGTCTCAAAAGTAAGAAAATTGATGCTGCATATTTTTCTTACCTAACTATTTTTGGCCAAAGTGATCCAAATCGGTTTACCTATATGACTTCTCTTCTCACATATAAAAAAGGAATAGGATCGACTAACTGAAAAAATATACGTAGGAATAACACAACTAGTTTAATTAAATACCTACACTTAGAAACTTAAATACCAACTAGGTAACAACTGATTTGTTTTTTCTTTTATGCCTAGTATTAATAAAATTTTATTTAGCTCTTGTGCAGGCTACCCTTGTTTGCAGGTGCTTATGGCTACATTCCTACAAAGATGTAAAAAACTACTCGTAGCGATTACTTACCTACTAAGTACATGCACAAAGTTGTCATCGAGCCGCGTGGAAATATTTTATTGCCACTTTGAGCACACGCATAACCAAACCTGAGTAAGTAACCACTCAGACCTAATTTTTCTTCTCTCACACACAGACTTTTCAGAATTTTTCAGTTGTAACTCTTCTGTAATCTTGTAAATACTTGAGCGTTTTCCAAAAAAAAGCACATGATAATTTTTTCCACAACTTAACTATTTTGTTTTTTTTTTTTACTCAAAATCGTTTACCCTATCGATCTTTATACAAGAAAAAATGTGTCCCATAATTATCATTCCAGTTCGTCACTTCTTTTAATAGTATCTAAGTGCGGAATGTGACAAACAGGAAAAATAATTCCATAGTAAAATCTGGGACACATTTTTTCTTGTATGAGAATCGATAGGGTAAACGATTCTGAATAAGAAAAACCCAAAATATTAAAATTTTGGAAAAAAATAACATGTGGACTTATTTTTGGAAAATGCCCACTTATCTAATTATTTTTGTTTGATATAGCAGCACGATGACACTGCTACAGGAACCGCCCGCATCTGTTTTTCTTTAAGTTGTTTTAACAGAAACAGCCCGCCGAGAGCAAAATTCTGTCCCTTTTGTCACACGCAAATTGTAATTTTCAGTCTTAAATTTTGCGTAATCGTGTGAGATCAAATACTTATCTAAATATTTTTGTTCCAGATCGCAACACAATGCCACTGTTCCAGCAACTATCCGCATCTGTTTTTATTTCAGTTATTGTTCTTTGGCATTGTACAGATAAGATACTCTAGGAGTAGTAATCAAGAAGCCTAAATACTCACCGCGAGCCAAATTACGAGTATTTCTTTTTCTTAAATCCTACCCTACGCAAGAGTGTGCTAAAATTTTGACCATGGTTATTTTTAATAGATAGGGTGATTCAAGAGGAAGTATTACATCTATAATACATGTATAATATAGTAGAGAAACACTGATTGCACCCGAGCGAAGCCGGGGCGGGTCGCTAGTTAATTTAAATAATAATGATCTGTCAAAGAAACTGAGTCGCGTAGCTCTGTAGAACATTTTGGCTGCAAACGTCAAACTGATTATAATGGTAGGGTGAATATGAAATTTACAGCTGAAATGTTGACAACTGCTCAATCTTTGTGAAATATTACGCCATTCGCTATTCAGTTTACTTCTAAGTAGGTATTGTCATAAAACTCCCCTTGCAGTTATAACGGGAGTAAAAACAGCATACTTCATTATGAACATTTTTACAGTCAATGTCGCCGTATTTGTATAATAAATACGAGAAAATATATCTATTGTGTTATAAAAAGTCAACCACTTCAAATAAATATTTTATTTCTAATCTTATTCTAATATTTACAATTTTATCAGTTTCGGTGAGCATTCTTCATAGAGCCTCGCCAGTTCGCAACTATGACATGAAATTTTATTTTATCATTGGATACGCGACTATTCTTAATCCTAAACTAAATGTAGTTGATAAGGCTTAATTCCTTAAGGCACTTGTCTTTGACTAGAGATCCAAAAAGTCTTTTTGTTCACTTAAATGCACAAATAATGCACATACGTTTCGGAGGGATTCGTCCTCGCGTCAGTTCTCGCGACTGATTGACCTGTGAACAAAGAAATATGACAGTAAGTAAATGGAAAAAAGGCATTTGTGAAATGGGCGTGTATTTTAGTAACTATTAAGATCCTATTAAATAAGAACAATAATCTCCTGATGGTTAACATTAAGTTGCATTAAGTTTACAAAATTACGGGGACATATTTTTAGCACACTTTCTAACTACACGATAAAAACAAAGATCAAAGTACCTACATGTGACACTTACCTATTTGTTATTTTTGCTGCCACCACGAAATGACGTCCAGTAGTTCGTCTTCATCCATAGGTCCTAATTGTTGTTGCGTTGCCACCTCGTACCTGTCCACCGTTGAATAGGCTGAAGACACGCCCGAGGAGCACTCTGAAGGTGCCGGGGAATCCGCTTTCTCAGAACAAGGAGAGCTACTGCCGTAGAAAAACCCGTCGTCCATTTCCATCGAAGTCATCGGCTGTGCACTACCATTAGGTATATTTTCTCTATTTTCCTGATCACGCGTTATCCCCAACGCCGCATCACTCTCATCTAATAACTGCTGAAGATATCTAATGTACTCGACTACCATTCTTAAAGTGTCTACTTTGCTTAGTTTCTTTCCGGAACCGCGTCTAGCGCCACCGGAAAGCGCCGCTACTACGGAAGCTGGCAGGTGACGGCGGAGCGCATTAAATCCATCATTCACTTGCTTCACTCGGTTGCGTTCGCGAGCGTTGCGGCGCGCGATCGACACGGCCTGAGGTCCGGTGTAAGGATTCGTTCTAAAATGCACTTTCTTCCTGTACTGCAAATTCGGTGGCGTATCATGCGTAACGTAATTTTTTTCAGGAGCAGGTGCAATCGGAATATTTCTCTTGTCCATAGTGTTCTTCGGTAAAGTGCCGGACGGGTAGCCCGACGAGACTACTACGTAGTTTGTTTGGCCCTGAGCGAGTTGTATTTCTTGGAGCATCGTAATTACGCGGTCGTTCGCGGCGGAAGAGGCGTACGCTCGGTCCGCGCGGCGGTCAGAAAAGCACTGAGCGATAAAGGTTGCGTGGGAGCTTTGGACGGGCGCAAGCGAGCGGCGGGAACGGAGCTTCGCGTTTAAGTGAGCCGCCGGCGCGCGCGCACGAGTTATATCACCTGCGCCGGCTGCAAAAAATATAAATTTTAAAATTCTCTTCCCCTATTATTTTCGATCATCCCTTCCCTCGGTACGTGCGGGTCCGTACCTGGGGTAGTGAGGGAACCGCAGCTCGCTCCAGAGAGTATAACGCGTGCCCGGTTTTTTCTGCGTTGACCACTGAATATTTACAATTGAAATTATTTTTTTACCAAATATTGTACTTCGAACTTCTTCACTAAGGTTCGTGAGTTATCTTACGCGTGCTTCGGGAACAACTTTCAACATAAAACCTATTGACATTCCACCTTAGTAAGTTATGTCTGATAAAGCTTTTGATAGCGTAGCATGTGCTACGCTTTCTCAAGCGTTTCATTAAGTGACGGATAACGCAATGAACAGCACCACATTAATTCACATATCTCTAATACCGATATTAATAACGCTTATGAATGTCAGCGTAAATATTTTTGATTCATTAAAATATTCGGAGTTGCAGATGCGGCGTGTGAGTGAAGCCGCCGCGGTGACAGTGTTGGTCCCGGCCATCATCAATTAGACCGCGGGCAAGCACGCTATGAATTACACTTCTTACCGATAGTTTGTTTTATTCGTCGGTCCTTTGATCAAAGCAACCGACTACTGTCAATCCGATTGCGTGAATCGAATAACTCTCGTTCGATTCGTTTAGCTTTACTAATTGAATCGAAACTGCTTCGAGTGGTATTTGTTTTCATTAGTTAACACTTAAGCGGTATTATGTTAGCGACGAGGTATGGATGCCTTTTTCTCAATTAATAGTGGACATAACATAATCTGATTAAATATGTACTTATATTATTCTATTTTAGTAGGTATAAAGTTTTACAATTTGTTCTTCAAACAGTAGATAGTGTCTAGTTTCTCTGTCGAACAAATCGAACGAATAAGATGTTTCAAAGAGATAAGATCGCACCTGAGGATATAGATTTATGTCTATGTAACTCTATTATTTAAATATCGATCCCTCCTATGGAGCATACCGTTTTATTTTCCGCGATGTATATATTATTTAAATTGTTTGTCATCCAGATTACTATTTTGTTAAAGCGTTAAAATACTCAGTATATGTTACTCGTTTCTTGCAAACTTTATTGTTATTAGGCACATACAACATATTATCTAGTGAGATAGGGATGCTAGATACAACAAGAGGGAAACCTGATAGTAAGTACGTACTATCACCTATACAAACACCGGCAACATTAGAGCTTAGCAGAGGTTAGCTCTTGTTTTTTTATCTTAGAATACCTCGTGTGCTAGAAGTTTTACCACCAGTTTTACCCTCCTCGCCAAAACATAACAGGGTAAGCAGCGCTGATTTGAGGCAGGGTAAGGGAGTAATTTGATTTATATCAGCCGTATGGCAACAGTTTAGCCAGTCATCTTTTGGGGCTACAACCCCGTAATTGCACCGGATATGACCTGCACGTAGGCGTCATAAACATTTTTCCTATAATGATATAGCTTTACTTATGAGTAGCGTACGTTCCGTGACCAAATTGGGGACGTTTGGGAAAAAGGTCAGGTCAAGAGTACCTGAAATTGACGAGCATTTATGAAGAGATTGATGAATGTGGACGAAGCGAAAGAGGTGTCAGGATCGTAGCAAGTGGAACAAAGTAGTCTCTGCCTACCCCTGTGGGAAAGAGGCGTGACGGTATGTATGTATGTATGAGTAGCTAGAGAGCTGTGATTACTTTAAATCCGTGCATTTGTTTGTTATAAGCGCAAATATTGCTCTATCGTTATGTTATTACGTTGAACGATTAGGTAGGATTCCGTTAGGGATCTGTGAAATGTTGAGGGGCGTAGAATGTCAATAGTTGAACTTCGGTGTGTGTTGGAGTGAATCATATTTACAATTATGATTAAATGAGGTATTTTTATGATTATGGTTATATACTGACTTTTTACATTCATCGACGATAACTAACTTTATAGTTTGGCAATGATATTTGGATATCTTACTATACTAAATTGTCTTATTCTATATTTTGCGGAGATCCATAGAAATATACAAAGAAACATTTAGGTATCTTGCTACTACGCTCCCAAGCTCATTACCTAAAAATCTAACCTTACAAAATATTAAAAAAAGAAGAAAAACAAAGCATTTAAAATGTTCAACTTAAACCGCACTGAAACGACTTGGCCAGGCACAATGACACAACAATAAAAACGAAATAATATCATTATTTATCGACAAACAATAAGTACAAATTATTATAAAGTGACTTGTTAACGTCCATTTATACTATTAAGGGATTACCCAAAAAGAATAACACTAAACGATCGCATTGAGAGGACTCGCCACGTTACAAATCATACTAGTCCGGGAGGCAGAGGCTATTTTGAAAAGTGTTTTTATGCCGATCGTTACTTCAAATACAAGTAAAGAAGCTGTCCCTAATAAGGAAAGTGAAGGTCAGCTGACGCACCCGCGGGGGCGCTTGCTGTGAGACTCCATTGAACACGTCAAAAAAAAAAAAACCGAAAGTTATTTTATGCCACATGAAATTTTGTTCATGTGTAATTGACATTGATTAGAATAAAAAAAAAATAGTCAGCTGCACGGCAGACGGGGGATTGTGCGTCAGCTGAGCGTGCGAACTTGCAAAAAAAATAAGAAAATAAAGTTATTTTATGCCGATTGAAATTTTTTTACATGATTTTAGACATATACAGAAATGTGATATTGATAATCAGCTGCATATATAGTGGGGGAAAGACCGTCAGCTGGAGCTGGAATGTATCACTGCGCGCATACATCTCTACGACGCGCGGAATTTTCAATGCTCCGGCTGACGACTTTCCCCCCAACGTTCAATCAGCTGACGAATATTTTCTTTTTTCTATATATTAACACTATAATATTTATAAATTTCATATGGTCTTTCAACAATTTATCCAAGGTATACCTTATATAGTAAGTACACATTATATACATGCATCTTCAGTACTGTGGTATTTTATATTTCAATGGCTCGACTGATGACTTTTCCACCAACGGGCATTTAGCTGACGAATATATTCTCGTTTCTATATATATACTAGCCAAGGGCGTCGCCAGCCGATGGCGCAGGGGGGGGCAAGTTGACTTTACCTACTACAATTCATACTTTTCTCATTCTCTATGACTAGTCTAGGACTTTGGTTGCATTATATTTGGCAACTTTTTTAGAATCTCTAGGGGGGGGGGGGGGGCAGCTGCCCCTCCCTGCCCCTCCCTGCCCCCCCTTGGCAACGCCCTTGATACTAGCTGACCCGGCGGACTTTGTTCCGCCTTAAATTTGAAAAATTCCTTTGTAAGTGCATCTTTATACTAATCAAGGAATAACGTGCAGGCATGCTAAATTTAATGTCTGTAGCTTTATTAGTACAACATATCGGAATTTTCCAATCCCGTGGGAAAATCAGGATAAAAAGTATCCTATGTCCGTCTCCTGGTTCTAAGCTACCTCCCTACCAATTTTCAGCCAAATCGGTTCAGCCGTTCTCGAGTTATAAAAAGTGTAACTAACACGACTTTTTCTTTTATATATAATAAGAAGATTAAACACTACAATATTTATAAATTTCAAATGATCATTCATCATCTTACAGCTTTTATGCCCAGCAGTGGAACGTAGATAGGCTTAATTATTAAAAATCGTGTTGATATTTTTATTTGTAAATATCTGTCAATTAAAAAAAAATCTGAGTTATATACTTAATTGCAATCCATTATTACCCTGTTCCTTAAATAGAATGACATCGAAAAAAAGGGCGGGAAACTTCGTGTAGAAAGGGCGCGGTTTTTCTTGGTGATATTTTAAAATTGAAATTAATTAGTTAAGGATTGGTTTTTAGTAGATTGAAGTGTATTTATTTACTAGTTTATTTGTATTTTATGTACAGTTGTGTATAGTTAAGCTGTATTTTCACTGGTAAGAGTTTTTTATTAACTTTTAGAAATGGGCGATCCGCCCGACCCTGGAGGAGGGACAGAGTTCCCTCTTCCATCATCTATCGACATTTTAGTTGAAGCCATGGAGTCATCTATGGACACAGACTGCTCCGTAGCAGATCAAAATACACTCAAACGTAAACAATTTACTGTGAGATGCAGTCTGTGTCACAAAAGGAAAAGAAAAGGAGGTAGTAAAGACGCACAAAATGACTGTCAATGTACTTTAATTGCTAAAGATAAACATAGTCATCCTATTCCCCAACAGAATGTGCAAAATGGTAACAATCACGACAGTAATAGTATCGTCAATAACACCACTAATGATAACAATCGTATGCCGGTTGGTCGTTCTCAGTATGTAAAGGCTGATTTATCACCTTTTGCGATTCCCTTAGTTCTTTACAGTCTTTAGAAAAGTTTCCTTTTAAATGTCACAAACAGTCTCAGATTATCTTCAGCATCAAAGATCGTTTACTTGAATGCTCCAACAAGGGTCTTTTTATAGTCTTTGCATGGATTCCTAGCCATGTAGGAATTTTAGGCAACGAAAGAGCCGACCAACTGGCAAACGAGGCTATCGTTGACGGAGATACATTCCCATATACAAATTATTGTCATGACCTGGCCAATTTGCCCAAATCACTTTTATATGAAGAATGGAATAGACTCTGGCTTAACAATTCATCTAAAGGAAAATATTACCGCCTTGTTCAAGAATGCATTCCACGTAAGCCTTGGTTTCATAAGGTAATTTTATCCAAAAGAACCACCTCTGTCCACATCCAAGACTCGAGAACAAATATTCGTTGAATCAGGCGTTACTTTGCGGAGGTCCATTTCAATGAACAAAAAATTTTACCTTGCTACTCCGCTACTCACGTGCAAGATAACCAAGCCTGTGTGAAATATATATGTTTTTCATATGCACTTCATAACACATGCTGTTTGCATGTGTAACAGTTGTGTTCATTAAACTTTGATAATGATCCCGTAGAGGGATCGAAACGCGTCAGTGTTTGTGTGGTGTAAGGGATAATTAAGTTTGTGGGATTTATATGTGTTTTATTGGTAGCAGTGGAGGGAGGGTTTGCATGAAAAACATATATATTTCACACAGGCTTGGTTATCTTGCACGTGAGTAGCGGAGTAGCAAGGTAAAATTTTTTGTTCAACAAATATTCGCATTTTTCATACAAATATCTGCCCCGACCGGGGATCGAGTCAGGTTCTCTAACCACTGGGCCATCCGGTTTTATGTTAATTGTAATGAAAATAATTGAATTAAATTACGTTTCAATAAATCCGAATATTACAAACTAATATGAATCATATTAATGATGTTACCGCTTCACTTCCATGAATCATGGATAAATTGTTGAAAGACCATATGAAATTTATAAATATTATAGTGTTAATATATAGAAAAAAGAAAATATTCGTCAGCTGATTGAACGTTGGGGGGAAAGTCGTCAGTCGGAGCATTGAAAATTCCGCGCGTCGTAGAAATATATGCGCGCAGTGATACATTCCTGCTCCAGCTGACGGTCTTTCCCCCACTATATATGCAGCTGATTATCAATATCACATTTCTGTATATGTCTAAAATCATGTAAAAAAAATTCAATCGGCATAAAATAACTTTATTTCCTAATTTTTTTTGCAAGTTCGCACGCTCAGCTGACGCACAATCCCCCGTCTGCCGTGCAGCTGACTATTTTTTTTTAATTCTAATCAATGTCAATTACACATGAACAAAATTTCATGTGGCTTAAAATAACTTTCGGTTTTTTTTTTTTTTAACATATTCCGCAGCTTCCCACTCTCGCATCCACCGCAACTGGACCAGCTGACGATCGATTTCGTCATGAGCCACATGCATTCTCTTATCTATATTAACATCAGCCGGCTTAAAATGACTTGTTTCAAAAGCCTCTGCCTCCCGGACTATACCACCCACGCGACGCGTGCGCAAGCTTTATTCGTGTCTATTGATAAAAGTGGCCTGGATCATTCATACATGAACATCCAAACTAGCTTATTGAGTACGACATTACAAGTTAAATTTGTCGAACTGGTTCACTTTAGTTGGTATTAGGTCTTCACACTTTAATACAATGAAAAGATATTGTGTTTTGTTTTTAATAAAATGTCGATTATGTTCTTAGTGGTTGTTATGAGGACTGTATAATGTAGCGAAAATGAAGGATGATTCGTTAGCAAGAAAGAACACCAGGAAACTGAACTGCTTCTTTTTACTGATATGCAACAACTAACGACTAATACAATGACAACAGTTCAAAAACAAATCGATTAGAAAAAATATACAAAAAGTATCAAAACTAAGGAGTTCGCGACAATGGTGTCATTTCAAAAAAGTTTTTTTGACGTGGTGGTACCTGCATTTTTTTAATATACATGAAAATAGGCACATCTTGAGTGTAGATCAACTTGAAAAAAAAAACTAAACAAATACATTATTTAGACCTCGACTTTGACTTTGGGATTGCAATTGCAAATAAGTTATTGTTACAAATTTACTTTTTTATAACAACTTGCTAACTGTAACACTGCCACTTAGAGGACACACGACAAGTTTAATAAAAACTTGTAAAAAGGTGAAGCTGTCAAACATGCCTATAAACTCACACCAATTTTAAACTGTCCTATATTTACATGGTTTATTGTTTATAGGGTTGTCTGTCACCCTTTAGTTTCACAATGGACGTGGCAATTTGTCCCAACGTGTCGTTATTACTTCCATGATAAGTGACAGTTACGCACCCCCACCGAGCAATTAAGACAAAACAAATTATGTTACCCTAATATTATTTTACTTTTCAAGGTTATCAATCATCTGTTTTAAATGTCGGAAGTTCAGCTACAGTAATTGATCTTAATTGATTTGTAAAAGTTGGTCTTAGACGCGTAATACGGGAAAAAATAAATTGAACTCAGTACTTGATTTAAAGGGCCCTAAAGAGAATATGTTTTACAGCCACAGTTTCACCAGTAAGTTAGAAGTAATAAGATGTAAAATTATAGCGAAGTAAAAACGTATACTATTTTAACACACGTTCCGAGAAAAATGTTTCCATTATCACCTTTTTCGGCCTATACTTAAGTCTATATACATACGTCCTACAGCCCCTACAGGCTCCTTTCACGGGAGCGGATCAGAATACATAAAGTTTAAAATGTGTAATGGGTTAAAATACATAATTGTTCGAAATATATAACGCAATTTTCTGTAAAACTATTAGCTAAATTAACTTTTTTGATATCGTAATCTATAGATTGGTTTAGGTTAGGTTAGGTTTGTTTTATAACAATCCTGTTAATTTGTAACTTTCTGAGAAAATCGCATTATATATTATAAACCATTGTGTATTTTAACCCATTATACATTTTAAACTTTATGTATTTTAATACGTACCCTCCTTTCACAGTGAAAGAGCTGTGGTTCTCACGCGGGCTCAGTGTGGATTAGAAACTTTACTTTTCGTGTGTAAATACACATATTGCGATCGCATCTACGCTAAGCCATCATTTGAAACAATTACATCAAATAAAACAATTACGCTGAAACAAATGAGAGATGCGAGCTCGTGGGATTGCAGGGGTGACGAATATGGGAACGGTGTCATCTGCCACGTCACGGTTGACCGGTGTGGGATCCACCAGGTAATTGCTCAAAATTATTGTATGTTTAATCAAAAACAAAAGTATAGCGCAACAAATGATTCTGGCGTAAAATGCGAATCAATTAAACGCTTTCTTAGCTACTACCTCCCTCTTGTGGTAACGTCACACAGTTATTATTATTATTAATAATAATAATAATAAAGATATTTATTGCCACAACACAAAAAAGACATGATACATATTTATCCAAAAAATGCACACAATAATAATTTTGAAAAAAAAAAAAAAACAACAATATACCTTCCTATAGTACTAGCTAGTGTAGTCTTTAGTAGTTATTACCTTCCTATAGTACTTTCGTATACCGTCAAATACAATTATGCAATTTAAATCACCACCTACTAATTGACATCTTTGGACTTTATTATATTTCCTTGATTCCAGCATCGTATATTATAAAATTTGTCGTTTCATGCGGCTCCCATCTCGTTCACAAGTCATTAACAACGGCGTGTTAAGGCTCGGTAGCTCCCACAACATTAAGCGTGCATTTCATTCAAGACTGCACCAACAAGACCTATTAATTCCACGTTTAAAAATTAAACCGCTCTATAAATCATAAATGCAAAGCTAGCCGACGCCGGTAACACAATAGAACTACCTGATTCCTATCCAATATCGTTTGATTAACGACTTGTTGAGTGACTCCTATTCATCGCGACGTCAAAGGGTGATCGTATTAAGTATTAATAAAGAGAATGTTTTACGTTTCTCCTCATGCGTGCTCGGCCGCGCACAATAAAAAGCCTGAATCATAAAGCAAGCATACTTCAAAGTGACAACGGCAACGTTGCGATCGTGCGAGTTGGGTGTTAAGAGAGGAATGTATCAAAACATCAAGACTGGGTAGGATTTGGGTAGCTAAATTCATGATTATGTACGAAATAACTAAATAATTAAAAAAAGACTGCTGTAAATAGAATCTGTCTCAAACAAACGCAACCCAAATCCAAATGTTTCTAAGAACTACCAATTTTTCAAAACGTCGGCGAGTTGGCCGAAATGCAAATAGGTTGTCTTGTACCTTGTAAAACAGTAGAGTAATCTGGACATCGGATCTGTGACAGTGGTCCGTCGCCACCTACGGCCGACGTCACTCGACGTCACTCGACGTCTGTGTCGTGTCACGGCGCTACGTATCCGACTTGACGCCGACACCGATCGCGAACGAGATATCGCCACTGATTTTGCTCTGCATTGTGACAATCGTCAGAGATCAGACTATTCTTCGTATGTCGGACGACAAAAAAAACAAAACGAGAAAAAAAATTAGACGAGAAATCTTCCCATGTCTGTATCTGTCGTATTTATGTAGAGTTTTATCGTATTAATCAAACAAACATAAAAATGTTTTCTATTACCATTTGACAGCGTGCAGAACGACTTCATAACGAGGTGAAGTGTCCTTTAGTGGGTACGTTGTATTTCACGTGAGCCCCGTGTGGGGGGATGTTATACGGAGGTCAATAAATAAGGCTAGTTTAAGAAATTCGGCTCGTTTGCCGACAAACGAGAGTTGTACGATCCGTTTATAGGTTTATGGTCCCTCGTTAGCAACGGCCATCAGACTGGTCTAAATAGGTAACTAATTAGTATTGTTTCCTTATTTAAGTTCCCACTGACTTTTTTTGATCGCATTGATTTATTAGTGTGTTAACGACACTGCGTTTAAACTTAACGCAAGTAAGCAATGGCCTGCATTAATATAGCTTCATATTGATTGCCAATAAGAGTTCGGGATACGTATTTACGTTTATATTATGTAATCTGATATGATATGCGAATTAAAGATGGTAGCCAAATTCTCGTTTAATATGTCTTGGAGTACCGTTGAGGCGCGTGGCAGTCGCGCGCCGCCGCGCGCGCCGATCCAGGACCCGTTTGCTGGTTTAAAACCATACCTTAATTACGGCAAGGCGTTATCGAGTAAGAATGTGCACACGCGACATAGGTATTAATTTTAATGAAAGAAGTGTGCGCCCGGAGAGCACCTGCCCGAGTCGTCGGTTTACTGAAAACTATGCGACAGAGGCAGCCATGGAGAAGGGTTTAGAGTAAAAAATAAACACGATTTCAATTGTATTTCAAGAAATTAACTGCTATTTACTAGTTGTCTTTATTATACATTTTGCTTGTTTTTGTGGAAGAATAATTAAAACAGTACGTTTTTAAGTAACGCGTTTTTTTCTAATTGTAGGAATTGTAGGTTTACTTTCATTTTGTTGGTAAACCTTGTGTTTGTCGTTAAACTAAGTTTTCATTTCCAGCTGTAACTCAATCATAAATTATACTTAATAATATATGTAATTATTTACTTAAAAATTACCTTGGTCATAAAATCCGCAGAAATCTTTGCTATTTTTATTGCGAGTCAATTGATATTAAATTTGCACTAAACTTATGGTAGAAAGTTCATGCTATTAGATTGTACTATTATAGTAAAGATTTTATTTTCTCAGTTTAACGGAGAGAAAATTATATCAATTTTCTCTATTTTAAAGTACCTATATGTGCGAAGGAGCTACTCCACATCTTTGTTTTATTATTTGTATCAAAAAAGAAAAACAGCACCAAAAGAAACAAGTCCTTATAATTTTGTATGTAGAGTGTAGTTTCCTGCAGAAGTAAATTGCTTTCTGATATCATTATTGAATGTACGCAAGTGGGATACTAAGCGTAGTCATAATAATTAATTCTTTAAAATTATACCAACCGACGCTGTTAAGTACACATTATATCAGGTTTAACGCTTTTGTGGCTAAGTAGGTAGTAGATGGAAGCTTCATTTGTAATCAATATAAAAAAATGTCGTCATAAATATTTGAAACATTTGTGTATTCGTTAAAACATAACAACTTGTTTCAAAATTTATAATGACATCTTATAATTACTTAAGTGATCAGATTAGAAACCACCTGCTTTAATTTACAGCGATTGCAGTACGCGTGTGTCACACTTGAAATGTTAATAGTTAGTCAAGTTCCTCGTTTAAAGTAATCAGTGACGGGAACGTTCCAAAGCTGTCCAGATTCAGGTCAGGCTGCTACTCCGTAATTTGGGGATGGCCCGTTCGATTGGCATTTAAATACGTCGAATTGGAATCTCCGAAGGCGCCTTAAAACGCTGCGACAGGTTAATTTCAAGAATAAATTGACGCTCGTCGCCAACCGCTTTTATGGGTCGCACTGTTTATGCCAAAGGATTCCATAATAGAGGCTTAGCGGCTCCTGGGCGAACATCTGCGGCTGGGCGGGGGCAACGGTTTCCAAGTCGCTCTCTTGAATTTTTAGTACATCGCATCATCTGTATACGGATTTTTAATAATTATGTGACGATGTGCCCCGTGAATGCCTATCGAACTGGTTCGGAGTTCGATGTCCATACAAATATTTTCGTGCAAAAAGTAATTGGACCCGGGTTTGATCAAGGCACAGTTCCATTCACTGAAATGTTGCTCGTTGCTTAATTGATTTACAATGTTGACTTCCTGTTTTTATAGGCTGCCGGCTGCTTTGAAAAACCTTCATAACTTTATGCAACATTACCTATCAAAAAAAGAAGAACAAAAGCTAAGCTGTGCTAGTAAGACCCAAACTTACCTATAAGTACAAATTTATCGGGGCGACCAGAAAAATAAAATAAAAGTAAATATGGTACTTTCAGAACGTAACAGTATGTACAAACTACGATTACCGTAAAACTGAGCGGTAGATCCAATCGAGATACCACGACAAAAGTTTCAACATGTCCGCGAACCAACATCTTAAACAACGCTTGTAAAAACTGCAACCATTGTATTATAATCTTTATTCATTGCGCATAAGTAACAATGGAAGGGATTCATACTGCAACTTATGTTTTGTAAAGAGTGAAGAAGTACGAAGGATAAAGATCTAGACGCAAGCAGCTAAACGCGAACACAACTGAACATGCCTGTAACTACTACTTTTATTATCTGGTTTTTCTCTCTTTAGTGCGAAGGTCGTTTTGCTTTTAATTAATGTTTTCGTCGGAGTGTCAGGAGTGTTGACGGCTATTGTGAATGAAGCGATTGTGTGTACTGTTTATGCAAGCCGGGGTGTGAATGTGCCGCCCGCCATGCCGCACGTCAGAGTTTATTCTAGCATTGACGCAAAAATACGCACAAAGGTCTTCGTAGGTTCTGGTTCTGACTCACATATTTTTTAAGTCTACGACGAAAAAGGGCATTCTGGATTCACCTGCGGGCGTAGTATGTGGGATTTGTAATTCTGAACGCTGCTCCCGTTGATGTTGTTTATGCGCGTTAACTAACCTACTAAAGTTACGGAGTTGTCAATTGTGAAGTGTGTGTGGTGTTTCTCACAAAACTAATATATTGCGAAGACAGCATTCCAAAATCAAGGTTTTCCTGACGAACGTTTACTTTACCTACAGTCTTTTTTTAAATCCTACATGTCTCGAGACGTTGATCCGTGCGTTCGATATCACTTGTCTCGACAATGAATTCGTGAATTTTAAAACTTTATTAGTATCCTACAAATGTAGCGTTTTTAAATAAAGATTAAAATGCAGGTGCCTTCAAGGTTTCCTTCTTGTTTACTCATTTTTCTGATAGATAAGGAGCATATTTAATTCCAAGCAGCCAGGTACGCGTAAAATAATACAATCCATGGTACTGACATCGAATCTTAATGGGCATTAGACGTTTTCCTTGTATCGACTACAAAATGCCTTAATTCCCAGAAATAAGGCCGCAGATTAAACTTAATAAGTTAATGGTTTTACAATGTAATACCACGTTATACCTATCGGCGTAGTTCAACGACATCAGTTCTTAGTAAAAAACAGTAAAGTATAACAATCCGCAATTTTGAATAGCTTTTATAAATGACTATGATCAAGCATAATAAATTAGTAAAATTTTGGTCTATTCTCTTTTTTAATACGAATTTTTATAATGTTATATTGTAACCGCGTAGTCTTTGTAAGCTTAGAAAAATAGATGCTCAATGATTTACCAGTAATTACGTCGGCAATTTTGTTTAAGGAAGGTACGCAAAATTGTGCTAATTTGGTACTGCCGCTAGTTTCATTTATGAACCCAACGTCGTCAAATTGTGTCAGCCTGAAACCAACTTTGTATTATAAATTCTACGGTTAAAAAGCCGAGGTAATCTGATTCTTTGGCAAATGGCCTAAGCAGTTTTGATGGTGTATGTGAGGATCCAAGTCCTCACTGGGAGGCCCGTGCCCAGCAGAGGGACGTATTATATAAGCCGTAGATAATTTTAATGTAAACATTGATCTTATAATGAAGTCAGAACGCAATATCTTGGTTGATAAAAAGTTAAAAGTGCTTAAAGAGATAAAACAACAAAATGGTTGCCCTTTGTAATCTTGATCTACTTATAATCTGTGCTTGTTCGAGTCAGAAATCACTTATGCCATAAATCGATTGCATCCGAGCCTTGAGCAAGTGTGTCCTGTATTTAATTTCGGCGGTCCGAGTGTCTGTGGCGAGACCTTTTGCCCTTTCCGTATGTGTGGTCTCATTCATAGTAGGCACGTTTAGCGTTTACATATCCATTTTTGTTATGCATTTGTTTGTGCAAGCACTGCTGCTTGGCGGCAGGATTAGCGAGTAAGACGGTGGTAGCGATCCGGACGGACATTGCACGAGATCCTACCACCACCAATAATTTCACTAATAGAATGCAGCGCTATCCCTGATTAAAAAGTAGTTCCTTTTGTCCCCGATAAACAAGAGTTTCAGCAGGACACAGAAGAAGATGCAGACATCGGCTAGAAGTAAGTACGTAACTAAATAAAACCTTAAATAAGCGTAAATGAGCCCTAACTTCTGTTATAACAGTAATGCGCAGATTTGAAAAAATAAGAATAAGATATGCAAATTGCATTGTGCTGTAAATTATTATTCATGACTGGAAAATCCTAGCGCAACGTGTTAAACTCAAAGACATAGGAAAATATTTTCCATTTATTTCTAAACTGTTTTTAAAGTTTATTTTTCAATAGACACTTTTTATTATTAAACATGAAATGAGTTTATTTTGCTGGAACATACACAGGTGTTACTTATACATGTCAGTTGGACGCAGTTACATGAATGTGTCCATCGGAAACAGAAAAATTAGTCTGCCAAAGTCAACTAGGCGGTACTGGTAATGAAAAGTAGTTTTTCTCTTATTATGTTCTGTTCTCACGGTGTAAGTCTCGACTATGACTGCTTCACTCCACATCCTTAATGTGAGCACAAGTAATTCGTCGGGCGGATAATAATTAATAAGCGTTCGCGTTCGTGACCACCGAAGGGTGTCGTGACCGCGGCGTCTCTGACCCGGTAGATTGAGATATCAAAATTCGCAATTCAATCCGAGGCTGATACATGCGTTTGTTTTAAAGATGGCCGTCGCTGCTGGAGGCGATTGCTTTGGATGCTGGCTGCTAATTAGACAGTCTATTGTTTCAATTAAGAGCCTTCCTGACCATTGGTGCACTGAAGCCTCGTTAAAATGTTAGATTAAAAAAAAAAAAAAAAAAAAGAGCCTTCCTATGGTACGGTACATATATATGTAATTGCTATAGCTGCATCACAGGAAACTTGCTGGAAGGTTGCTGAATCTTCTAACATTTTTATCGTTTTAGTGAACTTTTTTGCACATTTTTTAAAACTCTGTGTGCCTTTTTAAGATTTTTATCAGGTGTTATGATTAGGTAGTTGAGATTCACTATAAGTACCATTAGCAATCTCATGAATATTATTTTCCGAAAAAGATTTTAATAAAATTGATGCAAATAAGTACAGTTAGAACATACAGAGAGCGTTATGGTCCTTCGAAGAGAAAGAGCAGCGTCAAAATTCTCAAGCCTATAATTTAGACCAATACCATAACTCTATTATGCAAAGCTCGCTAAAACAATAACCGTTTCTTTATCTAGCATCTACGTAACAATCAGTTAATTGTTTTATAGTAAAAGGAGCTAATTATTGTATCCGTAGCGTAAAGCGCACGAGGGGCCGGCGCAGGCGCCGATGCCCTGATTTATATTTCGAACTGTGAACAGATATATCACCACCTCAAGCGTTGGTGCTTTGCGTTCGGATGTTGTGGCAAGAGCTTTATATTTCCGACCAATATAAGTAGGTATTTGAATAACTATTGCATCGAGATTAAAGAGCGTATGAGTCTGAATAGTGTAATGGATTGAGTTGCACTATTGCTGATACAAACGATAATAATCTGCCAAATTTTAAGTGTGTTGTGATTAAACTCCAAGACTCTGACTGGCTATGTATATTGGTTGGCTATGCGTTGTCTATCAGCCAGTTATTTACGGAACTGGTTGCATTAGCGTGTATGAAATGTTTAAAATCACACCTAACCAGTTTGAAAAACCTCCCTATCTTTAATTCGACATCTTTAGTTAAAGAAAACCATCTGAAAAAAGGTTCAAAAATTATTTAATAGCGACATGCAACGTAGTTTCACAGGGAAATCAGCGTCTCGCTTTAGAATTGCATGAAAAGGCCCAATAACCAAATGCATGTATTTCGAATGTTTATATCGCACGTTTTGAATTAAGCTGACTCAATTCTCAAACTCAATATTTAGTTTATATCACCTGCAAGCCGTCTCTGTCCACAAAACTGTGTTTCAGATAATCTTCTCTTGCTTTCATATCCAAACGTCTGAGTTAGCTTAACCCAAAGTTAATCCTTGTTTACTTAAGCCCCCAAGCCTGGATTGAGCCATTTAATTTTATAAGGTCTAATCTAGATAAAGGGAACCGCCTCTCTATACTGACTTATGGCTGACCATTGCGAATCGAAGCGATATACTTTCCGCGATACTTTTGCTGGAGAATGTTGGTCCACCGGAAGCATGGAACGGTGTATAGCTAACTTTTGCGAAAAGTAAGGTTAAGTGTCAAGTAAAAATACGCGAGAAGGGATAAACGTTTTAAGTATAAATATACCTTACTAGCCTTCCGTCCGCAGCTTCGCCCGCGATAAATTAATTTTCCCGTGGGAATAGGTATTTTCCCGCGGTATAAAGTAGCCTATGTCACTCAGTGATAATGTAGAATTTTTAAAATCGGTCCAGTAGTTTCGGAGGCTATTCAATGCAAACAAACAAACGATCAAATATTATATTCCTCTTTATAATATTAGTGTAGATAATAGGGGAGAAGTTGAGAAATTGGAGTTTTTGACAAAGTTAAGTATGCAGTAAGTTACGCATATTGTAAAATATTATTATTGAACCTCAGAAGTTTAGATAAAGGCAGCCGATTCATTGTATACAGGTATTGCGTCGCGAATTAATTCCACTCTTGTTGAATTTAGTTTTAAAATTTGATTTCTTATTTTTTAGTTCACACTTTTTCTGAGGGACCACCATCGGACCTTTTCTTGTACATTTACGAGGTGTAACATTTTGTTTACCTATCCATCCGTATTGTTTCACTATGGCGCCTCATTCACACGTCTTCACTACTAATTAATCCAGGCAGGAAACAAATTTACCACGGTCAGGACATGACCTTTCGGCTTCAAATTAGCTTGAAGAGAGTGACTCCAACAAATTTGTTGTGCGATCGTTTAAAATACGAATAACTCTTAAATCAATGGTGATAATACTGATATTGGAGTCGCTTTGGTTTAGGTGACGATAATCTTGGTTGATCTCAGGCGTGCGACTGATTTTATTTTTTAACGCAAAACACGCGACGTCCGAGACGCCACGGAGGTTGTTGAAAAAACAAATAAAACTTGTTAGAACTAATGAGTGTGTAATTTTGTTAGGCGCGGAGGGTGGTTCGTGGCCGGCGGTCAACCCTTGCCGGGGAGGGTGCGTCATTAGGCCGCACTGAATACTACAGCATTAATCAAAATCCCTATAATCATTAACATGGTGGCTCATTTAATTACGTGCGTGATCGCAATAAAAATATCTAGCCACATAAATGTAGATACTTCAAGAGCAACAACTTTGCTCAAAATTTGCTAGTTCACCGGAAAAGTAACATAAATTGAATAAATATGCGTAAATTTAAGACCGTTAATTTTTTTGCCTGTAGTTTAATTTAATAGGTTCTCCAATCGGTTTCCAGATGATTTTAAGTCATGATCTGAAGTCTAATTTTCTTTTCAAGACTTCATTTATTTGCCAAAGAAAATATTATTAATTTACTCGAATTGTGATTCGAAGAAGGAAACGTTTAACTTCAATCAGAGGGTTAACTTAGCGTACTCATTCGGTAACATTTATTTCTTATTTATTACACCAGATGCTCAACAATTTACCTTAACTAAAAGGGGAGCGCAAATCAAACGTTTGTGATTCATCAATAATTTTACCCTAAAGATCCACGTAGATATTAAACTTAGATAATATGGTACTGCTTTTAATAACGTAGGGTAGAGAGGAGTCCAGCTGTAGGACGTACCCTATACATTACATACACTGAATAAAATGTTTATAAAAGAAAATTAATTTCGTATTGCATTATCTTACTACTTTCTATAAGTTGTAATGACTACATGAGAAAACATGCAAAACTACCTACGTAGGGATAGTCGGCGAAGAAATTCCTTGGCTACTCTAAGGTACAACGCGATTTGTAAATCTTAAAACATCAAATACTTTTAAATTTTAAGTCAATGTGACAAATCAGCCTAGGTTTGCAATATTTTTGCCAATAACCATCAAATTCAAAGAACATAATCAGGGGACTTACCATGTCGTCTTAATGCAATTCAATTCCGATTCAGTTTAGGTTCGCTCGCCGTCAGCTAAAACCAAAACTGAGTCGCGATTGAATCGCACTAAGACGTCATGGTAAGACCCCAGTACGTACTCGTAGGTATCAAAGAAAAAAAAAACAAATGAGTCGTCCTCACCCTTCACCTCGGCAAATGTAAACAAGGAAGTGCCTGGCAACAATCGCGACCTGGTAATCGCAATGCAGGGGTCGCCAACAATGCGACCCATTGAGATGAGTTCATTGGCAACACCTTCCCCAGTCCACCCACGCACCAGATAACAAGTTGTACACATCTGCCTATTTGATAAAATCTAAGTAGCAAAGTGAGTACGCGCTCTGACATGGAGTGCAAAGATTTGCATAAAATTCAAACATGTTTTAGAAGCTCTTTTTTTAAGCGGCACTTTATGTTGCGGGCTTATCTACTGTGCTATTTATAAGCTGTTCGATCTTACTTTAGGGAGTACGCTAAGTATAGCTTGGCAAGTATTAAGAATATCGCGGCATGTTGTAATTTTCAGTGCTAACACAATTATTTGCATTATAATATTTATAGCGCTATTAAGTTTTTAAAAATACCGTGTTAGCCAAGTGGTCTATGGCCTCTCCAGTAGAGATCCCGGGCACATCTGATTGCTCCGGAATTTATGATGAAATTTGCCATGAGCTTTTCGGTATAATATAAAGAACAGTTAGGAAATCTACACTCATCCGCAAAACAGTTCAATTAAGATGTTAACAATTTACACGGGCTCTAGTAAGAAATACAGATATCTTCCGGGTAATTTCAGAGAGGTGTGTTTCGCAAGGCAATCACTTTTATCATAGTTTTTTTAAGGCTCCATACTCTATCAGTACTAACGTGGTTTTATTGCAATTTTTAGTTCCCGTAGATACCTGAAGTGTTTTAGTGGCTCTGTTTACTAATGTGGAAGCTATATAAAAGAATGCTAAGTATGGTAATAAACAAACATTTGAGATAACTACGATGGGTCCGATTCAAAGGATTCCGGTGTCATTAGGTTTGTTTGACTCGCTAACGTTTGTAGCTATTTGGGAAGATTTTCAATTTACTTTATTATCTGTTTATTTATGCGTTCGTAATCACTTGAAATGATGGACGATGATTGTTAGGCAAAATGGACCAAGAAAATATATGGAGCTTCCTAAAATGTTGCCAAGTATGTTATCTTGAAAATTTTAAAATGTCACGTAAACAATTGTTTATTTAATTATGCTTATAATCAGACCGATGATGTACATAATTATTGTTAATGTAGGTAGATAATTACAATGCATAAATTATCATGCATATTAAATCTGAATCTGAATGAATTTTGTAAAATTACATTCGTCTCTATTACGTAGCACCTTGTAGATTCCTTTCTGCGTAATTGGCACAAAGTACATGGCATGAAAACAATTTCAGTAAAATATTTAGTTTCTATTAAATCTGCTTTCAACTTTTAAGTGGGAGTCCACGGAACATTATAATATATTTTTATATGAAATATTATTTTTTAGAACTTTATGACTTGAACGTGTCTACTCGTGTCTTTGTTCCTAATTTTACAAATAGTTAAAGTCTTATAACCAAAAACATTATGTTTATAGTCCGGAATGGCTCTAGCATTAAATGGATCTAATAGGAGACGTTTATCTTAATTTCAGTCTTCCACAAAACGTTTGACGCGACCGTAATATTATAGCCCTTAGTTGGGGTGACCCTACTACGACGATAATGTTCTATTACTTTTTGTCTGATAATTTATCAGACTAATTTTATATGGCAACTTTTTTCATCTTTGGTTGACAATTAAAAATTGCTCTAAAACAAACAAAGCGGAACGTAATTTTAACTTTTTGCTCCAAATTTCTTTTAAATTAAATTTAGGCGGGATTAACTCGGTCGAGGCGTTTTCTCTGTCCATCAATCAAAATGTATTCACGAAAACAATTTACTCCTTGTTCTTTCTCGTTCTTTTGTATGACAACTTCTATTAGCTAGAGAGGGATGTATGAGTCTTGATTAGACGTTATACAATTATGATTTTCAGAGTTCACACGGTTGCCTCGGGTGCGGTCAGGCGGCTGGCTTCAGAAGCTTTAGTAATCAATTTTATACAAACAGAGAGGTTATTAATTGATTTTTTATCTCTAATGACCAAAAATAGCATCTGCCGAAACAGAACCGGTCGTTGACTAATGTGCGTAGTGGAGAAAAAAATGCCCAAATCAATTTGTCTTTACACATAGAGGCACGAACCATAACGCCATTTTTAACGTTCCCCACGTATTTGGAATGTGGATGCCAGATCACATATTTTCTCGGTCTAAAACATTCACATGCAAATACTATTCAGACATCATAAAAACCACTATGACACAATACGGAATTTGCATCTACATGCCAAGTTCAAGTATCTGTTAACAGTTGATCAGTATGACTGTCCAGACTATAAATAGTTATTTGATATGCAAGGCTGCAAAGTGTTTGTTTGGCGCGAGTGCCTGAATTGAAACCCGAGCAAGCGAAGGATTCTATGATTGAACCACGAGCGAAGCGAGTGGTTCAAAAGAAGAATCCTGAGCGTCGCGAGGGTTTCAAGGCACGAGATACTAAACAACTTTGCTGCCGAGCGAAACACACAATTTTTCACCTCCCTACAGCGAGAAAAATGGTGGATGAAAGAAAAACAGTCTAATAGTAAATCAGTTTTTTTATTATTTTTCTTCTAAATAAGAAAGGTAAAAGGATCTAAGCCCATACAGCCTAGTCTAATAATCTGATAAGTAAAACTATTTTTTCTGATTGTTCTATCACATTAATTTCTTGTGTATTATACTGTTTTATCATAAACCAAACAACAATTTTGGGCAACTTTTCGGTTTCCCGACGAGCAATCTCTAAAAACTTTTATTTTTTCTCTAATCATCATATCGTTTTTTCTTTTAGCAACGAAAGTTAGCAAATCTTGAAAATAACTTAGGAAGTAGGATTTTAAAATAAATTAATAATGGATACCGGATCGCGTTTCTGAACGTAACATTAATTATGTTTTTTTTTATCGGATGAAAAAGTTAGGGGTCTGATAACAAGTTCGACATTTGAAGCTCGTATTATTCCGTCCTTCTCACTCACCTAATTAAGTACAATTCGTATAAGCGAGACGACAACATACGAAGTTCAAAGTTCTAATTTCTGAGTATATGAGTAGGTGGGCAATGGTGGTCATCGTCACGTTCGATATTCAAAAACCTTTTCCACGCAAGCGGGGAAAAAGCACTTTTCCACGCAGATTTTGAAGGAGAAAGACAGCCTTTTCGAGCAAGTGAGGTGAAAATAATATTTAAGACTTAGGTAGCTATATTTAATCGCAGTCTCAATTATATCGCGTCGTACCAAATTCAGGACTTTCGACTTCAACATCAAGTCTGTACACCTTTATGTAAGTACGAGAGGAATGACAATGCTCATCGGCTCCAGGGAATTGTGAACAAATAGTTGAGACAAATCCTAAAGTTTTCTGGCCCTGGACCATAAGTACCTAACACTCAATTACGAAGACGGAACAGTAGCTTATTGTGACGGAATACTGTCATAGAAAGCGGTGTTAATACCTGTTTGGGTATAAATATGATCCTGTCTAGAATAAGGAGACGTGGTCAGCCCAACATGTAGCACTCTGTTGAAAGGCAAACACTCTGGATATGAGCTGGTATGAGCTGGAAGTCGCAACGGAGGATTGTCCACAATGGAAATAAGTTAGATGATAACAGGATGCAATGATGATGATGATGATAATTGCAGGATTATGGTAACGATTTTTCATCAAGACAAAAAAATAAAAATTACCCAGTGAAGTAAGTAGGTATAATTATATTAACTAGAATGGATAATCGAAAAAAAAAAAAAAAAATTACATAAAAAAATTAAAAAAATACATACATATATCGCGTCTTTATCCCTTACGGGGTAGACAGAGCCTAAGGTAACAAAACCTTAAGGCCAGGTTTAGCATGATTAAGGGATATAGGTGGAAAGAGAAATCAAAAT
This sequence comes from Pandemis corylana, assembly GCA_949127965.1. Lineage (NCBI taxonomy): Eukaryota > Metazoa > Arthropoda > Insecta > Lepidoptera > Tortricidae > Pandemis > Pandemis corylana. Next base: position 5,730,568 of record OX421855.1, on the reverse strand, counting down.
AGTGATGGGTTGCTAGCCGCATCGCCTAATAATAAAATATATGATTCCTAAGACTTTTGCCCATTCCCTCGATGGGCTTTTACTATCTACGCGGGAAGAGAAGCAACTGGTAAATTTTATGTTTTTTCTTTACTCCCAGACCAGCATGGAATAATTAACTAAATACTATATACAAAATTAACATAAACCTAGCCAAACTTAAACTACAAATAAAACACCCCTCCCAGGTCACTCTCAATGGATAGTTCAAGTAGGTACAATAGAGTTGTAAAAATAAGGAGTGTAGAATTTCCCACGAAAACGTGTTTTGCCGTTTGACGTTTTATAGCACTTGGTATTTTAATAATACAATTCTATCTTCAACTATTCCTCTTTACTCAGTCTTTCAAACACCCACAACCCATTTTAACGCGGCTATAGTCTAAACGACTCCTTGCATAAATATCACAAAGGGTTCGAAATTTGCATTATGGTGTCCCAGTGGGCCGGTGCCCTTGTTTGTTTTAGACCGCTATAAATTTATCGGGAACATTCCTAACCGCATGGAGTCCTTATATTTATGAGGCGAGAATACTTTCTATTATAAGAATAAACAAACACCCACTGAGCGTGGCCAAATCTAAATTAGATTAACTATGATATGGGAACATTTTATTGTTCTATTGATACTATAGGGAATTCCACAGTAGTACCCAGAGTTATTGAAGTAATATCTAGATCGTATAAAACACTGCAAAAATGATTGCCCGCTCAAAAACCTCTCTTGCCAACTTGATATTTGTGAGCAAAATCTTTGATCATGGATTTTGGAAATAATAAGTGATGTTTCACCAAATAAAGCAACACTTTGATTTCCTTGCCGCAAATCCAGTTTGCATATTAAAGTCTTTCCTGGATATCGCAACCGATCACGGGTCGTCAAGTCTTTGAATTTGTCAAACCCTCGATAAATATCAACCAATCTACATACTGTTATTATTGATCCAGCGAGTGATTGAACTAAACAATTGCGATTGCTTTTGGATAAGCGAAACGTTGGAAATTATTCGGTACTTACCCGGTTTCTTGAGACAGCCGTGTATCCTTAAATCAAACTGCGTTGCGCCGAGTTCCCGTTTTGCATCCGTTCGTACATCAAGATCCCTATCAAAGATAGATTTACAAGAGCTGTCTTCGATGGGAGAATGCTCTTTCCACATGATACGGACGAAACATTTATTTAACTCAATAATATTAAGGTTGGTTTCGCTTGCCACTTTATTGTCAATAAGAACTATTAAAATTGTATTTTTTATGAGGTTTGAATGTTTTGCAGCCGATACTTAAATTATTTGATGACGTTATTAGTATTGTCTAAATTACCTACTTGTATGTAAATTATATCATTACATAAAGACGTGATTTATGTATGTATGTATGTATAAATCAGCTGATTTATTCATTGGCTTAAGTATTGTAAGTACTTTAGGTTTCAATTTCAATCAATCGAAACGTTTCTGAGTGGGTATTCAAAGTGAATTTGAGACAAGCTGTTGTGAGGGCACGGTGTTTTTTTGGTTTAATCTTAAGTTAATAGCATTTAAAACAAATAAATCGTGTTATGGCGGCAGCATCAAACTGTTCAGACACTAAACAAATAACACGTTTATTTGATTTAGTGGTGACGGTCGAGCTAACTCGATTTAGCTAGCTGTCCACGCCTTTGGGTGGGCGATCTCCCGCCAGCATGCGATCAAAAACTAGCTCTATAGTTAAATAGCTGTCATAAGGACTATCGAAGATTATTTACGAGGTGGAACCGAACGGAAATGTAAATAGCATCTAGATGAAGCTGGCAACGTGATGCAAAGCTGCCGTAGCAGAAGGCTGATTGCCTTTTTAATTATATTATTTTGCTAATTTGCTTACATCTTCTTAGGTCTGCTACCTTTAAGTATTGGCTACCCAAGTTATACCTTTGCAGTTCTGAATAGCACTTGTCAGTATTATAGGCGAGCGTTAAGCGCATAATCCGATTAATTATAATTATAAACTAAGAACTGAACGGAAATTAGAAAAATAAATAAATAGGTATCACGGGATAGATTGACGCTAATTGACCTAGACTTAAACTAAGTAAAGATAAGATAAGCTGTGGTTAGGTACTCACCAATGGATAAACGTTATATGTATTTTTATTTAAAAAACATTTGTGTATTTTTCAGGAATTTTGGAATAGTCAAAAATGCAGAAGGCTAAGTTAGGTCGGTTACTTTATAAACAGTTCTGAAAAATACTTACGATTTCGTAAATAAAACGCTTTATGATATGACTAAAAAAAACAAACAACATCTAAGAAAAACACTTTCATTGCCCCGACTTAGCAGATATAGGTACATTCAAATTGTCATTTACAACTTATATCTGACCAACTGAGCTAAGTGTGGATTGAGCACATCATATGCTTCGTTAGATTCATAGGCTCGATTCCTTAATTCGGATATAAAAAACTCGATTAAATGTGTTACAAAATTATGATTTTCAGAATATAGGTACACGGTTGCTTCGAGTGCGGCCTATTCTATGGTGGCTATATTCCGAAGCTTTACTTAGAAGCTGTAGTCTTAATCAGCGGTTATTTGATGAGGCTATCTTACTTCAAATGCCTCACCCTTTGCATTCAAATGTCATGTTATGAAGCGCACAATACCCCCGAGATCGTGAAATTACACATCCTCGTAAAGCGAATCACAGCATTCACCCTTTCATATTGTATCGAATCGCACAAAGACGTTTCCGGGTTGCGAATACGGCTCAATCAGTCGGCACAGGAAGTTCTGTCGCTTCATTAGTTATACTAAAAGAGTTAATATGCTATATAATTGCTTTTACTTTTACCGACTGTATGACTATTAGCGTATCTTCAGGGCGAGAGTGAACAGGAGGTATTAGCTTTTTGTGCCTTTGCTTTTCATTTGCGTTTGTCACCATTTCACGAAGTCATCATGAGGCAAATCTTTATTATTTTTAAATTGGCTTTGTTAAATATACTAGTATTTACCTAAATAATAAAACTCTGCATGTTCTACAATTGTTCTGCCCTTACAAGGTTTACGTTATATATTATGCTTACTTACCTACTTACTTTATGATATGACCCTATGATACAATGTAACTTGCAATAAAAAAAGAATCTTAGGTATTTTCTAACCTTTCAGGCCAGTACATATAACTCTAAATACATAATAACAAAAGGTATGGTGGCATGCATTGAAGTCAATACGCCGCAAGTCTTGCAGGATGCTTCATTCGATTCTTAATTAACATGCGTACTCTGCCGTCGTACATTCTGCGTCTGTTATGCTTTTTGTTTCGAGCTAAATTATGTCTCTATACGGCCCTATCGAGGCCCACCATCTCCGGAGTGACGGGTTCCAATTTGTACCTGGCTCTAAATTTCTTCGTCGGACCCAATCCCTTTGATAGCTCGTATGCCGCATAGTTTCATCGATCACACTACTTTAAATACCTACATTGATATATTTCTGGAAGTATCAAACAAATCAAGCAGTATCAGTTATTAAAATGAGTTATAAAATTTTTACTCGTCGACAAGATTTTGTGTGTGTTTTTGAAGTGAAATGAAATCGTAGCAGATATTCTTAGGCAGAAACGAGAAAGTCACAAGCGTCGAATGACCCTTTAGAATTGAACTAATTGCTTACCTACCATAAAAAAATTCTGACCCGATAACTTTTACTTTTTCGGTATTATAGTACTTACGGGTACCATTTAATAATTCAGCACGTTCTTTGTTATCAACAAACGGAGAAAATAAAGGATTGGACATGAACAACTGATATTTTCCTATCGGGGCATAAAAACAATATGATGCAGTAAACAGAAGAAATTACGAATATTGAAATTCCCAGCAGTTTAATTTCGCTGAGACCATATCGAGTTGCAGGCGCCAGTGTGCAAACTGCAATATTTGTTTAGGTCATTGTCTGAGAGATTTACACATAGAACGTTATTGTAAAGTCGTGTTGTGCTCCGCAAATATTTCATCTCTTTTACTTCGAGTATCATGACCGAGTTTTAGTTAATTAATCACTGCTGAAACTGGCAAATCGATCAATCATTTGTCATAGCTCAATAGCACACGTGCTGACACGGAGAAGGGTTTTTGCTAAGTGTAGGGTTACAAATCTGACCGTGTATTGCCCCTATAAATTGCAATGCATCTACCCTTTCATCGGCCTGCATTGTGCAATGAAACGTCATCTGCTCCCGGCGTCTAAGCGCCCTTTGAGTTTGCCGACATTAGTTGAAGCGACAAAAATTTGACGGCAATGACAATAAACGTACTTACTTCATGTTTATAGCGCACAGACTATACGAAGTACGAAAAGAAGCTATTACATTTTATATCTGTGTAACACTTCGCATTCAATTGCTTCGGATTTACTTTTGCAATATTTGGTTTCGCAGTTTTTTTATTATAATCTACTTAAAATTTTATACGGGGTTTATTGAAGAACAGATACATGAGAATTTTGTTAGTTACATAATACGTCCCTTAAGTCTATGTTAGTAATATACCTAAATAGAACAAATTGTGATAAAACTAGTATAAATAAAAAAGTTGCCCTAAATCGAGATTACCTAGAGATAAAAAGTAGCGAACCTGAGATAGCAATAAGGGTTAATTTCTAGATATATCTTATCTAGTAATAAGGTAGAGCTTCGACTTTAATTACATTAGTTTATAGTTTTGATCATACTCGTAAAATCACTTATCTTAATTAGTACCATAAAATATGGGAATGCCTGAGTGTATTTCGGACGTGCAGTAACCAGTGACCACACGCATTCAGAAACGGTATTATTGATTGTTAATAAAAACATAACGTGCCATTATCGACTGAAAGTAGTCATTTGTTTTATAAACAAGGAATTAATGATTACCGTGTAAATGTCATTGTCAATAATTAAATAATCTACCTACGTACTACTTAATTCCATCTTAAATACGGGGTAATCTGCATCAAGTCCTACCAGAATAACGGAATACAACGAGGCTCACGTACTAAATACATACAAGACATGAAACCAAAAACGTACGAAAACAAATCGTTCCCAGTAACTAAAGTTTAAAAACAAAAGAACTTAAATAAGCTGGATATGGGTATTATCTCGCACTTATTAAAAGAAAAAGTACTTAATACAGGCCAAAGGTGCACCCACAGTATAGCGTTGGCAATTGATTAGGAACGTGCCAAAGCGAGTCGCATTCATCTGGAATCACCTTTTCAATGAATAGAAGATCACGTTTCGAACACATTTTTGAGTTAAATCCAAAGCTCCACACCTTGCAGTGTCGCGATTGTTTGCAAGGAGGATTACATTACGCTATCTTTATGAATGTGCTCGGTAATTAAGCGCCCACATCGAGACAGTCGTCTGCAATATCTGCCGTACAAAAAACACATGTATGCCCACAGCAGATGCATACCTTCTGCGAACGCCGCACTACCAAATCAATTTCAAAAGTAATTCAATAACATAATGTTGATGGTGCGAGAAAAAATAATGTATTGCTTCCTTCCACCTTGAACTGTCGAACGGTCGAGTTTCGGAAGAGATCGGGGCTGGTGATACAGTTAGGCATCTACCTCGAAAAACTGTAACACTTCAAGTGTATGCATTTTTTGTTGTAACGGGGCTTGTTAAAGTACCGTTTCTATAATATAAAACCATACAAACAGTAGCGGTCTATCGTTTTATAGGGACGTATTTTTGAAAGGGGCGACAAAAAAAACACGTAAGGTGTTCATACAACGTTTCGCTTATTCCGTTATATCAATAGAGATTAGAGGCACGCGACTTCGCTCCACTGACGGTGAGATCCGGGAACATTGTCGGCCTCTTCTTTGATGTGGCTGCAAAAGACGTCGGTTCGGACAATAGCTAAGCCATAATTTAGCGAAGAAATCCTTACTCAGGTGTAAATCCGGCCACTTGAACGTACATTGTCTGACCGCAACTTTAAATACGTCCAGCGTAGTATCTTTATTGAAAACGGCTCCTAGGGAGAGGTAGCTCGAATATAAATCTTTTTAATTGCAACAAAATTAATTCTCACTGACGATCATATTTCATGTTGTAGTCTCTTAAATCGAAGTTGTAGTTGAAGAATAATTAACACAGATAACTAATTAGTGGGTAAAAAATGTAATTACATCGATCAGTACGGAAGCGACTCGGCCGTTGCTCCAGTTGATTTCGTCTTATTAATTGAGCTTGAGATTTCCCTCATGGGGAATACCAATTAAAATGAAGTTGTTTGATTAAAGTGTAGACGTTACTTAACATGTCGTCGATAAAGATGGTTTCCTCAGTAAATTAACCGCTAACAACAGACACGCCGCTGATCGTTCTAACTAATATCAAAGACACAAGTAAAAATACGTCAAGCATATTACTATCTATTAAAAATAACTCAATAAAACTGGTACCTATTTGAAAATGGCATACTGGTGATAATGCTTTAGCATTTACACAAATTAAAAAGTAATAGCAATTAAGAGACGATGCAGCTCAGTATTCGTATGCTACTGCTTATCTATCGTCATTATACCAATAGCAATCATTCACAGAATTAATTTCGATAACTATGACGCCTATTCGGAGATACAGAAGCCGATGCTTTTAGCTGCTATCTCGTAACCTTCGATAATATTTATCCCTGTCTAAGAAATATTGACAAATGAACCGTCTAGTTTGACGATAATCCCAATAGGGAAAGGTGTTGCTTGCAACTAAATCGTGTCGATAGCGGCACGGCGGCGGTGTCACCTTTTGTATACGTTCTTATTCAGAATTTGAATGCTTTCAACTAATTTGATCGTGATTAACTAGGTAAAAACATTATGCTTGTATTGAGACGTAAATTGCCCATAAATATTGAACTTTCTGAAGAAACGACTGTATTAAGTACCAAAGATGAAAATTATTCAGCCTAAGATCAACTGAAACCAACGTGAGAGCGACAGAAGAAAACAATGGCCAACCGATTCATGCGTACGTTTAGTGAATTGTTTCATGTTGTATCTGATATCGATACCTGCACAGCCGCTAACAAGTAATAATTCCAAGCTACGTGCAATAACCACATCGCACCCGAAACATTACAATAGAATTAGACTTAAGAAAACAAACAAAAACAGGATTTAGTGTAATCCTCTTTTCTCCTCAGCTTAGGCGAGACTAGTGTGTTTCGCATTAGTTTAAACGAAGGGGCGCGTTCAAAAGAGAACCGATAAAATGCTTGAAAACTTCCGGTTGGATGCTTTGTGAATAATTGGTACGCCATTTATTTCCTTCTCCGAGAATCACATATTTTTGTGTGAAATTTGTAAGGTTGGATACAAATTTATGACCACTTTTGTGTTTAGATATAAATCTTTTTCAATGGCACGAGTGTCCGTTGTATGTTCTACAGCTTTGTTTGGTACCGTGAGTGATTTCTAATAGCTCTTTATCAATTCCTTTATTGTGAGAAGTGGCGTGTCACCAATTCTTAAATTTGAATTATAGGCGTGATCCTGGCTGCTTAACGACTATTGCTCTACATTGTAATTTGTTCATGCAAACCTCCAATTCCTAGTACCTTCAGCCAAATATGGCCCAAATTCAAAAGGACCCTTGAATGTTGTTGCTTTAATTCAATTTGCAAAAAAACTACTGGAAAATTGGCAGCCGCAAAAAGAGCTAAACGGTTACAACATCCGTGTTAATAATCTTTTGTTAAAATCAATTTTATCACAATAGGCGTTAAAATAGAAAATCAGATTTGACAAAAAACCGCTTTGAACGAATTCACATTTTGACGAGAAAGATCATTAATTTTAAAGATAAGAGATAATACCGATTTGTTGTTGCACAATAGTGTACGAAATTGAAACAAACTTAATTTAATGACACGTTGACTTTGTTTAATAGATATAATATAATAATATCTAAATAATAAGAAAAGAATCCCGGAAGTAATATTTATAAAGTTATAAACCAACTACTTAAACCTGTGTATCTAATACGCTTAGCGTATTAGTAGAAAATGCTCAAGAATTACCAGGTAATTTTTAACACGCACAAAAGAACGACAAATCTATTCAGCTAATCTTATTTCAATAAAATTGCGTAGGCAGCTTTACGTAACCCTTATAATAATCTCCGAATCCTTTCCAAAACGCCGCGTAAATTAGAAACGTCGATTCTATAACGGGTTTGAAGTCTGCAGGATCACCTGAAAAAAAATCGTGTGCAAAAACTCACCGTGCTCTATTGACCATGACGCAACAATTGTTTAGCAGTTTGTCGAGAACCCTTGAGAGTCCACCTTGTTGACTCCGGTGCACAACGAAATTAAACATACGAAAAAACTGTTCCTAAGTAGATTGAACGAAGGGTTCTATTGTGAATTGTGTAATGTAGTGAAACTTGGCAGCACAAGTTTCAGTTAAATTGCATTGGTGGTGAATATTCGAGGGTCGAAACCTTTTTCTTGGTTGTAAGGCCGCAGGTAGGAACCCCTTTTGCGCAATTCGGCGTAACGGGCAACAAAGCTTAACGCAGTTTGTTGTCGCCACACTTGACTCGCCGGCGCACTCCAAACGTTACCAATTTCACGTCTGGTTGACCGATGAATACATGTAACTAATTTTGCTATCAATACACATCAAAATATTACAAGAAAGTAAACAAGCGTGAAATAGTGTGTTATGCGCAAGCCTTTGGTAGGATCTCATGTTATATTTTTAAAAGGAACGAAGCAGCTACACCGACGAGGAATTTGATCTCACAAGTCCCCAACCTATTCATTAATTCGATATTCGTGGGTTCATAAAATCATAAACAGCATCGTCACTGCCCAATTAATCTACGTGTACGTATATCTTTGTTTCCTGTGTTTTATTTGTTTAAGTAGCATTGGTTATTGTTTTTAACAAGCTGTAAAAGCAAAAGTCACGATTCGAGCCGCCATCAACTATTTAGATAGCAAGAGTGGACGTATCAGCGGATGTTATAGCATTCTTATATTGGTTATTGATATTTCGTGTTCAAATGTATCTCCAATTTTGATCAGAAGTCAAATAAGAACAAAGCTCAATCCACTAATCATTTCGACGCAAGGAAGCTCTGTATCGATATTATTTTCACACGATAGGGTTTTCGTTTCCGATCATCCAATTTTGGAATATCGGTTCGGTGGCGGCCACAAATTATCAAAAAAAGTTGTATTTGAAATTTTCGAAGCCAGCAAAAACGTCGGCTTGCTTTAAGAAGAGGCGTGGTGCACATCGTCGGTGGAAATTATGGCAATTTTGACACCTAAAAGTGCTAAGTTTCATCGTGCCCCTTGTAATTTCACCGACGTGTGCTGACAGACACGACGCTGACCCTCCGGTAGTATGTGTATTACACCGCACATTATCCTTCCAAGGGGTATTAGGCTGGTAATTTATCATTACGTACGTTTTTTAAATTAATATTTAACAACTTCGAATACTACATGACGTGGTACTTCTTTTAACCATGTTCATTTCTCTGTAGACGCGACGCTGCTTAAGGTTTTTCTAAACATTCGATTTTTTGATTACTATAAAAATTAACAGTTAAACGCCTTAATTTTTATAAAGTAAAATTATCGAATTAATGTTGATGAGTTTGATTTTAATACAAAGTTGCGCCGAAGATTAAGTTAGGGGTGAGTTTCTTTTTTACGGACACAAAAAAAACAGTAGCAAAAATGAAGAATTGCTGATTGCTCGGAAGCTATTACGGACTATGTAATTTAAAAGTAAGGCTATGATTAAAGAAACTGTGCCTACCTGTTAAATTAAATTAGGCTTTTTTAAGGGTGGCGCTCGCGCAGCATTCCACTATATTTTTTCGTTTTAACTGCAGTTATATATAGGTTCTACTGTAGTGCGAGTCTATTCTAAAGAGCAGGGTTCAATAAAAATGCAAGCAACACTTTTGAATGCCGTGCGTTTTAAATGATAATTTCACCGCATACCTATTGCATGGTTTTAAATAAATTTAAGTACCTATGTAAAAATTAAACTATTTTTGTGATAGTTATTTTGCTAATAAAAAATTGCAGATTTCTTATGACAAACACTTTCCCTCTCTCATTTTCTATTTACTCATAAGTACCTATTTACCTACCTAAGTAAAACGTATATTCCTTTGCAATAAGGATGAAAAAGTCGTAACACAAAGGAATCAATTAACATTTGCTTTAATTAAGGCCCTTATCTGTACATGTGTTTGGAAAACGACTCTTATCTCATCTTGGTTAGGTATTCACCTTATTAGCCTATATTTGAAAAATACAGTGGTAAGTAAATGTGTGATTTCCCAATGAACCCTAATTATAAGAAAAAAGTTTAAACATCAAGACTCATCGATTATTGAAACACACACGTGTTAATGGTTTTAATATTTTAAATGTTTTTTTGGTTCGGTTAAGAATGAATATTCAACGCCGCTCTTACAATAGGCTCTTGAGACGTTCTAAAAAGATACATACACATGTATGTGTATAATATACACAAATCACGTCTATATCCCTTACGGGGTAGACAGAGCGTGAGGTAACCCGACCTAAAAGCCACGTTTAGCATAATTGTAGACGTATAGGTGGAAAAGGGTATCAAAATAGTGATAGGTTGCTAGCCGCATCGCTTATAACATGATTCCTAAGAATTTCGGCCATTCTCACGATGGGCTTTCACCATCTGCGCGGGACGAGAAGCAACTGGTACATTCCATGCTTTTCCTTTGCTCCCAGACCAGTCTGGAAGTAAAAAGAATTTTATAATAATTAATTATGTAAGTCAGTACTACTAATTATAAAACAAATTGTCATAAAACTATAAATAAAAAAGTTGCCCTAAATCACTGCCCGGTGGCATGGTGCCCAGAAGGTTGGCAGCATTGCCGCGTTATATGGCAATGCTTACCCTTTGCGCTAAAAAAAAACCAGCCTTCTGATCACCCGAAGTCAGAAGTCAGGTAAGTCAAAAAACCTGAAATAATCAGTAATATTCGAAATCCTGTGAGTGTTTGCTGTGGCACTAATGGTTTATATCCAAAAACATGAGGTCACAAGGGTCACAATTTACGTCCGTCATTATTCCCATCTTCTTAATAATTCTCCTAAATTTTATTGATTTGACAATTCCCCTTTCGTAATGACATTTTTTGTTCCCAAAATCGCGATCACGACGTACGCTCTCGACGATCTCTTTTGATGAATTTAAGTGGAATAACGTATGTATAGGGAAAATAGAAAGAGTGGTATTCGGTACGAAGGCTTTTAACGAAAGATAGTTGACAGTGACAATAACGTCATTTATAAACATCACTACATAGTATAAAATAAAGTCGCTTTTTCTGATTACACATAAACGGATAACTCACGTATAAAAAGTCGAGTGATGCTCGACATGTTTCGGACTATTCCGTAGTCCTTCTTCCTGGAGCGCTCGCCCTGGCGGCAGCGAAACGAACACATGATAGTTTCATGTTGAAAGTCGCTTTTTCTGTCCTCATGTCCCGATGTATGCTTATATCTTCAAAACTACACAACGGATTTTCATGCGTTTTTTTTAATAGATAGAGTGATTCAAGAGGAAGGTTTATATGTATAATACATGCATAATATACCGTGCGAAGCCGGGGCGGGTCGCTAGTATGTTATAAAACAGTTCGCTTAACTCTAAAGAGGTTGCGTTCACACTCCAACATCTTTTTTCGGGCACTTTATTGATGGTAGTAACAATGCCTCATCTACCCAAGTAGGTACATAAGTCACCGATCTCGCTCGCGATCTTAAAACTCGCAAATGTATACTTATCGCGTGTCAATACATTGCGCCAAAACGAGGTTTTTACAAATGTGAGTACGCTTCGGGCTCTGGCTGTGGTTCAAGCTACGAGCTGCATGCCATTTTTGCGAAACGCCTTTTGAATGAACAACAGAAATACAATCAATTTCAGAATTTAGTATCCATATTTAAAAAAATCTACTTCAGCATCATGTCATGTGTCATAAAAAAAACCGTGGTAGCCCAGTGGTTTGACTTGTGACCTCTCAAGCAGAGGGTCGTGGGTTCGAATCCCGGGCTCGCATCTATGAGTTTTCAGGAGTTTATGTGCGAAATCGCATTTGAAATTGACCATGAGCTTTTCGGTGAAGGAAAACATCGTGAGGAAACCTGCACACACATGCGAAGCAATTCAATGGTGTTAGTGAATTCAATTCGCGCTGGGCTCGCGTGGGAACTATAGTCCAAGCCCTCTCATAGTGAGAGGAGACCTGTGCCCAGCAGTGTCAGCAGCAGTGACAATGATAAAAAAATATTTTAATGTGCTTACAATAATGAAGATTGCCTGTTTGAAAACTATAGCAAATAGTAAAATTATATACAACTAACATTACTTAATCGCATATTAAAAACAGAAAACCCATAAAAACCGATTCCAAAAAACTGTTTCAAAAAAGCATTTCCACTAGCGTCAGCGTTTTAAGTGCTTTGCTACATATATTAGAGTGGTACAGGAACGTGCTTCATAGCAAGAAGTCAATGCCTTGTGTCGGTACTAGCTCTTGTTAGCGAAGAGTTACAGCGTGAGCACAATGGTGGGAGGGTCTGCCTGCGGCCGTGTGCCAAACATTACGGCCCGGACTCGACTAAGTGCGATAGCGAGCGATTTTATAATACACTACGTGCTGCCAAGCAATCGATGTGCAGAGAGCGAATTGACCGCGCTATGGTAATGGTATTTGATCGCTGTGCTGCCATCGCTTAAAGTCGTGTCCAGGCCGTAACGCATTCGAGCGGCGATATTGATCCCACTGTTTCAGGAATCGTGCACAATTTGTATGAGAAGGTACTTGAATTTCGGAGAGTAGCTTAAAAATTGGGCGGTTTTAAGGAGCTTTTGTTTAAAGGTTTTAGTGTCGTTACATGTTTACGTCCTATGCTCTGAAATTCTTCTCGCAGATGCAAGGAGAAATATTAAATTTAAAACGTGCCTTAAAAAATTGTATGAAAATTAAACCATCGTCTTAAATAGTTAATCCAGTTTCGTGTTTCCTGATCCATACAGATTGAGACAGCCCAAGGCGAAACGAAAAACATAACTCTTTCCCGAAGTAATCTCCCACGATATGCAGCTAGTAACTGATATGTATGTGATTTACTATCAATGCGCAAGATCTTCGGAGCGTATCTCTTTGTATCGGCGCGTGAGACGCACGCAAGCTTCTGCGCACTGGATCGAATCTCGTGCCGCGATCGCTTTGCTCATTCAGGATCTTGTTTGTTAGCGATAAACGAGCTATGATCAATTTTTAGTTACCAAATAAACTGCACGCACAAAATCAGCCAAAGCACTTTAATACACAGTAAATTTAAGTTACAGTAACCAATCGCCGTCTGTAATCCCGACGTTTTACCCAGTCGTACTTCAACTGGATGGTGTATGCCAAGTTTCTTTCGGCGTTTTCTTCTTAATGATGGTCATCCCGAAAGCGCCAGCAATTTCAAAAAAAGACATGTAAAAGAGCAGTTGGCGGCCTGTTAGCAAAATAAACCTTTTGACTTTGATTATGTATATGTTGATAAGTAGGCAGATTTAAGCCATCATTACATGCGTAGTCTCCATCTATACAAAGTATTATTGATATCAAGCATTATTAGCAAGAAGTTATCTATAAATATTTAGTAAAACATCGACAGTAGCTATTATAAGATGTCGATCATTATCATATTCAAACACTTTTATCCCGTGCGTGTAGCATTAAAGCGCTCGGAACCGTCGAATTGCGTCTAAATTACCATGAAAGTATATCAAAGAGCCGGCATTGATCGGACATTGGATTACCGTAGAAGGCTTGACAGCTAGACCGACCGGCTCGTCATACGCCCCGGCCATCCGTTTAAATGGTCATAATTGGTCCAGCAGCCTTTGAAATACAGCACTCGGTCATTAGAACATTGCTTTGGCGAGCGTTTATCAAATAAGCGATGCGCATTTGATATACGCAACCAACTTCGTGTTATTATTGGCATTAAACAACATTATCTTCACACCGTGTGGTATTTTTACAAATAAATAATTTAATCAAGCGACGGCTGTTGCGCCCAGAATACTTTGAATGTGCGTGACTGAATATTCAAAACTTATAATATACTGGTTCGTAGTTGTTTAAATACCTCTGGTGTCAGAGGCGATGAAGTGATAAAGTTGTTTATTGATGATCTTTGGTTACATTAATTGCCAACAGCGGCGGCGCCTGTTTGGACGATGTCGCTGCGACGAGTGGACGCGAATGACAAAGATCCGGCGACGATATGCGCGGGCGACGCGCGCGGCGCGGCCGCCGCTTTGATCTCATTGACGAGTTCGACGGCCAATCAAAACAACGCCGACGAACATTCGTAATTTGACTTTAAACTTCAGTTGTTTTCAGTTTACTACGAACAAACGTATGAATGAAATGAGTGCATAGCAGAAACTTAGACAGTAGTACCAAGTGAATAATGCGTACAATTGTCACATGTAGTACCTACTCATGATAGATACGAAGATAACAAAAACCCGTCTTAAGGAGCATAATTTGCAATCCAAAAGAAACCACGTTTCTCAAAACGGTCCAAAGCATACCAATATGGAAAAGCTACACTAGTTTGTGAATGCCTTGACTCAGTATCGATATTTTTTCTTTGGCTATTAAAAGTCGTCAAGGCAATAATAAGGATCAGGAATTCGGGGAGCGTTCTAGGATTTTTATTTTATCGAATGCCAACATGCGCAACACCGAAAAAGGCTACGGTCTCGTGCGGTTGTTTGTTGGCTAGGTGGCGGGAAATTAATCTTGGCATTTTGTCGAAGGCCGCTGAAAAAAAATTGGATACCTAGCTGGTTTTAATGAAGCGAACAATTCATAAGTTAAAAAAAAACAAATATGTTGACGGGGCGCCTTATTGGTCGTAGTAATTAACATGGTGGTGCGCGGCGCGGCGCGAGCGCACGCGGCGCACGCCCGGTTGACAGGTCACTCACACGCAGCGCGGCCTTCGTCAAGGACGGTGGTTCGTGCTGCTAAATCCAATCGATTACTAAGTTTCAAGTTAAAGAGGTGTGGTTACAATCTGAAATCAAAATAGGGTAGGGAAAAAATCTCGTGTCTTACACAATTAATAGGAACTAGCATTACCGATGTATTAGTCGTGTAAAAAAAAACATGAATTAAATCAATTTTGTAATAGCTAGGCACAATATCTATAAAAAAAACTGTGGTCTCTCAAGCAAAGGATTATGGGTTAGAATACGGGCTAGCAGCTCTGAGCCTTTAGGAATTTTTGTGCGTTGATATTATATGTAATCTGGTGTCCTGACGCTGGAAGAATCAGTATTAGTACCTACTTGACCAATGTCCTCATACTCGACTCCGTAATATACCTGGCGAAAAGGTCCAGTTATGACTTTCTGCTGAGTGCAGCGATAACTCTACGCACACAGCCTAAGCCTCTCTTACTAAACTTACTATGCAAACTTTTCTTAAGTAGAAAGTGCGAAACGTGGTCGTCATTATTATTTAAAATTCAGAAGAGATCGTTTAGCAGCAGAGTAATCTATTGTACATGTAAGTATTGATTTTGTCTTTTTCTACAATAAAAGACACTGCTATTAGACAACTTTTCAGAATATTTAACATTGTAAGCTAACAATTACAAAGTTTTAGCAGGTGCAACTCCTTTAGTGGACGAGCTAATTGTACCTAGTCCCGCACTGGAGCGACGTCATACCTTCACATTATTCTGCGTCTCAGAAAAACTGCATCATCTTGCTATATGGAGATAATGCTAGTTGAACTTGTTCAAAATGCAAGAACAAAAAAGACTTGGAACATTTTAATAGGAATAGCCAAATACGCTACGGCATATCAATAGGCTTCAGGGAATTTAACTGGAGTCGCTATAGCCGCGAGTGTCATATGTTTTTTCAGAAGTCGGTCCTACGTTTGTTGCGGTAGTGTTTCTTTTTGCTTGTATGAATAATCCTAATGCCTTAATAAACAGTATGAGGGTAAGATAAACAATTTATATGTAGATGGCGTCTCGACTAATAGACGTCTAAGCGTCAGCTGCGCCGACTGGTTGGTTTTGCATACGTTCGACCACACTTACCACTAATATGCGCCGCGTATTGCTGTCAAACTATCACAGAAACGCATGGAGACTGTCCGCAATCAGGTATTTTCTATTCACAAAAGGAAAAATTGACTATTTTAGTAATGTCATTTAGGAGTAGGTAAGATATAAAAAAGTGTAATATTTTTTTTGTCATTTTAATAACTCATGTACATGAATAAAAATAAATTAAGTCCTCATCGAACCCGAAAAATACTGAATTTATTTTTATTTTTGTGTTGTTGTATATCGTCGGAAACCGACTTATATAAAGGTATCAGGTATGTCAATTTTGTACCTACCAACACTCCTAACACTCAATCTAACCTTACTTAGCAGACTAAGTGATGTAAATTGACCATTATTAAAGGACATTGCACTCAATTATTGTACTTTTGTCAATAACAACCGCTATTCTAGTCAGTCAAACCAAGTTATATTATGTAGGGTAAACAGTTTATTATGCAGAGGTCAATAAGTCTTAGACTATCGTAATGATAGCAAATTTTTTGTCGTTTCTAACACTTCTATTTAAGTCGTCTCCTCCCCTTTCCCTAATCTCTGCCAGGACTAGATCCCAGTATAATCCAGCTTCTATTTTTATGGTCCAAGTGTGAATACGGGCAACGGGTCTGTAGGTGAGCTATGCTAATAAGAGGCGTGCAGGTCCTAATGCATGCAGGTAGGACTTATGCACACCCTGAGACCCGCATTCCAGGCTGCGTGCGCAGATTAGTGTTATGGTGTTGTTAAAAATAATTATTTTAAAATTAAAGTTATTACTATGGAGCTGGTATATTAAGTTGCTATTTGATTTGCGGTTGCTCGTTGGGTGGTTGAAACTGTTTTCAATTTTATTGTTATTCGCTTTGTAAGTCAGTTCTTAATTTTTTGTTTATTCAGATTTTAAATAAAAATGGGGCTGTAGAAAATGTTGAAATTATTCACAGCTTTTAACAATTTTATGTTACAAAAAGCAAGAAAAACCTTCAACGCAATTCTATTCGTATATAAAATTGTTAGAGCGCACTAGAGTATTTTGTTTTATCTGATACTATTGCTGGTAACTGTTGGTACATAAATAACTTACAATCCTTTCTTACCAGGCACAAAAACAACATGACAGATGAGTAAATAAATAACGGACTTATCAACAATCGCACACAAACAAGTGTTCATATCGTTTACTCATATCGTTTTAACACTTTCAGTTTCTCCGCGCTTAGCGAACTGGTTAAAGATGCCACGTTCCCTGTCTGATGTCTACGAGTTATTACACGTCGTAAATTGGCAAAACTAATAAGTAAAGTATTAACTTTTTAAGCATGTTTTTGAACTTGGTTTCGTAGCAGCTCAGACAGAAGTCGTTCCAAGTTGTACCATTATTTCACTGTTACGTTTACTTTCTTTGACATTCGTTTAGATAAAAATTTGATAGTGCAATTATTAGTAGTGGATAGTGGTATATTTAGCAAAGTTTAAAGTAGATAAATCTAGTATTATTTAGTACTAGCTAAATCTAGTAGTATTGAGTAACATCACTAAAAGTTGAATAACGAGTCTAAAAGCTCGGATTAAGTTTATTTTTAAAATTATATGACGTAATATTGTGAGTATTTATAATGAAAGATGTACACACGTAACGAAAAAGTTACAAATAACGAAATTAGTTTACTAAAGCTGAGTGTGCATTGAGCGATTTTAACAGTTTTAGAAGTAATTTCTTTGTGTAAAAAAGGAATTTGAACAATGTCACTTAAACAATTATCCTAACATTAATTTTGATTAACTTGAGAATACAGTTCAGAAGTACTACCCCGATAAAATCGATTGTCTGCAAAGTCGGTTTACGAACGATAGTTTTACGTGATAACGTCATAAAGAAACATTCGAACTGCTAGCTCTGACGTCATGCGAAAAGAGCGTGCCTCTCTATCGCTTGTTCCGCGCTCTCGCTTGCACACTCTGACGTCATGCGGAACGTAACGTCATAACGTAAGTCGTGCTTTTTCGTGAGTGCAGACGTTCATCGATTTATAAGACGTTATCACGGCAAAAGTAATATTTTTCTTTCGTAACGTAACAATAAACTTTTGCGACATGTTTGTATCCACAAATGTACATCTATTTTGAGAAATACTCACGTAATAACATAAGTTTTAGTTTTGATGGGATATTAAATGTTAAGGAGTCTGTTCGTCTTCCTTTTTTTTTCATCTGTTCCACCTGTTTGCTATTCGCGCTAGTCCTGCAGGTTATCGATAATATTATATAGACATTAGACGTAGGTAAGACATAAATGCTCTTATTGCTCTTAGTATCAACAAGTAGGTAATCAACACACTACTTACTCAAATGTGAAATTATTGCCAATAAATAAATTATTCCAAACAAAACGAAACAAATATACAAACCAACAAACAAACATATCTCTAACGCGCATAACTTCTTAACAACTGCACCAAATTAGGTAATTATTTTTTAGTTACATTCGTTATCGTCAAGGCAAGGTTCGTATAAAATAACCGCTAGTTTATTACATTCATTAGGGTTTGAAATACGAAAAGGATTAAGATTAGGAAGTTAAAAAGTCGTGATTATAATGAGATTGTCTCCACATTAGGAATTCAGATTAATTGTTTGGCAATTAATCTATTAAATATAAGAATGCCACTCGAAACTTAGTTATCAATTCTTTATCAAATGCGGTTACTTTTATAGCTAGACGCAGAACGACGGGATGCAGCCATTTATGGCTCCCGCATGGGTCAGCAAAAAACAAATCTATATTCCATATCAATACATCAACCGTTGGTGGAAATCTTTTATTCTCACAAAATTAAGTTAGCCCACATAAAGGAGTTTGTTTAAAACATTAGATGTTTTAGATGTTATCGCGTGTGTTTGGTGTCAAAATTCTCGCATCATGCCGAACGCATTTAGGCGGTGTGATACAGATCTATCCGCTTTGTGTTCGCGATCACTTCGTAAACAAGAATAGCGGGAGGCCGTATAAATCATTTTTTGGAATAAAAAACGGGGTAGCATCTACTCAGTTTATGAGGGCCTAGCTTTATAAACTGTGATTCCGAAGCGGCCTTACGAACTTTTTTAAATTTCTACTTAGACAAGAACACACAGATAATACAAGAAAATTTAAGTTGCGATGGCAGTTGAACGCAGATCTATGTATGTCACAACGTGACACGTTCCATATATTATGTTCAGGCTATGCTTCGGTTCAGGGGGTAAACAGTCGCAGAAATTACGGACACAAGAGAATTTTCATCTTAATATTGCGTACCATCAGTTCACTTGGTCGTTTTCAATGTTTGTTCAAAGAAAATACTTTTTCGAGCGTACAAAAAAAAAACGTTAACACCTATCGCTAAAATTTTAAAAATCGAAAGAAAACAATGTCAAAGTAACTGTAATTTAAGTTAGTTTTATTAAGAAATTAATCTGCTTCTGGGAAATTATTATTTAAAACATTAACACAGATAATGAATACGTCATAATTTGACAATATTTAAGCGAGTTCCCAGGCATCGTATTCAGAACTTTAAATGCCCGCCAAACCCACACGATTTTAAAATGGTAAGTGCACTTTAGCTCCCACATTAAAACAGGTTAACGTATCCTTAATAACTCAGCGAATACGTATATTTACAAATCG
The DNA here is from genome assembly GCA_949127965.1 of Pandemis corylana. Classification (NCBI taxonomy): domain Eukaryota; kingdom Metazoa; phylum Arthropoda; class Insecta; order Lepidoptera; family Tortricidae; genus Pandemis; species Pandemis corylana. The sequence continues at coordinate 5,710,643 of OX421855.1, read as the reverse complement.
TTGTTATTTCCCCTGACACACGCCAACGTCGATAATTTTCGCTCGCAAATAATGAGTATTTACAAAATGACACAAACCGTACTCCGCAGTAATTTTAGCATCAAGATACGAATTGAGTGGTTCTGTTTACTTTGTGCCGCTGTCAACAGAACTAGGGTTGTGGGACGTTGTATTCATTGAGTGAACAATTATAGGTTCAAATATCTTGGCTTGTTAACTTGATAATTGTTTACATAAGAGTATGAAACTGGTCGCTCGGGGTACGCTGTCAGCGCGGCGTCGTGCGAATGATTTGTGTCGCGCGGTTGGTTAATGTTTGCTATTAAGTTATCCCACAATACAATAAAAATATATGTTGCTACGATGTAAAAATATATTGTGTAGTTAAAGAAATGTAAATAATTCTACACGCCGTTGCCTGACGGCTTCTTGATGGATGACAACAAATAATTTTGTAATTAGGTTTGGTTTTAGGGGCAGGTTTCGTTGGAAGCTGTGTCGGCGTACAATGTTGGCTAAATATTCGAAATTATTACAGTGTGTAATTAGCACTTACTTTAAATGATAGGTAAGTTCTTCAACGGGATGTGTTAGCATCCATTTATTTCCTTTTCAAAGAGGCCACTTATACAAGTGCGTGGAATATCGGCCAATAGGAAAAATATAAAATAGCCTCATCAAAATATGGAGTATTCTCAGGTTACATTTTACAATACCTATACTATGAGCACTGAAATAAATGAATCAAAGAGCGCTGTCAGTAAAATGCACTTGCAGTTAATAACCAATTAGTTTTGAATTACCTACCTACAATAAAACAATTTCTGTGTCTATGACATTTTTAATTCAGTGTTTTGTATCATTCTAATTATTTATCTGCCAAATGAAACTTAAATAAAAATAATATACGAATGCCGTAAAAGCCGTTTGACATTTTAAAAATAACAATAATGGTTTATCTTTTAATGATTATTACCAGCAACAGGTTATATGATACTTAATCATAACGATTAACATGCGTATGGAAATATTTAAGTAAAAAGTATTAAGTAATTAACTTGAATGAAGAGAAGACAATACAAATTATTCTACCGCTTCAAGTTTACAGTTAATTTATAACCGCTGAGTTATCTGGATCTTAACTTAATCAGTAATTAGTTAGTACTAATGCGAATTCTTATTAGTACTTTATCAGACCGTAACCTGTATTTAGCAACTAATTTTCCCATGTTTTATTTTACCGCTTGATCAATTAATATTCTGAGGAAGTTTCATTACTTTTTAATGAAACAAGAACTCCTATCTCAGGATCGCTAATTTTATGTTTTAATTTACGCCTTCGTATCGGATCTGCGCGACAGTAAATCTTCGTAACGGGATGCTGAGGCGCGGAGTTTCTTGCTAAATTATTATATCGCATGTACTAAGACAGTACTGACTTCCTTGATTTCTTGATTAGATGCATTAGGATAGTCAGTAATCTAAGCATTAATTAAATGTATATAAATAACTAAGAGCCATTTTATCACGAATTAAAAATAACTTAAACTAATTTAACAAATCTTTAAAACTACAAAACGACCCATAAAAAGTTAGAGAAAAAGAGTGGTATTTTTATTTTTTTATTGGAAATGTACGAAATAATACGTATATTGCGTGGCAAAGTGAATAAAATGATTCAGAATTGTTTGTAAAAATAGTGAAATAAAATTATGACTGCCTACTTAAGAATTAACTTAAATCATAAAAGTTGCTCCAAGAACAAAATTCTAGCTACAATGTTAGTATTTACTGCATTAAAAAAACCATCAGGTTCCAAAGGATCTATTTAATATTAATTCACATTTTGACCCAAAATAAATTGTGGCGATTAGGTTCGGATTATATTACAATTAAGTTTTTGCTTGTGAGACACATTTTTTGTAGGAAAAGGCGGCGGTTCAGATTTCTTTTTAATAAAATCAGTTTGATATCCCGTAATCTGATTACCTAGCTATAATGACTGCGCCACACTGTTATTTTACCCTTTACTGACGGCCAAATAATCCCGTTGGTCCATTTTTTTAATTTATGACATTTATCTGACGAATATTGTTTAGTAATAATAATTTTAGTATTCTCAACAGTAACGTTTCATTTAAAAAAAACAGGTTCTTTTTGCTAAAAATTGCAAAAAACTGAGTTTGCAAGAATACAACAAAAAAATAAAGCTTAATAAAAATTAGACGAAAATTTAATCAGAGCGAATATTAATTATGACCGGTAAGTAATTTTTCAGTTTTTTTTTGTTTTGGAAGTGGGCTGAACACTACATCCGCATATCAATACACCTGCGTCCGTTCTAAAGATTTTTGTTTTCATTCATAATCGGCCAAGAAACTTACCACCCTAATGTTCAGTATCAACTTAAAAACATCAACAAGTCAATTTGATAGTCAGCCTTATTGTTTTGTTTCCGAATGGTCGACTATACATCATCAGCATCATCGTCTGCAGCACATACTACACACTGCTAGGCACAGGCCTCCACTCAGACTTATACGATGGACTAGTTCAAAATCGTACTAATTACAAGGAAAAAGCTGTTGAGATTAGGATGATAGAGTACAAGTAATAAAAGTTAGGACAGTTTTGAACCAGACCATAGATTAATAAATCCAACCCATATTATTATATGACCCCTGACTCGAAAACGATCAACGTCGTAATTATGATCGTAATTAAATTTGTAATTGGTTTTGTATATGCCTTCTGTTTAAGAAAAAAAATTGAATGACATAGTTCTGGGAATATACATACATACACAAACACAAATCACGTCTGGGAATATGGGTAAGTAAAATAGCATAAAAGGTCAATGAACCTATAAATCACAGTGCAAACACAATCCATTCGAAATCTCACTTCCGAAATTGCTCCCGATTTGACATGGAGTCACCACTGGCTCTCCACCTGCGTCCGTTGACGACTACTGACATCTGATTTATACAGTGCCCGAGTAAAACGACAAAGACAATACGGAATACACCCTTTTGAGAGGAAGTGGGAAAAAATATCGATTGGGGTCGATCTCGCTCGATCATCCATCAGGAATAGCGATCTAATGAGATACATAGTAGCATTTTTTGCTTACAGTAGAGCGTGTGAGTTGTATAAGTCATAGTCTCTAAAGAACACGTTTTTTTTCGGTTATTAGGGTTTGGGGAGAAGACTTATGAGATTTAACTATATTTATCAATTTCTCGTGAATATGATTTTCCTACAATTTTCATGAGACTAATGAAGCTTTAAATTGCATAAAGATACCAACTACTGTACTCTTCAGGCAATACAATGATGAAAAAATTAAGTTCCGATTAAACAGCTTGATGCCTCAAAAGCATTTTGTTAATTCGCCTTTTTATACTTTTTTATGGCCCTTCATTAAAAAAATGGGTCGGCATTACGTTTGTATGTGTTAATTTATTTTAAATTAAATAATCTGAATGCACCGTTCGTCAAAGCGGGAAGGTGATGAGAAAACCTTAACAACGAAGGCTCAATAGTCATAACTATTAAAACATTTACACAATTCCACCCGTGTTCGCGCGTTAAATTATTGAATACAAATTCCATACGTTCAGTATCAGACAGAGGTGCGCGATGGACAGGGCGGCTTATTGCTCTCAAAAACTGACATCAATTAAGAGAAATGTGGAGACAGCGCTGAAACTTACCTCCAGTTTTACAAAACGTAAATTTTTTCCTTATCAAAAGCTCATAAAGTAGAGAATTGATCGCCGTTCAAAGGATCAAAGGCCTTTTGGAAATGAGTTTCACTAGTGAGAACGCGAGTATTGACTGCGCACGCGGCGCTTTGATCGTGCTTCGACGGCGCCTGAACATGTATGTATCTGTCTCTTTCTTAATAGCCAAGTGTGAATGTGAAGGCTTTAGCCGACAAAAGAAAACTGCGGCAAATGTTAGTCTCCTTTAATATGAAGAAATAAAGGAGACTAGTAGTACCTAGTTGAAAGGTTTCAGCGGGCAACAGCTATCTTATGCGGTAGAACTGTGTAGTTCGTAGTATTTTTTAATTTGTGTTAATTACTTCTACAAGCTACGAGGCAGTTTATACCAAAGACAGAATTCATAATGTAATACAAGTATTAAACGACAATCCTACTTTGATGGATATTTTTAAGCAACAGTAAATTCAGGCACATACCTAATTTTACGCTTTTGATGTAAAATCTGAATCTGGAACATATATCTAGCTTTTACACAGATATTTTGTACACAACTTTGTACAATAAATTAATATTGTGTAAAAATAAATACTGGCAAGATAGAAAAACAAAAAGAAGTGTAACAAAATGTTAACAAGTTTTTCCAATGAATTCGTCAACTGGTAAAAACGTGCACTAAACTAACCATAAGCAAAAATCAACCAAAGTCACAGTTAGTCAACAATATTTGTAAAACCAAAATATCCTTACATTTAATTTGATACTTATTCCACACAAACTTCCGCTTTAAACTAGAAATAATTTTCGTTGAACACTTTCAAATAGACCCGACAGCCATATAAAATATAATTGAAAATTACGTGTCATAAACTTCATTCATATTTTAATAGACTACGTTACACCGCCATAATTGTTTCCTTTATTGATGTTACTCCGATCGTTTATATACTTAGATAAGCAGGACATGGAGCGTTATTTTTAATTGTGCCTTTATTCATCTCGGCAGTCGGCGTAACGAAGTCAGAACAATTTTATGTCGCTCATAAGAAAGCTTAATGCTTAATCCAATTCGATTTTCGGAACATTTAATTGTACGACTGGATCTGATGAGATGCGAGCAACGAGATTAAAGTAGACTAAAAGCCGTATTTTAACTTAACGGCATGTCCGAAGATGTGCTCGTATTAAGAAATAAATGCTACGTAACCACATCACCGGACTGTAAATTACACACGAGGAAACCGATCTTAGATTAAAAACACTTCGGGAAATTAAAGGCATGATTTTGCGGAATATGTTTGTTTGCGTCTTCGTAAAAACTGGTTTTGAAGGCATTTAAAGTTAATACGAGACTGAGGGAAACGTTTTTGCCAATTTGTTGGAAACAAAAAGGTATTCGTGCCCACACACTGTCTCTTCAGTTACGAGTATATCGAACAATTAGTGCACTTTGGTAAGACTGACTCTTTAGTGGAGTTTACTGAAGAAGTTGTAATGTATTTATATTAGACACGTAAAACTAGTAGTGAATGCATGCACAGACATCATACGCGTTATGAATGCTATGCAATCTAAAATTGCTTTTGAATTAAAGAAATCATTTATACATTTTCAAAAACATAAGATATTTTTGAATATTTGAGTAAACGGTAAACATATTGGTATTCATGAAATAATATTTAGATTCCCAAGAAATTTAGAGTTTCATATTTAAAAAGAAAAACCTGGAATGACTGACTGACTTTTCAACGCCTAGCCTAAACCCTTGCACCTAGGATGCTAAAATGTTCATCAGTATTTACTGGATACGATTCGGTGAGCGTGTGCAGATATTGCACGATAGCTACATTTTCTTTTTTCCAGCGAAGGTCTAACCGAGGAAATTTCAATCCAGACTAATTCCAAAGACAAATTGAAATCTTAAAGTTTTACAAATATAACCGAAAAATAGGTTTCACACCCCCCGTATCGTTTTTATTTCTGTTTGAATGTCTAAAAGCGTTGCGCTGCGTCAGCTTGCAACGAGTTGTTGATACCTATATAAGTGCTTGGTTATGGTCTGTATGTGCAAAGACAGTGTCATTTGATATCGCCAAAGAATGTCAAAATCCAGCCCAATTTATTAAAAACAGTTGTTTTTTAGGAAGATATTCCGTGTTATGTTACAATAAACTGTTGCTATATTATCCGCGCATGAACAACACGTGTAACTTTTAACCTACTTGGACTACACTTGAGACTAGCAGTGGAAGGCTTTCGTCAGCTTCACTATCGTGGAGGAAAGACAAGGTGAGTGTCTTTTAGAGTTAATCAGAAAAGATAAAGACAGTATTAAACGGAAGCCCATCCTTCAAACACCAGGTTAAGTCTCATCTAATTATATGCCATCCCCTTACAGTCTGCCTTATTATACTTATTTTTCGTATAAGTGGTAGAGTTACCTCTCACGTATTTTTAATATTTGATTTCACCCCTTTGTTAGCGCATATAATAGTTACATGTATGTCCATATAGGATTTCATACAATTTTCTAGAACTACGAGACTCTGAGCTAAGCTGTAGATAGACAGACAGATAAGCGAACAATATGAAAAAAAAATTAGGCTTTCTCGTTACCCACAGAACCCTAAAAATGGTCTGTGCCCTGCGAAATTGCCACGCTTAACTTCAAACCATAAAAGTCCAGAAATAGGTCACAGCGTTCCGCTACTTCGGCATTTTCCACTGTAATATTATTGATTAATAACAATTATAAAACAACACTCATAAAAGGTTTACTGGCGAAAAGGAATTGCACGCAAAAGTAATCCGGCGCCTACAGTTATGGTGTTACTGCAGGTGTGAGAATTATTGGAGAATTTGTCGGGCGTATGCCCAATCCTTTTTGGGTGCAATTATTAATTTCGTATGCCTTCAACTCAATACAGCGGCTTAAGGCATGCTAAGGTGCATTATCCACGCTTGTAGCGACGTTGTTAGTAAAGCCTTATTTGCCTGGTGCAAGAAATATAGCGTAAAGTGTCTTACATTGCGCGGTCAAAGAGCTACAGATTTGGAAGAGCTCAATAAAATATTTCAATGTAACTAGATACGCATGATATTTCTCGCATCGTGTAAATTAGACTTATCAGTTTTTGTCGTGCATTGGATTTGAATGCGCTCCTTTGATCAACAAATTTCACTTCGGTTTGTGACTTTTGTGAGGTTGATGAATGTGTTAATTCCACGTTTGATTTGCTCGCCCATCGTTAGCGTTCAGAGAGATAATATTTACAAAACCCGAGGTAGTTGCCGAGAGAAGTCAATTGGGTTTCGTTAACGTTAATTTAGGTCTGGATGTTGCCGGAATATTGTGACACCTCATTATTATTATTAATCAACTTCACTTCAATACATGTATTGGGCGTATCAATAAATAGTCTAATGTTTAATCAAACATTAGACTAATATGGACTGATACGAGTATGCTTATTTTAAAAACTATTAAATAAGATTTTTTTACGTTGGCAGCTAAAAGGGTATAGTGATGACATACTATTTACCTAGGCACTTTACACGTGATTTCGATTTTAGGACTTTGAAGAGATTTCTTCTTGGCTCCCGATTTTGATGAAAGAAAGCCTATAAGGATGTAATTCCAGGCTATCGTGAATCGGCTTGTGAAAGCGCCATGAAAATATTATATATCGATAGAAAATATAACAGAACAATATTTAAAATGGTGTCTTAAAATCACCTTATAGTCACAGAATCAAGGACACTGTAAAAGCAATATCACAGTTGGCAAGCGGCCGAAGTTAGCGCAGGTTCCCACGCGCTTAATGATATGACTTCTCGATTGATCAAAGCCTCTGTATCGCATTTATCTCATATTATAGGGCTGCCAAAGCCCATAGAGCTTGCCTTTAAAACGAAATGTTTTAAATGGTGCATATTCAATCTACTTCAATTGACAATTATCTTCGTGTCTATACCGATGGCCGTATTGTAGAGCACTCGAAATTACGATTGCTCTCACCTTTTATCTTTGTTAAGGGAACAGTGAATGAGGGTAGGAGTGATGCTGTAAAAATAATAATATAGCTTGTATGTGGTTTGAATGCGACAACCGTCTGCGCAAAAGTCGAGAAACTAGCTAATTTTATGGATCTCGGTACATTGCAGCCAACGTCAATAATACCCGATAAGATGAACAATGCACTTCAAAAAAATCTCGTTCATAAAGAATTTTCTTACATAAATTTGAGTGCTTAGTCCGGTATCATTGTCGGCGACTGTGCAATACAAGTATTCCTGCTATTTTTGCAAGCTGGCAACCCCAGTACTCTATACTGTGAATCTGCGTCCAGCCCGTTGGACCATGAACGCCGATACGACAATGATTGTTAATGTGAACGGACACGATCAATAAGCAGGCTTCCTATCACTACATCGGCAACATTGACATGTTAAAAGGTGACAAAATATACGACCCATTTTTACATAAAACTACCGTGAGATTCAGACGTAGTCAAATTTAACTCGATATGATGTGGAAGTAATCCATAGTCTTTGATAGTACTAGCAGCAGGGGCGCCGACTTTTAGAAAACCTCGTGGGTGCTCATGCTTATTTGATGACTCGAAAACGGGTCGTGAGGTAATGAAAAAACAACTATCCCTAAAAGGCGATTACTGATCTGTTTCGTGATGTCTATTCTCAGGGGTGCCCGGCACCCACTGTTTATTTCTCATGGGTGCTCGAGCCCCCGAGCACCCACGGAGTCGGCGCCCCTGACTAGCAGACATTCGAATTAACCCTCTGCATGCTTGGGTATAGCGTTCCAGCAGCATACAACTACAATGCTATGTTGTGTAATGTTCCTAACTAATCATAAAGATTGCTAGCATTCAACCTTTACAATATGCGTATGAACACTTTGCTTTACAATGTGCGGACTTATAAGCTAAGAAGCTATAAATGTTTACATTTTACAACGCATACTAGCGGAAAAAGTTTAATACAAACCTAAAAACCAAGAAATCGAAAGAGAAGTTATAAATTGTTACTACCTCCTGTCAGCTTTCGCACAAACTAAAGTTTCACTTAAACCATGAATTGACTTGAAACATGAGATACGAAATCCTAGCGCCAGTCTAATTTTACTGTAGTAAGTCAATTCAGTTACACAACTTATTTTACAGTGATACAAAATATTGTCACACCACTGTAAGCTTTATCCAAGAATCAACAAAACCCACGTAAATTATGCAGTAACAAATCTCGATAACATTACCTAATGCCTCGATCCCCCCGTGGGTCCGTGGCTCACGACGATCATAATCGTCTTCCATCGCTGTCATACTACATCCCAAATGACAGAGTGTTGACGCATCGGCCGATAGCGGCAACTTTGATGAATAGCTCCGCCGACTTTAGTGTCCGAGACATGATAAAGTCCAGATTTGACAAATCATTGTAGATTTACATCTTTTAATAATACAAATTATTCAAGTTAAACATAAATAACGTCAGCTTTTATTTATTGATGACATTTCTGTTTTTCGTTGCGGGACTTAGTGTTCTTATATTTTTCAATGTAGGAATTAAATTTTCTTGCTAAATTTTCTTTATTCTTTTTGTTACTTACGGATTAGTTTTGGCTTTAGGTAGTCTTTATCATTATCATCATCATCATCTCCAGTTATAATAATAATAATATATTTATTTACTTAGGCATTAATCCCATACACATGTCACAGCCAGACTCAGGGCTTCTCTCAGAAAGAGAGGCCTTGGGCTGTCTCTAGTTCCCACGCGGGCACAGAGCGAATTGGGAATTTCGCATACGCTGGATTAGATACGTCATCGAAAAAGCTCATGGATATTTTTGGAAACACTCAATGGTGTGCCCGGTTTTGAACCCACAACCCTTTGCTTGAAAGGCCTGGTCAAGCCAGTGGAGTACCACAACTTTTTAATTGCAAGACCCTTAGTCCTTTAATCAGGACAGTTTTGTTCATTACTTTTTTCCTTATTTTTAATATACACAAGTACACACAAGTATACACAAGTAGTAAGTTTTGGGTACAAGGCCACTAATAATACCATTATGGAACATTCTTAAGTCCTATTGGGGCTTATCAACAGAAGACATCAAACTGTATTGCTTATTTAGTTATTTATACAATGTAACAGGCACTTGCCGCATACGTGTATACCAGTATTGAAATAGTAAATCAAGACCTAGAAACGGGTCCTGAGCGTTAAAGAATTATTCTTTGTACGCTTATCATTATTAGTTTATTTTTCCAGTTGAGTGTGCATATACCTTAAATGAAACATAAAACTATTTTATTGTTGGACTGAGGCTGTACTGACTTGAACTCACTTTACTCTCATTTGTTACGCAACACTTCATATTTATAAGGCAATTACTGCCGTTTAACCTTTCTTAGTCAGTTTATGAATAACACAGAAGGATGCAGAAGCGATATAGTTAGTAATGCCACTTAAACTGGATCTACAGGAATGTCGCAGGCAACTTTATCCGATTAATTTTTTCATACATTGGACCGCGCTTGATTATTTATCTACATTTTGATCGTATTTTAAAACTGGTTCATTAATGATCATAACTTTTAATTTATCTCTCGTTTGCGTAGCTGTAGTTACAATTGCAGTACGTGCGAAGTGGATTTATTTTACAGCATAGATTTCTATCGCTTCGGTCTTTCAACATTTTTTTTAGTTGATACTTGTATGCAAAATGCGAAGAATTATGATTGTATAACATTTTAAAAAAACAGGATTTTATGAACCAAACATCTTAAGTGTCTCTGTTAGGAAAAAAATATTGGTTTTGATTTTAATGCAACTAAAAAAAAATCCAGACCCTGTGTACAATCGTGTCCGAAATGAGAGTTACCATGTAGGGAGAGACGATCAGATTGCCCTCAATATAGCTTCTGTGGCTCTTTAAATTTTTATAACAGTTGTACAATAAAACAATTTATTGTAAGTTAATTCGCCCTTTACACACTGCGGACATTGTCTGGAATACTGCTTTGGGTACTTTGTAGCTGCCAGAGCGTGCTCTCAATGCGCAGATTCATGTAAAAACATTGTTGTGATAAACATGACTCGATTACACCGCAATTTACCCGAGATGGAAAACGGGCTCTATAAATATTTATCGTTCCCTATATCCCCTTGTGCGAAATTATACAGTTGATCGCGAAAGTTTTTTACCTTATCGCTTTAGAATAGCTTCGCGCTACTGTTGTTAATGCCGATTACTCTAGCCGCTTTATGGTAAAAACTTCGTGGTTATACGCGATTCACGACAATATATGGGCTATAAATTTGTGTTGGACAACTGAGAATGAATGGATACACGTCATGGTTGTTACTATAAATCATTTTTTTCGCAATAAATTATTACATTAACACAATGACAGCCGGGCTCGTGGCTCTGGCTGTGGCGAGCCCGGGAACACAACCATCATTATCATTTTGATGTTTCTACTTAATTGCAACATATGCAAAACCAAGTAATTTAGTATATTATTTTGTTAACGCTTAAGGTAGTTAATACTTACATACCTGTCTTATTTATTTTGTCAAAGACGGACTAGTAGTTATAAAACTTAATCATTATGGTACCTATATCTTCCGATAAAGACGGCGGTGGTGGATATCTACTGGCACTACTGTCTCGTGGGAACTTGAAATAACATAAAAAAACGATTTGTCTTACACCTAATCCGAATGTTAACCATTGAACTACACGCAGTTACATATCGTAATCTACTTAAAAAATGGTGTTAAACAAATATCTAACGGCGATTAATAAATGTATATTGCCCACGCAATGCATTTCGAGTCTTAGTCTGGTGTTAGCGGGCGGTCGGAGCCACCCAGAGGTGTGCACATCTCCAACTAAATCGAATTATAACACGACAAGCGCACATCTCCTCTTATTCTCAAGTAACAATACCTTAATTTCAAGTCAAAAAGTATCAATTTTCAACTACAACTGTCGTGTGAACTGCAAAGCATTAGTTGGTTTCATAGATTGTAGAGCATAGTAAATCAGTCGTGTTAAAACACCATATTTGTTTTAGGAGCCTTTGATCAGACCGCATTGGAGAAATCTGTTTTACATAGAAGTTGATATTCGAATGTAATGAACATTGAAGACAATGACATTAAAAAACGAAATACCTCTTATGGGCGAGAAGTTGACTCATTGACGTCTTGGAAGTCTAGCTTCGGCGTGTTGTATTCATTAGTAAAGTAAGGTGACAGTTTTCGCACTAATGCTCTCAATTCAACGACAGTGACTGTGGGAGTAAATGGTTCAACGGAACAGTTGAAACGAAAGGTCAATCCAAAGCACGTCTGGTGACTGTTCGAGTCGTTACCAAGCTCGTTTGCTAGGGCTGTCGGTCCCTTGTTAAACGTTGACGGCCGTCACTCAAGCAGCTCTAGCTACGCGAGAACAATTTGCAAGGATTTGCGTATTCTACGATCAAATTTAAATTTCCGAGCGGGCCGTGCCGTGCGACTGCAAATTTGTAGAGTAGTCCGGTTCTAAGGGGACGATTATCTTGATCAGAATTACCTTTACAATGCTTCGGACATAGGTACATACTTATTGCTTCTATGCGTATTTCACTTTTTCTTAATAACGTTGAACCTATTTTTAAATATTTCATCATATTGATAATTCTATCACGAGTAGTGTCATAAAACATCACTCACTCTACCTGCACTTTTGAATTCTCACCAGCACTCAGTTGGACAGCTTACAAGTGACGGCATAGTGCTGAATCTTATTATTTTATGCTACGTCACCTGGTGGTTCATATGACCCATCCATTTTTTGGACATGGGCCTGTAGTCTAAAACGGATCAAAATTATATTTTATTGCTATTGATAATAGGCCAATCACAGTGATAGCGTAATTTTTAGAAAAGATCTTGAGAATTGTTATTAACAGCTACATTTCTGACATAATATTAGAGCTTTCACACCTGCAGCTCGTGTACCTACTTAAAACAATGTTACTCAAGCAAGTTCTCGAACATTCCCAAACACTTAACATTCGCCGCAACGAACCCGTGCATTTCGCGCTCTCACAAGAATATTGTTAGCGCGTTGCCCAGGCGCAGCACTACAAGCATTTGCATGCGCTCGTTAACGCAACGCCCGAATGACGCGTGTGACGCGAGTGACATCTGTGACGCGTCTGTCACGCGTCCAACATGCTGATTGTTCCAGCCTGCCTACAAACAAGGAACTTAAAGTGCCACAATTTTCATTGTTTCGAGCCCCATTACATTACAATGAATAAGGTTGGGAACAAAAAGTCTGTAAGTAAACTTAAGGTTGTCGCACACATAACCGCTCGGCACCGGATCAGCGCCGCCTCAACTCGAGCCGTCCAGTATTCTTTGTAAGAAATTCAATACTGTAACGCACACTTATCAGCATCGGAACGGCAACGCCTCGCCTCGGCACAAGCTAGCAGTGCGTGGGCAACTCGCCGTCACGGCGCTTACGTCGAGCCGCCGCCGCGGGGACGGCGCGCGGACCTCAGGTGGTTCCGCCGCTTGCCTCTCAGACATCGCCGACCGTCGACGATGAACACTAGCCGCCAACCAGTCGCCAGCTCGCGGTAAGCGCGCTGTAGCCGTTTCCGTACGAGCTTGCGTATGCTTGACGGCGAGCCGATAAGGCGAGGCGCTGCCGTTCCGGGGCCGACGTGATGTCTGCGACAACCTTTAAGATTTGAATAAATATTCAGTTCTCCAGAAAAAAACAGTTTACGGGTTAGTTGGTTAAAAAACCTGAGAAAACCTGCACACAACTGCGAAGCAATTCAATGGTGTGTGTGAAGTTCCCAATACGCACTGAGCCCGTGTAGGAATTATATAGCTCAAGCCCTCTCATTCTGAGAGGAGGCCTGAGCCCAGCATTGGGACGTATATAGGCTGGAGATGATGATGATGATGGTTAAAAAATTGTATGTGAGCAAATTCAAGTAAATTTTATACTTGAAAGATTTAGGTAAGAACCTAAATAACTGAACGTAAACAAACTTCAGCTGTCAGATTTGACACAAACATTTTACATTAAATACTTATACAGTCTGTGAGCTCCTAGAATAACCTTCGGATTTCGGGTACGATCGGTAGATTCAACTTTCAAAACCATAAGAGTGAGTAAGACAGCAAGACAAACGCACTGTAACCGAGTTTCTAACACCTTATTGCACTGGTAGATACTCTTTTAATTAGTCGCATAATGTTAGCTGTATATTTTTTATAGTTTGCGAATACGCGCTTTCTTAGCTTCTTTACCTTACTTTCAAGTATGGAGGCGTTCTTCTCCGGTTGATACTGCGTCCAACTTATCCAATATCTCTTCCAATCCAAAGCCATGGAATCAAGTTTAACTACCGAAAATAACACGAAAAACCATTCGGTCGGTGTTCTGGACATTGTCCAATCATCGGTTTGATTGAATGTCTGCAAACGTCATTTAGCGGTCGTTATCCACGCCCGAGGCGCGAACGAGTATCGGAGCCATCATCAGCCAATAAACATTTCATTACCAGTCACTTCTTTTAATTTAGCCTTTATTTCGCCCTTAATTAAGCGGGGTTCTCACTGCGAGCGGAGCGGCCCCCATAAACTTAGTTTTTATTTTTCATATGTAGGGAAAATTGTGCGCATTGCATTCTTAGGCCAAATAAAATGTGAAGAAGTACCTTAGTTCTACTACGGCTTCTACAAAAAAGTAGCAGAAAAAATGAAGTGCATGTAAGCTGTACGTACGGCAGCGCGACGTATTTTTTGTACCTAAATTCTGCCTTTTTTATTATTATTAATCACTGATGTAACAGGCACATGTTAGTATAACGCCTAGAGATATTACAGTTACGATGAATTTATTTTCATCATTATAATATCAGACGGAAGACGTCCGCTGCTGGACATAGATCTTCCCCTAGGATCTCGACGACAATCGGGTTTATGCTACGAGTAGGTATAACCGCAGTCAACGTGTATGCGATCACCTCTCTAAAACCATGCGGCTCAAACGTCCATTAGCTCTATGCGTAAATGTGCCATGCCACCTAAGGCGCACAAATTACAGAGCTATGACGGTAACTTTAGTCATTTAGTGTATTAAATTTTGCGAAAATATTCCAAAGCTCTCTTCATTCCCTTTGAGTAACCTTAAATCTTCTTATGAGGCCTGCTATAGGTACTCATTGTGTCTCAGTTCCAAACGATAAATTAGAGAACAGCGTTTTTGGATTGTTTAATTTAATATGCAATCATGGTAATAATATGGTGCATAGTTGACGTTTCTTAATTGCAGTCTCTGATGATTGGCTGTTGGTAAGACAAGCTTGTTACACATAATACTAGTATTCAGAGCGTCTCATATTTTAAAGGTATTTGGTCAAAGTGGTCTAAGTTGTATGGCTACGTCTTACTTTCCGCTGTTTATAATACAAGTCCACGAATCGCTCAAGGGTTTTGTTTCAACTCCTTGTAATAGTGTAGTCTATTTAGTGGCACTTAAAATGTTTATTGACAAACCGTTTTGTAATTTAACGGCGACTGATAAATGGCAACTCAGATGTCCGTATCTTTATTTAATTTAGTGTCTGTAATGAATTTGAAGGCGGCCTATAAAAATCAGCGATTAAATGCGACCGTAAACTGTCTGGATTAACCTTTCACCACCTAAACAGTAACTTGAGAATTTTTGAAGTGTGCGTTGGGTTTTTGCGGTGTTTTTTTTTTATTATTTTACTCCATCATTCTGTTAGTCACTTGAAATGATACCATAGTCTAGCCGACAAGTTCAAAATGGTCTAAAATAGAGAGAGAACTTGTCGGCTAGACTACCAGAGTGCTTTTAATTGTACACTAGCTTTTTGTTGACAGAAATCAATTACAGTAGACCTGGGGCTTTACCATGACGTCTCAATGCGATTCAATTCCGACTCAGTTCAGGATTTAGCTGTCATTTTTAGTATGGATCTGACAGCGAGCGAACCTAAACTGAATCGGAATTGAATCGCATTAAGATGGCATGGTAAGGCCTCTGGGCGAACGAGGAAAACTAAATGTTAAGTTAACGCGTAACCTTAAGGTAACTTAACGCGTTTTCTCAGAGATGCGACTCAGCTACATTTAGGTATTCAACGCCCACAAAACCTTTTCGTCAAAATCGTTAGAACGTGTTTCGGACATCCCGGAAAATAATGCTTGTTTAAAGACATTAGTTTGACGCAGAAAGTCTATCGTTACTTTAGTATCGACATTTGCACTTGGCGAGGCAATGCTGCCAGTGATCAGGCTCCGTGAGCAGCACCGACGCGGCTATTTAGATAAGAGTATTTTTTTACAGTAAAATAAAATTTAAATTTGGTTTTAAGTTCACATAAATTGTTTCTTTTAAAGTTGGTTTATTATTTTGTTTAAATCAATAAAAAAACCATTACGTCTAAAACTATGAATTTTTATAAACGTCTTGTTTTATAAAACTTAAAAAAGTTACCTAGGCATTTAAAGTACCTACTAGAAATTTTGACATGCGTAATGAGTGAATTTATTTAGTCAAACACATATTCACGCACAATTTAATACATAACAATGTAATCGAAATAATATATAAATTACAATAGGTGGGTACTTGTGTGTGCTTACGTTGGTGTTTATAAATTATCTCAAGTGCGTTAATTTCAGTTCATGAGTTAGACAAATGAAGCTACAGAACTAATAACTCTTCCCAACGTTATGGTGCACATTATTCCAAATAATTAAAGAATCGTGAGCTGATTTAAATTCAATTTCGTTTCCTACGCGTTCTCCATCACCCAAGACCGCCTACAAGGAGCCTTCCTAACGAAATTACACACTAATTAGTTCTACGGATATTTGTTTTTTTTTAAACTAAATATAACCGGCGCCAGTGGGCGATAAAACTAACAAAATTAGTCACAGTCAAAACAAAACAACAGGGTGTTTTATGGGGTCACCGTAGGCTCACCGATGAGAAGTTTAAATTTGGTCAAGGTGCTTTTTGGATGCGGATATGGTCAATTTATTTATTACAGTGGATATTTTTTTTTATTCTCTTATTCTTTAAAGTTTTATTTAATCTATCTTGACGAATAATTGATGATTGATGATTTTTTATACGTTTCATACGTTTCGAACTTACATTTCGTTGTGTAATTTGTAATGGATATACATCCATGAGCAAGGGTCCAGGACAGTTTAAGTGAGATTATTATGCCCAAAGAATAAAAAGAGGCAGCTATCTATCAAAAGAGGGCCAATGCTCTTTCTACACGATAAAACTCACAATCGCCTTAATTAACATTTGTCACAGTCGTGACCACCAATTAATTTAATTTAAAATTCCGGGTGCACCAATTGACAAAATGACTCCTTATTGTCACGAGTTGAGTTTCTGTAATTAAACAGGTAATTTCTCAGGGCACGACACCCAACACGACATGTGACGTCAGTTGTTGTCGGCACATCTCCTTCGACAGATGAATAAGTGCGTGTTGATGGGGTTTAATGGGCGTTAATGGGCGGGACAATGATTGTATCGTCGCCAGCGCAGATTTTATCGTATCTATGAGCCGATAAGAGTCTGATTGCCGGCAGTTTCAAAGGCAAATTGCGATTGGTAACAAAACCGCGCGCGGTGGTCCTCAGTGCATCCATCGCCTCCATCATGCCATGCTGTAGTTATGCCATTGGATATGTATAACATGTCCGCAACTTTAATTTCAAATGTAATTTTAGCTCCGCCGCTAAAATTTAATTGGTCAGAAATAAAGAAATAAGAAATAAAAAATAAGAAACGTTTATTGTAAAGGCGACTTTGTTAATCACTATAGGTCCGAAATTGCTCTAAAATCGATATTGTCGATATGAGATGAGTTCTTGACACGTAGACGAAAAGAAACCGATTAAAATGAGCGAGTTACTTATTATCTTTTTAGCTCTCTAGGCTGCCTTCGTACCTGCAATCGTCACTTACCATCAGGTGTCAATTGCTCGTTTGTTAAAAAAAGTGCTATTTCGCGGCATTTCAAAGTCACCTTGTTTTACGGATGTGACGATCAAATTCTTTTCAATACCGTACGAACTATCAGGTGCGGGAATTCACACGATAGCCACTTAAACTCTCTAAATCTAACTTTAAAACGATCCTTGCACCGGACACCAAACATTGCACATAATCGCGTTTCCGTGGCTGGTAATGACACGCAGTATCAGTGTGGCAAATCACTGTGTCCTGTACACCGTTTCTAAACCCGTGGGAAAGAGTAATTTGTCATATGACAATCAAAAGCTTTGTCAATTTGCTGTAGCGATATTAAAAGTTCGTATGTTCACGTTATTCTCCAATGAGTCTATTTTTATTTACGTAAGTTCCGGGACTTACTGACGAATTTGTTTGAAAAATTTTCAGTGAAGTAATTCGAGTCCTTTTTGCAATAATTGTCAGTATTATTCACGAGCACGACTTTTGTAATATGGACATTGGTTTCTTTATTTCCGCAATGTCCGAAGATTTGGCTCCCATTGTTACGTAAAAAAACAGTATTCAGTTTTAAATTAGTATCAAAGTTTTTTTTTAATTTTTGGTAAGTTAAGAGTGGGTAACAGAACCAATCGAAAAATTCAAAATGTTAACAGTCTATCTATGTATTACGTACCTACTTTTGGCAATTAAATTAGATGTACCTATTTCTGCTAATAACCGTATTTGACTTATGTTTTTTTGGATTGTACTAAGTAATGATGTAAACTTTCCGCTGTTGGTCACAGCAGTGGCTGGGTGTCAGTTGCATTAATGATCGCAGGAACCAAAGTCCGTTGGAGCCCTCTGACCTTAACAGCACATTAGGGTTGAGGTTGACCTATTGTCACACCACACGGTAATACCGACGCGTGAGAAACTATCACATTTAACCATCATTTCCGCAAATGAATTACATACGGGACCATAGAATAACAATGAGATTGTAAATCCTTTGATTTACGTTTATAACCGCAGATCAGTCGTCGATATTTAAAATGGTGACTTTTTCATTCAGATCATGGACTTAATAGTATAAATACGTACGTGAGAGTGGTGGGTTAGCACGCAAAGTGCATTCGGATTGTCGTTATGTTTATTTATTGTCTCCTCCATGAATGAGTTACTTACTGTTTACTCTGCTTAAAGGTCGTATAAACTTTACTACTCGATTGAAATACACTCGGGTTGACAGATGGATTTTATTTTATAAAGTTATTGGCTCAAGCTGGAAAACGGGACGATTTTAAATTGTACTTAGCGTAGGTATTTATCGGGTTCTAGAACGTTATCTTTGCTTCCTAGTGTCATAGTTCATAGTCTATTGTCAATCAAAGAGATCTATACCAGTTTTCTCGTGAATGGGGCGTGGATCGAAATTGCTCTGTCAATTATTGTCTTTATAATTTTACTAGCTGTTGCCCGTGGCTTCGCTCCCGTTTTTTTTCTTCTAAATTTGAATATTTCTCACCGTTTAAACCTTCCCTGGGCTTCCACAAATATTTCAAGACTAAAATTAGACAAATCGGTTCAGCCGTTCTCGAGTTTTAGCGAGACTAACGAACAGCAATTCATTTTTATTTATATAGATTTGTGTTTAATGTAAAACCCAATTTTGATACAGTAGACACAAATTTAGACTTGAACACATCTTGTCAAGGACAAAGTTTTCTAAATAAAAAAAAAACA
The DNA here is from genome assembly GCA_949127965.1 of Pandemis corylana. Taxonomy (NCBI): domain Eukaryota; kingdom Metazoa; phylum Arthropoda; class Insecta; order Lepidoptera; family Tortricidae; genus Pandemis; species Pandemis corylana. The sequence continues at coordinate 5,691,116 of OX421855.1, read as the reverse complement.
AAAAAAAATTCAGTTATTACTAAAATTTTGAGAAGTGTTGGCTTAGGGCGTGTTTGAGCTAAATAATTTTATTTGAAACTTTACAAGTAATTCCAGAATAAATGCAGCTTAACACGACAGCCACGGCCGCAACAGTTTCTCTGAAAGTCGTTAATTAGCAGATGTACGGACACTTTCACTTCGGAAGACTTCCAAAATAAACATCTACCCGAAGTCACATCTTATTCTAATTAGTTCTTACGGAGTTCCAATTAGTACGATTGGTTATCGGCGCGCCGCGCCCGCCGCTCCGCGTACGGTGGTTAACATAAACTGCACAGATAAAATTTAAATCCCTTAATGAACTCCCAGATTGCTTTATTAACTCCCGAGATAAATAAATTCTGGTCCGTTTGTTACATTGCCACTTTTAAGTTGCTTTAAGCTCGCATCTGATTGCTTCGCATGGATAAAGCTAAACAGGATAAAAATGAGGCAAAGCCTATCAGATAAAATTTAAAAAAAAAAGTTTTTTTTTATATTTAACATGTCATTGTATTTTTAGATTTCTAGTACTTGACTGGCTGTATCATTGCCTACTTGATGTAAACACAATGCATTAAAAATATAAATCAAAATAAATATGTAATTGGCATTTAAAAACGGTAAGATAATTGTCTGATACATAATTATTGACACGCGAAAATGTCTTGCCGATTATCCGTCGATTTAAATTAAGTAAATCGATCGGTTTGAACGGTTCAGGGGACCGAAGCAATAACAACCCTAATGATACCTTTGGAGAAAAGGTGTTAAAACGTTTATTGGAATACGTCTAAAGTTTTATTAATGGCTTTTTAACAAGCCGACGCCTCATTTTAGGTGTTAAACTATCCCAATCTTGATTTAGATCACAAAAAGTTTTAATGCTCTGAAAACCTAAAACCGAAGGCAGCCTTTAATTCAATTATTAACTACAGTTCCTCTCGGTCTCGTAAGACAAAACTGATTAAAAATGAGGTATTTCTATAACATTAATGATCGATTACAACAAAATAAGAAAGTAACTGCAAAATTACAACTAATAAACGAAAGCACCATGACCGTTTGCAACACCAACATTCCTGACAAAATGACAAGTCATAAAGTGCATGGAATTTGTTTTAATATGAAGTTGATTTCATGCGGAATGTCAAAAAGATATGAAAATTTCGAAGATTAAATTTAACCAAAGCAGCTGCATGACATTCTTCGAGTACGCAAACATTTTTAACACCGAAGAAGCACATGACGTGTTTTCAAAATTAAGCTACTGCTGTGTGAATTTCAATATAAAATAAAAAATATAAAACTGGATCAATTATATTAATAATATCCCATTACAAACATGTCTCAGTAGCAAGCCAAGTGTCCGTTGAGAAAATTTTATGAGTTCGGCGTCAACGCACTTTAAAGTGACCGCTGCATAAGAATCGGTGCTTATTATGTACATACCGTCGTCTACCGAGACGAGGAAGCGATTTCGGCAAACCGAGCGGATAAATTTATTCCGCACCGATGCGACGCACTGATTGAATTTACCACGTCCGTCATCTTTGCGTCAAGATTATCTCCTGTCAAATTATTTTAGCGCGAAAATAAATACGGCCGCATTACAGTCATAACAACCTTAACGCTCCTCGGACACACCCAGATACGCGTGTGAATGATAAACTCATAATAAGGGATTTATACAAAACTGACACGGAGATCGCTCGCGGGCCTGACATCGTACAATCACGGACTCCGGTTAATGCCCAAAGTGCCAAAGCTTAATAGCGGTCTGATCGACATCGACAGGTTCTGCTACCGCTATAAAAATTCGATGCGCCTTGAAGGAACCGTTGGCTCCGCCCCGGTGTTTTGTGCCAATGTCGATAATGCCAGACTAGTCTTCGGTCAAACGCAGTCCCCCGGTGATTCCGAAGTCTTCGATTTATTATTAAAAGCGGCCTGTCGCACGCGCGCAAGAGCTGCTGTTCCCGAAATTGGCTGCAAAATTGGCGACCAATTGCGCGAGCAACGTTGTTTACGATTTCGAAAAAGTGGGCATGACTTAATTTTTCAATTATAAACTAAGAATGATGAATAATGGAAGTTAATCTTTCAGATCGCTTAGTTGTAATTGCTATTGTCTTGTTTTGATTAATTGGTTTCATTGCGGTACATTTTGTAAAGGATTATGTATGTATCCTTTAAGATGAAATTTCTCTTCTTATCACTGCTGATCGTTTTACGAACGTTTGCAAAGAGGCAATTAGTAGCTATTCACAATTTTACGAGAAGGTTCCTTGATCTGCCTACGACTTTTCCTTTCTTCTAAGAAAATTTCACAAAACACATAGTTTTATACTGAAGCGGTGGGGGCGCACGTGCCACTCAGTGCGTACGCGCAGATGTACCGTGACACCTGCCTCGACAGTCGGAAATCCCTTTCCAACCCAAACAAAATCAAACTACCATCCCTTTCCCTCAGTGTGTACTTTTAATTCCCATACTCAGATCGGAACCGCTGGTTTTTATATTATGTGACCTGTTTCTTAATGATGATCTAAAATAGTTCTGGTCTATTAGTATTCCGTACGCAAGTCTATGACCATGTTTAACGTTCGGACATGTTTGGGAGCTTCATCGAGCTACGAAGATTTTAAATGGGCATGTCTGGAACCTCAAAAGTATGTCCCATCACTCGGCGCCAAGCATTGTCTTGCTGACATTGTTTATTTTCATTCTTTAGGGATCGAAATAGTATTGCATGGTACTCGTAGGTACGTTTGTTTATTGTACATACGAGGACGAAGATCCTTGGATAAAGTGAAGCCGATGAAAATGTTTGGAATTGTAATGGTATGAATCTGAACGCATAAATGACGTATTTATCTCTTATTGGCCAGACAGAGCCTAGAGTAACAAGACCTACAAAGACCACGTTTAGTGTGAAGCAAATTATTGCTTCCAATAAGTAAGACAAATACATTAAGGTACGATATTAAGCTTACTAGTACTTCCTTCCCCAAAAGAATAATAACTCTAAAAACTTGGGCGGTGGTGACCCTTCAACTTACATGGACTACATAGAGCTGACCATGGGCATAATATGGCCATGGTTAGCTCTAGTATTAATTTAGTTCCTTTTTTTGAGTATGCACGTTCGCTTATCATTTAAATCTCAAATATTTTTTTGTTTGCAGTAATTTACCACAAATCTGACTATAGTTGTTAACCTAACACGACTTTTTCACACTTTGTTTAAAAATCAATGATATAAATAAAAACAAAATGCGGATCCAATCCTCTACTAAGCTATCAGGGTATCTTCGGAATTTAATCCATAATTCGCTCTTGATTAATGATTTTGGTATTGACAAAAGCTCAGCATGACAGACCACTCGCTGAGTAAATTAGACACAGGGAGGCACCCGAAAAAAAGATGATTAAAATATATCATTGTTATGTCTAACGGTAACTGGCGCATCAGTATGGGTTCTTGAGCCCCAGCTACTTACGAGTAAACAACGATTTTTACGCTTACGAATGGCTGATGTTTGAGTTCCGATCACTTTTACGTAGAAAATAAACAGGCACTACATTAAATAAGTACGTAGGTTAATAATTCTATGAAGGTACAGTAGTTCTTGATTAGGTAACTACTCTAAATAGGTACCCGGCTATGAAGATTGCACTTCGGTCGAAAGAGACAACGCCACAAAGGCGTCACGTATGTTAGAGCGAGACAACACTCTACAAAGCCGAAATTAGCCGAGAAGACTGATGCGCAGTCTTTATAACCATCTTTCAGGATTAATTTTTTTTTTATTGATAAATGTTACTTTACAACGGGCAAGAGGCTCGTAAAGTTTTTGGCTGCATAGCCAACATAGACCTTTACCTTTAAATTAATTTTGTCTGTAACTATGCTTATCGAATGACGTAAATGTCGTTATTGAATTAAATTATGTAGTCCACTGTGTTAGTCTTACTTATGCTTTATGCTAAGTAATTCTGAATCCCTAAAGTATCTTATTCATATTGAGGTCATAGTCCATGCATGAAGGTTTCATTCTTTTTCAGTTTATAATGTAACAATTCGTATACCTACATCCTACACGATTGAGAAAAAAATACTATAATTTGTAATTTTATTCTTTAGGCTTCTGAATTCTTTTATTTTTGTTATCCTTGCCCCGCCCTTTGGGTTATCGGGATAGTTTTTTCGTTCGTTCTCATTATTAGACGATGCCCTTTATAGCATGAAAATCCTTTAATTAAACACAAATATAAATCCATTCTTCGTAGTTAACGCCTTTTTTGTTAAAGCTTACTGCCGCTCATCAATTTAATAACTTATTTTTGATGTGTAATAATCTAGTTTTTATATTCTGTTTTATAGAGTTATAGAAGTTATCATGGGTTGATAGTAAAATTATATGGCCATAAAACCGAACTAGGTATGCAAATTATTTCAGCGAAGTATTAATTTTATCTAAATTTTATTAGACCGACAAACGCACGCTAACATGGTTTGCGTTTTAGCCGGTATTGACATAAAATATGTCTAACAAAGTTAGCTCTAATTGGAGGTATAAAAGGCTACTTTTTTAATTGAATGTACTATTTAACCAAGTATAAAAATAGGAATTTAATTCACGTGTATTCCGTACTTATACTGGAATAGCTCTATTATGTTCATGAATTCAAGTGTGCAACGAATTAGGAAACGACCTTACTTTATCTTTTTCATCTTTATATCAGAACAACATTTTGAATCTGAACAGCGTTCTCTCCATACCTTCAATCACATAAACTAATTTTAAATTTTATCATGATTTCTCTGATAGTTCAATTATTACGCTGAATTTTGCTTGGCTATCACTATATACAATTTTAAATTCGCTCTTTGTCGGACTCTAGCTCAAATTTCCTCTTTTCTTCAAATCTTAACTGGTAGAGATCCCTCACAGTCATAAGGTCACCTTTCTATATTTTGTTTCAGTTGTGTTTTTTTCTTTATCTTTACCCAATAAAACATTTACTTACTTAGTTTCAGCGATCATTTATTTCAAAACGGTTCTTCAGTTTAAAATGCTAATTATTTGGTTGCATTACGAGTATCACAAGTTATTAACGAATGACGTCGTCAAGTGAGACGGCATCAGGTGCCGACCCGAGATCCGACCACCGGGTGTGATGTTATTGAGGAAATTCGCTCAGACGTTACATTTTAATTAAGACTGCGTGGTTCCTTGTTCTTTTTATGGTCGATTTCTTATATGACAAATTTAAAGAAAAGGGCTAATCGAGCTTGAAATATTCATAGCACTCCTATATTAAAGTTGTTAGAGGTTTATTCTGTACGCTATAAATCTATGTAAAAAAACTGCAAATTCAGAACCACATTATTTGTGACTTTGTTAAATTCACAAAGAATCCTGCACGTCAAATGTTTTCTGGTTTTTGTTCTTTTATTATTATCCACTTGGCCGTCGTTTGCCTTCCTTGTCATATAAAATATATAATATCTATAAAGTATATCTATCATATGTACCTAGTTGAGCAGATCAAAACAAAATAAAATGTTTTGTAGATCATCATCACATCTTTAAAATACTTTCCCATTGTATTTATGAATGAACATGTTGTATTTCATTCCTTTATCTAAGGACTTTGTATAAATGACCGAAATTTAATCGTCAGTTAAATCTCTACAGCCACCGGGTAAGTGATGTCTTAATAATGACATGAGGTTAAATATCGTGAGACACATCTCGGGAACAAAACCGACCATCTCAACAAAGGAACGGGGCCTCGAGTATTTTGTCACTGTTAAACTGATCCAATCAGTGCTAGCCGTACAAACATTGTAACAAAAAAATATCAAAAATGTTTAACAAATTTCATTCCGGCATCAAATACATCTCAATTTAGAGCGGGTAAAAAGCTATAAAAAGGAGCAGGATGCAATGACAAAACTGACTTGCGTGTAAGCAGTGAAGAAGTAATGAATGTTGAATTCTTAGATAAAAATATGATGGAAACTATTTCGAAATGTGCAATTATTATTAAACATGCGCTGATGCCAAGTTTCTTGCGGCGCATTCTTCTTGGCAATGACAGTCTTTCCAAATGCGCTGGTAATTAAAAAAAAACAAATGTAAATAAAAGAGCCTTTGGCGACCTACTTGCAAAATACAGTTTTGAATTAAGATGCATTAACAATAATAAAACCTAGCTAATTACTAAAATCAATACAAATTAAAGATCCTCTTACAAGCAAACGTCATAATCATTTAAAGTTTTTATATTTTGTTTGTTTACTACCTACCTGCAGAATTCCTAATAAAATCATCTTTGACGGAAACTATCAAATGTATATTCTATTTTTCATTAAAAAAATTGATTGTAACGCTGTAATCTTAATTTGTATCATTAGAAGTTTTTTTTTACCAAACTAATGACTTACAATACCAAGTTACTTCGAAATCACTTAGTAACTAATTAATAATAATTAGGCCCTTACCACACACGACCATCGACTCGTATCAAAATGTCTATAACCTACAAAACGTATAATTTCGAGCTTCAAATAAGTCATCAAATCAATTGTTTTGATGAAAAGGGTTTGTTTGTGTACGATTCAATCATGTTATTATTTTTAATTGAGCATGTTACGTAACATCTGCTTCAGAAGGAGTTTTTGGTAGCAAGTTTTTTGAATAATTATGTAATTGCTCAAAATTATATTGAAATTTTGAAATGTGAATAAAAAAATATTCAAGCTACACGTAATTAGTTTAGGCAATCTAAAGGAATTTATCGTATCTAGTAGAGGCGATACAATAAAATAAAAATAAAACTATACCTAAACTAAAAACACATATGTAAAAAAAATTAAGATATTAATAATGCCGTTGCGCTCAACACACAATGCTAATAAACTCAAGTCTTACTTTACATTACTTATACGTTATTTTACACTATGGGTGCCTACCTATAACCAAAGATCAAAGATCAACCAACGACTGGAAGGCTAGTTTATTTATGTCTTGCTACTTCTACCAGTATCTTTATTTATACTTATACCAGTACTTAAATATATATAATGTAATTTAAAATAATGATTGTTATTATAAATTGTTACATGTGTGCTCCTGTGATCTAAAAAGTGCTTTAATCCCAACACTACAAAATCGCGGAAACTGAAACACTGCCTTGCTGTTTCATAAAACTAGTACAATAAAGTAAATATAAAAATACCTCGTGTGGCGCATATTACGGAATTTGAATATCGCGCCACCCAAAGAGCATAGCGTTGAATGAAATATCAATTAGGCGGCTTTTTGTACAAAAAATGTCTTTACCTCTCAATTTCGCTAAGTGAATTCGTTGCGTATGTCATTTGGCGTTTTTGTAGCTCCGTGTCGTCGGTTTGGGCGGTAGGGTAATGAGGGAGAAGTATTTATTACGTCGCAAACCTTTTAAGGGCAAGCACATTACGATATTATAATGTACTCCTCGTTTATTAAAAAGCAATTAACGCTGCTACTCCGTTATTATGGTGATATATTGCGTCTTTTAACTTTATTAATGCAACCTCACACGCATACGGTACCTGCATGGAAAATCCTCCCCTTAAAGTCCTGGCTTGTTTTTTGGTTTCACGACAATATCATGCGTGTGTAAACAACAGAGCGCGGTAACACGTATTTTTTGTACTTTGATTTATTGTTTCATGTTTCAAAAGTTGGTTTTTGCGTCGCGCCACACACAGGCATTGTGAGGTGGTCGTCGGAACATGCAAATTATGTAAATAAAATAATCAAGCGAATTGCTGGAATAATCAATACATGGTCGCGTACATTATTCTTGAACGTCCACGCAATTGATTTAGTGTCTTGTAATATAATAATGATGAAGAGGGCGTTAAGGTCCAGTATCCATTGCAGCGCTGCGACTTGACTAAATTGAAGTTAATATTGCACTACGAGGTTACAAGGTAGGCAACGTTGAAGAAATTACTTTTTAATAAAATATTTTTTAAATGCCTATAAAATGATGCATGTAGTGTAAGGCAGATTTAAATTGATCTGGAATCAATGGAAAAGGTACATAAGTAATTAAATGTTGGAAAAAATAAGTTATCTAAAATATCAACTTACATACATACATATATCACGTCTTTATCCCTTACGGGGTAGACAGAGCCTAAAGTAGCAAAACTTTAAGATCACGTTTAGCATGATTAAGGAGTAAATACCGTCTCATAATGTAGCTATCTTAAAATTAATATACCTACATTATTTTCAATTAATGATTTTGTACTAATATTAAGATTTATGACAATTGTAATTGTATCATGACACATAGACGCTTATTGAATTATAGATTTTTGGAATAATTAATTTAGAGAATAGTTTGTTTTGAAACTAAGTACAACTTAATGATTGGGGACTCGAATTTAGATAAAATTAAAGTGTTAGGTAATATAAGCATTATTTTAATTAATTTTATTTCAAATTATAACTTTTTCGTCGAAACAAAAACGCCTAATAAACAATTATGATCTGGTTACTCTGGAGCAAAAATGTTTTAATAAATGTTTTTATTAGAGTCTCAATTATGAAGTTATTAACATTACTAATTTAATGTCGTCCAAGTTGTCTTTAAATAACCATACGTAGTGGCTCTATTTCGAAAACAAATGCAGCAAAACTCTAACAGAATCTTATCTCTAAAATTAATTTATTTTGCAACCACGTCTACGTACAAATTCTACAATGTTGCAAATTGTAAGCGGAAAGACGATTACGAAACTGGTCTTAAAATATGTTTACATTTGCATTACACTATTTTTTACGTAGTTGTCAAAATAAATAAGAAAATGTCTGATTGCAAAAAGAATACCGCAGTACATTTTTTTTTTCAAATTCTTAAATCGTCAACAAAAATTATATCTACAACATCAACGAGGTTTTTTTTTATTACGTTTAATTAGATATTAGTTATTTAGTAGCAGGAATGGAGGAGCCCGACAGTACATTTTTTGAAAATGAACAAAAAATAAATGAATTAAGGATATTGCGTCACAGTGTCATAGAAAGTCATCGCCTCGTTTAATTTCCACTGTTTCTTCTAACCAGTTTTAGCGTTAAGCGTGTAAAGAATGAGTCAATCGAAACAATACGATTAAGATAAAACGTAATGAAACCATGAAAATGACAGGCCAGTGATCTCAGAGTAGTCTTGCTTATCTACCTCTTTAATCCTCCCGTAATCCGCCTGCAGGAATGTCACCACATTCGCTGTCCAGCTTCTAATTGGCACCTTATTTAAATTCCTACAGGCGATTATTTTGGAACTGGACTCTACCATCTCACATATCAGGTTCCTGTATAAAATCTACTTGATTATTAAGTGATGAACCTTGTATAATGCACGCATGCCCACATTGCGATCCAGCAGTTTCACCACCACTTTGTTCGGTCAGCCGTAAAGAGAAGTTATGTGAATAATTGATACCTCCTATTAAGTGCACGTCTGATATTCCCTAGAGTGTACTAACGATTATCAAGTAAAAGTGGTTTTAATTAAAAAATCTATTACGTTTTTAATAGGCCTCACGAGATACAAGATATCTCTATGGCCGCTAGGCTTAGAAAAATGAAATTGTGAATGCCTGCACTGCACGCGATATAGGTACCTCGTAACTCTGTATTCACAAACAGACATAGAGCTAAGTAAGTAAGTACGTAAGTAAATGCTATATTGTACAAATGTAAAGAAACAGACACAAATCACATAAAAAAAACGTTAAATATACGCACAAAGGTAAACTTATTCATTTTAATTTTACATTTTAATCCGGATATGTGAATATATCTTACCGACAAAGCTGTAACAAATTGCTATAAGTTATTACTACTAACAAATAATGGATATGAATCTGAAATAAATAAACAATTATATTTATTTGAAAAAGTTACAAAATTAACCTAACTTAACGTAATCCGTTACGTAAGTAGTTATTTAACTAAGTAATAATTTTCCAGTGCATGGTCCTTCCAGATCGCTAATACCGTCTTACTCACACTAATCCTGCCGCCAAGTAGCAATGTCTTGCTGGTAGATTAGGCATTCTATCTTAGTCCTCTATCTAGGCTGGCAACGCATCTGCTTTTCTCTAGTGTACAGGTTCCCAGGTTTGCGGGTGGTGCATTTTTTTTGTCAAAAGATAAGTTTTTCGAAAAATGCATTTATCTAATGTTTCTTGTTGGTTGGTTAAATGATTGGATCCCGTTCTTTAGATTATGCCTGCCGCTTGTCGACATCACGCGGCGCTTCGGAAGCGGCAAAATTACTTTTTACACCGTCTTAACAATTTATTGTAAGTAAAATCCGTTATTTTATGCATCACTTATAGATGGCTCCCTGCCGCGACATCATGTTAATCGTTCCACATTTCATCGACTTTTGCTCGAGACAGAGTTTCAGTTTTTATAGCAGCTGTAATGGCATCGATTAAAATGGAATACTAGTTTAATAGAACTAGAGTAACTTCGATATGGACATTATGGTAATGTAATAGTTACATACAATTTGCTTTAGACATCACTAAAAGTAAGAAGTTCTTCCATGCTGGTCTGGGAGTAAAGAAAAAACATAGAATTTACCAGTTGCTTCTCTTCCCGCGCAGATTTTTATTTTATTTTATTTATTTATTTATTTTGATGGTAAAGGCCCATCGAGGGAATAGGCGAGTCTTAGGAATCATGTTATGGGCAATGTGGCTGGCAACCCATCACTATTTTGATTTCCCTTTCCACATGTACGCCCTTAATCGTGCTAAGCGTGGCCTTAAGGTTTTGTTGCCTTGGGCTCTGTCTGCCCCGTAAAGGATCGAGACGTGATATATGTATGAAAGAAGTTCTTGAAATGTTGCTAATACGATTAAGCGAAACAGCTGTATGGTTGACCAAAAAGTAGATGCAGCAATTTTTTTTAATTTATGTTCACCGATGTCTTCGTCAGTTGTCGACTGTTTTTTTCTTGGTAGGTATGTAAAATGTTGCTTAGTCGGTACATAATTATTCCAACAGGCGAACATGGAAGCTCCTCCTTTTTGTAGTCTGATAAAATATGTCTGGCCTTGGCCTTGAAATACCATTTATGAGGTAATCAATTTACCGATTTGATCCTTTATCAGTAGGTACATTACTTAGTGGAAAATTCACTATGGATCAGCAGGTACCCATACGTAGAATTTAATTAGCGTCCTGCTTACATAATAATAGTTTATGGCCTTTCTTCGGCTACTACCCTTGGTCCCACTGTTATTAAAAATTACAAATTACATTTCACCATAAGGTCGACTGCACTATTTCTACTCGGTTTGCCCTTCGGGCATTTGAAGATAACGTAACGAAGCTAACCTAAATTTATTATGTCTAGTGAGGATTTTTATAACAGTGGGACCACGGGTAATACGCTCATTTTTAAAGCCAGTGGCGGTATAGCTTCCGGGCAAATTTCAGCACATTCAAATAAAACTAAGGGACGTATTAAATAACTAACATGGGTTTTAGTTCTAGCTTAATTATTATTTCTTGCAATAAAACTTAAATTTGATGACTTCTACTCGTTATTTATGATTTGACTCTGGGCGATGGTGATTACTTTCCATCTGGTGACCCGTCTGCTCGTTTTTCCCTTTTTATATAAAAAAAATAAAATTTAGTTATGATTTTATCCTAATGAATCAGTTAAGAAATTGATATCCTAAGATACGATCAAAGACATAAAAGCTGTTTGTCAAAATTGAAACTGTTGTTGTATTTTACTCATGCATCCTTTTTTAAAACTGTAAATTTCTCTCATTCCGCCTTTGATCGACAATTATAATTTATAAAATATGTTATAGTAAAATCCACCTAATTTTATTTTTATGAAATCGTAAGAGTGTAAGAAATTACCAATTAATAAGGTTAACCTTCAACGCGGAAAGATTTTTTTGAAACGTCTCAATTCAATTCCAACAAAAGTAAATTTAACTCAAAATTATGCAACTTTCGTGTAAAGCTGAAATTGAATCCCTTTAAAACCCGACTAACCATCTTACATTGTAAAAGCGTATAAACTACAGACCAGCATTTAAGTAGATGACTGAAATGTACTAATGACTTACCAATTGGGATTGTCTAAAAAAAAATACCTATCCTTTTTATATTTTTTTTGTGCAGAATAGTCAATTATAAGAAACCAATTTCAATATTTTCTCATATAACTCGGTATTTTTTTCACTATTAATTATTGAAAGTATTTTGGTTGATGACGTCAGAGTTTCCACTGCCGGTGTCACACATCTGCTTATTGGATAAATTGATCATAAAACGTATGTGAAGCGCCGCCATTAACGTCTTTTCTATCTGTGGTGAAGTTGGCAAACTGTCAATACTGTCATTAGTATCAATGTCAACATGATTCAACAATAACACAGGAAGATTCACGCGATCTTCTCCTATGAATTTTATATTTTCACAGCCGTTACACATACCATAACATTCTGCGCGAAGCAGAAAGGTCCATAAACACATACCAGGTATGATCAAGACAAAACAGGACCCGGAAATAAGACAGTAAACTCAGTAGGTGAAAGTAAACCGAAAAACGTAATATTTCGCTATCCATTAAAATATTTGGCGGAAAATCTTTCATGTGAGCGAAGCACATCGCTGTGCGGATACACTCTTGCCTAATTATCTACCGAAAGTGCTTCTAAATCTAAACTATAATACAACAATATGAAAGTAATCAGTGGAAAAAACAAGAATGACAGTAACAAGATTGTCATTTTGCTTGTCAGCTGTCATAAGATGAATGAAATGTCAGATTGCGGGTCCAAATTGAACTCCGTAGTATAATCCACGCGTAAATAGCATAGAATTTGTAACATTTGCAAATAAAGTACATTTTGGACCGTCTACGTCATGTCTGGGAATGTCAAATGAAGGTCATTGCTTATTTTTCATGTAATAAATTCATTATAGTAAAATAAAATAAAGTAAATACAGAAAACGATTTAAAAAGCATTTATCTCGAAATGGTTTTCGATTGACTATACATTGTAAAAAAATAGACAATCCCAATTCTTAAATATCACACTTTTCACTGCACTTACGAGTATATCATCCACTCACCGGCGTAGGCAGCTATCAGAGAATAGGCGGTAGTGGAAGCATTAGGTACACTGTAACTTTAGTACGTATTTTCACCATATTTCCAAGTGCTTTACTCGTTTTCAATGCGTCAATTTGCTACCTTGCTTCGCCACGGCGTCCATTTCAATTTAGGTCTGAGTTATAAACATTGTGACTCCTGGCAGCAAATTCTGGCGCCCCTTCTGATCATAAAAACACAATTTTACTCTCCAGAGTTAATCCAAACTCAAACATATGGATGTTCCCAAAACCTTAACAGTTCAGTGTTTTAATTAGATATCTTCATCAACGGACTGGGACAAAAAGATTCGGCCGCCGATTCGACTCATTTTATTTATTTATTGTACCGTAAGGGGTTTTTTTAATTAGTTTTATTAGGTTTTATTTCAGCTTATAGGCTTTTGGTTTATTGTAGGTTTACATCCGTGCTTTATGTTTCAATTAGGGAAAACAAATTTGGACATTTGCATTTTATAACGTACCTTTTACTTTGTCATACTAAATCATGGACATTACTTGATTCTGGCGAAGAAAAAAGGGGTCTAAAACAAAAAAAAATGTGCATTACATGCTAGAGACATTAACAGTAACTTTCTTAATATCCTGATGCCAAACATAAACATTGTTTCATTGGTAATTTTTACTTAAGTGTTTTATGTTTGCGAACCCTTCAATTTCTGTCATTATTCTGAATTAAGATGAGAAATAAGTACCAACGTGTCATTATTTAAAATATTGTCTTTGAATCAAGAGTTAAGAAGCCGCTTATTAAACGAGGGGCAATCATTTCAAACTACATAATCGCAGCGTTGGGTCGAGGGCCCGGGGTTGGTCACATTTCACATTTCCTATTGGACACACTTCTTATTAGACATTAGGTAGCTACACAGACTAATAATAAAAATGTGAAAGTAACTCTGTTTGTTACGATTACAAGGTAATTGTTGACGTACATACATAAATCACGTCTATATTCCTAATGGGGTAGACAGATTCTAAGGTAACAAGACCTAAGGGTAACGTTTAACAGGATTGTGGTTATGTAGGTGGAAAAGAGAATCAAAATAGTGATGAATTGCTAGCCGCAACGCCTATAACTTGATTGTTAAAATTTTTGGTTTTCGATGAGCTTTTACCATCTGCGCGGGAAGAGAAGCAGTTGGTACATTCAATGTTTTTCCGGCAAAGAAGTAAAAAAATCACACTTCGCGGAGCTCCCGCGGGTTAGCGATAGGCTGTAACTAAAAGCTAAAAAAGGGTTTACTCATTTTTGACTGCTGCGGTGTAGACGGCAAGGGTACCGCTACATTATTTTCCCAAGAATGTCATCGTAAAGATTCAGGACCTCAACGACCACTACTACTAAGAATGAAACAACGTAATGGAGATAACGTTTAACCAAAAAACGAACGTTATCTCCTTATATGGCGCTTCATTCTTAGCAAAGTTCAAGTCCAACCTAACTAAATGAGCAAAATTCATTTTAATTATGTATCAAATCGGATTCTTACCAAAGCGGGGCAAGCCTTGCCGTATTTTTTAAGCCACAGTACAATGAATGAACTCACGCGGCTCATTGTCATCTTCAAATTGATGCTTTGCCGAAAGTAATGCGATGCAATTACGGACAATTACGACATATCAATTGAGAGGAGTGATTGTCAATAATCGTTTTGTTATGAGGTTAGAATAATAATTTGTTTAATGCAAAAAAGTGCATTTGTTGAAAATTTGCGGGTGTCACGTTCGTGACAATGGTCGGTTATATTTAAGGCTATAATTATAATATAACATAACACAGTAATCGTTGTGGACAGAATTATTTAAGTATTTTTACTAATTCCAAGCGATTACTTTTAATGAGTAGGCGTTGGAAATGTGAGCAGTATTATGTGACAACAATGTGTCCCGAATGTTGAAGATGGCGTCGTTGATGTCTTTTGTATCTGCGTTTCTCACATTTGCTCGACCTTTTTTGTAAAAATAAAAATATTTTTCATTTTTTACTAGAAGCTCATTTCCATTAATGTCGTATCACAAAAAACAACCCATTCACAATTACGCCGGGACACGTAGACGCTACTTTACTACGTAAACGGGAAAACAAAAAACAATCACGAGCACCCTCATTGATACGATATTACAAATCAGGTCACGTTCACACCATATCATAAGAATATGAAAGAAAAGCAGTGCTGCCAACACAACGAATTAAATCTGGCGCCAACCACAGATTATAACACGTCTCGCTAATGACGTGAAATTGTCGCTACGTGACGATCCGTCGCGGCCGTCTTTTGTTTTTGTGACAAAAGTAAAAGTCGCATTCTATGTGATAGTGTTCGGAAGTCAAATGGGGCGACATGAGGTGAATTGATTTAGCTGAATGAATGTAAGGTTTACGTCTACGCTATGAATGTATGAGAATACAACACAAATGTCGTGTTCAAGGATGATAAATCAGCAACATAAATAGCCCTACCAAACCAAGCTTTACTTTTACCTTTTTACCCGACTACGGCAAAGCCAAAGGAGAGTTATGCCAAAAAGGTTTCAGGAATTCAGTACTGTGTGAATTTAGGCTCTTTAAACAAACGTAATGATGCACATGATATTCAATCAAAATCAAAATTTTATTTTTGCAAATTGGCCGCTAAGGGTTCTTTTACATGTCTTTTTTTAAACTACCGGCGCATTCGGAAAGACCATCATTGCCAAGAGGAATGCGCCACAAGAAACTTGGCAGAAAGTCTGTTTTTCAAAATAAAATACAGTAAGAATGCTTAAATTAAATACATTTATAAAAGGGATGTATAAGGTCTCCGAGTCTTAAATTATATTAGTCTATAGTAGAGATGTATAAAAAAAGAAAGAGAAAAAAAAACGATAAAAATAATTTAAGTTCAGTGAAGGCGTAAAACGCCTCCACCGTCACATAAATTAATTCACAACATTGAACAAGTTTTTTTTCACTGACACTGAGGTACCTACTCACAAATAGACAGGAGCATATCTTGCAACGCGAAAATATAGAGTAGAAATTAAATGGGAATGCCACTATCTCTGTAGCTGTTGCATGTTTGCCGTTAAGTGCTCGGATATGGCAACAATTTTATATGAAAATTGTTAGTTCCTTTTAATTAGTTTTATTTTCTGCTTACGGTTACTTTGTCGGCCTGTACTCGGGGGTTGCCTTGTTGACATTCGGTCGGTATGAGATTATATTATAAGTTGAAGTGTTCAAATTCAAGTTGGAATACTTTGTTTGGTCGTTTAAAAGATTCTTATAAGTGAAATCCTATAACGAGGCTTTTGGGTCTTGTTACCCTAGGGTAGCCTAGGCTCTGTCTACACCGTAAAGGAAGAGAGCATGATTTTGTGTATGTATGTGAAATCTTGAACTTAAAATTATGATTGTATAGCGCAGTGGTTCGATAACCTGAATGAAACTTGAGGTCTAGAGTTCAATCCCCGATCAGGGCAGACATTGCAAATGTGTGAAAAAAAGCAAATGTGTGAAGAAAACAACATTTAATGTTTGGTCTCGAGTCTTTGATACACTTAATATTCGTACCTAAGCAAGTTAGTCCATTGCGTAGCAATTTTTAAAAAATAACACTATATTTAAAACCATGCTAATTCTACCAAACAATACTTAAGTTACCAAGTTCTTCAGCAGCTCTTTTTGTATTTCTTTTTAATGAATCTTGACAGACACACACACAAATCACGTCTTTACCCCTTACGGCGTAGACAGAACCTAAGGTAACAAGACCTAAAGGCCACGTTTAGCATGATTGTGGACGTACAGGTGGAAAGAGGAATCAAAATAGTGATGGGTTGCTAGCTGCATCGCCTATAACAGTTATGATTATAGATTGTAGTTATGATAACAGCCCATTCCCTCGATTGGCTTTTTTTTGGCGCAGGATGAGAAACAACTGGTAAATTCAATGTTTTTTCTTTACTCCCAGACCAGCATGGTAGCACGAATGAATCTTGACATAATCATAAAATCGCCTATAATAATAATAATTCCATAACAAAGCATTTTCCAATAAGATTATTTTCTAAGAAAGCAAAACCAATAAGATCAATCTCTACACCAATCTTATAAGATCTATTTAAAGTGCGCAATACCTGAATACCTACAATACTGCCTGTTTGCATTGGCTGCCTACGAATTAGAGCATGCGCACTAGGCCTGACTTTGTCTAACGGCAAATCTATTGCTAGAGCCTCTTGGCTGTGATTGGACGAGCGCCGCGAGAGAGGCTTAGAGCTAGCCAATGGCGTTCCGTGTCAAAACAATAGGTATGTTTTAGTACGCCCGTAACGGTGCTTGTAATTCGTGCTTAGAATTTTGCGTTGATGTATGAAATGTATAGCTAGGTAATGACACTTTAAGAATTCATTATTTGGTTAAAAACAGGACTGAATACTTACTAATAATAAGTATGATCACGATCACATTCTTGATCACTAAAATTATTGAGTTATACGTAGTTATTGGTAAAGGTAGTGATTTTCGTATTAGATTTTTTGTGAGGCAGTAATTTTCTAATAAGAATTAATTAGTCATCTAAAATTGTGTATTATTATTGATAGTTGGATCTGTGGCATATGAATATGATACATTAGTTGATTGTTTTTTGCATGTAGACATGTTTGACGAACAAACGTTACTGTCATGCTCGGGTGGTTATGGAGTAACAAGTTCATGGATTTACACCCGTTAAGTAAAACTTACTTTAATCAATAATAAATGTTACAGCTGACAAAGTGGGTCATTTTTGGCTATGGACAAACTTACCAAAGTTAATTAACAATTTATGTCTAGTTAGGTCAGGGTTTCTTAAAGTGGGGTCCGTGGATCCCTCAGAGGTCCGCAGCAACACAGTTAACCTTTAATATATAACTTAGTGATTTTTTTAGTAAAAAGATTTATTTCCTTTTGCTATAATAATCTCAAATATTTTATTGAAACAGACGTTACTTCGATTGTGATCCCGTATAGAGGGATCGAAACGCGTCAGTGTTTGTATGGTGTAAGGGATAATTAAATGTGTGTTATTTATATGTGTTTTATGTGGCAGTAGTGGAGGAAGGATTGCATGAAAGACATATATATTTTGCACAGGCTTGGTTATGTTCCACATGAGCAGCGGAGTAGCAAGGTAAATATTTTTTGTTCATAATAATCTCAGACAGCGGTCCATGGCCTTTTGGGAGTTCTGAAAGTGGTCCGTGACCGCAAAAAGTTAGGTAGGTAGTTAGGTGTCTAACTGATTAACCAATCGTCATCATGATCACCGTTACAGCAACCTTAAATCGTTTACACATAAACGGATAACTCACGTATAAAAAGTCGAGTGATGCTCGACATGTTTCGGACTATTTCGTAGTCCTTTTTCCAAGAGCGCTCGCCCCGGCGGCAGCGACACGAACACTGCGCGCCAGCGCTCTGCTCCCGCGGCTGTCCGTTTATGTGTAATTATGATTAAGTCTCACGGTAGTTTCATGTTGAAAGCTTAAATCGTTTAATTGATATATTAATAACTAAACGCACAATCATTGCGTTTATAGGCGAAAAAGCCGCCATCCATGCCTTAATAGTTTTTCTTTCATATTATACATGCTATAAAGCGAGATCTGGGGGGCGATTTTTGAAAGCACGTATGTGAAAATACTGAAAAATTGTGCTGTATTTAAAATACGAGTAGCTTAGAAGATATTTACGCTCTCATCAATCTTGTGAATTACTCAAAAATTTGATTAGAGCTGTAGTTTTGAAGATATTTATACCACTTTCGAGTGATGTGCTTTCAAAAATCGGGCCCCAGAAGAAATACGTATGACGAAGCTCAGCGATTTGCTTGATAAATGATTAAGACTCAGTACAATCGTCAAACAAGCTTCGAACAATTTTATTTTCAACTTTGGCAACACGCAACAAGAGTCAGATTTGAGTGTTTAATTATTCCAAGTTATACCTACCTACGCTTTTTATTTTGTAGTGTCTGAAAAGTGCAAGCACTTTGAGTGTGTGAATTTCATACGTACAAAAGAGATAAATTACATCTTGCAATAACTACACAAGGTTCTTGTAATGTACGGTGCAAGCGAGTGCATATTTTAATTTGTATTATTACTTTAAACATCGGCTTTAGATGAATTGGCCCATAGAGTCGAAATAAATAAATATCACGGGACAATTTACAATTGATCTAGATCCAAACTAAGCAAAGCTTAATATGGGTATATTAGATAACGAATAAATATATTTAAATAAATAAATACATCGATCGGCTGAGTAGTTTACGCGTCAAAGCGGTACCAACAAACAAAGTCACAAAAGTCACATTCGCATTAATAATATTAGTTACGAGTCACATCGGGACAAGCGGATAAAGTTAATTTAAAATGTCTGTATTTAATAGGACCTAATTAGTAGTAGTAGTTTGATTTTCCAATAGTTAAATTAAGTCATGACAGAGAACACAACTAAATTAGAAATAATAAATAATGCAGCGCAAATTAAATTAAAAAAGGGAGGCTTAACAATAAGTGGACCCAACCCATGGCGTACATTTAAAAAAAATCTTAAAATTATAGAACTTACACACTCACAAAGCCAATGCTTCAGTTACTATAAGGAAGACGGGACGGTCTCGTTATGTAAGCACACACTCGCATAGAAAGATTCTGCTATCACGAGATACGATTTACTGAATCTTATTATACTGATATCTAGAGACAAGTGAAGCTAATCTTGTGTCCACTCAAGTGGATATCACAGCAGATTAAACGCACTTAGGGAGCGCTATAATCACTGGGTGGCTTTCATAAATGTATTTTAAAATCGAAACTAATACAAATTACTTTTATCTGCTCTGGAAATAAAGATAAAACATATATTTTACCAGTTGCTTCTCTTCCCGCACGGATGGTAAAAGCCCATCGAGGGAATGGGTGAAAATCTTAGGAATCATGTTATAGGCGATACGGCTAGCAACCCATCACTATTTTGATTCCCCCTTTACAAAATGCCTACAATCATGCTAAACGTGGCCTTTAGGTCTTGTTACCTTAAGCTCTGTCTACCCCGTAAGGGATAAAGACGTGATTTACGTATGTATGTAACTAATACAAAGTGTTTTTAAATTATTCTCGAATATTCCGCAGGTGGCTTAATTCACTTAAATGAACACCCCTATTTGTGATTCTCAGGATTTTTAAATTGTGATAGACAAATGTTTCTCTACATTGGTCGATGTTAAAGTGTACGGAGTCAAAAGGCATAACCTTAATAATAAACAAACTGCATTCTAGTCTCATCTGTTTCAAATAATAGGTACCTACTAATAATAATTTCAGAGATTAAAAAAAAATACAAAAACATAACTTCCAATCTTGTCCCGGATCCGTGACTAGGTATACGAAAGGTTAATATTGTATGAAGAATATCGGATGAAAAACCTTTATATACAAAAGTGTTCAATCAAAGTAAACCAACCAACTACTGCAATATCCCGGAATGCCAACAACGCACTGGCATCGCGTAAAGCGCTGCGGGTGTCTATGGACAGTGATAATCATTTAACATCTGGTGACGCAAAAAATACCCTGTATAAGAAACTGACGTTCTTGGATGAACCATGTGTATAATTGTTGGTCAACTAAATGGATAACGGTTTACTTTGCTAGGTACTTAAGTACTATAATAAGCAGTAAGGTCAACATCCGCGTTTAATTTACTGCCGCAGTTAACCCGTGTCCAGAAATTGAAATAATCAGCGCAAACGCAACCAAACCCGCAATTAAAAACAACACTACAATAAACAATACTACGGAACGGACATATGTTTCACGTCTCCCCGCGGTTGGATGGTCAAGAACCACTGAGGATTTCGTATGACTTAACCTTAACACTACCCTGAGTAGCAAATTAAAGTTATTCATTTTTTTTTTAATATATAAGAGGGGGCAAACGAGCAGACGGGTCACCTGATGGACAGCAATCACCGTCGCCCAGGGACACCTGCAAGACCTGGGGAGTCACAGGTGCGTTGCCGGCCCTTTGAGGAACAGGTTTAACATGGGCTTTCGTAAAGTAACGCTTGAATCTTTGCAGTACCTATTTATAGTTGTTATTAAGCGATTCTCTTGGTTCTAGGTTTGCTTTATTACTACTCTCTGTCAATTTTTTTTTTTGTTATGTGCAATAAAGAGTAACTATGCTATACTATACTATACTACAAACCTTTCAGTCAGACAGAATTTACTGTCTTATTGTTAGAACATTAGATAAAATTTCTAAACGACACCGAAAATTAGAACACACACACACAAATCACGTCTTTATCCCTTACGGGGTAGACAGAGCCTAAGGCAACAGGTACCTACAGGCCACAATTAGCAAGATTGAGGGTGTATAGGTGGAAAATGGAATCAAAATAGTGATGGGTTGCTAGCCTCATCGCCTATAACATGATTCCTATAAGTTTCGCCCATTCCCTCGATGGTCTTTTACCATCTGCGCGGGTAGAGAAGCAACTGGTACATTCTATGTTTTTTCTTTGCTCCCAGACCAGCATGTAAGAAAAAAAAAATTAGAACACGTACAAAAATCCGAAAAGTAAAGCTATGGCCAGGAATCGAGCCCGGATCCTCACCATTCCGTGATGCGTGCTATACCGCTACGCCCATAGCAGGTTCATAAACACATAGGAAACATTAGGTTTTTTTTGGTAGGAACATTAGATACTCATGTAAAGAATGACTGTGATCTCGTTACATTATTCAACTTAGGTTTAACATCACTGACCATGAAATTTGTTACAGACGATTCACCCAGTGCTATGGTACAAATAATTCACGCCAAACTCTCTTTTGTCAGGTTGATGTCTCTACAACTCTCCACCAGCCGATATGAACACGCAACCAAAAAGTAAGTACCTACTTACTTACTGATTTATAAAAAAGTTAACAGAATAGAAGGAAAAGTTGGTAGCAAAGTAATAAAAACTGTCAAAAAAAAGTTACTATCGGAAATGTCATAAGACTATTACCATGATATAATGTAAAGTAGTTGCCACGCGACTTCAATAACAATTCGTTAAAACAATTTACATAAAGTAATACGCTTAGTATGAACGAGGCGTTGGTTAGAAAGGCATGCGCGAATGTGTGCGCACTCAAAAGGCCTGTCGCGTGGTTACCAACTATTAACTGTGTCGGGCGCCTCGCTACTAGTCCTCAGTACCCTATAAATTACACGAATTACACCGTAGCGTACGCCTGTGATATATTGTGGAATGGCAACCGCGCCGAGGAGCCTTCGTGTCAGCAGACGCGAAATTATACACCAACCGCGGTGTTTGCGCCGGCACTACTAATAATACGCGCAATGTTGCGGTCACTGCCAGTTGTAGCGCTTTCTACAAATAAGCTAGACTTTTTGTTATAATGCCGCGGTTTCACCTGGAGCTTGCCTAGCATTTTTCTTGAGGACTCAATACGTTCATGAGGGACGCAATATGAGTACTGTTGGGGTCGTTTCTGGTGAATAGGTTTTTAAGGCTATGTAGCCGGTACCTGCTCGTATTATAAATATTGTTACTGTCGAAGCCTTTGGCTACACCATCTTTGCATGTATTTGGCAAAACCTGTTGATAAAAATAATACAATAAATACTGGATTCATAAAAGTGCATTGCTAATATTTTCACGCTCCGAAGTCTTAAATAAAATAATTCCATAAAACTTTACTGGCAAGCTAAAGGTTTTATAACCGTAATCGGTAGTGTACCGTGATTTATGACGAACAAGTGTGAAAGAAGTTGGTACTCGAATAATCCATGGTCGGAATTCGCATTTAGGCATGATGCATTTGCATAGTCGCATGTAAATTATTACGAATTTCGCATTATCTCCACAACATACATTACTGTGGGGCTTTTTATTTGTGATTGTTATTAAATGATAGGGATCCTGAGGTGTAGTTTGTGGTCGTTAGAGGAGTTATAGCCGACAACTAGCGTTATTCAGAGAAACACGGCGTTTGCTCGTTGACAAGTGATATCTGTCTCTGTCTGTCTCCTTGCTTAGTTTCGTTATCTATTATCATTTCATAGTTATTTGTACTTCTCATCGCACGCTTGATTACTCAGACTTAGGCGAAGTATTTATTTGTAGGGCTTTAGTGTAAATCTAAAAAATACAGTCGTTGAGGTGACACATTGAGTTTATTTTACACTTTATATTGACGAAGCTACTATGTATTACCTACTACATTATGTACAAACAAATTGCGGCAAAGTTACGTCAATTGATTAACTCAATGGTCTTATACTCTATTTATTGCAAGCTAGTCACCAAAATAAAGGCTATAGGAAATCGTAACCATGGCTCTCCGTAGGCTCCGTAGCGATCGCGTTTAGAAAATATAATTATGTAGAATACTATACTAACTATAATATATTTCAATACGTAAAGCAGCCACGAACTGTTATCATGTTCGAAATTTGATGATATTGCAATGAAGATTTGTAATTGTAATAAATAATTTTGAATATTTTGTTCGTCAAAAGTAAAATTTGCACGCATTTTATAATTAAGTGTATATTTATTACCACATTAAATCGCAAGTATAAACGCTGTAAATTAAATGATAAAAGTAGTTAACATTCTGATGCGTCATTAATGTCATTTGAGTGACAATATAATTCGCGAATAGTCATTATCTTAAAAGTGTCGTTGCCTGTATTGAATGACAGTTCCCACCGATGCCCGGAACCTTTCATAATCCATTTGTAATCCAATTAAGTATCAATCAAGATCACAATCTACTAATTATTAGAGTAATTGATACCCTCGACTCATCTCCTTCTGTTCGCGTAAGTGCCCGAGAGGCCCGAGAGTACAGTAAGGCATGATTGTGATAATGCTCTGGTCTCCAGCCAATTGTAAAGTCGCGATTAAAACAAAAGCTTTAAGTGTTTTATCACCATCATTTGCATGTCATCTGCCATTATGTTTATAATTTACATAACCATTTTTCGTGTTTAAGATTACTTATATTGAATACTAGCTGTTGCCCGCAACTTCGTCTGCATAGAATTCGTTTATCGCTGTCCCGCAGGAATTACGCAATTTTCCGGGATAAAAAGTAGCCTATGTGTTATTCCAGACTATAATCTATCTATGTTCCAAATCCATCCAGTAGTTTTTGTGTGAAAGAGTAACAAACATCCAAACATCCATACTCACAAATTTTCACATTTATAATATTAGTAGGATTGTTACAGTGGTTGAATATTACTTAACATGATCATTATAATAATATTCTCAGTGTTCTAAAAACAATTCGTCCATTCTCATGTTATGGTATAGCTGTAAAAGTTAAGGGCTGTCATGTTAATGTCATCAAACTGTAGGCGATTAAACTATAGGTTACAAGTTTACAAGCTTTTTAGTGATCTATCGGCCCTGCCCAGCTAGCACAAGAGCATAATAGTTTTACCAACCCGGTAACGTATCGCCGAGCCTAAATAATACTATTCACACCGTGTAAATAACTTACGTATAAATGTGTGGTACAGTCAAACTGAGGTTATCGGTAATCTGGATTGGCAGTTTATTATATTTTTAATTAATGGCCTTGAGGTTAGGTGTGGGTATAAAGCCCTCCACCTCGATTTCGCTCTTTCGCTAATTGGTTGTTTGCTACTGGCCGTATATAAAAGATAATCATCGCTTCGGAGGAGAAAATTCTGCCATCAACTTTTAGTACTCCATCTATCATGGACTTCAGCAGTCAATATTGACGATTTCATAACAGGGTATGGATTGGTAATATAAAAATAAATTCATCTCTCATAACATAGCGGGAAAGCTTGCCATGTAATTGCTTTGCGAAGCTATTTCTTTGATTTTTGAAGTACAAAAGGGTTCTAGTTAGTTTTACATAAGTAACTTGCCTTATGTTTGTTAAAATAATAGGTTGGCATAAAAGTAAAGTTATATATTTAAACGGACTCACATTCAATTAGACCAGATGGGGATCTGTATGAAATAAGTAATTGAAATTAATTAAAATACTTATTATAACCATAATAATACGTATTTGACAAAATATAAATTCTCATATAAGTTTGCTGATGGTACGAGCGCCATCTATTCGTACCACGCGGAAGCTATTAAGGGTGGCGCTACCTGCCTATTGATTCTAGTTTCTCTGTATTAGGGGATAAAAGTAGATGGCAGCTGTGAGCTCGTTTAAGGGATGAAGCCAAACTGATTCGTTATAATGATAAATCTGATTCTTTATTTGAGTTTGTTATTACTGAAAATTTTGTCACTTGGAAATCTCGTAAATTATTAATGTAGAGCCCTATTAAATTTATTTTATTATCGACAAGCTTTTTCTTAGCTTTACTTCGTTTTTTTTTATTTACTTAACGTTTTGCAAGGGTTTTTTTAACTTCTTTTAAACAGCCTAACTACTTTATTAATCGTGCAGCCACGTTTTTTAATTTAGAAAAAAATCCGATGAATTGTCATAAAATGTGACAGTTATTCAACTTTACTCAGGTTATAAACTAAAGAACGTGACTGTGCATTAATCACCATTTCGCAGAATGTTATGTCATCCATATAATAGGTAAATATAAATTTAACTGCACAGAACATTCGAAAATTTCACTAAACTTGTACCTATCCTCAACCATGGTCTTGCCACTCAGAACGAACTAGAAATAGTCGGCTCGGTCAGATTCGTGATTGACAATTTGGAGGCACGATCCTCTCGGCCGGTGTCGCCGCACCTGCCAACCTGCTGCCCCACACAACCGATATATTTATAGCTGAGAATTATTCCCACAGACTTAAAAAAAGGTACACGTGATACCTTATAGAGCTAGTGAAGTTTTTGATTCTAGTTAAGCTTTTACTACTAGCAAGCTACACTAGATACTTATTATTTGTTATTGTGCAGGCAGATATGTTTCGTCTAGTTGACGAGAATTATACATCAATATCTTCAACTAGCTGTTGCCCGCAACTTCGTCTGCATAGAATTCGTTTCTCGCTATCCCGCAGAAATTACGCAATCCGTTCTTAGAGGATGCCTACGTCATAGTAGCTTTATGCATGCAAAGTCTCAGCCCAATCGGTTTAAAATTGACAAAGCTTCATACAAACTTTCATCCCCTATTTTTTCCCTTGGGGGAAGAATTGATCAAAATCCTTTCTTAGCGGATGCCTATGTCATAACATCTACCTGGATGCCAAGTTTCAGCCCGATCCGTCCAGTGGTTTCGGCTGTGCGTTGATAGATCACTATGTCAGTCAGTCAGTCACCTTTGAATTATATATATTTAGATTTCAAGATGAGACCATGAAAAATAAAGGTTTCTTTTCTGATTCGGCAAGACGTCAATCTTCGTGAACTTTTAATTATATGTATATGAGTTGTTTTTAACGCCCCTTCTTTGTAGTCTTGAAAATGTAAACGTGTTTCTTAATTTCTCATTAACATTATACATAGTTAGCCAACAACAAAAATTACGATTGGCAATTTGGAAAGCCTAGGTCTGTGCGAGGACGGCAGCCCGCGCAGGCGCACCTGTCGCATAGAACGACGACACACCGATTACGGACCGGTGGTGAATATAATGAACGAGGAGGCGGTGGGTTATGATGAAGCCAATTATACTTTTTTTGTGCACTAAAACATTGTCGCAAAAACTTCACGGAGCCTATTAATAAAACAAAAGCTCTAAGACATTAATAACACAATATCGACGTCGCGCTTCGATGGTCGAGTGCCTATTCTCTTCGGCCCTAAATAGATGATACAAGAAGATCTTGTCTTCCGAACAAGGTAATGGACAGGATAATTATGCGCAACGATGTGCAACAATAGCGGCGCGAGCTTACTGCTCGTTCTTTGGCATAATAAGCGCCGCGGCGTATTTTGATCAGAGCGCTACTTGTAGCAGGGCGGGCGGGGAGGGGAGGTCGCGGCCCGTGCGCCGCGCGCGCCGGGCACGCGCCCCACCGCCGCTCGCCGCCCGGCGCGCGCGCTACTTAGCGTCGGGGGTGCGCGCCGCCTCCGCCAATCCACCGGCTACCTCCGCGCCGCACGCACACGTGCTCCCGCTCTCGACCCACGCACTACGATACGACTCACGCGATGCCGATGGCCGCCATTCACACTTACCAAAATCTCGGTGTCAACCAGAAGCTCACGCAGCTGCAGGCGGCTACACCCAGGAGATTGGCACCGGCCCCTGTTGATCCTGGACGTTGCAAGAAAAAATCGTATCTGCACCAGCAGTACCCATCTCAGCCAGCATCAGTGGCTCGGAGAAACGCTCGCGAACGGAACAGAGTGAAGCAAGTCAACAACGGATTTGCTGCTCTCCGTCAGCACATTCCTTCAGCTGTTTCGGCTGCACTGGCTGGTGGTAGAGGTTCTTCAAGAAAATTGAGCAAAGTTGACACTTTAAGACTGGCTGTTGAATATATCAAGAGTTTAAAACGGTTGTTAGAAGACGGAGAAGAAGGGTGTTCAGAAATGCAGATTGACTTGGGGCTTGTCAGCAGTGGAGCGCAGACACCGCCGTCGTCCGAGGAGTCGCACTCCCCGGCTCCCTCCCTGGTCTCCGAGAGCTCAGCGGGTCCGCACTGTCACGACGCTTACGATAACTACGAACCCATGAGCCCCGAAGATGAAGAATTACTCGATGTCATATCATGGTGGCAACAGCAGTGATAAAAGGTAATTTTAATTTGTTTTTATAATTTATGTTTCCCTTAAATTTTATCCAAAGTTAACTTCCTTTGAAAAGATTTGATAACCTTCTTGTTAACAGTACTTTATGAATGAATCCTTAAAATTTGTGTACACAAACTTCAGAGCTTTGATAATTTCTTATCACGTGTGTTTACATTTGACGCGACGTGTGTTGATAAAATGTGATTCAACGTAAAAAACCCGCCACATATATTTATAGTGTCGGTAATACTTATACTATGGAGACAGGAGTTATCTTTTAACTTTTTTATCCACGAAGGTTTTCAGAGCGAAATATTGGCCGGCTACATTGATCAAATAAGAATTTTCAAGGTTCCTACTTTGCAAAAAACGTGAATCAGGTAGTTACCTTACGTTACCTTGCCTTGCCTATTTCAATACGTTTTAAGGATTGACTTTTTTTCATTTCTGATCCGTTAGTCACGGTTACCTACTGGATCGACCCTGCGTCTTTTATGTTGCGCAATTTAAATGGAGATTCACGGGCTTCGTCCTTTGAGCAAAAAAAGTAAACATACACTTCCTATTATGACTGCGCATTGAACCGTCGGATAGACTTTATCTATGTGTAGGTGGGTCTCATTGTTAAATTAGGACGACACAAAAGAACCGTCTTCGACAATGGCGAATCTTGATATATGTCGTTTTATAAAAGCTTAGCCGCTAGGTAGACGTTTTTTTACTCTCATAGTAAAATAGCTATTCTGCAAAATCAGGTTCTATAAGCGAGAAGGGACCCGCATTCTACCATCCTATTTTACTTGAAAGCCGAACAGCAATTACTCCTAACAATCTTGTGGTTCACCCCGCATGCACTGAGAAAATTGATCATAAAAAGTGTGCTATTCTAATAATAAGTGCCCTGTAGACTAATTTCGCGCATGTGGGGGCAGGTACTTAACTGTTTTTAATTTCAATATGTTTCATCCGGTCATCGTGAGACAAAAAAATTATACAGCCATATGGCACTTGTGCGCTCTATGGATTTAGCAAAGGTAGCGCCATATCTGAAATTAGTAAACTTGGCCGGCAAAAAACCTGTTGAGCCGCTTCGCATCACCGACTATTAATTTATTGTGCCGGAAGACGAAATCTCAAGAGGAAATAGAAGGGCGGTGAGCGAGGCACACGTGTTACAATATTTGCTAAGCTCTAAGCAAACATCTGGTGATACCAGTTTAGTATTTATGAGAATTGTACGTCATAACCATACCTCACCAATGACGGAATTGAATTTTCACGAAAAATCAATGCTCTGAAGTGTTCATCAATCAATGTTACACTACGTAAACCAAACTTTAAACATTAATTGTTTTTCTTTCTTTTTCCCAGGAACCGTGCATTACGGAGATCAAAGTATGGCCATTGAGCGGCTCGATGATTGTGAAAAAAAAGAGTATTCGCTGGCAGCAGGACCCGAACGCTGGAGCGCGAGGGACTTTGAGAGAACCTCTAATTAAGCGCAATCAGTATATTCCTAATGAGAGGGGATAATGGTGGACTATAACGACCCCATCGATGCATTCCGCCGCGCGGCGCGCTGCCCGGATGCCTTACCTTACTGCTTTTCATACCTCCATGAAATAGCAACCAAGACTGATTCGATCATTTGTTCCACATAAAGCATTTAGTATCTCATTTAAGTGATCGCTGTGCCTTAGCTTAGCCTTAAATAGTTACGTTACTTCCAATAAGGCTTAGTTTTGTTAAGTAATTATTATTGTTTTCTAGTCATTCGTTATAAGTAATAGTTTTATATTTTACAATTATGTTCAGCATCTTACTTATTGGTATTAAATTTGGTATACTTCCGGAGATGTTCATAACTTCGTAAAAGACAATATGGTAACGACAAAATGCCTTAAATAAATTATAAGCTTATTGAGACGATAAGACTTCTCGTATGAAATAATTTTAGCACCCTAAGAGAGATTCCTAATATGTTAAGTTGTACGCTAATGAAGTGATACAATATTGTTTATAGTTACTATAAAATTGAGCAGTTACTAACCGATATGGTTATTTCTGTAATAAAATAAATTTTGAATCAAAACTATACATTTTATTTCCCTGTCCTCTCGGCGCCTTCTAAACAAATTTTGACACCATTCACTTAAGTTAACGCAAAAATACTTCGTCGTGATTTTCAGGATTTTGATACCAAACAAAGTACCCTGATAGAAAGACATTTAAACTAGGTAACCTCAAAATATTTAAAAGTGTAATTTAAGTAGGTACATAATAATATAGTGATTGGATATGGAACTGACTGAAAGTGCGATGCCTTGACGTTGAGGGTAAAGCATACTGTCATCATGTTCATCGTTATTCCTCCGTAAGTAGTATAATAATTATATCCATCTATTATATTGGCCTTTTTACACTACCATGAGATTAAGAAATAACGAAGACTAGGTACGCCAAAAAAAAATACTGCGATCGGCGCGTGTCTAGGAAAATAAGATCTAAAAATGTCGCTCTCGTCTAAAAATGTCACTAGATTGATATACGATGTATGAAAAATGGTCCCATCTGTATCTTGCACTTTCATAATACTATTATATACCTACTCTTTCTCTTGCTCCGCTAGTCTTTACGGTAGCATATAAATCCATGATTTTGACAAAACCATTTGCAATAATTTACGTTAGGTACATTATTAATAGTTAATCGGTTATCCAAGAGCACATATTTACTAATATGGTTAACTATCTAGAGCAGAACTGCTACTAAGTATGGTTTATTGAGGATCATTAAAGAGTTCAATTTGTAAACATGCTTACAGTTTTAGGATTCCAATCAGGGCTAAGATATTGAAAAGATAAATTAGAGCGCTATACACTTGACTTAAAATTGAATTTGAAGGTGCCTGTGGTGTAACAAATTGGTATGATACTAACATATATATCAATGTCTTTAGGATATTTTGAAATACGAAACAAAGTTAGGTAGGTATGTTCAAGCATAATATAAACTGATAAAAATAACGGTTTGCTTTCCATACAAATACAGACTGTTTAGTGCATGTAAGATGCGGAAAGCACACTCTACTTAACTTATATGTAGGTATAAGTTAAGTAGAGTATGCTTTCCCGCTTTAAGTATTTTCTATTTCAATAATATAACATCATTATATAGGGTGTTTAAAATGACCAAAGATTTGCCAATGATTGCGTGTATCGCAAGCTTTAATTAGCTTAACTTGTAAGTATATAAACCAATCTTAGAAATCTATTTTAACCTACATGTCGTGGGTGGATCGACGTAATTTCAGGTACCTAAAGACCCGATGGCAATGTAATAAAATAATACAGTGCGGTCAGAAAAAAATATGGCGATAAAATGGTTCATGAATTAAATATTGCACTCAGATTTATCTTACAAAAAGTTAGTTAAGTAGATATGCTCAATTTCAAAAAGGTTAAACAGCACACTGAACTTAAATCAAGAACTCTAGGAAAGCATGGCTAAAACCATGTTGATAAGGATGTATTTTTAAGGATTGCCCTTTTCAAGGTTAGTGTCCAATTAATGTGTATCCTATGTTACTTTATAGTTAGGCACATTTTAATGAAGATATTCATTTTAACTAGGTAATTTATTAGCATTCCTCCAAGTACGTATAGCCTGCAAGTAGCATTTCACGCGCCCGATCAAGTAAAAATAGGCACATCCACAATCCATAAGCACCGGAGGTTGAAAAATTAAAATAACAAAAGGTACTTCTTCTACACGTGCCTCAGCTCAAATTACATTCTGCAAAAGAAAGAATAACACACGCGAATTCCGAAATGGGGAGACCTAAACACACTTACTGCTGCATTTAATTTGAAAAAGACAATCCGTAAAGCAAGGCGATCACGTTCTGGGCCCGCCCATCGAAATCAAATTGCAATAGTAATTTTTGATAATGTAGGGGAAGCTTGTTCCATTATGGGTGGATATTTCCGTCGGGGTTATTAATTGTCAGAACTTGTAGCTATGGAACAAGATCGGCTAGCATCGACGGAAGCCGGGGCCACCTGTGGATGTTCGCGAAACGTTTTGTCGCCGTTCGTCTCATTAATTCCCTTTATATTAATTGTCGGTTACTACGCGTTGCATCCGTTTGCTACGAAATTGCGTCTAATTATGTTGTCTGTACAGCTCTTGTAACTGGTTGCGTGGTTGTTTTACTATTTGTTATCAACTTAGTAATAAGACCTAGATGCGATTAGGACGGACGGACAGAAATAGCTTCAAAATGAGGTTTGTGTCGGCCGGATAGGACAGGCTGGCGGTGAATAATGAATACTTATGAATTAATAAATACTTTATTGGAACAATCTAACCAGTTCATGTAATTGCAGCGTCCCATTTTAAAATGCTATATAGTGATCCAGTTGATCTTTACAGTATTCGTTATTATAATTGGTATAGCTAATTTATTTATTTTACAAATAAAAATCTGCCTTCGTCAAGTTAGGTACAATTTAATGCCATTGGATATATGTTCAGTAGATGTTTAATTAATTTAGTACGAGTAACACAATATTGTGCCGTGACGAAAATTAGCAGAATTTTGCAAAATGATTATGATTTAGGTAAAATTTCAGCTTTTTTAAGTCCAAATGCTTGCACTAATCATGTGAGTCAGTTTGACTTTTCTTTTTATTTATTAAGATGAGAGTGCATTTATATTTTGAAAAGCACAATTTTAATAGCTTTCTGTCATCATAACCATGATATGATGATTTTTTTACCATCACAACTTTGCTTAGAATAGACCCAAACATAATTATTTTGAAGTAGAATTTTGTAATGGTCCTTCGCCAAAACCGAAGCTTTTCCTCTGTAGGTAATCGGCGCGGCGGCATCAAACGGCGCGGGCGCAGACTCGTGCGCGCTCGGGCCTGCTCGTGCGTTTACGGGGCACGCGACCGGCGCGCGCTTCAGCTGCCCTGCCGCCACTTGCAGATTGCAGGGAAACAAAGGTAAAAGTGAGTATTTTAAAAATGTTATTGACTTATTGAAGGCCGTGAAATTACGGATTTCAGTGTACGGAACTTTGATTTCAAATGCGTCAACCAAGCTTTTTATTATTATTTCGTCGTCGGAGACTTACTTAGATACTTTTTATCTGAGACCCAAATATCCTCCTTCCTTTACTCTTTTCATACACCTAGGGAGGCAACATGCTGTTATTCCGTCGGAGGTTTATCATGAGCAAATAAATCTACTTCTTCTTTTGCGCCAACATTACAAAAATCATCATTTACTTACTCATCAGAAACCGTCGTCAAAATTAAGCCGCCCATTTCTAAAGCCAATAGAACCATAATACAAATACTAACTCAAACTTTACTGCCCATAAAATGCCTGTGTAACCAAAACCAAACATAAAGGGCAGCCTGCAGCCCCAAAGGCCCGTGTCCTTGGCCGCAAGTGTAAAGTTGCTGCCAATGAGCGTGTGACCCAAATATCGACGCAGCCGCAGCATGCGATGCTATTTTTGAATATCGAACAAGTTCAAGTGCACGTAAGGCACCGGTTTTTAAGCATCGAAATCGAAATTTCTGTTGGCAAAGAAAAACGAGCGAAATAAAAAAAAAGTGTAGTCTCACTTGTAATGTAGCTGCTGCATCGTAAAGAACATGAAGTTCAAAAATGTAAAAAGCCCCCTTTAATTACCGGCCAGTATTGTAACGTTGCCAATTGTTCTCATTTCTTACAGAACAATGATTTTTAAGAATGTTAAACGCTGCATGGACTTTACAGAATGTCGGTGTAGAGTTATAACCGACCACGACTATAGGATGTCCTATTCATTTACTATTCAATTAATCAGGTCGGTGCGGCAATATCATAAATTGTCAACCCGCAGTAAACCTCATTAATGGCCCATAATGAATTGGAGATCGGTAGCAGGTAGCCTCTAAAATAACTGAAATACCTTTACCGAAATTCTTTTAAAATAACAATTATGTCGCGAAGGTTTTCGACACATGACACGGTGGGCTTTTGGGATACCCTTTAAACTACTAATTTAATTGTATGACCCGTCCTCTTCGCAAGATTTCTGAATTCTTTTGCGTCGTTAAAAAAAGTCCTTCTTTTTAAGTAGAAAAAAAATACCGTAGACGCTTTGAAATAATAATTGACATACTGTGACGTTTAATTGCTTAGTCAATAAAAATATTTGATTCTACTTTTATGATCATGTATTGTGCTTACAAGCAAGTGCTAAATCCTAACGAGAGGGAGAGTAAAAGTCTAGACTCTTGGTAATAAACACAGCTCGTGCTGCTAATAGTCTTCATTTGTATAAATACAAAAACGTTCAACGAGCTTTCAGTTACTTACTAGGTCTCATCTCTTTTAAAACGAGTCTTTCCGAGTTTTGCAAACAGACCAAAGTAGTATTGATTCAAACAATCAAAAGAAAAATATTAAAAAATTACTTTCGACTATCAAAATTAAAAAATACCTTCGTACCTGTTGACTCATAAAACATTAGACCAACATCAAAACATATTTGAGAATGCAGCATAGTTGCAGGATAAACAAAATAATTGTGCAGCGCAACATAATGTTTTATGTATAAACAGATATAACGCAAAAAGCGGGACTCTCTATCCACGCCTTATTCCGTGCATCATCGGCACATCTCAAAGCGATGTCGTGTCGTGCTATTCAAATAATTAGGGCCGATACCACCACCGGCTCCGATCGAATTAAACCACATAAAAATCGTCGTCGAACCGCTCGCCACAAAAACGTGCCTCTTCAGTGATATATCGTGCCTCCGCGCAACTCTGCCATCATTTATACTTGTTTCAATAAAACCTTATACAACATTAAATGTTATAATGCTACCTTGCGATTATCGCACGCCTGTTGGAATGCGCCTTAAGTCCAGCCGCGCTATTATGTCTTTATACTTTCCCAATTTTGATGAAAACCGAATAAGGGCGAGATCAAAAATGGAAACTTGACAACATTCTTTCGAATCGCAACACAATGCGGTTCACTGACCTAGCCAGGTGCGAAGAGACAGTCAATATTATGACTTATCTATAAACGGGAGAAATTACGTCGCGTCGTTGTCAGTCGATACAATATTGAACTGACCTCTCATAATACGATTCAGATTATATTTGAGTTTAATATATTATTCAAAGAGCTTAGCTTTATCGGCGCATTTGAGTTGGACAGCTGTCGAGGCGCTTGATAATGATATTCCAAGATGATTTGGTTATTATGAAAGTCG
The DNA here is from genome assembly GCA_949127965.1 of Pandemis corylana. NCBI lineage: Eukaryota > Metazoa > Arthropoda > Insecta > Lepidoptera > Tortricidae > Pandemis > Pandemis corylana. Next base: position 5,655,818 of record OX421855.1, on the reverse strand, counting down.
ACAGTGCATCGCGATGGAGAGATGTGTTAATAAGCTTATGAATTGTATCGTGTCATGATTTAGACCACAAAACGTTATAAAACATTCAACGGACCTTTTTACTGAAAATACCGTTCCCATATTCCAGTTTCAATTGTGAGGGAAAACTCCGTAGCGGTGGCAGGTAACATGTCATCCAGTTGTTTCACTCTAATGAAGGTGTGTTCAAAAAACTGAACTCGCCGCCGGTGGTCCGACGCTGTCACTGCAGCTCGCTGCCACCGCGGCTCAGCTCGTCATTATGCAACGAATAGTGTCGTGGATTACTTCGCAATGTATGGACAATAAATTGTAAATAACAACTTGCTATCATTCAAAATACAAAGACGCGACGCAAAATGGGCGGAAGTCGATTTGGTAATATGGCGATACCAACGTGAGACCACTATAATAAGAAGGCATCTGCGGTTTCCGATTAGCCTCAATTTAAATCGGATTGCTCTCAATTAGCATGCAAGTCTGCGATCGTGTCATACACGCTTCACCTAACAACCAGTAATCGATATCTTACCTTAATTTCCTCCTTCACGGTTATTAGTTTAATTAACGTATGCGAATCGAAATTTGCTAATATTGTGTTGGAATCGGTAGCAATTTCACGGTGCTACGGTACTTAAGTGCACAGTGCGCGCTAACGTGGCGGTAGGCATTCATTACGGGTAACACCGCCCAGAAGTCTGGCCTTTGCGATGAAATGCTCGATTATAAAGCAGGGTACATCAGATAGTAGGTAATCTCGGCTCCAAAAGCGTTTCCGCGATCGACTAATCATATGAAACTTATAACCTGTACTGCGTACCAATAAGCGGCGGAGGAACTCCCCTGCCGCGGCTCGAGGTAAAAGCTTTAATGATAAAATACAACATGACAGTTGTACAATACTAATCAAAACTACTATCTTGATAAATAGGGTTATAATCATAGAGCAATCGAAACTCATTTATTTGTCTCTAACGAGCCGATAAATTGATCACGGAAGATAAAACCATTCACATACAAGAACATTACAAAAATATCTGCCCCAAAGTAATTTGTTAATGCTAGTTATAAAAGGTAGCGCCTCATCATAGCTACTTGGTCAACTCATTTCAATTTATAAATGTCTCTTTGGACTTTAAATCGGATAAAGGGTACATCTTAAATAATTGTTCAGATAACGTTCAGAATATTTAGTAAATCTATATTTCGGATACACCGTCATTTATATCTTTTTCTATTCAGATAATGTTATCGCTATTAATCTCTAAATTGAGGTTTTTCATAGGATTACGTGTATTTACTGGCTATAAAACACGTAAAGGATAACATATTCTGAGAAAAACTCTTTCTAATTTCAAGCCTCAACGCTTCTTTACTTCTGACTAAAACCGCATTGCTATTAGAAACCATAACCACCGTAATAGATTCAGGCCGATGTCATTGGCATTTCAGTTCCTAAAACTGCTCATCAGCTATTTGAATCCAAGGATAATCCTGACCGCATTAATTTTCTCGTCAATTTTCCGTTTCATTGAATAAATCAAGATTACGGTACGGCACGAGTCGTCATCACTCAAGTGAGACGTATCATCATTACCCCGAGCAATGCCCTTTTTTAAACCAGAAATTATGCCATCAAGAAATCATTCGCGATTGTGTCATCAAGTTCAAGATCGCTGACTATTCAAGTCAGTGCGAAAGCTTAACCTTAATACCTAAGAACTGCCTCATAATAACTTATTTTACATTTTGAGGAAACGGTCAATTTTAAATTAGGAGTTCGATGAATGGTGGCAACATTGGAGGGAGGTTCAAGGAGGACCACCGGCGTTTCGGCCGCGTGAGGTTTTGTAAATTTGTACGGTAATTAAGGGTTAGAAACAAAAGCTACCTCCGTAGTTCCGGTGTTGATGTGCGATTATGCGTTTTCTGAAGCTGTGAATCGCTTACTGTCTTGCAATATAGTTTCAACAGGAGAAAGGCATTAATTGCGGTTTATTTTTTACCCGGCTTCATCAAAGCTAAAAGAAAGAGATAAGTATGTATGTATGTATGTATTTAGTACATAAACACAAGAAAAAGATGAATACAGGACAATACAAATGCACAAGGTCTAAAGTCTAAGTCTTTTTTTTGGCAAATTTTGCAATCGAGTCAATCAAGATTTTAGCAGTCTATGTATTTATTTTTGTGTGTGTATGTTATACAATACGATTGGAGAGCTTACAGTTAGTGATCCTATCTATAGCAAGAAAATCAAGTCCAGATACAGGCAGACACGTACTCGAGTCCTAAATATTATATTATATTATATGTATATGTTATCTGTATATCCGTTGTAAGCTCACCATCTTTTATTTAACACGTTCGCTGCGGGGCTCAACTTGAAAGACTTTTGGCTGGTGCGGTTGAGATCGAATCAGCCCAATCTGGAACTCTTTTACAGTGCGGGTGAGGCCGAATCGCTCTCAAATTTCAGTAGTTACTTAGATCCTTCATAACTTTGCCAAGAAAAGGACCAGGGTTTTTTTTTTGTGTTGTAGTCATTGCTTAGTAAATATTTTAAATACACTTAGCTTCGCCCTTGGTTCTGACCTCTGGCTTAAGAAAAAATACCTAAAGATTTTTTGAGATCTTTTAGACCTCAAATCGCACTAAATTTTATCTGAGACTAGAGCAGGGAATGGCACTTATAGGTAAATTATCGATAAAAGAATGATCATCTTATCGAACATCTTTAAAGGCGTAAACGCCTTTAAAGATGTGTGAAAGAGATTGTGTGTTAGAACAAATATTTGTTCCTGGGTCATGGTTGCTTATCTATATAAGTATTTATTTATCTATACATACATTTGTTAATTGCCGCTTAGTAGCAATAGTACAAGCTTTGTTTAGTTTAGAGGTAGGTTTGTATAAAAGCTCTATCAGGAAGAAAATAAATTTTGTTTTATGTTAAATAAAACCCATTCATTTATAACATTATACAGTGCAGATACTTATATGTATGATAAAAAATAATAATAGAAGGATACACTGAAATAATTATGTAAAACACGCGTGGTTCAGCGTCGATAACTAGCACCGCACTGACGTCAAGCTGTCGACTCCCGCGTCGCCCGCCCCCCGCTCTGTGCGGCTTTGAGGTCAAATTCCTTGAGGCTAAATAAACCTCAACCCGCACTGTGTGAAAAAAATATATGCCCAGTGCGTTCGAGGCTTATTTAGACCTCTAACCTTTTTTCTGTATAAAAGAGTCAGCGTTTGAGAAACATAAAGAAATGTATATTTGTCTTTATCATACGCCTTGTAAGTAAGCGGCAACAGCTCCCGCACGAGAGAGATATCACAACTTTTAGCCCCGCACCGACGTAATGTCGAGCTTGAGGCGGTTTTACCTCAACCCGCAGTGAACGTGTTAATGTGGGGCTATGTCAATCGATGTATATTATCTAACGATATTTTTTGTACCTACCTATTTGTTATATTTCATTATAGAATCGAAATCCTGTTGAAACACACAGTTTTAACGCCCAATACCTACAAGATGGATTGATTATCTATATTGTCATTGTGAACATTGAAAGGAAATATCCATCCAATAATTAGTCTATTAGTCTTTAATTGAATCAATCATTGAACTTTAAACGAGCAATGAAGACAACTTCAGAACAAGATCTTGCTCACTCTTAAAAACAAAATCAAGAACCTGACAGCTCAGACGTCTTAATTATTAAATGATTCGTGTCCAATGATAATGATTATAATTGTCGTTAAGCCGATAGTGTCAGCTAGAGGTAGACCATAGCGAATGAGGTGTAGAGAGAGTAATCAGAAGCGGTAGCGGTAGCTAATGGTCGGTAGTCGCATAACGAATGGAACAATCACAGCCAGCGGAGTCCATGGAACCGATCGACCAACCTGTTGATACGATCAGCGCTACCATCGTGATTATTCGATCGATTTAGTTGATTAGTCGATTAACTCGTTTGATAGGGAAACGCTGCTGATAAACCTTATCAAAACTTTAATTTTTTAACTTCTACACTAATGCAGATGCTATCTGAGCTTTAAGTGGTGTTGTTTTGCTTTCGTTATTAATTACAAAGGAAAAAGAGCTTAAATGAATTAAGAGACAATTTTAAGTGAGTTAGGCTAAGATGACGTGAGATTGTGGATATCTATTTATTTATATACAGGATTATATTAGAAATAATTTTATTATTACAAACTTTAATTTAACTTGCAATGTAGGCAAGTCGTGATATATCGTGACTTACTTAAGCTTTAAAGATGTCTCATCCCACGTTGATTCCTCACTTTAAAATTAGACACTTTAAAAACTTTGCGAGTAGTTTGACCGTATATGTCAGATCGGTTGCTCTCAGCGCCATAAAAAATCCAATTGAATTTATTTCAAAATTGTCCGATGATGAGAGAGTACTGCGATTGAAACATTAGATGAAAGCATTCCGGTGGTCCGAGGTGCTTCCGAGCGGCTCCCAAACTCACCGAGATCAATCTAATGACGGTGACGAATCGCAGCTTCTGCCGCCCACGTCTATTAATTTTAATGGATTTATAGCTCGACATAACAGAAAAGCCTGAATTTACTGCCTCCATTAAGTGGCGTTTAGATTTTGATTACACAGAATTTTTAAAGCACCTAGCAATATCAAAGTTTTATAGCCCTAATAATTACGATACTCCGCTTAGAGTAGCGTTATTCAATTTTAATTTTTAACGCGAGCAGAGAGCGATATGAGTTTTAATTACATCATTACTTTTAATTCAGCCTGGGCTCCCGGACGATTTCTCATAAAGGCAGCCTCATGAACATTGAACAATGACTCGAGTGGCGGGAGTCACGCATGCGCCGCGATTAATTCAAACCAATCAGGGCCTGATTACACGCATTATGTACTTACAAAGTAATGACGTGCACTTTCTGTGGCCTTTAATTACATAAGCGTTAAGGCTGTTACGGACAGTGTGCTTATTTTGTACAGCCTATGAGGATGGCCTATGATTCGAAGTGGATAAGTGTGTACTTCACGCAATGTCACTATGATGCAGAGCGTGTCGGTCTATGGGCATTTAATCGTCAACTCATATTTATACTTTCAAATTATGATGATAAGTATTTCAGCTACGTTTTTAGCATATAAGCACTAATGATTGCTATTTTAAAAGTCAGCTATAAAGAGCCGAATGACTAAGTAAATGGGTCATCAGGTAATGTATTTTACTTCCTCAAATGTGGTGTTTTTCTGTGTGTATTGATAATGTGTAAATAAAACATATAATTTTATTTCTCTCTCTCATTTTTGCAGACCGATATGTTATGTCTTGAATAATTATCTTAATATTTACATACTACGAATCACACATAGCCTGTGCTAATATTGATCGTTGTAATTAAAACTAACTAACAAGATCGATGAATAAGATCTAAGTATCGATTAGCGATAGTTATTTCCCTATCCGCTTAGCGAAATAAGACGTATCGTTCGTATATCTTACATCCTTTGCTATATTTCTTTGCGTCAATTTCACACAACTCTGGTTACGGTATAACATGGCTACTAGTGCTCTGTATCCGCCCGAGATGTATATCTCGATACGGAGATTAAAGCGAGTCTAACAACTTAGTTGTAGTTACATACAAGACTTCGATTGGTATGAAATACTAACATTGAGCTAGCGAGAGTTAGACTAAAGCAAAACTAGCTGTTGCTTGCAACTTTGATTACGTCCCGTGGGTGGATTTATATGTATTTATAAGGTAGCTCTTTCTCATTAAAGTACTGACTTTAAAAGGAAAGAGCACTGCACTGGCAGACATACCTTATGTCAATTTCTTAATGTATGACGCTTGCAAAGAGAATAAAACCACTACGTTTTACGTGGACGCTTGCTTCACTGTATCAATATAAGATGGTCTCACGAAAAACGTTTATTTATCTTAAATATTTTTACTCCCCTTTTTAGCATCTTTAAATATAAGAGGCCATAAAGCCGTCATTGACAATTACGAGATATATTAAACGGAGGTATCTTGGTGGAGGCTAGCCAAACATTGACGAAGGACCCGCCCGGGGTGCCCTCAATTAATTTGCGTAATTGTACAGCGTGAAAAATACCCGCAATTTTTCACTTGGCCATAGTAAAAGAGGCCTATTAAAAGATTTATTCAATTTGCCCCCCGGGGACAAGCCGGCTCAGGAATGATAACCCGCGCCATATTTGGTGAGTATTAATTCAATTTATGTCACATTTAAGTATCTTGCTAATGTTATTTCAATAAAAATACGATTATTTAATCATATGGTATTAAAGTATTGACTGGAGAATCTGTCTTCAGTCTACACTACGTCTCTTATTGTTTGGCACAAGCTTCTTTACCAGATAACTTTGGAGCTATATACTTACACTCCTTTAATTGTAAACACTAACTCGTTTGAAGCTTACGTTAACATAACATTCGTGTATTTTTATCTGTCACTGTGGCAAATGCTAGACAAATAAAGCATACTTACGTTTTGCTTTTATTAGTAACTTTGTAATTTTTTATGAACGAGGGATCGATTTTCAACGCGAGTCTGGTCTAGTATTCGTGGGTAGTCACATACACTGTGGAATTACTTCGCCGATGTGTGTAGAAAAAACACTAAAATAAAATATTAAACCTCAAGTTCGAGATTTTAAGAGGACTCGAGTTAAGTATAAGGCTATGTTTGTCACACCTTTATAACCACAAACTGACGGGACAGACCCATTTCAATATAATTGCTTCCGATCACGAATCACTATTACCTACACGACAAAACCCACATGAATTATTAGCAGACATTTTTTTTTTCTAATTTTAGTAATGTGCCAATAAATTTTTGATCAATTGCAGACCTCCCGTGAACGCACTGGGATGTTTACAAGAAACGTCTCAATTTGTCAATATGATCAACCCTTATTTAGTGGAAAATGAGATGTCACCTTGTGCGGGCGACGGGTACCTTCCTGTATCACGCGGCGCACCGGACATAAGTTTTGACGCCATTAGAGATAGTGAAAAGATAAAAATAATCAGAGCTTGACCACAATAGACACACGTCGCGTAATTTCAAACATCACTAAAACCTTTGCCAATAAAATGCACCTTTATGTCGCTCTGCTTGACACTCATTTCGTTTGGCAGTGCGTTCAACTTTCGCAACTCAAAAAAACTGTTTATCTCTCGCCCATCCTTTTGTACTATCTGATCTACTTACTTTTTTTCACCCGCATTGTTTCTTGTGGGTGAGTAATGGTGTTTAACTTTTTGTTTTATCCCAAATCCGACCTGCAAATAGAAATTGGCAAGTAAAGTCGATTTCGGTGGCTCGTTTCACATTCTTATCTCGACGTGTGACAGTGGTCACTAAGATTAGAGGTGCAAAAGTTTTTTCTAGAACAGTGTTTAGAACAGTGTGTGTGATGTCTTTGATAAAATTTTATGCGGGATTGGCTTATGGCGTGACAAGCGGCTTAAGTTTTTCTTGTTCTTAAAGAATCTACTAAACTTATTTAATTTAGATACGTTTTATTATAAGTGCGTTAAAAGGGCAAGGCCGCGATAATTCTCAAACGCCGTATCCCGAATGTACCAGAAATCAGTGTCCGTGAACTGAGACCTGATGTATACCTACCTGGCTACTTCGATACTTCCCATTGCGACCACACACCCACTACTACACGTGTTTGCGGAGTAGCTATGTTATTGGTTTTGGGTTATGAACATGCTTTGCTTAAAATTGAGAAAATAAATGAGCAAAAACTTTATACTTGAAAAATTACGATTACCTACCGTATTTACTACACTAGTCTCGGTGACGTCAGACTTTTAGTTCACCGACGTACGAACAAGCGGCGTGCTCTTTTGTCCCATCACTCCTACTTTTTCTCAGCTCATTATTTCCTTTCCTTTCGATTTCGACTGCGATAAAAATCGATATCATTAACGAAATCGAAACCTACGATGCGTTATACGTCTGAATGTCCTGTTCACAATGCGTCCCCACAAAGGCGTCCAGAACGTAATAAAAGCGTAATAAAAAGTAAAATCTGAGTAAAGGAAGTGCATGGCGGGCGGAAATGCAAACTGGCATTGTGCGAAGTTGCACGTGTCCGGAACGTTGTGCCAGCCGGCGGAGGGCCCGCGCGAAAGCCTTGCTGTTGAAAATTACGCCTATTTTCAGAATCGCCATAGTAACAGTGCTTCGTTAGAATTTGAACAAGTATGCCACGTGTCGAATAAACTACCAAAAGCGCAGCTCAACAAAGTTGATTATGATTGGTTAGAAACATGTCGGCAGCCTAGGCAGATATTGGATAGTATGTAAACGTAACTATTATGCGTTTGTGGATTATGTAGTATATTTTATCTGTGAACTGTTTCGTGAGTCACATACGTTTCTGGCTGAAAATCAGTGCTGCAGCTGTCTAACACCTCAGCGTGATGCTGAGCCAGCAACCGTTTCACTTTTGCGAAGACACACACAACGCTGATGATCTATTTTTCATGTCTGTGTTTTTTTTCCTTGTTTTCTTTCTATAAATTCTCTTTCTTTGTGTATATTCTCTTATTTTTGTGTGTCTTGCAAAAAGGAATAAATGTCTTCTTTCTTTCTTTCTTCCTTTAACTTCTCTTTGAATGCAAGATACGGAAATAGACGTTAAAGAGTTTTTGACCAATGATGACGACCGGATAGTTTAGTGGTCAATGCCCTGCAAAAGCAAAGCTCAAGGCTTCGTGTTTTTTTCTTGCATAATAAAATTAATAGTTGTCTTGCATATTTTATGGGCCCTAGGTCAATTGGTGTAAATTGTCTCAATATATTTATTTGTTCATTGATCCAGTGAAAAATCAAAAGTATCTTAATTTAAATTGCTGAATCCAAACTAAAATTTTAAAACTGATAGTCTCTCTGTAGGTATTATTTCTTTCTACGCTGGTCACTTTTTATTACTCTATGGACATTTAGCGATTTCGATATTGACCACGGGTCCTTCTATCAATAGAAAACCGCACGAAGCCCAGAATCTCAGAATAATAGGTACCTACGGAACGATATATTATCATGATGCATCTTCTATTACATTTTTTTCGTGTACAAACCGCATTTTTCTACACACACAGCGTCAATAAACGGAATAAAATACGAAATTTGTATAAAAAAATCTGCCTGTCGCCCAGCGGGGTCGGTTGTGGCTTTGTCGCGCCCACAACCTCACAAAAGGCAAATAAGAGAACAGTACCGTGCAGAAAAACCTTCATCTAAATACCATCCTATTGAAGTTTAAAAGCCGTAGAGAAACGGGTATTGTTCGCGGGCAGAATCGGAGGCGAAATTAGATTCGTATTATGTCGCGGACGAAGTGCATCACAGTCGGGACGGGCTTCTGAAAACCGTTGAAAATCAAAGGACGTTTAGATACGCTGCCCGCTAGTCTATGCGAAATTGAAGTATTTAATTTAATGTGTATAAGGAGATGGATGTACCGTATAACACAAAAAGGTTTCTAAATACGTACCAATAAATGGTTGGTCAAAATTATTTTGAAGACAAAAAATAAAGTCAAGCCAATGGTTGAAAGTCGTTTGAAATATAAAATATTAGAATCGCAAATATTTTACCCATAGAAGAAGAAGGCTTTACCCATAATAATACACGGAACTTTATGTGCTTAGTTTACGTTTTTCGTACCTACTGTAGTAAGTTAGTCGGCATGTTCAAAGTAAGTCCCAAATCCGTAGAAATTACATTACGTACCCTCCACCGAAAGCCTATAATCAAACAAGGCACTTCACACTGGCTAGACTCAGTGTAAACATTGTCCGCAAATCCGTGAACTTCCTTAAACACGCGGCAGCGGTTTACTTTTTTTAGCCGCCATATGAAGGTCCTTGGTGCTGGCCGAATGTAATTCGACCTGATAGTATCTGGATGCATTTTGTCCTTGTGGTCAGAGACAGCTGCCCTATAAGCGCCTTGTTTTGGTGCATTGTTTATAGAGTGCCATTTGCCGATCAGATCAGATTGCAGATGAGATTCCTTGTAACAGAAAACTTATAAAAACAATACACTTCGTACTCTGGCCTGTCGTAAAAAACGCATAAAAACACTATAAAGTAAAAATCGATTTGGCAAAAAGGTAAGCTTATGAATAAAATCTTAATCAGCGGTGAGTAAAAGGATAGAAGAGTAAATATAGCGATTGAAACAAACAGGTATGAAAAAAGGGCGTGCTGATTAATTTTGGACGAAGCCCCAAATTGGCGCTGCGCGTTGTCAAAATTAACGCTGGCATCTCGCTTTTGGTAGGGCGAGTATGAGAATGACGTCAGGTGGACAAAAATCTGGATGCTACTTTTAAGCGGTCGATAATATCTGACCTAACCTAACCTAAATAACTCAAATTTTTGGTGATTTCTGGCTTAGAATAACGTTAATTAATTTATTTTAGGTCATATTCGCATGCTTCGTAATTACTGTAAATTGCGTGTACAAATTAACGGGTATAAAAACTCAACTGAACAGTAGGTACCTACTGATATTAAAATAAGATAATTTACTTACTGCATAATATCTCCTCAGGCAAACTACATTTGGATACCTAATTGAAAAACGTGTATTTTTAAGTATAATTATCATCACTTGGAGACCTAAAATTTTCGTGACTTCCAGCCAGTGTATGTACCTATCTATACATAAAGAAGAAGACTAACTAAGCGAAAAGCTTGGTCACCCTTAGCAGCCATTTATCGCATCAAATCGCGTTATTAATATTTATAGTTGCAGTTAAACGGCCAATTATTTTTTCTTATTTGTTTAACAGCGAGGGGGTACAGGTGCCGCCTTTGATCTGCCGACGGTACCGTATCAAAACCTATTAAATTAGAAACGATTGTTGAATCCATGCAAAATATTCAATTCGATAATAAAGCCGTTTAAAAAAGTTAGGGTTGCGTTACATATTATAAAAATTAAAGATTTTTGAATTTCGATTTATTCATTGCTCAACCAGCTTTTATCCCTAGTCTATATTGCATCATTGGGTTTAAAAATAAATACAATCTTTATGTCGCAAACAATAATATCAGTGATACATATTTGATGACATGATGTCTGTATCGATATTTATGCCTGGACTGTACTTTCAATAATAAAAATTTCATTAATTCAGGATGGAGGTCTCCAAGACTACAATATAGGTATCGGTATCGTAGCAATGCAAGCAATTTACAGAGCAGTTCCCACCTATTTTGTCATCTAGCATTCCTCCTGTCATCAAGCGTATAAGGCAAAGAACCCTTTGATTATTCTAATTCAAAGACTCCATCTGCCTACAACCTTTCAATACCGATTAAGAGTCTATTAAACAGATTCAATTACTTCCCTCTTGTAGCATGCCGAGGGCAATGCCGATCGTTTTAAATCCACCGAGCTGCCCTCCGGATTTTATGACGCCAATCAACCCATTAGCCCTATTAAAGGTCATTATGTCTATTATCATTAAGCCAGAAACCCGAAGGACTATGTCATGAATAGTAATGTATACTAATATGAGCTTGCAAGACAAAACGTACCGACAGCAACGGCTATCGACGAAGTTAAATTTAGATCGTGTGATTATCGAGTTAAAATTAACAGAGATTATGCATTAAAGGATGGACGTGATACAACACAAAGCAAATCCAATTTGGTAAAATAAAAATTTCAGCGTAACCACTACTTTCTACTTTATAACCTAACGGGTCTAGTGAGGAAATTTATAAGACAATCCCATTCCAGTACTTATTTAAAGTGCATTAAAAGTGCAATAGAGATTTTAATAATTATTTTTGCCCGGTAGGAAATGAGCATAGCACCTACCTATACCAATTACTCGTATCAAGAACAATTAGACGCGTACATATACAAACGTGCCGACAATCGCCACCATTATACTCTAAAACTAGGTACAAAAGACTACAACGGCAATAAATTTTTATATGGCCGGCTACGCGAAAAGTTCTCCACTGAAACATTAATGACTATATCATGTTTGTGGTATATAATTATGCGTTGTTTTAATCCAAGAGCATATGATAAAGACACTTTACCAACTTGTTAATCGGTTGTTTTTTGAGTACTGCTAAGGTTTCCCGGCGCATGTCACTGGAGCCATCGGCGCAAGTCTTTTATTGGCCCACCACGGCGCATGCATTCTGTAAAGTTTTACAATTATTGCTCAGTTGTATATAAATTGGCGTATCGACCTGTATTTATGTCGTAAATTAAGGCATAAGGAATTAGCAAGGGCATGCACTTATGCCTACACTAATGGGGAAGGACACAACGTTAATCGACCAAAAAAACTTTACCAACATTTTATCAATTTTAACTTAATAAATATTTCAAAAGACTCAGTGTGTAATTGTGATAAAACAACCATGTTATGAACGAAAAATCTAAGGTGAAAATCTATCATTAAGTATATTCAAACCAATGCAAATCAATAGGGGTACTGGCCAACTGCGATGACATTAAAAAGTACAAGCTTGACCATAAAAACAGTTGATTTCAATAAAAACCTGTGCCTGTGGCTTTATGTAATATCAGCACGGGAGTTTTAATTAATATTGGCAACACTTTATAAAATCGGGCCATATTACACTGTGTGCCACTCTACTCGTTGAAGATTTCATTATGATTATCATCGGGAGGCGAGAAATTGCTTTCCAGCACGTTATAATACGAGCTACTTAATTGGAACCTTGTCATTGATTTGTAAATGAACTTTTTTTTAATTTTTGTTCGATTTATTTAAATCATTCGATATGCGTAGATTATTCTGATATCAAACCTGCTCATCGTACTCGTTACAATTACGATGAAACGCAAAACACTTAATACAGATTCACATTCGCCGATATAGCTCTGAATCCACGTTGATATTTTATTTCATAACTCAGAACTCACCCATTCACATATCGCTATAATAACAATTAATAGATAACGTATTAATGCATTTTTTTATGTTCACATAATTGAACATTTTAATGGCATGACAATGAAATTCGTAATTTGGAACTATACGATGCAATATTTTATGGGTAAACCGATGACCCTTAATTAAGACGTTTGTCTGGATAAAAAGTGATTCCGTCGGGAACTACAACTAAAATATACGACGTGCTCGCCCCTGACACAAAGCGGCCGAACTAATAGGCGCCTCTACAATTTATTTGGACTTTAATTTGGCCCCAAATCTAGTGAAGATGCGGTGAAACAGGACGTTATAGATGTTGATTGGGTCCGGTGGGACGGCTCAGATCTGAATGCTCGGCCACAACTCAATTGAATTTGCATTTAGTTTGTAAATGAAGCCTCCGTTAGACACTAATGAGGTGTTAAGGAATTAATTCGTGAGATCTTAAACGTGATAAAAACAGATTTCTCCGATAACGCCGCGATAGTCACAACACAGGATGTCTCTATGTGATATAATAGCCAACTTAATTCAGCTATGCTAGCTCGCAACGCCATACCGTTTTAATTGAGCCGGGAGTTCTCAAGGGTTAATGATTTTATTATTTTCATTTGTCCGAAATGTGATGGGTAGCACATCATGAATGGTGTCAAATTGTGGTCATAATTGTACCATTAGAACTTGTGAAAGTCATAAATCTTGTAACGATCGGCGGCGTCTGTGAAACAAAATCAATCGTAATAATGGCGTCCGATCATCACTAACAAGCAGCACGTGATCATTAGGGCAATCACATGGAAAAGTAAGAAGCAGTCTCGGCTGCGGATGAAGATATCTCATGATCAATATGGTTATCTTGCACTAATGGGAGCACGATGACTTTCTATAAATTAATAACAACGAGATTGTGGAGCAACCGATGATTGCATTTAGTTTAATGAGGAAGCATCTTTATCTTTGCGGCCGGCAACCTCATGCCACCCTATTTTTTCCTATAAATGACTTCGATGATATATAGAAAATCACTTTCACAACAAAAACATTTAAGGATAAAGTATACGCAAAGCGCTTCCGTTTTTTTTTATAACAGTCATTTTTAAAAGGTTTTGTGATAGCCATAAAAATGTTGTATTGTATTACGATGCTTCCAATTTGGTAAACTTCATCTTACTACGCCATAAATATTTTACAACAGGCCGCTTACTGCTATTCTGTGGTGCTTCCTTTTGCTGCAACTAAACTTGGGCATTCAATGCAAACCGGAAGGAATTTGTTACGCACTACAAGTGCATTGTGGATTGCGTAATGTCGGTCAACTATTATCCATGACCAACGGAACCAGTCCAGACCAATGGATTCCTTTCTTTTTTATTAACGTATATTCCTCAATGATTTTTATTCTTTGATTATTTAATCCCTATAAAGGTGAGTAATGATCAAAATATTTAACGAATAATAGCCGTTAAAATTGAATTAAAACAATTTTAATGATACAGCAGCTCCGGTGTAAAGCCCGTAACGTATACATCATTATAATGATGGTAATTCAATTTAACTGACCAGCTTCTATGAAGCAGCGAACAACAGAACGAGTTCCACCTATATCCATCCATTATAATTGCTCCTCAAAGGCTTGCGCCGTCCAGAGCTCAAAGCCTCTTCACACATCTGGTAGCCTCTTTGTAATGTTTATTTATAATGTCTTTAACACAATGCACGACATACTCGACGTGCAAATTGTTATCTAGTGAAGGACCGTACATTCAGCTGACAAAAGCACGCCCCGAAATTTCCGTGTAATTCTTCCTTTTATCTTTCCTAAGCATTGTGGTGTGAAGTTGGCCATTTACTCTCTATTATTGTTTCGCATTTCGGGGAGTACAATTTACGAAGGCGTTATGTTTGCTTTGATACCGCTTTTAAATTTATTGTGATCGAGAATTTAAATTTCGTTCTTATTGTGAACTCTGGCTAGTTACACCACGACAGGAAATCGCATGTCACTAGGCACACTGTCAAGTACGTAAATCGTGAATGAATTGGTTTTGTCGCGTGACAAGTGGAGCACTTATTACAAAAGAATACTTGTACCTACTGGCTTTTTGCTCATAACAAGTCATTTCTTTTCTATTCCTGTTAACATTAGTTTGTGCCAAGACAGCGGTACTATTTAGTAACAGCTGTTATTTTTTTCTATTAACCAAATCTTAACAACACGGGGAAGATACATAAGTTGAGCAATTTAGAATTAATTCAAGCTTCCACGATGTAAAATTAACCTGTAACAATTATCCGCAATTAAGTATTTTCGTTAAAACAATTACTTTAGCTTGACTGAAGCGATAATTTTTGGAGTCTTAACAAATTGCTCTGATGCAGATTGTTCCAGTAGAATTAATTAGTAAAAATTCAAAGTAATAAACTTCTTGGAGCAACACGGCAAAATCTGAGTCTTGAAAGTTAATTTTAATTTAGTTTTATAAATCATGGATAACTTGATGTAACGCCAATTTGAAAAACTTGAGAACTCACAGTAGGTGATTCAGGAGATGATACTTTATCCGTCTGTTTCAAAACTGTGAAAAAAGTAACACCCATTTGAAAAAAATTAAAGTGAATTTTGAAACTCAAGGGTTGTTACTGATTGTCATTCTTAAAATAGACAACCTCTTGGCTTGATTGATTTCCAAGGTCACCACTTCTGCCGTTCAAAGAAACAACGCGTGATGAATAGCTGATCTAGGATTTATAATTTCAAATGAGTTTCACAATCGAAAGGTTTAAATTACAAATCTCTAGTGCACGCGGAAAGTCGTGGAATTTATTTTCAAAAACCCCTTTCAATTGCGCTGTCCATTCGAAACAATCAATGATTTTAAAATTAAATAAATGTTTAATAGGTTGTTGCCAGTTTTTTGATTTACTGTCGTGACCACGATACAAAGGACGAGGTGAAAATAAATATGCGAGTTGAGAAGTTCCATTTGCTTTTGTAAACTGCAGTTGCTAGCCAACTTATTGAAATCGCAACTGAATCTATTGTGGATCATTGTGGCAGCCCAGGGTCTAGAAGCATTTTGTACTTGTTTATTGTTTCTCGGTATTAGGCACATATTATTGGCTGGTAGAATTTCATTACTATGAATAGCAGTTACGTATGCCGTTATCTGAATCGGACATATTATCGATCTAAAGTATAATCGAATGTAAAGAGTTGTTATCTGTACAAATTTCTAAGTAACACTTCCTTAGACGTCGCGGTGTCGCCCATACTTATATCTAGCGTCAATATTGACCGAGCGTGGGTGTAAGTGTCGATTTAAACGCAATCAATATCAAGTAATGGCTCCGATTCACCAACTTGATTCCACAGCAAAATGTCTCTATTGAGGTTCCCATCGACAACTCACTTATTGTCGGGCTTCCGAGGGCCTGTAACGAACTTTTGATCAACCACTTCAGTAAGTTATGGTTCTACCCACGTTAAGACTCGAAATCGTTGGAATACAGGTGACTTATGATATCACTTCAAAAGACCACCTTTGAAATATAAATCTTTTTACATTTACATTCGTGTTACAATTTTTTTTCCTCAAATACTTGTATGTTTTTATCAAGACGGTTACAGTAGCAATTAAAATCAACATTGTAACAAAATCTAAATTGCCTCTGGCGCGATCAAACAAATCTCGAGCAAACATTTTCAAAGAACCGAAGTGAACGTCCTTTACTTTGTACAAAGGCAAAAGAGACAACAGAAGCTTTAAAAAACTAAAAAAAATGTATGTGGATCGACTATCAAACAGTGATGACAATAACTACGATGATATCAACAATGACATGAGGAAGTTGACATAGTTTTCAATTAAAAATGCCATGTGTAGTTTGAGCAAATAGCTAAGAATAGAGACCGAACATTGAATCACCTAGAGGTTAAACTATTTCTATGTGTACAGTAGGTACATGAGCGCACCGTCCCCGTGGCAACGTTATAAGAGATAGCAATCACATAATTTCGAACCGAAAGCTTAATTCCATGCTTTTAAGGTTAACAATAGCTTAAAGATACAGAGTGATACTGCGTTATAAACTGAGGTCATCACTGATAACAGTACGCAGTCTTGAAGAATTAATCTCAATTTGTAATGTCACGGTGTTTGTGTAATGGGACGGAGCAAGTCTGTATCATTCATTAGAGTCGGACACTTCTATACAGTTAATTGTTTGAACTTGCCCGGGCTCCCGTTTGACATCGTCTCGACTAATCAAGGCACGGTTAACAACATCCGCTCGGTAAGTGGCCGGCCGATGACTCGGCATTCGGTGATGCAATTGCCAATGCCCAGTTTTTAAGACGTAAGAAAGTTATGCAAAATTGGGTTTTTACATGTTTTAAGGGCTTTGAATTAAAAAGAAAATTGCCGTTCTATGCCGACATCAAAAGTTAAGTTTGTAGAAAAACGTTGAAATACACGATGTGGTTGTTAATCGCTTAGCGTTGCTCTAAAGATAAGAAGTTATTTTTATCAAATTCTCTTCTTTGTAATACTTACTTAATAAAGTTACTTATCTGATTCCTGAAGCGGTGTATTGGAGTGTCGCCAGAATAGGTAGCACATACAAATTGTAGTGTGCCACTCTCTCGCTGCCTAACGCTTAACGCTGCTTACCTTGCTACTCCCCACTGCACGCCACTATCCGATCCATCTTTACGAAGCAGAAGCAGTGGATGAACATGTGAAGAAATTTCGCGATGATGTCCAAAATTAGGTACTTAAACATCTCGAGTAAGCTTGTCCAGAATAGTCCGGTATTACTGGTATTAACTGGTATTGACTGGTATTGACATAACAAGTGCGTGAAATGGTTCCGTGAGTCGTCCGCCAATAAGAATGATGCAAGCAATTGCGGTTGTCAATTAAACGACTTCCGATTGGGTGTCAAGGCTAGTAGCTTCAGTGTCAACAAAATTGAACTGTGCTGTAATTGTGTGTGTAACAATACTTATAGAAGCTGTTCAAATTTACAGATGTAGTTATGGAAGTAAAACTAGTAAACTTTCCATATTTTTAACCCTTATAATTATTACTTACTTAATCTTGAATGATTTTTAGTAACACAACATGTTCGATCCTATTTTAAAACAGTCTTAATCGGTGAAGACACAATCAACTTCTATTCAAATTACTGGATTTTTGGAACAAAACATGAAATAAACGGTTTTGTGGGTACTTTCGAATTTTGTGTAATGTCCATCCACATCGCTATTACTATCTATCTGAGTAATGGTATCTGCGTTTGCACTGCTGTGTTCTGGCGTGGATAATAAGTCAGTCAAATTACTAGTACATAACAGATCAACTTTCTTAATTAGTCTACTGTTTTTAGCAAAATTTCTTGTTGAGAAAAGTAGGAAAAAAGGTTTGTTGCAAGAACCATGAATGAATCGCACCTTCAAATCCTATTGTTAAACAATGAATAAATTAACCAAAAGTACAAATTACGCTAATTTTTTAAAAAGAAAATCTTCCAGGTTCTTATAAAGATTGGTTTCATTACAGTACCGAAATCAATTATTTCTTTCTAAGATTTCTTCAAGTACCTAATCGAAGCTCTATTGGTGTTCCAATCAATGAATGATACCATGAAAGGAGTAGTGATGTACACGTCGCATAGCAAATTTCTTTATAGTAGGAGACTGATTTTATTTTCTTCTATAATGAAAATTATGTATCTAAGTTAGTTATACCTAAAACTGTAACGATTTATATTTTAAAATTTTAACTCCTATCCCTCCTATTTACTAAAAATGCATAACCTAATTTAAATAAGTAGGTGCCTACAGGCTTTATAAAAATGCGACCAATAATATTTAAATGCGGCAGACCCATAATAATGATGCTATATACCTACTCGTACTACTAGGAGGAACTGCACCTACAAATGTATAATATTGAGTGAATGAACTAAAAGAACTTACCTACGTTACATTATTTTTAAGAAAATGTTCCAGGTTATTAACCGTATCATCAAAATTCTGAGCACGTCATTAAAAAAGAACGATATCGATGCTCCAGTCGCCGTCACTACGGACAGGTCCGGCGAACTCGCGCGCACCGCATCAATTAAGCCGCCATTACAATTCATTCACAATTATTGTTATTCCGTTGCGCCCGCGCCGCTCGGACGTGGACGTGAGTGACGTTTCAGCGCGGTCTGTACCTAGTGATTCTGGCGGGACCACTGACGCCTGTTATGAGGCAATATTGCGAAACTGTTCGAATATTTGGTATTTTCAAGTTTTTTTCGACAATGCTTTAAACAATATCTTTAAGTATAAATGGCAATAATAAATAATTATTATTATTACATCTTGGGACTATTAAAACCAATTGACCTAGTCCCAAACTAAGCAAAGCTTGCAATATGGGTACTAACAAGGGATAAACATACTCATATAGATAAATACATACTTAACTACATTTATTAAATTTCCAAGACGGAGAGCAAATATTCGTATTTTAATACAAATATGCGTCCCGACCGGGGATCGAACCCAAGACCTCAAGCTTCATAGTCAGGTTCTCTAACCACAGCTATACGGTCATCAAGCAAAACACAGTGAAAACTAAATAATTATTTAGGCTTTAGGCACTTAACAAATATAACCTAGCTTAGATTCCGAACAAGAAATTAGTGGTGTTATCATAATCAAGTTATTTATTAACAACTTAAGGACAGAAACATTCAATGATGATTATAAAACATGTTTATTAAGGGACGATTGTGTATTGCTAAATTAATTTTAATTTACTGATAGTTAACTCATCTCTTATTATTGAGTTCCCACGATTAACCGTTCCCTTCTAAGGGACGAATAGCGGCAATTACATACAAAATGTCTCTGTTAAAGTTGAAGGCAAACTTGACAATTACAAAGACACTATAGTAATTCAGACAAAAATTTCCATCATTCCTATGAAACCCAAAGTAGGTGAATAAAAAAATGTGACGGGAAAACGTCAATCAGTGGCATTTACAAACACTCGGAGCTGGAATGTAAAACAGTATCCTTGAGCTCGGTTTGAGAGATGTTTATGATATTTCCCGTAATTACTGTAACTGTAAATGAACCCTTTAATTATGGCTTATGTCGGTAATTGTGGCCAATATATTACACCACCGGCACTCTTTAACTCAATACATGTCGACACTTAACCATTGCAGAGATGGGACTGATCGAAACAATGTAAGTATGCAACCACTCACTTTAAATTGTATAAATCAATTCCGAAAAAAAAACATTTAAATGTCAATCTAAAGTTAGTCATTTTTTGGCGTAATTATGTTCGCAACGGCGATGAAGAAATTTTAGAAACATCGTTTCTGGAAAGTTTACTTTAAATAATTGACGTACTTTAGCATTATATAGGTAGAATCAAGTAGTTAAGACAAAGAAGTTAACTAAAGCTATAGTCAGTTTGTATGTGAAAGCAGCAAGATTGAATTTCGGATTGAAAAGGATGAGGCTTGTTAAAAGCTCATATCTTGGGCTAAGTATAGGCTTCCGCGTTGTGCCGGCGTTGTGGACGCCTTCGAGAAAAACAATATATCCTCCTCATCATTACAAGACGTAATGAATTTTGAAACCTTTTCGCGAAATTACTTTACTTGCCATCCGGCGCATATTACTCTCAGACTTCGAAATAATGAGTAAACGCTGTACATTTTCGAAGTATCGTTGTTAACACTCAGATCATTCAAACTCATGACTTATTATTATTAAACTTTTCTAATTTGGAGTAAGGTCAACGATGTGATATTTTCCCTCACAGTTTAATACATTATACACAATGAATAATTATTGTTTTACGAAATGCTTGTATGCCATTCAGTTACGTGTAAATGAGGCATGAAATTAAAAACTCTACTGGTATACAATCACGTTAGTTTTATTGAAGTTCCTCTTCTTCTTTGTATCCTATTATTACCCGTAGCTGTGGGACACTCCCAGGCCTCATACGATTTTTCGGCATTAGTTTTCGGTCTGGGCAGTTTTTATCTAAGCCAGATACCAAAGAAACGGAAACAAACATTGTGATCAAACTAAAATTAAATGTATTCCCATTAAACTCCTTATTTAGCCAATTTTCGATCCAAACTGTATATAATAATCACGGCAATTATAGCCATTTCAAATTCACCAAGTCACACTTATCAATGATAATGTTTACTGATTAAATAGCTATAAATCTCGCTTAAGTATCTTCCGCCGAAAATATAATGACAGTCATTTCAAGCAATACTCCGCTGACCTATTTATTAGGGAACTTTGATAGATATCTGCACTGTTGATCTCTGAGAAGTATCTGAACTATTAAATTTTTTACTATTCTATAAAAGACCCCGATTTATATAAAGTTACCTGCTTTTGTGTAAGAAACACGTAAGTTTGTAAGACGACAGTTACAATTTTGGCCGTTATAATTATATAGTACGCCTTTGTTGCTTTTTGCGAATGAAACAAGGAGATGTGTAGAGTCATTTTATGTTAAAGTTTTTTTGTTTATTGTATGGATGAGCAAAAACGCCCGCGTCACTTGCAAATGTGAATTTTGCTCGGTAATATTTTTTTATTTCAATTTTGCCCTTTTCTGAACTCTCGAACTTGAAAGATTCCCAGTCGATATATGTATATACGTCCAAGTAAATCCACTTCCATCTCCATAGCGACTCTGAAATCATAAAAGTATCCATATAAAAATCTAAGACTCGATAAAATCGTGTTGCTTGGACGGAAGCTTTTATTTGCTTAGATAGATAGCTCTTGCAATTGAATCTTAAATTGGTCTAATCCATGGATTCCTCTGTTCCCGTACCTGACCCGAGCGCTGAGCGCTGGGAAAATCTTCGAAAACATAATCTATAATCCATCGACAACACGTGCACGAAGCTATTATTGATTTTGCCGTTTTTTGTATAAAATTGCATGGCTGTCCCGACTTGACATTGAAAAAATATCGACTAGGGCGTCTCTTGAATGGGCCTTATTATGAGCTTGCGCAATGACATTTGAGTTTTTGTGGAAGGCCCTTTAGTCGCGTGGCGACGACCGAGGAATGCAGCCTGTTGGTGCCTACAGCAGGTAGTGTTTCTGATAAACGAGCGAATAAAGTTCATTTTGATAGCGTTTCTTGTCAATGTCAAACTTAAATTGCTAAAGCTGTTGCGAATTTGACTTGGTTTTCAGACTGACCTAAAGTCCAATTCCATTTTTTATATTACCCTGGCTTTACATATCATACTAACAAAAAGACAACTTGAACTCCCGCTATAGCGCAATCAAAAATTGAAGCGCCTGAAACTTCGTCTTTTTTGGAGATCGGTTAGTGAAAAAGTGTGAGGGAAGGGTGGTAGAAAATGGACAAAACGATCCAAAAAAACGGTAACCAGAAGGGTGAATGGAAAATGGAAAAAGGAGAACTGAGTAATTTCTACGCAAGATATATTCAAGAATTTTAACGCAAAAATGCGCCAGTTAAGTATAAAGTGGCGCCTACATTTAATACTCTTTTAAATATCAAATCTTCAATACCAGGTTAAGTTATATTAAGTTCTAAGTGAATTTACTGAATAACGCCGAAAAAAATCGGGCACAGTTAAGGCTACTTACAAATTGACACGTCAGAGATGGGCCAAGTTTTTTAAATTTTATTTGAATTATTCTATTTTTTTACTGTTAGATTAGCTTTCGATTGGCTTTTGTTAATGGTTTTTAGGAATCTTTCTCTGGGAATTCCGGTAGCTAGTACAAGTTTCAACGGATGTCAACACAGACCTGCCTTCGACCCTTTGACATACACGAGCCCCGGAAAAGGAGTCTTGAATTACATGATGGCATGTTAATGTTACCCGCAGGAAAACAAATATTAAATCTGAACAAACTTCGACATTTCACTTTCGTCGTTTATTTGCTGATGGTGTTTAATTACTAGGTGTTGGCCAGGATATCATTAAAAATATAAGTAACGAACTGATACTACACATTTAGCCTGAGTTGCACCAAGATAAGATACTTCAACAATAACGTTAACCATAACCAACTATTTTTGACGGAAAACCCAAGTTTTTTTGTCAAAATCGTTGGTTATCGTTAAAGTAACTCGATGCGAGTGTTAGATTTAGTGAAATTAAAAAAGTTGTAATTGATTTTTGCTGTCTAATTGTTCCTATGTATTGAAAAAAAATAGGTTCCATCTACTTAAGTAAGTTTTATAAAAAGTAGCTCGAAATGGTTCGTGTAAATATACACACGGCTGTTGCGTCGCTAGTTCCTTTTACTTTCAACTTGGCGGACGCACTGCCGCGTGTCTAGATCTGTACAAGATATCAGTCTAGGACTATCTTTAGACACACTAACACCCCCACAAATACCACCAGATACAAATCAGTCAAGTGGATGTTTCAGGCTCCGTCAGTATTCTTTCAAGCAAACGAGATTGTATTTATACTGATAAACAAAAGATCTTAGATACTGCGTCGCCTTATTAATAATGAAGTAATTTGGTCCCATGACATAAAATTTTATCTTAATGAAAATTATGTCTCATAAAATTTGTACCATGACCAAAGATAGAGAGATACAAGACAGAACCACAGATAAGATAGAGTGATCTGTAATACAGGTTTCATTCAACCAACGCTTTATTTTCCATATAAGACAAGATAACGATAAAATATCGTTAGACAACGCTGGCAATGTCAAAATATTTATTATATCAAAGGTCGGGGACGTGAGAAAAGTGATTTTGTTTAACATCTTATACTCGTAATGTGATTTTCATGTTAACAGTCGTACTATCGACATAATGACATATCGTTAAATTCTTAATACGATGGTATAGTGACAAAACTTAGTTATGTTCATGCTAATGTGAGTCTTTCAAAAATTACACATTTTAAATAGGTAATTAAAAAACAATCGAATTGAAAACTTCGTCTTTTATAAGCCGGTTAAAAATTAAAACTGTGTCGTGTCTCCAGTCTATCTTCAATTCAAATTAGAATTGGTACCTCCTTCAAAACAAAATCAATCAATAGGATGCTATTTCTACTTCGTGTTGGTTTTAATTCGATAAAATAAAAGCATTTATAAAGTGGAACTCACACGATCCGATCGGTAGAAACCTACAAAGCAGAGACAACACGCCGACCTACAAGATTGATGGCATAATAAAATCACGTTTTTATAACTTACATATTACTTTATAATATCAAATTTGACTTTTATCTCTTAGAAAGCTTGTACGGAGATAAACTATCTTTGGAGACACGATCGCGTTGATTAGCCCGTCCTCCTCATTGGCCGGTTTGTACAAGTTCCGTGTCTAATTAAGACGTATAAATAAAAATAAATTAGTTGTTATAAACTTTGAGTGTAGCATTAAAAACTTTTATGAGTCATCCAAACACCATAACGTGCCAACTTTTAAATATTTACGACGAAATATTTACGCGATTTCTCTATTATAAACTAATAATTACTTTGCTCCAACCCTTTACTTATTTAGTGTTTATTAATTAACAAACATGCCAGCTTGGATCGTAAAACCATAGAAAAAGTGAGCAAAGCAAACAAAGAATACAAATTTCTATATTCTACATTAGCAATAGGTAGAGCTTAAACCCCTACAGTAACAATGCTTTGAACCATAATTAAGCAGATACTGAACTGAGTTTATCAATGAACGGCTCGCAGTAGCTTAGCTGCTTAGCCCTGTGAATGGAGCTCGGGCCGCGTCTAGGCATCGCGATTTAATTCAGCAACAGACAGCATCCGCCTTGCGCCGATAAATACCTGAGATGAATGGAGCTGCGCGTGAGACCGCTATCTGATTGAAGCTGTGCAACACTGGCCCTGGTTTACAACTTTTTACCGGCGTCGCAGCGATGGGATCGTGTAAGCCACATACGAGCTTACATGCCTATTTGTCATTTTTATGACGTAATATGATGGCGTTCTGAAATGAATTGCAGTAATGTAGAGCAGTAAAATGTAGAAGCGGCTCTTTTTTAAATTAATTAAATACACATACACACATAGGGGTAGACAGAGCCTAAGGTAACAAGACCTAAAGGTCACGCTTAGCATAATTCTGGGCGTATAGGTGGAAAGGGGAATCAAATTAGTGAAATTAATTATCAATTTCTTTATAAACAAGTTACATTATTAACTTCCATACTGGTCTCGTAGCAAAGAAATAACATAGAATGTATCAATTCCTTCTCTTCCCGCGTAGATGGTAAAGGCACATCGAGGGAATGGGCAAAAATCATAGGAATCATGTTATAGGCGATGCGGCTAGCAACCCATCACTATTCTGATTCCACTTTTCACCTATATATGCCCACAGTGTCTTGCTGAACGTGGCTGTGTGCTCTGTCTACTCCGTAAGGGATAAAGGCGTGATTTGTGTATGCATAATGTATGTGTGACGTTTTACGAACCATTCAGGATCTGACGCATCGTTACTAAAGTTTTATAAAGCGTATTTATTAATGCCAACTCTATATACTCTCTACCCAATACTACAACCAATTTTATGGACTCTCATTAAATTTTAAACAACTTTGAGGCATCGAATTATCATTAAATGTAGCAGTAGCCGCCTCTGCGACGTTCTCACGCCGCGTTACATCATTCAGACGTAATCCGCGCACGGTCTACTGTTCTTCCCTTTTTTATAGCAATAAGAATTTGTTCCTGGTGAACGAGCGATGGCATCCCGCAGGCTCTCTCGTTACATACCGGTCCATCATAAAATGTAAATACCGCTGATATTACTCCCATAAAGTGGCGGGACAATAACAAATAACGCGGCATCCCAGCATTTACAACATTTTTAATCGCAAACCAGCCTGTGTGAATGATATCTTTTTCATGCGCTCAACGGTACCTTTTTTCAGTAGGTAAACCTTTAAAATTCCAACCGCAAAATTTCCTGGTTACAAATTATAAGTAATACATTCTCAATTAAATATATTGATTGCCCATTTATAAACTTTAAGGTTTTTGTAAGCCGTGGCGAAGTATGCGTTAAATAAAATAAGTGTTCGTCCTTTTGTGTACCTCGTTACTGATAATGGAACGTATCGTATCTATAAATTGAAGACGCACATTCGTTTAGCAACTTTTACTTTCAACAGTTGCATAAATGTATACTACGAGTTTATATCACATAATGCATATTGATGGGATCATGAACGCTAAATTTAACTTGAGACGTGGAAGGCAGACGCGTCGGCGGCTTTGCGACTGTGACTTCGAAGAACCGATACCCCATTGTTACGCCTGTTACCGTATACTGTTACACCGTCATGGCACGTTGCTAATGTTTTCATTGTACTTACAACGTTTTTTGGGTTTCAAGTGGACGCTCTGTTTCTCTTCGAAACTGGAGCATATGCAGAGAAGAATAGAATTATTCGCAAACGTGAAAGTGATGATGGACGTGGCGTACAAATGCGCACGGATAATTGAACATTTCCAACACATGAACACGAGTCGTTACATAGGATATTTTTGACGTTAAGTGCCTACAAATTTAAAAAATGCTACTAAATGCCTATCTAAAGTTAGCATACATTAATACGGTGGATCGCTACCAATCTATTATTCGCTTTAATCCGGGTGCCAAGCGGTGGTGCTCGCGCTGCTATAATATACCAGCATGAAAAAAAATGCACAATCCGTCAAATTCTTGCATGTGTATAAATGGGCCTTATAACAAAGAGTGAAATTACTGGCACATGAGATCTTCTATCTGGGACCTCTAGACTGGCAACGCGTCTGCAACTGTCACTCTGGGTGACCGTCAGCGGTGGTGTTCACTTACCATCGACTTACCCTCTTACTTACTAAATACCCTGTTTCATAAAATAAAAAATAATAAAACTACCGTTATGAGTGTGGCTGAGGAATTAAAAAAAACCTGGTCGTTTCATGCAGATACGAGAACGGCCGCATTAATGGCATGATAGGGTTTATCAATCAACGAGCCGCTTGTGCTATCGCTAAGAGCGTAAGGGGCCCCAGGCGTGTTTCTAGGAGTTCCATCATGTATTAGTACCTACCTAGTCTTATGACCATTATTCAATGTAGTATACTGAAGCAAATATATTATTAAACGCTGTAACGATTGGTGTAATCAAAATCCTACTTCGTTTTATTTTCTGAATTAATTTCAAACGAGTTTTCAGGTATGTTAAGGTAATAAGTACGTTTGCCTGTCTTCGTGCAAAGAGTATGAATCCGTAACAAAATTTGCATTGGTTTTATGCTTGCTCTAAATCTACATACAAGCTTTTTAACTTTAACATTAAAAACATTTCTGTTCAGGTAATAATGTTATAAATTCTTAAGATATCCAGGATTCGATCGGACCACCGGGTTGCAAATAAGACGTGAGGCAAATTGAACCGAATCCAATGAGCGAAAGCTCGTGACGGCATTAGAATCGAACGTTTGCGCGTTTCAAATAAATAATGCGATGCTGCGCTTGCGTCTCCCGATATTGCTGACTTCGGATCCGATATATATACAGGCTGATGTTTAATAATTTAGAAAAAAAATATTTGTACTATTGTTGAACTGCGACAGTACTAAAATAAATATAGGTATTCACTATGACTGACTATTGCAATAAATATATTGGTCTTTTTCATAGATTCGTCGTTTTGATTGACTTGCAGTAGTTGTGGTCACGGAATGTTATCAGAAAATATGTAGGCGCATATTATATTTCATATTTTCGGAACTTGAAAAACTTATTCTTGGCGTTAGCTGAACACATAATATTTTGTAAAAAATATTACCGAAATCCATGGTGTTATATATTAAATGTTTAAGAGTATGCGTTCATAATTCGTTGTCACTGAAATAAAACCCCA
This sequence comes from Pandemis corylana, assembly GCA_949127965.1. Classification (NCBI taxonomy): domain Eukaryota; kingdom Metazoa; phylum Arthropoda; class Insecta; order Lepidoptera; family Tortricidae; genus Pandemis; species Pandemis corylana. Next base: position 5,627,843 of record OX421855.1, on the reverse strand, counting down.
TGTATAGCATCTAAGCTGTCCTAAAAGTTCAATCACACAATCGGTCAGGCCCCCCGTTACATCGCTTTTCCCGGTGGTCCAATCTTCAGGATGATTAAATTAGGATACAAACGGATATAACATGCGAAATGATATACAATGAACCGAGTCCGATTCCGCATAATGAAGCAATCAAATAGTACCTACCCTTTGTAGGGCCGATACACAACGCAGATTGTGAGAACGCAAACTTTCGCGTTTCCAACTCGCAATTTTAAAACGTAAGAGGCGTTGGAGATAAGCAAATTGCGTTTTATAGAGCTATGAAATAAGATTTATTTAATTAAATTACTTCTCAATTCACTGCAGCTAAGCCTTATTTTACTGTAGATTAAAAATAGGAAAAAAGTTTCAATTCAGTAGCGTACGCATTCATTTTGACTGCACTTGGCCTTTATTTACTGTAACGCTCTTAATTGAGCCGCATGTGTATTGTAACCTCGTTAGACCGTAACAAGCTTAAACTTTAACGTTTCAGTTAAGGTTCTCCATCAAAGCCTGGCCAGCCGAACGCTTTGCATACGATAATCCTGTTGAGGAGCACTTCTCACAAAAAATTGTTGCATTTTAAAATCCTTTCCAAACGCAAACATTTTTGACGTCTGAGGGAAATCGAGCCGAATACTTTTTGTGACTTTAAAAAAGGGATTTTTAAATAGAAGCTATTTATTTTTCAATACGCGCCGCTGTTACATATTGATAGCGCTTCTGAACGTCAGTAAGTTATTGCGGGAAGTTTCGAATATGATTTAGGCCATCATCGATTGATTTACTTCGATCTTACGCCCGATATGTTATTATATCGCCGTCCGGCCATCCGTTTGTCCGAGACATTGTCAATATGGCGCCTTTGTTCGCACAAAAATTTATAAGTTAGACGGTTATCCATTGTAGAGCCGTCGTGAAGTTATACTACAATGCGTTCCAAGTTTTTTTACTTTATATCGATTATATCCTGACGTGCTGTCAAAATGTGTCGAAGCGTTCAAGATTTATGTCAAAATCTTAGTTATAACACAAGCGACAAAAAAATAATATGCATTAAAACTAAGCAATTATGTAACTAACAAATTGTGGGTCCCAGTTACCCGAATAAAGAAATTATTTATTTATTTATTTATTAAACTTACTCTTACAAAAAGTCCTTCACGACTTTAATCTAAGTCTATCGAGATAGTGTAGAGTCAGTGTCTGTATTTTAACGCCCGAAAATATAACAAATAGAATACGAAAAGAAATAGAAGTGACCGTTACAATTACAAGTAACAACAGCGTGCGATTATCAGCTCTAATAATTTTCACTACATTAAATCGCCAAGAAATCATAAAAATATAATCATTCGCTCAATAACACAAGAAAGAACTTAAAATTCCATATTCGTTTTTACTCTTTACGACCATTATGCGTAAGAGACCCGCCCTGAGACCCAGCGGTCTCTTTTACTATTATTGTCACCAAGAATATACGGTACTAATTTTATTTATTAGCACCTTTTTATTACACGTCAAATTGCGGAATGGTAAGTATTCTACCGTGGGCGGTGCCTTTTTGTACTGAGGTGTGTGAAATCGATTTGTTTACCTTCTTTTAGACAGTATAGTCAACGTGCTAATGAATAGTTTTGAGCAGAGTTTTGTCACTGACTTCATACGTGAAAGCCAAAGATTTTAGCATTTCTTTCATAAACTAAAGAACAATGGCGAAATAAGTGTTCAAGGATTTCAAGCACCTTATTATACAAATGAAGGTATTATAATTTACTAGCTTCTGCCCGCGACTTCGTCTGCGTAGAATTATCAATCTCGAATCTCTCTCTCTATTAAAAAAACCCCTCATCAAAATCCGTTGCGTATTTTTAAAGATCTAAGCTGACACAGGGACAGGCAGCGAAAAGTGACTTTGTTTTATACTATGTAGTTGTGCAATTTGTCATAGTCTGGAATAAACAGTTTTAAACTCCAATTTTTCGATTTTAATGAAGTTGCTAATCGGCAAACGATAGCACAAACAAAAAACGCTATCCCCTTCACTCACGCTCATTAGTAAGAATAAGATAATTGGTTTTATGTCTGCGCCAACACCTAGCATACAAGCCTACAAGGCAATAAAAATCGACAATTAAAATCGTAAGTTGACATTTCAATATTTCAAACAGAAGTTGGTATTGTCAGTATACTCGTAATATCCACCGGCTGCTACTTAGCTTCTTAAGGTCAGTATTCATAATTAAAAGTGAAAAAGTTTGTATCAGATAGGTATTTAAGTATCCTCCTCAATTAATTATCTTTAAAATTTTATTAATCCGTAATTAACATTGTACATTATTAATAGCATATTTTTCATGGGTAGAAGTAAACGGTTCTCAGACAATTCACCGTTGTTTCTTGTTAGAAAGTAGCCCAAATTGTGAATATTCTTTCTTTATTTTTTTCTTTCTTTCGATAGGCGAACCTATTAAGATTAATGTCATTTTATTTGCTAAATATTTTTTTTACACTATCTACCTATTTGTCAAAATGTTGCTTTACCTACAAAATTCCTCGAGTTCACCTGAGTCGGTATACAATATAAATCATATACCTACATAACCAGGCCCCAATATTTTTTTCGATAAAACTGATAAGAGATATAAATAATACGGTCGATTCTAACGATCACAACCGTCATCTTACCTCTACACTAGCTTGTTAACCGCGACTTGAACGATGTAATAGACACCCCAAAGTTTCAACTCTTTCACACCTTGTACTGGGTCAATAAGTAGATGATAATGTTCCCTATTAAAGCCCATATCGCTTTGGTCAGTGACTAGCGACTTGAAACCGCCCTTATAGAGAGAGAGACACACTGGCCAAGAGAATATCAAGCAAGGACCAAGTCAGGTGCTCTTAAGGAATTGACAATACATTTTCAAATAGTGTTATACACACATAGCTCAGTTTTAAAATCGTTTTGTAATGTTGTGTTTGTTTATTTAGTATATTAGAATTTTGATATACCTAGTTACTCTTGAATCCGATTTACATACGAACACCGACAATCCCCAGACATTTTACTTCAAAAAAGCTGAAGATACTTTTAAATTTATTTGTTTTACCAAAAGCAAAACAAACTTCGCTTTTTATAGAAATCTGATGGTATTATTTGTGAAACAAAGTTATATTAAATTTGTAAGTGGAAATACATAAAGTAGACAAATTGGATAATTTGAAGCCTCTGAGTCAGTTATATTTCTAGTAGGCTTGACGTAATGATAGTCAGTGTGTGAGCCTTCTAACATCTGCCTACCCCGGGCATGCGTAATCAAAATAAAAATATTATTTTAGTAGATTTATTCGATAGTGACCGGCAGATGTGACGGCGTGAGTTCTTACTATTTTTGTTGGCCCTTCATTGTGTTTGGGCAAGGGTCTCAAAGGGTCAATATCCACTAGAGCTTCCGTTCAGTATTCGGTTTATTTCTTGTTATGTCTGTAAACATCTTAAATATCCTCACGTCAATCATTACGAAAGGGTTTCGCATGCTTTCCCTGGATTAATAAACATAATCCTTGTACGTCAAGTTCTTGTTCCGAGCATAGTTGTTAAATCGATTTCATGGTTGCAGTTCTGCATATTTATCCCCTTCATTCTGACTTGTACCTGATCCAATTACGTCGAGGTAAAAGAGATGGTCTTCTAGGTTCCCACAGCGCTATTGCAAACATGCTTAGTGTCAGCTCTCGTGACCAAAGCCTCACATCCACGACAAAACATAAAGTAAAATTCCGCTACTAGAGCTTAATTGAATTTTAATACTTTTTTACACATTGCGTCGTAAATATAATAAATGGAATTAACGTCTACGTGTCAATTTATCTAGTGCAGTGACCTTGACAAGCTAATTATAATATTATAGGTTATTATTCCTGCATGCGTTATTCTGGGCTAGTTTTATATAGGTAATGCTACAAGAAAAACTTTTAAAAAAATAACCTGTGTTATTACTAAATACGGAAGCCAAATTTTTATTAGGTACTAAAATAAACCATTTGGAGTTGCACAAGTAATAATAACAATAATAAAATTAATAGAAGCCGCGGCTTCGACGCTTGGAGACGTTGGATTAACACTGCTTACCTCGATTCCCCGCCACCGCTCCACTTATCTTTTTAATGATTAAATTAATTTACATCGACCTTTAGTGCATGAAATTCCCAATCTATTACCCCGGGGACAGGTTAATGTGGCGCACACGCCTCGCCGCAAAATCCGCGTATTCCCAACATACTGTTCACAAGGTGGCAAATACTTTAAATAGAAAAATTGCCGTCACATCCCACTAGCGTATTTTTCCACTTCATTACAGGCCGTAACGAGCAACTTTTTCAATTTAATCTGCTCTTAATTAAGTGTACTGCTTCAAGTTGAATGATGGTGGCTTATCTCGCGTCTAGGTGTTAAGGGCTAATTGATAATTGAAATAAATGGGTTCCTCTGGGTCGGCTATTAGCCGCGCGCGGTGTGAACGCGACATAATCAGCGGTCACTTCTCACTTGTCGTCTGTGACGATAATACCAACGAGTCTGCCTCGCGCGGCACCCGCTAACTGAATCAGAGATTACCGTACAAACTCATTACCAACCGCCAAACTAGATCTCTAAAACCCCAGTAATGCTGGCATCGTTTTAATTTTCGTACCCTCATGTTAATGCGTTGCTCAAGCGCCTTTATAATTTTACAGACGTCCATTATATAAGCCGTATCGTTTCTATAAATAGCCTCTCGAATATTAAATTGTTATTCACCTTAATATTGTTTTTTATCTGTTGTGGAGTAAAGCATGCTGTTATACTTTTTATTTGATAGCTGGGAACTCTGTATTCTGCACAAGAGTGCAGGAAATCCTCGATGTTGACATCTATATTTCATCGTGACTTTAGCCTTGATTAATGGCGGGCGCCCGATAAAGAGTCAATTGACAATCTCAGCGGCGTGGTGGTGATATAAATGCGGGCCGCGGCGGATGATTAAAAAATATAGCCGCTTTGGTATTAAATATCACAAAAGCTCAGCCATATTTTCAAAATAATTACGTCAATAATTGGCACGCAATCCAAGAGCCCTACGAAGGAGTTCGTCTCATTATTCGCGTTGGGATTATACCACCAACCGCGACAGATTAATCGTTTTAACTATACCATAAGTTTATATTCGAGCGTAGAGCCCTGTGTCAATTACTTTGCAAAAATACTGTCTATTATTCATGCAGCTCTATACTGAGATAAGTGAAAACCATATTGCCGTCGTGGGAATAAGCTTCACAGCTTCGTCCTTATGACATTCCGATCGGACCAACATTGTATGGTAGTGTTCCTTTTTTACTTGTCAATTAAAAGGCACACTAACAAATTACAGTAATTGAGCAAGCGACAGTGTCTTCGGCGGTCCAAAAAAAATTGCGCAGGTATATTTTTAAAGCTCATGTGTCATATGAAGAAAGGAGCGTTAAAACCATTAAGATTTAGTAAGGTACGCTGAGGCTCAATGGTGAATCCATCAATTTTGAAAATGTTTCAATAGCAACAACGGCCCGATCGTCATTACAAAGCGCCGCACACAATGGCGTTGAAACAGAATCATATCTACGATCAGCCCTACGAGAAACTTATAGCACTCGCACTTTCAATATGAAGCGACGATACTTTTGGAGCTGATATAATCGGTCAAGATCCTGTGAAAAGACATGTTGATATGAAATCACGATATGAGTCTTGTGGTCAAAACAGCCAAACATGGGCGAACATTGTGGCTAAATCACTTCTCGATAACGATCGATGTGTCAAAACATACAAATTCGTCAGTAATCTGTGAAGAAAAAAGTTTGTTCCATATTTTCGGCATATGCAAGTAGACATAATTATGTATCAATAAAATTATAATTGAATTGAACAAAGTAATTCTTAAGTACTAATCTGTTTTCGTAGTTTTCAGAAAGCTTTATCTTTCTCGACTATCTAACAATAATTGGCTTATAAACAAAAAACTGTCGTTACCGAACTTTTTAATTTTACGTTCTAAGTATTGTATACATTTAGAACAACATATTACGTAAGTACAAAATATTTGAATTTACTAACTTTTACCTTTTTATTTTCGAAATTTACTACCTGATAGATACTAAAACAGTTTTGCTCTAAGTGTTTTAATTTTAAATTAACAGACTAGAAAGATCCTGAATTTAGTAACGTTTTCCATAAAACATAAACATAAGCCGACTTAAAACGGTATTCCAACTGTCGAATTATCGGTTTAACGAAGGTATACATAAAAAACGTAGAGACTACAATTGAACCCCTTCCTTTTTTAAGTCACTTAAAAAAATGATGACACCACTCTCGCTCTCAATTACGGCTACTGAGATATTTTATGCAAAATTACTCTCCCATTATACCAGTACCAGTACCTGTTGCATTACTAGTACCACAGCTGACGTGTAAGGCCGAAGTAAGGGCTAACGGCTCAGCTACGAATATGCGTGAAACAATACGTTTTTCACCTTTCATTGCGCGACCAAGACACACGTAGCACTGCAGTTACCTGTCAAAACACGCAATGAACATAGGAAATGCTCGCTTAGTCGCTAGTCTCTCGCAGTCGTTGCGAGGTCGTAACCGTATTTATCGACAACGGCTTTATTTACATACGATGAGTGTAACTCCTTTTACTATCTACGGGCAGCCGGTTACATTACCAACGGTCACCATTAAATCTATTCGGTACAAATATATGACTATCTTTAATTATGCAAACGGTATGATTTAGTTTCTTGTAGTTATATTAAGAAAACTGCGCTTTCATAAACTCCGTCCAAATAAGCTTGGGCATGTCATTAGTTATGATAATTAGTTGTCTGTAGTTTGCTCATTGGATATTTCACATTATGTTGTTTTTACGGCACTACATAACATTACAAGTGTGATAAAATAAATGTTTAGACCGATAGTTCTCCATTACGACACTTTCCCTTTCCGCTGAGAATTTTCTTCTACGACTTAGCGCTACGTTAAATATCTCCAGCCACGTCTCACTGCTAGACGGCCTCCTCTCAGAATGTAAGGGCTTGGGCTATAGTTCTCACGCGAGCCCAAAGCGGATACGAGCAGTAAGTACGAATAGTGATACGTCACTGCTAAATTTCACATTTGTCAATGTGTGTTATTTGTACCAACCAAATAATAAGAATTTTGTGCAAAATGTGTCTTAAATTCCAACAGTTAATCCACTCGATCAAACACGCCACGTTTAATTGCACCCCACGTTATCTAAATCACTGGTTGTCCTGCCACCCCACGCTTGAGAAATAAGTATAGTTATGCGTTTTGCCCCAAAATACCGTCATATAAGGGGTGCGACACACCTGTCCCGCGCCCTTGCTGACACGCGACGGACGCAAGTTGCACTAGCTCTACCACCAGCTATATCAGACCTCCCAGTAATACTACTATATAATCTGGTTGAGTCTTTGACGGAGCTCGAGAAAGAATGGTCATGACAGTATAGGGTGCCTACAAACATGTCCTTAAATCTCTGAACATGTACAGCAATGTGCATTGTTATGGATATCGTGCAAGGGGTGGAGGTTGGGGTGTTTATTATTACTTGTGTTTAGCAATCCGAGTAATAATATAAGAAATATGTGAATGTGAAATACATAGATAAATATAATGGGTTTTTATACTTTCGTGATTTTCACTCGTTATTATAATGACTGGTTACTTGTACTAGTGACCACGGCCGCTGTTTTGGGGCCAAAGCGTCAAGGTAATTTTAAATAGACCTATTTTTCAACTTAAATCGCGTCTTTATCCCTTACGGGGTAGAAAGAGCCTAAGATAACAAGGCCTTTAGGCCACGTTTAGCATGATTGTGGGGCTGTGGGCGTATAAGTGGAAAAGGGATTCAAAATAGTGATGGGTTGCTAGCCGCATCACCTATAATATTACACCTGTTTTTACATGATTAAATCAAGGGCGTCACTGTAATACATTTTTAAAATTGCAATACCTAAAGTATAAAGTACTTTCTTAACTGAGAAAAAAAAATATCGTCCCCATTTAAGCACACGTCAAATAAAAGCAGGATTTACGCTGCTAAAATAAAAAATACTAAATGTTTTTCATAAATTTCTAATCCAATCCCTTTTGTGTGAGATGTCTAGGTTATAAAGAACTACCGATTCAGTGATCTTTTGTTTATTCTTTGAGACGGCGATGATAAATTGGCTATTGTGTAATTGTGAAAACGTCAATCAAACTATTCATTTTATATACTGGCAGCCACAGAATCGCGAATTTTCTTTTTATGACACATGATTTACTATCGCTTCATTTAGAAAGAACAGAGGCCATTACTGCCTCGCATCACATTCACAATATCTTTCTATAATCATCCTGTACCGTTTAACGGATAGAAATGGCGAAGGCGGTTGTGATTTCAGATGAATTGGTCAATATGAATTCATTTAAGAAAAAGTGAAAGGGTTATCTCGAACAATTATACTAGTAATTCTAAAATAACTAAAATAGAAAACCAAAAATATTTCAAAATAGACATTGAAAACCAATTTTATGTTACTACATGAACATGCTTGCGTTATACCGCGTAGTCCCACCAAGTAAACTATCCTCATGTCCTGACTCGATACTTCCTTACTTTAATATAAAATTTATTAAAAAACACTCAAACCACAGACAATAAATACGATCAGAGAAACATTAAAAAATTTCACGCTTTCATTTGAAAAAAGACAGCCAGTACTGAACATTTAAAAATAATAATGGAGGCGAACTCGATCGATATTTGATTCTATGAGCATTGTGGTCAAAACGCTTATGCGCCCCATGGGTACTCCCGACCCTCAGCTCGCCCTCTCCCTAAATCGCGCTGCGCGTGCACACCTGTCGGCCACGCGCCGGTTGCGATTCGATTTGAATTTGAAATTCGCTATTATTTGTAGAAGGGGATAAGCATACACAATGAATGATAATTACTGACTGTGTCGGGTTGGAGTTAGAAAGGGTAGCTGCGAGGTATCGGATTTTCGCGTGGTATTGTTTTGATTTTGAAGTGGACCTTGAGCTGTTGCTAAAAAGCGAATGAAATCGCTCGAATCAGTGACGCTGAGGGTTAAAGCCCTCAGTAAATTGCTCGATTGCCACTATATTTTTATTAAAAAAAATCTATTTGTATAAGTCGTGTACTATATTTGTTTGCAATCGAGATATTTTTTTACATTTCCACAGTAAGATATTTGTCTAAGGAATGAATATTGAATTCAAGTATTACAAGAGGATTCATAAAACTTTGAAAGTTTTCATTTAAGTCCAGTATAACTATCTTTGGGCTTCAACAACTCCCAGTAAAGATTTTGTGCTCAAAAAGAATTAAAATGAGAACTAATTCATAGAACTTCACTAGAACCAACCATACCTGTCCCTCACGTTCGACGGTAGCGAAACCTAAATGTCGCAACGCTTAAGGCCGCCGGGAATAATGGCCTTTCTATCCGCTCATTAGCCAAAATGTGTCTGTGTCTACAGAACAAAAAGCTGTACCAGTATCCGCCACCGGAACACCTCGGGCGAAGGCTGAGCGGGGTGAAGGTGGATTTACACCGACCGAGTGACTATATTTCTGTAAAGTTTTAAGCTGTTTACTTCTCAACACTGTAGATTTTGAAATTATGATCTGAACGCAGTTTTATGCGATACGATAAAAACTGTATGAACCTCAAAGTGTAGAGGCTTTTGCAAAATAAAATGTAAATATTTATTCTGTAAGTTGGCAACGCATTTGTGCGTCTTGAAGACCATCACTGCCTTAAATATTGCGCCGCGAGGAACTTGGTAGAAAATAATTGAAAAACAGAACATTAAAACTTCTTAAGCGTTGAATTAGCAGAACAAAGTAATTTTAAAATAAAAGTAAAATAAAACACCTATCTAAACGGTGATTAAAATACTATACGATACTAATTCAAGATAGTAAGGTGGAGCCCTTAACCAGTGTCTCTTGAGAGATAATATAATAAGAAAGACATTCCGTATATACTTGGAACGAAGGCTACGAGGGAGTCACACTGCTAACAAAATATAAGGATACATACAGATTTACAACATTGCATAAAAAAATATGCGTATCATTTCATTTTAATTCCGAAACAAACTTTCCTACACTCACCTTTACATCCAACAATACCCGCAAGTGAAAAAGATACTCATATTACCATTAAAAGTAAACTTGTCATGTCATGTTTTAAATACCGACACAGTAAATTAATACGTGTGTCCTGATGTACCAGCAATCAGTGCAGATATTGGCAGAGTGCAAAGCGGGTGGAGGGGGTAGCCTAAACGATCACAGCGCTCGCTACGGCTAAAATTGTCATTTTTGTCGCTGACTTGAGCTGTCAAATCCATATTGCAGTAAACATTTTCTAATCGTTTTTGAGATAAAAATATGGTCCTGGTAAGATGTGTTGTTGTGAATTGTAATAACACCAAGAAGAATAGCGACTGTAAATTTTACCAATTTCCAAGACCATGGTGGAAACGAGACCAAAGAAATAAGTGGATATTTGCCGTAAGAAAAAAAAGTAAGTTACCTAACCTCTGAAATTTCACTGAAAACAACAATTTTAATATTATTGGCAATAATGTTACTGACTACCATGGTCCATAATTGTGTAATATAGTAAAATAACACAAGATTTCATTAATATTTTTCACAATATTTACTTACTTCTTGTTTGACAGCGGTGACAATATTGTCCATAATGGCCGCCTATCACGTGGCGCTGTCGTCGCGCACGGTCCCAATATTAACTGTAAAATTAACCTGCCCCCGCGGGCGCGTTCTGCGTCGTGGGTGGAATAAGGGGACGGCACCGCACCGGCTAAGGTACAGACTTACACGAAGGGGTAGGAAACGGTTAACAGTAGAAACATAAATATAATTTAAATATTACAGCTTTGATTAAAGTAAAATAGCGGAAGATAGGTGACTTTAGTACCTTTTGCGGGTCACGTCGCATAATTGACTTATTTACAATACCACTTTCTTTAAGATGACACCGGGAGCGTGATTGAGATTGTATGATTTTAGGCGGAACACAGTTACCACAATGCGTACCTGTGCTTTATTATACGGGTTACAAGTAACGTTCAAAATGAAAAAGCAATTTACAAGTCATTGCCTGTCACACGTAAAATAAAATCATTAAATGCTAAATGTCTCAATGTATATTATTTTGTTTTCCATTTTGCAGAACTTGCCACCTGTGACAGAATTACGAGTGTGCAGATAGAATAGTGATACTTCGTCTTGCTCGTGCACTGCTTGTTCGCGCGACGTCCAATAGGATCACCTGAGTGGATCACCCAGGTGATTATATTGGACGAATATGTCCAGTGAGATCACCCAGAGAATCACTCAAACAAAAATCTTTGACCTCAGGGGGATCCCACTGGATATTCATATATCCACTCAGGTGATCGTGCTGGACATAGCATCCAATAGGACCACCTGGGTGATCTCACTGGACACATTCGTCCAATATAATCACCTTGGCTGATCCACTTAGGTGATCCTATTGGACCACGCGCTTGTTTTGTGTGTCCTTCTCTATTCGATTTTAGAACTGTTTTTCATCTTAAACCAAACTTGTATGCCGCGAAGAACAAATGCCGTACAAAACATAAAAGTAAAAAAAACTATTCCGTAGATTTTATCTACCTACCTATTTCCGCAAATACTGTTAGTCTCAACAACCCTGTGGTCGACAAGACAATCTATCAAACTCTTAGTAAAATCGCAAGTGATATCTCTAGAGACGATTGTGTAATTTTATGCGGTGCTGTATTTTCATTTTGCCATGCCTTCCGCCACCTGATGATATAGGTTCGGTAATTACCTTCCCCTGCGCTATATAAATTACATCCATAAAACGCTGGATAATATACGACACATTATAAGCGAGATTGAATAATTGTTTTTATTTATTTGCAAGGCAAAAGCAATTACGAATCTTAAGGATGGACGTGTTACGCTACCGGGTTACTTCATGCTTACCAACTACCCAACCTTATAAGATAAAATGTTTGGTTGGGTTTGGTTTTGGTAGTTGGTTATTTTTATTTTTCAATAAAAACTGACATATTTTGACGTTTTCGAATTTGATATTTATACTAGCTGTTATCCGCAACTTCGTCTGCATAGAATTCGTTTATCGCTATCCCGCAGGAATTGCGCAATTTTCCGGGATAAAAAGTAGACTTTGAGTTATTTCAGACTAAAATCTATCTATGTTCCAAATTTCATCCAGATCTGTCCAGCCGTTCTGGCGTGAAAGAGTAACAAACATCCATACATCTATACTCACAAACTTTCGCGTTTAAATATTAATAGGATAGGATAGGATGCGTCGACTAGCGATCATAGGTCTAATTTGAACAAGACACTCTTCACGTGCCGAGGCTCTGGGCTTTTGATAAGGGGAAAATGGAAGCAATTGTCTTACATATTTTGATGAAAGATTAAAAGCCTTCAAAATAAAACATAGCTTCCTTGACGTATATAAAAAACCAATCGAGAGGTTTTCTGCATTATTAACTTTGATAAAAATTCACAGATCCAGATAAAAATACATGTTTTCTTTGCTTTCGACTGAAGTTTGGATTATTCCACTCGTGATTTCTCTAACACCGTCATAAAAACCTTTACTAACAATTATGTTGAAAATTTATCCCGATTATTTTGTACAAAATTTACAACAAAATTGCGTTTGATCTATTATGGTACAATTTGATTAGTGCGCTATCAGCTATTCCTTACAAATTAATCATCTTGCAAATAAACCTGGTATTAAAGAACACCAGCCACAGCGTAGCGAGTCGATTACGTAGTAAGTCAAAGCGACTTCTCGTATAATTAGACATTCGCATCTTGAACAATTTGTGTTTGCGGAGCGCATGGCAGGCTCCATGACTCCATCAAGCGAGATTAAGTTATCAAGTTGAAATTTATTATGATCAATAATAATATGTCATGTGGCCCTCCGTAAGGGACATTAATTTGAGAGGTTGCAAACGCGGCCGGTGGTTACCGGGAAAGTTAATAAAAGTAACGTTATCTCGTATCGCAAAATGGTTTTAATAAAATTATAACGACACCGCTTACAGACATGTGCGCAGTCAACGGGCGACGCTTTAGATTTGAGGAAGACAGATATTTTAGTACCTCCTTTTTTGCATAAAGATGTATTAGGTACGTAACAGTTTCTACGGCCAGACTTATTCCGCTTGTAATATTTTCATGCCATTTCGTCGATGATATTTGGGTTAACGTAAATTCTGGTATTTTCCAATTAAATCGCCAACTCAGAATTTAGTGAGAGGGGTGGGAGCGTGGAATATTCAAGGAGATCTACCGAAGATATAATTTAAGTTATCTAATATTTTGCGATTATATAAGTATGTATAGTGTAAGCATGAACATTAAGAAAGAGGAGCGCTATAGGTGTAATAAAATTGATAGAAGTTGAATAGATAGATAATTTATGTTTATCTACATAGTTATTATCATAGGTCTAAAAGTTGAAGAAAAATTTGTTAATACAAGTTTTGCTAAGATCTTTATATTTGTCTGTGACTTGCCTTAGACTTATTGCCGAGGACTTGGCCGCCTGTAATTTTAATTTAAGTTGTTTTAATTAGGAATGGTGTAATACATGATGGACTCTCGTCAATCACTCAACTCAGAGATTTACTTAGGCCTTATTTATATATACATTTAGACGGAACCCGTCATGTCCGTCATGCACCTGAGGCGCGACTGACCACGGGCTAACCGAGACTTTGAGCGACCACAGACACGACAGGCGATTTTTTTATTCATTGCATGTTCAAGAAGTCCGCGACATAGCGGTTAACTAGTAACGCACGCAATGTATTCAAAAATCGCTCTTCCCGGCCACGCCGTAAGCCTCCGCGTGCGCCACGCGGATGCGTGGGAAGTACGGCCACCGAAGCATTGTTTCTGCGCAGACGCAAGATTGATAGCGGAAGTGCGATCGAATCGAACTGCTTTTATTCGCCATTTCCGTTCAAATTGGTAATGCTATGCGATTTAAAATTGTTGTGATTTTTCTTTTAGGGCAGGTAGGTAGGTCGATCGCCCAAGCAAAAAAAAACTTTAATAATCTTATAGATTATTTATTTTGCATGCTGCGCTATGCATATTTACGCACAGACGATGCTTAGATGATGCGCGTTTGAATCGATACATACATCAATGTATGTACCCTACGGCGCCGTAATGCGAGTAAGCATGTAGTTATACATACTAAGTGTGCTTAAGTTCTTCAAAATTGAGGACAATTTATGTTAGACTATGTGAAATTATGAACAGTAAAATGGAGTTTTTCGTTGATAATTTAGGATAATTTATTGAGTCTATAATAAAACGACCGCAATAAAAAAAAACAAAGTTATTTTTGGCAATAGCTTTCGTTATACAATCAATTTAATTTAGATTTCTTTAATGTCCTGAAGATTGATGATACGGACTAAAAATAGACTAAATTCGCATTACATTTGAATTCATCAATCACTCAATCTATTAGTTAAGTGAGAAAGAATGCTCGCTAGGTGTCGTGGGTGTGCGCGGACGTCGTTATAAACACATTTCGCGAGCGCGAAAAGAAGGCGGGAGCGAACGAACCCGACTACAAACTTAGAAACACCTACAGAAGCTAATGAATGAGATTGATGAGCTCAGACCCTAATTATTCGGAAGATATAAGTTAAAAGACATCGTCACCTGCCAAACAAATTGAAACTGATGTCGTTTCATTAATATTATTGGCTAAATTGTGTGATTCGTTTGCCTGCAACGATCAATCGGTGTAATTTTCACGTACCACATATATTTTTACAGCCTTAGAATATGGAAATTGCTTGGTAAATAATATTGATAATTACCGTATTCACTTAAGAGCTTCAACAGGTTGTTTCACAGGAGTCTCCCCATAAAATACCTTATGAAAACGAGGCCATAGCTCCAGCGACCCCCGAATCCGTCAACTGGCGTGACCCGAACAACTCGCGTCCTAATTGCGAGACGTTATAAAGCCTAATGGGAGTACGTAGGACCTTTTTATCTTAGTAATTAAAGAGTTATCTGCAAGTAAGAAGCGCCGTCAGAGCTTTATCAGAACGTGTCCACGGCACGTTATCTTCATTACCACTCCACACAACTTTAATTCACATATCCATTAATTTTAAAAGCTGCCGCGTACGTTTGTTAAACCAATAATTATCTCCCCGCGGCTTTGAGTAACCAGGTATAATAAATCATTCGCAAATCAAACGATGTCGAACGCCTCTGTGAGATCGGACCTTTGCCGTTGAAATGGCAGATTTAAAATCCTTAGAGTCCTTAGTAAGTAATTTCTAGAGCCTATATTTTTTTTATATAACACTACAATGTTGTCAGCGATATGATTAAATTGAATAATTCTTTGATAATTAGTAAACTATAACAATGATCCGCTGCTAGAGTGAATGAGTATAAAGCAACTTATTAGATTGCCAGTAACAGTATACGAAAGCGTGAACATTGAATTTTACAATTATTAGTTTAGAAATCAATATCATTACTATTTAGTTTAATTTTGGATTTGAATGGCTTTCTTTAGTCAAATTTTAACTATCTACGTAATAAAGCCATTATAGGATATCCGTTCAGCCTCGGACTCGAGCACTGAGAGATCCGTACAAGGAGCTTGATAGATATACAGACAAACTGAGAATGATGAGATCTTGTCAGAGTTCTTTTCTCTTTTTAAAATACGGAATTCAAAAAAATTTTTAAATAATAGAAGCGCAGCTCTTTTGCAATTACATTAACATTAAGACAACTCCTAAACTTTTTTTAAATCACCTAGGTACTTACATAGAACCAAATATAAGTAAAATATCAACTAAAGGCTGAAAGGAATAAAATAATATTGTATTAAAACGATGATGACAATAATATGCAAAGATGATAGAGTCTAAATGGTTCTCCCACGCACACGCCTACGATTCAGCTACACAGTAACTACACCCTGCGCAGACGCCGCTCCGCAACTCGGTCCATAATAACAATATTAATTACCACACTGATGGGACTGTCTCGCGAAAGTAATCGTTTTAATTATCAATAATAACATGTAACTGAGACCGGGAGCAGCCAGGAGATCCAGGAACTTGTTTTCTCTAATGTTTACCGCGTGCAATATTTTTCTTTAAGTTCTCTTTAAGTAAAGTTTTACAACCGTAATTTACTTGTTCGAGAACCTTCGAGCACAAACTGTAGACGAATTTATTGCTCCTTAAGGACTCCAGCATGTGACGGCCAGGTTCCCGTCATTTTAGGATAATTGAATTTGGTTAACAGCTCGCTTACAGCCTTTTATGGCACGAAAATTAATTCTTGTGCAGAAACTGACTTGTGAAACTGACTCACATTTTCATTACCCTTAATCTCAGCCCATTTTATTGTTAATAAAAAAGGGAAGTAAGAAACTATTACGATGATAATTATGTACAAGTTTAGTATCCATCATGTAAACTCGTGCCAAGGAAGCTGCCATTTAATGCACATTTCAATGCCGAAGCTATTCCAAGTAACGCAGACGGACACTTTTCAAGGCTTAATTATATTTTTAATTGAGCGGAGAGTATTAATAGCATACAACAAATAACAGGGTTATATTTACTGAAGATTGTGTTCAAAGTTCTGATAAATACATGTGCGGATTTTTATAGCTTCCTTAAACGCATCATTCGTAGCGGGTTAATTTCTGGAATCTTTAGTCTTCAATCTGCCACTAATTGGCATCGTCAGTAAATCGACAGAAATAATTTGAAGAAGCTTGATTCGCATCCGAAAGCAAAGTGCCGCGTGTGATTCCTTACCTTAAAGCCTGATTCAGAAACAGTCAAGTTGAAGTTCACATACAATTAAGTAACCATTTATAATTATTAGGCACGCAGGCGTGAGGCAGGAATGAAACTGACAGCAATAGCAGTAAAATGATTATCACACCCTAACAAGCTTCTATAATAAGCTAATAAATATAGCAAACTGTGTGAACTTTAAAAATATCCTCGGAACATGATCACAAAGCATGTTTTAAAAATAAATATTCAGGTTTACCGAAACCGGTTGAAATTATGTCATACACAAAACGGTAACGGATGCTGCCCTCATTACTTGCGCTTCTGGTTCAATTATATTTTGCCGAAATTGGGTTCATGTTATTACACTGACATAAAGTGACAGAATGGATCTCTGAATCAAAAATAAAGCTGGTGTTTTAATAAATATGTATAATTCGTCCGGCACCGCCTGTGCACACGCTGTGCCCACCCTTAATTGCTTGTCAACAAATTCTTAAATGTAGCTCCGAGGAGACACGCGAAGCCTCTTTTTACTCGTGGTCTGCTGCACTCGATAAACAAGTCATCAAAAGAACCTTTTCAAAGCAAGCGATTAACATAGGTGCCTGATAAAATACACTTTTGTTGCCATATTCTGTGATGATTGTCGCTTGCTGTCATAGGGGATGTTTACATTGTTTACTGAGTTTTTATGTGTGTATAGGTAGCAAAACATATATTTATTTAAAAGAAAAAGATTATCTCCAAAATATGCAGGAATAGTTTTATGTGTTACCTACTAGACAAAGTTTTGCGGGTGGTAGGACCTTGTGCAAGGTCCGTCCGGATCGCTACCACCATCTTACTCGCTAATCCTGCCGCTAAGTAGCAGTGCTTGCACTGCTGTGTTCCGGTGTGGAGAGTAAGGCAGCCGGGGAAATTACGGGCACAAGAGGCATTTCATCTTAGTCCTCTAGGTTGGCAACGCATCTGCAATCCCTCCGGGGTTGCGGGTGTCTATGGGCAGTGGTGATCACTTACCATCAGGCGACCTACTTGCTCATTTGCCTTCCTATTCATATAAAAAAATAAAAAATAAAAAAAAAGTAATTTTTTCGAGTCACCTCGCAGCCAATCGTAACGATTTGTCTTGACCTAACTCCTTGATTGTTTAAACAATATATAATCATATAATTTTATTTTGGTTCTAGTTTAGCAATTTTTTATAGGTATATTTATCTGCAGACCAAAACTGAAGACAGTGATAACCTACGCAAATAAAAAAAGCATCGCATCGTCTGTTGATAAATGTTTCAATCTCTGGATAACATTGTTTGTGTCATAAGAAATAGTTATTAAACGCACACGTTCCCAATCACGTCGAAATGTGTTCGCCAGTATAAAAATTGTATAAATTGTCGTGATTAAAATACAAATATTTATGCAGATCCGTGGGCTCGCGCTGGTTGATTCGCTGGTTCTTAATTAAATAGCGGAGCCAAAAGATAGATGTTTTATTTAGTGCTTGTATACGGACCGCGAAGACTAGGACTGCATCAATAAATCAACGCAATTTTTAATTGGCGCACTTTTTGTTCTTCCTGTGCGCTTTTAATCATCTGGGTAGGTCGCAGTCCGCAGCTATCTTGTATTATGTACATTATAAATATTCAACTACACCAACACCTTAATCTCGTATGCAGATTTCTGTCCCTTAATTATATTCTATTACATTGTAAAGAGCCAAACTTGTAATAATCTTATTCCTCTTTCATATGGTTTGCATGCGTCTTTGTACAGGAACCTTAAAGAGCTAAAATTAAATACGAATTTCGCTTATGCGTTGATGCGACAGTCAAACCATTTGCTTCCTGACCTTCCATAGAACAATCTCACTGTAAATGTCACTGTGATTTTTCTTCTCCAGCAATGTATTGTTATTTCACAGTAGAGCAATTCAGATGCTTTGATTGTAAATAGGAACATGGAATAATTATGCAGACCTGGGGTCTTACCATGACGTTTTAACGCGATTTAATTCCGTTTATTTAGCGGTCATTTTTGACACTTCTAGTATGGATCTGACAGCGATCGATCCAACTTTGGTTCGAATTTAAATCGCATTAAGACCTCATGATAAGGCCCTTCTTCTCCTTCCTCTTCTTCTTCTTCTTCTTCTTCTTGATTCATTTGATAGTACCTATCATTTGAAAAACAGCGCCTTCTCTCGTCCCTGGTGAGCAGTAGATGTTCCATGGGAGTTTGTACTTGTGTCGTACAGACACATCATTCAAACAGATGACGCTTAGCGACAAAAAATCGCATAGTAACAAAAGATCACGTGACAGTTAGTAACAGGTAGAAAAATTCGGAGACTACCCACCTGCTATGGGTGGTGTAGGGGTATAGCACGCGTCACGGAATGACGAGGATCCGGGTTCGATTCCCGGCCATAGCTTTACTTTTCGGATTTTTCTATGTGTTCTAATTTTCACTGACATTTAGAAATCTGATTTATAATGTTATCGTAATTTTATCTATCTAGGGAAAGTATTTATAAAGGATCCACCACATCGAACTGTTAAAATACTCTGACGCTGCATAAAAATTGCATAGAGTAACTTATAATTTGACTTGACGATCTTTATGAATTGTTCCGGCCAATAAAGTGGTAAAAATTTAGTAGAAACGTAGAACATTACAGCTTTGAATCATGGTTACAACCAGTCGAAAATTGTATTCAAGTGGGAGTTTTGAAGCAATATACGGGTCTCGTTTTATTTATTTTTCCCCGTCAAGTTAACATGTATATAAGTTGGCATAAGTACATAGTTCTATATTCCCTGCTTTACCGTATACATTGCTTGGACAATTTGTCAAATGAGAAATCATATTTCCAGCACGAGTATCACGGCTCTTTTTTTTCGGAGTCGGGTTCTAGTTTTCAAACAAACAAACACAAATCACGTCTTTATCCCTTACGGGGTAGACAGTGCCTAAGGTAACAAAACGTACAGGTCACGTTCAGCTTTTAAACCTACTAATTTATATGCGAGTACTTTCGCGATCACAGAAATAGATACAATCGACTGATCTACTTTTAGACATGTACCTACGATGTTCGTGAAAATGCGGAACCCTGATAGAACCGTGAGGTCTTGCAGTGTTTATTTTTATTCAAGGGTAATCGGCAGTGCGGCTGCACTCGGTCGCGGGCGCGCCACGCGCCGGCCACCGGCTCTATACCTACATAGTTATTATGCAGTAGAGTACTGCTTATGCTATGCACCCTTGATTAGGAACCTGACATACTGCAAATGAGGCTTAAAACAGGAATAAAATTTACCGGCTCTACTGATTGACATTATGAAACGTACGGCCTTCCTTTAAAAGTTTAAATTAGCTTTGTATTTTAGTTTCTACTAAACTGCTTTCGAGTTATTGAAGTAACTATCGTTCTTTAATTATTTATGACCAATAAATTAGATTATTTATTTAAAAAATGTATTTGAGACTTCTACAGTATATTGTCATCAAAAGTGACTAATATCAAAATTAATTTTTGTACGTCTCGGAAATACGCAACATGTACTTAGATACCACATTTCACGATATGTTTGAGTTAATGCGATATGTACAGAATCCTCAGAGTAAGAGTGCGACTTCACCGTTTTTTTTAATATTCTTGCGATCGTTTTCTGCCTTTACGATTTCTAAATACGACAGTACGAAATGCGTACTTACTTACACTTAAGTTCAAGTTCATAATGGTAACT
The DNA here is from genome assembly GCA_949127965.1 of Pandemis corylana. Taxonomy (NCBI): domain Eukaryota; kingdom Metazoa; phylum Arthropoda; class Insecta; order Lepidoptera; family Tortricidae; genus Pandemis; species Pandemis corylana. The sequence goes on along the minus strand of OX421855.1, from coordinate 5,607,062 downwards.
TATTATTGTTTTGCTTTGTTTAAAGAGTAGGTAGTAAAAGTACACCAATAGTTATTAGTGTAAATTAAATATAATTCGAAACCTAATTCGAATGCTACTTTACATTTACTAGTATGATGGTTTAAATACTATACCTACCACTAAATGTCAATTTAAGTTATGGCAAGAGTAGTCAGTTTTATCGTTAAGCTTTATGAACATGCCTTTAAAACCATCAGTCATTGTTACCTTCGACAAACTAAATGAATGCTGTTATGTAGGAGATAGACAAGACGTTGCTTAAAAAATACTGAATTATTAGTTTATAAAATCCACATGATTTATGAGAGTTCTATTTTATTTGAACTAAAGGCGGAACAGACGGCGCTACGCTCAGGCCGAATTACAGGAAAATAAACGAATATTCATGGTTCAATTTCAATTCCACACATTCAAATCCTGGATTAAAACAAAAGTTTTAGCTGTACCTTAACCCACAAACGTGACGGGAATGGAACTCTAATGTGCCTTTTACTGTGAATATCAATTTGTAAAGGTTTTGAATATCAGTTAGATACTTGCAAATTCCGTTTTCACGCTGTCTCAGTCTCGCTTAACACCGCTTATTAACTATCACCTTCCAACGCGGCCACAATTACACTCTAACTGCCTTGCCTATTAAAATTTCAAAAACCATTTTTAGAGTGGAGCCCTTTTTGCCCTTCGGTGTTGGCAATTTCACGGCACTTTTTGCTGTCACTCGATCAGATGAATGCGCAGAAGCCAGGAGGAATCCAGCCCGGGGCGACCTTCGATTACCTATTTTCCGATCGCCGTTGCTGGCTCCAATAACCACCAGTCAATAACCACTGCCAATTAAGTTCGGTAGCGCCTCCGCAACGTACTCGGACAAGTTTTTGTCAGGCACATGCGTTGGCCAGCGTACGCGGCTCTTAATTGGCGGATACTCGTCATTAGGTATTGCGATGCGGCTTTGTGCGGTTAGATTGACTTTTTCAGGCTACGATCACCTATTTGCTTATTGGGGCACGTAGGAACTCGTAGCGAGATAAGCGCACAAGGACGCGACGACTTATTGGCTTTATTACTTTTGCTATCAATTAGTACGCTGTCCGGTTTAAATGATAGCCATATATATTCAGTTAATTAATGAATATTATGTGCGTTTGTGAATCATTAAGGAAAATTATTACTATCAAAGTTGTAGGTACTGGCAGAATCAGAAAAAAAGCATTTCTTACTCTCTCTATGGTCTAGATAAGACTTTGACAATTTTATTGCGACGTACATAATAGCAATAGTTAATCGTTCTTCGTTCTATTTAAATGTCTGTCGCGCTGAGGCTTATTACTTATAGCGATAGAACGTCTGTTAAAAACGTAATGCGACAGTTTTTCTTAAGATTTATTAATTTATTCGATATAATCACATGTCATGTCAAAAAAGATCATATTAACCCGTAACGTAATAAATAGGTAGGTACAACACAAACATAACCAAATTATAAGTACCCATAAAAGTGAAAAAATAATTAAATTTCATAATAAAGTACGTAAGTCAGGCTGTTTCACAAATGAATGTCACGTCATATATTCGTATAATTGTCATGCGGCTAAATATCAGTCCAGCTCTTTATCTTTTCTATGTTACTTCACCATACGCCGTCTCGTACTTTTTGTATGTCAATATAAATTTACTCACGTTTCTTACTCGTCTGATCTATGTCAAAACAAAAGCAATTACTTCATGTGTCATGTCACAGCAAAGCTATTAACTACCTTGTTTATTTACTAGATGTGTCAAGTATCCTATAAAAGACGATTTCTGTAGTGAAATTACAGTAATTAACGTTTTCACATCAATGCACGCATTGATAGGCCGATATTTTTTTTCAAAGATATAGCACCGCTCCACAATAGCTACACGAACTCTGCATTGCTCGAACTGGCTTGTTTACAACACTTGGGACGAAACTATGTCAGCGATGCGAATTTAAGTGCTCAAAATACTATAATGTTACAAATAGCAAACACAAAATAATGCAATTTATAAATTAAGCAAAAAATCGATAAATGCATTCTGGATGGTCGTCACGTGCTAGCCTGCAGCGCTGAGCATCACTGCACCGTCGTCCCTAATTAAGCCTCATAGCCTGCGAGCGGCATGCCCCATAACTTAACGGCACACATTAAAACCTACGACTTGTGTTTTCTATCCAGTCGCGACCAGCATCGCAGGCACTGCAAACGTAAACGCACGCGTTTGCCCAGAACAAGCATTAGCCTGTAATGGATGTGATCAAAAACCTGCTGCGGTCACATACTCGCATTATGTCCATAGCTCCCCGAACTGGTCCCAATATCGCTTATTATGTATCGCCTTTGTGTTAATCATATCTTTCGCTCAGTAAGGCGACCGTGGCGGCTACCGGTCGTCGGTCTATTAATAAAAGCGGCTTCGACCGAAGGGAATGCTCACAACCTGCTATTGTAGTCTAGTGGTTAAGGAATTTGTCTTTTTAATCGCGCTGCCTCTCCACTGTGCACAGAGCCTATTATTAGGGTTAATTGGAATTATTAAAGTTTTTTTTCACGGCAGCTAAGAGTTTTAGCAGATCGCGGTGATGCATGCGAGATAGCTTTCCGAGTGGAGCTTTCAGACTAATTTATAGTTAGATGAACTACATTGTACTTACCTTGTAGCTTGTAATTTTAATGGAGTGTAATGGGAATTTTAAAAAGCTTTGTAGATTATCTGAGCCTCAACTGTCACTTTTTTTTGCTGAAATAATTACCGTCATACACAAGACACGTTATCATGGTCGAGATTGGCCGCATGTTTGTGATATTTCACTACAACACGAGTTATAAACAAGCGTGCTATTATTGAACACCGTTTTACCGACGAAACTTGTAAAAGTACGTCATTTACATAATTATCGTTAATTAATTCATGAAGACCGTGACTAGCGAAAGGCAATGTATGTAAACGCGTATGCGCTAGGGTTCAACTGGATTCGTCCAGAAGTAGGCCAAAATAAAATGTGTTAATACACTATTCCACGTGCCTCAAAATTATTGAATACTCCTGTTAAGGTTCATTAAATTACCTCCCAAACGCCGTACATTTTTTTTACAACCTTAAGAAATAGTACAAAGCATTTAAAGAGTGTTCAGTTAAACTAATCCAACCGCCAGTAAAAATGTTTCGGATTAATATTAAAATACCTAAAGTGTATACAAATGAGAATGTTCTTAGAAATAAAGTACAGTCGAGGGCATAAATATCGATACAGCCATCATGTCAAACATATGTGGCACCGACCCTATTGTTTGTGGCATAAACGTGTATGATGTTTTCGACGTTTTGGCAACGTACATTATATTTATGCCCTTGACACGTGCCACAATAAAAATAATAAACAACTGCCTTCCTTAAAGTATTAATAAAATTAACCAGTAGATTAGGCTAGCTATTAGCTTTCACTTTTAAACAGTCGTTTCTGGCATCTCGAATAGAAAAAAAATGCACAGAGAACATTAAATATAATTATTATTCACGTTAACAAAAACACAAAAATCAATAAACAAAACTTATTTTATTTGAATAACTTTAGAGCGGCTGAATATCGACGCACCCGTAGTAGACGACCGCTCTCTGCAAATCCACTATTAAATTGGCCATAAATACAGCACTAGCAACACTACAGATATGACAACGTTACTAATTACAATCGAGTCAAGGCCTCGGTCATTCGAATAATCGACTCGCCGTTCGATTCGACGTAGGTATTATTATCGATTTCTGTCAATGAGTGGATAATTGCATCTTGCTTTCGAACGGTCATTGAACCTACTCGAAGAATGTGGGAAATAAGAGTTAAGCACGCGCAAATTAATATTGAATTTCATGGTTTAATTAGCGATGCATACTTATTTATTTTAATTGTTAACAAGTTCATTAATATACCGTCTGTAAGTGGGCTTTATTTTAAATTACTTTACAGTTATCTTTTTAACTTGTTAAAATATGTAATTGGAGTAATGACAGCACCTACTTACCGCGTTATAATTTAAACGAATAAATGATTAAACAATATTAGACCATACAAGGCAGAAATACCGACGGCTGTCTTCGGCTCACTGATAGGCTTTGTAGTAATTACCTTTTAAGTGAGACATAAAATTAAATTAAATAAGAAGCACTAAGTTATGGTTTATGGTTATGTGCTTTGGTAAAAAAAGCAGCATCTGAAAAAACTTGTAGCCCCTAACGCCCGTCGAACTAACCGATGCCACAAAAACTCTGATCAAATAACAATTTCTAAAATAGCTACTCGTACAAAATGAAAATGAAAGAGTAAAACTGTCCAATATGGAGATACAAATTCATTAATAAATAAATCATTAGATAGGAAATATTAAAACGTACGAAGCTGCGGGCGCTGCGCGGGCGCGACCCCTGTTATCTATTAAATCTCAGTCAAATACGCTCTTTGTCATTAACGCAACATAAATATTTATTTATCGACGGACCATCGGACACCAAATTCAGAAGCGGAAATATTACGGGTACTGCATGATAGCAGACCACATTTTTTAATTATAATACGGACAAACAAATGGTAGCTAATTTCGTGCTAAAGACGTAGATGGTAAGTTGAGTAAAGAAGGAAGTCTAAATTAAGTAGGTACGTTAGGCACTACTGTAACAGGACTGTACTGTACATAAGAACCCACTGGACTCAATCTATGTTGAGTGAGCATTTTGCTTTTACCCGAAAAGGAGAATATATTTCCACACAATGCGACAAACCAAATTGATCCTCACTTTAACATATGGCATACTTGGTTGTTCGGATCATCTCTTTCTCAGGGGGCTTGTTAGAAAGGGACGCACACAGCTTCAAATAAGTCTCAATGCTCTTACAAGTTCAATGGTCTTTTTTCAAGCTTCTTGTGGCCTTATGAAGTGAGTGTGCGAGCTCCTTTATAACAAATGAAGCACTAAATCCGACACCTCATTACAGGTTGGAATACGTTAGGCGCCCGCGGGGACGGCCCTAAAACAAACAACTCTATTAATTCCCATCGAACCTTTTAAGGGTCCTCGGTAATATCGTACGAACCGTATCAATCATCAAAAGTAATAATCGATTTAGACGAATATTCAAATCGAGAGTTAACACGAAAATAACTTTCGTAAATTTGTAGATACGTGGTAAAAACAAAAAGATACTTTAATATTAACAAAACCGATGGTGAGATGCGAAATAATTTAAAAATTTCTACCACACATATGCACAAAATCTAATAAGATTTATTAATCTTATCTTCTAAGTCGCGGCATTCTTCATAGAGTGATTGTAATCATCTTCCACACCGCAATGCTGAACATCAAAATTCGTAGTTGACAATAAGAAGCGCTACTGGCCTCTTTATCACCTTTTAACCAAAACCGGGTCCGAAATTATAAATTTTATTTCTTGTTAAGAAAATTTGTAGCAACACTAGGTTTTCTTGTAAATCTGCCACGGTTATCGGACCGCTTTAAACTGTTAAGTTATGAAATTACTCAACAAACAGTAATTACTACTTTATTTTATATAGCATTTTTTTTTAATACTATCGTAACTTAAACGTTTCTTTACTTTGTGCTGTTTTATTTGCTTCAACTGCGACCAAAGTGGCAATAAAAATCGATGATATATTTTATGTGGTACTTAGCACAAAATCCCATATTGTTGTAACCGCGGTGTCGGTGTCCCGTACACAAGGTGATAAAGCTCTAAATAATTCGCAAAATGCCGTAAACGGTCCATTAAGGAGTTTAGTGTCGGATCAGGTGGAAATAAGCTCAATGAATCGACTTTCTATTGCATCTCGATTTTGCCACGGGGATTTGTAGCCTGGCTTGTTATACCAATACTTTATTGCTAATTTGATAGCTTAACTTTTTGCTTTTATAGTCTCACACTGTGCTTATCCTTATTCGGAAAGTACACTAGCGACGTAATACATGCGATATAAAATCTTGTTGTGCTATACAATTGCAAGTAATATACGCCTATAGAACACAGGCTCCAGTTTTTTATAACAATACGAACAATGTCAAAGTAATGTGTGCAAAGGAATCGCACAAAATGCATTAACTTTTATGTATCGCCTTTTGTCTAGTTTTTATTTAGTAACCGCGATTAATGTAGAGGTAACTTATGAACTCACATTTCTTAGATAAAAACTAATTTACGCTGCCGCGTTAAAGAAGTGTTAATATAAATATGAGAACCGCAGAAATACGAAAGAGTTAAAGTGCCATTATCATAACTTCTAACCATTTATCTGATACAAAAACTGTTCAGTGTTTCCACACGCATGAACGTTTTTTAACAATGGAATATTTACTAAACAAAGCAGCCGCCGAATGATAAACGCATCGTAAGAGCCCTAAAGGCATCTCGTTCAATCGATATGTGTTCGGAACAAATCACTGTTTTATCGCTACTACCATCGTAAAAAATATTGATATCAATATAAAAAAGTGCTCTAAAAACAATAGGATGGATAGATTGAAAGGATTCTCGCGTTAGATAATGAGCCGTTGGGAAAAAAGATATGTATTAATAATAGCTTTATAGAGGCGAGGACGGCAGGCCGTTGGTCATTTTGTTGATATGTCTTTCGATGGTCTATAAAAACTATTAGTCTTTAAAATATCTGGGAAATCTTTTCCGTAGTTTAACAATGAGAATAAGAAATAAAGAAAATATTAAAATTTTGGCATTTTGAATCCTAATATCTTAATCCAAAAGTGAATAAGTATGGTTAGCTTTAAAGTTTCTTGTCATTGTTCTTAATGAGAAGTGGAACTAAATTTCTTAATTTACCTCAATATTAATTTTCTTACAAGCAGACATGTAAAGTCGACACCGAGTAAAACAATATCATATTTGTATATGACAAAATTAATTAAATTCTAATAAGACCATAATCGAATAGGAAACGGCTAAAATTAAAAATAAAGGCAATTTTGTTGCACGGGTCTTCATAACAGCGTATAAATTGGCACGATTTATGCACGACCTACCATAATTTGTCGAATGTTAATGCACCGAATAACGAAATGGTCGTAAATTTAAGTCTCAACGAGCCTGTTTGTAATCTAATAACTAATTAAGTAGATCCGATTAAGACGTCAAAGCGTGCGCGAGCGACGGTCGGCAAATAAGATTGAGTTTCAATCATGTAATGGATACCAACTCACTGGAATGAAGTGGCTATGCTTCAATAATTCTTGAAAAAGTTTTTGAGATAAAAAGCAAACATTGCAAGCTTATACAGATTTTTAATCTTTTTTTGATTGAGACTGTCATTCAATCTGTTTACTTGTTACTACTACTTTGTTACTGTTTTGTTATTGCTTGGTGTCTTGTGTACATTTTCATATAGTTTATAGCCTTCATCGTGTAAGAATTTCCTATCTCGTTCTTCCTTTTCCTACGCGTAAAGGAACATACATAAATCACGTTTTTATTCCTTAAGGAGCACACAGAGCCTAAAGTAACAAGACCTAAAGACCACGTTTAGCATGATTGTGGACGTATAGGTGGAAAGGGGAATCAAAATAGTGATGGGTCGCTAGCCGCATCGCCTATCATTCTAACTCCTAAGTCCTAAAATTTTCACCCATTCCCTCTTAAAGGAAACTAGGCAAAACGTGTGCGTTGGCGTCTCAATAAATATGGGCAAATTACCAGCGCCTCTAGCGGTGTGTATCTGAACGGAAAGAAGCTATTTTGTAGTATTTGACACTTAACGCCAGCAAAAACTCATAATTAGGGTCCAACTAAGTAATGGAACTGCCTGCCAGCGCTTGTTTTCCTTGATGTTTCAATCTCGCAGTTGCAAATGAACATAATAGTATTTTTTCTACTCGTTGATTTTAATCTGTCAATTATGTGTTTATAGACAAAATTGTAATCACATACTTTATAATCTTGGATAGTCTATGGCCTTTCGAACTCAACTATAATGATTATTATACAACGCTCTAGACGACTATAATAATTTCAAAATTAGAACTTGGTTACTTCGATTGAGCGTCGTGAGCGCTTAGTGGAACGCACCCAATGTAAAGTTGGAAATATCTGGCAAATTTGCTTCCATTTGAATACACCAACTTTTTTCTTCTGATACGTGATTGGTTAGTAATTGAAGTAATCGGCCAATCAGAAACAGTCTTATAACGACGTCTCATTAGTTCATTTTTCTGGTACGAAAATTTTAAAGTTTTGTTTGTTATTTGACGCGAAATCGATGGTGTTAAATAAATAATCCCTAATTCGAATTAAACATGAGTGACAGTGACGAGATTAGTTTTAAGAGCTAATTAGATTTTAAGAGCTAATTATGTAACTATTGTATACAATACTTTTTCTACGAGTCATCATCATCATCGTCTATACATATACATAACCTTTTGTAAAGTACATTGGGTTAAGTTTGAAAATTGTACCTTCCACTTATGAATTAATAGTAGTTATCTCCTCTGGAGTAGCGGCGAAACTAATCTCGTCACTGTCGCACATGTTTAATTCGAGTTAGGGATTATTTATTTAACACCATCGATTTCGCGTCAAATAACAAACAAAACTTTTAAATTTTCGTAGCACAAAAAAGAACTAATGAGACGTCGTTATAAGACTGTTTCTGATTGGCCAATTACTTCAATTACTAACCAATCACGTAACAGAAGAAAAAAGTTAGTGTGTTCAAAATTTCAAATGGAAGCAAATTTGCCAGATATTTCCAACTTTACATTGGGTGCGTTCCACTAAGCGCTCACGACGCTTAATCGAAGTAACTAAGTTCTAATTTTGAAATTATTATAGTCGTCTAGAGCGTTGTATAATAATCATTATAGTTGAGTCCGAAGTGCCATAGACTATCCAAGATTAAAAAGTATGTGATTGCAATTTTGTCTATAAACACATAATTGACGGATTAAAATCAACGAGTAGAAAATGTATTTTTGCAGACTTTACTTTATTCTGTAATAGAGGAAATACCACTCATACCAGACAGACCATTTCGAGTCCGATCGAAACAAAAAGAAAAGGCATCGAGTCTTGGAATTGAAACAATAATAATCGACAATATGTATGCAGTTAATGTCATCATCATCGATTAGCTGTGAAATGGGACTCATTAGATCTCGTTAAATATTTAAAATAGCAAGAATTCTGTCAACACCAATGTCTTTATTAATTGTATGCTTTTTTTCGTTGAATTTGTCAATATTTCAATACAAAATTAGGTAAAACTCTCATTATCATTTTTAAAAATATTAATTGTATTAAAATTATTAATTTTCGGGTGTTTCATTTTTCATTCCATCTCAATAAAGAAAAACAGTCATAATAGGCGTAAGTTGGCTATATTTCAAGTCATCAGCATCCCAAATCGTACCAATAACTTAAAAAGATCCGATCAAAACATAGCTTCGGCAAATACACTACTAAAGAACCTTATCGCGAAACCAGAGGCTTATCAGAGTTTCCCTTGTTTTGCGGCGGCAATAAATTGTTTAAATATGCCATAATTCTTTGCTCCTTAAGATGGAATCCTGATAAGTGTTTATTAGAATACGGGTGGTAGAAACTCGTGCGATATCCACGCAAAAACAGGTGAATGTTAAAAAAGGCCGACGTTTTTTCTCGCAAAGCGAGGCTTGTTAAGTTCAGTTATCGCAGTTTGTTTAGCAAATAATGAGCGGCTGTCGGGTTGTTAACAGGTCGCTAACGTTTGTAAACATGATATTTGTTTTTGATTTCATGTGACAAAATCAGTGTTGTTAAAAAATAAGGGTGGACGATATCACAGAGGCCACGAATGATAATTATACGAATTGTTTTGAATGACTTTGATAAAACCACGGGCTGTGGATAATGGTAGGTATCAATACTAATACAAAGGACGAAGCAAGAAGTTTTTTTTCTGATGTCGTTCCAATATGCTATAAAATGCAAGGCAAAAGTAAATAGTTTTATCACCTCGGTTTGTTTAATAATATTATTATGTACTAAGAGTATGCATGGTAGCCTAGTGGTTAGATTTTGACCTCTCGAGCAATGGGTCATGGGTTCGAATCCCGGACTCGTTCATACCTATTTTTATTTTTTGTGAAATTATATTTGTAATGGACCATGAGCTTTCATAGTGAGACCAGCACACGCCCGCGAAGAAATTCAATAGTGTTTGAGGATTTCCCAATCCATATTGGGTCTGCATGGGAACTAAAGCCCAAGCCTGGTCATTCTGAGAGGAGGTATGTGCCCAGCAGTGGGAATATACAGGCTGGAGATGATGATGACTATCAAGAAAAAATAATGCCTTCAAAATCATAAACGGAGCGTCGAGTTTATTACGCCCTCTCTGAGCATGATCACTGTATTAAGGGCACAGTGCGTATTTGCATAAAGGATTGCGGGGTATCGCCGCCTGTGTGGCCGGCTTCTGTACCCAAGTCTGCGTTGTTTCAGGAACACTCGTTAAGAACATAAGTACCCAGGCCCCGAGCTAAAAGATTTCAATTGCAACTTTAATACCGGACTCCATCACTGTAATTGCCAAGTCCGTATTAAAACTGTGACATGCGCGTGATAGCTTATAGGCTTAAGTTTATGATTTAAAAATTGTTTCTTTACGCGTATGCGCGGGGGATTAAATTCATTTTGGCCAGATTTGTTATTACTAGATTTTGCATGCAGCTCGCGTATTTTAAAATGTAATTGGATTAACTACCTTTGTAGATGTACGTAGCTACAGTCAATTAAATCAGCCTGATTAAAATATTCTTTAATTGAAAGATCGCAAATCGTTCGTAACTGGAGCAGAAAACAATTGGGTTTGGAGGAAATATAACACACAAACAGGTATATTTATTTTATTTATGCATCTAGCTTACCTTTGCTAGGTACTGACCTATCTAAATATCGAACTCTGTTCCTTTCGCGACTCTTTGTACTGCTCGCCACTGAATCCAATAACGCAAAGGTAATGGAGACAAATATCTCGATAAAGACATCAATGAATTAGACAGCAAGTGCAGAATCAACGGTCCAAGTTATTTATGGGGCTAATTTGTCCAGTCCTTGCACGGCCTCATTACGGACGCCGACAAAGCCTGAGCGCATTTGTCACTCGAACAGTTGCAAATAGCTAAATTACAAATTAATTTGAGTTATTCGAGACGATTACTCTTTTTCCTAAAGATGCTTCGTAATTAGCGTATTGATTTTCTTTTTGATGAGCGGTTTTATGGCACGTGTAAACGTGGGTTTGTTAGATCATTTCCAATTGAGAAGCGATGAGAATGTATTATTACATACATACATACCGTCACGCCTCTTTCCCACAGGGGTAGGCAGACATACACAAATCACGTCTTTATCCCTTACGGGGTAGACAGAGCCTAAGGTAACAGATACCTACAGGCCACATTTAGCAAGATTGTGGGCGTATAGTTAGGTGAAAAATGAAATCAAAATAGTGATGGGTTGCTAGTGTCATCACCTATAACATGATTCCTATGATTTTCGCCCATTCCCACGATGGGCTCTTACCATCTGCGCGGGTAGAGAAGCAACTGGTATATTCTATGTTTTTTCTTTGCTCCCAGACCAGCATGGAAGAAATATTATTAAGTATGATTTAAATACAAACTAGCTACCCGTCCCGGCTTGACACGGGTGCAATTTAGATAAAACAGCTCTCATTCGACTTGATTTATTTTGACATCATGAAAATGATTGTACATATTTACATATCTACCTTCCTCTCGAATCATTCTACTCGTATCTAATGATGAAAACCGTATTATAATTTGAATCACATTTTAAACGATTTAAGCGTATTTATAAGTACATACAGAAAGCGGCAAAATACTTAGATTTATACTATGTAGAGATGTAAAGATTGAGACTATAACATTAGCTTTTTCGAGTCCAAAAAAAATATTTAATCTTCATTCTCCTTTTTTTTGTTTAAAGATTGTTTAATTTCTTGCTGGGAAACTTGAGAGTCTTTTTGTCGAACCCGAGCACCTTGTGCTGCACCCGGGATTGGAACAGTAAACTTTAATAATCAATTAACTGTAAAAATGAGCACGTAACGAGTAACAAGTTACCGTCGCCGCAAACATTGTCTTGGTGACGATGACAGTCAATCACTGGTCACAAAAACGTGCCGTTTTCGCGAAGGCTGCCATGTGCCAAGTGGCTTCAAAGTGGTGTGAGGAATCCACTTATTAAGAGGAGTTGAGGCGCCCATCAATTGTGCACGAAGATAAGGATCGATTGGGTCTTACACACAAATATACAGGGATTACAAGAATTTCAAAAACCGTGTATGACTTATAGCTTATATATTAACTAGCTTATAGTTTTTTTTGTACAGGATGTTACGCGTAACCTTTTGAAATGGAGCGGCATAAGAATATTTATTTTATTTATTGATTTTATTCCTTCAGTTACACAGCCTTACAGTACTTAACGACTAATCACTGTGAAACGACAACAACAAATATAATCATGTAAATAACAATACATCAAGGGACGTTACCCAGGGACACTCGATTTAACACACTCACTAGCGCTCATACATACTGCTCTTGTTCTACGGCGGTGAGAGGCCATCGCAGTGCTTGAAGAAAAAGTTCAACTCGTGCCACCATCGCCAGCTGGGCCTGCCGGATCGCCGTTTTGAGTTAGTGGCACTCCAGTAGTACGGCATGTATAATAGATATGGAGAACTCAAACTCAAACTTTCATTTGCTTTGATACAAGATCAAACCCTGTAGGGGCACTGCAAATATTACATTTTTAATGTACAAATAGTAGTACATTACATTATAAATTTTAACAGAAAACAAGTTTTCTTAATTTCTAAAACATGTCTGCTTGTCATCAAAAAATTCCTGAAGGGTGTAGTAGGATTTCTCCAGCAAGTATTTATGTAGTGTGTTTTTAAAAGCTTTAATGTCTTTTATATTTTGGATGAAGTTCGGAATTTTATTATAAAGCAGAAAATAAAAATAAAGCAGAGAAAGCAAAAACTAAAGCAGAGAAAGCATCCTAATGTTCAGGATTCGTTGAACACACTACTTGTCATTTCGACTTCGTTGAACACACTACTTGTAATTTCGACTCCTTAATACATCTGTACGGTACATAGTTGGATATCAAATGCAGTATTTTATACCAGTTATCAAAACCAAGTATACGTTGTATACGAGTACAGACCACATCACTGTTCGTGGGGCGAGTGGCCCTATGTTTAACATTCAGCGGGCATGCGCGGCGACACCACTCAATAAGATCTTTACATGTACTTGGATGAATATTCCACTTGTAACCAGGCTTTAGTAGAAGCGAAGTCAGACTACGTTTATATTGGAGGTCCAAGAGCCCGTCTGAAAATAGACACTTTCAGGAGAGAGAACGAGAGAGGTAACCGGAGGGTAATAATGAGTTTCTACCCGTCAAAAAAAATATTATTTAAAATAAATTATAATATTCCTATCAAAACGGTACTAAATACTAAAACAAAACATTTATAATAAGCATTATGCGAAATATTTCGCAAAGATAACGGATATGTAGCTGTGTATTTCAGTCAATTTGAGCTCCGAAATACCTATTTAGAAATAACTACACGGTTTACGAACAAACCTTGAATTCAAAGCTGCAATGAGAGCATTTCTTTTAGCGCTGATTCCAGCGGTCCCACTCTGATATTGGCATTATTAAACGTGATATAAATCGCCACCTGTAATTTTACTTTATGACACGCAAAGCAGTTTAAAAGTTAAATCACTTTTTACCGACAAAATGAGTGCTCAAGATTGAGTATTTAAGAGTTTATTCGGTTTTATAAGGTCATCACTTAATCACTTATGCATCTGTGATAATTCCTCGATGCCCAGAACATTGAGAATGGTCGCTTGTACCACATTTCTCATCGACGTTGTTGCACAAAATTTTTCGTTCCTCATATACTTGCATCTTGTAAAAATAATTGGCCTTTTGATTAACATATCTGCTTGTTTTAAAAGCGCCACTGCCGCAGGCGGCGCGTGCTCAAGCGACTCAATGGGTTTCGTAATTTCCGAATCCAGGCATCACAGCAAATTGTCCAAATTTGTCACCATAAGCGTTTAGCGGTAACAAATACTGGTCCATGGTTAAACTTGACATTGGTTAAAAGTTTCCGAGTGCAATCTCCGAGGAACACAGTATACCGGCCATTTAATGAGAATTCCCAAAGTCTCCAGTAAATAAGGCTATTTACGAGCGCTACGCTGTGAAGGCGGTATGCCATTGTGGCAGGCTTCGACGAGGGCACTTTATTGGCTAATTTTATTCAATTAAATTGTTCTCAGGCTCATTTTAACGCCTTGGGAGTTATTCCAGCGACGGCGACGCGATTTACTCGCGCGCCTCTAATAGATAACATAATACGGCCGCGTCCAAGTAACTGTGGCGCCGATTTATAACGCTCCACTTAATTTAACAGGCTGCGTTTATTCATTGAAAGGTTAAAGCCAATTGGCATTTTATAAGACACAGCATGCATTGTCTTTCACATAAGAAAGTATTGTTTAACATGTAAATGACATGTGATCCCAATTTTTTGTACAGACAGCGTCTCACAACCTTCTGGTGTAAAAAACAGTAAGCTCATGAATATATTTCTGATCATAATGTCAACAACTGTCAAATCTATGCATCCCAAAGGGGTTGGTTATGGTTATTAATATTTCAATTCTTAAGCATTACGAGACGGGCGGTGGCTTCCAAGCAGGGAGCAGTCCGCACGCCACATGCTGGGAAGCCTTTAGACATTTCATCACAATATTGTCCAAAGGGCAGACTAACATTCTAAACAAAAAACTCGATTTCACTTAACGCATCTCGTATCATGCTGACAACGCATATTACAAGTCATTTATAATAAAAGTAATGCGCATGCGTGATAGCATCGCGCGGTTATCATATTATGAATAACGTAGAACAATCGGTCGGGTTGAAAGGGTTGCTTCTATGAATAAAAGGCAATTAATCGACATGATATTTTTCTTTAAACAGCATGCGATAAGAATATAATGGATTGTGACTAACAAGATGTCAGGTATCGGACACTGACTTTATGTACGAGTTTAATAAATACATAATTTAATTTACATAGGCGCCACGTAATATTTATGAATGCATTTACCTAGATTCCTTACTTGTAAAGTATCCTGCAGTGGTTTGTAAGTAAAATATATGTTAACTCAGTAAATGGAACATAAGGTATGATAATTAAACATGTTTAATTATTAAGCAAAAAAAATACACACCTAGGTACTTCACAACAATTGAGAGCATTTATCATAATAAAAACGCCAAAATCTCAATGGTACAAAAACCAGCAATTTCCGCAAATAACCACAAGGACATCTACAATCCGCACTAAAAATGTTATAAAAAAATATAGTTAAAATTATTTATTTAATAGCCTCGTGAGAACTGTCGCCCACCACCCACTGAGGGAGGTTCGTTAAGTATTTTAATTGCGCCGCTAAAACGAGCCCAAACTTTTATTTCTCGTAAATCAAAGTGTGTCCACGGTAGTCGAGCTACCTTTACTTTTTTGTACGTGTGACAAGAGGCAATGTCCAAATCTTTATTAACTTTGAGATGATATCTAATAATTTGATTCAGTGGCCGTGTTCTTTGGAATACGATGTGTAAGCTTTACACTAAAATTGAAGGTAGTCGGTAGCTTTACGTATTTATTTTATTTTACTTTGCGTGAGTTTGTTGATTAGTATGTTAGGTTAAGGCCTTGCATGTGAATTTTGACCTACACTAATAGTTGGACTAGCATGAAATGAAATTATACCTGTACAGTATGTGCAGTAGATCAGCTAATGACAAATAATGCCATTTCAAAAAAAGATATGAAAGAAGTCGGTATTAAAAAAAATTATACATCTTTACGTCGGCCAATTAAATTTAATGCTTCAACGAATCGTTTGAGTAATTAAACGTGACATAACTACATTTTATCTTAAAAAACAAGATCTATTACCGCAAAAAGGTTGTAAAAGGGTACCATAGTAATAGTAACGTCACCAGTCGATCGTGAAAACGGTTCGTACAGTTCCCGATTAGGATCGCTGCCCACGCCCCGTCAGGCCAACGTGTCCGCTTCTTAGGTTTAACTTGATATATTTACCACAAAATGCTACTGATGAACTGATAAAACTTTGAAACTTAACCTTGAGTGGTTTTATTAACGGAATTCCTCAAATTCTACGCTCCGTTACCTGTGACTTTCGGCCTGTGTGACCGCTGCAAAACAATATAGGTATTTTTATAAAACGAGAGTCAAATGAGCCAGTGGGTCCACCTGTGAAAAAATGACACCGCTTTCTGTAATATTTTTCGGCAACTATGCCGCCAATTACGTTGCCTAAAAGCCCGTTCACACTCTAGCGATTTGTCCGGAGACTTCTCAGCGATTTGCTCGCCGCGTGCACGCTGCAATCTCGTAGCTGTAATATGGTCCGATCCGATGTACGTACTTAGTATTAATTACCGTTTATGATTGAGTAACTAAGGATTGACTTCTAAAATTTGAGAATTTTCACTTTCGTCATACTTTTAAGTAAAGCACTAACACATACCAAAATTAGAACATCTAAGAAAAACATAGTAATTCTCCAATTTCTGTGAATCTTATTTAGTTTATGACATTCGAAAATAGTGTAATTTTGGGCCATCAAAGTCGGAAGCCTCATTTCATCTGAGGTAGAGTCATTCGAAATCCATCATTCATTCGCAACTAGACAATAAAAACTGGTATTTCCGAGTCAATAAACGTCTGTGTTTGTTTTTCTAGCAGGAAACCTATTTACGTGATTGTAAAAACTAAAAAGTTTCGTAAAAAAGGGAGTAGAAGCGTGGGTGGCGGGCTGACGACAGTTTAAGTAGCGTAACCTGATACAAGTCCATGAGTTTGTTTTTCTTTAACGCTCCAAATTGTCGGTAGCCAATGAGTTGATGATATTATTTTGCTGAGGACTCCGTTTATGAGATTTCGTGTCGGCGGCTTTTGTTTACGGAAGCGGCATCTAAGAGCCACTTAACTGTAATGTTCGTTTTTGTTGATGATCACAACTTTAACAAGAGGGGGTTTCAATTTTATGCGATCACTTAAACGTCGTAACTTTTTAAATTGGACCTCACTTAAGTCAAAATTGTACTCAGATACGTACTACAGGTTTATAAATGCAATTAAATATTGAACTGATAAAATAATCAGTATAAAATTTGAGGCTGAGCTAAATATGATTAATTTTATTTTCCATTTATCAAAAGAATATTTAGACTGTATAACTCCAAACTAATATTCGGTTAATGCACTACGCTAATGATTCTTTCCAAAGATCGATGAAGTTGATTGATACTCCTGAGTTTGTATGTGTGTGTAGGAGCATGGGGAAGGTCACGTGGCAAATCCCTCGGTGCAACCCCTGTTGGAACAACAGCTATCTCTTTCAGGTATGATCGAAAAAGTAAAGGTGGAAAGAGATGGCTACGTTTAATAGTGTGGGTAAAACGGCGCGGGCTCAAACATCTGCCAGGCTCTGATATTTTTTTCGTCGGTTGCCTCAAAAGTCAAAGAATAATACCAATCCAGCCACGAATCAAGTTACAATTATTTTTATTCCCGTAATTTTGAATGGACAAAAACGCTCCAATTTCCAAGATAAAAGTACAAAATCAACGCAAATTGATTCTACAGATTTTTGCAGCACATTATTAACTTTTACTTTTTCTTGAAGTTTCTGTTCAAAATGATTTCAGACGTTTTTAATAATTATGATCATGTACCCCAGGTACACAGACATTTATTTCTTACACGTGAACCTAAAAAAACGCACAAAATTTAAACCAGAATTGAATGTTGAATTTCTCAAACACAATGAACGCTCAAGTTCACATGTAGCTTGCTATTCAGCTGCAACTTCAATGCCTTGAATACCTATGAGACTAAATAATTGAACGGAACGACTACCTACCACCAAAACGACTTGATCTTGCCTTACAAACCATCTCATGCAGCCAGACTTAGTTCTCATAGCTTTTGGAACCATTGGACAAGAGCGATACTCAAATGCTCAGTTGTTGATAAAATACATTAGGGTAATGGAGTGTTCAAGTTAGCAAAGAGTTTATTGAAAACGAATGCAGCTCTGAGTCCCAAAAGAAGGGGCAGGTTCGCGTCTGGAGTGAAACAATGAGTATGAAAAGCTCATTGTAAGAGGGCCACAAAGTGAAGGCGCAGACTGGATCAGTTCTTATTATTAAAAGCCAGATATTGTGGTTGAAAGGAAACGGTTACTTTGGCCATTGACGTCTGGTTTTACTTGTGTTAATTTATAAATAAATCAGTTGATGAATGAGATGATGTAGAACAGTAGTCTGGAACTTGCAATAATAATTACCCCTCAGTGTTGCGTTATTCTGTCTAACGTCACTTGTTGCTTATTTTGTTCTTACATATACTTACCGTAGTTTCAGCATTATTTTGTCCTTATTTATTCTATTATCTTCCTACAGCCTGTTCTGTGAGAGTATGTTTTATTTTGGTTAGGAAAATAAATCTATTTATCTTCGAGTCTACCATTTTCTCTGAGACAAAGTTGTCAAAGAGCAACCAAACTACAATATTATTATATTTTTAATTTTCTCCACCTACATATTATACTAAATATTAAGCCAATTTAGCACGTAATAACAACAATCTAATATTCTTAAAAAAAATGCGCATGTCATACATTCATTTGCACAAATACATCCGTCAAATCTCGGAGCATGAAAGCTCTGCGCAGGATATTATACCCTTAGAATCCCCCTTTGCAATCGAATGAATGCCTAGCTCGTCTAGATGCAGTCTCACTGCCCGCCTGAGTCTTTATGGTTTGACCTTAACTTACTTCAAGTTGAAGGTTCCCTTTTGTTTGGAATCTAATAAGGAATAATGCCGTCTGGGGAAACCCTCAATAGCCTAGCTATTTCAAGGCGACCTGTATTGAGATAGGTTAGCATTTGAAGGTAACTCGGCCGAGTCTATTCATAAACACAGCTGTGAGATGTATAATGCGCGCAGGTTAGTCTGTCTCGTTGGTTTCTTTAGTTTAGACGGGATCAGGAGAAATATAAAAGCATTAGAATATACTGGAATGTGTCTCTAAAGAAATAAAGTTAAGTGACATTCACAGGCTATGCAGATAGACACTGAAAGGAACTTCAGGAAGTCTTTGCTAAATTGGTTTAAAGTGTGTCCCATTTGTCTAAAACAACTATGACGGAACATTTGATGTTGGAAACTGACTCTATATGTATAATATTTATATATGAGTATATTGGATTAATACTCGTCCATGCTGCTTCAGTTACTTCTCTTCCCCCAGTTGCTTCCCGCGCAGATGGTAAAAGGCCATCGAGAGAATGGGCGAAAATCTTAGGAATCGCGTTATAAGCGATGCGGCTAGCAACCCATCACTATGTTGATTCCTCTTTCCACCTACGTCCATAATCATGCTAAACTTGTCTTTCAGGTTTTGTTACCGTAGGCTCTGTTTACCCTGTAAGGGATAACGACGTGATTTTTGTTTGTATGTATATTGGTTCAATAAGTGGAATTCTTGCTGTGTTGCTTTAGGTATCTGACCACTGCTGCATGACTGTCATCCATCATTGTGCGTGACGAAAAATAGTCGTATCTACTTCAACTCCATTAGGTTAATGGTTTAGTCTAAATTTAGCCCAGAACGTGAGCGCTTTATGGTACACATTACCCCACATGGTCTCAAGATGGGACTCACCTTACTGAGCGGATTGGCGGGAAAAAATCTCGTCTTAAGTTACAGGATGCCCAGTTTTAGGTTAGGAACAATGTCTCAAAAGCCTAATCCTCGTGGAGTATTCGGTTTCCTCTTAAAGCATGAACTTACATATGATTTAGGCTGCCTACGTACTTAATTTAATAGTGCTTATGCCTTATTAATAAATTCAATCATGGATATTAAATAACTTATCATTTAACACTAACTGTTGCCCGCAACTTCTGCATCCCACGGAAATTTGCAGTTTCCGTAATTTAACGTGTTGTAACTTGCCATTGGAGAAAGTATTATTAGAGTCGGTTCAGAAGTCACAGTGGTAGCCCTCTCTAGGCACTTGCCAACAAACAAACAAAAGTTATCTATTTGTAACATTAGGATAGGCTCACCATAATATTATTCAAGTAAAATGAATCGCTTAGCGCCTTGAGCAAAGCCTGTCTTAAAATTTAGTGACCGATGTTGCTATATCTGTTTGGTAGGCGTTCTGTAGTTTTGTGATAGCCTAATTCTCACGATCTTTGTATATTAACCATGTTATTATAAATAATAAGTAACTTATTCTCGACAGTTGAAATAAAATAATCCTTTTTTTTTCAAATAGGTAGACAGTGGAAATCATGTCAATTATAACCGTATTTTTTTTGATAATTTTATAATATTTTACTGAAACGAACATTGAAATGGCTCCACATAGACTTTAATAGGTACCTACCTACATTCGAATCAAAGCGTGGTAGAAAAAGAAAAAGGTTTGATTCCTACTGTTCTCGTGACATTCGACGTAAAGCATTGACTACCTACTTATTTTGTACAATAGCCGTTGCTATTTCTTTGCATTACGTCAGGTAAATTTACATGTATGTATTATGTAAAGATCAACAGCAAACTTAAACCTACTGCTTTAATCGGACCACAATCAGAACCACTTTTAGGCTCCGAAAAGCAAGTCATTTTGAAGTATTATTCGTTTTTAGGTCATTTTCCATGCAAAGTTATTGAAAAGGTTACCCGTTATTTTTTCTCGTCAGTACACGTAGTGTTGCCTTATTATATTAATAAGCAATAAAAGATTGACTTAAATGTAGTTTAGAACATGTTTTCACTAAAAATAAAAAATAAAATATTTAACCGAAGTCACAAGCCATTTGCACGATCACAATCTAAAAAACACGGTCAATCTGATATATACAAAAAACATCTGCCGAAAAAAGTTGCACAAAATTGATCTTAATTTGTGCTGTAGCCATCCTAGTAATAATTTGCAATTCATGCTATAAGCAATTTAATTTGATCAAAAACTAAAAACATTACGTTAATACTTCTATCTCTGATCGGGATCAAAGTGGAATGAGTCCATGCGGCACATGGGCACGTGCCGATCCGACACAAAAGCTTAGGGCAGCTGGCGTGGGCGAATCATACATTTTATCTCATAAATACTCATACATTCACACAAATTAAGACCTTCACGTCAAAGTAATAGATATTAAAACCGACACAAATGTTAAATAATGATTTCATGTAATAATATCAAAAGACTTTCAAGTTTCATTACATTATCATTGTAAACAACGCATTGTTCTGCGTGTTAGCAAAGCCAAGTGTGACCTATATTAGTCTGTAGGTCGTATATTGATTTATACAACAGCATTAAGGCTAGCTGCGTAAAATACCCGATGGCTAACATTTATGAAGTTTTGCAAATGAATATTCATTTGTTTAACCTCAAAAACACGAATAATGACTTCTTACCTGGCCGATTATGTATGTGTTAGAATGAAATTTCTTTTTTTCTAAATTTAATGAGTGTTTTGTCATTTTAAAGATTATTAGGTACTTGAACCGTACATTAAAGTATTAAATGAGCCTAGTCTAGTTTTATGTCAGAGACAACTATTAATAATGGTCCATATATCGATTTATGAAAGGGAATATTATCACTTAAACCTTTGAACAAATCCTAACTATGATAAAATTGATAAATTTCGTATACCCACATGTATTTGAAAAGCGATACTAATCACAATGACGATGGAAATCGCTTTTCTCGTTAGATTTATTAAAATTAGTTGGTTTACTTTTAATACGCAGTCCCAAATATACCGTTGCAATTCGCGCCATGCGACGCAGAGCACTGAGCCGAAAATTTTACTACGGATTTAAAGGAATAGAATTTATAAATAGGTATAATGAAATCGTTTACATTGGAGTATTATAAATTATAAATTGATGTGACTGTATAGAAAATACGGAGTCACAAACAACATTAGGTCTATTTTCTGTAGACTGCGATTATTTACCCTAGACGAACTCTCGGTATTTCGACGCAGTTGCGCATCATGATCACCTGTAGACTCAAACATACCTATCTAATTTAATTAAGAATGAATCATTTAAAACTATTATCATAAACAACAACGAGTTGCATTAAAATACGGACGTATTAGCTACGTATAAGTGAACGGTTATATCAACTACGTGTAAGTAACTAGAAGTCGTAATGGTCGCCATGACCGAAATCATTCCGAAGAATCATAACAAGTGAACGAACGTTTCTTCTAATTTGTTAGATAATTCATGAACTAGTACCTACTTCAATATCAAAAAATGATGATATTCAAAAATGTCATTACATTAACATGATAGTGCTTCTTTTAACCACTCACATCAAGTCACATCTGGGGTTTATACCCTGCTTTTATTTTACGTGATAAACATGTGTATAAGTACTTCAAAAAACATTTTTATTTTATTTTAGATATGGGTACTAAAATTGAACCTTAACTCGATTACCACGCACGAACCCGCGCACAGCTCCAAACCAACCCTCTGCGCCAGCGCATTCGTTTTCAAAATGCCATTGAAGCACGCGAACGGTTTTAGCTCCACTCTGTGCGTGTGTGCAATGCGTGAATATATCCGAATGCAGGCGATGTAAATGTGTGTTGTAACACACACAAGTAACCGCTGGGTGGGACACCCCATAAAATTATTGTTCCTAGTGCTACTCGCGTTTTGGGTATCGTTGCCGTTCAGCGCTTATTTTATGTATGGAGATTTACTATGGTATTAAATGTTTGTAGGGTCAAAAATTTTAGACAGTTCCACATTAAAATCTTAAGCTTAGCCTTAGTTTACATTATTTCCATATCTACAAAAAACAAAAAACGAATGCTTTTACCACCAAAGATAAATCGAATATCACTATGCCTTGGCCAATTCTAGAATGCAAGTATTCTTTTAAACGGACATGCACAAAACTTGTTCAGCTACTAAGTTTTTGTGGTAAAACGATACCTAAGTCACTTGTTTTCTTGAACATGATTATTTAAGCATACAGGAAAAAAGATATGTAATACACGTAGAACCTCTCCTTTCCTTTTTACCTGACTGCCACATACACCGAGACAACATGACATTATTGAATCTCATGAGTGTCCCAACCGTAAATTATTGTGAACCATAGCGATACCCCATGCCGCCCTTTGGAAGGGCATGTGTGCAACTAGTAAACGTAAGTACCCCTGTTGATCCCCCCGCGGCCCGCCCCAGGTGCGCCCGCGCGGCACGCGCCATTCCCGCCGCGGCCGGCGCCTTGACGCCATCTCAACCAACTTACCTTTACTGCTACCCCTAACGGTACCAACCCAAACACCAATCGTACCATGTCACTCAACCCAACAAAATGAGCTCAATCGGTGTCGTGGTCTTCCGGAACTCGCCGCTCGGCAAAACCCAAGTGCTTCAAGAATCCGTCAACAACGCAGTCAATATAAACAATGGCAATCAGAACGTTAGGCGCGAGATTATCATAGTGCGGAAGAAGCAGAAGATCCAATCTCCACCGACAGTGTCAGTGACTTCTTTAGTTCGTGCTAATGAACCGACGGTCACCAGCGTCCCGGCAAAGAGGCCGAGAGTCCGTGAAAATGTTGTGGAAGATTTGGCGCGCTCGCCGACACCACTCGCAGTGGCGAGGCGAAATGCGCGGGAGCGGAATAGAGTGCGCCAGGTTAATGATGGGTTTGCAGCTCTCCGAAGGCACATACCAGAAGAAGTCGCTGCTGAATTCGAAAACGCTAATTCCAACAGAGGACCTAACAAAAAACTCAGCAAGGTGGAAACGTTACGTATGGCAGTGGAATACATAAGAAACTTGGAAAGCTTGTTGAACATCGGACATGCCGACAAAGAAAACACATCGTGTATGTCCATGGAATCTTTTCCTTCGCCCGCATCATCATCACCACGTGATAATAGTCAGGAAAGATGTTATTTCGCTCTCAATTCGCCTGCTGTTGACGATGATGGAGTGGATGAAGATTTAGAAGAATTAGACGGAGCTCTCCATCATTTACCTCACCCACAATACATAGAACTACCAGCGACAGAAAACTTCCAATTAGTATCTACTCCTCATTTGTACGAAGAAGAAGACTGCACTGGGCAACCTTTGACGCCCTCATCTGACTTAATAGCACAAGAGGACGTGAGTCCACATCTATTGGACGGGCATTTTCCATTTCCTAACTCAGCTGAGCAATTCACTGTGATCCCTGAGCAAAATTATTGCAGCGAAACCGATGTGCCATTGAACGAAAGTGACTTCGAAGTGAAATATGCTGCATCTATTCACCACGACATGCAGAGAAGTTTCAACGATGACACCGAGTTGCCTCTCGAAGCAATCAATCCTGATTTAATCATGGCTCACGAACAATATAAATTTAAGGAAGATACGTTTTTAGAAAATACGCAGTTTAGTGACGTTGAGCTGAAGCAGGAACTCCCAGATATTCATGTGACTCCAGAAGATCGAGAGCAGTTTGAAGAGACTTTAAAATGGTGGCAGGAGAAGACAAGACAGGCCCGTCCTAGCAACAACAAGAATTAGTAAAGAAAGTGTAGCTCATTAAATTAATATAAAAGCTAGTAGATATTTATTGTGATGTAAAGTAAGTTGGTAACATACAGCTGTCGGTGCCAAAGTCGCTGCCGGCGCAAGGTGCGCCGTAACGGTCAGTAGGTTTAATGAAGCCAGCACACGCGCGTTTCTTTATTTTTACGTTAGTTTTAATAGCCAAGAATATGTACCTATTTGCTCGCTTTAGTCATACAAAGCTACGGTATTCGGTTGATTGGCTTTGTTTTACATCATTAAAGGGTGTAGACTGGTTTATGCTTTTAAAAGTAGTACTTTTATACTATTATCTGTATTTTGGTATGATTTAGTTACGAAGTTTAGTTTTGCTTCTTCCAATCTAACTTAGTTAAAAGTGATATAATTATTAATTTAATGTCTGACTTTCGAAGGGATCTCTGGTATTATTAGCAAAGTTTTGGATTAGTTTAGCGTTTGTATTTTTATCTTACTTTGTAGGTACTATTTAAATTCCTTGTGAACTGCTTTGAAACCTAAATTATAATTAGGAACATTCCAAACCAGTTTACAAAAGCTATAGAAACTCAGTTATCAGTAAGTGGACAATTTCAAGATCATTGTAATTAGGAGATATAAAAACTGTGTAGGTATAGTACTTATTTCTCAATGTAACCTTTAACTTATCTCTAAATATTGTTAGCAAGGGCACCTAATCATAATACAAATTATTATAACTGCTTATTGTAGTGCCTTCGAAGATAATAATGTGATGTTAGTCATTAGTAATTTTATCAATAAAATGTTTTAATTCATTTGCCTGGTCGTTATTTCGACGCCTGATGTCCTTTTTTTTTTGGTCGTTACCTAAATGAGCTCATTGATCGCATCCCCTTTGTCTCACCCCTTAAGGATCAGCATCCTTTATGCTAATGCACCCAAATTTGACAGTAAATGACCTACTTTAACGCTTTGCTGTTGGAATCTAAGCCGCAAGGGCCAGTAGCACGCTTTTAATCGTCGGTTAAAATACAAATTTAGCATACTTAATTAGTATACCGTGGACCCGTGGACAAATGTCGTGCTACAAATACAAGTCTTACTCTAAGGTTGCGCATCTGCCGGAATTATACGAAAAACTGGGACGTGTGTAAGGGAAAATCCACCAGGATTACTTCATTTTCCTGGCCTCGCTCAGACATGCTTTCTCGGGTAAGTAGTGGTGAATTTTTCTTCGCATTACGCTCGGGTAGGAACCCAGTATTCCAGGCGAATCTGCGGCCTAATTCTTGTGTAAAACGGTTCCAATATTTCACACCGAATATTTGCCAGATTTCACATAAAATTCTTTTCAACATAATACTTAAAAGTAATTTCGTCAATAGCTTGGAAAAAACTGGGCGCTACATTCAAACTTAAGTACTTACTTAATTACTTTAAATCACAAGGGAGGAACTTTACTGTGTTTAACTGACAGTTGATAGATTTAACTGGGAACTTTAACCGAAGGTTACGACTCCGGGCCGGGACCGTTAACGGTAAGCCGATAGCGCCATTGTGATTGTAATGGGCCGCCGTTATCCCAAAAAAGTGGTGTGACTCTTATACTCGAGGAGGGTTCCTTAGAAATAAAAATAACAGCTTCACGCATTGTATTTGGAACTATGTCAGTTTAATGTACTCAAAAAAACATTTAAAGCTATGTACAAAATTGACCTAAAACTAGCCTAACCAACGAATAAAAAATCACCACCGATGTTCATTCTGCCCAGAAGGATGGCTGCATTACTTCAAGACTTATTCTCTATCCAAATTAGCTGATAAGTAGACCTCTGGTCACTTGAAGCTCCTATTATTTATATTATTCTTATGTAGGTAGCATGAAAATTATGAATAGATAGATAGATAGATTTATTTATCACCTTTTTAAAAATACAATACATTTAGATGTCAAATATAAATAATTCGCAAAAGGATCGTCAATTGTAATAAAAAAAATGTATGAAAATTTAAAGGTCAATCCAGATTAAACGACTTTTTCAATTAATTTAACTTATACATCACTGTAATAATTATTAATAACTTAACGTTCGCTTATCTCTATCTGTCATTTTAATATTTGCCTTACAACAGGCTGACAAAACATAATTTATCTTATAACAGGTCAGTAGATTTTTTGAATAAGACGGTAGGTACAAAAATCTAATTGTGCTTTGACAAGTCTTTTTAAAATTCGGTTTTTGCGTCAGATGCGGGTCTCTAAGCCCAACTTGAGAAAAAATGTTTAATTTAAAATGGTTCCAAAGAGCGGGCTGATTACCAATTCGGGTTGAGTTTCACTGAATTTTAAATAAGGGTTGCAATACTAGTGCAATGTACTACTACAATAAAGAGTTACGTATACACATACATACATGTATAATAACTCTTTATTGTACATAAAACACAAGAAAAAGATGAATACAGGACAACACACATGCACAAAGGCGAACTTGTCCCTAAAAGGGATCTCTTCCAGTTAACAATTCAGTTTAGATGGCAGTAAGTTTTTGTCTTTAAGTTGTATTTATTTAGTAACTAACAATCCATGCTGGTCTGGGAGCAAAGGTAAAACATAGAATGTACCAGTTGCTTCTCTTCCCGCGCAGATGGTAAAAGCCCATCGAGGGAATGGGCGAAAATCATAGGAATCATGTTATAGGCGATTCGGCTTGCTAGCCGCATCGCATCATGGGTTGCTACCCCTCACTATTTTGATTCCATTTTCCATCTATACGCCCACAATGTTGCTAAACGTGGCCTGTAGGTCTTGTCACCTTAGGCTCTGTCTACTCCGTGATTTGTGTATGTGTATGTATGTATGTAACTAATAATAATTATCATGTTTATGGACAATTTGACACCAAATGACGTAATCCCAAATTTATAAAGCAATGCTTGTTTTTTGTTGCCTGGTGACAACGGATAAAAACACTTTTATAGAAAAATGTGAACATCTAAGACTTGAGAACAAGAGTAACATCTGCCTTGACTGGGGATTGCTCCCTGGACCTCCAGTTTCTGGTCATATTCTCAGTAACTACGGTAACAGTCCCCACTCCTATCATGAAGAATGGAAAATTTAATATAGATATCTCTACTGCGCATGAGCCTACCTGTTTTTATTTTCTTTACAGTCTAGCCCTTCCCATACTTTGCACTAAGCGTAGTGATTAAGTACTGATAAAGTATTTTACCTACACAATTGCTACTCCCCATGGTTGCATAGCTTAAGCACCTTTTTAAACAAATCATTTTAATGTTCGATTTACTTGCTTTGGATTGTCTTTAGCTGTTGCGCTTAAGGTAGAGAAAAAAAATGACGAAAGAAAATGTTTATTTACAGAAGGAACGCAAACAATTTCATAGTTTGGATACAAGAACATAGCGGTTATTTCTTGCTTCGTTCCGCACGCTCCCACATTTCCGGGGTGCAGGAATTTTAATTTTACCTCAAATTTTTTATATTAAAATATCGTCATATTTTACGGCGTAAACGTCTTGCACGCTATTTCGGCTTCCATTTAAACATTTTCCGGTCCATTCGTCAGGGGCTGTTTCTAGTGATTATAGATTTTGATACACGTGAGCGAGTGACGTGTCAGGTATTTTAGACTCCTGAATGCTGACAACTTTGATTATCGTCTGTTATAATACAATATTACATCTCTACTATAGACTAATATAATTTGAGACTCGGGGACCTATTGCATCCCTTTTATATAATGTATTTAATTTAAATAGAATTTAAGTATTGTTACTGTATTTTGAAAAAATGTCTTCTGCCAAGTTTCTTGCGGCGTATTCTTCTTGGCAATGATGGTCTTTCCCAATGCGCTGGTAGTTTCAAAAAAGACATTTAAAAGAGCCTTTTGCGGCCAATTTACAAAACTATATATATATATATTTTTTTTTTATTTGAGTATGTATTACGGCTTAGTTCAAGGATCTCTATGCAAAATTCAGGTACATTGACTCAATTTACCATAACAGGACTACGTAGGTTTAATTACGTATTTAGATGATTCGGAGCTAATATTAAATGACAGGTTTACATACAAAATCGGAGCTAAATGCAGTCCACGCAAATGTGTAATGCTTGTATAAGGATGAAATAAATTTGACGACCGGATAGCCTAGTGGTTAGTGACCCTGACTATGAAGCTAGAGCTCCCGGGTTCGAATCCCGGTAGGGGCAGACAGTTGTATGATGAATACGAATGTTTGTGACCGAGTCATGGATGTTGTATGTATTCAATTATGTATTTATCTATACATATTATATAAGTATGTTTATCCGTTGCCTGGTATCCATGTACAAGCTATGCTTAGTTTGGGGCTGGGTCAATTGGTGTAATTTGTCCCAAGATATTTATTTATTTATTTAAATAGGTCAACAACAGCAAACAACAGTTTTCATCTCAACCAAATAACTTTAAGTATTATCCAGAATAATATTACTAAACCGAGATGAAAAAGGGATTGAAAAATCTGTCATTCCATATACTTACGTCAAAATATATAATGCAATGACAGATTTTTCTCATCGCGGTTTAGTAATATCACCAATCACCAAAATAGTCAATTGTTACAAAGACTCACTTCGCAAAGAGGCCGAAACAACTTCCCGGGTATTTAATCACGTTAATTTTTCTAATCGGACGAAGTTTATTTTTCTAATCGAAGGCGTAATCTTATTGTGAAATATTCCGTTCTTATAATAAATTTGTAGTTAGTTATTGTCCATCAACTATTGTTTGCTGATAGTGCGATCGTAGGTACTTAATTGAAACCTTGGCTGAGGACATGAATACCGAATAACGTTATAGCTTATATTCCATGTAGAGTAATAAAGACTAGATAAATAGCTGTAAAATATGCACTAATAATAAAAATTTGATAGTATAGGTACAGACTATTCGCAGGTGAATTTGTCCTATGAATCAATTATTTAATTACTTACTTATAATATAATATAATTAATATTATAAACGCGAAAGTTCGTGAGTATGAATGTATGGATGTTTGTTACTCTTTCACGCCAGAAGGACTGGGCAGATCTGGATGAAATTTGGAACATAGATAGACTTCAGTCTGGAATAACACATAGGCTACTTTTTATCCCAGAAAATTGCGTAATTCCTGCGGGATAGCGATAAACGAATTCTATGCAGACGAAGTTGCGGGCAACAGCTAGTATAATATAAGGTCTCTTAAATTTATACCGGAATATTTTAACAGGTGGCTGGGTTAGTTAGACTTAATAGGTTTGCAAATGTCTTTCAGGATTGTTGAATCATCTTCTATCTTCTACATAAATTAAAATGAATTGCTGTTCGTTAGTCTCGCTAAAACTCGAGAACGGCTGAACCGATTTGTCTAATTTTTAACCGACTTCGACAAAACAACACTTAAAGCTTCCATATCCCGTGAGCATTTCGAGAAATCTATACTCTAGAAAAGGGATCTTGAGCCCAAATTTCATCTTTGAAACTTATTAGGTTATCTATATTATTTTAAAACTATTTCCAGCCAGAGCAATTCACTTTTTCGTCATCCTGCCTTGTTCATACAGTCTACCGGGGGCAGCGTAGCGTTAGTGAAACAGTACAACTGATCTTTGCTCAAGGTCTGCTTAAAGAAAGAGTGCCACTTAAAGAACATACCACCAGTGGTAAGTGGTTATTAGTCTGCAATTACGAGTGTCCTCTCCAACCTGCCCTTATCTGTCGGGTTAAATTTACCGCCACCACGTACCGCGTTATCGGCATTAGATTATTACCGTACTTAAATATGTACTCGAAAACGGATGTCTGGTTTTAGGAAAAGTTCCACGAGTCACGAGACGCAATTTTTTCTGTAAAAACAGACCAAACGCATGTTTTTTTTTATAACTACAAACGAGCAATTGTATTAAAATTGTTAATGTTGTGAGATATTCAAGACGGCTCTGTGGATTTCGACGAAATTTGTTAAACAGGGATTTGTGGGAGCTAACTTATCTCTGTGAAACATTAAATACATAGAACTTTTAAATCGTGATTCACTCGGCCAAACATTATTACTACAGACATTAAGGTAATTACTAAGTACCTACTTATACAATTTTATACGTATTAAATACTAGCAGTTGCCCGCAACTTCGTCTGCGTAGAATTCGTTTATCGCTATCCCGCGGGAATCACGCAATTTTCCGGGATAAAAAGTAACCTATGTGTTATTCCAGACTATTCAGAGGCATTGCATCTTAGTCCTCTAGGTTGGCAACGCATCTGCAATCCCTCCGGGGTTGCGGGTGTCTATGGGCAGTGGTGATCACTTACCATCAGGTGACCCACTTGCTCGTTTGCCTTCCTATTCATATAAAAAAAAATATGTAAAAAAAAAAAAAACTATCTATGTTCCAAATTTCATCCAGATCGGCCCAGTACTTTTTGAGCCTATTCATTACAAACATACAAACATACAAAAATAGGTACAAATCTTTCCTCTTTATAATATTAGTATAGATATAGATATGGATGATCTTAAAACTCATAAACATGACATGCATTCTTTTACTGCTTGAATATTTTCACTAGGCACAAAAAACATTGTTAAATTTTGTCGTACTGACTGCAATATATCAAGTAAGTTTTGTCATAGTCTGTCTCAATCTAATTGGGGGACAGTAAATTAACTGTGTATTGCGTCACTGATTAGATAAATTGCTCTGTGCTTCATTTACGTTGTGTCATTGTCGTTGCTGTGTTGTTGTGTCTACCCATAGCTAGAGTGGGAATAAGGCTTTATCCAATGATGGCAAGGCAACACATCAGTTTATTTCCATTAACACTATACTAACACCACTTTTCCGCAATTATTTTTCATCTATCCCCTACATAGAACAAAGGTATTTAAGTAATTATATTTTTGATAACATAGGTTTTTGGTTTTATAAAAATTAGTCGATTTCCATTCACTATGTCACACCAAGACTAAACATTAACTACCCATATCGATAATAATAGCTGCTTGATCAACTGCAGTGACCTGCTTGGCTGCCAGGACTCACAGTAAACGCGGAAGTCTAAAATACTCAATCCTTACGTGATGCGTGGGAAAGGAGCTGCTTTTAGCATGACAAAAGTGAGCCGATGCCACGAGGAAGAGATCCTGATCGGTTCGGAAAAAAATCCGTTACGGCCCGCTACGGCCTTTGTTGTCGGCCCTAGCGCGATCTATTAGTCTTGATACTTTAAGAGGAAAATAAGTAATAAAATGTAGTTTATTCTACATATAACAACAAATCGAAAACAGTATACAAACTAATCCCTTGGGTGTTAATAAGCGCTTGTTAATCTGGTGTCACTCAAATACTCGTTCGTTTTTATCTGTTACTTTGACAAGCCTACTCCCAATGTAGCACGAGAGATAGGTTCACGAGAATGTGGTGATTTTTGAAGAAAAGTTAAATATTATTATTAGTTTAGGGTATCTTATGACTAACAAATAATGAATAATTATATTTTAGTAAAACTTGCGCTCGTTTTATATTGAACCTGGCGAGTTATTTTTAAAAGCTTTGATTAAAAAGGTCTTAATTTTTACTTAAATCTTACACTACGCTAAAATTAACTTCACCGCTAATAATATTTGATACCATAAGAAACAACAATTTAAGTACTTGTAAGTAACATACAAGTATCAAAAGCACTCGAACTATGAACGAAAGCAAAGTCAAAGAAGCTACCCCATTGTAGTACAATATTTATTCTTGCGTGGATCTCTTCGGTCTTTCAGCGAGGTCGCTCCTTTGTCCAGGGTTCATGGGAACGGGCAAAAAACCGCGTCTCCTTTAGGGAACACCGAACAAAACTGAATAAGCACTTTTTCAACGCATCACTCGCACAAAATGTACGATCCACGTGTTCAAAGATTAAAAATTTCGTATAATAATCTCAACGTCTTATGCGAGACCCTCTGCTGCTAGTTTAGGTACCGACGTAAATCATTATTATTGTTTACATTTAACTTGACTAAAAAACAGATCTATACGCGTTGGAATATTTGGCCGCAGAGATAACCTCTGACTCTTATAAGAACATCTGCAAAACAACTGGAGGTTTATTTTTAGTAACCTCTTTCTTACATCCGAGATGCCAGATTGTATGAGATAGTAGACAGTGAAATTGCACCGAATCCCGGCAAAGTCTGTGTCTACCATACGGCGCGCATACCTGCCATATGGTGGCCCCACAAGCCTCAACAGCGAATATATTACAAATTAAAAAGCCAAATAAAATGAGTTCAATTTGAGAAGTCACGGTGGCATATGCTTTCGCTTGTGTTTAATTTGTTTGATTCCGAATCGAATTTGTGGAGCGGCAAAGCTAGTAAAAGCAAAGCACTTGTTAAAGTCACTATTAGCTTAGCAATATGTGTTATTTTCTTTTCAGGAGACTTTATTTCCTTCTTCAATAAGTGAGGTCGGCAAAGAAAGTATTCTGACACTTTACGACTCTATCCCAAATGACTCGTGTATACATATGTGTGCCTGAAGCAAACATAATACCTATCCATGTAGACTAGTGCCCTAGTATAAAATAAAAGTCATAATTTAGTAATTCTAATTGAAGAACAACGTCATTCTTTTGGTGCTACATTATTAATACAATGAAACCGTATATTCTAACAATGTTTATTCATTTTTCATGTATTTAAACACGTAGGTAAGTAAATGTTAAACGTTACGCAAGACTTTTATTTACACTTTAACTTCACAATTTGAAACTATTTAGGTACATACCTTTTTTAAGTGGACTAGAGGACATTTTATAGCAAGACTAGCTCAAATTGCTTGGCCCTCGTTTTAAACGCAATTTCTTTCCTCGCACGGTAAAGATCTGGAACCAACTTCCCGCTGCAGCATTCCCTGAGCGGTATAATTTAGGGATCTTTAAAAAGCGAGCCTTCCTGTTCCTCAAA
Organism: Pandemis corylana; assembly: GCA_949127965.1. Classification (NCBI taxonomy): domain Eukaryota; kingdom Metazoa; phylum Arthropoda; class Insecta; order Lepidoptera; family Tortricidae; genus Pandemis; species Pandemis corylana. The sequence goes on along the minus strand of OX421855.1, from coordinate 5,573,218 downwards.
GGGCCGGCAACGCACTTGTGATTCCCCAGGTCTTGCAGGTGTCCCTGGGCGACGGTGATTGCATCAGGTGACCCGTCTGCTCGTTTGCCCCCTCTTATATAAAAAAAAAAAAAATGACTGCAGGAATTTCGCGAAGCCCGTTCTTAGTACGTGGTCGGTTCCGTTTATAAATATTAATTTACCATGTTCATTGCAAAAAAACATGTACATTTATGTATGCGTATGTAATACTGTCAAGTAATCACATAATACGACATAGTGTATATAAATTCGCTGCCGCGTTTGACCCTTATAGTCTATACTAATATTATAAAGAGGAAAAATTTGATTGTTTGTTTGTTTGCATTGAACAGGCTCCGAAACTACTGGACAGATTTCAAAAATTATTTTGCCGTTAGAAAGCTACATTATCATTGAGTGACATAGGCTACTTTTTACCGCGGGAAAATACCTTTTCCTACAGGAAAATTAATTTACCGCGGGCGAAGCTGCGGACGGAAGGCTAGTTTTTTTATAAAGTGTAATCTTCAAAATAGGAAATGATTACTAACATTGTAATCGCACTTCTTCAGGAACTTATTCTATTCAATGACGTGACGTGAAAATGCCTACTTTTCGTCTATGAATTTCCTGCATGATAACTATGATGATAATAATAAATTAATACAATTTCGTTTATTTGACAGGACATGACAATGATTAGTAATTACATTTTCGTAACGACACCTGGCAATATAAATACCTGAGGGATGGTAATAATAATAATAATAAAATAAACAAAATTAGATTATTTGTAAAATTCAACTAAATATAACGCTAGGTTCCTAGTTCCTAGGAATTCAGTTATATTACAACAACAAGCTTATCTTAAAATCAAAATTGACAAAAGTGCCCAGCGGTGGGATGTAATTAGTCTGTATTATTAAAAGCGTGGGAACTAATAGGCCTAGCCTTCTCATTCTTAGAGGCCTGTGCCCAATAGTGGGCTGGAGATGATGATGACGATGATTATACACGTAATTAAGTCCGCAACTTGCTACATCTGATCGGCAAGCGGTGCACACAAGCACTGCACCCCTCAAGACCCAATTACTGAACCAAAATAGACCAGTCGCGGGAAGTGTGTCATATGGCGTGTTACCTTACGCGGTGCATTAATTTTTTGGATTAAGTAAAAGCAGTTAAGTAATGACAAGAATGAAATACATACTCTTTTTCACTTATCATACTTATAGAGTTCGTATTTGTGTCAGATATCGTTTATGCATAAAATAAAATCTTCGTCTAAGACCAAGACAATTTTTACACGCTTTTAATTGTTAAAGTTTGCAGGTTTATTTATGTACCTATTTTTTTTTCAATCGACGTTCTCTGATTATTTTTCGCAATCGAACTAAAAAGTAGAGTTCAGTAAATGTGTGACAAGAAATTAAAAATTACAAAAACATATTTGTTTTCATTTTGTACCTATTCTAAGTGTTTATTAATTACACTTATACCAAGTTCTTAACATGTTCGAACGACAGGCGGCACTGCGGCACCCCTCGGAGCCCAGCAATACAACCAAAATAGACAAGTCGCGAGAAGTGTGTCATATGGCGTATTACATTACGCGATTTAACTAGAGTAAAAACATCTTTAAAATATCGATGGCAAAGGTTTTATGTCTCCAACCACCAAACCGTTAGGAAAACTAAACTAAACTTTCAAGCAATTTAATTAAAATAACTAGTGAAGATAGCATATTTTTAATATGCTTAATCGTTTTGACCTCTAGACGTCTTTTGTTCGGGTTCTATTCAATAGATCCAGATATAAACAATACTCTGCAACAATGTCTGAGCTTTTATTTACAGAGATAACTCTTATCTGATAAAAAATAATCTAGGCCTATTAAACAGTAATACTACAATGTATGACAAAGACATGAGAACACTAACGAAAAGGAAACCAAGGACGGAGACACGTGTAAATACAATTCGAAAATTCTATTAAGATAAATTTATGTCAACTAAGAATAGGTAGTAATTACAACAGTATCAAACTCTCCTTGACAAAATAATCCCAAAATCAACAACTTTTAGTTTTTAAATCAACAACCTTAATCCGTCCTTTCTTTAAAGGCAACTTTGTTAGATAAAAAAAATGTACTAACGAATCCAAGTGCTGCTAAGCTTTATATTTCCACGATATGTGTTCGTATACTTTATCTTCTTAGCCATAATTTAAGAATGTAGAAGACAAATGTAAATATCTGGCTTCATTTAATTAAGAAGGATTAGCGGGATACTGACTCAATCTGCTATCTCACATTCATCATGCGACTGCCACGCAATCTCATCAAATAAACACAATGTAAATAGAAAAAGAGGAAATATCTAGTTCATCTGAATGAGTTTCTACAATTGTATTTTTGTTTAAAGCCTAATTCTATGGAAAGCCTTTGATATAAAAATCAATAAAATCGTCAATAAAGACTTCTTATCGAGGTGTTTCCAAACAAATTGTACCCATGCATTCTCGAAAAATATAACTCTGATTACATTTTACTTAGCGTCTTAATTTAACAGCTAAACCTGCAGGTACAGTATGAATTTTTTGAGGTGCCCCGATCTCGAACATAAGCACCCAGTTCTAGACAAACACACCTCACACACAACACAACTCATTTAATATTTTCCTATATTTCTGTCGCTCATTCATGTTATGCGATAATAAGAATGTAGTTATTTTAATATTTCAACCCCCGTTAATAACTAAAAGCCGGATGCAGAGAACCATAATGCTCATGCACATGTCATGCGAGTTCCACAGATCGAGTCCTATTCAACCCTGCTTCCTCCAGTCAGCCAAACGTGGCACAGACCTAAATTATTCAAAAGTTATGGGAAGGCATTGACTTTGATAAATAAATTGCACTTTGTTTTATACTGTGAGCCACCACGTGTGGCTATGTCATGATACGTTCTCTTTTGGTACTTCTTAGTAGATTTCAGAATCCGAGGCAATGACAAAATTTAACATGCTAGTTTCTGCAGTGATTTCCCATGGTATTTAAGATTAGCTTGCCTTCCTATTCATATAAAAAAAAAGAACGAAAATTCTTTATTTTAAACAAATCGCTGCGTTACATCCGAGTACGCCCATCAGTAAATTTAAAACCGAAAGTAATATCAACCCCTTAGGTTATGTCAGTTCAATAAAAAGAGGGTAGTTATGCGCTTTCTATCATTTTATAAGCAACTCCCACTGAAGGGCACGCTTGAAGCAATCTAGTCAGGTTTTTTACCTTTCCATTTCTAATTGGTAGCACGTGCATGGTTTCCGCTGAGCCACGTGGCGCATTGAAATATTAAAATATTCGTTCCGCTCGTTCCTAGCCGCTGCTCACTATCAATGATATGATATGCAAACGCACAAAGGGATAAACAAACGGGAACACTTCGACCTGAAAATAAAGGCAATTTAAAAGTTTTTTTTTTCTTTTAAAGAATAGCCGTCAATGTTTCCTGCCAGTGTCTGCTACGCTAATGTGTAATCAACATCTCGATTTAGGGCCATGTTCCTTTGTTATTGGTTTGTCCTATATTTTTAATGATTCTTATTACTTACGTTTTGTTACTAATTGTATGGTTTCAAATAGAGTTATCCAGCACAATTGTGCAGTGAGAACTATTTCACGCAAGCATAAATGTTTAAATCGACCAAACAATGACAACAAAAATGCATATAATATTTTACGTAGTACAAATGCAATCACATACCTATAGTTGTCTTAGTGCTCAGGTTATATTATATCTAAACATGCGTGATCAGATAATTCTGGGGACCTAGATAGTTTTAATGTAGGTATCGTATCTGATGGCAATTGTATTTACTTAACTCTAATAAATATTTATCCAAGAACGAAGTAGTACAGGAGAAAACCTTTAGCCGCCTTATGATACCCTTTATTTATACAATGACTAGCTTTTGCCCGCGACTTCGTCCGCGCAGGTAACGTCAAAGCGGCATACCACCTTCATCCAATCACAGGGGAATTTTGCCAAATACAGAAATAAGTTTTCAGATATCATAATCACCTCTTGATATGCCAAGGTTAAAGATTCTAGCAATAATAGTTACGGAGATAGGACCATTTCAAAGTAAGAATATAAATCCCTTATACTTCTTAACCCGCAGGAATTTCGGAAAGTTATTTCGAGACATTCCAACTTTAAAGAGTGTTTGCCTTGTACCAGGCTTTTCTGTGAGTTTAACTATTTTTAATAAAATCGGATTGAGTTTTCAAACATGACAGTGTCAAAATAAAATGTAATTTAAATCAAAAGCACTAAGAAGTATTAATATCAACTTCGAAGCAAATATCACCCCCAAATCGCCTTTCTACCCCTTTTAAACTCCGTTAGGGGATGAATTTCAAGAAAATACGAAACACTAGTTCCATCAATTCTGTTAAAGAATGTTTATGCAAAATTTGAAGTAGATCGACCCAAAAGGAACCACGTTGTCCCATACAAACTTAGCCCCCTTTTTCACCCCCTTAGAGGTAGAATTTTGAAAAATCCTTTCTTATCGAATGCCTACGTCTTACAAAGAACACATCCTCCAAGTTTCAGATCTCTACAATCAGCGGCTTAGGCTGTGCATTGATCCGTCAGTCAGTCATTCAGGACAAAGCATTTTAGACGTATAGATGAGAAAATATTTTTAGAACTTATTAGTCACAAGTCTTATGAGTTGTATTGTTTATTTTGTTGCAACATCTACGTTATCTGTTTGTGTAGTACTAACTTTTTTATCCTTTTGTTGGTTCTTTTTACTAGCATACAACAAATATAATTACTCATAAACCCGCTATTTGTGATTTTTCTCATAATGAATTAGTCAGAAGGCAAACATGGTGAGGAATCATAATTGAGATTCAATGTTTTATGTAGCCTTATGGATGTTTAGCCTACTGTTATACTGTAACCGTATAACAATTAAATTGCCTAAGGCATACTTTAATGAATCCGTGATCTCAAAACACTGAAAATATGTACATGGTTTCTAATTAGGTACATTTTTCGTATTTTTTTCTAAGTTTAACATTAAGGTAAAAAAGATAACCGATTTTATGGTAATCATTAAGAAGAGAACCTAATTGTAGTATTATTTACTCTTAAAAAATCTTTTTTTGTTTCTTTACTGTATGAGTGAAAAATGCCGCATGTCAAGGTCATCAGCGCTTGCCAGCGTCTTAACTGCATATATTAAATATTTCCTAAACTGATTTCGTCGAGAGGTCATCGTACATTGAACTCAATGCACAAGGTATTTAAATAAAACGCAAACCACCTTAGCAAGGTGACAAAAATATTGGAGCCCAACAAAGTCAAGTGATTTTGACCGTATTAAATACCGGTTCTTGGAGGTCGACATATATAGCAAGTTCTGTTTTTAGAATCTGTTTTGGTTATAAAATACATACACATACGAAGATAGCAATGTTTCTGTGAAAAATAATAAATATACCAGAAAAAATAATAATATATTTAAACCAGCAGGACCGCAATGGAGAGCAGTCTTGTCGCAAGTAAGTCAGGTCCATAGGTTTTAAATTTCTTGGCCTTTTAGGTACAGTCAATGGTACACCAATCATAATTCATAACTACAATAAATGCCTTTCGTGATCAGCTAACATTGTAGGTGGCGACAGGCGACTGAATACAGTACCTACACGTACTAGTATAGAGGCGTCTGAAAAAAGGTTATGATTAAATAAGATTTAATTTCTGTTAGTCCGTTCTGTGCTGCAGACTTAAGTCTTTCACGGAACAGTCCCTCCACGTATGATACATTCAATAATAACTTCCGCACACTTTACTCCATAAACACTCGCAGTCGAGGCTACTCTAAAAATAGCCAAATCCACTCTCCAGATGTTTTCCTGGTCGCTTTTTGTCGAGCGCCGACAAAAACAACGTCGCGTACCAACCAACGTGGGAACTTTGTGTGGAAAGCGTCCCAGATGCTGTCTGGATGAGAGGTCCACGTGGCACAACACTTGCAAGGTTTCCGGGCTATGCTAACTGGTATAAAGATAGGTACATTTATTAAGAACGATCTACTACGTTACTTATTTGTCAATGGTACAGAGCTGTTTTGGATTGGATGCCATGCGGGATTGCAATCCCTAATGGCGTGGGAATAACCAGACCACATATGAGACGAAAAGGTGACATAAAAAGTGGGCGGGTAGCAACTGGACTCTCACTAAATGGAAGCGGTTCAAGAAGGCCTACCTCAAGAAATTGGTAGCGATAGGCTAAGAAGAAGATGTTAGTTATTTATCTGAACAGCAAGTACGTACATTGGATATTCCAAACAGGTCAAACGGTGCATACCCTTCGTTTTTGCATCAAGTTGTCCGCAAATTTGGGAATCTGTAGTTGCTACTGATGTAGTTGTACTTACCTACTTAATAATCAACAGTTGAATATACCAAATAGCAGTTTTCAATGTAAATATTATCTTTTGAATTACTTCTATGAGAATTTCTTTTGAATAATCTTCACAAGATAAAATGATACTGACAGTTCTTTTACTAAATATACGTTAATGATATTATACAAGCAACCCATGACTCGAACGGCTTGTCGGGACGACACGGTAGCATGTCGTCTTCAGCGAACTGTGAAATAGCCATGTTTTTATAAGAGGCTCTAATACAAACCTGCTCATTTGTTCTCTAATTGCTACAAGGAATTAAACTATTAATGTAAAGAAATGTTAAACACAAGAGTTTTAGAAGACTTTTTTATTAATTTATGTACAACGCAACATGTTTCGAATTCCATTCAGTATCATACATATGATCATATTTATTTAGGAAAGTCCATCATTCAATGAAGTGAACACAGAATTAATTTACACTTTGATTGTTTTGTTGACAACTAATTCTCATGACAAAAATATCAGTAGGTATTGACATCAATTGGAGCTTGTTTGTCGACCTTGTAGTGCAACTTTTTTAGTGGGATCCAAGTTTCTGATGCATTCGGTTTCGGGCTTCGATTCGAACACCGCTCCTCATACCAGCGCATAATCAGGACTAGCTGTTGCCCGCGACTTTGTCCGCGCAGAATTAGAATTTGTAAAAGGAAAAGTTTATTTTTCGGTAAAATACTCTCTGTCACCTATTTTCTAATAAATAAATATCAGCACTTTAATTACTATTATCACTGCTAGAATTTAACATCACGATTTGTTAAGACTTTCTTCGTCACTGAACAGTTGACATCTATTTCTGACACGGCCCAAGGCCCCCTGTCAAGAAAATGCAACAATTCGAAAGGTTTGTAATTTCATATTGACAATGTTGCGTTTCATAAACGAAAATTTACAGAAAATCTACCATAAATTGTCGTATTTTCATTGTCACTAGTAAGTAATCTTTTATGAAAATCAAAATTGTCAACTTGACAAACTTGTTGAAATTTCCGATTACAAATAATAATATGTGAAGCCCAAAATTTTATGAACCATTCAACTATCGAACTGTCGACTTATCACCTATTTTATTGTATTCTATTCTATTGTCACCTGTCACTGACAATTGTGAGTTATATGAAATAAGGTCCAAGCACAAGCAGCTCGACTTTTCCCGACACTTACAACGATTATCATTATATTTTAATCAATTTAGACACTTTTACAAATTATACACCGAAATTTTCCTCATAAATCACTGTCTGTTGGTGAAAACCGCGTGATTATCCGTTCAGTAGTTTTGAGTTTATCGTGAACAGACAGACAGACGCGGCGAAGGACTTTGTTTATAATGAAGTGTTGCTGAATTTTATTTTAAACAAAAATTACACATTTTTTAAACCAATATTGTACATCTTTAAATATGCTATATGCTGTGGCACAACATCGTTCTGACTTTATTCGAATCTGTCAACAATGCAAAGTGGAAAAAAACTTCGAATAAATTAAGAAGTGCTTTAAAAACTAGCTACTAAATTAAAACGCAGTTCATTCAAATACAATGTAAACACGCACTGACGTCAACAAGATGGATTTCTGATGAAACTATACTATGACTGATGAACACTGAATAGTGTCCTTTTAATCGCAATATCGTTCGATAGAACAAGGGCTGTGAGAATAACATATAATATTTGTTATCAATGACACAAATTGTTATCTATCTATTAACTTTGTCAGACTTTGATTTATTTCATAATTAGCGACTAATAAATTTAAATATTTACGTTAATAGTATATCGATCTCTTGACTTATAATTAATATTAAATTGTCAAATTCAATAGCAAAATTACCGTTATTTATTCACCCAAGACATTTAAACTAATATAACTACTATGCACAGTGAGAGATCTTCAAATTATTCCAAGTGTAAAACTATTGTAAATATTTATACTATTGCATTATTAAGTTCTGGTTTAGTTTTTCGTTTTTTACCGTGTCTAAAATGTTCTTCTATTTCTAATAAAGTTTTTCCTCTAGTCTCAGGTAAACAGAAGTACAAAAATACAGTCCCTAATAGAGTCGATATTCCATAAAATAGATAGGTGCCATGGTGCCCCATGCTTTTGAACATTGCTGGAGCTGACTTAACTGTTCCAAAATAAGCCACTGAAGTGGTCATGACACTAAAACCCGATCCTATACCCTTTGTTTCAGTGGCAAATAATTCACCGACCATGTTCCAAGGAAGCGGCACCACGCCGAAATTCGAAACTATTATGTAAATTGCTATTAAACCTAGTGAAATAATTGGTGAAATACGTCTAATAACATGTATTTTGACTAAGTATAAGTAACTTGACAATACTATCAAAGTTAAGCACGTAGATGCACCACTAAATAATGCCATTGGTCGGCGACCTAATCTTCGAAGCAAGTAACAAGCTGCCACTAAAGAAACACATCTTAAAATATCAACACTTAACATGGCAGCATATGAATTGGCATTGTTCCCAATAAGTTCTTTCATCATATCTGTCGTGTACGCGCATATCACATTGACTCCTGTTAGTTGTGTTAAAACGAAAAATACAATCATTATGCATAAAGGCTTCCAGAACTCAGGTTTCTTAATGTTGGCCAATAATGTTTTCAATTTGCTTTTGGATTGATCTTTCTGAGACTGCTCAAATATTATTTTGTCAAGTTCGTTCTTCATTTCCGGGCTTGTACCGCGATACCACTGGAATGATGTGACGCAATCTTCGATGCGATTCTTAGAAGCTAGCCACGTGGGAGATTCTTTGACACAGTACGTTAGCACGCATCCAATTAATGGAAATAAACCGCATAGTAGAGCCGCGTACTTCCAGTGCATCAGGGTTCCGAATAAATGTGACATAAATACGCCAAAAGCAATAGCAAGCGACAAACCAGCTAGGAATAGTGATCTGTTTAATGGACTGCTGATTTCTCCAACAAAGACTGATCCAAGCGGGCCAAGCCAGCCTTGACAAAATCCGGTGATGAATCTTCCTAGTAGCACCATGTAAATGTTGTTCGCAAATCCAATAATCGCCCAGCCAGCCATAAACGGGAACGACAACATGATTTGTGAGGTCCTTCTCCCGTATCTTTCCATCAAGTATCCAGATATCAGGTTGCCGAATATGAGAGCAAACGAAGCTGCAGCCGCTGAAATGCAAAAGGATAGGTAAGATGGCTTTTTTCCATAAAACAAACGTGGGAGAGGACGCTGATTGTAATATTATAAGACCCGCTACTGCAGCAAAGTTACTTTTTATTAATATGTCATCGACAGTTAAAGCTGTAGCTTTGTAATGGAGATACATACCTACCCAAGACTCCATTTCAGTGTTGATCTTGTGTCCAAGTTTGTTGTGGCCATGTTTGAGCTGCGGGATGAGGACAGCGGAGAACCCCGCGGTTGCACCCACGCCACAGTTCAGCATCACCGTGCCAAGAGCCGCCAGAGCCTGGAGACGGGTGTTACGCATCGATAAGACAATTTTGATAAGCAATATCATTCACACATGATAAATTTCACTTTCCACATTACTGTAGTTATTGCAATATTTACCTATTTTTTATCTCATTCAGTCGTTGATACAGTATTCTACGTTTAAGGTTATGTAATTTTTTCGTTTTCACTTATTTTGTATATCAGCAAATACATTTATGAATAAAATGTTGTGCAGTAAGTAGGTACGATGTATTTACTAACTTAATCGGGGAACTATTTAATTAACTGATATCAAGACATACATAGTAAAAATGTCAGCGGCACGTGTAACCCGGCCGGCATATGTAGTGATTTCAATTAATGCCATTTAATATCATTTTCTTTATCATAAGTTCGATGAACAACATACATATTGATTATAAATTATAAAACTCCCATGCGAGGGGTTGAACTAGGTAACCTGAATGTTTTCATTTTCAATGCATCTCTTCTTCTTCTTCTTTTTTTAATATGGCCTCATCGATCGATATGGTGATTTCGGCAGGTCAAAGTAATAAATACAGTATTCAAAAATCTTGTGACAAAAATGTCGGCAACGTTGTGCGATAGATCACGGTCTAAAGACCCCCCACCCCCTGTCGGGCTCTTAGCCAACGGTCAAAGATATCCCTCGGAGACCGCCAGGAAATTATTAGCCGATGCCCAGGGTGCACCGGGTCAAGTACTGCTCTTGCCCCCGGACGGATCCAAAAACGAACCGCAGCTCTTGATCACACGCGGAGCTAACCCGACTCGCACCCCGTCAATGCATCTCATCATAAATTTATTGCAATTTCAAACTCGGCCAAGATTTCTTGGGCACTGCCATAAAATCAATAAATGTAAGTTATTAGATTCTGATAACATTATTATTCATGTTTGCTTTTATAGCTCAATGCAGGTCATAGTTCGATTTACTGTTACAAGCTAATGACATCTTGACTGCACGACAAATGAAGAAATTTGAGGAAGTCCGGCCTTACGTTGATACTCGTTAACCATCATTTATTCAAGAATGCAACATAATTTGATGAAGGACCCGGTATTCAAGCATAATTATGAATAAAACCGTTAAATTACATTAGAATCTTAATTGCTTATCAAACCGCGCCGCTTCTTTGAAAGGTCGCATAGTGACGAAAGAAATTATGAAACTTCGTAGTTTTGATTAAGAATTATTATTGTAATATAACTAGTACCAATGTATGAAAATGTGTACAATAATATGCACATACACTTACTAACTGATCTAATTATTATAACTAAGGTAACATTACGAGCTTACAGAAGATATTTTACTAACCGACTTCAAAAAATAAGATTATCAATTCGGTTGTTTTTTTTTTGTTTGATACCTCAGAACTCAGTCATTTTTGGACCGATTTGGAAAATTATTTTTATAAAGTAGAATTTTACATCAAACGAATCACTGTCTCAAGTTGATTTGTACACTTAAGCAAAATGTAATATTTACTGACAGAAAAATATTGGGTAACCTAAGAATTACTTGTTATTTAATAAAGAAACAGTGGAATATTTAATCACGCACACTGTTTTTCATTTTGGAAGACACATTCACAATGAATCTATCTAAAGCACAAGTTCTCTATAACTTTTAACAAGAGAAATATCAACATTTTCTGTCTACTACAAAATATGGAAAAAATAAATTTATCACCAATAAGTTTAGGTAGGTATATTAAACTTTAAGTCACACAAAAATTTTCGCATTTGCGTACACAATCACATTTAATTTGTAAAAAAATATATTTAAGAACACACACCTGTCGGCGAAACGGCGTTTTTGTGTTATAATATACATCTTTAATGTCACCATTTTCCTTTTCCGAATCTTTCGTATTTATTTTCTCCAACTCGGACTGTATCGAGTCGCGGGCCATGCTGGCGTTACCGGCCGACACTGCACTAAGAGTCCGAAACGGCGGTTCTACGATCCCCCGATCTCTTTAAAGATACCGCATTATCTTATCACTTCTTAACATACTACTCGTGTCGGACAATTATTTATTAGACGAAGTGAACTTAATTTTAACGCAAGCAAGAGTGATTATCAAATGATTGTAATTAGCTATTGAACGGTAAAAGACTGATCGGAATTAACGTACGCGTCTTTATAATTGAGTCGTTTAATGAACTCTAAGTATATTCTGGTGATATTTTCCGCTGTGTATTGTACATCCCTAAATCTAAATATATGTGAGTACTGTATTCTATTCTATTCTCCCTTAATGGCGGCCGAAATTCTTGGGCCAATGTCAGATGTGAGTACTGTCAGGGCTCGAAAAAATTAAATGTCAAAATGACATATTACAAAGACAAACTGTCATAAAATTTGACAAGCATTAATGAATGCTGGAGGAAAAGATTGAAGGATAGGCAGATATTGTTTATCATGGATATCATTCGCGAAAACATTGAAGTGAGTCAAGACGTAATAAACAGAGATAAGCCATAAATGACGGATTTTTTTGCTAAATAACTCTATCGCATCATGAATACAGTAAAGATCCCTACGATCTACCATATCATCAACTTGACTGGTGGCGGATGACAATGACAAATCCTGTGTCAATTCCATGTAAATCGAAGATTTTGTGAGATTCTTATATATATTGTATCCAGGGCTTCATGTTGAGTAAGAAATGAAGGCCGATGACTATTTCGGATTCTCTGTCTGCGTCTATCTTCTCTAGATGTGCAAACCTATCTCCTACCCCGTAACAAGTTTTTTTTTCGTAATTATGACCTTGATTCAAGTCCTTTAAGCCAATACTTCAGCCGTAACAAGTTTTTTTTATATAGCATAGAGTAATAAAAAAGTATCACGAGTCACGTGCTGCGGAAGCGGTATGGCTTAAGTATTGGAAGATTGAATTTAGTCCTTTCTTGTTATATTAAATTTCATTTTCGCCGGCTACCGGAAATTTCTACGAGGTCGACGCCTTGGCCATCCTTGTTCTGCGGAATATTATGTATTAAGTACCTACTTGGATCGAGCTTATTTGATGTTGTCAAACTGTTTTGCTAGTTCATAATAATATTATTAACATAATATTATGTTTATATGACGCTCTATTGATTTTTAAATCCATATTTTCGTTGCTTGTAGCTAATAATAGCCTTCCCCATACTGTTCGATTTTCATACGAGAAAATATTTCAATCAGCCGAGGAAGCTCGACGAAGCATTACAAGAAATTTCAATAATACCTAAATGTATGCAGCATCTATAATGCTAATAATTTTAAATTAATGGCATTATTCATTAAAGTGAAAGTGATTTTGCATTTTACATTTTTAAATGTTATACAAGACCGGCGCATTAAAAAAATACCACAATGTAGATCCGCCGACTAGCTATGACGTGGATTAATTTTAATAAAAACCAAAAACTCAACATAAATTATAATCAAAATCTTAATTACATAAATAGGTTTGTTCCGCGGAAAAAATAAAGGAAAAAATATCGGGAAAAATTTGCGTCACTTGGTGTAAGTAAGTTGAAAAAGACTGACGTGTTGCCACAATTGGGTAGCCCTTATTACGACCGTATTGGTTATTTCCTCTATTGCTGATTGTAAGCCTAGCCCAGCATCCAGCAGGGTCGAATGTGTATTTTAACAATATTGTTTCACGAGCTAGTAGGTTTGAAATTTGATCAATAGTTTGAACCAACAACACTTTTGCGTGTGGGAAAGTACACGTCTGCTAGTTTACTCTCTTGATGAACTAGTAATCCCTGATAAGTGATAAGGATTGTGCAAATTTTAGAAGGTGAAACGGGCCTGCTAGCTTACAGCTATTAGCTTAGAATACAGGAGGTTTCTTAATATTTTCCGATCACCTAACTTTTCCACCATTTACATTGTCTGCGTGTGTGTCGAATAAAATATTATTGAGTAAATATTTCTTTTTTTTTACTTACCTACCAGCTTTTATCATTATCTGGCAGTTGAACAACTATGGCAATTTACTGAATACCTACGAGTGTTTACTAAAATTCCATGGGAATCCAAAAAAATCTCATCGTAGTCATGAATGTTACATGAAGAACATTGATGCAAAATTTCATGTCCTTAGACTTAACAGTTAAGATTTTGAGGTTTTGCATGTGCAAATACCGATGTGGGAATATCGAAATAAAAGTTAGCCTATGTGTTATTTCAAAATTACAACCATCTACGTTCCACCAACCAAGTTTCATTCAATCCCATTCAAAAGTACGGCATGAAAGAGTAACAAACACGCAAACAGACAAACAGACATAGGTACTCATTAATTTTCGTTTTTATAATAGGTATCAGTAGGTATAGAGGAGACCGAGGAGAGTTGAGACAGAGGTGAGTTGATACAAAGCCGTTTTCTCTGCACCTATGACAGTTAGCGAGGTCACAGCTTCATACAAACTGTAGAGTGTAGAAAGAGCAACGAATTAGCGCAGTTACCAGCCCGATAAACTGTCAAATTTCAGAGAAATCGGCTTTATATCAACTCACCTCTGGCTCCACTCTCCTCGGTCTCCCCTACCTATATATGTGCCCTATTAGTAAGGTAACACGGGAAACCGAGAGAGATCGTGGTTCTATGGAAGCGCCTATGGAATATAATAGAGCTTGTGACTTTGCCTTTTATATACTTAGACCCGGATAGGTGCATTTAAGACATTATTTTTCTATTTTTATTTTTATAGATAAATTGGTATTAAGTAGGTACGAAAGGTATTGGACTTTTGAAAGGGGCACAGAGATTTTGAATCAACGTAATCAAAACTTACCTGCGACCCATTTATGTTTTGTGCGCTTTACCTAGGGTTTTTGATAATCCGAAAATATTCTCATTGACCGTGAATCACGAAATTGGTATGTGAAAATATCATGAGTCAGGAACACAATATCTCAATTTAAGGAACCAGCAACAAGCAAGTGGCTAATAGCTCAGACTCGTAAATTATTTTGATATAAGTACTTAGGTACACTCTTTTTTAAAACAACTTACGGTTTCATGTCGTGTTATCGCTGACCATACATTTGATTTAAGATAAAATGATGCTGCAAATATTTATACGCTATGTCGGTACACTTGATAAAGCTGTCATGTCTAATTATTTACAACTTTTCCGTTAACTTTTATTAATAATTAACAATAAGGCCCGGCTAATATGGCATAGAACGTGGAAGCAGCCGATACATAATTTAATTTATGAACAGAATGATACACAGCGTCTGCGCAGGTATTGTATTAGCGGCCTGTAACTGCTTTCGTACTTCTTTACTACATATCTTTTTAACAAGTGAAGAAAATGGACGATCAACGGGAAAAAAGCGTGTACCTATTATGAAAATTCGTTCTGTTTTTCATTGACATTTTACGTTTCACGGAAAGCCATTTGCAGCGAATAATATATGTAAAGTTCTCAAAATTACTGTCAAATTGCATTTCTACAAAATTAAACTAGTAGTTGGAGCGCTTCAATACAACAAACATATATACCTATGTAGACATCTAATACCTTTAAAAGAGCAGTTCTTGTATATATGTTCATATAATATATAATCCGAATCTCGGTATACATACCTAAGGCTCTGTCTACCCCTTAAGGGATATAGACATGATTTGTGTGTATGTTTGTGTGAATTACGGAAACGGCTCCAACGATATTCATGAAATTTAGTGTGCAGGGGGTTTCGGGGGCGATATATCGATTAAAAAAAGTACCAAAAAAAAATACCGAGCAATCCTCAGTCATCCAGGTACCGTATTTAACAGTGCGCTAGCTTTGCAGTTTTTTACAAACTTCGGTTGATATTTTCACAGAATGTGTTTTTAAAAATGGGTTCCCTGGTCAATTTTTGTGCCAGTGCAGCGCTGGCGTTGGCTGTGGTTTGGCGAAATACAGGTTCCTCGTGTAGTACCGGATCAGCTGATTACAAGTTAACCTGCGTCATCAAGTACCACTTAGGGTCAACTATACAGTCTATACATTAATTAACTAATTCGACTTCACTCCGTATAATCTAGTATGTTTAGCAGTTCTGTGGCAGTGTTTGTTATTTGAGACCTGAGGCCTTAACCATGACGCCTTAATGCGAAAAAATTACGATTCTTCACATACACATGCACAAATCACCTCTTTATCCCTTACGGGGTAGACAGAGCCTAAGGTAACAAGACCTACCGGGTCACGTTTAGCAAGACTGTGGGCGCATATATGATTTTCGCCCATTCCCTCGATGGGCTTTTATCATCTGTTCGGGAAGAGAAGCAACTGGTACATTCTATGTTTTTTCTTTGCTCCTAGACCAGCATGGCATTCTTTAGCTGTCATTTTTGACACTTCTATTACGGATCTAACAGCGATCGATCCAACTTCGGTTTGGAGTTGAATCGCATTAAGACGTTATGGTAACCCCCCTGAGGCCTTACCATGACGTCTAAATGCGATTCAATTCCCACTCAGTTTAGGTTTTAACTGTCATTTTAGTATGGATCGTAGGTAAACTAGCAATCGTTGCGTGCGGTGCTCTTCCTTCATGATTCGCACGAAATATTTTAAAGTCCTTTATCTATCCCAGCATAGAAAAGGTCTTTAGAAAAGTTTAATGTTAGGTATGTAGGTACAAATTTTAACTTGATAAATTCTCTAGGTACATATCGATATGTGGCAAGTAACAGTAAATAATGCTTAAACTTCGTTTACATAATTATTTATTAATTTTATCGTAATATAGAATATTATAGTATGTCCAATCATTTATTTTCTCGATGACAGCTCCCGTAGAATGTAACTGCGCTTTTTACGCAAAAATTAACTTTTAAATGCGAGGTATAAAAAATATGACGACTGCCTAATTTTGTTCCTTGATCCCATATAATATGCATCTAAGACAAATTGAGTCCATATATGCAGTAATATCTTTTTAAAGTACGATAAACAATAAACGTTTTAATAAAGTTACATTCTATGGGAATGCAAATAGTGATGTTATGATTGAAATGTCGATATTGTATCGGTATTGTATATATTGAACTAGATGTGTTCCTGCGACTTTGTACACGTTGTAATTTTTTACCGGGATAAAAAATAGCCAATGTTACTCAGGAATAATGTAGCATTTTAATGGTGAAATATTTTTTTTTTGTCCAGTACCTAGTTTTTAGTTTATTCATTACAAAGATACGTTGTCATTCGGCCATTTTGCACGCTTAGTAATAAATTAGCATTCAAGTCGATTGTTTTATTGGCTCCATAGCTGAATACTTCTCAACTACTCGTATATATATAAAATTGGATCGATATCGTATCTACTGATCACTTATTAGGTCACAACACTATAACTATCAAACTACATCTGTCATCGAGAAAATAAATGATTGGAACAACTATAATGCATAGATTTATTTAGGTATTCTACAGCTTTACAATTATAATTATGTAGATACATATTCTAATTCACAAAGCGATTTCTTCCTGGCTAGAATATTTTATTTTCAACTAATTGATGGTATAGACTGTATATTTTATTTTCAACTAATTGATGGTATAGACTATTTTCGGTCAACAGTAAAATTAGGGTAACTTTGTGGTTGTTTAAAAACCACTCTTAGTAGGTACTTTCTTTGGTTTGGTTTGACAAGAAAAATATAAATCTCCATCGGGGTGCGAGTCGGGTTACCTCAGCGTGTGGTCAAGAGCTGCGGTTCGTTTTCGGATCCGTCCGGGGGAAAGAGCAGTGCTTGGTCCGGTGCACCCCGGGCATCGGCGAATGATTTCCTGGCAGTTTCTGAGGGATCTCATTGACCGTTGGCTAAGAGCCCGACAGCGGGGGAGGGGGGTCTTTTGGCCGTAATATCGTACAACGTTGCCGACATTTTGTCACAAGATTTTTGAATTATATTTTTTTTACTTTGACATTGGCGAAGTTGTCGTCGCTATAACGACTTGATACGCCACAAATAAAAAGAAGAAGAAGAAGTAAATCTTTTATTACGGCCTCGAGATTTGAACTTGGTCACTAACTATGCATTTCTTTGAGTCATGACCACTGAGCCATATTAGTGTTCACGTGTAAGCTCGAAATAGTCGATTGGTTTTTACAACATTTCTTATTTGACACTAGGCTACTCACACTATTGTAAAATGCATCAAAATTTACTGCATCATACTGCAATTTAGCTATGATAAATGTACTCTGTTTTGTAATTTGTCCAAACAATATTTCCAAACTAACTATCCTAAAAAAATCGCATTGAAATTAAGCCTGTGGACGGAATGCAGCTGCACGGAAGATTAGTATGGAAGAGCAACCCCCTTAGGCTAATAACGCAACTCCCTGACTGATGCAATTATTTGCAAAAAATAAATGAAATATTTTTCGACCTTAAAAATGAAGAGTGAAAGAATAGAAGACAATCCGAATTAGTATTATGGAACAAACTTTGTCATTGATGTAGAACACAGAAAATATCCGTTCCTCAATCCTCGACCCTTTTTAATACAAGTACAAAACTATTAAAAAACTTAAATAAAATAGTATGAGGCTGCAAAATTCAGTTAATTCCATCCGGTATTTCAGAGGAGTGTATTCAACAGTTTTATAGAAATGCGATTTAAAAGAAATGTTAAAGATCAATTTTTTAAGTACCTGAGTATGATTACGCGATTAATAAGCAAAGAACGCAAAAGGCCGCTGCCGTGTGTCAAGGTAATGCATTTTATAAATAAACTAGCTGTTGCCCGCGGCTTCGCTCCCGTTTTTTTTTCTTCTAAATTTCAATATGAAAAATAGATAGTAGCCGATTCTCAGACCTACTGAATACGCATATAAAATTTGGTAAGAATCGGTAAAGCCGTTTCGGAGGAGTACGGGAACGAACATTGTGACACGAGAATTTTATATATAAGACTAGCACATTTATAGGGAGTACTGAGACTAACAAACACTTCGTTTTAAAAGCGGCTACTGGCAAAACATTTACTGTACAAGCTTTGAAGTAAGTATAACTAGATAACTTTAAATCCAGTCAGCCCAATGGATAGGAAAGAAGACTACTATTGCAGTATTTTACGTATAATGTACATATAGTATTATTAATATAATGCGGGTGGTAGGACCCTGTGTAAGGTCCATCTGGATCGCTACCACCACTTTACTCGTTAATCCTGCCACCAAGCAGAGGTGCTTGCGCTGTTGTGTTCCGACGTGGAGAGTAAGACAACCGGTACAATTACTGGCACATGAGGTATGAGGCCCAGACAAAATGAATAAGCTTCGCTGAGCGTCATCTGTTTGAATGATGCGTCTGTACGACACAATTACAAACTCCCGTGAAACATCTACCGCTCACCAGGGACGAGAGAAGGCGCTGTTTTTCAAATGATAAGTACTATCAAATGAATCAAGAATTTTTATTTCTTGATTTTTATGTTTACTTTTACGGTTTTACCGTTAGAAATTAAATTTCGAAATGTCAGTGAAAATTAGAACACATAGAAAAATCCGAAAGGTAAAGCTATGGCTGGGAATTGAACCCGGATCCTCGTCATTCGTGACACGTGCTATACCCGTATACCACCCATAGCAGGTGGGTAGTCTTCAAATTTTTCTACCTGTTACTAGATGTCACGTGACCTTGTTACTATGCGAATTTTTGTCGCTAAGCGTCACCTGTTTGTTTGATAAATACTTGTTCAAACATATTAAAAGGGACCTAGAACCACCGTATTTTTCTGTAGCCAACGCATTCTAGAATTAGTATTATTCTTCCTTGCAGTGTAATCGTGTTAATTCTTATTTGCATTGGTAATTAATGTACAGTGTCAAAGCTTCATAATATAAAAATGACGTGAACGCAAAAAATTAACTCAATTGCTGTTATTTGTTGGATGGACTGAGTGTGTAATTGTGCCCAGACAGATTACTTTGTGGGACTATTTCGAGAAGAGAAGTTAAGTAATAAAATACACAGATTTGAAATGAATTATCTACTTTAATATTTATTATAGTCTTATTAAATATTACATACACGTATATATTTAAAGTACTGTTTTTTTCTACTTTTACTTATTTTCTTTCCAGACCAAGTAATTTTGAATTATTCTTACTTAGAACCACGAATAATTACTGCATAGGTACCTACTACTACTATTCATTTTTGTGCAGAAAAAATTGATCATTATATTTTAGTAAATTATGTGATAACTTTTCCATACCGTTTGTTACATGGGTGCATAAAATTGATACATAAATTATGAGGAAAATTTAAGAACACTTTCTTTCCAACGTCTTAATCAATAATGTCCGTGAGTCTGAGTAAGAAAAATTCAAAGTTACATAGGTAATTCTGTCAAAAAAGTAAAAGAGACGCTTCAGAGTAGAAAATGATTGGTTAGTGCTAGTAAAAATAAAAATACAGTGATATGATTGCAAACTTACTCTCGTACCCTCTTTGATGTGTTTTATTTTGATTTTCTAATTACTACGTTGTTTTTTAACGCATTCGTTAGTGATTAGCTGTAAACAACAGTTGACGTTTGGACAATTCCTTAATACTCATTTACATTTTGACTAGTTGGGTATTTTTTATTTTATTAAAATAAATTGTTATGTAATAAGTACTCCTGACCTTCTACAGACACAACATGTCGGTTACTATGGTGGAACCGGGGGCCGGTGTAGACTATGCGCGCTTCATTTTCTACCCCCTGGTGCTCCTTGCGACAGGCCTCTGGTTCCTGTACCGATGGCAGCAGACCAGCCGCCTACACAAGATGGGCAATAAGCTGCCGGGCCCGACCACGTTGCCCTTACTTGGCAACGCGCATTTGGCCATAGGAAAAAAGCCTGAAGGTTAGATTTTCCTCTGCCAAATAATAGCTTGAAGTTAAGAGGGATGCCGACTGAGTGTGTGTCCTACCAGGCATAACCTATATTATTGGAATAAAGTTAAAGAGGTTATCGCAACGCTTGCTAAGCCGCTAAAACAAAAGAATGTATCTTTAAAGGAGAGTCGCGGCAGTAACGTCCTTTCTTAGAAGTAAGAATGCTTTTTTGGTGTTATCGCAGAAACTGTAAGATAGACATTGCTCAAACCATTTTTTGTGTTTTTGTTTTTCTAGTTAGTGGGTGACATTTTTGCGATTTTTATCACAAGGTTTATTTTAACTTGCAATATACATTATGTATGTATGTAAGTACGTTTGCTCGGGTGGAATCTTGCGACTCAATTTTGAAGCAGATATATCTTCATCCAATTGAGCTGAAATTTTGCATACGTAGTTGTGTAAGTCAGATGACAATACAATAAACATACATACATATATCACGTCTTTATCCCTTACGGGGTAGACAGGGCCTAAGGTAACAAAACCTTGAGGCCACGTTTAGCATGATTAAGGGCGTATAGATGGAAAGGGGAATCAAAATAGTGATGGGTTGCTAGCCGCATCGCCTATAACATGATTCCTGATGATGATGAATACAATAAACAGGTAGTAAAATTCTGGTGGTCCAGCCAGGACCGTCTCCGCAGGAGGGAATTCTTCATCGGTTGGTCCGACTGTCTTGAAATTAGGTTCACACATGTGGGACGGATGACAATGCAAGTCAACAAAAAAGCTTGTATCAAAAATGAAATTTTCAGGTTAGGTTATTTTAGCTTCCAGCTCCTCAAATATTCACTTACTTAATTAAAAAAATTGGCAAGAAGTCTCTATAACCTTTTTGAATAAGCACGTATCTCTCGTCAATTACCAGAAATCAAAAAGGTATTGTATGTTATTCAGAAATAAGCAGCATTACAAAATTGCGATTGAAATGCCTGTGAAATTTTGCCTCTAAGTAACGCCTGAATGTAATAAATAGCAGCTTTTTAAAGTGAACCTGTACTATTCGGAAACCACCAGAATTAATATAAGGCGCCTACTTTTTTTACTTAGCAATTTTTCCTGACATTCATTTCATGATACAATCCTAGGAGTTCAGTTGTTGTGACAAGTTTATTGTGTGACATAAATTATTTCCCGCCTCTGGCTCATCACTGATGGCCAGCCATTTAGATTTTAAAACTTACTTATTTTATACCTTTTATGTCTATTTATGTTTTGTTTCTTTGTTTTTTTTTCTCTTGCTTGCTTGCTTTCTTTCTTTCTCTCCATTTGGCCGAATAAGAGTCATCATTGAAGTTTTCCTTTGTCCGCTTCTTAGTCTTAGGTGCAGTTAGCCTTAATCGTTCTTCTTTCACCAGAACTCATCGACATGGGTATAAAATACGGCGAGATATACGGCAACGTGATTCGCGGCTGGCTCGGCTCCCAGTTGATCGTCTTCCTCATGGACGCCGACGATGTGGAGGTTATCCTAAACAGCCACGTACACATTGACAAGGCTTCTGAGTACAGGTTCTTCAAACCCTGGCTTGGGGAAGGGCTGCTTATTAGCTCTGGTAAGACGAAATCACGGACATATAATCAATATAGCTACATAATCATCACTACATAGTATAATAACTTAATAAAACTTAATATACTTAATAGTTTGCTGTACCTACCTGCTAACACTTTATCTTTAAAACCTTTGTCAGGTGAAAGATGGCGATCACACCGCAAAATGATAGCTCCAACATTCCATATCAACATTCTGAAGTCATTTATAGATGTTTTTAACCAGAACAGCGTCAGCGTCGTGTCTAAAATGAAAGAAGAGATAGGCAAGACCTTCGATGTTCATGACTACATGAGTGGAGTCACTGTCGACATTTTACTTGGTGAGTACTATTCATATTACTAAACACGAGTGATAGCTACTAGTAGTGGACTGTATAAGAGTGAATGGAGGAAGATGGAAACACTTCTAAATGTATTAGTATTTAATTATTATAGCAAGACACAACACATACAATGGTGGCACAAGGCAGACTGTCGGTATATATGTTGACATGTATCAAAAATGTAAAATAGGCCGCAAACCAGCCAGTAGCCAACATTATTATAGCAAGACACAACACATACAATGGTGGAACAAGGCAGACTGTCGGTATATATGTTGACATGTATCAAAAATGTAAAATAGGCCGCAAACCAGCCAGTAACAACAACGAGCAAAGCAAAGAACTTGGATCTAGCGATTGCATGACTTTACAAAAATTCACGGGAATCATTTCATCTCTTCGCCTGAATTCTCACTCTCAGATTTGTTTGTTATGGCTCGGACCTCGGGCGTATTATGCTCGTTTTATAACCAAGGGTTTCTGTAGGAAAATTCTTCTAGGGAACGATACATAGCGTGTTTTAACTGGATAAAACAGTTTTTCAAACGCAAAATAATCCATTTCCTTAATAAATTGTGCAAATGTAAATGGTCTTTGAATAAATCCATACAAATCACAATATATTTCCATTGAAAAGTCACCTTGAAATTGAAGTAGGTACTTAGTAATTTCACGCTTTGATTTATACCTCTAGCTAGACAAGGGGTCGGCAAGTAGTTTGAGGTGGGGTCCGGATACTGTGAGAAAATTTTAACGAGACTCTGTAAACAATATACATTAGAATATTTGGCAGTCCGAGGTTTGACCTTTCGCGGTCCGCAAACGGACCGCATACCGCCTGTTGCCGACCGTTGGGCTAGACCAGGATTTCTTGATGCGGGGTCCATGGACCCCTTAGCGGTCCGTAAGATGTGTGCCAGGGGTCCGTATAGCAACACAATTAACCTATAACATGTTTATGGAACTATTTAACAATAGAGTCGTTTTAAAAAAAAAGTACATAGTTAAGGGTTTAATCACAACAAAAATTAATTGATTCCTTTGTGTTACATTGCAATAAGGGTGAAAAAGTTGTAACACAAAGGAATCAATTAACTTTTGTTTTAATTAAGTTTAAATTAACGACTCAATAAGCTTTGTTTTCTTATGCTGTATATAATTTTATATAGCTTAGACATGGGTCTATGGACTTTTTGAAACTCTGAAAGTGGCCTGTGCCCGCTGAAGGTTTAAGAAACGCTAAGCTAGGCAATTGACCGCCTGAAATGAATTGACAATTGTGCCATTTCAGTGCTCGTATTTAGGATTTTTAACTCAACAATGGCAAAATGCACAATGCACTATAAAGACGTTTAAAATCGTCGTACGACAAACATTTTTCTGCAGTTCAGAGTTCCCCAAATTGGAAATTTAACAAAACGAAGTTAGAGCTATATCTACAACGACTTCTTTTTGTCCATGACTAAAGTAACAAGTTTATTAGAAGATAAATATTGATAAAAGATTAAGTAAAGTTTAACATATTTGTTTAAATTATATGTGTAACACACAATCAACTAACTAATCAAAGATTTCATTTCATAGAAACTGCTATGGGTATTACAAAGAAAACACAGGATGAATCTGGCTTCGACTACGCCATGGCAGTCATGGAGTAAGTACTTTCCAATGTGTCAAATATAATTGAACATATAACTTTTGATTTTGTTTCTCGTTATTTTTATTATTAATATTATTTCAGAATGTGTGATATTATTCACCAAAGACATTATAAATTTTGGCTGAGGTTTGATGCCATTTTCAAATTTACTTCTTTCTTTAAGAAGCAAATTGGACTTCTTAATATTATCCATGGTCTAACAAACAAGGTAGGTAATACCATAATTGTAAAGAAGAGAGTAAAGATATCGACAATTACTTACCTCATTATTCATACAAGGTGTCTTCAAATTATTACAAAATATTTCAATTAAGGTTTTTATTGTAAATTTTGATTTAAATTTAGCCACCCCCTTGACGCCATGCAGTCTGCCACGATTAGAAACCATGAAAAAACAGTCATGAATGTTCAGTCAATCCAACTCAACCACCTGCTTAAGCTTTCCGGAATCATTTTAAGACAGGGTATAGGTATAGTGACAAATAGCAAAACGTCAGCAAGTAGAGACGAAGACGAACGAATAATAAATTGAAAGAAGCTTAAAAAGTGTTTAAGAAGTTACAGTTAAACCATAATTTACATTTTTAAAAATTTAAGGTAATCAAAAGCAAAAAGAAAACATATTTGGAAAACAAAGCTAAGGGTGTTATACCAATATCGCTAGAAGAGTTGACCAGTACAAAAGAAACATATGATTCGGGACTGGCTAATGACACTGAAACTTTAGCTGATGCCGTTTTCAAAGGCTATCGCGACGACCTGGATTTTAATGATGACAATGATGTCGGTAAGAAAAAAAACTTACATCGTGAACAAATACGACTTATGCACCCGCTATTATGACTACAGATAATGATGTGTAGACGACTTGATTTACAGGACAGAAGAAACGGCTGGCGTTCTTAGACCTTATGATAGAGTCTGCTCAAAGTGGAGTGAACAATATCAGTGATCATGACATTAAAGAAGAAGTCGACACTATTATGTTTGAGGTACATAATGACTCTTTAGTTTACGTTTTAGTTGTAAGTGTCAGTAATAAAAAAATAAAACATTTTATATTTATTCGTGTCTTTTCTTACTACCAGGGTCACGACACGACAGCAGCTGGTTCCAGCTTTGTTCTTTGCATTCTCGGAGTACACCAAGATATTCAAGCTAAAGTGTATGATGAGCTGTATGAGATATTTGGTGATTCTGATAGACCAGTCACTTTTGCTGATACACTCCGTATGAAATACCTAGAAAGGGTCATATTTGAAACGCTCAGAATGTATCCACCAGTACCAATCATAGCGAGAAAATTAAATCGTGACGTCAAAATTCGTAAGTAAATTTGAAATTTTTCGTGTCTTTTTGAAACCTACATTTAGACGACATTTGAATCATTTTATACTTGTTCTAGGTACTAACGACTACGTTCTCCCTGCTGGATGTACCGTAGTGATAACCACATTTAAGGTGCATCGCAATCCCAGGTACTATAAGAATCCTGACGTTTTCGACCCGGATAACTTCTTGCCGGAAAACACTTCAGATCGGCACTACTACAGCTACATTCCGTTCAGCGCTGGTCCCAGAAGCTGCGTAGGTAAGTCATTAATTATACTATATTTTTTATCTCGAATCCGATAATTTTATACTGTCGCATTTGATAACGAACTGACAAAACTTTGTAAAATAGTCGTACAAGCAAGAGTGGAAAAGTGATGTTTATGCAATTAGTGTTAATTAATATTTTTACTTACAGGCCGAAAATACGCCATCTTGAAACTTAAGGTGCTGCTAGCAACTGTGCTAAGGAATTTCAAAATGGTATCCGAAATTCCCGAGGACCAGTTCGTGTTGCAAGCCGATATTATCTTGAAGAGAACTGATGGATTCAGAGTCAAAATTGAACCTAGGAACAGGGTACCAAGTAAAGCATAAGTATATATAGCTTCGATTCAAATACTAGGTTTTTCAAAGAATTCTTAGGTAGGTAACTACCTACCTTGATATATGTATTTCTCAAAGGCAAACAACTTGTATTAAACACTTTTATTCCTTACAAATATTGAATTTTTTCTTGTTTAAATACTTAAATTACTATTGGTGATTTGTGTACCGCAATGCATTGATTCAATTCTTCTTAAATATCATTCTTATTATTTATGTTCTATGATTTACACATTACTGTACATGGATATTGTATTATAATACTTCATCTATATTAAGGTTTTTTGAGTTATTATTTGAACATACATACATACATACATATATCACGTCTTTATCCTTTACGGTGTAGACAGAGCCTAAGGTAACAAAACCTTAAGGCCACTTATAGCATGATTAAAAATTTGAAAATATGTAATAAAAGATCCTTCTATTCTAAGTTGGAATGGAACGGTACGATTGTGGATAAAACTTCTTGAATATGTCATAGGTACCTCTATTTTAAGATATTCATTCAATATTTAGATAGTCTTGATATAGGTGTAAATAAATTTTTGTAAAACTTGAACAAAGTCGTTGTTTAAATATAATATAGTAAAAATAGACACACACAAATACAAATTTAAGTGATACATATATAATTAAAGTGTCTACTTAATTCATAAGTTCTTAATAGATAAGCACTAAACCGGCTTTTATAGAGGTACTCACTGGGATTTTAATCGTATCAATTTCGTTCGTTCTTTAATGTACACTTATTTTAATAATAGCGAACTGAATGAAGACATGTATTCATTGGTATTTTTAACACAAACGAATATCATAATTATTTAGGAATATTAGTTATGAATGTGACGTGGCAGATCCTTCTTAGTAAAACTATTCACAATATCAAGACGTCAATAGCATAATGTTTTTTTATACTAATTTGATATCTAAACACTATAACAGCATTTTTAAACCTTAATTTAATATAAAGGGTCCTCTGCATTTAACATAAATGAGAGATAGCGTTCCCTAAAATACTTCAAAATGGATAATTACATAAGGAAAAGTTTTACATGCTTATATCAGACATATCATTTCGTGAAGGTAGCTAAGTAATTTATATTATATTTATTTAATAATAGTTAAGAATCCAATAATTCATGTAATTTAAGTATTATACACTTTAAATTAAAACACAATAATACGATTACAGACTTTAGGTTACGTGGTCAAACCCGATAATATTTAAGTAGCTAGTTGAAAACTATCGAAATCATCTTATTAAACTCAAAATGTCTACAACCGGGTTTCGAGCACGCAACCGTCGGCGTCGTGGTTTTTTAGAACACTTAAAACTGGTAACTAAAGTCTTGTGCAAATCTTTTAAGCGGGCTTGCGCGAATCAGAGTTAACTAAATTATAATTCAGAGTTAACTACTACCCCAGGGTTAAGAAATGTCACAATTTATTTAGAACTGTCATCCCTAGCTATTAATGTAAAAAAAAAACTATACCGCAAGCGAGCTTTAAAAGGATTCAAATATTGTATATAAAATACTTTAAATGCGTAAATTATACAAGTGGATATGCAGATAATTTACTAATATTAATTCGTTAGAACCTATTAAATTTAACGGTGTCAGTCGAGTTTGAGGCTATTTATTTATGCTTCAATTGCTATTCTTACGGTAAATAATATATTCTATGGTCCAAAGAACAACACAGATCATGCAACAGAAACTCATCGCCAAAAAGCAGTAGGTGTAACTGCCCGTCGCCTCGTAAATGACTCCTGTAAAAGAAAATTGCATGGAACTAGAATCTAACCTAAATTGTGAATTAAGTATAGATGTACTTAATAGGTACTTGGGTGCAAAGAAACCGGGTCACTTTTTGTACAACTTTCTACGGGAAGTGACCCAGTTTCTTTGCTCCCGAGTAAGTATATTTAATTACTTATGCGTAACCGTGTCTCAGATTTAATGGCAATAACAATCATGTTCCCTTAGGATGGTCATTGTGATTTAATGGTGTGTAGCGTGAATTTATTCACAAAAGTACACGCTTGATTGCTTTTTTTATGAAATAGGGTGGCAAATGAACAGGCGAGTTACAAGCAACGTCAATAAAGTACCCATTGCAGATTTGTTGCAAGCTTAGTGGACTACGATAGAATACCTTGTATGTCAGAAATTTCATTTTCATTTCCTTGAATGATTGCTTATTTTCATGCTTACACCTTAAATGCTGAGTTGCCTGTAGGTTCGCACTAGGTTAGGGATAGTTAAGATTTATTCCGTTCAGCGTCGGACTGACGTTTGTCAGCCGGGCCCCAGCCTGCGCGGACTCCCCACGGGCCTGGCTTGCGAGGCTAGCCACAAGCCAGCCAGGCAGTAGGTAGGGGGCTTGTGGAGAGTCACCCGGGCTCTTCCGGTCCAGTCCAACCCTGGTTTTCTTCCAAATAAAATAAAGATTACCTATTAGTGGATCGGCTATGAGCATCAATACGCCAGAGAATATGATGTGCAGCGCAAGCGCAGCTGGGAAGCGGTCGTCTGGCGCGGCCGTGGCCAGCACCAGAGGGAATAGCACTTGCACCGAGCAGCGCACCAAACCCGATACCACTGTCACGGCGAACACGTAGTAGAGGTCACTGGAGCTCACCAACGCTGGAAGAAAAGGCTATATTCAAAAAGGAGGGTAGGTTTGGACGAGATAGAAAAAAACACTTCTAGAAAACTTAAAACTACCGCGACATTCGAACATTTTGTAATAAGACGCTTATCAAATTTATAATGCATGACATAATTTCTTATTAATCCGTAAGCGTTTCGTACGAAACATGTCTAACAGTACTCCGATTTAAAACGTGAGTGATCCGTTTTATGGCACAAAAAAACACTACCAAATTAGTGTCAGACGTGAAAATAAATATACCAAAACTAGCTGCCTTTACAGATTATTAACACCACTTCACTATCACTATCACTACATAGTATAAAACAAAGTCGCATTCTCTGTCCTTATATCCCTATGTCCCTATGTCCCTATGTATGCTTATATCTTCAAAACTACACAACGGATTTTGATGCGGTTTTTTTAATAGATAGAGTGATTCAAGAGGAAGGTTTTTATGTATAATTCTACGCAGACGAAGTCGCGGGCAGAAGCTAGTTATGTTATAAATTGATTTTTACATGTGTATGTACACGAAATAACATCCATATCTTGCCTACATGTACATACATATATATGGCACAGACCTTTCCTCTTCGTAATAAGATGAGAAAGCTTTAGGTTTTTGTTAGGATAAGCTTGGCTTTGGAATATTACATTCAGTTTTGCTGATGTTACTTTGCGGGTTTATACTGTTTCATCAGAATGTTTTTCTTCAATGATAATCAAATCGACATAAAAATATACAAAAGGCGAGCCCAAAGAATTGATCATTTTATAAATATCACAGACAGACGTAGGGCTTCCAATCCCGCACCCCATGCTCAATCCCGGTATTGGCGGGAGTTGGAATTCAAATCCCGCGGGATCCCGGTATTGGCGGGATCCCGCATATAATTATGAAAAATATTATGTGAAGCAAATAAAACAATAAATTAATCAAATTAAATCAACGTAATTTCACTTTAATTAACGTTAAATGAGATCAATCAAATTACACTTCAATTACTGAGATCAAATATAAAAATACAATCAAGTACAATAGAAGAAAACAGTTTCAGCTGAATGATAAATAATTATTTAGTTTCTGTCATATTTTTTTTATCATTCAATTGGAAATGTTTGCGAAGAAAACATAGCATATCTAAAGTGTCGTCTGCCAAACTGCAGCGTATTTTAGAGGCAATATAGCCAGCAGCAGAGAATGCTCTTTCAGATTCCACACTAGTCGGTGGTATTCCTTTTAAAGAATTATATGTAAATGTGAGATATTTCCCCATTGACCCTCCGGACTCATAAAGAGTAATTTCTTTTTTTATGATGGATTCGAGACTGTTAGCTGGTTAGACTGTTAGATGATCGTGCGCATGCTTTTTTACAGTCCCGCAAATCGAGCGGGATCCCGCACACGTAATCCCGCAGCACGCGGGACTAAAAAATGATGCGGGATCCCGGAATACCGAGATCTCGGTATTGCGGGATTGGAAGCCCTAGACAGACGTGCGTCACTTACATTTGACGTGAAAATTGCGTTAATTTTTTTATCACAAAGCTATTGTTATAATTACTATAATTCCTATTCGAATAGCGTTATTTTTTACAATTGTTTTGGTTTCAACAAATGTGTACATACATACATACCGTCACGCCTCTTTCCCACAGGGGTAGGCAGAGACTACTTTGTTCCACTTGCTACGATCCTGACATACTTCTTTCGCTTCATCCACATTCATCAATCTCTTCATACATGCTCGTCGGTTTCGGGTACTCCTGACCTGACCTTTTCTCAAAATGTCTCCTATTTGGTCTCGGAACGTCCGTCTAGGCCTTCCCCTCCCAACGTTACCATTCACACTCTCCATATAGATCTGTTTAGTTAGTCTACTTTCATCCATCCGCTCTACGTGACCAAACCAACTAAGCATACTTATTTCTATCCTAGTCACTATATCCTCTTTCACACCAGCACGTTCCCTTATCACACTATTCCTTACTCTATCTTTCAGTGATACACCTTCCATACTTCTTAACGCTCTCATTTCTATTGCATTTATTCTACTTTCATGCTTCTTTTGCCATACCCAAGTCAATGTGTTGTACCTACATACGAGGGGTGATCCAAAAGTAATGATAACTGAATACTTATTGAATCGGATTAAAATAAATAGGTATGCAGTTACTGGCCATAAAGACTCCTTATTAAATAAAAAAAATAAAAATTAAAAAATATGTATCTGTCAGAGAGTTGCAGTTGTTTCTTCACGAGCAGTCGGAACAATAACGCAAAAATGGAGAAAACTGAGGTGAGAGCGGTTATTAAATACTTCTGTTTGAAAAAAATGTGTACTAAAGATATATACGCTGAATTAGTGGGCACACTGGGCGAGTCCGCTCCGCCGTATTCCACAGTGGCACGGTGGTCAAAGGAGTTTAACTTGGGAAGGACATCCACTCAAGATGAACATCGCGAAGGCCGTCCATCTGTCGCCATTACTGGAGAAAACGTCAAAAAAATTCATGATCTCGTTTTAACAGATAGAAGGATGACTATCAGGCATCTAGTTGAGCTCACAGGCATCTCGTATGGCAGCATTCAAAGAATCTTAACTGATGAACTACACATGAAAAAAGTCTCCGCTCGTTGGGTGCCTAGAATGTTAACGGCTGAACAAAAGAAAATACGATGTGAGATTTCGAAGTCCAATCTTGACAAATATCAAACTGATCCCGAAACATTTTTGCGTCGGTTTGTAACCATGGACGAGTCTTGGATCCACCATTTCGATCCTGAGACCAAACAGCAATCCATGACCTGGAAGCGAGCGTCTTCCCCTACACCGAAGAAATTCAAGGTAGCAAGCTCCGCTGGTAAGGTCATGGCTTCAGTGTTTTGGGATGCTGAGGGAGTCATAATGATTGAATACCTGGAAAAGGGTACCACTATTACGGGCTCCTACTACGCTGACCAAATACGCAGATTGAGACAGGCAATCAAAGAGAAGCGGCGGGGTAAACTTCGAGCTGGCATCCTGTTTCACCAGGACAACGCACCGCCCCACAAGGCCGGCGTTGCGATGGCTGCCATTCGTGATTCAGGGTTCGAATTGCTGGAACACCCCCCATATTCGCCAGACCTAGCCCCCAGCGACTTTTATCTCTTTCCACGGCTGAAGGAAGATCTTAGAGGCAACAAATTTTTGAATAATGGCGAGGTAATGGCCGCTGTGGAGGCATTTTTGGAGGGTCAAGAAAAAGATTTTTTTTTAAAAGGAATTCGTGGTCTGGAGAAACGATGGTCTAAGTGTGTAGACTTGGAAGGAGATTACGTAGAAAAATAAATTATTTTATTAAACATTTTATGTATCTTTCATACTGATTATCATCACTTTTGGATCACCCCTCGTACGGTTCAATTATGAGTCACGATGAAATTTTTCGAGTGAGTCAATTTGTATGATTGACTATCGCTTAATAATATTAAATTTTTAGAAGGCTACTCACTATCAGCTTATTTATAACAAAACAAGTTTATTTTCCACTAAAAATTACTGATGATGAATTATTCATTGAAAATTATCATTAGAATTTCATAAGACACGCTACCAAGTTCAGGTTCAAAGAGTTTAATTGTTTAAACCATTTCTGTCGTTCGATACTAGCAACTAAATAACATTATCATCTTATTTTGGACTGATGAATTGCTCCAATTTTAGTGTCCTAGACCCAATTTTCAATTAATCGATCTTTTATTAACGTAGTATGACTTTGAAGTGTTATTACTAAACTTATTGTATTTATTGTTAGGCTAAAATAGAAAATTTTAATAAAGACATGGGTTTTTTGTTTTTAATGTCTCGTAAGGTCAATGTCTAAAATAATAAAAACAGTACCTATCCACAAGATTACGCTTTGTATTTTATGTTTGGTTTTGCGAAAATCATAAAGTACCTAACACTTCAGCAGTGACAGCATGATAGCACTGGTCGCCCCAGGGTTCAAAGAAGAAGTATTATTGCATATTTATGTACAACACCAATGAAATTATAAACAACAGGGTTTATAACCTACCAATACGCAGCAAAATTGTTATACACGTGCCGCCAAAGAATATCTTTCTGCTGTCCACAGCATAGAAGAATGTGAAAACAGCAAGTAGGAACCTGGCTAACAAATCTGCAATGGCACCAACCATAACGCAAGTAGCCACCTCCATCTGAAACATGAAACAAATCTTTAACGAACAAATTTTTACTAAACGAATTGTAATATCTCATGGTTATGTTCAAGGAAACCATAAACTGCTAGAACAGGATATTTCAATACAGTTATTTACGGGAAGTTTTGCAGGGTCCATCCAGATCGATACCATCATCTTGCTCGCTAATCATGCCGCTAAACAGCAGGGCTTGAACTGTTGTGTTCCAGTGCAAAGAGTAAGACGGACACTTAGTTGGCAACGCGTCTTGGTTGGTAATCCCTCTAGTGCTCCGGTTGGCAAAAGGTAGCAGAAATCTGGACAGACCATATTCTAGCATGTGAAATAAGTACAAAGTCTTTAATGCTTTCTAACAATTCTAATCAGCCAACGTGTACAAAATTTCTGCAAGTCTCGAACGCGTTTACGTTAAAATGTCGAATACTATGAAAACAGTTTGCTGACGTGAAGTTTT
This sequence comes from Pandemis corylana, assembly GCA_949127965.1. Taxonomy (NCBI): domain Eukaryota; kingdom Metazoa; phylum Arthropoda; class Insecta; order Lepidoptera; family Tortricidae; genus Pandemis; species Pandemis corylana. The sequence goes on along the minus strand of OX421855.1, from coordinate 5,539,506 downwards.
TCGTATCAAAAACTTAGTTTAGAGGCATAGGTCATACTTCTGCGTCGTGAAATAAATATTAAAGTTAACGTACCTTGCTAAATCCGTATGAAAAGAGTAGCATAGGTTCCATCGCCAAGTACGTTACGTCGGAAACGAAAGCAAACCCCAGTCCTACTAAAGTGCTCACAAATCGGGGATCCTTCAATAAGTCCAATTCCACATTATCGCAAATCATTTTTCTGAAAATGTGTGGGACAAATTACACCAATTGACCCAGCCCCAAACTAAGCAAAGCTTGTGCTATGGGTACCAGGCAACGGATAAACATACTTATATAATGTAGATAAATACATACTTAAATACATACACCATTCATGACTCGGGTACAAACATTCGTATTCATCATATAACTGTCTGTCCCTACCGGGATTCGAACCCAGGACCTCTAGCTTCATAGTCAAATTCTTCCTTCCTTTCCTTCCTCCTTCCTTCCTTCCAATCCTTTGTATTGGGTTACTGTCCAATACACATATAACAACCTTTACTTTATTTCAACACGATTAAATAAGTCATCATCTTCAGTCGATATAATTCAGTCCGTGAGCTTCTAGAAAGACATTCGGATTTAGGGTACCATCGGCCCGTTCAAGTATCAAACACAGTCATAAGAGTGAGTGAAACAGCAAGACAAACCCGAAGGTCTTTTTAAATACTCTCGCATTGTACGTCTCACTGCTGGACACAGGTCTCCTGTAAAATGAGAGCGCTTGGGCTATAGTTCCCTCGCGCACCCCGTGCGGATTGTGCACTCCTCCCACACTATTGAATTGCCACCCAGGTGAGTGCAGGTTTCATCACGATGTTTTCCTTCACCGATAAGCTCATGGCCAATTGGTTATTATTTAATAATTTACTTATTTTATCAAGCACAATTAATACTACTCACATTATACTTTTTTGTATTGATTCATGTCTTTTCGGTAGTTTCTCCTTTACCTCGTTGTCATCACCTGGCAACATTTTTATAATGGATTCGTCATGCTCGTATTTTATCCTCGAAACACTAAGGACGTCACATTTTGATGAAAGCTCTGAAAGAGGATGAAAAGACAGCACAAATGATTGTACGGCACATTTAAATAGATACATAGCACATAGGACTTAGTTACACAAACTCACGTATAAACGTCGAGTAATAGGACATAGCGCATAGGACTTACTTAATGCATAGTACGTTACATTCCGGGCGTTATTTACGTACACGGATTCAAAACAGATGCCAAATATTATATAAAATACATTCACGTCATGATTACACATAAAAACAATTATGTACATCACATTATAATAAGTATTACAAAATAATGAAAATGGTCCCATGCTCAAACTTAAAGATGCAAATATATATATATATATATATATACAGGGTGTCAGAAAACCCTTTAACGTCCTTTTACAGAATTGTCAGGTAAGTCTATCTGAACACCCTGGCAAAGTTTGACGCTCGTGGTTAATTAATTGACCCTTTAATTAACGAATCTTAAGATGCATTTTAGGACTATGCTCTCAGTGTACCTTTTCATTCTCAAGTTACGAGAGTAGCGCTACTCGAAACCTTATTGTTTGTAACTAAAACTTCACTAGCACTTGCTTTCAAACTAACTACCATAAAACTTTGATCGGATTTCCTTAATGATAAATGATCATTTTAAATTATTCTAGATTCGTTTCAGAAAATCCACAGTACGACCTGGCAAACGTTAACGTGCGTGTGAAGTGAATTGCGAAAATAATTGTAATCTACCTAATTACACTTTGTATGCTTTAAAAAAGTACCTAGAGATGATTTTAAAAGGATTATGTGTTAGGAGATGGAATAAAATGGATATCTGTAATTGTGGCTTATGATTTTACTTACATTATTCTGTATCAATACGAAATCACGTAATACACTTAAAGCCACTATTATTAAACACTCTCTCACTCACACACACACATTAATTGTTGAGCGGATATCGGCAAAGAATCACATTTTATTTCGATTATTTCTCTTTTTTACATAAAATAAACTAAAATTGAATTCTACATCGAAAATTACAAACACGAGGTTTTGACAAATGTTTTTTGACTGTTCATATTTGAGTGAATACCGCGTGATCGCCCGCGCCCTCTGAAAGAGGTTGGTGGCTGTTTGTTCATGGTAGCTTCACTCTCTACTTGTGGGACGTGAATGTGAGTGTGGGATGGCTTTTGAGTCTCTTATTTATTTATTTATTTATTCATACCCATTTTCAAGCCTCAATTTCTGATTCATGAAGTCATCACTGCGCTTGGCAGACAATGTGTCTTGCTTGTTATCGGGCGTGTGGCACCCGAAAGAATCAAATCATTATTGTGTACCAATAAGCTCATTTATCCATAGTTCCAAATAGTTAGTCTTGTTACACAGTCGACAATTAAGAATTGCGAATTAATATGGATACCGAAACAATTGATACTGCGTGGACTTTAAATTTGACTTCGTTATGTCTTATCAATTTTCACATAAAACAGATTTTAAGAATAGTTTTACAGCGTTTACAGGTTGCTGTAAACAGTTTTCGAGTTCTCAAGTACCTATCTAAATTAGTTTGTTAGGTATACATTCCTGTAAAAATAGGATGGACCGAGACGACTCTGACTGTGACAGGACTTGACAAAAACACTATTACATCAGACATGGCTGTCGGGCTTTAATGCTTTTGCCTTTCCTTAGTGGAAAAGATAATAAACCAAAAAAAAATGACGGCTGTCAGTTGATATTGAGTGGCAATATTTAATATTTTTTGTAATTATTTTAAATATTTGTATTAAAATAGTAAAGCAAAATGATGTTTGAGTGTGTACTGTGTGTGATTACGGGGTACTTCACGTTGAGTGGTAATGTGATTTGACATGTGAGTGACTAAAACGGACACAATAACTGAAGGTCTGTAATCAATATCTAAGTACCTACTTCATAAGATTAGCAAGAAATACAAAATATGCGAATGCTCACAACTTTAGGTTTTTGGCTTGTACTTCTAAATATTCATAGCAAAAGTTTAATTTTCCCGGTATAAAATTAGTTACGCTACCGGACATTGTGTGTCGCTTACGAGTATGTTGCGAAAGCTTGATAGCTGGTTGGTTGATTTTGAACTAATTCATTTAGGCTGATTGGCTGATTTACGAAACTTCCGTATGCCGAAGTAGTCACCAACAATAGTTTGACGTGTAGTATATGAGTAAACACTACTAGAGTATTGTGAGTAGCTTAAGCCTGTGGCACACTGAGCAAAGCTATTAAATTATTTTTTATAATTCTTTTTTTTTTGTTGTAATTAGGGTCTCATACTTTGCAGGGGTGTTCAAACCAATATAGCGAACAAGTTCGTGAATTATCGTTAAAGGGTTTTCTGACACCCTGTATATATATATATTGTACTAAATAAATGTATTAAGAATTAGGAAGAGAAGTCGTCGTATGTTATATGACTGACAAAAAGGATAAAAAGTGAGTAGGTACAATGGAAACCAAAAAAACACAGGTAAAGTAATAAGTATTGTTGTCATATTAGAGTACTTTCGTAAAAAATGTGTTAGGTAATTATAATTAATGTTAATCCAAAAGCCTAAACTGGAACGAGAAATAGTTAAAAAGCCAAGCACGAAGCAAATGAACTTCAGAAATCACATAACACACACATGTCTGAATTTCAGACTCTAAAGGCTGGCATTAAGAACGCGAGTTTATCTGAAGCCTCTATGAGTCTGAACATTTACCCAACCATTTTGAATGTGACAGTCACACTTACTAGTTTAAGCATATGGGTTACCTAATGAAACTCGAAATGCAACATTAACTTTGTAACATGGGTAAATTAATGCACACAGGTTTGCACACTCAATGTGAATTGATTCAAACGATAAAATAGATTCAAATTTATACGTATATTGATTTTATTCCTCTATAATGGCATTCCATGTAAATTTTCATTAATAGCAAAAACATAATAAATGACTTCGTGCGCTTGATATTTACTTTTAATCTAGTAGAGTTTCTACTAGTTTTTTTAATGACAGACACTTAATAAGTTACATAATTCATTCCCGACATCCGGTTTTAATGCAGCAAAGCCTTTGTTGCTCTAGGGTAAGGTTTATTTGCATGTGAACACGCCATATTTTTTTTTCAAACCTTCCGAGATTAGCGAAGAACGAAAGTCAAAAACCCATTGTCATGTATTCTGCTAAGGGTTCTGATACCCCAGATGATTTATGAAAAATTACTTTTTCTCAAATAACTTTAATATTCAATTGTTTTCTCTATTTTACGCATAGATAAACAAAATTAAACAAACACACATATCAGTCTCAACTACGAAGATTATTGTCAATAATTATCTCAATTGCGGATCGTCAAGAACTACATTTAATTGCATATCAAAATTTCAAAACAATACACGATATGTAATGCTTAGAAACTTACCGTCCTGGCAGGCTTCCGGATTCTTTACCAAGTGCCATTCCACTGGATGCATAACCAGCATGGCGAAGACTAGATGTAGGTCTACTGCCATTATGAGGGCTAGGGTCCAACGGAACCCGTACTCAGCCAGGAGGTAGGTCACGAGGATGGGAAATGTGATGGAGGCCATGCTGCTCATTGTTTGGTTGGCGCTCATCATGGCTGTGCGCCGCTTCGTGAAATAACAGTTGAAAGCTGTGAAGCTAACGGGGATCATCACGCCGAAACCAGCTCCTGTAATCATGAATTTATCATTTCTTTAATCACCGAAACTGCCACCGTTCCTCGTTTTATTCATTACCCACCAAAATGAAGGTGACTTAGAAGCGAAGCTAATTAATTTGATAGCCTCACGTCATTTCATTAAAAGTACACACAAAACAGACTTAAATCTTATGAATAAAAAGACTTTATATTACAAGGTCAAGATCTGTTGGTTTTCAAAAACTATTACCTACGTATCCGATATGGTTTGGCGATGCGCCTTCAGAATTCACTTGACACAATTAAATTCATAAAATAACCTTCTAATTAAAAGTAATTAAAATTAAGTAGTTTTTTTTGTATGTTGATAACATCATTCCGATTTTTTTCTGTTCAAATATGAAGGCGCGTTTTGGCTTTCAGCTAGCCCACGTTAGATGGTGGAGTCAACAATATGGTCGTGATCAGATTTTTTTTTGCTCATGCTATCATTACTATCACTATGTGATTGTTTGTTGCCTAAATAAATAAATAAAAAATAAGATAAAAAAGTGAAGCCAAAAATCTGCGAACACATCGAGGCCTGGTAACAACAACGCATCGCCTCGTGCGCATGCGTACCGCAACCAGTTTGCTTGCCGGAGTATGGATGCTCGCGTAGATGTGTATGCGTGCGACGACGGTACAGCTAGACGGCGAGGCGTACTTTAAATAAGTCAAACTTTATATCGCAAAGTTGAAAAAACACCGAATTCGAGCAATTGTTTAATTATAAATCCTTGGATCCAATCCAATTATATTATGTCAAAAATTATATTAAATACCAATATTATAAGGAGGTAAACTTTGTGAGGTGGAAGGGGGTAATCTCGGATCTACTGAACCAATGTTGAACATTCTTTAACCAATAGAAAGCCACATTATTGGTGAATGTCATAGCTATATTTTGGGTGCGTAACGATGGCTATAAAAATTTTTGGTATAATATTAGTAGCAATAACGCTCATTTGATATAATTATTAAACCATATAACAACACTTAATATATTTACATATGACATAATTATCATCTCTTATAATGATCAATTGATATAATATCATTTAATATAACATTCTTTAAGTATAATGCTTATTTCCTATAATCAACTAGTAGGTTAGGTTAGGTTTGAACTGCGTCCCCCAACAAAAACGAACTGCTATAAAAAAGTTGGTTAGGTTAGGTAAGTTATACCATATAATCGTTATAAGAAATAAGCGTTATACCGAACGATAAATATACGAAATAAATGTATATATTTTAAAATTATACCAAACGTTTATTATACACAATGAGTGATTATACCCTTTGAAATTATATCAAATGTTGATATATCGATAGAAAATATATTAAATATTTTTATATCGATCATTACACACCCCTATATTTTAATTCTGCGCGGACGAACGTGGCAATAGCTACCTTAATATTAGTAAAATCATTGCAAAATAAATATTTTTTAATAAAAAATAAATCCAAATATCAGATCATATCGTAGTGCAGCTAGACAGACTTATGTTTTCAGCCAGTGGCTTACAGAAGAAGCGCGTTCTCATTTTCACTTATGTCTATTTATTAGATTAAGGGCCTGTTTCATCACTGTCAGTTAAGACCCTGATATATTAAGTTTCGGTTATCTATGATGTCGTCACTGTCTCTTTCGTAGTAAGAAATAGAGAGGGAATCGTAGACAACTGACACTTAAGATATCAGGTGGCCGATTTTTGAAAGCACATCACTCGAAAGTACCACTTGAAAGTGGTATAAATCTGTTTATATCTTCAAAACTACAGCCAAATCTTTGACTAGTTCACAAGATTAATGAGAGCCGTAAGTATCTTCTAAGCTACTCGTATTTCAAGTTCAGCACAATTTTTCACCGCTTTCGAGTAGTATTTTCACATATGTGCTTTCAAAAATCGGGCCCCAGGAACTTTACAGCAAGCGGTGAGACAAGCCCTAATAGTCCTTTATATTATTACTATACCTCTGACGACACCGAAGGTGAAGACGAGCTGATAGGTTCGCTGAACGAATATAGTCAGGACATCGCCGAGGACAAAGAGCCCGGCGCCGACTAGCCCCACCTGCCTGAATGAGTATTTCTTTAGCGCAATGCCACTCAGGAAACCTGAAATACACCTTACAGTTCAATAAAAATGACTCTACCATTAGTTACTTCATTTAAGATGGGAACAGTATACTCAGTGTAAGTTTTCTGTCACAAAATACGTTTCGATCGCGTTTGCGTTAGAATGTCAAACACCATGGAAACTGTTTGTTGCCGTTTCGATCCGGAAGTGGCGCTGCCAATTTTTCTATAGAAATCGAGACATTTACGTGAACGCGTTCGAGATATTTCTATGTATTACAACTTACACTAGAGGCTCACCTAACGAACACAGACAATAGTTAGTTGATAACGTTCAGGTCAGCGTTTAACTCTTTTGAAATCATGTTTTGTTTTTTTTTTTTTATTTTAAGTGATACGGGTTTTATTTTAAAGAGCCATCCATACATTTTAATTCCTTAATTTAAGTAAATTTCAACTCGAGTTACATACAATCATAATTATGCAACCTGTAAAACAATAGCAAGAAACGTTATGTATAGGTACAGTATCTCCACGGGATGTAGCCCGACGCTCCGGTGATCAATTTGAAAAACTGTCGCATTTACCGCGAAAATCGAAAATTCTATTGCCACATGAATTACAATTCTATTACGATTGGACTTGAATTTTCATATTCTCACTCGGCATATCGTCTTTAAATTGACAAATTAAAATGAATCAATAAATCATACACACAATAAGCGGTCAATGAATGTAATGTCTCACGCACCGGGTCCTTTTGCCATCAGCGTTTGATGTTTGATCAACGATTTGCGCTAGTCCACATCAATTAGGGCCAGTAACTTGATCCCATACTCGACATTTGAGCTAGAGTAGAGATTAACTAAGAAAGTGCGGCCGCTAGAAATTTTGTGTCAATTGATCGAGGGTCAGAAGGCACACGCCGGCGCGACAGAAAGAGATCGAATAAAAAACCATCCGTCTATTCAATTAGCATAAACTTTTTCAATTATTAATAGAGACAATGCGGAGACGAATTTAAAAAGGAAAAAATGAGGAAACCGTTCGACAGATTATTGCTTAAGATGGCACGAGTATTTACATGTTCAAGGATCATCTGAGGTCTTCGTGATAATTTGTTGCATTTAGATCGCCAGGTACGTAAAGGCCACAGATTGTTTTTGACGATGTCTATCGTGAGTCACGCGCTATTTCTGTTGCGAAGGTATTTAATAAATATATCACTTTACATTTTTCTTTTCACTTGGAATCGGGATTTTCAATAAAAATACTTACGAGAAAAAAGCGTTTTCTGGTGTAGGCATATTAGCCTCGAAAGTTGACGTTGCGTACACCAAATAGAAACGAGCTTTATGAAAAGGAACGCACCTATACCTACTTCGTTTTTTAGCACTAGAAAGAAGGTAAACAATTTTGACATGTCTTTTTAACGAAAAACACTTAAAAATCGGTAACTGGAAAATATAAAACCATAACATAACAAATCACAACATTCCAGGGATTTTAAATTGTAACTTGCTGTTATTTTTTTTTTACTATTTTCAATAAATAAACTTTTTGTAATTTTAAAAAAACGAAGAATATAATATTTAACTTTTATTGATATACACAGTACAATATATTGTTTGCTGAATTCCCAGTCATTAAACCAAATTTAAAATTATAATATCTCCTTGATTCTGCAAACGAGCATCTACTATTAAGCGTATCCCCAGGTAGATAGAGGTTAGTACATTCATGCCCACGGTCAAATTTGGCATCATCAGGTCATCAAAACGATCAAAGCTAGAATGTGTTTATTAAAAAACATCGCTTAATGTGTAAATCAAATATCGATCACATTCTACTCGTTTTTAGGGTTCCTCATTCGACCAAAATTGAGCTTTATAGGATCGCTTCGTTGTCCGTCCGTCCGTCCATCTGTCTAAACCTTCTATCTGAGAAACGCGTGGAGATACCAAGCGGAAATCAATATCAAATACTCAGGTCTACTACCCCTCGGAAAACTGAAAAAACCTAAAGTAAATGCAATCAAATGTTATATATATAAATTGCCTTGGTGTTAAAACAATAGCAAAATATGTAAGGGACATCCTTCCAGATTGCGTTCTAAAGATTTTAAATTCGGTATTAGGGTAGCCCTTATAGCGCTACTAATGAAATAAAATAAATCTACAAGTCTAAATTTTAGGTCTCTCTACGTAAATTACTAATATAAAATGCCCTCATGCTGTCTACATTTATTTTTGCTTAGCTTCGCTAACACTGGATGTTCACTTGCTATTTAAATACCTTCTTACAAACTTGCACATAACTCTTGCTGCGCGTCCTGCTTGGCCGATTTTTCTAATCTAACTTGAGGATACTACTTAAGTTTTAAAATATTTTGGCAAGACTTTTTATAATAGCTATGCCCTGATTGACCTGATTGCTCAATCGAGACGTGGATTGCATCAACCATAAAACAGGGTTTCATTAATAACCGCAACCTAATAGTGCACTTTACTTCCAGCTTTAATTGTGCACCTACTTAATAGAATATCGCATATTGTTATTCTAGCTTTGTGCGCCTCTATGAATTCAATTATTCATTCAGTTAAATATATTTCGCAGAATCAGTTTATTTTAGGGTACATTTTATCACTTTTACAAACTTTTATATAACTTGCAACAGTATATAGGAATCATAGGGATGGTTACGATGCACATAAGTTTCTAAGTACCGTAACTTCGATTTTCAACAACCCAAACCAACAGGCCAACAACTTTAGTTGCCATGTTTTTTTCTTCTCGAACAAATGTAATTTGGCATAACTATATTCCTCAAAGCACACAGTTGCGAGCTCGGGCTCGAACCCACGAATCTCTACTTGAGAGTCCATCGGTCAATATTCTAAGCTAGCACTACCGTTGTTCTCAAATTGCTCGTGCATATTTCAACTGCTACAGCTCCGTCGGGAATCATCGCGTTGTTTTTATATTAATGAGTTGATAATGACTTTTTCGTTTAAATTTTCGTTAAAATAAATGAAACATTCTGTACCTGATATCGAAAGAGCACCATTATACACCCCTATAACAAGAGGCAATCCGCTCCCGCTGCCCTGCTCGGTGAAAAAATTGTGAAATAAAATGCCAAACGCATTCGAAGATCCAAAACCCAGCATCTGAAAACAAAAACTTTCTAACTCTCTCTCCTCCATCCTTAAGTGTAAATAAAATTGGAATTAAATTGTAAAAATTAAGAACTTTACATACATACTCTCGTCATAGCGATTGAAGTATCTATATCTACCTCTATGTATTAAACGAGCAATGTAAATAGAGCAATGTATTTAAGATCTTGAAAACTGCTTTTTGATTCGATAAAATATGTTGTAAAGGAGTTTTGAGAACGAATAATCGATCTAATTGGTTATCATCTTAGGGAAACAACTGACAGGTTAAATTTAACATAATTATTGTACCATCTCTTGATTCAACTCCTGGCTGAACTAATTTCGAATCGAAAAACATCGATCACTGACTCAGTCTACCGAATAATGTAATAATGTGTAAGTTTGTGAGTTTGTTCATTTATGTATTTACTCATTTACGCGTATAAAGTTAAACGGATTTGGACATCCGTTGCACGTTGATAGAGCGATACTGACTAGGATACTTTTTATCCCGATTAAAAGTTTAGCTCTTGCTGAATAGTGACAAATGGAGTTATACAGACAACTGCAAGCAAAATTATAACTATCCGTTTATTTTAATTATACCGTAGACCCATTTTCTGTCTGCCTCATATTTATCTTAACATTTGTTTACAGTAACTCTGAAATAATGCTACACGGATTCTCGGAGTTTTATGAGTTTGATAAGACTTATGTTATTAAAAGTGATGAATAGTTGCAATTATAATTAAATAAGTATCTTATTAGCCATTACTGGTGCGTTGTATTGGAAATATTATTATCTAATTGATTATTAAAACAACGCAAGCAAAACAATATATAAGCTCAGAAAAATCTTAAAGTAAATTGCGAAAATTAAATTTAAAATAACTAAACTATACGAGTAACTAAAATAAATGCAAAGAACTCCCCCGCGGCATGGCTTATCCGTTCCGTTACGTATGCATAATCATTAGTTTTTTTAAAGGAACTATATTATGGTAAATTTCAATGACAATCTCGAGCACGAGTTCAAACCTACACGAGTATAACCTGATTGTTTGGTATTTTATTATCAAAACACGAGTAAATAAGGGTAAAGAAATAAACTTGAATTTAATTATGCAGGAGTGTGTTCGTCAACGTGAGGCAAAGGAACAGTAGGCATGAATTTCGTTGTGCAATAAAACGTTCAAAAAGATGTCTCTGTGATAAAAAAAATAAGGAATGTGAACGAATGTGTTTGTTTTATGTAGTGGTGTTCAGTACTCATTGTATTGTATCGTATTGTCTTTTGATTGCATGACCTTAGGCTTGATTTTTTAAGGTTGATGCAAGAGACCACAGTCCTGAGTACCTATTTCATATCATTTCAACTTCCGTTCTGGAGAAAGAGGGTTGTGAAAGGCATAAACGTACAACGATGCGATCAAAATAAGGATTCCTGTTTTTCTTTTAAGCTCTAAAAATAATGAAACTGACCGAATTGGTAAAATTGACTTTTAAAACTAAATCTTTTATTTTAAGCTGAAGTTGGGTACTAGATTAGGTTTTAAAATGTCATTTTTTCGGATATACAAATATTTTTTGAATTCTATAAGTATATATATAAACGCTGATTGACATATATTACCTACATACACAATACACAAATCACGTCTTTATCCCTTACGGGGTAGACAGAGCCTAAGGCAACAGGTACATACAGGCCACATTTAGCATGATTGTGGGCGTATAGGTGGAAAATGGAATCAAAATAGTGATGGGTTGCTAGCCTCATCGCCTAAACATGATTCCTATTATTTTCGCCTATTCCCTCGATGGGCTTTTACCATCTGCGCGGGTAGAGAAGCAACTGGTACATTCTATGTTTTTCCTTTGCTTCCAGACCAGCATGGAAGACATATATACTTGGACGAAATATTAGCTAGGTACCGATTGAACTTGCTCGTTTGCCTTCCTTATCGCATAAAAAAACTAAATCGGTCCAATTAATTCAATTTTAAATTAAAATACTTAACAGACATTATTTGTTTAGTAGTGTTAGGAATTTATTTCCTTAATCTGACACATTCGACGGAAGGTAATATTTAATACCTTAAAATAATGAGGTGAAACCTTGAACGACGGAAGCCTAACTAATGATAATAGTTATTATCATCAATTTCAAACATGTTTACCATAGACAGCTATGTATAGTAGAACCTTAAACTTGGAAAAGGTAGTACCCATAAAAATTGGTAATTGTGTTTTTAATTGTGGAAACTTAAATAATTCATAATTTCGTTATAAGTAAGTATAGTCGGCCAAGTCAGCGTCTTAGATTTTGACTCTCACTTTCTATTCGGAAAAAAGGCTGATTCCTGTCCTTAATTATTATTATTTTAAATTCATGCTTTTAAATACAGATGTCATTTAATTACTTATGTTCATTCAAATTTCTATTAGGTATATTTAATGAAGCAAAACATGTGTAACTGAACAAATAATTAATAAAAAACACAATAAATAACCATATTACACGAGCAGGCAGCCTATACAGCCTATCCGTTTGGTTTTTGGTTCAATAATGATAATGGTAAGTTACTGCTTTGCCAGAATAAATTTGTGTCCTGTGTGAACTCCAGGAACTTCTCAGTAAATTTCATTGAAAACTTTATATTTAATTGTACATATGCTATGTTTTATGCCCTGAATTATGTATATAATGTATAACTCTTTATTGTAAATAAAACACATGAAAAAGATGAATACATGACAACATAAATGCACGAAGGCGAACTTAGCCCTAAAAGGGACTTCTTCCAGTTAACCTTAGAACGTTTGACAGGACATATTATTATCACAAATTATCAAGTAGTCTTGGGTAAGTAGGTACATGAAACCTAAGTATAATCGAGAAAAAAACGATGTTTCGTCTGATGTGTTTCTAGTTTCTAAACGTCACTCGGCGAACTTCGTGTTTCTTCAGTTCAGACGTTAGTCATATGAAAAACTAAGAAGAAAACTCGAATAGCATTTTGAGAGCTCACGCGTTCACGGTCTGTAAACAAATATTTTCACAAAGGACGCGGCTGGCACACTTGCATTCGTACTTCCTCGCATGCTTCCTCACTTGCCTGCTTGCATTGTTGCTTGCTTTCATGCTTACTTGACTTGATTGCTCACTTCTTTGAAATATTTATCATTTACTCGTGCGACGCCACGGGTAAAAGATGTCATTATGTTATTATACATACGAAATGAGTTAGTATGTATGTTTACTACCTCTTTACTCTAGTGTGCTGATACACTTGAGCATTCTCTTGTAATGAGCATTCTAGCGAATGTTACATTACAGGTAGATACTTTGATTACTGTTGTATCTTTATTTACACAAAAGATCTATTCAAATAGATTGACTAAAGAGTCATTAAAATCGGCCGAAACGTTTGGTTTCTTGAGCACCACGGAACAAACATTGGCACATAACATGTTTAGCTTTCTTTGTGCGCACAATTAAACTACAATATCACTATCTACGCACAAAGTTATCTTAACTTATGCAAGATTAGTTAACGCTTTTTAATGCATGTATAAACAATCAACCTGCTGCAGAATATTTCGTATTCAAATTATGGAAACTCAAAATTAAATGATAACTAATACAAAACGGGCTTTGTTATTATGCCACATCACATAATAACATTTCTTTAAACAGGCAATTTCATTTTCGACGAAATACAAGAGAATCCCAAAAATGTTACTTAGATATATGGTTCAACAGAAAATTGGCTGTCAAAAAGAAACCTAGGTAACGAAATTTCATTAAGGATTATTTCTCACTATCAATGTACAGTACATACCTACATATCAGATATCCAATTAAAAGCGAGGCTTTTAGCAGCTAGCAGAGTAATTTGGTGGCTCTGATTACGAATTTGGCATATTTTTTTGGATCTAAGATGGCGGATGACATTTTGACACTTTTTACACAAAAATGTTGATGGATATCGTTTTCGGGTAATTTGGTGGCGCTGAGCACGAATTTGCCATAATTTTATGAATCCAAGATGGCGGATGACATTTTGATACTTTGACACAAAAATGTTGATGGTTATCGTTTTCGGGTAATTTGGTGGCTCTGAGCACGGATTTGGCATAATTTAATGAATCCAAGATTGCGAATGACATTTTAACACTTTGAGACAAAAATGGTGATTGAGTGTCATTTTCGGCTAATTTTGTGGCTCTGAGCCCGAATTTGGCATTATTTATATTTTATTTAGGCAACGGTCCAACGGTGAACACCTTTCAACTGTCGGTGATGACGATGACGATGATGATGATAACTTTAAATAAGTTGTAGAAAAAGTATTGTATGCAACGTTGTATATTTAGTCAAAAAAAGCTCGTGGCATATTTTCTTACGATGTTCGCTACGCTCACATCGTAACCCACACCGCTCGCCTTTTTTAACCCCTCTTATAGAACTGTTGCATAAAATACTATTTGTTGATGGATTTACCTTCTACATAAAACGGCATTGTAATTATTAAAATTTATTGCCAGAATTGATTTTTGAATTCTTGTGACGAATGATAGACAATATACCGTTAACATAATTTATAACTGGAAAACAATTTATTTTGAACTTACATTATTATATTGTTTAAACAAGTTTTTTTTTTGTAATGTTGTTTATAAATGCTGAAAAAGCAAATACTAAAAGTATTACAACGATCTCTTTAGCAGCTGTTATTTTTGTTGGAAGCAATAGTTATTTGTTATGCAAGGCTGCAAAGTGTTTGTTTGGCGCGAGTGCCTGAATTGAAACCCGAGCAAGCGAAGGATTCTATGATTGAACCACGAGCGAAGCGAGTGGTTCAAAAGAAGAATCCTGAGCGTCGCGAGGGTTTCAAGGCACGAGATACTAAACAACTTTGCTGCCGAGCGAAACACACAATTTTTCACCTCACTACAGCGAGAAAAATGGTGGATGAAAGAAAAACAGTCTAATAGTAAATCAGTTTTTTTATTATTTTTCTTCTAAATAAGAAAGGTAAAAGGATCTAAGCCCATACAGCCTAGTCTAATAATCTAATAAGTAAAACTATTTTTTCTGATTGTTCTATCACATTAATTTCTTATGTATTATACTGTTTTATCATAAACCAAACAACAATTTTTGACAACTTTTCGGTTTCCCGACGAGCAATCTCTAAAAACTTTAATTTTTTTTTTCTAATCATACATATATTTTTAAAAAGAAAGTTAAAAAATCGCACTAACTAGACTGATTTAAAAAAAATGGGGCGCGTTCTGAATTTGCATCATAATATCTGTTTTTTCCTGCTTGGTTGCTATTTTTGTGGTTAACCACAAATTAAAATAATTAATAAAAACCAATATCGTTTTTTCTTTTAGCAACGAAAGTTAGCAAATCTTGAAAACAACTTAGGAAGTAACGGATTTTAAAATAAGTTAATAATGGATACCGGATCGCGTTTCTGAACGTGACATTATGTTTTTTTTTATCGGATGAAAAAGTTAGGGGTCTGATAATAAGTTCGACATTTGAAGTTCGTATTATATTCCGTCCTTCTCATTCACCTAATTAAGTACTATTCGTATAAGCGAGATGGCAACATACGAAGTTCAAAGTTCTAATTTCTGAGTATGTGAGTAGGGTGGGCAATGGTGGTCATCGTCACGTTCGAATTTCAAAAACCTTTTCCACGCAAGCGGGGAAAAAGCACTTTTCCACGCAGATTTTGAAGGAGAAAGACAGCCTTTTCGAGCAAGTGAGGTGAAAAATATGTTTTTACCTCACTTGCTCGAAAATCCGCGTGGAAAAGTCCTTTTTCCTCCTTTAGGTGGAAAAAGTTTTCGAAATTCGAACGTGACGATGACCACTATTGTCCACCTACTCATATGTATACTCCGAAATTAGATATTTGAACTTCGTATGTTGCCGTCCCTCTTACACGAATAATACTACTTAATTAGGTGAGTTAGAGGGACCATTTCTCGCTGTAGTGAGGTGAAAAAATGTGTGTTTCGCTCGGCAGTAAAGTTGTTTAGTGTCTCGTGCCTTGAAACCCTCGCGATTCTCAGGAATCATCTTTTGAACCACTCACTTTGCTCGTGATTCAATCATAGCATACTACGCTTGCTCGGGATTCAATACAGGCACTCGCACTAAACAAAAACTTTACAGCCTCGCATAACAAATAACTATTTTCTACTTTGACGCCCAGCTTTTAAATGAATTGCTTAATTTTCGTGAATTGTTATCTCTGTATTAGCAGTTATGTGGCAGTAGTAGTTCAGGTCTCTCTAAAACTCTAAATATCTACCTATCATGTGTTAAATATCACGTGCGAAACGATGTTCTAATACTTAATTAAATATTATCAGTCGAATCGTCTCGACATGATATTATAATGTAAAGCGTTTTACTTTAAGGTTTTAAGGAAATTCACTAAAATGAGTTCAGTGCTTGCACCTACTTTTGTTTATAATTTAATTCGGTTAATGTTTCTATTTTTAGCAAGATAAATATACATTATTTTTATCAATTCACAGTTTTGTCTTATTAGCACTTTAATCAATTAATCATAGTAGCTACTATAGTGAATATTGTAAGATAATAATAAAAAAATAATGTGTGGTGTTGGGTGTTGATTTTATAATCAAAACTAAAATTGACATAAAATTAAAAGGCATTAAATCGTAAAAATAACTCAAACGCAACCAAAATTTTCATACTCCATTTTTTACTGCTGTCTTAAGTATTTATTTTGAGACATTGCTCTATTTGTCATTTGTGTCTCACTCACGTAAATTATTACAGTAAATCGGTGTGTGATATTTTGTCAATACTTAATACTTACAAAGGTAAATCCGACACCGACACACACAACGTACCCCCACCCGCCATCGGGAGGGACCATCTTCTTGCAATATCTCTTTCCATTCCCCTCGATATGCGCGAAAGCCTCATCCATGTTTAATTTTTAACACACTACACTTTGCAACAGAATTGCCGATTCAATCAATTTGTGCTGATACTCGTAAAAGTCTAGTTGTGCGAATTGGCTATTTTCTAGTTTACTATTTAGCTGAGAACATTATCAGTAGGCGATCGAAGTATTTTTCCGAGGCAGCATTTTACGAGCAGCACGAAGCCACGCACGTCCTCGCCACACTGATTCTGCCACCACATTAAATATTTAGTATCGTAGGCACCAGCGGTTGTGAATGGGGTTAAATTACAGAGAGATTACGATTGATTCAAGTAGACTGAAAGCATTGTCTTCGGCTGACGTCGCCGTAATCTCTTAATGAGACCTTAGCTCTTAATTGAAGCGGTACTAATCCTTTATAGTTGTGTAATCATAATTATTATTATCCGTTTATGGCATATAATCCTTACTTAGTAATTCATAACCATGCAATTTTATCGTATTTGTGCGTTAGTGAATGGTATGCGGTTCTATGTTACCTACTTCTCTGCGAAGTCTTTGAATCGTAGCTTGGCAGAGTAGTTACTTAGGTAATTGTAATAAAAAACGAACAGCTTGTACCTGCAACAAAAAAGGCTGTTTTCCTCCACTTAGCAAACGATCTAATTGTCAGAGTTCTAGACAGCTGCAGGTTAGACTCAGACTGAGCCACTAAAGTTATAATTATAAATTAATAATTTATTAATAATTCTCGTCCCGCGCAGATGGTAAAAGCCCATCGAGGGAATAGGCGAAATTCTTAGGAATCATGTTATAGGCGATGCGGCTAGCAATCCATCACTATTTTGATTCCTTATTCCACTTATACGCCTAAAATCATGCTAAGCGTGGCCTTTAGGTTTTGTTACCTCAGGCTCTGTCTACCCCGTAAGCCTTAACGGCGTAAGGGATATAGACGTGATTTGTGTATGTATGTATGTATGTAATAATTTGATCTCGGAACGTATGTGAATGTATAATGAATTTAATCGGAATTACTGTGCAATAATAGCAAAACAACAAGTTCATTGGCAATTTCGCCAATGACACCGGGGCATTTTCTATTCTACTGTGCTTTATTTTGCTTTTTATTAGAAAGAAGTTACTTTAGTTAGATTAACCCCTCGTGACACAGATCTGTGCCATATTTAAGGCTATTTATGTATTTTTATTTAAATCAGCTGAATTTGTGCATATTAAAACAGATGAATCTAGAATGCGGACTTTTTTTAGCTCAGACATACGATGGGTAAAATACAGAATTTGAGGCACATTACTGGTGCTAACCGGAATCGTGCAAAAATCCTAATTCAAAATAATAATGCGAATGTGAGTTTATATTCGTTTGAAAAACAGCGCCTTCTCTCGTCCCTGGTGAGCAGTAGATGTTCCACGGGAGTTTGTAATTGTGTTGTACAGACACATCATTCAAACAGATGATGCTTAGCGACAAAAATTCGCATAGTAACAAAAGGTCACGTGACATCTAGTAACAGGAAGAAAAATTCGAAGACTACCCACCTGCTATGGGTGGTGTAGGAGTATAGCACGCGTCACGGAATGGCGAGAATCCGGGTTCGATTCCCGGCCATAAATTTACTTTTCGGATTTTTCTATGTGTTTTAAATTTTCACTGACGTTTAGAAATTTATATTCGTTTGTTTGTTGCGCTTTCACCCAAACTTGGTATGGAAATAGTTTGATACCCTGGGAAGGACAAAAAGGTTCGTATTTAACTTGGAGAATGAAATAGTTCCCGCGGACGTGCGATAATCGAATTATCCGCAGACAAAGACGCAGACGGAGTGTGTATATCGCATGTGCAAGGCAGACGTATGTTAGGTACAATTATTTGTACCTGCAGACTAGGTCTGTCTATAGGTACAAATAATTGAAAAAGTGCTGAAATAGTGAGGTGTAATGCGAAGAGCATTCGTTAATTTACTATGTGGGATTCAACTATCACCTTCCGATATATATATATCTTTGAAATTAGTGAGCAAAATGTTATAATTACCTGATGTTTAATATGTTTAGTAACAATTTTAGATTCACGCACACATCGAAGCCTGCGTGTGCAGACAACGGTGTTCGGTTGATTTCTATGTAACTGACTCCCTAATAGGTCGATATTTGACAGACATTCCTTGAAGATTAAGGAAGTGCATTGCTTAAGAAGGGACAAGATAGGAAATAACGTCTTAATATTTAGCAAAATACCCTGAGGATCGCGTGGACCAGGCGCTAGTCGGCTTTATTTGTATCTCCTTTTGTATTTATGTAAATGAAGATCATCATACTTTATTACGTTTCTTTGTTTATGCTTTCGTACCTACAATAATTTTGACTTACATTATATACATATACAGGATGGCCTGTAAGCAGTAGGTACGAACAACTTAAATGGGAGACAGGTTACAAGACATGTACGAAATATAGAATATTGACCTTCATAAAAGTAGCACCGTAATAAAATAATTACCTACTTACCACTAACGCCTAAAGA
Organism: Pandemis corylana; assembly: GCA_949127965.1. Lineage (NCBI taxonomy): Eukaryota > Metazoa > Arthropoda > Insecta > Lepidoptera > Tortricidae > Pandemis > Pandemis corylana. Next base: position 5,519,990 of record OX421855.1, on the reverse strand, counting down.
AACTAAGATTTTTTAGGTTTGCGCCTATACAATAATACAATACAAATACTATTTATTGGACACCACAAATCAGTACAAAACAATACAGAAACAAAAAACAAGGTAGACAATATGCGGTTTTATCGCTTAGTAGCGATCTCTACCAGACAACCAATAAATGAAATAAATAAATCGGAGACAGTTTACGAGTAAGTAGGTGGCGAAAAGAAATAGACAGGAGAAACGCAAGGATACCCCGAAATTAGAAATTCATACTCCGCCGTCGTGCTCACATACAGTGTTTAATAGGTGAGTGTAGTTAGAAGGACGGTATTATTATGAACTTCGAATTTAGAACTTGGAAGCAGACCCCCTAATTTTTTATTCAGTAAAAACACACACAATAACGCGTTCGGAAACACAGTTCGTCCTCATTTTTGTGTTAATACGACTTAAATCCGTAAATATAAATCTGTTCGTACATTTTTTCAATTTTTCTGGGTTATTTTCACACAAGAATATTTATATAAAAAAACTAGCTGTTGCCGCGACTCCGTCTGCGCCGAATTCGCTTATCGTTAACCCACGGGAACTGCTATTTTTCAGGATAAAAACTATCGTATGTCCCTCCCCGAGAATGAAACTATCTGTATACCAAATTCCAGCTACTTAAATCGGTCAGTGGTTTAAACGTGAAAAGGTAACCGACAGAGATACTTAGGTGCTAGAAAGAAAAAAAAATACTGAAACTGTAGCTACTTAAGTAGAAAATTGTTTCTAGGTCGCTGGCGGTATGGTGCCCAGAAGGCTAGCAGAATTGTCATGCTTTATGGCTGCTTACAGAAGGTCGCCAACAACTTTGAATAAACTGTAGACTTAGGATCCTATCATAAAGAGTTCACGTCCAGCATCATCTCCCCAACAATATTTGCTGGGAGGTTAATGCAGGCGTGGATCCAGCCTTTATATCAGGGGACGGTCACCTGGGCGGTGATTTTTGAAAGCATAATATGTGTGAAAATACCACTCGAAAGTGGTGAAAAATTGCGCTGAATTTTAAATACGTGTAGCTTAGTTCACAAGATTAATGGATCTACTTACGGCTCCCATTAATCTTATGAACTAGTCAAAACTTTGATTAGAGCTGTAGTTTTGAAGATAAAAACAGATTGAAACCACTTTCGAGTGATGTGCTTTTAAAAATGTCGAAATTGTACCTATGTATGTATATGTATGTATGTGACTATGTATAACTCTTTATTGTACATAAAACACAAGAAAAAGATGAATACAGGACAACACAAATTCACAAAGGTGGACTTATCCCTAAAAGAGATCTCTTCCAGTTAACCTTTGAACGATTGACAGGACATTAAGTATTACATACGAACATATGACATAAGTAAATTCGGTCAAATGGGTATCTAATTTGCGATGGCAATGTTGATAGGTAATCTGTACTAGCTGTCAGCCGCGACCGCGTCTGCTTTATCCGATAAGGACAAAAAACTCCGTAAAGCGTCGAATATTGACCCTTGTGAATACTTACTCTGTTAGACGGTAAGTATACTATTTCCGATCGCCTAAACAAAGTACCTACCGTGGATTATTCTAAAAATATAAAGGTATCAAGTTACCAGAAATTAGTTCTTGATCCATGAACCGTTAACGAGTGGGAAACCAATAAAATAAAGCTAAGCCGTTCAAATATCGACTCGCCACTACCTACACTTTCAACGCTGTCATTTGTAATATAACACCCCAAGTACGGCGACATGCACGGTAGCTAGTATTGGAAAGTGATATTTACCTCTGCCTCGCTCTATTAAATAATATCCTAAAGTAACTAGCTATTACTTAACCAAAAAAAAACCTTGTCACAATAATTAGACATGAAAAATCAGCAAAAAAAACTGTTACCTCGCAGCCACACGGGTAAGACAGCCGCGTCTGTGCGACACACATATCAGGTCTCCTTTTCCATTTATATCATCATGACTAAACTAACTATCGCTAACACCACATACCTAAGATGCTAACGCGTTTCAAACTATATACCTACTATTAAGGACATTAAAAAAGTTGTCAATAACTGTAACCTACATTATACGTAGTACAAAGTTCGTCCGCCGTTTCATTTCTTCTCGAGGCGTAACCGACGCTAAATATTCATCTGTTTCTTGTGTTTTATGTACCATAGAGTTATACATACATACATACATACATATATGGACACCCACTTCCATTATTTTTTATCCATCCTTTTGTTCTGTGGGAAATTCGAATAACCCTTCTTATGACACCTATAGACAGGTACGTTATCTTCAAAGAACATGTTTGTCTATATATAAATACTAACCCCCTTATTCATAAACGCTCTATCTATAGGCCTCTGCTAACTTAGCAATCGTTTGTCCTTATCTGTGGAAGGTAAATGTCAAAGTGACAGATAAGAACAAACGATTGCTAAGTTAGCAGAAGCCTATAGAGCGTTTATGAATGAAAATGAAAATGAAAATGAAAATGAAAATGAAAATGAAAATGAAAATTTATTTTTGCAAATTGGCCGCCAGGGGCTCTTTTACATGTCTTTTTGAAACTACCAGCACATTCGGAAAGACCATCATTGCCAAGAAGAATGCGCCGCAAGAAACTTGGCAGAAAGTCATTTTTTCGAAATAAAATACAAATAAAATACAGAATACTTAAGTTCTACTTAAATTAAATACATTTATAAAAGGGATGTATAAGGTCCCCGAGTCTTAAACTATATTAATCTATAAATAGTAGAGATGTATAAAGTCTCTACTGGTCAAAAAATAAAAAACAAAGAAAAGAAAATAATAACAATAAGTTCAGTGGAGGTGTAAAACGCCTCTACCGTCAAATAAATTAATTGGAGATGTCTCCAATGTCGCAAGAAAAAAAAAAATATAAAACAAAATTATGAAATATACATTTCATGTCAAGTAAGTAACCAATAAGCTTTTGGATTCCGAAGGCAAGCTTGCGTCTGCCGCCCCCAATGTTGGCTTCCACGCACTCATGTCCTGCTCTGAAAGCAGAGCGGTACCGAGGGCATGTCTCGCTTCCGTCCCCACAAGCACACTATGGGAACGTTTTAGGAACTTCGACGTCGTTAGCCTGCAACTAAACAGTAAAAGAAAAAAAAAATGAAACCGGAAATCCATAAGCTTAACAATATACCTACCCAATACCTAGCTTAATGCACATACGACATAGCAATATTTACGTCATTGTAAACAATAATAATTATGAAAAATAGAATAAATATTTAAATAAACAATTACAGTAGGTACAATATTTATATTGATAATACCTATCTTAATATTCATAATTAATAATAGCTATAGGTACAATTTTGAATCTTAATAAAAATCTTAATTAATCAAGATCAGCTAACCTAAACAGCAGACGGTAGCAACAGGGCCAGAGACCGTTGTATCTAGAGACACTACACGCATACACACATACACACACACCCACACACACACACACACACACTATAGGATCACTCACAAAAACACTGGATCCTTACGGTAATTTTTCCAAAGATGGCCATGTCATGTTCTCATCACACATGTACTCATCGACTGTGTAATATGCTTTCTTTAACAGCGTGTTCTTTATGTATTTCTTGAATAACACATATGACAATTTCCACGCATCTACAGGCACTTTATTGTAGAACCTGACACAGTTTCCCAGGAAAGATTTACTTACTTTCCGTAGACGAAATTTAGGAATGAGTAGCTTGTGTTTATTACGAGTGTTGATATCATGGATGTCCGACAATTTCTTAAAGGAATTGAAATTCTTGTGTGTGTACATAATTACATCGTGTATGTACTGCGAAGCCACTGTGAGAATTTCTATCTCTTTAAAGCGCTCTCTCAATGACTCTCGGGAGTTCAGATTGTAGATGGACCGAACTGCCCTCTTCTGTAAAATGAAGATACTCTGAATGTCAGCTGCTCTTCCCCAAATCAGAATGCCGTAAGACAAAATGCTATGAAAATAACTGAAATAAACCAGTCTAGCAGTTTCCACGTTGGTGAATTGTCTAATTCTTCGTACAGCATAGGCGGCAGAACTCAATCTACCAGCAAGAGCAGAAATATGTGGGCTTCACTGTAAGTTTCGATCCAGGGTGAGGCCAAGAAAAACGGTGTCATCAACGAGGTTTAGCTTCTCTCCGTTTATGGAAATGGCTGTTTCAACCTGTCGTACATTTGGTAACGAAAATTTAATACATTTCGTTTTAGCTGCGTTTAGTAGTAGATTGTTCGCAGTAAACCATTGAAGCACTTCTGTTAGAGTCTCATTGATGTGACTTTGATCTTCCTGTTGCCTGTCTACCTTGAAAATCAGAGAGGTGTCATCAGCAAACAAAACTATGTCACATTTGTTTTCCAGTAGGCGGGGGAGGTCATTGATATACACCAGAAAGAGAAAAGGGCCCAATATTGAACCCTGTGGTACTCCAAGCTTCACCGGCGCACCACATGACTGCACTCTATTTATGTCCACTTTCTGGATTCTCTGACTGAGATAGGACATGACAAGTTTCAGTGCGTTTTCAGAAAGTCCGTAGTGCTCAAGTTTGCGGATAAGGGTTTCATGCTCCACGCAATCAAATGCTTTGGAGAGGTCGCAGAAGATCCCTATTGCATCTTGTGAATGTTCCCATGCATCATAAATATACTTAACGAGTACAGCCGCCGCATCTGTGGTGGATCGGCCTTTAGTGAAACCAAATTGCTGGCTGTGAAGTAATTCATTTGCATTGAAATGATGCAACATCTGATTCAGCATTATCTTTTCAAACACTTTGCTGAGCACCGGAAGAACAGAAATTGGACGGAAGTTTGACGGATCACATTTGTCACCACACTTGAACAAAGGAATCACTTTACTAAATTTCATCAAGTCCGGAAACACGCACTCATCCACGCACTTATTAAAAATGATAGCCAAATATGGCGCCACCACGTGAATAACAGATCTCATGACTTTAACTGAGATTCCCCAAAGGTCTTCCGTATTTTTTAGCTTCAGGGATTTAAAAGTTGCAACAATCTCGCGTGAGTCTATATATTTAAAATCAAATTTATAATTACAAGCTTTTACATTCATAGACAAATATGAGCTTGATTCTTCAGTAAATGCCTTTAGGTTACGGGTAGTATTTACAGCTATGTTTGCAAAGAAGTTCTCAAAGGTGTCTGCTATTTCCTTTTCCGAGGTCAGTATTTTGTCACCTATTTTCAGTTTGAAATCACAATTACGGGGCTTGCTTTTGCCTGTCTCTGAATTAATTACGTTCCAAACTGCTTTCACTTTGTTATCTGCAGATTTAACTTTATTGCTAAAGTAATCTGCTTTTGCAATAGCGCAAACCCTTTTAAATAACTTTGAATACTTCTTGACATACTCAATGAATCTTGCATCGTTGCTGTTACTTTTCATCTCATACAATTCATAAAGCTTGGTCCTGCTTCTATGTATACCGACCGTAGCCCAGTCGCTGAACATTGTTTTGCTCGAGTCTTTCTTAATAGTCTTTAATTTAAAAACATTTCGGAACTCATTATTAATAGCATTAGATAAATCCTTATACAATATGTTCGGATCGTTTTCCCCTACTGGTAACAAAGGGATTTTGATGGAAATGTTGTCACTAAATCTTTCTAGGCGACTTTCCGTTACGGGCCTGTAAGTTAGTTCTTGCTTATGATTCCGCTTCGGCATTTTAAAAACGGCTTTCTGGCCGCTGTGATCTGAACTGAAGCAATGAAAAACAGTTTTATCCGCAGCTTCGCAGTCGCAAAAGATATTATCTAAACATGTGGCCGTGTTAGCAGTTATTCTAGTCGGCTCCTCAAATTGATGGAATAAGTTAAACGATTTAAATAGATTTATTATTCTAATCGAGTTTGAATCAGTAGATTCTAGTATGTTAACATTAAAATCACCACACACTATTATAGACTTACTAGTATCAAAAACTTGCTTCAGAGCCTCTTCCATGACTGATTCAAACTGGCTAAAATCAGAAGCCGGCGGCCTGTACACACACAATACGACATGATTTTCTAATTCAACACATGCAATCTCTATGACGCGTTCAACAGAAAGTTGAACTATTTGTTTTCGTTCCTTACATTTAAAGTCTTCTTTAACAATGACTATTGAGCCACCACGAATCGCCGATTTTCTAGCAAAAGAGCTGCCTATTTTATAATTATTAAAGTTGAATAATAATTCATGGCGTTTCAGCCAGTGTTCTGTAATACACATCACGTCCACCTTATATGCATCTAGAAAAAGCCCAATTTCAACCTCTTTGCTGGAAAAGCCTTGTATATTTTGATGGATCAGAGTAAAATTGCAATGCTTTTCCTTCAATAAATAATAATAATAACAATAATAAAGATATTTACTGCCACGACACAAAAAAAGACATGATACATACTTATCCAAGTAAGTAAGTGTAGTAAGTAAGTAGTTAAGGGGGTAAGTCTATATTTTCGATAGGTACCTACCGTTCTTTTATCCTGTGGCAAAATTGGAAAATCCCTTTGAAGTACACCTCTTCGATCCTCAAGGAATATCTCTGCCAAACACCAAGAAACTATATTAGCAAGTCTGTTACAAAGAATAATCCTCTTTTTTTCTCATCCCACGGGAATTTCACAAAATCCTCAAGACAGTCTTCATGTATCATAATTACCTACTGGTATGCCAAATTTAGTTATTGTACCTAGTAATAATAGTTACGGAAATAAGGTCATTTCACAGTAATAAAACAAATCCCTTTTACTCCTTATGCCGCGGGAATTTCGAAGTCTTGAAGTACTGCAGTTACCTATGATTCCGTATGTACTTGTTACGGAGATAGGCCCCCTTTTCAGTGATCTTATAAACCCATTTATTCCTTATCCGGTGGGAACGTTACGTTGAGACACTAGACAGCTGGGACTTTTGACACGTTTATTGCTATATGGATAAAAAGTAACCTATAACCTAGCCGACGATTTTCTCAACAGATTAGTAAAGTTTGCGCCAAAATCCGTTCAGTCGTTTTCATGTGATGCGCTCGCAAATATAGGTACAGACAAACAGACTAAAATTATAAAACCTGTTGGAACGTGTTCTGTTATCGATTTAAGTATCCCCAGCCATTTTTTTTTATATCTTCCATACAGACTTGAACCTCTTCAGCTTTGTTATATAGTATAATTATCATTATGCACATAGTGGGTTGGTTTGGCTGCATTTGCGTAAATTATTTCATTTTCTAAAGCGAAGGGAGGGCGAAGTTACTGCATGAATCAAATTATTAATAGGGACTATTAGCATGACTTGACCTCCCTTTTTTGTGGAATAACAAATTAAGGTTAACCATTTCGCCGCCATGCCAAATACAAGAGACGTCACCCATACGCCAGACTTCTTTATTGCGATGCCTTAAGTTGAACGTAAACCCAATAGAGCGAAGGTTGTTTTTGCATTGAAGATTACTTCAACGTTTACATAGGTCGTTGGCGTTGAACCTGCGGCGCTGACATGTGTCGTTGGCGTCGAAAAGGTTAAGATGAACCTTGGTAAAGCAGGTAACTCCTGAATCTTAAAAAATGACCGAAGTATAGTCAGCGTCAAATAGTTCGTGACACCCAAAGTGCCCAAAAAGTTATCAATACGACCTTATTTCAACTGTCACAATGACGTGTTGCGAACTATTTGGCTACTTTGGGAGTCACTAACTATTTGACGCTGACTGTACATAGGTAGGTACCCATTTAAAGCGACAATAGTGCATTTCGATGCTAGTGCGGAAAGTAAGTCATTACTTCACGAGTCTCGAGATATCTTGCCACGAGCCGAGGGCGAAAGGCAAGACTCGGGACGAGCGAAGAATGACATTTCCGCGCGTGTATCGAACGACGTTTTTTAATACAGTTGCAAAAAAAAAACAAAGAATAGAGTAAGTTCTAACTTTAGCAGTGAAATTTTTTGACAAATTAGAAGCGTTTTTTTAGCTTTCATATTTCATAAGGCAATGGCTTTTGCTATTCAGCTAACTCAATCAAAGATTTTATTTTCAAATAAATTTTTTAAGAAGGGATCAATTTTAGTATTATTATTATTATTATTATATATAACACTTTACTATTATTACCTTAGTATCATTATGTTCGATTATTTGAGTATAGAAATATTTGTATATACACAAACTCCTGTTGCCTTTAGAACCTTAAAAGCCATGCTTGCAGTTGGAAAAACGCCTCCACTTTGACAGGCGTTTCGGCAGCTATTTCCACGCTATTCCGTTCCATTCAGACACCTTAATAAGAACCGTTTTCAGGAATTCAATATTTAAAAAATAATGATGTAGCGGCTAGTAATAAAATGTAAAATCTCGATATTTTGATATTTTTACATTAATAGTAGGTTTTAAGTTTTATTACCTCTTGGTACAAACTAACATTATAATAACTCGTCGGTAAGTAGTCGTACATTGGAACAAGTACAAATAAAAAAAAATAGGAAAAGTAAATCGCACTAGTGCGCAAAAACGAACTTTTCCGAAGCCAAAAAAAGCTAAAAAAGGCACTTTTTAAGCAACTGTATTGAAAAACCATTTTTTAACTAGATACATTACCCATTATGTATTGTATTTCAAATAAAACATAGTAATTCGGTAACCTGTTATTTTATTTCACTGTCTTTTTTCATCATTTTTTTTATAAAATGTTTGCTACATTTTTTCATGATACACTTGAAAGTACATATTTAAATTAACTAAAAAAACTTGCACCACGACATTCAAGATCCTTATCATTTCATCATTTCAACCTTTTAATCAAAACCATAAACACAATACATCACACATTTATGTAACGATTATTGTCCTAAATGATCATTATAACGGAATCCCTTCGGAACCAAAAATTTTAAACATTTATCAATAATAATTTTGATAGTAATGTTTTGTCAAGTTTGGGCCTCGGTCCTAACAGAAAAAACGCCAAACCAATGTTATAGGGAAGCTACTCCGAAATTCGAAGTTCGTATCGTACCGTGCCTCGCACTCACTTTGTCTTATCAATGACTATTAATTTGAACCGAACGTCACGAAACGAACTACGAAGTAGGCCTCTAAAGCTAGATTCATTTGTCATTTGTTCTTGGATAATTGTTTTTTTATAAAATAATGTTATTATTTTTGTTTACTTTGGCGGCAACTTGGAACTGATTTTTGCCCTTCCTTTTTGTTTGTTTTTTTTTAGTTAGGTTTAGGTTGTTCATAACATAAAATTGTTTTTTAAGTTATGAACAACCACCAGTAACTCGGTAAATTTCAATGTCAATTAGTACATACATTACCTTGGCCAATCTTATCAAAATATTTCGATTACATATAGAAACATCACGATTTTGTCATGTATCATACAAATATTTATATTATTATTATTGATTATCCGATTATATCAGCCATCGCCATCGTACATAATATCCCATTTAAGTGTAAAAGAAAATTTTATATAATTCTATTTAATACATGGAAGTTAGAGAGGTATCAATTTTGGCACATACTCTTCACACGTATATTTGAAGAATTATTTCTAAATATTGCGATACAAATAGTTTACAATGGCACTTTTAATGCATTTTGCAAAAATAGATATTTCGGCCACGTTATTTCTGAGTGCTAAATATTTACCCCTTTATTCATAAAAGTACGTTAAACTTTGTTACTTAAATATGGATGTCTTTATCTGTCACTAACATTTGCGTATGTCAGACGCTAACAAAACATTCTTTAGTTATAACTGGACTGTAACTTTCTATGAATAAGAGGGTAAATATGTGTAAAACTGTGCCTGTTGTATTTTATTCCAATATTTTATGTCTATCACAATTTCACAGTACATAATAATTACAATGTTGATATCTTGAATAAAGATGCTAAAAGCACTTAAGGTTTGATGTGTAAGTACGATAAAATTCATTAAGTACTAAGAATAAGTACTCAAAGATCGTTACAAAAACCCTGAATGTTCGTTAATTATAATGAAGATTTGGAAGACAAGCTCAGTAAAGTTATAATTAATCAATTTTACATATGCTTCCAATTACAAGTAGGTACAAATGAAGACTACATAAAATTCAGAACGTATTCTGACATGTTTCTTTTGCCTTGTGAATTTTGGTGAGTGTTTTCGGTTTTATTATATCAACTTTTAATAATCAACTAAATACCGACGATGGACCAACTTATTGTTTGTAACAGTTCTAACTGTATACTTTTTAAATCGCACTGATCACATCTATTTTTTAGAAACTGTTCTCAATATGTACGTCTAAGTGAACAAGTTGCATGATAATCTGCTACATATAAATTCAGTTTCGTAATTTGTGTAAGTAGTACATATAATGCGCTATTCCTAAATATTTAGTAGCGTCTTTGATATCATGTCTCACTATTTATAAAGTACGTTATGTTATCTAAGAATATACTACATAAAGTTTTCCAAACTACAAACAGCCGTCTAAAAATACGATTAGTAAAGACCGAGGTCAATATTGATATTCCTCGATTCTAATTTCACAAGGCGCAACACTAATGTTCCAAATTGGCTTTGATATCAAATTTACATCTATATAACATGAGTTAAAACTGACTATTGAAGTTTATATTCTGTCAAGAGAAGTAACATTAGTCAAAACATTTGTGATCGTTCAATATCTAAACTAAAATAAAAATGAGTCATGTGTACCTTTGCATAAACGTGTAACTGATTTAGACGGAAAAGATGAACCACTTCATTTCGTTCCATATTATTTTTGCCTTCAATTGTTGCAATATAGGTTAAATGAGATCTAAGACACTTAGGATCAGCCGCCAGGGCCGCACTAGCAGACAGCAGCTATAACGCACCATCACTGATCATTAATCAGTAAATTAAAAATATATACTCAATATCCCTTATGATTATGTATATAAGAGACAGACTGTAAGCTAGCGCCGAATCCTATCGCGTTAGTCCTCATTCACACGATCACATGTCATGTTTAATTGTCATAATTATGTCCACGTCATCCTCTACTCACTGGAGTGCAATAAAATTTGGAAACAATATAAGACTCTCCGCAGATTGACACAAACAACAGATCGCGACGATAGGAAACTTACTGTAAATTTAACGGCCGGGCTGTACTCATAACAATCTGCGGGGACCCCCACACTCTAAACAACACTTAATATCTAAAAGTACTGGCATAACAAAACTATCTTACGCTAAAACAATTGATTGCTTTGTCATTTTACTAGAGAAGCTATTTAATTTGATCATAAAATCAATAATATATGATAACATCATTATTAATAAAAAAACTCTCGATATAAAAGCACCGTCATTTGAGAAAATAATAATCGGTACATCAAAAAAAAATATTACATTTTAAGGCATTTACATTTTAATGAGTGTTTTAGGTTATTTATTTTAATCTAAAACGCTCGAGCGAATGCTCTAGAAATCAGATTATTAAATTAAATCTTGATTCGCAATACTTTAGTCAAAAACGCAGTCCTGTATATATAAAAATAGGGGTACACTAATAACCCCAATGCATACAACACAGCAGTAAATAACCAAATATCGATCGACGAAAACTGAGCAAACTGACCCATGATACACAACTGAAGCAGGCTTATCATCGCATCTTGAATTTGTGATGTCACTTGTCGAAAAACGATCGATTATATCACTTAGCTGACATCACAGCTAACGCACGGCGTTCCAGTACTCAAGGAGTAGAATTGTAAACGTATTAACGCATATAATCCAAACTGATACTAAATCTGCACAACTTTGCGGCGTCTGGTGAACGCCATTGCGTACTCGATGCCCCAAACGAGTACGCACGACATTATAAGGGCGTTTTGCACGTGAATGCAGAGTGAGAAGCTACCGGTGTAGTCTCTGACGAACCCTGAAAGATATACAGAAGGTTTGATAACTTCCAAGTTGTAAAAAAATTAGGTACAATACTGTCAGTAACAGAGTCTAGTCCATCTATTTAAAGCTATTCGAATTAGAGGTTTATAGAGCTTTGGAAATACTAAAAACTACTTTTTTTTAATTCATAATTATGCACAATATAGCTAATAACAATAAAATCTAGCAATATAGTAAAAACCTTCGCTAGACTAGGCTGCATTATATTTAAAAATTGTAATCACAATTATTAACTTTCGCGCAAGTTTCAAACTAACTTTACTTCATGACTTCCCGTAAAGGAAAAGGCCAATGGACCATGTCACGAAGCAGTGCGGGTTTTAAATTATTCAACCAGGGAACTATATGTAGTCACGCAGAATCATAGTAGTTCTCGGAAAAGCAAAACCAACTCATTACCAGTTCATAAGGACAAATGTTAGCCACAACTTGCACTGAACCACAAATACGGAAACCAATTACATATAATCTATATATTGATCGCCAAGAGAGTATAAACAGCCATTGTTTATGTTTGAAGTGACTTACCAATAATGGGTCCAATTATAACAACAAAGACGCCTTTGCTGACCATATGCAGACCAAAAGCAGCTGGTAGTTTCTCAAGCGGACAGTACTCTGAGATTGTGAGAGTAAAGTTGCTAAGACACATGCCTCGGAAGAAGCCACAGATAGACAACCAAATCATGAGTGGGACCCATTCAGTTTGCTCTGCTAGCACTGAAATATAAAGAATTAATTTTGAGCATCGAAAAAAATATTCATTATATACGAATATTTACGTTATGAAAGTATTTTCTTACCTGATCTCGTTGCCGCCAAAAAGAAAGCGGATATAAAAAATATCATTTTCTTCGATATGGTTGTCCTGTCAAAAATAGGGGGCAATATCAAACGCACCAATATATCAGTTATAGCAGTCATAGAGAGGCAAAACGCCGTGTCATTCATGTTGTAGCCCAAACTACTAATAAAGAAGGGTGTTAACATCCTAAATTGCAGTTCCCCGCTCCAAAACAGAGAGAGGCCGAGTAAAAGATTTAAAAAAGACCAGTCTTTCAGTAGATCTAAGTCCATCAAGGCTATAAACTTTCTAAAGAAGCCTTTCTTTGCCTCTGGTTCTGGCTCAGATTTCTTTATAGATTTCATTTGTAAGGCATCTTCATCCGCTGTCTGAAATAACGAAAAGGAAGATTAAATTTCGAGGATTCAAAGTAAATCGGCACTGGCTTGGTAAAATCTACATGTTTTTATCTCATCATAATGACCACGAAACGAAAGACAATCTTCAAAAACAAAAATTTTAACAAAAAAAAACAGACTTCACTACACACTATAAAAAAATTGCATATTCTTCTACAACTTAATAATCAACTTACTTTTTCTACTTATCAATATATAGGTACGATCTAATGTTGTTACAATTATTGTTATCTCTGGAGTCGGTGTCAGCCAACGTAGGCTTGTAACTACACACATAGTTATAGGTGAGATGTGCTTGTGTATAAAAGTTAATTTGTGAAAAAGTATTTGTTAAAGTATTCTCGTATTATTATTGCTAAGTATATTGTAGTGTTTCCTTGGCTGACACCGACTACAAAAATAACAATAATTGTAACAACATTAGATCGTACCTATATATTGATAAGTAGAAAAAGTAAGTTGATTATTAAGTTGTAGAAGAATATGCAATTATTTTTTTCTTTCTAGTGCGTCGTGAAGTCGATTTTTTTTTGTTAAAATTTTTGTTTATATTTTGATTTTTAGTGAATCTGAAGTACTAACACTTTTTTCTGAATATGGGTTGACCTACTAAACGTGCTGCTCATATGAGACAGCGCCGTTTAAATGAAACGGACGATTTGTCGCACACATACTTAACGCTAATTTCAGACTTATATGGTTTTCTCATGGGTGCCATTGTCAGAACTGGCCCAAATTGAAATGGGACCACACGGGAAGCACCAGCTTTCAAATAAAAAAAGAATCATTAAAATCGCTTCGCGCAGTCGAAAGTTATGAGGTAACAAACATTAAAAAAAATACAGACGAATTGAGAACCTCCTCCTTTTTTTGAAGTCGTTTAAAAAATGAATTTAATCAGCTATCGCAATCTTGAGCGACACAGGCTAAGGCAGTGTTTCTTAAAGTGGGGCCATGGACCCCTTAGGGTCCGTAATATGTGTGCTAGGGGTCCGCAGCAACTCAATTAACCCTTAACATAAAGTAATTTAAGCAATTCTTTAATACTGCGCTTTGTTTTATTTATCTGTAATAAGCTTTGACAGGAGTCCATCGACTTTTTGAAAATGCCACACAAAAAGTTTAAGAAACACTGAGCTAAGGAGAACTATACGTAGGTAAATAGGTTTTATGTAGCATACAGGTGCCAGCAAACTTCTTGAATGGTGTCTTTGATAGTAAAGTGCATGCACAAACTTACCCCCACCACATAACCCAATGATAAAGAAGTTTGCTGGCACCTGTAAACACAATTGCTTTGCCAGCAGCCATGTCTCAACAAATACTGAGCATAACCATTAAGGCATTTTACTAAGCTGCCGCTACCATTTACATGTCAAAATGTGTCCGCTATAAAATTTGATTGGGACTCTGGGACCTTGGGGATTGAAATTTATAAAGCTACAGAACAAAAACAACATCACCTACATCAAGATACAGTTGCAAGTAGCTGCCCGTGAAATCCATGTTGGATATGTTGGAGATGACGGACACTTTCCTGCGGCGAGCAGCCTCGCTCATGCTAGCACTAGACGTGACTCGCTGCATGGCCGCCACTGACGCTGAACTGTTCAACCCTAAAGGGTGAAAACTAGAATTCTTCTCGAAATCTTCTAGTGGTTTATCACAGGTTTTGGCACGCGGCATACCGATGGTCCGAACTGACGGATGGTTCATGTTGCCGTGGGACCGTTGGGTTGTTAGCTTCGGCATTGGATGCGCCACTAACGGACTTTCGAACTTGTCTACTTCTTCTTCGTCGCTTTCTAAAATGCATTCCATTTCCTGAAAAAGACAGTGTTGTACAGTTAATATTCGAGAAATAAATGGCTTATTTTAGGAAAGTGATTGAGGCATGCGCATCATAATTCAAACACGATACACAACATAAAAATTATCATCCTTGACATATATTTTTGTTAAAATGCAACTAAAGTGAGGCTTTCTGTGCTTCTTAACAAAAGATTCTCGAGTAATTCCTTACAGAAAACAAAAGTTGCACATAACAACCTACCGTTGCGTACCTATTTCATAATCTATGCAATGAACAAACCTTGACAGTCTGCATTTCACAGTCGATAGGTTCATCTTTAAGATGTCGCTTCACAGGCTGCAGTAGACACGATCCCAGCACGGCGTGGAAGGCTAAGGCTCCCAGTATAACCACGGTCCATCGGAATCCGAACTCCCCTAGCAATATTTTAACTAACTGGGGCATCACCATAAGCCCGAAGCCAGTTCCCGCCATGGAAAGGCCCACGGCTTGCCCGCGTTTTTTGGAGAAGTAATGATTTAATGAAACAAAGGAAGAAGATGATGCGAGTCCCACTCCAAAACCTAAAAAGTAAAAAATGTTTCTGTTAGACACGTCGTTTCATCACACAGAAAGATCCAATCATTTGCTAGTCTGATTGGTGTCTGATCTCTATTAGATTATCGACAACCAACAATCAACAGAATTGAACTAGCATAGGGGGAACTCAAAATAAATATGACAGTGTGCGTCTAAGAAACGAGTCCTAAAATCAAAAGACGCGTTCATTTGTTTACACTTGGGTTTGTATTTAATGACGTTTTAAATCAATTCTATTTTCAAACGTAAAGACATTTGCTGTGTTTGCTTCACTGACCTATTTACTGTCGAGTTTATTTGAATACAGCTGACTGACGTTTCTAGAAACAACAAACCGGATGAAAATATTTAGGTACGTACTTACTAAATAAGCAATTTTACTGGTTGTACGCAGACGCGTTTCATTTGCAGCAACAACAGCAATTATTTTAAATGTTCGTGATGACGCTTGTTCCTCAGTGACTTATAATCAGTATAGGTACTTGTTTTTTAACGTAGGTAAGTCTCATAATGATACATGCACAAATTGATGTAAACAATGTACTCAAAGTGGTTGTATTAATTGGTAACTGTGTAAACAGGGTTTTCCTGTCATAGTTATTTAGAGTTTTCCAAATACGTATTTCACAAAAAGTAGGTGATGTACGACGATCTCACGACCATGAAATTCATTCTTCATCCTCAGTCTGTATTAATAATTTGCACGTATGTGGCTGTAGCACCATAACGGAGGTATTCCATTTGCTGTTACTCTAAAAATAAATGTTCGGACAAGTGAACGATTCACTCGATTTTATTGGGTATCCCCATAGAGTAAGTAAATACTGCACGTAAGTGCACAGAAAAAATATTGCTTGTAATTTTGAAATGCATTTCGTATTTTGAAGTATTCAATGAAGAGTTTTCATTTATTTTGTCGGATTTCACTTATTTTGCGTAAGCTAAACTTAATTAATCTCTAAACTTCGCGCCTAAAGGAGAAGAAAAACGTTAACTTTATATCTAACTAAATCATAAGACAGTAAATATTTTAACAGCTCGATAAATTTTATATACAGATCGTAAAAGCGGCGTAAACACTAACAAATGCCGCCAGTTATTACAATAAATGATATTATATTTTGCTCTTTATATTACCCGGCTACTTTCAATACATAAAACAATCATTGCTGCCGCTCAGGTTTATCACCTTATCAGTCTATTCAGAGGAACTAATTGGATACAAACAAATTAGAATAACGTGTTTAAGTTTGTTTTAAAATATTGCCTTTTTAGTCTACCATCTGACGTGGACTTGGTTTTCATGAGACCAGATATATTTCAGTGCGTTTATTTATTGAGTCATTTGTCACATTGTGAGTGTTGTCACCAAGAGCCCATTAATGACCCCGATTGGAGAACTGTTTGAGAATGGGTCTTAATCGCTTGCGATAACGCCGCCGATAAGTGTTCTCGTAAATAGCTCTGCGTTTATTAATAAAAAAGATTTAACGTCTCACCTCCTAAAATACTGTACGTCGCCAGAATGTGACCCATGCTATTGGCTGGAGCGGTGAACAACAGTCCCAGGGCGCAAATAGTTGAGCCAACGAAGCAAACTTTTCTATAAGAGAAAGTTTTGATGACCGGTCCCACGAAGAATCCGGAGAAGTTAACCACTGAGTCGAGTGTGCTGGCTATGACTGACGCCCCGGTCGTATGAACCCCTAGATCATCCAACAGATCTTTGAACAGGAGCCCGAATGACGGTTCTAAGGAACGTGTCGAAAACTGGAAAGACAGAAGAGAGATTTACAGATTGATTTCATAAATAAAACGAGATTCAAAGGTTACACTTAGAGCATTTATTGAATTACCGATATCATTATTACTATCACATATCAGATTGTAAGACAATTGATAAGTAGTAGTTTGATTGTTGCCGAAAGGTATGTGTATTAATTTCTCATGGACTAATAAATAACGATTAAAAGCGATAACCTCATTTACGTCAAATCGTGCGCATTTGTAAGTAAAATTGCATAATCATTTTGTTAACAATGCACACCGCTATTGCATGCAGACATCCTTACTATGGGCAAATACAGTATACAGTTATACGCTACGACTCGATTCTCAAAAAGTGTTAAGGAAACCTCTGTTCCTGGCTTCGATAGAACATATAGTTAGGGAGCTGGCGAGCAAAATTTCTATATGATCAGCACACAAGGCAGACGTTATTAATAGTGATATTTATGCCCTAAGAAACATCAAGGACCTAGTCTGCCACCATGGTTGCGCTGCGTTGTAAATTTACAGCGTTTCAAAAATGTAAAAAAAAAAAGGTGTGCTATATTATGCGCACACGTCTGCCTCTGGGGCTGATGATCACAGTCATCCTGGAAACACAAAAAATCGAAAAGGCAGACATCCAGGGCTCTGACTTTTTTAGTATTTAATTTTTTAATTTATTTTTATGATTTTAAAAAATGTATATGAAGTGCACACTTGGCAGATTGGTATCGTTCGATCAAAAACAATGAGAAGAACCACGGAAAAATAGTCTGCCACCATGATGGCGCTGCGTTGTAAACTTACAGCGTTTCAAAAATGTAAAAAAAAAAAGGTGTGCTATATTATGCGCACACGTCTGCCTCTTGGACTGATGTTTGAATTCCTTATGAAAACCAAGAAAATCGATAAGGCAGACGTTCAGGCCTCTGATATTCCAAAGGCAGACCGTTTGATTTTTTTTCTGAATTGAATTGTTTTTTTTTTTGCATAGATTTCAGCTCCAGAAGTTTAATCGTTACCGTGAGTTTAGAGAATAATATTAAACAAAATTATGAGAATAAAACTAAACAATAACAATAATCCCATGCAATAGGTACACACGGCAATATAATCAGGTAAGCACCTTCGCACGCTCGCGCCGTATCTATCCTGCTTACCGAATAGCTTTGCCTGCTGTCCCTTGATTCCGTGAATTTCAAACAGTTATACAGCTGAAAATCAGTGGGCAAAGTGTCTGCCTCATTTTTTTTCGAATCCACGGAGTCATGGTGAATCGAATGGGCGCAATGAGAACCGTGTGCAAATGACTTAGTAGAGTTTTTTTTTTTTACATTTTTACAACTCCGTCCCATGATAATGCAGAGTCCTGAATGTCTGCCTCTTCGATTTTCTTCGTTTTCAACATGATTGTGACCAATGAACTCCAGAGGCAGACGTGTGCAAATGACTTAATACCCCAATTTTTTTAAGCAACTTCAATCCGCTATAACGCGAAAACGCAGCGACATAGGACCTTAATTGATTGAACCAAATCGATTCGTAATGATTTAAACTGCACTCCACCTCGACGTGAAACGTGTGCAAATCATATACCGAAATGCTCGCCAGCTCCCTAACTAATAATGGAAGTAAACAAGTTGTAAAATCCATACAAATATCCTTAAGTGAGAGCCATAATCAATGCGGATTTGCTTTGTAAGTAGGATCTACTGATTGCGAAGCTTTGCCGCGTTGGTAACGACCTACTTGAAAGCGTGTTGTACATATCTCCCAAGTCAGCGAATCGCATAATCATATTAATATAACGTCATATGAGTGTCGCAAGAGCGTTGCACTTCAAATTAATTGTGTCAATTATACCACGTGACCACAAAAGGTCCGATTAAGCCATGATAATTATTTTCAACAGCTCTGTTGTCCGCAGACTCATTAATTGATGTAAAAACAGTACGGTTGATTGAACTTTATCATGCATAATGAACGCCTTTCTGGCGATTTGATTATCATCATATATTTGTTGGACGCATAACATTTTATGTACCGTTAACTCCGTAGTGAAACGTGCAGTTTCACCACGTCCGTAAATAAAAATGTCACTTACAGGTAAGTTGTTTGCAGTTCCGTTGTTATGTAACAGACCATTTACGGCTTGGATATTTGTGTTATTTTGATTGGTCCAGTATTATTTTTCCATATTCGATTCGGTAACAAAACTAATCCCCTTAGCATAATCTGATTGCCCTTGGAATTTCTTTGCATTGTCTATATTTGCTCGCGAAGATTTTTATTATTTTATAGTTTAACTAGCTGTTACCCGCGGTTTCGCCCCCGTACCAGTTTTTTTTTTTTTACAAAATATTGTTACATTGAGAACCTTCTCTTGACAATAAGAAACGCACAAAAAAAGTTAGCGAAATCGGTCCAGCAGTGACCAAGAGAAATAGGGATTTATTTTTATATAATATAGATACACTCGTATATATTAGATTTTCAGAAAATTTATAGATATCTACTGGGATTGGTGCACTAAAATTTGAACTTCCGACACCTTCATTGACCCTAAACCATTATCTGGCTTGATTGTAACACTGCCACTAATATTTACATTTCATACACATACATACACAAATCACGTCTTTATCCCTTACGGGGTAGACAGAGCCTAAGGTAACGGATACCTACAGGCCACATTTAGCAAGATTGTGGGCGTATAGGTGAAAAATGAAATCAAAATAGTGATGGGTTGCTAGCCTCATCGCCTATAACATGATTCCTATGACTTTCGCCCATTCCCTCGATGGGCTTTTACCATCTGCGCGGGTAGAGAAGCAACTTGTATATTCTATGTTTTTTCTTTGCTCCCGAACCAGCACGGAAGCATTTACCTACATTTCAGAATGTTTTTAATCCCACTTACATTAACTAAACTGACTCCCAAGCAGACCATCCACGCCCAACCGCCGTCGGGCGCGACCTTTCTCGTCTTGGGTGGAATCATCTTCACCTGGGCGCCTTTGGTTTTCTCCGCCGTCATTTTGAGCCTTCGTCACCTTCGCGCCTGGAACAACATACACGTGCGATCCGATCAGATAAGCATAAAGAAAATACCTTCCTACTAAAATTAAATTCAAGGTTTTGCGTCCATCTATGAGCATGAGCCAAGTACAACACAAATGTAAACAGTGTTTTTTTATTTCCGGATACTTCGACATATTGCTTAGTACACAATACAGAAACGACCTGATAAAAGGTTTTTTTATTTAAGTGAAACTTTTTTCCTTTTTCATACTTAAAACTTAGATATTTAACTGATGGTGAATATATACCATAAAAAACATTAGTCAAATAAAAAATTGTGTCAAGCATGGTACTTATGTTGATATGGCTAGTATTTTTGCCTTAGAGCATTAATCCAAACAGAGGCGACATGGGCACTGATTGTTGAACAAAAAAACAGTCGCTTTCAACGGACAAGGGGCGAGTCAGCGTGCGAATGCATGTGAATGAATCACGCACGAAAACAGCAAAATTATCAACACTTTTTTTGAATTTCACGCACATAACTACACTCACCGTAGGCCGTTATTGGCCTCCCCACATGGTTTAATGCTCCAAAGTAAAAAAAATATATTACGTGGCATTATAAAAGCCAATGTTTTATTTTACTTAGAAGAGAATAGTGAGTATGTAAATATACTCTTAGCTTAAAACTGTATATTTTATGTATAACACTTAAATTAAATATTGTACTTAAATTAAGTACGTAACGAATTAAAAATCGTAAAAAGTAAAAATATAAGAAACATGCAAGTGTTTCATGAGTAGGTAAACATCAACGTTTTGCTGTCGCCTTTTTACCTAGTGAATAAAGCTTTCTTATGACATTTCTTTGAATTCTTCAGGTTTTCAACTTTACTTACAGATTACTAAACTTGTGTATACAATGCAGATATCAGATCGAATCTATAAATCTATAAATATAAATAAAAATAAATCGTCGATATGTATGTACGCGCATAACTTCCAAACGACTGCACCGAATTGGATAATTCTTTTTTAGCTGTGTTTGTTACTGTTTGGACAAAGTTTGTAAACAATAAAATAAAAAAATAAAATAACGGCAGCGAAGCCCCGGGGCAACAATTAGTAGATTCAAATGTTGTTAAAGTTGAAAACCGCATGGGATTCAACGAAATGTCATGGGAAAACTTTATTTTGCGGTAATTTACTCGTAAACAATCAATTAAAACGGTACAATATTGAAAACAGATGAAGAGGAAACTACAATTTTATTGATCATTGTTTCATCCGTAAAATATAAGTATAGCAATGTAAGTGTTAGTAAGTAGGGACCCATTATAATTATTTACTAGCGGCCAAAGCGTCAAAGCTTGGCACGGGTCATTAAACTGTAGGTACCTACGTATGAACCTTCCTCTTGAGTCACTCCATGCGAGGAGTACCTCGCGGCGAATCATGATCCCTGACAGTTCCGTTGACATTTCTAATAGTGATGCACCAGTACCGATTTTTCTATTTTCAGACAAAGATAATTATAATCTCTTGCATTCAATCAGATTTTTTACATGCATTTAATACTAAAAGGATATCGTCGCTTTACTCTCTCAACCTCGTATCTGACGCAATCGTTTGACAGTAAAGCAGCCTTTATTATTATTATCGATAAAGGCGCTTCTGTTATCACAAGCTAGAGTCAGTTACGACGTTGAGAAAGTGACGATATATCAATGTTTCTCAAATACTTTTATTTTAATCATTTCAATAATATAATACTTACATACCTATTACAATTTAAATTTACCGACAATCCTATTCATGCTTATCGATATGCCTACCTCCTTAGTCGACACAAGCCTAACGAAGTAACTTTTGCAGTACGTCAGCATGTAAGTTTTGGTGAATTTCCATCAAATATGATAAATACTTAATAATTTCGTTATATTCTTATTCAAATAATAATAATTCTATTATATTATGACGTGCTAGACTTTAAGTTTTGCCTCTAAACGATTCAACGTGACAGAACTTCATTACAAGGTTATATTAAATGAACTGTCACTAGAAGTGTCGTAGGGATCATGATTCGCCGCGAGTATATTATTGAAAACCGCATAAAACTGTGCTGAGCACTTTAAAAGATCAAAACGTACCTGCATACATACACACAAACTTTCACATACATACTGGTACAGACCGCGGGAAGCGACTTTGTTTTCTACATAAAAAATATTTGTATGTGCAACTTACATTTACAGGCTTACGAGTACAGTTATCAAATCACCAAAGCACCTACTAATGTAGGACTTTAGTACTTCAACATGCCTTTAACGAGGTTCCGTTTTTAATGGAGCACATGTTTGACCACGTTACACGTTACAACTAACAATTTAAAACAGCCGCAATTAGTGTCATGCAACACTGTGAGTACTATTCCCTCCGCGCTACTAGCAAAATTAAAGCTTATCAAAGTGACGAGCATAGAAAACGTCGCATCACAACTACGCGTATAGGCAATCGGAAATATCAATTAATTGATATCTCAATCAGCGTTCATTTGTATTTATTAGCTGGCTGAGGATGGCAAAGGCAGCCTTCCGAGTTATCAAGAGCGGCGATAGTAGGTACAGGGAGCTTGTTATGAAACTTAAGATTGCCGTGCCGGCCGGCGAAGCGCATCGACAACAAACTAAATACACGTAGAATAAAAAACTAAACCACGCGACTGGTTCGTGAGGCCGTGTTTTCGGAGATACGCTATGTAGATGATAACATTAATAACCGCGAACGTGCCTTACGGCTTCATAAATTAAATTGTGAGAATTCAAACCTAACTTCATGTCACATCGTACCTACTTGAAAAAATATATTGAGTCACCTACTTGCTTGAAATTAATTAAAAGTTATTTATTTGTTTTCTTACTTAATACAGTGCAAGTTCACAGCTTAAAATACCAAAGCACCGATACGATAAAATGTTACAAATATTGACCAAAAACTAAACACTTGAAGGAAAAAAAATTGAGTCTTCAAGATTACAACAAATTAGAAATTATAAAATTATACTAAAATAATAAATAATAGTAACAAAAACAAACAACAATTACAAATTTTATGTCCTACACGAACGCACATTGTATGCTTGTTCATGTTTTCATTTGACGCATGCTAGTAAATAAATACAAACAAAGAAATCGTATCGATTTTGGCGCCACACATTTCGGCCCATTACGATATCTCTGATAATAAAGTTAAGTACCATAGCTCTACATTTAGTGACATCACAACAAATACCGAATTATGATCGATATGTGCAATATGCACAAAATAATGAAGGTTTATAAAAACCACAAATACCTATAAACCGTTGACATGAACGTACTCACCCTTGAAAAAGATCTTCCGATGAGATAGTAATTATTGTCAGATCGTCCTCGACTTAAAAATGTGAGTTGAACCGTTTATTTCTGTAGCTTTTGTAAACCTTGTCTCAAGAGTTTAAATAATATGAATGCAAAAATTATTAAAGGGATTTATAAAACGACAACTTGTGTACCACGCTAAACAGGGACGAGAGTGATTCACGTAAGTAGCACGTGCCATTATTGGTCCATGCCGGCACCACGTGCAGAGTCCGCGCCTCGAGGTCGCCAACACCCTCAGCGGACAACCGAATTCACTCTAATGCTGCATTTAGCAGAGGTCGACGACTGAAGCGCTCAGCCTATACCTACCAACAGCGTAAACGTAGCACACAACATGTTATTATTACTTACACAATGTGATCAACCAATTATAATTTTGGACAATATGACGCAATACGTAAAGCATTCGAAAACAATATGAATTTATTTTACGACCGCGCGATATTGACATTTAAGCCTAATCGTATAATATAACCCACACTATGATTCGGAAAATAAGGTCTATAGGTAAGGGGGCTTGGTTGACGTTGACGACCAAACCGGTTGGCATCAACACAATTTACTTTACAGCACAGGCGGCACGCAAAAAAAAATGTTTGTTCATCGGCGCAATGTTGGAATGATCATACGGTAACTACCTACTTGATTGCAGTGATAAGTCACAATTGATTATATACAATACTATCACCTGTTACAAGTTTATTTATCAACGTCAAAGTAAAGACGATTAAAATACTCACGCTTTCTAGAGTACTAGTAACAGAAAATACACAAAGTTGCAGCATACACTTGCAAGCGTCTATTCTAATCTTCGAAAATTACCTCCCACAGTTCAATGGAAATAAAAGATGGGTTATCAGCTGAACGATATACGGTTTGGTTTAGAAATGTGTTAACATGTATCTTGTCACTGTGCTGGGGCGGTCTAAAATAGCCTTCAATCCGCTGCTGACCTTGCGCTACACGGTGTCGCGTGTCCCGCGTGTACAATTTCTGTTTCTAGCGAATATTCTCTTTTCACACAATACCTGCCAAGACAAGAGCATAAATAAAATCCGGGCTCATCTCGTGGACTTTGTTCTTGGCCATACGGACCGTAAGACCTCTCAATTGCCGAGTCACCGGAACGTAGAACTGTTATAATTCAGATTGTCAGGAAAATATAGGAAGATGAGAAATAAATAATTTCAGTCAAGTAGTAAAAGTAAAAGATAATAATAATATGTGTAATAAAAAGTCAAGACTGCCTGTACTTAGCATACTTATTTGTTATGGGAATAACTTAAATTACGCTGCTAAACGTTAACAACCTATACTGTTTTCGAGTGTGTTTTATACTGTTTTACATTTGAAATTTACCATGAACTTTTCAGTGAAGGAAAACATCGTGAGGAAACCTGCACACATCTGCGAAGAAATTAAATGATGTGCGTGAAGTTCCCAGTCCGCACTGGGCCCACGTGGAAACTATATCCTAAACCTCTCGTTCAGAGAGGAGGCTTGTGCCCAGTAGTGGGACGAATATAGGCTGGAGATGATGATGATGATGATGATGACTGTTTCAACATGAAACTACTGTGTTCGTTTCGCTGCCGCCGGGGCGAGCGCTCCAGGAAGAAGGACTACGAAATAGTCCGAAACATGTCGAGCATCACTCGACATTTTATACGTGAGTTATCCGTTTATGTGTAATTATGATGACTGTTTTCGAGAATCTATTTCGATCTCGCTGATGTAGTGGTTTAGTGGCGTTAGGCAAAAGATAAACACTATTGTGTGGTACTACTATGACGGGAAAGATTATTATGGTGTGACGTGGTCATTTGCATTATGAAATATACAGTAAACGTATACGATATGCTTAGAGAACCCTTATTTATCTGAGACGATATACAAGAAAATAAATATCCAAGAGGACGTACGAATAAATAGATGTGGAATTTGGACTCCGGTCTCGGGTATTCGGAGCTATATCAAGACCAGCATTAAAAATTCTGCTCCAACACGAATAACGTCATCATGCGGTAGCGCTGAACTCGCTAATGATATTATCGGATATGGAATAATACTTAGGTAAACTTACTACAGTGTAATTCATGGGACAATCCAATAAAAACGTGCAACTACGTCATAAAACATAAAATTACCGTAACTTCCTCATATCTACACACACCGAATTAGTTACACAATAAAACAAAAGACTGCTTTCCTTATAAAAAGGACGAACTTGTTCAAATTTTACTGATGTAAAACATGTGTTTTTAAACCTAGCGGGGCACTCTGGAATGCTCCTATAAAAAATATTTCAGTGTACCTCGTACCTCGCGATAAGCATAGGTTTTTTCAATGCGCCCTCAACCCTAACCGTGGTAAAAATTTGTTAGTGAAGTATTCGATCTAGCGGGATTCTTTTTTGTTTTAAGGTTTAGAAACTGTAAAATAATACCGAATGTTCGTTACAACGTGCCTTTCAAATTACCTACATTTTTGACATAGGTACCTTACCTACAATAAATTCGTTGGTTAGTAAGTAAAATAATTGGACTAGAAATAGACGTCAAACGTGGTTATACGCAGATAAAGAAAAGTGTATGACTTGAAGTTTCTGAATAATGGAGGTGCCAAAAAAATTGCTACGCAACATGGGGCAATAACCCGGCTTGATCTCAGAGGCTACAAAAATCTCTCGCAACGTGTGATGTGACTTTTGCATCGTACAAGTAGGGTTCTACTCGGCTTCTTTCTTTCAACGCACAAAATATTTCTACTCAGTGTTTACGTGCGCAATGTATTTGAAACATAAATCCTACTAAATAGGTAGTATTTATTATAAATGCGACAGTGTGTCTGACAGTCTGACTAGGTATAGGGTAATTTCGCCAGTTCGCGTCCATCACCCTATTCGCGTCCATTTTTCGGACCTCCCTATAAAAATTCTCGAAAATAAGTATATTAACACACTAAATCACCGAAAAGTCGTTACCGCCAATACCTCATCGTATAAGAGGCACACACACATAGACAAAAGTTCTGTGTGCCCAATCAATCATGTGTAGAAAAAATAGTTAGTCTCTGTTCTTCAACAAAGAAGCGCGGACGCGTGGAATGTCGGCAAAAAAATAGTGTGCAGGGGCGCGTTCGACGGTAAGTATTTTATTGTTTTATGCGTATTTTAGAATACACAGCTGTTTCTAGACATAAATCATGAAAAAAGGAGTAATATTAATTATGTATTTGCTTGTTTTTTTTAAAGTTAACAGTTAAAATAAGGTGGACGCGAATTACTACACCGAATTTATAAAACTTGCACTTTGCGACCACAATGGACGCGAACTCGTCTATTTATGATTTAGTTAGTGTTTAGTTTTATGTGATTAAATTATGAAAGGGAATTTGTTTTTATTTTTTATTTATGTACTAATATCAAGCAATCGTAATGAGCAATTTGCGTCCACATTATTATGATTGTAGAAAAGATACAAATATCGTTCATCACGTGTGGACGCAAACTATACCTACAGGGAAATAGTATTGTACCAAATTGCGTCCATTTTTTCATTAAATACAAATAATAGCATAAATATATTTTTTTAACTTATTAGTAAAAATAATTTAATATGTATTATTTTTTTTATTAAAACTAAGAGTTTAACATTAAATTTTTTACAAACTAAATGCAGTGAAATGCTTAATTTTTTATTTTTTCCTGTTTAAGATGAGTTCTTCGGAAGGTAGTAAGAAAAAAGAAAAGAAAACATACACAGAAGAAGATTTAAAGAAAGCATTAAGTGACATTCGTGAGAAGAAAAAATCGATAAGACAAATATGCAAAGAATATGCTATTCCTAAGACCACATTATTGGACAAAATCAGTGGACGCAGACCAGATGGAGTTAAGAAACCGGGACCAGAACCAGCGCTAGGAGTGGATGGTGAAAAAAAGGTAGTTGAATGGCTTCTTAATATTTCCAAATGTGGATTTCCTATGAAAAAACAGGAATTGTTGGATACTGTTCAGAAAATAATTCGTGATGGGGGGATTAAAAATAAATTCAAAGATGATCGCCCAGGTCAAAAGTGGTTTGTAAAATTCTTAGCCAGAAATAATGAAGTCTCACTTAAAAATGCGGAAGGTATTAATAAAGCTAGAGCCCAAGTCACAGAAGAGTCGATCAGATTGTGGTTTAGAGAACTTGAGGAATATTTGGACAGTATACACCAAAAAGATATTTTGAATGACCCGAAAAGAATTTTTAATGGAGACGAAAGTGGATTTTCTCTTTGTCCAAAGACAGGAAAAGTTTTAGGCCCAAGAGGTTTCAAGAACTTATATCAAATAAAGCCAAGTAATGAAAAAGAAAACTTAACGGTATTATTGACATTTAATGCGAATGGAGATATGTGCCCACCTTGTGTCGTGTTTCCATACATTAGACCACCAAAGGCTGTAGTGAATAGCATGCCCCAAGAATGGTGCTTAGGCAGATCGGAGACAGGTTGGATGAGAGGAGAAGTATTCTTTGAATACGTGACCAACGAGTTTCACAACTGGGTGGTGGAAAATAACATCATTAAACCAATTCTTCTGCTGGTAGATGGGCATAAATCGCATATGTCATTAATGCTAAGTACGTTATGCGAAGAACTGCAAATTATTTTGTATGCCCTGCCGCCCAACACCACCCATATTTTACAGCCAGCTGACGTCAGCGTCTTTGCACCAGTAAAGACATATTGGAAATCTACAGTCCGCGCATTCCTATCAAAACCGGAAAATTTGAATTCTGCCGTTACAAAAACAAACTTTTGCACATTATTAAATGAAGCATTACAACATCCTAACATGGCCGACAACATCAAAAATGGGTTTAAGCGATGTGGTCTTTACCCATTCGATGCAAATAGTCCAGATTACACTAAATGTGTAAGAAATACTTTGGAAAATGTACAGGCCGTTGATCAACAGTCACAAGATATTACCCACTCGGACATTAAAAGTTTTAAAAAAGTTTTAAAACACCTGAAACCGACACTAAAAGAAAAAAATATTAACATGCGAACTATTACGAGAGCAGTCAATAGTTTGAAAAATACTCTCCCTGCAGAAGTTGGCTTTGCAGAGATTTCTATCGAAACTGAATCTGAGAGGTCTCTTATGGAACTATCAATAGAACAAAATAGTACTATTTTAGAATTGGATGCAACTAAAGAAATCACAATCTCTTCATTACACGTAGAAGACGAAAACATAAATGATGAAGCTAACTCCGATTCGACTGTGCAGGTTCAAACAGTAACAGCCGAAATACATTCTGTACCAAAACCATCCACCAATGCCGAGCCTTGCACATCAAAAATCACCAGCAATAGAAATCTAGCTTCTTCTAAAATTGACTATGATGAAATCACACTATATCCGGACAATTCTAAAACTCTTGATACCAACAAAAACAATTCGTTCCCTGATTTGTCTCTTTCGACGTTACACCTTTCTGGCCTTGATGTTGACTCTATCGTGTCCTTAGACGACGTTCTAATTCTACCATTAGAAGATATTATATTATCAACTCCCACTCCCATTACGTCAAGTGTTGAAAAAGAAACTCCTACTAAGGAACAAACGCCAGAACCGCCTCTGACCTCTTTGATTCATACAGTATCAATTGTATCGCCATCCTTCGTTTTACCTACAGGAAACTCTCCTCTAGTACAACCATCTTCAGCAGCTGTTGGCGATTCAAGCCATAAAAAAACCTGTGATCCATTTAAAAACCACCTGATGCTGCCTGAAATTTCTAAAGAAGCAAGAAAACCTAATAATCAAAGGACTCCAGCAGCCATATCTTCTGCTGCATGGAGAAAGTATTACGAAGATAAAGAGCAAACCAAGAACGAAAAACAGGAAGCAATACGAAAAAGAAAGTTAGAACGAATAGAGAAAAAAGAACAGGAGAGAGCTCGAAAGGTTCAAAAAACTGCTCCGAAACGAAAAAAGAAGAAAAAAGTCACACAGGAAACGATAGAGTCGATAGATGTGGAATCTGAGAAAGAAAATGTACCAGCCGTGGAGCTAATGAAATGTGCTGAATGTGACGATGTATTAATTTCTGATGTAGAAGATGACGATGAGAAAAACATTGGCTGTGACAAGTGTATTAGATGGTATCATCTGAAATGCACGCGATTTCTAGGATTAAGTTATTCAGAAGCCAAAGATAATTCTTTTGAATGTGACTTGTGTGATTAATTAAATTTCGAAGGCAATAGTAATCATACATTGTCTCATAATCATAATATTATGATTCAACATTTCTTTTAGTAGTAGGATTAGATAAAACTATTGTGTTGTTTTGTTGCTATAATATAGTCAACAACTTATCAATCAAGGCTGATCTTCAGTGATATTGTAATATCGTGATTTTAGGGTAAAATTAACAGAACTGATTGTTGTTGACCTGCAACTTTTAAAAGGTTGAAAATTATTAATTGCCTGTTTCAGAATAATGTTTCGTTTTTTTAAGTAGTTTTGTTTTAAGTTCTATCAATGTTGAGAAGAATAAATAGGTATTCTTATTTTCTTTATAGTGATTTATCAATGATAATAATGTTGATTTTCAAATGACTATATTCTTGAATAAAGAATCTATTAAAATAAAATTTTTCTTTACATTATCTTAAAAATATCACCCCTACATTCCTTTTCTTAGCTGGTGGACGCAAAATGGTCTATGGGTGGACGCAATTTAGATTTTTTGGACGCAAAGTGGGTAAAACGCGTATTTTTGAAGTTTGTCTATTTATAAAAAAAACACGAGTAGTTTCGAACAAAACTGAAAGCGAACCCTATAGTAGACTATATAATGAACACATTACATAACTTTTTCATTGAAACTAGTGCTGGAACATTTTTATCTTCTCCTTCAAACTTGCCAACTGCACTAAATGGACGCGAACTGGCGAAATGACCCTATTTGCAAATTTTTACAACAAAACGGTTTTGCAGATACTGATGAAATTTGGGAGACAGATAATTAAAATAAATAAATAAATATCATGAGACAAATTTTACAACAAGAAGGTTGATTATAACCTGGGATAACAAACACGTGGCTTTCATTTCGTAACATTACATAGTTCCCGCGGCATAACGATACGAATTTATCGCATCAGTCGCGGTCTACGGCATGGTGAAAATAAAGTAAAATAAATAAATATATGGTAAATTAACTTAATTTCCAAACTAAGCAAAGCTTATACTACAGGTACTAATAAACAACGAATTGGGAATGGATGATTATTTTAAAAGTGCTTGTTAATTTTTTATTGATAGGAATATCCTTAGCTACAGAAAAAAGTTGCAGATTTTTCCATATCTATATAAATAAAAATGAATCGTTGAAATGTATGTATGTACGCGCATAATTTCCAAACGACTGCACCGAATTGGATAATTATTTTTTAGTTGTGTTTGGACAAAGTTTGCTTAAAAGGATTTTTTAAGGATATATGACTAAATAATGATACCTATTAGGTAGGTACGTACTTAATAGATTAAACTACGCAAAAATACAATATTATTTTTGAGGTTCGAGAATAATCAACAAAGCTCTGAGGATACTATCGCCGCTGGCTCGGAATAGGGCAACTGTCCTTGAGTAGTGTTTATGTCTGCTCAGGTCGTTAGAGGCGGGCTTAATTGCGAGATGCTATTTAAAAAAATTAAATTACCCGCTATAGTGCAGAGCGTAATCACAGTATTTCGGGAAAATTTCTTATAATCAAAAATATTTCACGGAATAAGATTTTTTAAGTTTACATAGTAAACGTATTTTACTTTTGTGGAGTGCCTTTAAATGGCGTGTGTATGTGTACCACCTTATTGCAAGGCCGGCGACGCACCAGCAGTTCTAAATGCGCTGTAGGTGCAGTTTATCGGTTTTAGTATAAAAAAATAAGTTTATTTACACCCGTGCCGTTACTATAAACTTTACTCACTCACTATTGTGTACTCATCTCGTTACAACTCGCTTCACTTTAAAATATTCCCCTTACGTTAGACCCCTTTATTTTCTGCCACGTTGCTGATGCCACTATCATGATGATATGATGATGATAAGTATCAAATGGCGAGTTTATCATGTGATCAATCTGAATAGGACAAATAGTCTAAAGGACACTTTTGAGTCGAGTAATTAATCGAGTCAAATCTCAAATACCTATCGACGTTTTTACTTATCACGTTAGAAATGTCGGTCAACTCCCATTGGGAATCGCGTTTCTCAATAATCACGTGAAGAGACGATGATTTGATACGGACAGCTATTGACTTGATACATTGTAATAAACACAGATAGCGGATCTATTAATTTCAATTGAAATTGTTTTACGGGGCCCAAAAGTTACTATGGCCAGCCAAATAAAAAAATCTTTAAAATTCATGCTATAGAAATGAATCTTCATCTAACAAAGATCTCATTGGTAAAGTAGCTAAACTAATTTAAAATTCAAAATCCCTTAGGCATAAAAAACATTAAACTAAGTGTGTTACAAAATGATGTTAGCACCACATCCGTCTACAGTCGGCAACTAGGACTCCATTCTAGGTGACTTTCAAGACAAGATGATAGTCACGTACGCTTGAACGTTTTAAAGCACGTCTGCAATGGAAATCTAAAATTCTCAATATTCTCCCAACCAAAGGATGAATCGGAATCGGGGCAATGATAACTTATAAATGCAGTGACGTCACGTCACAGACAATACCTACGTGTAAACGACGACCGACAGCCTACGCTATAGAATAAGATTTGCATGAAAAGCAAATGCCTCATGCATGAAAGATGCAATAAAACACAGAAATTTACGTGACAACAACGCCAAGCATTGAATTGTCCAATAACTAAGAATAAAAAAAATAATTGATTATAAGTACATATTTTTTAATTTATTTTTGGTGTTTGAAATGGGCTTCACCTTAACAGGTCGCATGGTAATTTGGGAAGGACATAATGTAAATTTTCTTTGATAGGTACCTATAGGTACGGTCAAGTGCAAAAATAAGTATCGATAGGAACTTCTCAAAAATATGTCCCACGACCTTATTACGCTGGCGTAAGAGCGTATGGTACTTATTTTTGAAACTTTGTCTAGATACATATTATTACACTTGACTGTACCTATAAACTTGGTCGTAAAAATATGTGTCCTATAACTGAGTAAAACTGATTCAGCTTATTTTCAGTATCCAAGTCCTAGTTCTACGAGTATAGTGTTACAGACGGCATTTTCAGCGATCGTTTTAATTGGCAAGCAGTTACAAGTATGCGATCATGCGATGATCGCCACTATCGCCAGTACTAATACCTATGTGATCAGACGTCATTGTACCAGACTATTTGAAGAGTGCCGACCGGCAACGTATCCGCTTTTGCGCTCTTTTAAACGTTTTTAAGACACACTTTTTGATAGGCTCCATTAAAAATAAAACGAATTTCATTATTGTACTTTGATAGCTTAATAGGAGAAATTCCGTAATTCCTAGGTTTGGAAAGCGGCGGGTACAGAGCGAGTGTAAGAGTTTGTAGTAGATAGGATGAAACCCACAATACAAGTGTACCTACCTATGACCTATGTGAAGACACTGGTCGTGGCTGGATTATTATGGAAATGGAAATTAGAAACATTTAGGTAGAAGATCGTAGGTAATGTACATTTGGTAGAAAAGACAATCTGTTATAATTGAGTGAAACTGTATTTCTAGGGCACTGTAGTGCCCTGAGCACAACCTACCATAAGTACTTAATTATACTTGTACCCATTCTCGCACAGTTCCTAAATTTGATGTGGATACTACTGAAGTTATAAAATCTTCAGTGTTTTATAAACATACAAGTTTTTAATTATCATTTACGATTTTCTTTAGAAGTTAGTGACGGCGTATGGGAGTTGTGAATTAGTTTTAGTCTTGAGTAACAAAGGTAAAAAAAAGTGATTTGAATAGGTACAAATGATTACACTTTACCAAGCTACAACTTGACGACAGTAGACGTAATTAATATAAAACTCTACTTAACGAATCTAGTACGTAGGTATTATAAAAGCATCTTACAAAAAATACAGATGAATTGAGAACCTCCTCCTTTTTTTGAAGTCGGTTAAAAACCTTAGCTAAACATTTTACTTGACTTGTTTAGACAAAGCGCAGTAGCTATCAATCTTATCATACCTAGGTGTTTTCTAGTTAAAACAACAAAAACAGTTGTTGTTACACCAACAAACTGTATTGTAACAGCGACACAATAGATACAATTAGTAGCGGTTCATGAGTATAACAGAAGGTTCTGTATTGCAACTGCCTATATTTGTTTATCATTCAATGGTCACATAAGCAAGGTGTGTAAATAATTGTATAATTGTTCAAGGCGACAAGTCTCATTAATAGTTTCTCATACTAGAAAAAAAAATCTGTATTAATTCAGAACCGCATTAGAACTTCTGGTGTAAATGAAAAACATACAAAAAATAACTGAAACACTTAAGAACTTGGCATTAACTGAAGTAAAAAAGAAACTAGAATTAAAATCGTTGTAATGTTGTTCATATTTATTTCCAGTTCAATATTGTGCAGATAGTGTTACCTAAACACGAAAACACAAGCAAAATACATAACTAGATAAAGTAGGTTATTGTTGGTAAGTCTTGTTTTATAAATGCACTAAGCATATTGTTAACAAATTTTCTAAGGTGGATGGCTGGAATAACAACTTTGTTGCTTAATTATTCCATGCAGATGTTTTCATTAACAGTAAGCAATTACGGTGAAGAAAGAATGACCGGTGAAGTATATTAAACATCAAATACAGACTTAAAAACTGCAAAAAAGATTATTTATAGCTAGTTAAGCCTGAAGCTAGTAAAATGGTGTTAACATCTAAATGTGGCATAACACAAGATTGTGTCTATTTGTACTTACAAGATATTGAAAAAAGTAATAGCTAAAAATTTATTTGGGTTACTTTGAAATTATAAAATATCCAAGACAGTACAAAAAAAAATGTACTTTTTTATGAAATCATACGGTAAAGTGGGTCACCTGATGGAAGTGACATTACCACACATGGACAACCGCAACACCAGAGAATTGCAGATGCATTACCAGCACAGAGGGCTAAGATGGAATACCTACCTCACGTGCCAGTAATTCACCAGTCATCTTACTCTTTATATCGGAAAACTTGTGTGTGTGAGCATTGTTTAAACCAACTTCCTTTGCCATTCATATAATCTCATCTTTAGTTTTTGCTGAGTGAATGAATATTTTATTCACAGAACATATATGGTACCTACAAAGAGATGTTACACAAAACATTTGTTAAATTCTTATTATATTCAGTCTATGCAACATCACCAATCGCAATCATACTAAACATGGCCTATAGGTCTTGTTACCTTAGGCTCTGTCTACCCCATAAGGGATAAAGTCGTGATTTGTGTGTGTGTGTGTATGCAACATGTGAAAATTTACATGATTAATTATTGTTAATCTTGATATTGGTATAGAATTGAAATCACAATTACAATAAGTAACAGTAAATATACAATTATGTTGATTATAAATGTTCAATTTATTAAGTACCTACTAAGTAAACATTGGGAATTCATTTTATTTGGTCCAAAGTAATCAAAATATTTATTGTAAGAGTTCAATGCAATACAATAAAAGTATTTGTTATTGAACACCACAGCTTCAATGATAATAGGACAAAACTCATGACCTGAGTGATATATATGACAATGCAAAAAGAATGACTCACATACAATGGGAAGTTACATCAACCCAATGTCAAAAGCTTCAGATGCAGCAAATGACCTATACTGTCCTGTTTGTTTGATGAACATCACTGATCATTGTCATGAGACCTAAAAGGCACTTGACAACATGTCCTGGGGAAACTTCATTTTTAGAATGGGTAGGAAACATTATTGTGCACCATATCTTACCCACAATTTGTTTACTAACTATGAAACAGTGCAAGTCAATTAATTTTTTAATTAGAAAAATAACTTAATTAAGTCAATAATAATAATAAGTTAGGTATACAAAGTTACTGATTACAGAAAATTTTAACTACCTACTAGGTACCTATATATAATTCTAACCCATTTAATATTGAAAAAAAAAATGGGCACTACATAAATAGCACCAAATGCGTAAATTTACCATTATTCAATTACCAGTACCAGCTTAAATAAACAAAATATTATTTTATTATCATCACAAAATATAATAGTTTATTTATTCGTGGCCTTACCATTAGAAAAATGCGTGACAATGAATTCATTAACTCTACTCAATTAGTTATTCACTTGTTTAAATTGTTTCGAAGATTCTATTGTTTTGACTGGCACAAAAACTTTAAAGGAACGTGTTTAGATGAAACTATAGTCGGAGTAAAATTAACTACTGTTACAAATTAAAATCACTTACCGTTTTAAAAATAATCCTTTGTATTTCGCCTATAGCAAATTCATGTTTCTTTTAATTTGTCTTGAATTTTCTTCACTTTCTATTCTAGTAGACGGTAAACTAACAGACAAAGACTGAATATTATTGCTCGCTTCAAACTTTTTAACTGACCAAAATGTGACGTTATATTTTTAAAACGGATAAATTAGTAATTTAAACAATAAAACATTTAACTTGAAGCATAAATTGTAATATAACGTTAGGAAAACTTAAGCAAAATAACAAAATGTGCAGTTTTAACAACCGCTCTCGGAGACGGATAGTCCCACAGACTAAGCAATCAAATACCAGCAAGTGGGACAACTCAACACTCAACCTCACCCGTTCCGGAAGTAAATACAAAGTTGCCACAACAAAAATAAAAGGATCTCCTAGCCGTATTTTCTTAGGTAAAACGATAACACCAATACTTTATTTTTGTTATGATAATTGTTACTGAAATTACTAAGTATTACTAAACTTGACTGGCTGAAAACTGGTTAAATATTGTGATTTGGATGGAACAATAATAATATTTTTTTAATTTTTACGATTACCAGCTAGCTTTCTTTGATTAGTTAACAGCTTGTTTAAGTTATGTTGGCTGTTCTGATTTTACTATGTCAGTCATATCGTTTCGTTACAATCGGTCAGATAACTTTATCCCGGTCTTGTAATACATAACACGAGGCAACAATTTCAGCCTGTGCCGACATTTCGTGACATTTTTAAATTAATGTGTTCTTAATACCGACTTATCATAATTTATACATCAGATTGTAATAGCATAAAATTAATAAGGGGCATGAAGAGATTACCAGGAATTTGACTTCTCTTAGGTACTTATCTGTTAGGAATTTGCGAGTGTTGCTATCCTAGGCCCAGACCTACCTTAACAAACCAAAGTAACCGTCCTGCGAGAATTTGCTTTCATGTATGTAAAGCAATGCCTACCGCCTGCCACTGCGACGTTGCGCCGGTGGGTGAAAGACTGGTGGATACTTAGAGCCAAAGGGCTTACCTGGTGTAAGAAGGTACCTACAACACAAGGTCCAATGATTCAACTATTTAAAATATATTTATGAAGTGCCCGTGGTGCTGCCATTATTTACAACACAATGTGTCATCATCATCATCTGATGATAATCATCATCATTCGTTAAAATTTCAAATTCGTATCATATACGTTCTGCATGCACAAAGGCGAACTTATCCCTCCCTATAAGGGATTTCTACCAGTTAACAATAATAACCGTTAGAAATTAAATACCCATAATTAAAAACCCATAGCAGGTACTACAATCCACCCGTGATGTAGGAGTATAGCACGCGTCACGGAATGACGAGGATCCGGGTTAGATTCCTGGTCATAGCTTTACTTTTCGGATTTTTCTATGTGTTCTAATTTTCAGTGTCTTTATTTTATATATACAATAGTTTTCTCAAGTTCCCTTACAAACCTAGTTTATCATATCCTACCTAGATTAACATCATATCAATTAATCTTCTTATCATTCGAGTAATATTATTATATTCCCTACAGTAAAAATGCTCATAGCTATGTATCAGCAAACTAGCTCTTGTTTAAAGTTTTTCTATGTTTTCATACTACGGAATCACGCTACCTGGACGTGTATTGTGTGTTCGTCACTTTTGTTTGAACTAAAACTAACATGGCCCTTATAAAAGGATTAGCAAAACAACAATGATACATGCGACAAATAAAATACAATCATCATCCAACTATGTTCTTTGTTCTGATGATTATATTATTAATTTAGACATTTTTGGGCAGCTATTTCTTAATAAAACGAATTTAGAAACATCTAGTTACGCCTTATACCGAACAGCCTAAGGTTTGTAACCAAGCAGCGTGCTACATAACTACATTGACTCTGACCTTACTGATAAATAATAAATAGGTAATAATGTAATGTATAATGGTCATGTATAAAAAAGACGTGGTAACCTAGTGGTTTGACCTATGACCTCTCGTTATTCTTCTCTGAGAAGAGAAACAACGTAAGGAAACCTGCATACACCTGCTAATGTAATGGTGTGTGTGAAGTTTCCGATCTGTACTGGGTGTGCGTGGGAATTATAGCCCAAGCCCTCTTGTTCTGAGGGGAAGCCTGTGCCCTGCAGTGGGCTATGTAATAGGCTGGAGATGATTGTCATATTTTTGTTTAGTCACCTCCTCTAGGGGTCTTAAAAGTGTTGAACCAGCCTACTTTAAAGCAATGTCGACAACGCACTGGCATCGCGTAAAGCGCTGTGGGTGTCTATGGACGGACAGTGGTAATCATTTAACATCAGGTGACCTTAGTGCTAAGATGGAAATAAAAACCTGGCTCACCCCCCTTTATTCACTCGAAATAAAAAGAATTGACCAAAAAGTAGGTAGATAGATGGGAGTCCCACCCATATAAAGCCACGAAAGATAAGATGGAAGACAGAAAGATAACGTATGAAGCATGAGAGTACGAGAGGCTAAAATGTGAGAACTGGAATGAATGTGTACAGAACAAACAAAACTCCGATCACATTGGAGATAGAGAAAAAAAAAGAAAAAAAAAAACAGGTGACCTACTAGTTCGTCTGTCTGGCCTTTCTAAAATAAAAAAAAATAAAAAAAATGCTTGCATTTAGAGCTGGCTGGAGTACCACTGCCAATCGTATGTATGTATGTATAACTCTTTATTGTACATAGAACACAAGAAAAAGATGAATACAGGACAACACACATGCACAAAGGCGAACTTATGCCTAAAAGGGATCTCTTCCATTTAACCTTTGAACGATTGATTGTATAGTGTGTAAGCGAAGAAAAAACAGAGAATGTACCAACTGCTTCGGGCGAAAATAGGAAGAAATCTATCAGTTGTCCATTACTCAGACTTCTATGAACTGGATGCTCTAAGTGACTTATCTTCTCATAATGTCATAAGTATTGTAAAAAAATGTCACTTTTACAGAACCCCTCAGAAACTAGTTAAGCACAAAGTTAAAGGTCTTTAACTGAAGTAACAAATGGACGACGCTAACGAATTTGTCAATGCACACGAGCTTTTTAAAATTCATACATGACATAAAAATTCGTATCGATGTGAACATGACCCATAATAATCGCAATCACTGATCATGTAGACGTTTGGTGAAAATTAGACGTCACGTCGCCTATGACTGATGATAAAATGGGCGTTACTCAATAAACTGTTGATAAACCGATAATGATGGACACCGAGAGTTGCTATTATACTTCGATAGTAAACGGTGTCAGTCTATCCAGTACTCCTGGAGCTAGTACATTCACGCTAACAGCTGTGTTATAAGTCCCTTAGCCAATCCAATTGTATAGAATTGTACTACTAAACTATTTAATATGTCTATAAAGTAAGAGCCAACAACTTGCGTCTCAGTTACAACTCGATTATGTCGGTCATATAAAACACTCGATCGCGACGTGTTGTCTCTCAGATAATTGGGTGTATATAACTGATAACCTATTTGTTTCAGAATTATCAATGTGTTTACTAAACAAAGACGCAATGATACATACGACAAGCGGATCAATCCGGAACTGGACTTTGGAAAAATATTATTATTTTGTGTATAATCCGTACTATAAATTGTTCGTTTAAGTTTTGAAACAAATTAAATAAATTGCTTCGTTCTAGAGATAGCGAAGAGCACGCGGGTAAACACGGCTGTACACGACATACATTACATTCTTAATATTAGGTGTTGTTTTACTACGATGTTTTAATACAGTAATGTATATAGAGGCGCGCCTGTTTCATTCCATAGTCTTTATGAGCGGCCACAGCAATAAAAAGTTATCAGTTTTGTTCGCAACGTATCAAAGACTGCACTGCCCTGTGTGAAAATATATTAAGGATTTTATGTTTTGTGTTGACTGAGGGACATGGCAAAAACCAAAGAGATCAAATCGAAAGTGAATATGGAGGGTGAATTTATCCCCCCCGACGGTGGTTGGGGGTGGATGATTATTATTGCGGCGGGATTTTCAAATGTAAGTTTACTGCCTGTGCATTATATCCTGCATTCAAATAAATAATAATCATGTCTATGAATCAATATAATACATTGATTATGTTATAATTAGAGTTATTTTCCATTTCCGTGTCTATGAGACATGTTATAATTATAATGTCAAGTAGCAATATGCAGTGTTATTTGCACTGCATTTTAAAACCTCCACCGAAATGTACATTAGTGAAATGTACAGGACTTTTGCGTTAATGTTGTAATCACATTACTTGGATATTAAAGTTATTAATTCCGAATTTGTTCCGCATTTGACGGCGCGAAACCGGATCGCTAATAAGTAACTGAATTGTTTTTTTTCTTAATTTTAAGCACTTTTGTAACTGCATTTTATTCAGTCAGGTTAGTAGACAAATAAGAAAAAACACTGACTAAATGTGAATCGGGCCACGCTCAATGTAGAGTTCCGCAGTAAATATGCGGCAAACATTCAAAAATTAATACCAAATACTGAGGTCTGCGGTCTGCATTCCCTTTTAGCTGTGAAAAAGTCAATCCTCTGAGTCTAAGCAACCAAAAGTCATTAGAAAAGGTTTTTCCATACAAATTGCCGTCATCTGAAAACCTGTGGGGTATTATCAGTTGTCCTAGAAATTTGAAATTTGTATGAAGGTACCTCATATTCATATACATACATAGATACATACATAAATTGCGGCTTTATCCCTTACGGGGTAATAGCACAACTAATGAAATAAATCATCACTACAAAAAACCAATACAAAACGGTAAGGTAACCAATACAAAAAAAAAAACATTTGTTTAGGAGCAGGACTCTACTAACTTCGCCTTGTTTTATATAAGAAAACTACCGGCGTGATTATTTTACGTATGTATCCGAAAATTTAAGGGGCCGGGGGGTGGGACTAAAGGCACATTATATTCTACCAAAAATAGTACTTTATTTGTTTTGTTTTTGTCAACGCATTCTTGAATCTAAAAAAGGGTTTCCCGAATATGTCTCCACTTCAGAGAGACCTTGAACTTAAATTGCCTAAGCTGGGTGCTTTTGGCAAATTTTTCGAAGTAGACCTGAACAAGGCAGTACCTAGCAAAATTCTCGTTAACTACCTTTAAGTAAAGAGCAAGAAGGCTTCATCAAGCATCAATCATCATTACTTATTTAAAGATGTGGTGTCTATGTTAAAATCGTACTGACAGCGGCGCGATATTCGGAGTCGAAATAATAATAATATAATATGCCTCACACATAGTTAATATTTTTATATAAGCTTTCAGGTCTACACGCAAATTTTAAATCTGAAGTTCGAATCGTACTGTTTCACTTACACCAATAATATTTGGAATAAGAGCCAGAGGGGCGATATGATGCGAACTTCGAATTTCCGATTTGAGAGTAAACCTGTAGCTTCGTTAACGGGGGTATTTAGGGTAGCTTGATCAAGGAACTGGAAATCGTATGACTCGCATGACGTAACTTATAAACAATTATTAACATACGCCACAGATAAAGAAACAAAATAAGAGATTAAGGTAAATCATTATCCGATCGATAAAATGGGTTAATAATGTTTAATTTTAG
Source organism: Pandemis corylana (assembly GCA_949127965.1). Taxonomy (NCBI): domain Eukaryota; kingdom Metazoa; phylum Arthropoda; class Insecta; order Lepidoptera; family Tortricidae; genus Pandemis; species Pandemis corylana. Next base: position 5,478,037 of record OX421855.1, on the reverse strand, counting down.
TTAATTGCACTGCAAAAAGTAAAGCCCGTTTGCGAATATTATTATACCCGGATCTAAAGTACTTAGGTACCCTCAAAAGATTGAAAAATAACAGGACAAACCGAAAAAAAACATTATTAAGTACTTTTGCTACCACAGTAATTGCAAATCAAAATATACTCAGAGGCCCACATTTTATGCCGCTTCGATTTTGGAATGCAGCGTAATAGTACATTATGATACAAGTGTGCTATGTTGGTAATTACACACGAGGCGTATTGTACGCGCGAGCGCAAGCGAGCGCGGGTAAGAGAGCCGAGATGTGTAATTACCAAAGCACACGCGTCGCATACGACGTTTTTCAACACATTTGCGAGGAAAAATAAATAAAATTTAGTTAATAAAAGGACTTTAAGAACTTTAGTTTACCTTTGTTACCAGACATTGCTTACCTGGAGCTGCTTTAGAACTTTACTTTATCATTTGGTAATTAACACCTTGGATTTCTTACTGATATAACTGTCCGAACATTGTCCGAACATATTTTAGTATTTCCAGCGACGGACACTAAATTTCTTTATTAATTGAACTAGTAATTTTTTAAGTAATAAAATAACAAATTCTGAATCAACAATATTAGTGAAAAATGGCGGCAGATATTATTTCTCCGCGCCAATCCGCACGCAGCACTCGCGCATGCGCGCTGTGCACTTAGCACGCGCGTGGCGAAGACACTGAGAACAGACTGCTAAACAGCCTAATATTAAAATTATAATAAAATAATTAATCAATGTCTTAAATATGCAAATTATGGTCCCTTTTTAGATAAAAATGAATAATTTGTCGAAATTAAATGTTTATTTATCATCTTAAACTAAAATAGTTTAATATTCACGAAAATATTCCTTGTTCCTATTGATACTGAACCGTTTGCTGAGATTAAAAAAAAGTTTATATTACCGCACTCGTGCGGTAATATTATTACGGCACTCGTGCGGTAATATTATTACGGCACTTGTGCGTAATAAGCTGTATTATGAGTTTAAATGCGGTGCAATAAGACTCAATTAACGAGCAACTGTGTTGAAAATTAAATAAAATTTGAACAGACGAGTACAAAATGTAAATAACACATCACAATAAACAAATTGTCCCGGACAATTGGCAAACGTGCCGGAAATCATAATATTATAAGTAAGTAGGTTATTATTTCCATTTTATTTCATACGGAATTCAATTGCAGGAATTTCAAGGCTTATTTTTCTTTCAGATTTGTACATTTTTGTCGGTCCCTCGTTTAATCCTCTTCTCATTTACTCAAAGGTTAACTGGCAGAGATCCCTTAAAGGGATAAGTTCGCCTTTGTGTATATATTTATGTTATTTTATTTTTTATGATTTGTATCAGTTTCTTTATACATACATACATAAATCACGTCTTTATCCCTTACGGGGTAGACAGAGCCTAATGTGACTTTATATTTGTACAATAAAGCATTTATGTACTTACTTATTTTTTGCATCGTTTATTTATTTTAAATGTACGTACGAAGGTACAGAACATGTTTCAATTTACTTGTAACTAAAAATGTTTATTTCCGAATAGATAGTTAATTGACTGGGATACTTAGATCTTGAAATATTCGTGGAAGCCCAGGGAAGGTTTAAACGGCGAGAAAATATTGAAATTTAGAAGAAAAAAAACGGGAGCGAAACCGCGGGCAACAACTAGTTTATCATAAAATATTCAAGATAGATAAAGAAACAAGGCTTAGCTATGAGGAAATACTAGAATATTGTTATTAATAGATATACTGAAATGATACCTACGTCTAACGGCAATAATTATTCATTGAACTGGCATAAAGTGCTTTGGAGAATTCCAGCCTTCACACATAATAGCCAGTTGTTTGGTCTTTAGAGCTAGTTTTCAACCATTCGTCAAGAGATTAAGCGACGCTGCGCATTAAAGCTGTAATATTATTATAGATCATATATATCACAATTTTAGGCGCCAAAAATTCCTGTAAAGGGAGTTTGATCCAAAACTTTAGAGGCTGTTTTTGAGATATCAAAACAAACTTCCTTATTATTTATAACACATAAGTAGTTACTATCAACCATTGCTCGTTTAATAGCACAATTAAGTTTTGAGTACCTAATAAAGGTGAATCGTTCCCCTTAAATGATGCTCTCCAATACAACAAAATGTACCAAATAGGTGTAGATATTATTGGAAACTATGATTTCTACTTCCAGCTGTCTGCCCTGCCGATGCTGCAGCAGTTCGGGCTCCTCTTCCGCGACCGATTCGCCAGCCTCGGCATCACCAGCTCGGAGACCACCACCATCATCAACATGAACTCGGCGCTGACGTCTTGCGTCGGTGCGTGACGCGCCTCCCATGGTCCTGACCATACTGGCACATTGAGTATTAAATTTTTTATAACCTGCAATTTTTAGACTTGAACCACACTCGTGTCAAGTTTCCCAATGCAGCGCTGTTAACTTGACAGAAATATGGAATTACGAATAAACAAAAAAAAATTATCTTGCTACTCCGCTTGCTTCATATGGACCTCCGCAAAGTAAAGTGTTATTTAATAAATTAGGGAACAAGACTTTGCATGAGTGCGGTTCCGGCCTTCCTACACGATCGGAGCGACTTACTGATAGAGGACATCTTGATAGCGTTCGAGATTCATCCAGTGTGTTTTACATTTCCAGCTTTCGAAATGATTGGTTATAATAATATAACTTAGCTGTGGAACGTCGAAGTGTGGTTTGATTCGATCTTTGTCTTAGTTTAAAGCACTCGCTCACTGCACCGGATCGGATATTTATACTCGTATTCTTACATACATACTTATGTGCAATCATTTGAGGAGTGTCTTTTCAAAAGGGCTAATTTCCACTTTGAACTTTTTTTGGGAAATTGGGAAAACATAAATCCACGGATTCCATTTCGAAATAATTGCTTTTTTCTCGATATTATTTATTTATTTATTTATTTATTTAGTCAATAAAAAATTACAGCATTACAGTCGAAACCAATGCGCTATAAAATTCAAAAAATATAATAAATGTTATTTAGGCGACGAAACGTTGTGGCTCCGCTGCGTCGTCATCTCCGGTGTTGGATTATATTAAATTAAGTAGCTATAAATGTAATGGCACTACATACATTGCTTAATAAAACAAGGCATACCTAACCCTTTAGACCAGTTGTTATACGAGCTATTTAATAAACAAAGAAACAAAGTGGGTACTTATCTTCTTAAATAATATTTCATTGGTGGTAATACAATACCTAATATATTTCTGTGCATTGTTTCCGTCGTTTGTACAATGAAACATCTTATAGGCATTTACAGTTTGCAATGTCTATTATTAATCTGATGTTTGAATCAGTAGTCAAGTACATACTAGGTACTTTAGCGCTGGAGTAGGTACCTATATGAGTTTTCTTGAAGTCTGGACTAGTGACAGGCCACTTAAATTAGCAGTAAATTAATAATAATTTCATTTTTTTACATTTCAGGATTAGCCAACGGTCCAGTGTTCAAAACATTCACCTATCGCCAAGTATCGGTGACCGGAGCGATTGTGGTGTTTATTTCGTTAATGTTCTGTACTTTTTCATACAACTTTATTACTTACCTCGTGTCGTTCTCAATACTTTATGGTGAGTTTAAATATTTAAAGGTTTGCTTATCAAATATTGTTTTAATTAGTCCCTGATGATCTTTGATAACTGAAGGTCAATGCTGTTGGCGTTTTCCGGTGCCTTAATTGATACGGATTGACGTCTAAGCTAAGCTAAAGTGGATCTAAGCACACGAAAACTTGTATAAACATGGTTCAGGACTTGCCTATACAGTATAGGTTGTTGTGATACCATCTTCGTTTAATTAAGAGCATTTCGATCGATGGTCACTACTGGTAATAAAACCAATAGAGCTACTAAGCTGTTTATGTGACCGCGCCTTATGTAACGTCATACACGCACGTAAGCCATAACGACTTATCTGATCAGTTGTTCAATCATTATTCGCGATTAATGCATTAAAATTAAAGTACCTATACACGCTTTAGCTAATTCCTTGATGTCGTTTTGGTATACAGTTGGTGTTTGTTTACGTTTCAGGTGCCGGCTATGGTATCAGCAGTTCAGCTAACGCACTAGCTTTAAACACTTATTGGAAGGACAGAAGACGTTTAGCTACAAGTTTGTCATGGACAACAACTGGCCTTGGGCCAATGTTGTGGCCACACATCATCACAGGCCTTATATATCTCTTTGGGGAACATGGGTGTATTCTTGTAATAAGTGGATTTTCATTACATGCCATAGCTTGTGCATTACTTCTGCAACCTGTAGAATGGCATTGTAAACCTGCCAAGGGAAAAACAGGTGACGAAGAGAAGTTATTGTCTTCTAACCAAAACGAAAAAAAGGACAAAGAGAGTGGCTATTTTAGTCAATTATCTAAATTTAAGAATCTCAGTGCTTTTTCCAGTCAGTATATTTACAATGAAGATGATGCAGTCAATACAGGTTATGAAATAACGGATCCAGGTGTGCCAATGATGCTTCGCGCCAACGACGGCTACTTCAGCCAATCTCGGCAATCCAGAAGTCGATTGTCATCAAGAGACGGTTCGGCCAAAAACTCTCGTTTAAATTCTAAAAAACCTTCTATGTCGAATCTAACGGAAAATCGATCTCGTAAATCTTCAACATTATATCTTAACGAATCTAAAAAGAACTCTGCTGTCAATTTAGGAGCTCTCGCTCAAGAACGTGATAATTATAAACCCAAACGAAAAACGTCTATCACTCTTAAAGCACAGATTCCAGAATCAGAAATAGAAGATTGTCCAACGCTTAAAGCTCCTCAAGATTTAAAAGCAGATGAAAAAGTTGCTGTTGAGAATATAGATCCAGTGAAGGCAAAATCAATTGCTGATAAAGCCGAGAAACATTTAGCAAGTGAAAAACAGTTAGGCAGTAAAAGTGTAAAATCTTTTAAAATGGAAGGTCAATACGGTGAAACTTATAACAAAAATAACCATAGTAACATTTCCCTTAAGAACCAAGATGATAATGATGAAAGAAAATATTTAAAAGATAACGTCAGCAATCAATCGTATCGTACAAGACACAGGAGGAAATCTAATAATTTTAATTATGAAAGTGAAGTATTAAAACAAGCTTCATTGAAATTGGAGCAGTATTTGAAAGAAAATGAAGTAAATGAACAGGCCGATAAGTTTAAATTATTAATAAATGGTCCATTAGAGGATGACGTATTTGACGAGAGAAAAGAAGACGACTTAGCAGATGAAGAAGAGGAACAGCTTACTTTTTGCCAGAAAGTTGCAATATTTTTCGATTTGGACTTACTGAAAGATTTTACCTTCATTAACTTGATGTTGGGTATAACACTGGCCAATTTCAACGAACTAAATTTTTCAATATTGACACCATTTATTCTAGGCGACTACGGGATGAGTAAATCTGAAGTAGCTTTTTTTATGTCATTGCTAGCAGGGGTGGATATTTGTGTTAGATTTTGCATCCCTTTCGTAGCTGGCAAAATTGGATGGGATAACAATTCCTTCTTCTTGTTTGGAGTGATGTCTATGGCCATGGGAAGAGTAGGTAAGTCTGAACTGGCTTGTAAAGAAAATACGAATACACTAGTTCCTAATTGCAGATATTCACAAAAGAGTTTACTATTCCCATTACTTTAGATATTGTTCCTACAGTAAAATATCCCAATAAGATCCTTATTTAATTGTAGAACATTGTCACAGTGTAGGTAACTTTCCAAATATAACCCCCTCTTATCTATATGGACTCTTGCAATTCTTTGTTTACCTAATGGAGAATTCCAGACACAATTCTACTTAAGTACTTAGTTATCTTCAGTTAAGTTCCCTGAACTAGACATCACAAACACAATGTTTATTTACTAAGTAGCTACATTGAATTATGACTCTACTAAATAATGATTCATAAACAACAACCGGATAGCCTTCAGAAAGCTGAGGAATGGATTTCCCTGTCTGTGTTCCCTGAACGCTAAAATTTGGCAGTTTTCACATCAAGGGTGAATGGGCATTTACTAGGCAAACGTGTTTCACGCTAAATCACACATATCTATGCTTCCCATCAGGTGTGATTGTGATCAAATTATGCCTATTTATTATAAAAAGCCTGTAGCTTAGAGTTACCGGATCATCCCATCGAGGAAATGGGCGAAAGTCTTAGAAAGTATGTTATAGGCGATGCCGCTAGCAACCCATCACTATTTTGATTTCCCTTTCCAGCTATACGGCCTTAATCATACTAAACGTAGCCTTAAGGTTTTATTACCTTAGGCTCTGTTGACCCCGTAAGGAATAAAGACCTGATATATGTATGTATTAGATTTACGAAGCTTAAGGGCCCTGAGGTCTATGTTCGACCTCGAATCGTGGATATTTCAAAGTTTATTAGTTATCTAAGTTAATTTTATGTAATTGTTAGTTCATTTCATACATTATGTTTTACTATTGAGCCCTGAGCTCATGGTCTGCGAAAAATAAATGCCCTAAATCGATTTTATAGCTTTCAATTCAAGAACACAAGTTAATTGTTTGATGATGCGTTTACAAGAACTATTTGTTTCAGTCCTCGCGTACTGCCAGACGTACTCCGTGGTACTTCTAGTCGCGGTAATTATAGGCTTCGGTAAGGGGCTGCGGACAGTCTTCATGGCATTGGTGATACCGACACATGTGCCACTCCACAAGCTGCCCGGAGCGACAGGGATACAGCTCCTCACTGCTGGTATCGCGTACCTAACTCTCGGGCCTTTTGTTGGTAAATATTTCTTAATTTGTACACGAGGTACAATTTTGTAACACTGCTTCGACACTGGTTGGGGCACTTCGACATTTTCCCTAAAACAACTCTTGTAAATAAAATAAAACGAATTACGTCGCTACAACGCATTCACGCGTACAAGTTAACTATAACTGAATGGCACATTGTGTTTTTTCAAAAACCCACCTTTTATACTTTACCTCTTCAAGTGCCAACAGCCAAGGACGCCTCTGTGATGTGAGATGAAAAGATGTGGTGTATAAAATTAAAACAAATTAAATAACCTAAGCGAAAAAAAATAATTTTTGATAAGTAGGTATAAGCTTTTTTTTGCTGACTGTACTTGCATTGCCATCCGTCCTACATAATTATGTGTACCAAATTTCAAGTGAACTGGACCAACCGTTGAAGAGTCGAGACGAGCCGGTCCTTACTGGCCCACCAGAATTCTATTACCAGATTATTGTATTGTCATCTGACTTCCACAAGTATGCAAAATTTTAACTCAATCGGTTGAAGATATTTGCTTCAAAATTAAGTTACAAGATTCCACCGGACAAACATACTTACATATATACATTGTAAATTAATAAATAGCTTGAAATAAAAAAAGCACTCGATTTGATACGTCTAGAGACTAAACCAAATATGACCAAACTTTTAACATTTATTTTTTGCTAGACAACAAAGGTTGCGGACATTAACCTCGAAGTTCCCCGTTTATGTGGATACGGTTTTGCTTACTTGTATTAACGTCGTGGTTCCCGATAACGTTTCTACCCTCCAAATGACAATCCCAAGACAGTTTCCTTACAACCTTTGTCACATTTTTATTTTTCTTTTTTTTTGTCTATTTTTGATGATGCTGGTGACATCATGGTTGGTTACCATCGAACCTGTACTGAACTATCCAATAATTACTAATTCAATACGAAAATATCAAGCATCCAAATTTAATTCGTTATGAATGAAAATTTGAACCCCCTAATCCCCACTGGTATTGTACATTTTCTAAATATACCTACCTACATATTTTCCCAATTAACTTTACGTTTATTAATGTATGATGACGCATTAGTGTAACAAGAAACACACTAATTTGTCATTCATTTGTTTTCAGGTTGGATAAAAGACAACGCGTCGACTGCCGTGACGCTTCACTGTTTGAACATATTCACGTGGCTCACAGCTCTATCTTGGGGCCTTGAGAAATATATTAGGGCCAAAGAACAAAAGCAAGTTGAAAAAGATGTTATTAAAGCTTAAATTTAATTAGGTAATTAATTTAACATAATATCTACTTATGAATATTTGACCTACTCAGCTGTTTTTATTATTGTTTTTTTTAAATAAAGCATTTGAATGCCAGTGTTTACCTATCCCTTCAAACTCAAAATAAGTTAACGTTATGTTCATGAATAAAATTTAAAATACTCGCATACCTGCAAACCTTATATTGTAAATAGTATTTAGATATTTTTGAGCATCTATATTGCTCCGATACCTAATGCATTTGGGTTAAGACCCACCATACCCCTGGAACTAACCCTGGGGGTAAAGTGGGACTGAACCATACCACCGTAGTGCTGTAAGCTACGGGTATTAGATAGATTAGGTTAGATTAGCGTAGCGGGGCTCCGTCGATTTTTTTTTTTCAATTTCTCAAATCCCAGCACTACCTATGTTGGTATGGTTCATTCCCACCCAACCCCCAGGAGTAGTGCCAGGGGTGTGGTGGGTCTGAAAAAATGCATTTAATGCCAACTTTATAATGAAAGCCAGATTCATGTAGAGTTCGAGCGAATCACAGTACCTAAAGACATAATAATATACTGACGAGTAGAAATATATATTAGAAAATTCGACTGTAGGTACTCGCAAAATTATGGTTAAATAGAATTTGAGAGAAGATAAAACAAACAGAGTAGAAAGCCCTTTCAATCGAGGCAAAATCAAAATATTGAAGTGATGAGGTTTTATAGCAGGTGTATTGATGTAAGTCAGGTAACTCTATTTCCATAACGCTCGTATGAGACTGCACTTCCTCACACACCATGCTGGTCCACGATTACGTTAATAGAATTTGTGAATGGTCGCTGCGAGTAAACCGGCAGTCTTAATCAATGAAGTCGATTAGTCCCCGCGCGAGCGCAGTGTTAGGGGTCAACTGAGCGAACACGCATCTTTTACACTAACTCTGCTGTTCGCGCGCTGTTCTCAAATTAAAAAAAAGTGTTTGACACCTCCATAACTTTGTCAATGTGTCAGTGATCAAGCGAAGTGTTTTCATTTTGTTTTTGTGTATGTGTTTGTGAATGGAAATCGATAATTTAGTGTTTTTTAGTTCGTAAAATACGTAATGAGTTCATTACGAAATTTTGTTGAAATCGTGGACTTTGTACTGGAAATTTTATGATTAGCTAGGAGGTTTTAAAACCCCGAATCGTTGTACTTTACATTTAAGTCATAGCTAACTACACTAAACCTTTTATTAGGTTGAAAGAATCTCAAATATTTGAAACCACGTTGCTTATTTGTACAATTTAGCATTAATTAAGTACCTAATTACTTAAACAATTATAATGCTATTAAAATTTAGATAGTCGCCTAACCGAACATAATAGCAAATGTTCGTAAAAAAGTTGACAAACATTTGTGATCTAGGCGTTTACAGAAACGCAAAACTAAGAAAGGCAAAATATTATGTTAATTAGCACTCTTAAATTGATTTATGAATCGTGTTGATTAAGTAAAAAGAGTCTATTCTGGCGACAGTCGATAAAAAAATGTGTGCCTATATATAAACTTAGTTCAGATCCTGTTAGTAAAGTAAACTTTATAAGAGCTAGCACATACTTACAAAGTTTTATTAGCTATATAGTTAGTATATATGAAGATAGTTAAATTTTTGGACCGGTTCCTTAATTTGGAACCTAGTTAGGCATCTAAAACTAAACATCGGGATTTTCAACAGCTGTCTTAGCCTAAGATGGCGTAATGACAATGCAATAGATCTTGATATTGAAAAAAAGATTGATTTAATAGTTTATTTACACTTTTAAAAGGCTCAAAAATATTAACACATTCCACAGTGACAAAATCCAACACAATACGAAATATTAATATAATTGACCTTAATTTATTATTCCATAATCATCAGATCAGATTCGGACTGACACTAAATTATAACGCAATCCAAATACATATTTTTTTTCTATTAATGATTGAATAGATTCTAAAACAAAAAATAAAAGCCGATTACAAATAAAGCCTAGACTTCCTGCTTGAAAATTACTTGACGTAATTAGGCTAATTACTTTATCGATAAATTTAACGTCTCTTTAATAGATAGACAAACAACAACTCTCGTTATTTTTATACTTATGCATCTTGGTTCTACATAGGTACATATATTTTAGATCCAATATGTACAACAGCCCTTCTACTTTTAAATTGAGTACCTATTCAGTTTTTGACAGATTTTCACTTTACAGTTTCACCTAAACATCACGATTTTAAAATTTCCGCCATTTCGTAGTTAAAAATAACCCCTATATTAAGACCTAGGTAGAGTTCTATGAAAACACTTGAGGACGACCCTAATAGCCTAGTGGTAAGAGAATCTGACTACTATTTATTTGCATTCTCTACTATGCGATTGTTGTCACAAGCTTATAAAATCTAGCTTTACATAAGACAGTGCCTAAATAATTACGACAGCACTTCTACCTCATAATTAATGAAAATTTACTAATCGGTATTATGTGAAGATACTGTCCAATTCACCTGGAATTACTGATGATAATGGGGCTAATACAGTGCGTGACTATTTTATCAAAGATAAATTAAAAATTCGTAATAATACTTGCTCGTTAATTGATAAAATAGGTACGACACACAGCACACAGCACACAGACTGTTGTTAGTCACGACCTGATTCCTTATCAGGCAAACACAATGCAATTGATATGTACAAATCCGATGTATGGCAACGAACTGTAAAGAACAAAATTAAATTAAACTTATTATAAACCAGACTGTCATTATGGTTTTGTGCCAAAATAATGCCAAAAGTACCGTATTACAGGCTCCTCTCTCTATTCATCTGTCTGTCGGTCACAGGCGTCACAGCTTAGGGTTGTATGTTTTGGAACCTAGAAGTTAAATACTAGAAGTATTCACAAAGTGCATATTACTAGTGTGGCTATTACAACTAGAGTAAAAATTAAATAAAATTAGAAAATATGCGGGTCGTCAACCCTTACGTGAAACCTGTATTACATGTAATAATGCAGCGGTCTTTACACTTGTTCTTAATAATGGCAATGTACGCTGGTACAATATTTTTTTTATTTCATCGTACCATTTATGGTAATGGCAAACGTTTACCTAAGACGTTGGTACATTAAGTAATTAATTGGTTCCTGAGGAAGATAGTACATAATCAATCATTAGCGTTGCCAAGTTTTCAATTCATGATGTAATCATAGATTTAGGGTTCCGTGACAATTATCGGTTGATTATTTAAGTTCAATTAATAATACGTCCCACAAATTCAAACAGCAACCAAAGGCATTTTTTATCACACCACACACCAAACAAAAGCTTGCACAAAAATAATATTCCTATAATTTTTCGTATTAAAACATGAGGAATTTATGAGCGGTTTATCAAGTCTCTGGCGGATTATTGATATGAATCCACGCCAAATCGGTGGGACTGTTATGATAACAGTCAAAACATCAATGAGGAACATTTGACTCAAGCTGCCACTTTGCACTACGATTTAGGTCAGTCCCTGCATCTATTACCGCGCCACCTAGAAATGATTCAATCCAATTAAAATGTATGTTAAAGCAGTAGGTGGAAACGTACAGCAAACAAATACACAAAACCTCATTCTTGATAACGAGCCACATTAAGTCAAACCGATAACAAGTGTCTACTAATATCTCGTCATTTAATAACATTTGCGCGCGGAAAGCAGTGCTGGCTCTATTTATACGTGCGGTTAATAATCTGTAGAGAGCCGAAAGAAGAAGATAGCGAGCAAAGAAGAGCCGTAAGTCAATAATGACTATGAGAACATGAGTGATATAAGTGATTTGACATTACTTCGGGAAAGACATTACTCGTTGTACTCGTTTAATTAGGAAAAGTAATAAAAGTGGCATCGTAAAGAGATGTAAAACAAAAGAGACACGAACAAAGTTATTAATTATGTCGAGACTCAAAGTGAACAAAGTGCCGCCAGACGGTGGATACGGTTGGGTTGTCACATTCGCGTACGCTCTGAACAATGTAAGTTATTAATCCATAATCATTATTTCATAAATAGGTACCTACAAGGCTGACAACAGAAGTTTAAAAAAACGTGCTATCTAATAGGAGTAAACAATATTCTTACAGATATACTGTGATCATTTTGTTCCTGGTTCTTTTTTGTTTCTTTGAGATTCCGTTCGATTTGGCGCGCTCAACGTATGTCTTTTGTTTTATCTTTACAATCCATAACATTTGTACCAATAGTAAGAAAGAATATAACAAAGACATAATATAAATTGCGAAGTGGCCCCAGTACAACTGCGAACTCCTGTTTTATTTCCATGGAATAAATTTTCAAAATTAAATTAGAGTTAGTATTAAGTATCATTAATATTTCTAAATATTTTACTCCGAGATTTTAGGAAAAATCATGATCGTTCTTCCTTCGATAAGCCATTTTGTATATCTTACTTAGGTCTACGATTTAGATAAATAAATAATGGTTTACTATTTGACCATTCTCATACAAGTATGTATTTCATTATTTAAGGAAATAGTTGTGTTTTAAATGTGCTGTCGTCTTAATCTTAACGATGTATTTTCAGTCAAAAAAGATAAATGATAATAGTTCACGGTAATGATCACAGAAATGAATGAAGCTGTCATTAATAAAACGTGAAATCATAGTGATAGTACTGATAGTGATCTATTTATTGTGAAAATAATGACACAGATAACATTACACTTGCTCAGTACTTAAGTCAACACTCTTTTGTCCTAGGTCGTGGTTCTTCCCCTCATAGCCGGCTTTGGCTTGGTGTTCCAAGAAGCATTCGACGAAGTCAACTTACCAGCTACTCAAGGCACTCTCATCATCACCCTGAACCATGGGTTTGGGATGCTGCTGTCTTTCTTCAGCGGCCCGGTGCTGCGCCGCTTCGGGTACCGGAAGGTGGCCGTCACTGGAGCCCTGCTGATCTCCGGTGGACTCATGTTGACGGCCAATGCTTCCAGTTTCTGGCTCTTCCTGTTTTCGTATAGTATTTTAAACTGTAAGTTTCTATTTATAACTTTTCTTTAACAGTTATTGTACCTAGCGTCAATGCATTGATTCTTATTAGATAGGTTACATTTAAAAATTTCAAATTTGATGCTACTGCAGCCTATGTCAAATGCTTGTAAGAGTGTTAAAGTAGAGTCGGTTTCATGTAACGCAACTATCCACTTTTATTACTTAGTGTGTGGAAGTGGGAACCTCCCGCACTTGTAAAATTATTTGTTCCATTCCAGCAATGGGTGTAGCGGCAGTCATGGCAGCTTTCTCGCTGGCCATCAATTCGTACTTTAAAGAGAAAAGAGGCAGAGCAATCGGCGTCGGGATGTCCATCACAGGACTCGGCGCTATCTACATGCCACTGCTCATGAGCGCGCTGATGTACGCCTATGGCTGGAGATACGCAGTGCTCACTCTGGGAGCATTATGCCTGCACTCCCTTGTAGGGGCTTGCTTACTTAGACCAGTAAAATGGTACATGGTTACACCTCCACAGGAAATGGAAGTGTTAAACAAAGATGAACCCGTGGAGCTTATAAATGGTGGACTTCCACAGAACGGTAAGCAACTACATATTCCGATATTGCATAACAACTAAATATCGATATAATTAAATGAATAATGGTAGTACACGGAGTGATCTAAATTTTGACAGTAAATTTGATTTCAGGTACTGTGCTCTCACTACCACGTCTTACAAATTCTGAAGAAAATGGCACAGTGCCAATAAAAAGCTTATCAATGAGATCCCTTACGAACAATCCTAATCTTGAAGAAAGAAACGCTATTTCTCATCCCGATGTTCGTAAGAAGTTTCCCGAAATACTGCCGCCCTCAGATTCTAGATATAAATGGTGGGAATCTCAAGAAATAAATTTGGGTAGTTCGATAAACATATTCCATGAACACGAGTTTCACAAAAAGCGTGAACCAGAAAAAGAAGCATTCATCGAAAGTAAACAAGAAGCCGAAACTAGCAAAACACTGTTCCAAAAATTCGTTGATTTCTTTGATTTGACGCTACTGAAAGATCCAATATTTCTTAATATAATGTTTGGATTATCCATGGCCGCCTGTGTAGAGACGAACTTTTCGCTTCTTCTTCCAATTATTCTCAAAGATATGTTAGCGTTCGAAACCGGAGACATCGCAAAAATAATGGCCGTTATTGGATTTTCAGACACTCTCTTCCGACTAGTATCCCCCTTCATAGGAGAATGGTGCAATAAGTCGCCAAGAGTGATGTATTTGGTCAGTTTGTTAATGATAATTTTCATAAGAACGAGTAAGTATGCGCATTTAAATAATTCATTTTAGATCGTCAAAGTCTTTATAATTAATAACAACTTATTATTTTCCAGTTATGCTCTTTACGACATCTTTCATTGGAATGTTATTCGTGGCCTTGGCAATGGGAGTAACTAAAGGAGTCAGAACTGTATACATGAACGTTGTCATACCCAGCTATGTGCCCATTGAGCGACTACCCTTCGCGTCTGGTTTACAAATGTTTTTTAATGGAATTGTTATAATTACATTGGGTACCATATTAGGTAAGCTTGATAAATTTATTTCATACATTTGTTTGCTAATGAAGTACGTAGCTGACTATAATTTTTATTAGGTATGTACACGTTTTGCCCACAACTACGTCAAACTTACAACTTGTTCCTCTATACCATCCAATAAAGTTAGAGTTTTTTGGCCAAGCTGATCAAAGTAGGTACCTACTTTGTCAGAGGGCAACGTCACCTAACGCAATCAGAATCCTCACTCATCATTTTTTCTGTCAAACCATTATAATGAAGGATAAAAAGGCACGTTCAATACTATCGCCCTGGCTGGGAGAGTCCTCGCGTAAGACAATAATGACCTCTGGTTTTATTTAGTAAGTCGGCATACCGACCTATTTCTACTTTAAATAATTCATATACATAATATTATATACTCACAGTCCTTCTCTCTACCACATCAGCAAAAATTTAAAAATACCGTTGTTTCTGATTCGAAAAATAACAACCAAGTTGCAAACTTCCCCCTAAGAGTATAATTATGTAAGAAATATTACGAAACAATACGGGTAGTTTTTGCGGGATTTTATAATTGGCTTCCTTCTGATGCCGATGAACATACTGTGAATAATTAATATAAATAGGTACTTAGGTATTTTGTAAAAAGTTTCCTAAAGAAAACACTAAGTTATTTTTATCACGTAATATTTTACATTTTCAGGACGGATACGCGAGTCATCGGGAACTTACAGAATTCCCATAATTATACTGAACTGTGTAACAATGATATCTGTGATCATGTGGAGCGCTGAATTCCTTTACATCAAGATCAAGAGCAAAACTAATAAAGGGGAAGAACCTCCATCAAGTTGAAAATGATTCAAGTATCTAAATGTGTAAAAAGTGTTAACATAGACAAAGATCGGACTTTCATTATAAGAATTATAGCAGTTTGTTTTATTTCTTTATTTTACTATTTTGTTACACATCGGATTCAGTGAAATAGATGCTGGAACAGAAGTGAAGAAGTTCTACTTCTAAAACCATGCACTCACTGGCGACGTAAGGAGAACATACATACACACATACATAAGTCCATAAATCACGTCTTTATCCCTTACGGGGTAGACAGAGCCTAAAGAAACAAGACCTAAAGGCCACGTTTAGCATGATTGTGGACATATAAGCGGAAAGGGGAATCGAAATAGTGATGGCTTCCTTCCATGCTGGTCTGGGAGCAAGGGAAAAACATAGAATGCACCAGTTGCTTCTCTTCCCGCGCACATGATAAAAGCCCATCGTGAAGAGAAGATGGATTAAGTCACACAAGGTCTCTCTGAATTTTTTCGGCATATTTCAGCTGGTGACTGGGTTAGCTCGACTTAATACCCTATAAAGATTTCTCATTCTATTTATCACTATCACTACATCATCACTATCACTAACATATGTATAAAACAAAGTCGCTTTCTCTGTCCCTATGTCCCTATGTATGCTTATATCTTCAAAACTACACAACGGATTTTGATGCGGTTTTTTTTAATAGATAGAGTGATTCAAGAGGAAGGTTTTTATGTATAATTCTACGCAGACGAAGTCGCGGGCAGAAGCTAGTAAATAATAAATAATAAATTCTAATTTTTGATTCAAAATTTAGTCCCGCCCTTGACGCGGTTCACTTTGAACATCGATCAATGTATGGAAACATTACATTTTGTCAACTGTAATTAAAAAATTCTGACAAACATTTACAGAGCTCTTCAATCAAACCAACCCAACCTCTTGCGGGCATATTCCGAAACAAACTTAAGGGACCCCGTTTTTAGATAATAGGATTGCAATTTCATATAGGTAATTGGTCTAAACGTAAGAAAATCTGACGTGTTAAAATCAAGAGCCATCTGTGGCAAAATTAACGTTTTGATTTTGCTCACAAGAATAATTAAAAACATACCAAGATCAGGTTTTATTTCTTTATTATAAGAACCATAGCAGACTGCTAAGTTGGTTTTTCATGATCTGCTTTAAGTACATTCTTTGAGAAACTCAACAGACGTCAAGCGTATTTATTATATTGTTATTATTTACAAAGGGTCTGTTTTCCAAACACATTACATATTTACAAAATCAGAGGTAATTTACAGTAAAAATTAGTTCTTGACATTACAATTGATAGTTATATTAAAAGGTACCTATATAGTTTGATGGTTACGGTATCAGTACATAAATAGTATTAAAATATTTCTGAAATATCTACAAATACAAATTTCACTAACTTAATCATAAAGTTTAAAATTACAATAAAGGAATGGCAATATTATAATTATGTAGCAATCAACAACATTTTAATTTTGGTTGTATATTTAAATAAAATAGAGAAATATATTTAGAAAAATGCTATAAAATATAATACCCATATAAAGTCAAACCAAAAAGAATACAATTATCTTTCAGTATTCTTCTTAATTTGACGACTTATTTCTACTTTCTCATATACAACTATACTTTGTTAGTTCATAGCAAATTCATCACCATTGAGCACATTTCACGTAAGTATTGCTAATAACATGTTATGCTATCCTTCGCATTCACTTGTTTTGTCATGCTACACTTTTTAGCGTTACACTCAAATCACTTGTAGTTCGATTTTATGTTTTTACACTAGTTTGCACTTAGTCATCTTTACGAGGTTCTGCAGTCACTGTGGTGTGGCGTGTATCCTGAAATTACGTGACACTCATTAAATAATTTAAGAAAAACAGTTGATTTAGTCATCTGTCCAAAAATGTTTGTTGTAGTCGTCTGTTTATTACAAAGGGCCTAAAAAGGTGTGCTAAGTGCAATAGAAGTACATGCAACTTAATAAATAAGTAAAAGTTATTTTGAAATATACAGTGGTGTGCGTGATCTAAGTATTTTTAAGTCGAAATTAAACTCTTGCTATCATAGTGGTAACTCTTGTGTATTATGAATAAAACACAAGTGATATACTTAGATAAAAACCGTAATCAATATCGACAAAATTATCACTCGTCTTGTATAGGTAACGACGATGAATATTTGATAAAATTTTAGTGCACTCAAGATTATTGTTTAAACCAAAATTAAAAAAGTAGATAAAATCCAGACGATACTAAAGTATTTAAGTGATATACATAGAGCAATAAACCAACATGGCGGAAATTAAATTTTATTTTACAGAAAACAGGAGAACTTTCGTTTTTGTGCAGAAAAAACAAAGTTTAGTCACTGCTTAGCAGTATCAAGTTTATTAATCTATTGGTTAATTTCTCTGTGATATGTATTTGTGAAGAAAATTAGTAAATTAGTTATTAAACCTCTTCCTTGTTAGTGGATTTGTGCTGAGAACCTTCTGGTAATGATGTACTGTTATTCTGCTTCAAATTCTCCAAGTCATTAACTGAAATAAGAAATAACTATGTAACTATACACTTTTTACAGAACAGCTAGGTAAAGGTAAAAAAATATGAAGAAAAAAAAACTTTTTTACAATACTTCTGTTCTAACGATCTATTTTTGAATGCAAGATAGACTTCACCACAATCACACCTGATGGTAACCGAGGCTGTGGCCTAAGATGGAACACGCTTGCTAAATAAATACTAGATTTTGAAGAAAGTTAAATTGTAACGTTCAGGGAACAGACGCAGGCAGGGAACTCCAATCCTTAGTTGTCAGGACAACAAAGAAAGAGCAAAAACGTTTTGTGCCGATTTTAGATATGCTAACGACATAAGACGGATGACTCTGCCTACTTCTGGTCGACCTGTGGAAGATCATTATTTATTGTCTGCAAAACTTACTTCTTTGGTGCCAATTTCTCGAATATCCATATGACGATTCTGAATTCACTGATTCTGAATCGCTGCTGGTAAAGCTTGGTCGCTTTGAAAACCTAGGGGATTGGAACGGGAGACTATTGGAGGCAGATACGTTGTTATCTACGTCCGTTTTCTTGGATTCAAATTCTGCATTTTCCCAATTATTTGTTGCATTCTCTGTATTGCTCCAAGGTTTAGATGTAACGACATACACTTTTTCTTTAGTAAGTGGAGATATAGAAGTTTCTATTTTACCCCAAGGCGCTGCTGTAGTGGTTGTAGTTCGAAAAGAAGACGCTGCTGTGTAAATGTGAAGTTTTTGTAGTTCTTCCGTGTCATCGCTTTCGTGATCATTTTTCTTTTTCTTATTTCTGTCAATACTGTTATATTCTCTGTAGGACTTACTACTGTTATCATCAGTAACAGAATGCCGACTACTGCTTGATCCTTCATGATCATAAAACTCGTAATGTGGTGTACTTGGAGTTGAATATTGTGTAACTGGACTGTTGGTTGTAAAATATTCATCTGGAATTTGTTTTGCGTATTTTCCGTTCGTCCGAGTGCGTTGCGACTGTGTTTTAAATCGCTTGGAAAACTCTTGCTCCGTCCAGTCATCAATATTATGTTGAAGTTTAATAATATCAAAAGGTGGTTCCTTAACGTCGTATAAGTCATTAAGTATTGCTGGTGTATTAAGCTTTTCAGCATCGTAATTTTCCGACTCTGTGTTAGTTGGTTCTTCAGTTGTAGAACTGACTGTTGTTGTATACCTTTCTGTGCCAGAATCATAATTAAAGTAACTTTCAGTTATAGTAGGTACTTTTCTAGCTTGATAGTCATCCTCGGAAGTTGATATCCATTCATCAGTATTTTGATCAATTTGCTCTGTTTGCTCATTTTGCTGTTTGGTTGTATAAGGTATAATAATTTGGACTATTTTCGGTTTATTTGCATCTTCTTGTGCTGCGGTTGGTTCTGTAAATGCGTCACTGTAATCTGTTCTACTCTCATCCCAAGCACTCGTAAATATCGATTGTTTTGGTGATGCTGTTGTGGTTGAAATATCATCATATATTTCATAATCATCCAAATTTGATCGAACAGTAGTTGAGATGATAAAGTTAGTATATTCTTTGTGAGGTGCGCCAGGTTTCAAATATAAGAGTGGTGAATCTATATTTTGTAAGTTACTTTCAGTCCGATATTTATCAACATCTTCATCTTTTATACCTCGTAAATCAGCAAAATTGTTCTTGTGATTAGAAAGAGTGTTACTAGAAGTATACTTTAGATCAGTCGGTATGCCTGATTCATTTAAATCATTACCCACATCAGCACCAGTAGTTTCGAAACTAGAATCTTGATTTGATTTGGTTGCTAAAAGATGATCTTCAGAAGCTTGGGAAGATATATCTCTTATGCTATCTACTATAAAACTGTTAGGAATATTTCTGTACGCCTTTGACTGGTTAAATACTTTACCAACATCGATATCAATAATAGGTGACTGGACGAATGATGTTGGATAATCAACGGAATGTGTATATTCTGCAATAGGTACACTTTGTTCAATTTTAACATTGTTTGCATTCTGTTGCATGTGGTTTATTCCTAGGACGTGACTTGGAGGAAATTTAAGCCCAGATAGTGGTCGGAATGGTCGTGCGTTAAATATTGGAGGTAATGGGTTTACGCTTAAATTAGGTAAAGCTACTGGTTGTAGAGTGTGGATATTTCGGCCTCTATTTAATGTAAATGGTGCTGGGTGAGCCAGAGCTATTGAACTATTTGCTTGTACATTTTTTGTTCCGTCATTAGGTAAAACTTCCGTTCGTATCTTAGTTGATTCTGCTGCAGTAGCTGATACTGGATAGGGAGCATCGCCAGCGTAATTGTTAGATATGGGCTCGCCATATGAATTTCTAAATCCATATGGAGGTGAAATTTTAGGTAACTCCAATCCGTCTGCAGGTTGTAAATTTTTGATAAAATCTGCATGATTTTCCTGCCGTAGCTCATTATTTAACACTTCTGGCTCGTAACTGGGATTCCCTGGCAAATAAGTAGTAGTGAAGGGACGAGATGTTAAGAAGGTTGGCGCCGGTGTCGTGTAAGTAGAAGTCGGAGTACCGTATGTTGAGCTAGATACTCCCTGGGAAGAACTCGGTAATCCATAAGTTGAGCTTGGTAATTCATAAGTAGAACTAGGTGCACCGTATGTAGAACTAGGTACACCATATGAAGAGCTGGGTACTTTATATTTGGAGCTTGGTACACTATATGAACTACTAATCGAGTTGTAATTAGAGCTTATTTGGTCTAATGATGAGGTAGAAGATCCAAATGACGAACTTTGTATCGAAAAAGATGGGCTAGGTATAAAAGTAGAACTTGTAGGAATAGCTATCGTGTGTGTCGGGCTCGGTGGTCCATATGTGGAACTAGCAAACCCAGCATTAGATGACACAGGCGGACCATAGTTCGCATGTGGCACACCACCGACCTGTGGCAGTTCTTGATTTTGTGAATAAAATGGCCTGGGTCTAAATTGTACCACATTCTGTGCAGTTGGACTCGGTGGCCCGTACGTAGGAATTAAACCTTGTTTAATATTTTTAGCTCCTAAATCGTACCTTATGACTGGTATCCATGGCACTAAATTGCAAGGATTGCAATCTTTTTTTATAGGCGCTATGTTGTTGTTATTAAATGCTGATCCTGAGTTGGATCCAGTTTCTTGCGCAGGAAAAAGCCAACTTGAGACTTTTTGGAACATCGACGAAGCTGGCGTGGTAAAAGGTTGAGGAGATTGCACATAATTAAAATTGTACTGTTTGTAAAAGGGAGCTGGGAATTTGAAGTCAGACGAGGAAAGAGCTGGAGGAGGAGGAGGGGGCGGAGGTGGCTGGTAGTGATATCCCGTGTCTACATTTTGTCGTTGCGACCTGCTGGCTCCTCCGTGAAACGGCACAGGTTGAATATGGGACAGCGGCGGCGGTGGTGGCTTCAACAATTCCCCAAATGACGCCGCTCCACTTCCACTGTTGAATTTGAATCCATTTGGGGACTCGCTTTTGACGTCTTCTATCAAAGCAACCAGTAGTAGTAGGGAGAGTATCTGAAAAGTAGAAAAAAACCTCATTTATTGAAATTCTCAATGGAAGACAGCAATAGTCTCAGTAGTTACAATAGAACAGGCGATGTGGGTTCGGAAAGTAACCTCTTTATCATCGATTGGCAAGAACAACTTTTAGAAAATACAGTGAAACACCGGGCGCGACATTATCAGAGGCATTGTAGAGCCGCGGCTCCCACGAGCTGCCATTCTTTGCACTTTTCTCTTTTCTCATAATACGCCGCCGATGGACGCAATCGGAAGGCGCCACGTTTTTGAATCCAATTATGAACTAGATTAAATTGACAACCTAATATTTATACTGCACATTCTTCTGTCAAGGTACCAAGATCCATAAAGATTCAATCTTGCACTTTTATCTCATATCTCTAAATGCACCTTACTTGTTCTCTCGAGTATTTGTTGCTTACGTCTATTCATCTTATTGTTCAGTTTCAATATCACGTAATTTTATAACTTATATTTTAGAACACATTACGATTAGGTACTCCGCTTTGAATTTCCATTTTTTTAGCCGGTCCTAAAACTCAAAACGCATTTGAAATTGATTTCTTAATCTGGTAATTTAAGGACGCATATACCTATGACAAAAGCATTCGTCAGCTTACGGAAACACGCCAATGCGCTAGCGACTTCATAACAACCATTATGCCCATGATCCATACGAGCCTCGCTTGCGCCCGAGTTTCGAAACTCGGGTGTCTGGCCACATACTTGCATTTGGGTGAATCATTTAAATAAATACGTGCAGGAAAGTGAAATTGACTTATACGTACGCTTGTTTAACTGGCTACATGGAGTCGACGAAAATGTCTCCATAATAATCGCGTACCTAATTTGTTTAGACGTGCCTATTTAGTTGTTATTTTTGCTTTGTTTCGAATAATTAAGACTCAACACATCTACTGCTGCATAATCATTTTTTTCTAAACCTGATAGGATACCCTAAATCAAGATTATTAATGAGACAATTCATTGAGTCTGTAGTCTAAAGTCTAATGGTTTGAACCATATCCTGCTTGGACAAATGAAATTGTCCATCACTCTGAAAGGAATTGCTACTTTTGTACTTAAATAAATAAAAGTTTAACCATAAACATTCTTTTATATATCTGCCTTGCTCCTATTTATTGATAAAAACAAACATTAAAATAAGTTATTATATCAAACGATTCCATGCGGACGTTGCTCGCTAAAGGTCATCCGTTCGCACTAAGCATTAGCCTCCCTCAGTTCACACGATCTTAAACTAGAGAACTTTTACTTAATTGCCCGACAAAACGCAATGCTTTCATAACATAAGGTGCCTTTTCTCATGACGAAAACACGAAAGTGAAAACTGGGTTAAACTTGGCATTGATTCGGATTTTGGGTAGGTAATAAGATAAGCATTGATAAGATACAAGTACCAGTCGCAAAATCTATAGACATATATAATCGTGTGGATGTTGCTAAGCAAAAAAAAACTTGATTATTCAAACATTAAATCAATTGCGGAGATTACAGTTTCAACTTTTTATTGGTTTTAGAGTTTCACAACAATAAGGGTATAATATTTTGGGTAAGGGTAGAGAATTAGGAGAGGCAGGGGATTTTAGCTATAATTTTCATAAACACTTGAACATTTAGGTTTCTTTGTCATTATCAAAGAGTCTATACTTACAACTACAATATTGTATTGGATTATACAAGAAAATGATTCGAGTCATCAGAAACAATTTGTTGTGTATCATTGGAGAAGGTTAAATGAAAGTTATGTACCTGGACGTACAATTCGAAAGAAATTGCCGTCGATTAAATAAAAATCAACTTTCCTTGCTCAAACAACAGCTGAAAACGATGTTCTGTTCTTGTGCTTAACGGTCGTTCTTTGACTATCGCTGAATAACAATCAAGCTAAATAGCTCTGTTTTCTTTATAAAGCATTCAACCGATCGTGACTACAATCTCGACACTGGACAGTCGTGATCGTAACAAACGTATTGACGTTACATGATTGCTTTTGTTTTAACCCGTCCAAATACTTACTTTAGAAGTTCGAAATCCGTTTTTATGATAGACCAAACATATGGACCGCTTGGTTGTAATGTAAGCAATACAGGCGCTTGGAATAATTAGCACTCGTGTGATGACAACTCTGATAAGCGACAATACTTTTAAACAGCCAAAGCCCTTTCCTTGTCTGCAAAATAAAGTAGTAGACGACACGTGGAAGGTAGGATTTTCACCCATCACCCAAAACTAAAGACAAAAAAAATCGGTTATAACATTAAGTAGCAAAAAAAAATGTACTAAATTGTTTGCTTAACGAATTAAATACCAATAGAAACCAATACGTACCTACATTTAGAAACACGTTGTCTCTGATATAAAATAGTTTCATCCGGTAAACAGAGGCTAAACATAAGTTTTAGACTAAATGAAATGTTCTAAATTTACTAACCAACAGCATGGTCTTTATCTTCCGTATATTATGCACATAACTCCAGCTCTAGCATCCCTGAGCCGACTGATTAGAGTTAGGTTTATGACAAAACCTAGCGCCTACCCCTGGAACACAATACCTATTCAAAAGAATAGTTGCCGTTGTTTTCTAAAGGCGAACCACCCACATTTATGTGAACAGCGCCCGCCTTTCTGACAATTATTATGTTCTTCGCAATTACATTTAAGATTATGTGAATCAGAAATTTAATACAAACAATGCGTAGTGTCCATTTTCATCAAGATCACCCATAGATAAATTAACCTGGCATGAACCGTGCACAAAATTAAATATGTTAAACGTTTCATAGGTCATTTGCGAAGAGAAAGCCCAAGAATTTGATCATTGAATTTGCTTCGCCTACCAGTGGTTTATTGAGTGTGCGTATTAGCTTTACTTTTGACGTAACTTATATGTAAGGAAGTGATGTGCCTAATTTAAATGAATGTGAATTTGCAACATGCATATTCAAAAGCGGAACTAATGATAATAAAAATTATAATTTTATGTCGATAATTTAGCTCACAAATGACTTTGAACTTTCGTCGAAATGCGATGACGGCTAAAATACTATGGCATACGCATAGAAGTAGAACTTACTGTTGGGAATGAAGAGATTCATGAATAATTGAAATAGATTGTGAAAATAAAATAATCAATAGTTAATTCAGTGCTCAAGGGTTTGTTTCATGATTTCTTGTTCCAAGTACTTATTGTATAAAAGTTGAAAACAAGAAAATAGAAAATATCCTCCAACCTTAAATCCAAGAACGTCATCCGTCAAAAATCAACGTGTCGATCATAAGACTTCACTGGTCGTAAAGGTCAACGACACCATAAAACGATTGAGAGAAGGTAGGATAGTTGCCTAGAAAGGGGGCAGAGATCAAGGCAAGAAGCGCATCACGTCCTATTGCCTAGGTATGTGTATAAAACCGAACCAAAAGTCAAATAGTTCAAACATCCATAGGTAAGTAAAATTATAAAATCGAATGCATTCTTAATTATGATGACGACCGGATAGCCTACTGGTTAGTGACCCTGACTATGAAGCTAGAGGTCCTGGGTTCGAATCCCGGTAGGGGCAGACATTTGTATGATGAATATGAATGTTTGTGCCCGAGTCATGGATGTTCTATGTATTTAAGTATGTATTTATTTATCTACATTATATAAGTATATGTTTATCCGTTACCTGGTACCCATCATCATCTAGGTACTTCCAGCGGTTGGATTGACTTGAAATTTAGTTAACATTATTAAGATTGCGTGACAATACAAAATCGAAAAATCTTAGAAATCATGTTATAGGCGATGCGGCTAGCAACCCATCACTATTTTGATTCCCCTTTCCACCTATACGCCCACAATTGTGCCAAACGTGGCATTTAGGTTTTGTTACCTTAGGCTCTGTCTACCCTGTAAGGAATAAAGAAGTGATTTATGTATGTATGTATGTACATATGTAACAATACAAGTTACAGTTAGCAAAAAAACTATCATAAAAATGTTTTTTTTTTTTAATTATTTACACAAGAATTAGCTTTAGCATGTTATAAAACGTATGGAATTTGTCAATTGAGACACTCATGTTAAATAAGATGTTGTTTTGGTTTTTACGTTAGCGATAAACAATTTTGGTGTCGAAAAGTTAAAATGATGAAAAAATGAGATTAACATAAAAAAAGATTATTTTTAGAGATTTCACTATTCTTTAATCAGTCCAATGTAATGAATAATAATTGACGCTCTAAAAATTGTTAGGTAATCATTCTTTCACGAACTCTTACATCTTACGCAAAAACTATCCCATCACGATACCGGAACCCAACAAAGGATAATAAAGAAAACAATCGAGCTCATGACAAGCTTATTACGTCCTTTAGTGGGCGATATTGGAGCGTTAGTAAACAATAGAAGCTCATCTCTTCGGCTGACGACAAATGGGGTGAGAACCAACGGAGAAAGCATCATCGTGACTGGAACAGCTAGCAGTGACTAAAATGTCGCCTATTAATCTTTGCTTACGTGCTTGCTGACACCAAGTATTGGCAATTCAGTTATCCGACTTAACCTGGACTTTGTATTTTTATCCAAATTCTCTGACAACTTTTATCGGCCGACTGCGCGACCCAAAACAGAGTATACATTTAACAGTCTACAAATATGTATTTATGTATGTTTTTTCCGTGGCATTTTTAAAACCAAACGCGAGGTGCTTTTTTGATGACTCTTCCGTCAATTGAATCGTTTTAATCTTACGAGTGTCATTAAAAATCATCATCATCATCATCATCGTACCAGCCGGAAAACGATTGGTTTTGTGGGCCACTCGTCACATAAGGTCACAGACCACCTACCCTATAGGTAGGTATGGGGTAGGTGGTCTGTGCATAAGGTAAAGATTGACGGTTGTGAATTTTTTAAAAGCGATAATCTCTGCAGCTTTTGTTCCGCAATTTTTTTTCATAATCATTTTATGGATATTGTTTTATCAAAATTACAGACATATGTATAGTGCCATAATATTGAGATAATTATGTATCTACTGACTATTAGTGATATACCTAAAATGCGTGTGAAATATGTTGATAGGTCAGAAAGTATAAATAGATGTAAATGATATCTTCGTTTTTACTTATTTCTTTCTTTTGCCACCTCTTCATTGTACAAAGACAATATTTTACTGCCATGTTGCTGTTCCTTTTTTCTCTTGAAAGTTAGGACGTGTTTGTGAAGTCAATGTAGATTGCAAATATTTATATCTAACATTAAATTCAAGAACCGCAACATTGCTCCGGTCCGGTGTAAAGAATATTAAACTTCAGGAGTAACATAGCATAGCTACGTGCGGTACCTAGTAAATTAAATTTACTGTAAGTCTCACATTTTCCCAGGTGAGTAGTTAATGTTAATAGTTCTGAATGTCTAAAATGATTTATGGTCTTTATGAATTATTAATGTTTGTTTTGTAAGTTGGAGTCTAGATTATTTGGGTTTGAGAACTTCGTACAAAAATTACTTCTTTCATTATTAATCTTTTGATACAACTCATCGTGATTTGACGCTCATTGTTTTATTTATATCTTAAGGTTTTATATATATGTAGACACAATACAATTCTAATCAACAAAAAGTAACCTTAAAATAAAAGTACCTAAGGTTTATGGGGCACCTGATACGATACGACGATTACCTACATAAAAACTTTGAAAATAGAAAAATGATGGAAAATAGAAGGAAGAAGAGGCAGAGGAAGGCCGAGATGAGCATTTATGGACCAAGCAAAGGAGAAGGTTAATGTAGGGTCGTAACAGGAGCTCAAAGCAATGGCAGGAAGAAGCAGTGAATGGCGATTACTCCACCGACAAAAGCTGGGCTCTTAAATTTAAGAGAGAGACGGTTTGTTAGCTAGGACCGATAGTCCTATTATCGCTCATTGGATGTCCGTGCATGTCAAATCCAACGAGCATTTCATTTTTTACTAATAACTTAATTTTAATAACTTGAATATATTGTTACTAACATTAAACATTTACATTATATGGATAAGGATTACTCAATTGTCTTGTCTGAAATAAATATTTTTTTTATTTTCATTTTCGTTTTCATTTTTATGTCAATAAATCTATTAAATTCCTTAGTTTTCTTTTTTACGTGATTAAATATGTTCCTTGATTACTTTTGAAAATCAACGCAACGGATTTTGATGAGGTTTTTTTTAATAGATAGAGTGATTCAAAAGGAAGGTTTATATTGTATACTAATTCTACGTAGACGCATTCGGCGGGCAGAAGCTACTTGTAGTAAAAAAATAAAATGAAGTAGGGAACTTTCTTACCCAAAAAAATCAACAAGTTTAATTTCACTTTGCTGTTTTACAGCACTACTTAATCATTTCAAAATGCAACTGCGTATTTTACTCGTAAGTTCGTTCTTTTACGCCCATACTGTCTCATATTTAACACTCCCCCAACCGCAACTCAGGAATATTTTGGACTACGTTAGAAGTAACTACTATTTCATGTAACTATACTTGCTTTCATTATAACACCCCGTCTTTCAACAAAAGACAACCTATGTCGAATTCATATGTCGAAATAGTGAGTAGTTTGCCCAAGTGTCCTAACGAATAATTTGGTTTCTATTTATTCAGCAATAACTGAATCCATTGTTGAGTAAAATTTGCATGTATTAGGTACGTTTGGGCTGAAACGGAATTGTTTATTTTGAATTGCATAAAACTTGAAACTGTGCTTGCTTTTAATAAAGTCGCCTATATTTCTACGCTTACCTCTGTAAGCACATTGACATTCCAATTCTTATTTTTTTTTAAAAACTTACCACATGTGTAAAATTTAAAGAGTTCAGACACAAATTAAGTAATTATGTACCTAATCAACAATTCCATCTTTCATATCGTGGAGTTAATTGACAAAACATAACTATGCATGTTCCAACCTATCATGAAGTTCATTAGTTTGAGGCACGTTCCGTAACGAAACATTGCTTTTTAGGGTTCCGTGTCAACCGTTACACACCTTTTAGGGTGACTTAATTCAGCACTTTATGGATCATCTTAAATATTTTGTCTACTTCAACAGTAATATTTTATGGTGCCTTCTTTTTTTGGTTGCAAAAAGTATTAGGTCGATACTACAATACAACATTGTGCATTAGATGCGTCAAAAACAAACAGTCTCAATCTAAGCTCGAAAGTTCACACTTGACCAATTTTCAACCTCAGATGAGATAATAGCGATACAATATATCAAAATTTGATCACAGTGTTGTAAGTAATGCCGAAGGAGATTGAAAGTGAATTCCACACTTGTCTTGTTCCTCGCAGTGGGCGTCTTTTGTGAGAGGGTTTTGATACGTGTAAACCAGTTTTTTTCTAATCGAAGCATCGGATTTGTTTAACGTCTGACATTTTGCTTGTTGATGAAGTGAATGAATGTAACAATAACTTAAATATTGTGATTCAGATACCGTGAAAGTTAAGACGGATTAAATTTTACATTCTAAATTGAGAGTTTTTACGTGTGTTTTAAGAGTTCTCGTGAACTTTTGATGCATCAATAAATTAGTCGATTTCCTTAATGACTCGTAGTGATGGGCGGGGAAACTTATGTGTTCATGGCTTCGAAAGTAAATGGGAAGGCATTAGAGCCGTGCATGGGAGATTTTCTAATTATATCAAACGATCAGGGTGAAAGGTCCACGACAGCGACAAATATTATGGGCGCCCAACATTATGCCGCGTTACGAGAATTGCGGTAATTCATTCACGGCGTAAAACTGAAACGGAAAGTTAAAGGCTAATGCGTTGTAAATATTCGAATATTGTGCAATCGTGACGATAAAAAAATATGCATCCAATAAATTGGTCTCGTTTTTAAATGCCGCTTTCAATCCAATTAGCGAATCAATTCGCGTAGGCATGTCTTTGGAAGTGCTTCCGTTTAACGATTGAAATGAATTCCTTCATAATAAATTTGCTTGTCTTCATTAGGAGCCATATTTTTTAATCACTCCATTACAATTAAAGTAAGACCGTGAGAAAAATTGCTAAGATTATAAAACTTCTTTCAGGGTTTTATATTTATAGGTAGGTAACTAGGTACTTGCATATTTTTTATAGTTTGTATTCACTATGCGAGTTATATATAAACATAAACGGTTTTTAAACGTAACACAGTAACGAATAAAATTAAAAAGGGTTTACCCATCAGCTGAACATTATTAGCTACTACTATACAGCTTTTTTATTAGTTTCTAAAGATGACTGATTTCGTTGAAAGTTACTATCTTCAATTGGCCATTTTAGCAAATATGTAATCCATCCAGATGTCAGTCTTACTTACCTCTTATTAAAATCAATATCTAAATTTTCCTTGGATACTCTTTATAATTCAACTTCTTCTTCATACCTTTCCTATAATTTTCCGTTGAAATTCTTTGCCAAGTGCGGCATGTATGTCACGTCAGTCGGTCGCGGCTCGCTAATTGTATAACGCACATTACAGCCATTAGTCGGTTGTTGGCCGCGTGCATGTTAGATTAAGATGCAGTTCCGGACTTTGTTTACGATTCCATATTACATTGCGTTATGTAAAGATATCTTTGTAATCAGGGAAGCTAAAGTGATGGATGCATCACGTGACGTCACCTACGCTACAAAAAAAATTAAAGCGCCAGAGAAAAGTGGAAACGAAGAGCTCACAAATACGTATGTAGGTACATCGGCTCAGTTCAGCACACCAAACTTACTTTTACGAAGCACTTTTTTACGGAAGGGAAGGTGGAATTGAGTCAGGTAAAGGTAATTTAGACCGAGTGACCTGAAAACATGTAGACCGTAAGGATAACATTTTTCTCACTGAATACATAACCAGAAACGAAGCTGAAACTAGTCACGTAATAATCACAATTTTCTGCATTTAAGAATTTAAACGACTCATCTTCTCTTCGCACATAAACATGTAGTAATAATTATCTTAATTATCAACGTGCAACTATGACCTAACGTTTTTACAACAATCGAGAGACGCATGTTGTTCGTGGGAATACAGTATTTTTAAACAGTTTAGCATTAAGTAGTTCTCTACTACGTTACTAGTTGTTGAGAAAACGCGCTTTCACGATGTTGTCGAGGTTCCCAGCCAACAATGGGGAACAATGATCCCAGCGAGCACTTAACTGACCTTAGTGGAATGTGACGCGCGATATGGATAATTTGCCCATTGCATTATTTAGCATGAAGATTCTATCAGAGACATGATACGGGAATTGTCCGTGACAACGCAATTTGCTTTTTAAATAATGTTATCTTCGCATTCATTCTGAAGAACCATGCCTGTGAGTGCTATAGATATTCAAGGATAGTTCCTTACGACAGATTTTGTCCAGGATATATACGAATGAGACGAGCGTGTATAGAGGAAGTGATTTTTCATAGATGCAAATTGTTATATTACGTACCTAATCGTGAGTTCTTTCAGATACAGCAACAACTATTTCCCGTAAAATATAGTCCGCGGTAAACGTTATTTCATTTCAACACACATTGTTATTGTTTCCGTCCATTGTGTCCAACTTTTTGGCGCCTTCGTGAGGTGCAAATTGCAACCGTGTCATGTTGTTAGGGTTCTCTTGTAAAAACTTCGGCAACAAGAATTTTTCGGTTTTAATTTATTGAATTAGGTACTTATTATTTACTGCACTAACCCTAGATAAGGTTTCTTATTTAAATCACAGATTATTACAGCTTACTAATAGTGAAAGATATTTTGGAATATATAGTTATTTCAGAAGTTATCCCGTACGCTGTACGTATTGACAAGCACTCAAACAAAGTTTACATCTTATTGTATTATAGAATTTTAATACAGAAGACTACTATTAGTTTAAAGCACTAATAAGTACAGAAGAGCAGTTTAAACTATTTACCTCTAATTGATCAATATTACACATAAACGGATAACTCACGTATAAAAAGTCGAGTGATGCTCGACATGTTTCGGACTATTCCGTAGTCCTTAAAGGCTAAGGCCAGAAAATGATGTCATTTTTTTTATCGAAGTATTTAAATATTTTATTTCTATACAAAATTATTTTGTACTGTGCTTTTTTCAATAGCTTTAACTCACAACGACTCATAGTAACATGTAAGTAAGGTATCTACCTATTTTGTGCGTATTTAAATAGGTAGCTATAGATCAGGCGTGGCCAACTTGATTAGACCAAAGATCTACTGTTTACTGACGAACCGCTGTGCAAACATATTTCTTAAAATTGTAAATAAAACTAACTATTCTAATAAAACAATATTTTGCCTAATTACATTTCTTGCCTTGCCACTATCGATTGGAGTTATAGTCGGGATCGACCGGAAGACCGCTATCGACCGGTTGCCCACCCCTGCTATAGATGGAGCATCTGAGGCGGTTACTGTAAAAAGTGTTTGCGATTCACTTACTCGTTAGAATCCGGAACCCTTCAGAAATGGCAGCGTAACATGATAAGCGGACAAACGTATCGAAATGGAAAGTGCGTACGCGCATGGCGTGCCGTGTCCGACTGTGAAGTGTAACGTCGTGTTGCACCTCAATTATACCACATACAAAGAAATCCACTTGTGTTTTTCAGAGGGGTGCCCATGCCCGTCCGCTGAAAGAAATATGTCAAAACACCCCAAAAAACTTCAAATTGGTCTGGCTTGGTCGTTCGTTGAGTATTACTTTCTATATCATTTTGTGACGATTGTTATTCTATTTCTATATTTTACTCGTTTAATTATAAATTTTACTAAACTCGAACGACTTCAATATACTTAATTATTATTATTATTATTATTTAAAATAATACACTAGCAGCTCTTTGAGCTGATACGTGTATATCTATCACTGCACTTGTGTTCTCTGACTCTTAAAATGAATATCTACCTAGTCTATTTTTAAAACTGTTCACTGAAGGTGCACTTATCACAAGTTCGGGGAGTGCGTTCCACGAGTTCACAACACGGTTAGATAGGAAATGTTTTCTGGTTGCTTCCACTTGTTTTAAATTGGCAATTTATGTAGAGGTACCTAAACAAAAAACTTTTTTTGTTGAACTTTATTGTCGTTTTGCGTAATTCATTACTTTATTATATCTTCATTACACAGGAATTAGGTAATATTACTTAATATAACTGTCGACGACGAATTTGTTATTCCATAAGATGAAGAAAAAAAAAGGTTAAGGCGCATGCGTTTTTTTTACAAGACTAAAGTTTACTGCTCAAGAAAAAATCTCATATAGTCACTATTGATCATCACTTATCTAGAACAGTACCAAGCCGCTACAACTCTAACTCAGACATCTTTTAAAATGTCATGTATAAACAAATCTCTACTCGACTATGAAAATACCTATTTCGAACACAAAAAAGCCGAGGCTCAAGCACGCTTGCCCCATCATCGATGTTTACTCGGGAGCGGTATGTCACATCAGAAAGGAGATAGGAATGTTTACTCTCACTTTCCTCACCTATCCTGTTTTTTGTTGGCCTGAGATTTCGGTTGGCAGAAGGATCATGCGAGGAAACAGTTGTATCTCTTTTGCTGCTCGGCTGGAAATGCTGTAGAAGAAATCAATTTGTTGTCCCGGGTTTAGGGGGCTGAGCTTGCTAGTGACTTTATGCTATGGCTTTATATTCATGTGACTTGTCAATTTGGCGTTAGGTCTGGCGAGACGAAAGCAACATTATATTTTGCTATAACAGGTTCGCAACTTTTATGAACATAATAGAAAACGATTTCCGGTATGGATTTCACGTTGCACCATCTCCAGGTATTACAATTAGATGGAATTCGCATACTAAATTACTTAGCAAAGTCCGCATAAATATCTACCTATTATCTGAGACGACAAATTGCGCAGTGTGTTCAATGAGACAGCATTTATTCAAGACGCTGTTAACACTTTCTTACACCACGAAACTTCAACTGCCGTCTTTAACTCGTCTAAAACAAACGGTTTCTTCAATTTCACTTGAAGTCAAAACACGAACTTTGCCCGTGAAGTGATCACTGTGCTCGGGAGACAATCATAACTTGACCTTTCCATCACAGCCATGACTACCTACTTTATAACCCAAAGTGGTAGGCTCCCTCCTACGGGACGCAAGACAACAACTAGTCCTCCTGTTATGTAATATTTTTACAAAATAGAACCTCTGGAATAACAGTTATACTGTCATTTTCACGGGAACTAAATTTACTTGTATGTAAAATCCTACAATACCAACCACTATAATGTAAACCGTCTAGAGTCACGAACTTGACCACGAATGTTCTTCTTGTAAATGAAGACCCCAGTGGGATGAAACTTTTGTAAGCTCCCATGGGAATTTAATAAAATCCCGTAATTTCAACTACCAAAGCTAAAAGTTCACGCAAGCGGAGAAACATGCAAAAGCTTGATTGAAATCAATTTAAATGTTTAATAGCTCTTAACTGCTATTGCGTAAATCTATTCGATAATACCAAATAACGCGTTTTTAAAGACTAGCAGTGCAGTAATACAGTTTTATTACCCTAGGTGGTTCACATTAACATTCTAAACCATTAAGTTTTAAGTAGTCTTAACTTTATCAGGATTTTAAAAGCTCCTGACGCCTCGAAGTGACAAAAAAGGGTAAAATGTTTACATTAGGAAGTCACTCGTTAGTGATGTCGCGGGCATTAAATAAGTACTGTCGCATACGAAAAGGTATACATTAATAGTAGTTTTCATTCAGTGACGGCTATCAGAACCAAGACTTCCTATAGTGTCGCACTCGCACGTGTCTTTTTTACAGACTTTTATTCAGCATCCGATGTATAGGTATTTTTCGAGTCAAATATTGCAAGTATTTGACGCACTTCCACGTAACCCATCTCGTACTTTACATACACATACACAAATCACGTCTTTATCCCTTACGGGGTAGACAGAGCCTAAGGTAATAAGACCTACAGGCCACATTTAGCAAAATTGCTTTACTTTGTACAAAAATAGTAAGATAATTAGGTAGAAAGAAAGTTTAATTTTTCGTTTTTCCATAACATTAACGTTAATAAATTACCAACTATAGTTTAACTCGTGATCGTATGTGTAAATTTTGGCACCTGTTATAGCCAGTATTTATTTGTAGCACTGCAATATGTAAAACAAAAGGCGGCTGGAGATAAGACAAAATGTCGAAGCTCCTTTGTCAGCCACTAGCGACATGTCGTTGACGATCTAAAGAAGCTTAAACTGTATTCATGAGACATAAGTTGACTGATCCCTATACAAGACGCTTCTCGTCATACTAGATACTTTACGTTAAGTGAACAACATTTTTATAGTCGCAATTACTTTAAGAAGCCATTTTAAACTTAATTTTATCATCAAATTTCTTCAATTTCAAATTAGGAAAATGCTTGACACGTTTTTTAAATTATGTCCATTACGAACTTCAAAACGTTTCAAAATTTTTAAGTCTTGATTGCTTATCAATTTGATAAAACATTCTGAGCATAAGAACTGATCTTCATCATCATCATCATCATCATCAGCCTATGTTAGTCCACTGCTGGACATAGGCCTCCCCTAATGAGCGCCATAGCGCCCTGTCTTTAGCTTGACGCATCCAGCATCTGCCTGCAGTCTTTCGCAGATCGTCATCCCACCTGGCCGGAGGGCGTCCTACACTACGTTTGCCAAGTCGCAAGTGGTGAACTGATCTTAAGCGCCCTTAATTTTATTACAAAACCGGGCTTTACGTTATGAATAAATAATTTCTTTGCACAAAAAAAAAACTAAAACTAATCTCTAAACCCTATATTAAAACGGAATATCACAACGGTGTTTCAGTAAACGTATTTCAGTCTAATTTAGTTTAGTTAATCTAATGTTTAATTTTTTGATAAGTTCTTAAAGTGTAAATTTTTGTGGCAATAAAAAGTACAATAAACCTAGAAAGATATATCTTATATAGATAAGAGCAAATGCTAGCTGGGAAACTTATTACTCTAGTTCACAATAATTATCTTTATACACATCAATTAAACTTTCTATGTCCCAATAAAATGTAGTAATAAGTTCATAGCTCTTTTACATCAAGAACTCAATCTGATGTAATAAAATAATAAAAGGGTTTATTTCTATACTCATCAACATTATAAACAATTTAAACTGAAATGACTCCGTATCAATTTACTTTATGTCATCACAAACTTTAGTGACATAATTACTCACATCATTAAAGCTTATAAACAGCTATTAAGTTGGAAGAAAAACATAACTCACCGGCGCGACTGCCATGGTATCCGCTTATCGGATAGGTAGGACCCCGATCACTTTATCTGTTTTATCATCAGTCATCACTCAACTTTCACTAGGAAGCCGAAGTCATCACCTCAATTTAATCATCTTTAAATTCCATCACAATTCCGATCACAAGTGCACTTGTAGAGTAATGTCATTACGTGTTGTCGGTCTTACAGCGGCTGAGGTATAGCGGGTAAAGCACAAAAGAGTCAATGGTTCCCACGTGAGAGAAATGCTCGTTCACTAACAATGATGGAGGCTGCGGCCTGCGCGTGAGTCGAAAGGTGGGCAAAAAGCGAATGAGTGTGGCACGAAGCGCGCGCGCGCCGCTGGGGCGGGGGCGGCCGGCGTACCTGCTGACCCATTTCAACCACGATCATAATTGGAATTCTACCCATCGATCCCCCGACTCAATCCCCTATCGGTAATACCATTGCGATCCAGCAATGACCGTATCCATTTTTTGTAGATTATTTTTACTTGATTGAATAACCACGTACTTACTTACAATAATCGTCACTAAATAACCACTGTCTAATCGGCAATCTGTCATTGATTGTAATTAAACGGTTATTTCTACCTATACAATAGGAAGTAATTACCTGAGCTTCTGAGATATTCCGTTAGGTTTAATAGTAAAACTTATGCAAGACTTACGTTAACTGTCTATAGTATGCTAATAAGTTTTCATTTAAATATATAATAAACAATCAAATTGAATAAATCTAAATTAATAAGTACAGCTAGGTACTCGTATAAGAAAAAGTTTACAGCATGCTGTAACGAACAGTTAATAAATAGTCGAGGTGGAATTTGCTATCCGGGCTCTAGGTATTTGCGGGCCTTCTATCTTACCTGCCTGGGTTTACGTCCTACATTATTCTGACCTTATAGGGAACTACTCGAACCTAACTAACTAACTTCTAACTCGAAATTTAAGAACTGAAAGACTATATAATTATGCTCGTTGACGGTTATGGTGTAATAGAATTTTACTTAATTTAAGGATGTCTTCGAATATATATTATGCGTTCTTAACCTATAACAGTGGAATACATTAGAATCGAGCATCCCCTGGTTCTATTAAATTTTGATTTTGTTTTTGGTTTTGTACAATAGCTGGCCAGTCTTTATGGTTTACTCCATTCCCCGAAATAACCATTAAAGTTTTACTTTTATTTCGGCATCGCCCTGGTCCTCAGACCTCAGATGACGTTTTTATTGGATGAGTGGACTCAAGAATGCATCTATTTATGACGTAAGCTCGAAACTACTGGAAAGTGGTTTTGACGTCAAGGATTCAACCGATTATATCATAGAGTGCGTACACCAATACCTACATAATTGTGTAGCTAATTTGGTGCATCTGCGCACATACTCGTAATCTTAACATACTAGTATCTATACATATTAGGTGCTAGAAAATTAGGTGTGTTAAGCGGATATTTTCTGGGTGTGTAATTTAATTAATTACCTTTAAATCAATAAAAAACATACTTAAATTATTCAAGTATTGTATGGTAATATTTTTCGTTTCATACAAATATAGTAATTACCATGTTACCGTCCAAAGATAATCTTCCTTGAAAGCGATACTATAATTAATGAAGTACGCTTTAAACTAATCAACAACAATGCAAATAATCGATCCTCAAAATATCCGCATCTGATTTTCTAGCACCTTGTATACATGTATAAGAAGTTTTAAAAAGTAGGTAGGTACCTACTTATATTTAATATTTTAAAAATTAAATTAGTCTCAATGTTTATCAGAGAGGAAATAAGGATTTTTGTTATATAACCTCGTCTCGTTTATGCTTCGTCCAAAAAATGTCCAGGAATCAAAATATGTACATTTTACTTTCATATTTGATTAATTCCTGCTCATTTTTTGACGTGTATCTTTTTTGTTAGTTTGACATGTTATCTAAATTTTTCAATGATTACGATGAATTTTATTACATATATTATCGTGTATGTAATAATTTTTTTATAGAAATTCTTGTTTTTTTTTAAAGAAATAGCTACCTAGTTTATTTAAATTCCGCTCAGTAATTCAGCCGTGCATATAATAATAATAAAATAATAAATATCTTGGGACAAATTACACCAATTGACCCAGCCCCAAACTAAGCAAAGCTTGTGCTATGGGTACCAGGCAACGCATATAGCCATATTTATGCCGTTTTTAATTTAAAAAATATTTACGTATTCATTTCATAAAATATTATAGAAATATGTAGTCGTTCACTTGTCAAAAATCCACACTCTCCCTCATTTAAGTAATTTATGAACATGCGGCGCTTCCTCGATTCGCGGAAGCGGTAGGTACATTTTGTTGCAATGACCGCATGCGATGTTTGACGGAGTTACTTGCGGCTGCACTTGCGTCTTGCGTGTCACTTTAATTAATCACTAATATCACTTACACGTAAATAATAATGTTGATATTAAGTTAGACACTTTGTCGTAAATTTTCGTTCATCGACTTTTTAGATTAGGTACATTTCCGCTGACAGACATTTTTTTCTCCGACTCGTCACTTCTTCAGTTTTATCCGGATTATACAGCCTTTTCTAATGAAGCAATGAGGAAGTAAATGATGCGTAAAAGCCGTGTTCACCCGTTTGTACTCAAATCAAAGCCTTGCGTCACCGGCTTGTGAAAATCATCGGTTAGTATTCCGCACAACGTCCTGTTATTCAGAGAAATTGTTAAATTTCGAACGGGAGACGCGTGTCTGTTGCTAAACAGCTGACTTTCGCAATCTAGTGCGATTTATCTTTCACTTAGTAAACTGAAGTATTTGCGATGGGCAAATAGTCGCATAGTCGCACCGCACCTTCAATAAGCTACATATATGTACTTACGAAACTAAATAATATGTTTAAATAACGCAGTTTTAAATGTATTGTAAATATTTTTAATTTGTAACATAAATTGAATATAGGTACGTAAGAGATAGATAATTAATAGACATACCGTATTGAAAGTCGACAGTTTACTTGACTTTTATAATATATCATATTAAATGTTATTACGACTGCGTGTATTGTTCTAACATTATTTTTTATATGTATGGGTGTTTTATGCCTAAGCTAGCCGGATCTTGTCAGCTTCTTTTTTAATACTTACCATTAAATTATTTTTTGTTTTGGATCCTCACGGCCCTCCGGATCTCAACACCAAAGCCGCAACTGTCAGTCAAATTTCAATATTTGCGGAGTTTTGTGATTTCGGCCGTAGCAGCCGCCGCACCCACTCTCAATTTGCAAAGGGTAATTTTCCTCGAGCACCTACAGTTACTAAACATTATTTATGAAAGAAATGGTACTAGTATATATCTTAACGCAAAGGCGATCTGTATGCGTAGGTACACGTGAGACTAATATATGAATCTGCATTCTGCCTGCAGCTCATCAAACTGAACGCAATCGACCTACATCACGTAAGAAAACACATCGTCTCTATGCATGTACCAGTGCGACTTTGAAATCATTGTTTACGAGGCAGCTCCGTGTTATTATTCTGGTTGCATTACTTGCGTAAAACTACGCAGTTGCAATAAAATAAATGGCTACCAAAAACTGCCTTCAATTAAAAAATATGTAGATCCACGGACCCGAAATAAAACCGTTTGGGTCAAGCAATTATTTAATAAATTTAATAATTATATGCATATTTTATCTTGAGTGCAGGGTATGGTCAACTGGTTAAAATCTGCAAAAAGCTCTTTCCGCGCATGTCTGTGATTCTAAGAATGGTTCATTTCGTGGGTAATATTAGAATCAACACGATTCTAGTTGGGAAATAAGAAGCACTTTCTTCTTGTGTCACGACTATGGACATCGGGCACTTTTTCAGAGATGTTTTTTAAGCTAATTTAGTCATTACATATTTTAAATCTTAAACGATCACTGCCGTCTATTCAAATTAATTGTTATTATTTATACTAACACCTTTGACATAAAAATGTAGGTACTCGCAATTTTCAATGTTATCAAAGCGACCGAGATTTGCTCTACCTCTATGTCTAAGTAGTTTGGCTGTTGTTTAAAAGTTATGGCCGTTCTGTTCCTGTGTATGTTTAGACCGACCGCTTAAATGAGTCCTCGCCCGCGCGGGTACAGGGGCGCGGGGTAGGACGACAAAGAGGACGGAGAGAGGTGCGAGCGGGTATTGCGCTTGCCGCCTGTACCTCTCTCAGTCCCCTTTGTCGCCTCTGGGTCAATAGTGTAGTGTATCTGTTCATGAATTTCATATTGACTGATCTAGGTTACTTCAGGCTCTTAGCAAATGAAAGCGTAGGTTCATCACACGATGGAAGTGCCGGCGCAAAGTGAATCAGTGATTGCGGTAGAGTGGCTGTTATAAACTATTTTAATTATTGAAAAAACATTTTGCTTGTTTCGCTTTTCACCTGTCGTAGGTACCTAAATGAGGGATAGCTGATGATAAAATCTAGCTTGATCGATTTATCGCTCCCGAAGCTGCATACTAAATTTCATGTAAATCGTTGGAACCGTTTCCGAGATCCAGATTACAAATTTATATACATACATATAAGATTCAGCTTTTTATCCTCAGCCTCAAATATGGTAAGGTACAAGTTTTGAGGTTTACTATTTGTGTTTGTCAAATATCACGGGTGGTATGCTAAAGTAGATAGAGATAGGTAACTAAGGACCTGGAAAGATAAGGACAGATATTGTATACTTACAAAAAAAAGACCGTAACCTACTTACATACAAATGCAGATTATTTGAAAAGAAAACCTTACTATCATTCTATGACTGTATTATTTTTATATTTAGATTAAATTTGCACATGATATAAATCAGATTCAGTACAATGGTGATACAGACTCAGAGTCCAGGGCAGAAGCCATTGTAAATTTTTATATGCACTTTGTAACTTTTGTGGTGGAAAAAAGTTATTCTTATTCTTACATGAAAATACACATTACTATTATTTGATTGTTTTATTATAGCCTAGAGCCGACTCCGTGCAGTCACTGTTCCATAGCGGAAGTAGCAATTAAACAGCGTGTTCTCGGTGGCATTGAAAACAATACCGCCACCGGGAACACTCTCAGGCTCTTTCCTCAACACCGACCTAAGAACCGTCTGTCTCGATCGCCGAATACCAAACCTAACATCATTTAATAAAGTTCATTATAATTTTCAACGTTAATAGAATCTCGTCAGTGTATTTGGATGATTTGCTTGACAAATTTGACCCTGATTCCGCGCTGACTCTCAAGATTCATTGTGTGGTCTTCATTCACTTTTTTCTTGATGATACGATCGTGCTCATGGGTAACGAATATAACTACGTGAAATGCAGATATTAGATAAAGTATTGTTAGTTTTCTCAGGAAATTGATTCGAAGCTTATTATTTGTCTTAAATGGGTACCTAAACAGTTATCTAGTTACAGATCT
Organism: Pandemis corylana; assembly: GCA_949127965.1. Taxonomy (NCBI): domain Eukaryota; kingdom Metazoa; phylum Arthropoda; class Insecta; order Lepidoptera; family Tortricidae; genus Pandemis; species Pandemis corylana. The sequence goes on along the minus strand of OX421855.1, from coordinate 5,436,605 downwards.
TACAAAATATAAAACAAAGTCGCTCCATGCCATTTGAATGTATGTATGTACTCGTAGGTTAGGTTATAATCGTTTAAACTATGTACTTTTGCAACGAATTTTAATGTGCTTTTCACAAATATATAAAATAATAATATTCGAGTGGAATTTGTATACAAACATATAGTTTAAAGCCTAGACAGTCACGCCGCTGTCACGTGTATGTTTTCACATCTTATCTCTTTACTCCTGCTTTGTTCTAGCTGACCTTTTCCATGTCAGAACGGTTTTACTTTTTTAACTAATTTGACATATCGCAATCAAGGCGCATGTTTACTTCCACTCAACGTAACTTTACTGTCAATCCATGTCAATCCCAAATGATTGATGATTGCAAGCACTATAAAAACTATTTTACTTAATTATTGTATACTACTTTACCTCAGCAAATTTACAGTCGGTGTTAAAACATTTCAAGTGCGTCGCATCAATGACTCTACTTTCATGGTGACCAGTTTACCGGAATTCGACTACGACAACTACAAAAACATGATTAATTTTAAAACAAGTAAAGGGAAATCGCTATCTTACAGAGACGAAACCTTTGAAGATTACGACATGACCACTATTCCTATTGGCGGAAAAAGGCATAAAGCTAAAGTGCCATCGCTGTACATAAACAAAATGAGAGACAATTATTTCAAACACTTTTATGCTACTATGAAGAAATCCAATACAACAACCAGCTCGTTAACACCGAGCTCTATTACAGATAAGCCCATTCTATCCAACAGTACTGTTATGTCTATCAAAAAGACTAACGCCGGGTTGAGGGCAAATATAGAAAAAGCGAGGAGGCTTGCTTCTGTGTTGGTTGGGGAAGGCCAGTATTATCCATATACCAGTACCAGGGCAAAGGTAAAATTGAATGGTGCCAGAACAAAAAAGGAACGACGAGTTCGGAAAATTAATCGTCGTGTGTTCAACATGAAACGTAGACAAAGTTAATGCATTCGATTGAATTGAAACACCACATTTACAGAGATCTATCTCTGTTCAGTAAAGCATTGTTCGATTATATACTAGTGTTTGCTTTCTTTTAATGAGCGTTATCTGATGTTCAATTTACTTTGTCAACGCATGATTTAAGTGTCGTCTATTGTGTTGTCAATGACTGAGAAATAACTATGTAAGTAACAAAGAAACATGCATTTTGTTTAATAAGTGTACACGCAATAACAATAACCAACAACAAGTTTAACTTATACCTACGTATAAATACAAAAGAAACTTGAATTCAATGACAATTTTATTTAGTATATAATTATGTTTGCTTAAAACACATTTCCCCTAACGATGACTATAATTGCTTACATCAAAACTTACAGTTACAATCATGATCCTTTATCAGAGCCAGTTTTGGGTTTTCCAGTATCACTGAACATTCGTTAAGACGTGGTGCAAGTATAGGTGGTTGTGCATACAACACTGGAAGGATTAAACACTGACGTAGAAGGGCAAGTATATTCATATTGCAAATAAGTCCCATTCGATGCCAAAACGCAGTAGTAGTAAGTCTGGCAGGTAGTATCTGCAGAGTTAGCAAACCTTCCTGCTGAACTGCAGGTAAACGTGGAGCTCGAAGTGCAGTTATAGTCGGATTCGCAGAGAGTCGTGTTCGGATCGTAGTATGTATCGTCTGGGCAGGTATAAGTAGTTTCTGTGTACGATCCATCAATTTCAACGCATTCAATATAACTACTGCAGTTAGTCGAGCTGGGATCAGCTATGTAGCCGTCTGACGTACATACTGATGTATTCGTCGTAGTAGTTGTTACATTGCACACGTAGTTAGTGGAGGCTGTGCATTGGGCTGAGTTCGGGTTGAAGACTGAGGTGGTCGGGCAGACGTAGTTGTAGGAGAGATAGGTACCGGTGCTGCTGTCGTATACGCAATAAGTGTAATTCTGGCAAGTTGTGTCGTCAGGATCTGCAAAGCGGCCTGCCGATGTGCAGTTCACTACTGCGTGAACTTGCCATACGCAGCACAGCATCTAGAAAAAGTGTGTGAAGCCGATTATATTACCATACAAGCTACTTAGATATACTATTAAATAATCACACAGGAAAATTGTACTTGAAAAGTTTTAACCTCATTCCACGGACGAATAGAAATATTTCTGATAGACTTAACTAGAGCTTCATTGAAGACATGAGTTCCTTACTTTACATTCTAATAAATTATTAGTTATGTAGGTATCTATATCAAACTGTAAACAAGAAAACATAAAAGGATGTTTTCGTCTGTTAATTCCAAGGAGAAATGTATTTAAAAAGGACAATGAATAACGGATGCCTACAGATTAAGTTCAGCTCAACACACATGTTTTAAGAAAGAAGCGATTACTTACAAGGAACACTGCAACCCCTGCCCTGTGATCCATTTTGCTGGTCTTAATAAAATCGAGAGAAGTTTTTGCTTATATACTGCAAGGAACTGTAAAGTTGATATCCCCTAATTTCTAAGATACCGTGAATGGCATCAATATTGATGTTGTAATCCATCTACATACACGATTTAAGTCGCCAATTCGTCCGACTGACTAATGTAGACTAAATTATGTCATCGAATGTGACACTCTTATTGTTCTATTCTATATTGGTCTTTTTACTTATGAGAAAGCTTTGACCAAAAGCCTTGCACTTCGAACGAATGATCATACTCTTCGTACATCATCCGGTATCCAGAGACCAGGCCCCTATTTCACCAATACGACAATTGTCGGTGACAAATGACAATTCTCTTTACATTACAAACTACGAGAATCTACGCCGGTTGGCTTCATATTGAGTACGCATTGTATTTCGAATTGTCAATGGTCACCGCCAACTGTTGAGTTGGTGACATAGGAGCAAGGGACAGGGGTGCTACTCTGAATTCGATTTTCGAAGTTCGTATCATGATAGCGTCCTTCTCACTCTTCACTCTTTCACTTTTAGTGTGAACGAATCGGCACGAATCGAGCTTCGAAAATCGTATTTCGAAGTGTAAGGCCAGTACAGAATCGAGGCCTCAGTGCTGGTAGCGACGTGCAAGCATCCATACATAGTCATTTAAGTATCCGTCCTCACAAAATGTCGCATTAATAATATTGGAGAAACCCAGTATCCCTAGCTCGTCCTCATATTCCTCATGTAACTTTCTAGTTAAGCAACTTGGATGGTACATAAATCTAAAAAGCCAGCTTGAATTAATTGATGTTAGTAAATCCACCTATAGAATACCGGAATGGGAGTCTAAATAGTGGTTTTACACTTACGGTTTTTTAATTTATCGAAATTATATTCGGTTGACATTTCAACTCCTTTCCTTGTCGAAGAAGGAACAGCAAAATGTAAGAATGGGATAAGACAAAAAAACTTTATTTTGCTTTTTCACATGTTTATTTCCGAAAAAATAAGTTCAGTGACGTCATAAAAATATTTTTAAATACGATTACTAATTAATATATGCATAAGTACACTTTTTACTGTTTTACATTATTTTGTCCTGTGTAGATACTTAGTAAAATATAAATTAGAAAAAAAATACATTTAAGACATACATGCTACCTACCAATTTAAATTACTAAAATACTAACGCCTTTTTACAAAAATACGCCATATAATTTTCAGAACAGAATATTTTTTCTACTTAGGTATAACAGTTTCCGTACTTAATTAGGTAGGTAACCGTAGGTAGATAGGTTTCATAACTAAATAACTAAATACAAGTATACCTTGTTGAACATATTTTTGATACGGGATTAAAAAGGCTCGGCGATGTGCATGTCATCTTTGTGCTCACGTAAGTCCCACTAGATGTCAATGCACAAAAGTAATATGATTCGCAAGTTGTATCTGCAGGATCGGCAAACCTTCCAGCTGAAGGACAGGTAAACACCGTAGGGCAGGCATAGTCAAACAAACAGTCATTTGTAGCTGGATCGAAGAATGTTCCGTCCGGACAGAAATAAGTAGTTTCTAAAAACGTCCCACCATCAGCAATGCATTCGATATAGGACCCACAGTCATCAGCCCCAGGATTAGCTATAAAACCTTCTGACGTGCAAACGGAGATCGGGGTATCACTTGACGTTGTGGTAACGTTGCATACATAGTTGGTAGAGGCTGTGCATTGGCGAGTATTGGGGTTAAAGACCGAGGTTGTAGAACAATGGTAGTAGTAAGAGAGGTAGTTGCCGCTCGAGCTGTTGTAAACACAGAGGGTGTAGTTCTGGCATGTGGCATCTGTGGTGTCTGCGAAGCGACCTGCGGCTGTGCAGTTGACGGATTGCGCGTGTATTTGCCACGCGCAGCATAGTACCTGAGAAAAAATATTTGCTGTCAATTTGGTAGGTATTGGTAGAATTTGCCCGTTGAACGTAGTACATATAGGTACTTATTGATGTAGATGACAAGATTGAGAATACAGCCCCTTAAAACGCAAGCTTCTTTACTGACTGTACTCGCTTTGCCGTCCAATCTAAATATGCATAGCAAATTATAGTCAATTCTTCAAAAAATTAAAATGAAATGTGGATAATATACTACCTAGCTACTTGTAATTTTTGCATCGCAAGAAAAGTTTGACAATTAAAAAGTTAAGTTTCGGCATTTTGTAGAAATTAGTCATATCAAAACAATTGTAGGTAGATATTTGAACTATCCACATGGATTCATCCTAGCTTAATGTAATGTTTGCTTTGCGAGATAGCATGATGCTGACGTATCAACGATTTTCAGAAAATTGATAAAAGAAAATTATGATACTATAAATAATTTACCGAATTATAAAAAAAAGTTATTAAGGTAATTGCAAGATAATATTCATTCATTCATTCATCTCCAGCCTATATACGACGTCCCAATGCTGGGCACAGGCCTCCTCTCAGAATGAGAAGGCTTGGGCTATAGTTACCACGCGGTAGATAATATAACTTTGAATAAAAAATAGATACCTATTTAGTTAAAATGCTTTTGTTAATTTCAAGATAGGTCTTTAAGATATATCCAGTCATAGATTTCTCTACAAAACTCAGCTTATTTCAACAAATTAATGCGGAAAACAACTCACAAGACACACTAGAACTGCTGCCCTCTCCATCCTGATGTTCTTAATAAAACTGTGAACTGTAACTGCATTTATACCGCAAGAAACTGCAAATAGTACTATTCAATAAAAGGAAGGATTATTGCTATGAATGCTATCAATACTGATGTGAATCCATCGTCAAACAATCATTTTATGTGATGTCTAGCGAATGTGGGTCAATTAGTGCCATCGAATAATCTGTGACCTGGATAAGACTCCACATTTGTTCAGTTTTAAGCACAGTTTCGGGCCTGCAGCAAAATATTTATCTACATAGGTAAGAAGTCATAACGGAAAAGGATGAATATTTTAATAAATAAAGTCCTGCTTCATTTCAAGCCTAAAAAATAAATACTTGTTCTAATTTTGTTAAAAGCTTCCTTTGCTTTTAAAATTTTCATTTTTAGGGTTCCGTACCTCTAACTAAAGGAACCCTTATAAGATCACTTCGTTGTTCGTCTGTTTGTCTATCCGTCAAGACCCTTTCTCTCAGGAATGCGTAGCGATATAAAATTGAAGTTGATACCAAATACTGAGGTCTGCGTTCCCTTGGGGTTGTGAAAAAACGAACCGTTTGGTGCAACTTAATCAATAGATTCATAGTAATTAAAAACGGCGTTTCCATACAAATTGCCAAGCTCCTAAAACTCATTGGGTACTTCCAGTTGTCTTAGAATTTTCAACGCACAACTAATAAAATAAATTTGAAATCTGATTTTTTAATCTATGTAAATAACCTGAACTCACACATCCTACATTTTGGTTAGAGGGAGGGCTCTGCTAACACTGGATTTTATAATAACTTGGCGAACTTGTACGGAACCCTCGGTGTGCGATCCGACTCGCAATTGGCCAGTTTTTTTGTATAGAAGCTCGGCAAAATACTTTAGTTCAGCAATGATTTAAAGAAATATGGCGTACCTTAGGTAGGTACTAAGTTTTTTGGGCAAAATACCTACGTAATCACGCTGAATAGCAATAATATGCAAGCCATAATGTATAGGGAGTAAAAGACTAAACCTTTTGCCCGGCAGTGGAACTCCAAACGAAGGGAAATAAAATAGCATGAACATAATAATAAAATATGATCTCATTTATTTTTTGTTTTATTTTATTATTGTGTGGAATCTAGGTGAGAGTTAGGTTGTGTCTTAACAAAATAATTATCTCTTATCTTGTGTAGGTACGTAGTGTTGTGCTGTGCTCGATATAAAGGTAAGCATTGAATAAAATCATGAAACACGAATTTAATTGAAGAATAACCGTTAGAGGATTCTTATGTATATTTACGTAACATTACTTATATTAATCGGTGCTAGTTAGAGCAGACACAAAACACCATATCATATGGCATTGTAATTGTTGCCTGCAGGTTTTTTTTTTTTTTCTCTGCGCTACCTCCAACAGTATCGGAGCCTATTTCTGCTTTCCACAGTCATTCTAGTTCCATCGTGTGCTACTGCTCGTACTTTCGTGCTACATACTTTTTCTTTCTTACTTTCTTCTTCTTTCTTACTTTCGGGTTTTTCACCCTTATACCTATTCTAACTATTCTATCTATTCTAACTTATCTTCTGTTTATTTAATTATATATATATTTATTTCCTTTCTTTCATTCCGGCCTCTTTATCACTCCATTCCATCTCATATTCTGTCCACTTTGTCATGCCTCATCTTGTTTTCTCTCTTAGCCTATTCGGCTGTACCATTTCAAAACCTAGTAAGGGACATTAAGCAAATTTTACAGGAGAGCGAAAAAACATGTTTTGTCTCAGCCGTACAAAATTTTGCAATATTCGTTCCAAAAGTAATACTTTCTTGGTTTATTAGTTTAAGCCGAATATCCTGGTATATATATATACACTTAATAACCTATATTGCATGTTTTATGTGCCATACTAGGTTTTGAAATTGAACTCAAATAAGAACTATAGTGAACCGATCAATTTCAAAACCTAGTATGTGTTGCCACTTTGGCATGATTAAGAGATTTAATCATTTAAGTTTTAATATGTGGACCTTTTTTCAATTTAAATAAAACAAACCAGTCAGCTAAGTAGTTGTTCATTACAAAAAAAATATATCATAATATGTAATATGTCAAATAAATATATGTCAAAGTAAACCAGGATAGGTATATTATAGAAATTTACTTACACAGAATGGTTGTCGTCTAAATTCAAAGCGTTGTTTACTATAGTCTTTCCAATCATTTATTTTCTCGATGACAGCTCCCGTAGAATGTAACTGCGCTTTTTACGCAAAAAATAACTTTTAAATGCGAGGTATAAAAAATATGACGACTGCCTAATTTTGTTCCTTGATCCCATATAATATGCATCTAAGACAAATTGAGTCCAGATATGCAGTAATATCTTTTTAAAGTACGATAAACAATAAACGTTTTAATAAAGTTACATTCTATGGGAATGCAAATAGTGATGTTATGATTGAAATATCGATATTGTATCGGTATTGTATATATTGAACTAGATGTGTTCCTGCGACTTTGTACACGTTGTAATTTTTTACCGGGATAAAAAATAGCCTATGTTACTCAGGAATAATGTGGCATTTTAATGGTGAAATATTTTTTGTTTGTCCAGTAGTTTTTAGTTTATTCATTACAAACATTACTGTCATTCGGCCATTTTGCACGCTTAGTAATAATTTAGCATTCAAGTCGGTTGTTTTATTGGCTCCATAGCTGAATACTTCTCAACTACTCGTATATATAATAAAATTGGATCGATATCGTATCTACTGATCACTTATTAGGTAACAACACTATAACTATCAAACTACATCTGTCATCGAGAAAATAAATGATTGGAAAGACTATATACGCTTAGTGCGACTGCTAATTTCAGTGTTGCCAGGCCACTTCCCTTGAAAATACATTGCGATCCCTAAAAAGTTCCAATTTTAGTAGAAAAGTTCCAGTTTCATTTAAATCTTGGGGAACGAGCTTTTTTTTTTTTACCTCATCATAGGAATTGGGATTAATATTTGTGTTAATAACAGGAAAATTAGTCTGTATTTTTTAGTGTGTATGTAAAGTTTTTTACCACGTATCTTTATGCCGGGACCTTAAAAGTTCCGAAAATTGTACCAAAATACAAAGTTCCGCGAGGGTGTCAAAAGTTCCGCAAAACGGAAGACACGGAACCAAACGGCAACACTGGCTAATTTTATTCATTACGCCACGTTTCAGCAAAATTTTAACATAACACGTGCAAGCACACTCAATCTTGGCAGGCAACTGACTGACTGACGCGTTTAAACGAGTTCGAAACAGCTCCAGCGCAATAGCATGAAGTTGGCGCGGGAGCACAGTGCTGCCTACCTTGACGCGTCAAAATAAATAAAGAACAACGTACCTATAACATTTGACTTACAAAACCTAGTAACTTCAAATAACAAACACATACTACTTTCCAAAAAGTTACAATTAAACTCGTTTGACCATATCAAAACCTAGTAAGTCTCTCTGACTTTTTCAAAACCTAGTAAGTGCATGTCCCATACTAGGTTTTTGAAATGGTTTTGTGCCATACTAGGTTTTGAAATGGTCAAGCCCGTTTTTTTTGGAACTTACTAGGTTTTGCAGTACTCGTATCTCTGAAGTTGAGCGAGATAGGCCTCTAAATGTTTCTGTATCCTATAGGCACTTGCTAGAAACCACGTTTTAAGCAAAAATCCCAAAATTGAGTTTTTGAGACTTACTAGGTTTTGAAATGGTACAGCCGTATTGTGGGGGAGCGGGTTCCAGGGTACAATTTTTATATTTATTTGTCTCAACATGCAACACTGGTTTCTTATACTATTTTTCTTATTCTTATATGTTTTTATTTACAATTATCTTTGCTTTTCGGTTAAACAGGCTTAGGTCTTCAGAAGTATCTTAATTACTATTCTAGTTTTGCAGTTCTTATTTACTATGTGTTTTACATTTTCCTTATTCTAGTTACATTTTCTATCTATTGTCTGTATGCTAGGTGTTAATATTGCACAGTATATTATTTTAGCATACCTTAATTGTCATCTATTTTTGTTTTTTACAATTATCTTATTGGCTATGTTTATATACAAAACTTCAAAAACTTATTCCTATTTTTCCCTTTTATTGCCTCGCTTATGTTATCTTTACTCAATTTTAGGTCTATTTCATTTTCCAGATTATGTCTTTCTATGCTATATCTTGGACATTCTACTATCAGATGGACTATTTCCTCTGGCACCCCTGGTTCGCAAGAGCAAGATGGGTCCTCCTTGCACTTAAACCGGTTTAAGTATTCTGAGAACCCACCGTGCCCAGTCATTGCCTGGGTCAGCGTGCCACGGGGGAAAATACTTTAGTGGTCGAGGCGGTTGTACCAGCTTTATATCTCTGGTTCCACACATCAAGCGTATCCATTCGAAGTTGCCTGCAGGTTAGGCTGTATCCTGTTGGATAAAATTGTTGTCATGGATAAAATTTAGCTAATGTTAGTCAATGGTGATCGAGTGGAGACCGCGGATCGGCAAGCGCAGCGTAGGACGTCCACCAACCTTTGACGGATGATCTGGGTTCACGGTCGATGCAAGCCGCTTCCAACAGAGGCTACTGGAGGTCTATGGGGGAGGCCTATATCCAACAGTGGACGTCCTATGGCTGATATGATGATGATGATGATGAATGTTAATCAGGCAGTGTAGCTTTCAACCAGCGAAATAATCAGTTCAATAGTTTCAGAGATTCCTCACTCCATGTGCAAGTAAACAGACCATTCGAAATCGACGGTTAAATCATCGAATCTCTCTTCCCAGCAATCGTTTTTATCTCGTTAGAGATAAATGAAGCAGTGTGACGCCTATGCAAATGTCTCCAATTATAAAACTAAGCTGGCATTAAACTGAATAGTATCTTCCGAGTTACACGACGCTATAACGCGTACGTCTTGGTGTATCCCAAAAATGACACAAGTATGGATTTTCACGGTGTTTCTAATTGTGAGTATGGACGCGTTTCTATTGAAACAAATGCTGTTGTTTAGTTAGTCAGTGTGACAAATAGTAGTGGTTGTACAAGGCCCGTCTGCTTATTTTCAATTTCATTGTTAGGTACGCGGCCAGGTGCGTCATGTCGTCGGTATCATTTATTTTGTACAGCCGTTTATTTTTCTCCTGTCTCTAAGAACACTTGCATTATAAGATAATACTCAGTTTATTAGGATTCCACAGCGGTTATTGTCATAAAGTAAAGCATATAAATAATTGTCTTCTTTAGTCACAAAGAAGTCATGAGCGTTGTCTCAAAAACCTAGTAAACCTAGATAGATTCAATGAGTTTTTCCTGTTATAAAACGATAAACAAACTACAACTTTAATAAGCCGCATTAGGAACCGCTGTAACTTTAAGACCTGATAACTGTGTTGTTGATAAGAGATTACTTCTTAATTACAGGGATTATGGCACGGTGTGAGCCAGGCGAGCGTGTGTACTTCTCGTGGAAGGTTCCCAAATGAAAATGTACCAGACTGCAAAGGCTACACCATGTGCCTCAGTGGTGCTCCGGGAGTCTACACCCAATACGAGCTCTCCTGCCCTAAAACCTTCATCTACAGCCATATCGACAACCAATGTACCAACATAACCAGCTATCAGTGTTATCCGCAGTATAATTGCAGTAGTCTTGGCAACTTTGAAAATGATAATGATCCAAACTGCACATCGTACGTTGCCTGCATCCTTGGTTTGAACGAGATCGCTACGGCAAGACTGGTACAGTGCCCTGAGGGTACCCTTTTCAGTTCCTTAAATGATACCTGTGTAAACAGTACGCAAGTTGTCTGCGGCAGCGATGATCCACCGTATGTTCGAAATCCTCTGCCAAGCCAGGAATCCGCTAATCCCAAATCAAATAATGCAATTAACCTGTGTTTTCAATATACGTTAGTCATTTATTTAGTGGTTAGTTTCCTAGTGATGTGAAGAATTACGTGTATTTTTTTTGTTTTAAATCATAAATGTGTGTAGGTTTAATAAAGATTTTAACCGGACAAAAAAATGGCTTCTGCTGAATTCATCTAACTCAAATACCTCTAAGAGAGTAGGTAGCAATACATTATGAAAATGTTCATGTCACAGTTTCAGCGCCACAGTGAAAGTTCCAGAAATTGTGTTTTAGTTAGCATTTCCTGTAAACTTCACAAACGTTGACATTAAAGGAAATAGCGACTGTACTAGGCTTTATTGGAAGCTGGATGACTTACATAACAAGATTAATAATTCTATTATTATAAATCGATCCAATTTCACAATGTAGCTAGGCTTCATTATTTTATACGACTCGAGTAAAGGTGTTTGTTTTTATATAAAAAAAAACTGTATTTTCTCAAACATTGTGAGATATTATTAATATAATTATTATGCTTAAACAAAATAAAATATTTTCATATTGTTTTTTCCTTTAGTTGGATTGATTGGAAAAGTTATTCATACCAATAACTAAAGCTTCCAGCGCAGCATTTGTCGTTTCGTTTAAACTCTCCTGAGTTGAACGGTTGAACCATTTCACTAAATAATAACTTGCTAACTACCTTAAACTCGTATAGGAAACACAATAATGGTATACGAAACTCAGGAAACTCGAACCTTTTCCAGATATAAATAGATTATTGTATTATGCTTACAACTAGGTACTAAGACCGGCGAATTACTATATGCTCGGAAATGTATGCTTTACTATAGGAAAATATACTCTTTAATTAAGTACTCTACAAATTTTCGCTTTTCGCACCAAGCATAAAATTTGAATCACTTTGAATTTGCTCAAGATACATTAAAGGTAAAAAAATTGTATTAACAGCTTCCAAACGTCTCGAGTGCCGTAGAACGGAGCACAAAGCGTAGAAATATCTATCAGATGTATTTTCTAATTAGGAACATTTAGATTTATACTCAGAGGCACCAACAATACAAATCGAAATCAAGTTTTTCTGATATTTTTTTCTTTACCTGTGGTATGCGGGCATAATCCGTCAATGTCAAGTTGACATGTGACAGACATCCTCTCAGTCCGGCAAAGTTACACTATTATGTATGAATATATTTCAATTTCATTAATTATTTGAACTTTTACTCAGTTATACTCAGCAAATAACTGCTTTATTATTTAGGACAGTTAAATATGTACTCCAACATTGTACTTCAAAGGTTTGTGTCATAAATTATTCCAAATTCGATCAATATGTACGGATTTATAGGTTATATTTCGCGTATTTATTTACAATTTAAAAACACTGTTTTCCAGGCAATGGTCTAAGCTCGCATGTCTGTGTCGCTATTCTTCAGCCGTTGAAAGTCAGAAGGTTCCTCAGGGCAGTGCTTCTAGCGATGGGATTACGCCGCCGCCGCGGATTCCGAGAGGCCCAACCGACATCCTGCAAGCTTTAGCGGCCACAGTTGGCCCCGATCCTACTGCTTCACATTATAAGTAAGAAAAGATTTCAATTAATAATTCCATGATCAAGAATATACATTACTCACATTGTATAAAGAAAAATGGACAGTGTATGATTATTGGTGGTTTCCTTGTTAACAGATACCATGATGACCCGTACCTTATTCCTCTGTCAAATTATCGGAAGAGAGCCTATGCTTTATCAGCAGAAGCAGGTCGAAAGGCTGCAGCTTGGATCAGGGATCAGCATTCCGACTTGTTTACCACCCGTCAGTGGGATCCCCCGGGCAAGATGACCACTCCATACTTCAATGCGGATCCTAAAATAGAATCTTTTGCACCAAAACCTATTTATACTGATGATACCAAGGTAAGCCTAATTTATATTCACTAAAGGTCTATTACTACTAATAAGATCTGATGTCTGTAGGTCCAACAACTCAGTAACTAATAAAAAAAGTAAAAAATAATTTTTGTATAGTTTTTAAGTACTGTAATTGAAGAAGCTTGTTATGGATTTATTATTTGTTTGTACATAATTTTGCCGAAGCATGTTACTGATGCTTATCCTTGTGAATACTTTGACGAAGTCTGTGTTGTGGATATAATTGTTTGTACCTAAAGGTTTTTATTAATAATGATTATCTAAAATAAGAAATAAAAAAGCAAGTAAGTTGGCTGGGGGTAAACAGAGAAAAACTAATGTCAGCCCACATGTCAATCTTTACAGGTAACAGAAGAAGATTTACAATATACAATCCAGCATGCCCTTCTAGAAGATTCAGTGAAGGTCTTCCAACTGCTAGGAGGAGCGGAGGGTGTGAGCGAGGAACTGAAATTGGCTTTCCTTCAGTTGCTCTGCTTTTATAATGAGAAGGAGCCGGAGTCCACTGAGTGGCTTGAGGAGAGGTGGTTCTCTGCCAATGCTAGAGAGAGACAGGCTGCCACTTGGAGGTAACCAGGCACCTTTTGTTATTAATCAGAGTCATTAGCATTAAATAAAGCTAATGGTCCTGGCATTAAGTTTTTGTTACCAAAGAATCAATTTACATCTTTGAAAAGGTTACAGTCTTCTTTAGATTTTAATACTTGTTTCATCAGATTGGGGGGTTTGGCAGACAAGATATTTGAATCATTAGAGCCTAAAAGTCCTGAAGCATATTGTGCCATCATCCAGGGAATGGCTAAGTATTATCAGGTAAGCATTTTTGTTCCCTTCTTTTCTGTACAACTCAATACACTTCCTCTGCATCAAACTATTATAGTACTAAAAGTTATGATACCATTATGTCACTGAATTTTTGACCGGGTATTCGTGAAAATGGTGAAAATTGTTTATAATATAGAAAAAAAGTACTTTGTGATATCATATAGCACAAAAGGGATCTCCAAGCATTCAGCCACCAGAGAATGAAGTAAGATAACCATTGCAAATATAAATATGAAGGGGCAACCTGGTTCACCATGGTTTTATTTATCAAGCTGAAATTTTAAAAATTCAATACACAGGAACCCCTGGTGGAGTATAGCCATAGTTTTTTACATATTAAGATGACATAAAATAATTAATTAAAAAAACTTTAATAAATACAGTAAAACTATTAATTTAACTTAAATTCCTGGAGTAGGTGCTTCATCTATGTACAAGAATAATTTAAATGACATGTTTATGTTGTCAGTTACATTGCCTTTATGTGCATTTGCTTAGATGTATAGATTTTATTTTATTACTCAACAGGCTGAGCGAGCTCATACGTTCTACCAAGAGGCGCAAGAGAAAGGCATCCCTCTGTCCACTGACGTGTTCAACTCCCTTTTAAGCTGCATCGGATTCCTGCGAGAGGGCTCTGCGCTCCGAATAGATGCTCTCAGAGATCTGCTGAGGCAAATGTCCGAAAAGGTGAGCAGAAATGTTATTCAAACAAAAACTTGTAATTTTATTGTGGCCCTTATTAGAAATGAATACAGTAAATTCAGTGAGTCCACTGTGGTCCTTTGAAGTGATAACTGTTAAAACATAAGAACTTAAAGCTATAAGTCGAAAATGTTAGTTACTACTAGAGTCTGGCCAACGAAAGTTGAAACTGGCGTCGCGCGGCAAATTAAAAAAAATACCCCGGCCATAGCTTTACTTTTTGGATTTTTCTATGTGTTCTAATTTTCGGTGTCATTTAGAAATTTTAAAGAAAATTGTTTATTTTAAACAAATACTGTATTTATAGGTAGGTACATTACACGATAAATTTGCGTACAATATAGGTCACGACACAACACACAATTTTTAAATTTGCCGCGGTATTCCAGTCTCAACTATCGTTAGCCAGACTCTAGTATGGCATGTCACAATGTCGTTTTCTCTTTAAATATGAATCTTAAATTACTATTTTTAATCAGCAAAACAGACAATGAGAAAATATGCACTGAAAAGCAACACAGTTGTGATCTCTACAGGGCTGTTGTTCTGGACACTCTTTCTTATTCATTCATAATTTTAGGGTATATCACCAAATGAGGAGACTCTGACGTCATGCCTGCGATCTATTTCGGCGTGGGGCGCTGGCAAATCTCTGCAGACGCTGGCTTTACAAATTGTGGCTGAATTCAAACAGCTTGGCATTCAGCCTGGTCTTTCGGCTTATTACTATCTGCTTTGCCTGTTCTGCAAAGAACGTGAGTACAAGTAAAATTAAACCAATTTTATCTTTAAATTCAGACGGTATCAAAATTGATACCAACTTTTTATTGAAATGTGGACCTTTCCGACATGTAGTTAACGTGTAACTGGCTAATAACGGTCGTGTTTCGATATTTCTAATAATATAATTTCTTTTTTAATGTACAATTAGAATACTTTTACTAGAAGCATAATGCATTAATCCATACATCATGCATTAAGAGCACTCCTTCTCTCTATCTATTAATTAACTGTTTGTTATAAGCCTAGAAATAACCTTAGGTTGCTTACTCTATGGTTATAAGTTATAATTTCATTGTCAATTGTAATTTGTTTGTCAATTCTTAATTGACTGTTGAAGTGTTTGGTTTCAGGTGGACCTCGTACAGACATTCTTTCTAATATTCTTAATGATTTGGAGAAGCGGGAAAATTTAAATGCCAAAGAAGCAACCGATACCAACTTCTTCATAACTGCGATGGGGGTATGCAATGACCATTTACAGGTAAATGAAAATGACATTAACTAAATGATTAATCCTACTAATATTAAAAATGTGAAAGTTTGTAAGTGAGGATGTGAGTGAGTGTGTATGTTCCTTCTTCACGCTGAAACGACAGGATGGATTTGGATCAAATTTGGTACGGACATAGCTGGTATCCTAGATTAAAACATAGGCTACTTTTTATCCCGGAAAACTGCATAGTTCCTGCGGAATAGCGACAAAAATGTCTAAGGTCGTAGCTGCCTGGAGTCGCATCGTCAATAATTATTGCAGAATATATTATCAACATCGGTTCTTACGTCTAACTGTACGCGGACGAAGTTGCGGGCAAAGCTAGTGATAGCATACTGAACACTTGATTTAATATTAATAAGGACCCTTTGGGTATTAAAGTATATAAAAACAGTAATTAATTCGCTTTCTTATTCCCATAATGCATAATAAGCATTTTACTTTTCGTTGATTGCAGGATATAAATATGGCGGAAAGAGTACATGCGCTTCTTATGAAAGGTGACAACTACAAACTGGTTGGTGACGCTTACAAAGAAAGTATTTACTACAGACACTTGGTCACAGTAGCTTGCAGGTAAGTTACTTTATTTATGTACAAGAATGGTCCTCTTATTTATTATTTACTAGCTGTTGCCCGCAACTCCGTCTGCATAGAATTCGTTTATCGCTATCCCGCAGGAATTACGCAATTTTCCGGGATAAAAAGTAGCCTATGTGTTATTCCAGACTATAACCTATCTATGTTCCAAATTTCATCCCGATCTGTCCAGCCGTTCTGGCGTGAAAGAGTAACAAACATCCAAACATACTCACAAACTTTCACATTTATAATATTAGTAGGATTCAAGTAGATGGCTCTGTTCAATGGTGTCTTCTTATTCATAAACACTTGTCAAACTTAACATAAGACTTTACTTTCATTTTTGCATCATTTAACTATCAGTTTAACCCTGTTTGACATTTGGTTTTGCTAGGCACACACAAAACGTATAGATTGTGCTATAAATAATAGTGTTACACCTTTTCATGAAAGCGCTAGAAAGCTGTTATCACCACATTAAACACTCGAATTCGAATACGACTTCTTACGACCAAAAAATCAGCCCTTTCATTATAATTAAAAATCTGTCGTATTTTGTTTTTCGTAGGCACGCTCCGTTCGAGAGAACGACGAGTCTTTTGGACGCGTTGGTTCCAAATGTGTACGTGCCAGAACCATCTGTCATGGAGGAGGTTTGTTTTTCTCGAGATTTTCTCAAGTTTTTCTCCGTATAACAGATTTCACACTACAGAAAGTGGTGGAAATCTATTATTTAATCTTTAAAAAAACTGGTAATATAAACCTGTATGATTTTACGAAAACTTTAGAGTGGGTGTTAAAGGTAAGCGCCATATCCTTATTTTTTAAAACCTTGGTGTAGGGGATGTACGGGGCACTGCGCAAATAATTTGAACACTAGATTTTGTGATATCGAGTGGCGGCAGCGTTCGCGCACGCGCGGTGAGCATCACGTGACACAGGCGACTAAAAACTGCCCGCCCTCCGTCGAGCTTCCAACGCTACCCTCAGAACTCTCATTTATTGCAATAATAACCTACCCATAACCTTATAACAACAATGTGTATACGCGTCGTCTACACTTGGAATTTAAAGATGTTTTGTTGTGTCAGATAATCAAAACGCTGGAAGTTGGCGGCGCGGGCGCAAGGCTAGCACAGGCGTGGTCGCAGTTAGTCGTGTTCGGGCTGGCCAAGCGCGCCAGGCTCGTAGAGCGTCTGCTGGACGCCATGTGCAGCTGCTACCTGTACCAGGGTGAGGCTATAGACAAGTATATAGACTACCCGTCTTTTTCTTACTCTTCGTTCTGGAAAGAGACGGATAGTCCTTCTCGCGCGCGACACAGCTCTCGCGTTACCAAACTCCATCTTACCAAAATATCTAAGCTAATAATTGGATTATAATTTATTCGTTATTAACTTAGGGTGAGTGTGTGATATGCAAGACGTAAATTATGTAAATATCACCTTAGGCTCTGTCGGGACGTGATTTGTGTATGTTCATACGAACACGCTCAAAGTTAAGACCAAATATCGAAGATGACATCACATAATTTAAATAAATATTTTGTTTTAGAAGACGAAGTGAAAGCTCAAATGCGGGCCGCCGCCGTCGATGTACTCAAATTTGGCAAACTGGCCGAAGAGCAACAGGAAACCAAAGACTTGCGATCTCCTGTACAGAAGTGAGTTTTGATTTATAATAGGTACTACTTATTCAAAACAGCGGTACCCAGCGCTGGCCCTAGTCCTTAAAAATGAAAGATCACTTGATAACCTTTTGTCTCCCAGGGCCCTTTGATCGACAGTTCATGCCTCACACATACCGCCATTAGAATTTGTTTCTCGCTCAGGTTACTCCAAGATTCAAAATTCGTATCCTACCGTCCCTTTCGTTCTCATATTATAACTATTAGTGGGAGCCGAACGGCATGAAACGAATTCCAGAGCGCGAGTTTCAAAGTAACAGGTCAGGCTGTTCGGAAGAATAAAAATAAACCGCTTGTTCCCCATACATAACTATTTTACATTACCAGGACATTCTAAGCAGGGATGTAACGGAGGTAGTTTTATCGGAACCGAAGGCGGAGTCGGATTTTTTAAATTTGCTTTATCGGAGTCGGAATCGGAGTCGGAGGCAGGGTCGGATAATTGACGATAGACTGCACGTAGTGGGAGTCGGGGGGATTTCCCGCGCGACATGTATGAACTTGTTCATAACAGTCGACACAGGCCGCCGCCGCCGCCATGTTATGCTTCGACCTCCGATTAAAACCTTCGATTTAAAAGTGTCGGAGCCGAAGTCGGAACCGAAGGTGTAATAATAATCGGAAGTTCCGACTTAACGGAACCGGAGTCGAAGCTCCGTAACATCCTTGATTCTAAGGTAAAATAAAGACTATTTCTAAATTAAACCAAACATGTTCGCGGTTTAGGGGTGGCCCGAGGACCACCCTCGCCGCACCTAAACCTAAATTAATCCAAATTAATCATTGGTTTTACCAGTGCCCAGTGGCGGATTTGCAGTCTCCGCCTCCCTAGGCCCCAAGCCATCAGCCGCCCCTTTCTCAGCATCCACTACATACTGAAACTACATAATGAAATTACTTTATGGCCTACTTTTTTTTGACACGATTGGGGCCGGCCCTAAATCTAGCCGCCCTAGGCCCGGGCCTACCGGGCCTTAGGTAAATCCGCCACTGCCAGTGCCGGTTATGTAACTTGGTTATGTACAGGGAACAAGCTAAATAAACATGTAGCTCAAACAATCTATCTTATTTCCTAGATTGTCAGCCACAGCTTACTGCAACATAATCGAGATGTGTTCGGACGTAAGTGACAAAGCGGATCCGATGTGGAACTCAGTATTGGAGACGTTGGATCGTTTACGGCGCGAAGAGGCAGTCGGTGTACCCGCCAGGCCGGAAGCGTTAGCGCAGGTGGCCAAACGAGCTGCTACCATAGGACAACCCGCTATCGCTGCTGTAAGTAACTGTTATTGTACCGAGTAATTAGCAGGAATAATTATGGGGATGTTAACCTATTAACGGTTTTGAGATTGTTGGTTGTGGACTGGACTCTGTGACCCGAAAGGGAAAAATATCGTAAAAGAGATGACAAAAAGTGAAATTAAAAGTAATATCGGTCAAGAAATACGGAAAATATAAGTATTTTAAACTACTAATTAGCCAGCGATTAGAAAGAGAGATCCGATATGACATGTGACGTCATATGGCACACCGCCCATATAGACTTCATATTAAAATTCCGTTTTTCTAGAAAGAGATGGAGACAAATCTTTGATAGCTTATATTTCGGTTTTCTATAGTTATTGAAAAAAAAATAGATAAATGTTTTTTTTATGAAAGCCATGAAAAAAATAATGAATATTCCCTATTGTTTGTGGTGCGAGGAAGCATGCAGCGTGCCGCGATCACCTTGAGCCTTTAGCTGATGTCTATCACTACATAGTATAAAATAAAGTCGCTTTTTCTGTCCCCGTGTCCCGATGTATGCTTATATCTTCAAAACTACACAACGGGTTTTGATGCGGTTTTTTTTAATAGATAGAGTGATTCAAGAGGAAGGTTTATATGTATAATACATGAATAATATACCGTGCGAAGCCGGGACGGGTCGCTAGTCTTTTATAAAAGTGAAGCTGTTGCCCGCGGCTTTGACCTCGTTCCAGTTTTTTTTTCAGAACTTTCTTTAATTCAAATCTTGTCCTGGCATCAACGAATTTTTGTATTATTTTGTTCCTTTTACGAAAACAAATGTGGCTGGAATTGAGTACACTTGTTCCGACTTGTGACGACGAGGGTTAAAACTGTAACTCCTACAAATATTGTAAATATTTATGCAAGTTCCCACTTTCTTCGTTTCCCATCAGACGGCAGTGACGTACTTAGCGGAATGCGGTTTCGAAGAGGCATCAGAAGCATCTGTAGACACACTAGCAGTCATGCTGAACCGCACACAGGACGAAGTGGTCGAGCTACTTCGAAAGCCGCGGGAGTCCTTGCTGGCGCTGCACCCTTCCGCTGTCGTCGCCGCTGAAGCTTACCATTTGTAAGTATCTGACGACTGATCAGTTCTTAGTAAAACGTGTCAATTACCTCGGCGATACTGTGATGTTGAGTTGAGAGAAGCAGTCGAGGTACGAGTAAACACATTATTAAAGTAAGGTATATTCTTCAGGGCTAAGAATTTTCGCGGCAAAACCGAACGCTGTCGTAATCTAGCTAGTGTTAGAAACTTTTTTATCGATATCGATAGTTGTGATAAGAAAAAACGGTCACCAAATAAAAAAAATGAAAAAAACACGTGAGATGTAAAAGGTAAAATATGGAAACAGATGCAATCTTTTTTTCGAAATCCACGTCAGTAGGTACACACAGCAGCACACGACATTGTATTTGGTTTGTGATGGTGATAGGAGTGGAATAAAAAAAAACTCGACATTCTTTGGTACACTGTTTACCGAACCGACTTTACCTAAAGTGAAACTAAAACAACGCACCCATTAAATGATATAAAAACTATTAAAAGTTATCAGTGTTTATTAACAGTAACCGACGACTAAGCAAACTGCGAGAAATCGCGTTTTCCCAGGGAGGAGTTCCTAACTAGCTAGGGCAAAATTAATTTATCGCCCCCAAATATCCCTATATAAGTACAGCAAATTTATTCGAAGTCGTTAGAGCCGTTTTCGAAATCACAAAACACAAGTATACGTACGTACAAATATTGTTCGTTTAATAGTTATGTAGGCCTGGTATAATAAGCTTAAGATTATGATATATTTTAGGTCCAAGACCGGTCCCCCGTTGCGAGACGCCGACGCCTCCTCCACGTCCAGCTCTGACAGCAGCGAGTCATCCGACGACGAGTAGTCACTGTATTTAAGGTATCAATAAGTAGTTTATTCAAATAAATCGTATATAGATAAAACTTTTTCTTATTCATTAATTTCCAACAAAGTTACCTTTAGTTAATTTTAAAGTTGCTGCACCCTGGATAACATTTTATGCAAATTACACTGAATACTGAAGAAAATGTGCTGATACTAAGTAAGGTTTTTGAAGTTGGTAAAAGTGGTTGTGATTTTATTCAATAATTTACGAAATAAAGCGGTTTTAAATTAAATTGACGATTCGCAGCTTTCAATCAGAACTCTGTGCGACTTCAATAAGGTCCAAATTTTTCCAACGCTTTGAAATATCTTTTTCCGAGAACAATACTTGAAATATTGTGTGCGATGTTTACAATACAATGTGCTGTGACACTTGGGCTACTGACACGGACCCATTTCTCCACATGCCGCTAACAGTGCTAATTGCCCTCGAACTGAAGAGTTTTGAAGAAAGCAAGTGACAATTCGTCCGTTAGTCGCTCACTGGACTTTACGAAGGAACACTATCTTTGACAACGTTTTTTATGATGTTCAATTTAAATTTGTGCGTGAAATTGGTGACCATTGCGGTAAGTGACACAATTATTTTTTAAATGTTAAGATTAAGATTAACTAAAGAAAAAAAACATTTCTCTACTGTACTCTAAATAGGACGCATTAATGAATGATATCAGTATTATCATCAACCTATTGCAGTACACAAGCAAACTAACGTAAATACATGAGTAATTTGCACGATGCGATCCTTGTATCAACTAAGTCTTGCTCTAGATTCTCGAACGGAAATACCAGTTGCAAACTACTTAAACTAGACTGCTTGAGCTGTTGACATAACACTCGTCCTTATTGCGTTTGTTGAAATCTAGTTCAAGGTTGTTTTGTTACAGATATTCAGCAGCGTGTCGGCTAATCCCTACCCGTACTACAGCAACAAAAACTTTGAATGCGGCCCGTACGGCTTTGTCTGCGAGGGAAATACTAAGCTCAGGCTCTGTGAAGGAACTAATTTATTCGGGCCATCGTTCCTTTGCCCCCCTGAAACCATATGCAACGAGGATTCCAGTGATGTCTGTGAAAACACAATCAATTACATCGAACCATCGTTAAGTAGGACAATACGCTGCCGAAGGAATGAAAGAGTCGCAGACCCTAACGTACCAGACTGCAAAGGCTACATCTTGTGCATTCCTAACAAAAATCGATTCCAAGGTATCAAATTCAAGTGCTCAGGGACAACAGTATTCAATGGCTACACACGGACATGCTCCGCGCCCGATAAGTACAAGTGCCCATTGCTAAATACAACACATAGCAACGAGTTCTTCATTGAGAGTAACAGGAGAATGGATAACCATCGTGATGATTATTCTTACACTCACACTGGGCCGATGTTGCATCGTGAGAGGGCGATCGACTGCAAGGCTTACAAGTTTACAGTGACCCAAGACAAGAGTCCAGTAAAGGCGGCATACTTTTGCCCACCTCGACCGATCAGAGGCGAGAGAACCGTTCGCTGCACAGTATTCTCTAACCAATTTTGTATAACTCTAGAAAGATATGAAGAAGATCAGTTCATCGAAAGCTCGCGAGCTGCGTACCGAAGGCCACGGCAAGATAACTTAGTAACGGAAACTTAATTTGGTGCTTCTAATTAATTAGGTTTTAGGTCAAACGGTATTATTAGTTTTATAGCGCTGCCTTCAATGTTGGTGTTTTAATAAAAAAATCTTACGACAGTGTCAAATTATTTTATTATTAACAATATTATACTTCATAGTAGGTATTTACTACCTTTAACAAATGTAAAATAGCAAAATTAACATTAGAAACATATAAATTAAAATGTGTAATAAATTATATCGTGACGATTACAAGTGTATAAAATGAATGTATTTTAATATCTACATTAGCCTTACAGTTATTTTTTGTAACAAGTTAAAAATATATGATTAGATAGATATAGGTACATCTAGGTACACAATTTTCTTAGCATTCGTAACTTTCAGCGTCTACGCACTTTTTCTTGCTCTTATGGAACACTTCGTCCGAGTCGCATTTCTTAATCTTCCTGCGAAACACAGACTTTCTACTTCTCTTACACAAGTAATATCGTCTGCAGTCACCGGAAACTGGAAACTTTCCTTCTGTTTCGCATTGAAATACTTCCTGTTCGTCATCCTCTTTATCTTCCAGGTCTTCTTTTTTTTCTTTTCGTTGTCTTCCTCGTGAATGGTGTCCGTCACTGTGGCTTTCGCTGTCACTGCTTTCGCTGCTTTCCTTTCTGCTGTTGAAACAAATAAAGATCCTAGTAAATTTAAGATGACCTTACATTACACGATATATGACTACAAAATGATCGTTATATTATCTACATTATTGATTAGGTGCGATAGTTCAAGAGAAAAGGGTTAGCATTCGTAATTATCAGTGTCGACGCACTTTTTCTTGCCCTTGTGGAACACGTCTCCTGACTCGCACTTCTTAATCTTTCGGCGATACTCCGATTTTCCATTTTTCTTGCACAAGTAATAACGTCTGCAATCGTTACGGACGGGAAATTTGCCTTCTTTTTCGCATTCGAATACTTCGTCTTCTTCATCGTCTTCTTTGCGTTCGGGTTTTTCTTTACTTTTCGAAGCCTTCCTGTCATTACTACTGCTGTTGTCTTTACTACTAACATTGCCGCTACTTTCCGTACTACTACTGTCACTACTGGTACTCGTACTGCTGCTGGTTTCCGTACTACTACTGTCACTGCTGGTACTCATACTGCTGCTACTACTGCTACTGGAGCTGCTGGTGGTACTACTGCTACTACTGATACTGGAGCTGCTGGTGCTACTACTGCTACTGGGACTGCTGGTGCTACTACTGGTGCTGCCATCACTACTATTTTCACTCAACGAAGTGGAAATAGATTTATTTGACTCGATTTTTCCATTCTCTGTGCATCGTATTGTGGTCTTGTTGAGTGTAAAACCTTTCTGACATTGGAATTTAAATCTGTACAAGTGATTTTTGTGACTGACACAAATGTAATAATCGTTGTCTTCTATTAAATCACTGAATCTGCCAGCTGATGGGCATTTAAATTCGTTCTCTCTTATGCAATGAGATAGATTATTTGTACACGATTTGGAAATGTCACTAAACACTGTATTAGCAGGACAGTTTCCAACGACTGGTTGGCTAATGCCGAAACAGATGTAAAATTTCCTGCAGTCGTCTTTATCAGAATACCGGCCTGTTCTTCCAATGATGCAGCTATAGTTTACAGCAGCAGCCTTTAGGATCTGTTTGCTTGGATTCTGAGTTACAGTTGTGGTTGTAGGCGCAACCGTTCTTGGTATTATTTTTGTAGTAGAAGCTTGTGACGCGGTAGGTGTTGTTGTCTTAATTTGACCTATTGAGTGCTCGGTTAAATTTGTTGTTTTCTGTTGTAATTTGAAACCGCTTTGTGTATTAGACTTCGTAGTATTTGTTGAATTTTGTATTAATGCTGTCCCATTTTTATTGATATTTTGTGACATATTCCTCGGAGCTGTTACGGTTATTGTAGAGTTCTTTACTTTAAATGTTGCCCAAGAACCAATTGAATTATTCTTTTGAAGTGTATTTCCATTAATCTCACTGTTTACAGCTTTAGTAGTATTCATTTGTAATAAGAATTTTTTTGTAACTTGACTTGCAGTAACTTCAGAATCCGTTTGTGACTTAGGATAGCTCTGTTTGTTGGCGGTATTTGTAAAATTATAAGATGATCTGGAATCAGTAGATTGCGATACACTTTTATACTCAGTACCTATTGTTGATTTACTTCCAGAATTAGCTTTATCTGCGTAAAAGGAACTGTTGTTTTGAGGTATGTTTTTGATAGCCACGTTTTGCTCGTTGCTTTGCCAAGGCAAACTCTTGACATCCGTCTTTTGAGATGAAGAAGCTTCTGAGGGAATGTTAACAGTGCTTATTTTAGTAGGAGTACTGCTATTGCTTTTTTCTGTAACATATTGATAATTATTCATTGTACTGAGGTGATAAGACGTTGCAGAATTAAAAGGTTCTTGTGAAATATTGGTTTCACTTGTTTTAGTGCCTTGAGATGCATTTGGTGCCGATTTATTAATATTGACTGTATTAATCTTCATCTTGTAGTTCGGCCCTGCTTCCGAAATGACAGGTTGGTTCAGTATGGTATTACTTTCATAATCGGTTTTACGAGATTCAGTAGACATGTCATTTTTGGTTATCTTTGAGTAGTCAGTGGTTACGTGCGGTAGAAGGTTGACATCAGTTGGAATATGTTCCAATTTAGTAATTAATGGATTATATTTGGGGTTATTTCCAATTAATAAAGATTCAGTACTATACTTGCTAGAATCCGCTTTAATGTTGAAACTAACTGGAGTGGAAGTTTTGGATGGAGTATCAAAGTAACTTTCTGTTGTTTTATACAAATTTTGGGTGCCTCTTATTGAAAATTCAGTAGTACTGTCTGTCATAAGTATTGCAGATGGTGTCACAACATTTCCACTATTCGAAAATAATTCTTTGAGTGCAGGTGTTTCTTTGAGATTTGTGTTCTTGAGTTGAATGACAGATGAATCATCAATTTTCATCATCTTTGCAGTTTGGCTCGTTTTCTGCAGATCTTCAGTCACCGGTAGACTATCAAGTCGGCTTGGTGGTAAATTATCGTTTCTTTGAACTAATGGAATAGAAGCTCGAGTTGTCACATCATTAATATTTTGAATTTGAGGTTGCTGTGCAGAACTGTTTTCCGTTATTGAGTTCGTGCTAGTAGAAAAAATAGCCATACCATTGATGTTTCCGTCATTTTCAACCGCAAAAGATTGACTATCTTGAATAACAGTTTTAACGGCTTGATTTATTTTATCAAGCAAAATATTTGAATTCGAATTAGAATTTAAGATATGTTCAAATTCATTTTTATTAGGTGCATTCGTTTGCATCGGCTGTCTATTATCGATAGGTTGTGGTGTTGTTTCGAATTGTTGGACTATCTCATTTTTATTTGATACACGCAATTCAAAATCTGTGCTACCGATCGTTGTTGGTGTTTCTGTAGAGGTAGTCTCTGTATTTTCAAAGACTCCCTTTATTGTTGTGAAATCATCGACATCATTATTTGCGACATATACGGGATTAGGTATGAAATCATTCATATGCGCTGTTAAATGTAAAGTTTCGTGTATAATGTTTTTGGTAAAATTAGGAATTTGATTTTTCTGTACATAATCATGAGAACTTGCCAGTTTTTCTGTTGTCATACTAACGTATGAATTGTCTTGCATATTCAAACTTGTGAAGGAGTTATAATTATTTCCGTTTTCTGTTAGCATCATGTTTATACCGTCATCTTGTTCTTTTAAAATGGTATTGCTTGTCGTGATAAATGAACTTGTCCCGTGTGCTAAATTGTCTGTCACGATATTTGATTTTTCCGTAGTTAGTTGATTTTCTGTTGCTTTGTGTTGGTCCAAAAGAGAATTCTCATTTGTCGGTTTAAGTGATGGAGTAAAGTTTTCGGTTGCTGTTGTTTCAGATGTTACTTCTGTTCCAGCAAGCTGACCTGAATATGTAGAATTTGATTTTTTTGATTCATCATGAATACCATCCTGTACACTTGAATCTAGAGAGTCGTTAATTTGATTTATATTAAAATTAGAAATTGATTCCAAAGCTAACGTTTCTGTCACTGGTAATTGCTTGCCAACAAGTTCACTA
This sequence comes from Pandemis corylana, assembly GCA_949127965.1. Taxonomy (NCBI): domain Eukaryota; kingdom Metazoa; phylum Arthropoda; class Insecta; order Lepidoptera; family Tortricidae; genus Pandemis; species Pandemis corylana. The sequence continues at coordinate 5,409,636 of OX421855.1, read as the reverse complement.
ATATCTTGACCTGGAATCAAATTTCCCTGTTTCGTTGTATTGAGTCCACTATTTACTACGTCTGTATTAATAATGTGTTCATTCATAGCCGCAGTAGATATGCCTACATCACTACTATTAGAATTATTGTGAGCTTTAGTTTCTTTTGTGATAAACGCTGTTCCAATAACTTCTAAATTACTCTCAGTCGTCATTCGGTTTTCAGCTACACTTTCAATATCATGCGTTGTTGATATTGCTTTAATTGGGTAGTTCTCTTCACTTATTCCAATAGCAGAAGCCATATCAAGTATAGTATCAGTGTAAACTGAACTGGCAATTTCAAATACAGGAGTATTCATTTCATTTTGTATATTAAGTGATGTTTCTGTGGTTACTAAATTCGTTAAGTCTGATTTATGTCCATTACTCATAAGTAGCGTAGTTTCTGCAGTTGACGTTATGATGTCGTTTTTAATCTCTAAACTTTTTACTGTTGATGGCATTAAACTATCATCTGCATTAGTTGTAACTTCAAAAGCATCTTGATGTGGTTGGTCGTTTACATTATTTTTAACTGTGTGAACGTCAGCTCCCGGCAATTCTTTTATAAAATCACTATTATTAGCTTTTGCGTTATTAATAAAAGTGGTTGTTTCTTCTTTTATTTTGTCTTCAGCTGTTTTAAGTGTTGTTGGTTCAGTAGAATTAATAGTGTTTTTAATAATTTCCACTTTAGTTACGGTGGGTTCAATACTTGATGCGGTATAATTGCGACGTTCAGTAATATTAGTTTTAGTATCTGTTACTGTGTTATCACCCAAATTTGTTCCTATTGGTTTGTCTGTGACCCCAGTTCTCTGCGTTGTCACAACATCAGTAATTATTATCGTAAAAGGACTGGTTATATCTTCCGTTGTTGACTGAACGGTTGCATCAGCTATCAAACTTTCTTGGTTTTTTTGTTCTGTTAGAATATGGTGATCGCTAAATCCTATTGCAGCTTCTTTTTGAGTTTGTATTGTTTGCTTGCTAGTTTCTGTAGCAAGATCAACTACTGTCTCTGTAATTACCTTAATTGTAGTTGATCTATCAGTGTTCATAAATGTTGATTTTTGTGTGGCTGCAGTAGGATGACTTGCTTTCTCGACATTTAAATCAATTTCAGTTGCCAAGCTAGTTTTATTAGTAGTTGGTTGTTGATTGCTATAAATTGACTTTTGAGTTTCTATACTAAAAATACTAAGATCTTCAGGTGTCGCATCTTTATTAGTTATTGGTTGCTCGGTACTTGTAGAAATTGGTTTTCGTGCTTTTGCAATATACCCACTGACTTTCTCGGTTACCGTATCATCTTGAATTACTGTGCTATTTTTATCTGTCGCTAATTTTTCACTATCTATAAAGATTGGATTTTCTCCTCCTATCATTTGTTCTATTGGTTCGTGTTGAATAGTGGTATAAACATTTGTTTTTTCAGTTGTAATATCGACATCAATTAATAAGCCACTTTTAGTTGTAGTTGGCTGCTCAGTACTCGTATGTATTGGCATTTGCGTTACTGTTGTAAAATCACTAGTATTCTCAGTTACCGAGCTTTTTGTACTGATTTTTTGTTGTTCTGCACCCTCATGGATTGGATTTTGTGCTTCCGTAGTTGTTAAAACACTTACTTCAGCTATCTTTTCGTTACCAGAGCTATTTTTATTTGTTGTTAGCTGTCCAGGTCCTACTTGTTTTGTTGTTTCAGTTGTTAATTTACTTGGATTCTTAGTTACGGCCTCGTACTCAGGGATCAAGTTTTTTATAGCATGCACTGATTGTTCGACAGCTTTGTCCATTGGTTTCTTTGCTTCGGTAGATAAAATTATTCCTTGAGTGGTCACATCGTTACCAGTCATTGTGATATTTTTTGTTATTGTTATTTGTTCAATCCCTAGTTGATTTTGGTTTTCCATAGCAAAATTACTGGGATTCTCAATTATCGCATCGTAATTGGTAGTTAATCCTTTTTGGCTTGATTTTGGTGGATCAAAACCCGCCAGGACTGGCTTTGGTCCTTTCTCCGTTGGTGAGCTATCTTTATTTATTTTTGGTTGCTCAGCCACAAATGGGTCTTGTGTTTCTGTTGTAAAAACAATTGATTGCTCAGTTGTCATATCAACAGTGCTTGGTAAGCTTATTACATCAGTTGCTGGTTCAACGCCCGTGTAGAAAACTGTATTGTTATTCAACTTCGTTGGTATTTGATCTAACACGTTAGTATTATGTATATCTGGTTTTCCGTATGTAGCAATAGTTACTTGTGCTTCTGTTGTGTAAATACCATGATCTGTTGTCGAGAATTTATCTTCGTATATTGTTGTTGGTTGGTCTGAAACAATTGTAGTTTCGACAGTTGCTTCATCTTTTACATTCATGCTGGTGACGGTAGTTGCAGTCGACTGATAAGTCGTTACTGGTAATTGAGCCGGTACATTTTGTTCAACTTCTGTAGCTAAAACAGTTGATTGCTCTGTTACATAATTTTGGACAGAGTCGGTCGTAAGGTACTCCTCGAAAGTTGTTTTTTGAAATTGTTCTTTACCAACAGTATTTTTAATTAATGCAGGTTCAGAGGTCGATGTCTGGATATTTATGTTTAGTGAATTTAGCAATACATCTGTAGAAACCAACGATTGCGCTGTCGTCACCACTGGATCGACACTTGTGACAAGGCTTTCATTCGTGATTGTTGTCAATGGTTGTTCTATCAGCAACGTATCTGGCGTGACGACATGGTCTTGTATGATGCTTTTAAGTGTTATATTTTTTACTTCTTGTTCCAAATTGTTTGATGTAACGGTGTAATTGTTGTTGAACATGTCTGTCGGATTCGTTACAGAAGGGGATAACGTTATATTTGCCGTATCTATGTTTGTTTTGTTTGCCACATTTTTTATTTCATGAAGTTGTATTATTCCTGGCAAGTCAGTAGTGACCTCTGCAACTCCAGTTGCAATATTAACAGGTGTCGCTTGCGTTACTTCATCTGATTTAGTTGTTGCTTCGTAAATTGGAGAAATTGGTACAATCTCACTTATATTTGAATTATTATTTACATCGTCGATTTTAATTAATGCAGGTTCAGATGTCGATGTCTGGATATTTATGTTTAGTGAATTTAGCAATACATCTGTAGAAACCAACGATTGCGTTGTCGTCACCACTGGATCGACACTTGTGACAAGGCTTTCATTAGTGATTGTTGTCAGTGGTTGTTCTATCAGCGACGTATCTGGCGTGATGACATCGTCTTGTGTGATGATTTTAAGTGTTATATTTTTTACTTCTTGTTCCAAATTGTTTGATACAACGGTGTAATTGTTGTTGAACATATCTGTCGGTTTCGTTACAGAAGGGGATAACGTTATATTTGCCGTATCTATGTTTGTTTTGTTTGCCACATTTTTTATTTCATGAAGTGGTATTATTCCTGGCAAGTCAGTAGTGACCTCTGCAACTCCAGTTGCAATATTAACAGGTGTCGCTTGCGTTACTTCATCTGATTTAGTTGTTGCTTCGTAAATTGGAGAAATTGGTACAATCTCACTTATATTTGAATTATTATTTACATTGTTAAAAAAAGATGCCTCGGTAGTAATATCAATCGTCGTATTTATCGTCAAATTGTCTTCTGCAAAATTCGTTATGCTGACTGTATTCATATATTTTTCGGAATATTCCTTAGTAGTACTTGTATTCTTTGGTGGTGAATTAGTAGTCACAACCATTTCTTCCCAAGGCTCAGTTGTTTCACTTATAACATTGCTAAGTGTTGTGGATGGAGTAGACACAGCGGGAAACTCACATTCGAAGTGGTTGGTACCCTGGCACACTGTCGGAGGTGGACAGGGTATCAAGAAGTCATCAATAGATTGAGACACGCCTCCTCCCAAGTCGACGCATATCATAAAATGCGTTGAATTGACGCAATGGAAAGATTTCCCGAAGCAGTCGACAGCTGACGCCGTTGATAACAGTGCGGACAGTACCTGCGTAACAAGATTGAGAATTAGAATCAATATTTGTGCTCCATTGCTTGCAGTAGGGTGACCAAAACCGCTGATGGTACGTTTTCCAAATATTATTATTATTTCTTTTAAAATTGTTACTGAACGATTTGAATCTGCAGGCTCACGCAAAAATTCGATAGTCCTGCGACTCCAGATCATGCTGACTTTACTAAAAATGATCCCGTTAATCATTCAAGTTGATTTATAGATTACAAGCACTAAGTTCTTAATCGGTACATGTTTATAATTTCTTGTATATGACGAGGGATTTGTTGTATAGTTATTTAATTTCAGCTTAATCTACATATATCTACGTTGGATTAGCTATGGGATAACATTAAATCAACAAATTTCTACGAAATGCTGACTTCTAAAACTCCAAAAATAATCGAACAAAAAAATATATCTTTTGAAAGTTTTCTACCACCAAAACTACTTAAAAAGTACTTACCAGCACTGTTCCAAAAATTTCGTTTATATATTTTTTCCTGAAAGCCATTGCCGAGCCTCATCACCGTCCTGTGTAATTTCAGGCTATGGTTAGCATTCAGTCGTTTATCACTAGTCGTTTTGGTCGTTTCTAGTCGAATGAGGGTGCTCTGCTCCGCTTAGATAATTTGAAAGGCGTAATATTGACATAGAACGAATCATTTACATTAAGATTACAGTGACGCTGGGCAAATAAAGACGTGACACCGTGTTTCCTGCGGTGAAACTGTTTTCCACAGCACCCTAACTGTTGAAATGGTGACTAATAACAGGAAATTGTTGTGATAATTTTTCGTAGAAACATATTAGATGCAGTAATATCTCGAGGATCCTTAAGTCATGCCGCTGGTTACAGGTCCCCTCAGAATAAGGACTAAACTGCAATAAAATCGCAAGCTTGCCAACATTGCTGAGTTGATGCACAACCGTTTGTAGCGGTGGTATATTTTAAATCCGGAGAAAACAATTAAATAAGCCATATAGCATTATTAAAGAGGCCTGTCCCCAGCAGTAGTGGGACTGGGGCTGTAGATGAGTTCCGATCCGAAACACGATGTTCGTGTCATATCGTCCCTTTCACTGTAATATTAAGCAGTGAGCGAGATGGCGCACTTGACCTTCAAATTTCTAATTTCTAATTTGATTTGAGAGTATAGCCACCTGGCATATAAGTCAGTAGTTATTTCATTTCATTCCCAACATTTTTGAACTGTGTCAATGAAGCGAAGTAAAATCTAACGGAAACTATCGACACGAACAAGAATAAATATTTTATTTATAGTGTAACTAGCTTCTGCCCGCGTTTTCGTCTGAGTAGAATTATCACTAGGTACATAGTATAAAACAAAGTCGCTTTCTCTGTCCTTATATCCCTATGTATGCTTAAATCTTTAAGACTACGCAACGGATTTGGATGCGGTTTTTTTTAATAGATAGAGTGATTCAAGAGGAAGGTTTATATGTATAATACATGCATAATATACCGTGCGAAGCCGGGGCGGGTCGCTAGTACGTAATAAACCTTCCTCTTGAATCACTATCTATAGTAGTAGTTTTGAATATCTAAGGATACATAGGGACAGACAGATAGCGGAAAGCGACTTCGTTTTATATTATGTAGTGAAGTCACGTTATCTTGTTACTGCTGATTACTTCATCCTCATTTCCTCCGGGAAAGTTTGTAGGTCTTAACAAATACAAAACTAGATTTAGATCACATCTGTTATTGTGAGATTTTTCCACATCAATAAACCATCTTTATTGATGCTATTAATGTGGATTACGAGCAAGTAGGTAGGTAGTCTTTGTTTAAAAAAATATTTACTTTCATTTGTGTTACTGTCTTGCTTTTTTGTTGAGCGAATACCTACTTTTATGTGGGATGAATGTTAAGTAAGAATAGGCATGGTACCGGAAGCAAAGTTTGAAAAATTATACTTAGGTTAGGTACGATACAGTATGAGAACCTAGTTAGAGTTTGCCATCGACACATCGAAATTATACTATACAAAATAATTTCTGCATGTTTATAGTAAAAGTTACAAAATATTTTCTTTAAACCACGACTAGGTACGTTGGGTAAGTCCGTAAATCGCCTAGTGGCAAACTCTAAACATTGTGTGTAACGTAGCCAGTGCTAGTTCATGAATTAAAGATTTAATTCAGTAAAAATAATTTATTTACGACGCATGTATTTCTTAATATATCACAATCATCGCTTGGTGTACTGCTTTGTACAGAGTTTGGCCTGTGCCACGTCAAAATGTTTATCATAAATAAACATTCATACACTACAACAAACGTTACTCAAATTATACGTCTGCTGAGCATTAAAGATCTAATTTTAGTATTGTAAATCGACACAGCAGCTATGATCGTCCATGTCACTGTTACAACAAAAAGTATGACACCTAAAATAAACATGCACATCTGTAAGTCACTTTCTAAGTTTGTAAATAAGCTTATACATATGAAGAACGTGACGAGGAGGACACCGGATAGTGATTCCAAAGTACTTTGCAATTTAGGCCACTTCCTGACGCCGATGAAATCTTGTACGGCGCACTCCCAGCACGAACTGATGGCGCCGAAACCGAGTCCTGCCACGACGCAGCCGATGGAAAATAGATCGTGGTTATCTGACGCTGCTAACACTGAAAACAAGAAATTCATGTTCTATGCTATCAGAATTGTAAACAATCCTGTTAGAAAAAATGCTGTAAATATTAGTTTTACGCACCAAAGCATGCTACGGTAGATATCATCAGTCCGAGAACTGCGACGTATTTAAAATTCCTCTTCGGAGTTTGTGCTAGCCACGGCGTGCTCAACAAAAAACATAGCCAGGTAAATCCGTGCAGGGACATCAGAAAATTGGACTCAGTCATTGATATCTTTGGGCGAACATGTGATGCTATCATCGGCAATAATACCAAAGATATCGCCGTTAAGCTTAATTTGGAAAAACTGAGTAACAGTGCTGGATAAAATCTCCACGTGGATAGCGACCTTGTTAAAGGTTTGATAAAAGTGTCATTGATGCTATACATTGCGAAAAGCAACCTCCTCCGTAGCCTGTATACTCTATACGACGGCATCCAAAATCTCCTCCTCATGCTAGCGTAAGCAGACTGACAGCGAAAACTAAAAGATTTCATTATCTTTTCTCTTTGAATATCTGTTATTGGTGAAATATTGTCATACGTCACTTCAATTTCAGAAAACTCTCTGTTTTCACTGCCTTCACGCTCACTCTCGGAGTCTCTTCTAACTTGTTTTGCTATGTACTCGTCAAAATTATCACCTAAAGTGCTCAGTCTCTTAATAGCCGCACTGAATCTTTTCTTATTTTTACTTGGATCGGTTTGATTAAGATTATAATTGTCTTCATCATCTTCATCACTTTCTTCCGTTTCTTCTGGTATATCGGGAAGTATATCGATTCCGAAAACGTTTCTTCTCTTTTCTTCTGGACTAGGAGGTGGTGTTATTGTCGTAGTGAAATACTCTTCACCCGAGTCAATCCTCATAACTTCTTCTCTGTGCAAGTTGTCGTCTGATGGACTTTTCCAGCATTTCTTACTCATATCATGTAATGGCAATTCGCTTGTATAACTGTCAACATCATTACTGTAAACCGCATAAGTTTTAGATAAATCACTATATCTTGAATATGAAACTGGCCTTTTAATATTATTGTCTACTTTAAGAAGCAGGATAGCTGGCAAGGTTTGGAGCATTATTCCGCTGAGGACTATGTACGCATGCGAATATCCATATTCATCGATTAAGGCAGCAATAATATGGGGGAACAGAGATTGTCCAACAGCTTGCCCTGTGAGACAGACCCCTCGAACTATGCCGAGCCGCGAATCGTACGTATCGAAAATTATTGCTTCAACCTGTGCTGATATTAGCGATGATCCAAGACCTGAAATATAATAAATCAAATTTAAAATATACTTTCAAATAATAATATCAGCTCTACATTTTAATATTTGGTTCTATCTAACCGATTTAACCTACCTCCGATGATGCCATAAACAAATGGTTGTATTTCCAATGGCACGAATCCACAGATCAATAAGCTGGAAACTTGAAGAAGAAGACCAAAAGCGGCCATTACCCGGTACCCGACGGGACCGCCCCAAGAGTCTGCCGCCTCGCGACACCAGCATTCTGGAACATGATTTATTCAAATATAAATGTATCACATCAACTTGTTAAATCAGCTCTGTTGTGCGCTCAAACGCGGACCCACAAGTGTAGGAGGACACAGCTATGTATTCGCTACGTTTGCGCTTTTTAGAGCTGTATCGGTTTTTGACACACATCATAGGACAAGAACCACAAATCTACACCATTTACGGCGTAAGTTGTTACCTTTTCAGAAATGTAGATTTAATATAGGTTTATAAATTCTTGGATTGAAACAAAACTCTATCAAAGTTCGAAGAACTTCTCCAAATTTAAGAACAAGACATGCAGGATAAATGACAATGCAAGTACAATCAAACAAATGTACAGTCAGTTAAAAAAGCTTGTATTAAAATATTTTTTTTGTTATTGTATATGTGACTTTACATCTTGTGTTTATTATATAATCTTACGTGTTAAGCCGTACGTCAGTGTACAAATGACGGGGCCAGACAATCCGAGCCATGTTGGAACTCCCAGCTGGACTGCATGGAGTAGTAGCACGCCGTACGACAGCACCAGATTAGGCAAGAAGACCTGTAAATAGAAAAATTAACACAGCTACCTAATTAAAGTTAAAACATGCGTGCCTTTTTTTTTTTTTTTTTATATGAATAGGAATGCAAACGAGCAAGTGGGTCACCTGATGGTAAGTGATCACCACTGCCCATAGACACCCGCAACCCCGGAGGGATTGCAGATGCGTTGCCAACCTAGAGGACTGAGATGAAATGCCTCTTGTGCCCGTAATTTCCCCGGCTGTCTTACTCTCCACACCGGAACACAGCAGTGCAAGCACTGCTACTTAGCGGCAGGATTAGCCTAAGAAACTCTTAAGATCTATCACTAGGTACGATGGTTTTGCACGCGGAAAAAGAATCAAGATCGACGAGAGACTTGCTAAAGATAAAAGCTAGTCTGATTTTTTTACATACTCAATCAGTAGCGATCACAAAAATGATTATTGCTGATCATTCATAACAAATCCTATCTGTTATCTGAAGTGAAGGATAAAGCAAAGCACATGATTTGATGACGTTACACTCTGATATTTTTGATAGGTATGCTGCACTTGTGTAATTAATTGTGTTCGGCTGAAATTAGTTGGGATCTATGTATGTACCAAATTACGATTTCTGTTAAGTTTCGTCCGAAATCAAAACCAAAACTTAGTTCAAGGCTGATTCTAGTGTAAATATGTACGAGTATAATATATTTGTTTGTGTATTGTTGTTTTCGTAGAATCGATTATTTCATAAACAGCTCTAAAGAAAAGTGAATATTATTATCGATTCTATTTGTTAGCAACCATCACTATTTTGATTCCCCTTTCCACCTATATGCCTACAATCATGCTAAAAGTGCCTTGTTACCTTAGGCTCTGTCTACACCGTAAGGGATAAAGACGTGATTTATTTTATGTAGGTGTGTAAGTTCTATTTGTTGTGGAATGATCTACTCCACGACGCCAATTGCTCCCGAATGCTGCAAAGAAGCCCACGGACCCAGTCTTGGTTTTGATTTTTCAGCAGATTTTCAGCCGAAAACGAAATGCCTATTGTCACCGAAACGGAAACTAAAAGTTCAATCGAACACTGATATCTAATTTAATTACAATATTTTTGATTTCTAATTACGACTTCAACTTAAAGTACGTTTTTTTCATATGATATGGTGAAAACGAGCATGCGTGTTACCTGATGGAAAGCTATCCCCGCCCCCCGCCGCCCATAGATATTAATAATATAAGACATGGCTGCCCAACCCTAGGCCCGCGGGCCAAAACGTGGCCCGCGAACGAATTTGAAATGGCCCGCCGCCCGCGTGAGTAAGTTTCAAACTTGCAAAATCATTCTGCACTAAAAACCCTTTTTTCAGAAAAAATATCTTCAGTCAGAAACTTCTTCAGAAAAATTTGTAGATTTCTGGAAATTGGTACCAAAAGAAGATGATATAATAATATAAGAAATAACAAAAATACGAACTGTCAGTGGTCAGTGGCCGCCTATGATTTTTGAATCATCCAATTTGCCCGACTGTTGAAAAGGTTGGGCAGTCTTGACATAAGAGATATATACCGGCCTATATAACGACTCATTTAAGCGGTCGGTCTATAGGTGAGATTTAGGATTCAGATTCAAGAGGCAAGTGGGTGGTTCAATATTCACGTAAGGTGACAGTGCCTAATACTTATGTCTGCCAAATTTCAAGTCTAGCTCCAGTGGTTTGGGCAATGCATTGTCTGTCAGTCATTCACGATACTCATATATACTTAGGTAGGTATAATTTTTGTTGCACAACGGTTTTGTTTTTCGACTCAGTAATTTCGTATGTTTAACAACCGGTTTGGGCTCTACATACCTAAATTGTGAAGTAGAGTCCTTGACTATGGAACTGAAATTTGCTGAGGTCAAAATTATTGTAATATATCAATCTTAGCAATCATGTTACAGGCGATGCGGCTAGGAACCCATCACAATTTTGATTTCCCTTTCCACCTATACGCTCACAATCATGCTAAACGTGGCCTTAAGGTTTTGTTACCTTAGGCTATATCTACCCCGTAAGGGATAAAGATGTGATATATGTATGTATGTATATCAATATGCAAACAATGTATCCGTCTTTTATAGATAAAAACGCCTTGATTGAAGTTTAACATCGCAAAGTTGTAGATAGAGTGGTGACGTCACAACTACTGATTAAACGACAGATTCCAAACAAATGCGATCTCTGCCTTACTAAGAGACGACAATTTATTTCAAAACTTAGGTGTAGTTACTTATTTTTTTTTTTTTGGAAAATCCTCATTTATAAACAATTAAGTATCTAAATAAATTAATGTCTCAAAAAATGGCAGTATACCTACTTGTTTTAAACACTTACCTACTTAGATGCCGCGTTTAATGCGCAACATTATGCAAATAACAATAGATGGTAATCACCTTAAATATACCTACATCTAGCTACTACTGCACAAGGACGCATGTCTGAAATGTTTTTGTTTTTAAATCATGTTCAGCATAACGGGGTCGCGAACCCACAGCAGAGGTTGATTTTCAACCTACCATCGGCAAACATTAAGCTCTTTTCACATTTATACCTAAGTACCTACTTGACTTTAATTGAAAGAGATTTGAAAATATTATACTCGTAATTAATTATACGTACGTTTAAAACCACTACAGAGAACAGAAGAGACCAGCGCCACGCTGCGCCCCGAGGTGTTGCTTCATTGTCCATCTAGTTTGTTGTTTTCTTGCATCTTCATAAAACCCTGACACTGCCTAACTATGTCAACCTTGCTCATCACTTCACTATGACGTCATGATACAACTCCTTAGACACTATTTATAGGGTATTTAATTATTGAAAATGGTTACAGAGAGCATGTTGACGTATTGACAGCACTGCTGCCCTGTTATCGAAATGCCGAACACGTATGGAGGTACTTAGACTTTATCTTATCTTAGAGCAAGAACCCGACGTTAACTTACTATAAGTAAATTGCGTTTTCGTTTGTTTTCTTCAGTAAACTTGTTTTGTGGTTAAAAACGTATGGCATGTTTAAATATAGTTTAGTAACTGTGCTGCGTGGTGGCAGTAACCTCTTGAATATTATTTATGGTTTTTATTGCGGACTCCCACTATCTGCGTTTATGAGAGTTAATTCTTTAAAGCTCTGCCCTATCATGAAAGATATAGATTGGATTGAATCGACGACAACAACTGAACTTAAAAGTACCTAGTAATAAACGATTTTACGAAATATTGGAAAGCAAAATGCGGATAAGGTTTATGTAGGTATATTACTAGGTACATGTTATTAGTGAATATTAATAAATATAATTAAATATAAACAAAATTATATATTTGGCCGTGGCTTTGTAATAGTACGTAGAATGGTTACAATTTTCTGGCTTGCCCCTGGCTGGTATCTAAGTGATTTTACTGGATAAATACGAGTAGGTAGCTAAGTAAAATACGTACGCTCATAGAGAGAAATTAACGAGCGGCCTTTAATGCTAACTGATTAACAATGTTAAATAAACAAGGCAACAACAGTGCGTCGATTTTCTTAATGTCTCTCAGCAACAGCGGATTTCCAAATGTTTCCAATTGTATTTCAATCCGAATGGTAGGTACATCCAGTGCAATTAGAAAATCTTCTTCTATAATGCGGTCACTAGCAGCTGCAACTGATCGCAACCCGCCAACAGTCGAAACACGAAGTTTTACGAGGAATAGACGAACTGTACTGCTCGACATGTTTCGGACTAAGTCGTAGTCCTTCCCGGAGCACATGCCTCGGCGGCAGCTTTACGATCCCGCACACTACAGACTTAAACGCAACGCGGACTTTGATACGTGAGTGATCCATTTATTTCAAAGTTTGAATCTCACGGCAGTTTTATGTTAAAAGCTAACTGATTAAATCTAATTTTAGATTATGCCTACCACACTTTGTCCGCCTAGAAAAAACTTTCCGTGATGTTGCCCATTATAGGTAGGTACATATATACTATACCTATATTGCCTGAAATTGCCACACACAGCTAGATTGCAAGAACGCGCAACCTAACAATTTGCGCCCTGTAACTAGTGTCCCCATTTGACTTGTATACAGTGTACATAATGTATATGCACACAAAGTACTTTTTATTTAACACTAGCGACCCGCCCCGGCTTCGCAGAGGTGCAATCAGAGTTTCTCTACTATATTATGCATGTATTATACACATAAACCTTCCTCTTGAATCACTCTATCTGTTAATAAACCGCATCAAATCCGTTGCGTAGTTTTAAAGATCTAAGCATACATAGGGACAGACAGCGGAGAGCGACTTTCTTTTATACTATGTTGTGACACGCATTATCACTTCGTGAATTCCAAGCCGTACGTCCGGGACGTTTATTGGTCGCACCCACCACTGCTAGACAGTCGCAACTCATTGCGACGCTATGATTGTCTTGGACGTCGAAACTGTGTAAATTTTATAAATGTTTCAATTAAAAAAGCATTGTCCATTTTCGGACAGATTTAGCGAACGATATTGTACAGAAAACCACACACTTCTATTGTCAGTGTCACTGTCACATAACTGTCAATGTCAATTTGTTTGATTTGAGTTGAGTTTGTTTACGTCTTGCGTTGAGTGCCACACACGTTAATTATTAATTAATCCTGTATCATTAACGTAAAGCTGATGAATTATGGTTAACGAAGCCGTGTTGCAAGAATATTCTAGCTCTATACTAAGACTTAAAAAGCAATGTATGGAGGCAGGCATGACCGAAGATGAATTTCGGCGATTATATTTCGAATCTCTTGACTCTCTAGAAAATCGAAGTCCTGGGATATCTACTCGCCGAAAATATATTACTAAATACCGTGTGGTCCTAGTTGGACTATTCATAACATTGTGCATCGGATACAATTTTAAATCAGTATACAGTACCCTAGTTTGCAATTTACAAGAATATATTTATCCTGGTTTGAGGCTACTCAGACGTATTTCGATTCCATTTATATCCTTATTCCCTGGATTAACCGGTAAGCTTATAAGTAATGTAATCGATAATAAAACTTCACTTATGCGAATAACAATGAGTAACTAAATAGATCGCGCTGGATGCAAGCTGCTTCCAACCGGTCTTATTGGAGATCTAAAGGAGAGGCCTATGTCCAGTAGTGGACTTGTAATGGCTGAGATGATGATAATGATGTTGAACTAAATAGATAATTGCCTAATGTATTTATTTTTCAGATCTCTATCATGAAACATGTTTGATTCAAAACCCATTTTTCACCGTGGTTGATATGGACTGCTGGCCCTGCAGCTCTATTACCAATGTCAGAGAAATATATGATCCCAAATTAATTTCAAACCAACAACATTCCACCCCATTCATTTATGAGGCAAGTGACTAAAGGAACACTTCACTAAAATACCTATGTTTAATTAGTTTGATTTTTCTTGCCCCTTTTTGTTACCAATGTAAAATTTCAATGCCAATATTATTTTAAATAGAAAAGATACTCAGACAGTTAATGCACTAAACCACATGTTTGTCATGCTAGACCCCATGACATACTCCCAAGGTTATGAATCTCAAATAGATTTAAACTGTTGGTTTTTAATATGTGAGTAATCTGGGTTTGCTGCACTCATTATGTCCTGATGTACATATTATTTTAAGCATTCCGTTAAACTGAGAAAACTTTTTATACAGACTGAGCAGCAAGTGATAAATATAGAGGCGCTTAAGGAGTTCTACAGCAGAAATGAAGTACTGTTTAACAAAGAATCATCAAAAATTTTCGTCAACAACAAATATTTTTTAAAACCCAATGAAGTATTTAAAAGCTCAGAAGTGTTAGCTAACAAAAATCTTTTTGTTTGGTAAGTTTTTGTTCACAAAATGGGATTTGTATACATAACATTAGTAATATATAGATGAAAATTTCATATTTCATCATTACCTGTAATGAAAAGTATCATTTTATATATTTCTAGGAAATTCAACACAATGAACATTGCCAGAATATTACGCCAAGTAATACCTAGACCAAAAGTGGTGCCCAAGTTCGGGCAGAGCACAGAGAGATTTCTAATAATAGACTCAAGGCAAGAACTCTTTCATGTTCCTGACACAGAATGCAGTTTCTCATTCCTTTTAGTGTTAAGTGGAAGTCGGATGGTGGATTTGAAACCAGCTGAAGAATGTAAACATCAGTGCCGATCGTTGAGGGTAGAATTAAAGGAGACTTACCTATGTTAGTATCAAGGTCATTTAGGTCAGGTAAGGAAAGGATACACAATACAAGTCACTTTTAGAGTAATTTTTTTTTATTTCAGTGTGGTACAACTGGTGGTATTGGAGACCTGTGGTGCAGCCTTCACTAGGAAACAATACTCTGATTGCCCATGTAGGGTCCTACTGTTAAATAAAACCATGAATACCAGAAAAGTCCATTTATTAACATCACTCATAAAATTAAATAATAAGTCTTAAATAAATTTGCTAAAAAACAGAAACTGATCCAGTCAGGGAACTGCCTGAGTGCCCACTCAATATTGTGCTATAACTGTTACAGTAAATTGTTAATACTAATGGTATGTCACTAAGTCATTGAGGTTTAATCATGGGTAACCAAACCTTTCATTTCTGTATCTACTTTTTAATCAAACTTCTCTCTCAGTTGTTTCTTGAGTAATACTGGTATAAGTGAGACTGAAGCAAAGACAGTCAGGGCCACAATAGACGTCCATGACCAGGCATCACTTGTGGAGGTGAGAGTGTGCAATGTCTGCCCAGCTTGTATTGCCACAAATGATGGTGGAGCCACACCTGAAAACAAAATGCCTTTTGTAATACTTGCCTCTGTTTTTGCCAGCACTTTTAGGTTTCTGAAAGCCCATTATGATGAATGAAGAATATCAATTTTTGGCCTTAAAAATGTCTTCACTAAGTTACTACCTGCCAATGATTTCTTTTGTTTTATTGGTTAGCTTACCCTCTTACTAGAAATAATCTTTCCAAAGTATAAAATAAAATCACTCCACACCATCTGCATCTTTTAAACTATGAGACTGATTTTTTACAGTTTCATCAATATACTAGACTATATAGTTTAATAGGCTTTACATCGCAGTTTCACATTAATAAGGCTGAATGAATAGATGTTTTGAACTAATATTTCCCCTATCTAAGCTAATAATAAAAACACAAAAAAACTTACCAATAAAAGTTCCTAAAGCAAATGGCACTAAAGGTACACCAATCACGGGTGCCGACATATTTATAAACCAATTAGGTAAAAAGGGAGTCACCCTCAAAAATATAATGTAGTTCAATAAATTGTTCTGGTGTTTTGTGACTGCCTTCGCCCATTGAGCAGCTCTTTCAGGGAAGAACCTCTTCACCAACTTCTTCCCGAGAAGGTTGGACAGGAAAAAGCACAGACTGGCTCCGATTGCTGAACAACAGCAGACTAGAATCAGAGCTAGGTAAAATGGAAATAGAAACCCAGAGAGTATACTCAGGAATATTGATCCGGGTATTGCAAATGTTTGCAAACTGTAAAGTTATTGTTAAGGGTTTCTCATTAATAATGATGGCATCTATTTACTTAATACATGGAGTATTCATAAAACTACAATAATATAAACACTAGAGATTGGGAGTATGTTTCTGCTCTATTAAACAAAACTGATAAATTTTGATTAATATCTAAATAAATTATGAGTAATCCATTTAAATATAACACAATAATAGAAAACAATGATGCCCTAATAACCCTAAACCCATAAAATAAATAAATGACCTAAACTAAAACTCCTGAAAAGATTTTGATGAAATTTGTCACAATTTTTATAAATTGGACTCACACAAGACAAAACTGAGAAATGACAAGTTGTAAACTCCAAATAGTCATAATGTCACTGGATTATAGGTATTACACCAGTGATTAATGTTTTCTTCCATGCTGGTCTGTGGGTTAAGAAAAAACATAGAATTTACCAGTTGCTTCTCTTACTGCAGAGATGGAAAAGCCCATAGAGGGAATGGGCGAATTTTGATTCACCTTTCCACCTATACACAATAATACTAAACATGGCCTTTAGATCTTGTTACCTTAGGCCTTGGTCTACCCATAAGGGATAAAGATTTGATTTATGTATGTATGTATTAATGTAAAAAAAATACAAATTTTTAAGCAGTATAAAAAGGATACAATATGTAGATGAGAAACACTCCACACATTACTTCATAAAAGTATTTCTCCTTGTATCTATCTAACACTAGACCCAACTGCTTGGCATCATCCAGGTCCCATGGTAACTTTATATGCTTCTTTTCATGCCTTAAATAAAAAAAACAAACTTGAAGTCATGAGAAGTTATGCTGAAATTGTTAACATTAATTAAATAATGAAGGGAAAGCAAGGTTGGAATGTACTACATAATAACTTACTCTTCCAAATCTGGAAATTGTCTGTACAAAAGTCCCAAAGCCAACAGTGAAGAGATGAAAATAATGGCCACTAGTATTAAAGCATTGGATGTAGATAGGTCACTACTACCACTGACTGTATTTGACACAGCATCTGTAAAAAAAAATATTTTAATATTTTGAAGAAACAATAGCAGGACTACAATTAATAGAATACAAGGAAAAGGTACTTGGGAAGCGAGTGCGAGGACAGGGATGAGGTGCTGTAATCTCAACTGATTCTGAGCCCAGCTGAGAGGTCTCAAAAGATGTGGATGATACGTTCGGGTCTTGGACATGTTCACCTTTATTTCTAGTCAAGCGTCCACTGTTAACTGTGTTCATGTTTTCTGGGCTAGCCTAAAACTAGCACACCTAAAACTTGTTCGTAGTTAAGAGACTAACAATTACAAATGACCACCTTTTTATTTTAACATACTACTGTTTATCACATGAATTCTATAAAATAATAACGAAACGAGACAAAGCGAAGCTCAGTGCAATGACAACCCTGTTCCCACAGAATAAAATGATCCCACAAGTCCCACAACGCTAATTTCGATTCGATCTTGTCACTTGTCATTGACTCGCTTGACTTCACTCACCCGACTTCGACTTCGACTGTCATGTCAGAGTGACATACTATACTGACATACATAACCAATGCTGACAACTGAACAACGTTAAAAATATGTTTGAGCATTGTGTTTAAGAGTCGCAAATGAAATGAAATAATAAAAATCAAACTGAAGTTCTGTACAGTTGGCATGTCTTCGTAACGTTTATTGCGAATTCTCGCTCTTTTATTGTATAAATTGTAATCTAAAAAAAGACTTGCTCGTAAATAAAAAACTCACTCGGACCAAACAAAAGTTACTTTTTATTTGGTCTGAGTAGGTACGCATCAATAGATTGGCATAAAAATCAGAACCTCGTTTAAAAATTAATCCAGTGGCGTAAGTAGGTACGTGTCTGGGACCCGTGCCAAATTCATCAGATAGGGATCCTTCCTCACTAACTTTAAAGAAGAGCACATCATAGTCCCTTCTGTGCTTTAAGCCACGCCATTTCGGGGCCCCAAAGAGCAAGGGGCCCGTGGCACATTTTGCCAGTTGCCAGTCCTGCCACCCGGTAGTTAGTTACGCCACTGAATAAATTGTGGTTAAGCATAGGTAACGCTTTTGTTACGACAAGAAAATGAGGATCCATCCGATAAGTCCAACGGCCAGTAGTGAAGTTATGAAAATAATAACCATCGGTATTACAGCATTGGAAAAGTCACTTCTACAACGAACTCCGTCGAAAACGGGATCTGTAGAAAAAACATTTCGTTTTGTTTAAAAGTCCATTAAGGCAGTCGCACAGCAGCCCCGGATCTACGATTATTTCGAATCTGGACTGAAACTTAATAGTGGCTCCATTTTTCCACCGTTTGATATAAATTACTTAAAAAAAAACTCGCAAATGTTTACGATTTTGGGGCCCGCCGAAACTTTCACCGGGGGAGAGTGCCCCGGTTTAACCCCCTAGATCCGGAACTGTTTGACAGAAGGGCAATAATTACGAGGAGGTAAAATCAGAAGGTAGGTTGGTACTTCGGAAGTAAAAGCGTGCTAGTATGTCTGGTGTTGGATGCAATGTGCCTACTTAGCTGGGAGATTTCAAAGGACGTGGAGGACACGAACGGGTCTTGCACATTGTTGCTAGATCAGACGTCTTCGTGTGTTGTTCATGATTTCTGGGTTAGTTAAATTAAACAGTAAACCCCTTGTTCCTGATTATAAAACGATCATATGAAGCTACTGAATAACTTTTTTGCAACTGTTTGTTGCAACGCTGCTCACTGAAAAGAATTTTCTAAATTATTTATTTATTTATTAAATTATATAGTTTTGAATAGAATGATAAAATAGCGTGAAAACACAATTTTTCTACAAAGAATCTGCCATCATTCATAGATGTTGCTTGACAATGTTGACATCGGGTTGATAGAAAAATACAGGAGTAGGTAAGGTACTAGGTAGTGAATATTTAAACTGACATTGGCCCAAGCCTTTACGGCCGCCATTAAGGGAGAATACAATAGAATAAATGACAACTGCATTGTATGTATACACAACTTTAAGGAATTACTTTAAAGTTAAAAACCAGATAGAATTCAACGAAATGTCATGGGAAAACTTTATTTACTACACCTGTCTGTACCTATCCACGGTTGACAACCAAAGAAAGAAAGAAGGAAGTTGGTTTGAGATTTAATTTAATTTGGAAGAGACGTTTTGAAGATGTTGTTATTTTCATAAGTAGTTAAGTACTAACTTACGAAGCCGAAGCTAAGTGCCCAAAAAGAAAAAACTAATTTTATGAAATTACTTAGAGCTTGTGCCCGCGCTTTCGTCCTCGAATAGTTAGTAAAACGCCTACAAGAAAATTAATGGCAAAAATTCAATTAGAGCACGAATGATAGGTGCCCAAAGGAATGATCGCCTCTTCGTTCGTAATACTTAGGTCAGTTCCACTTTCTTGACATTATCGTGAGTAGTTACTTTTTTTAACTGAACTGGATTTTGTAGGTAAGTGCTTAATGGGATAAATCTGAATTATCACGTCAAAAATTGTATAAATGGGTAGGTACAAAATAATGCTTGCGTGTGATGCGCTTCCCGTTAATTTAAAGCTGTTTTAATTTAACCTAAAGTTATGTAAGTATACATAGATGCTTTGCAGACTTTTTTCAATTAAATTAAATTTTTGGTGATCATAAAGGCATAAATCACGGCCGTAACGAATCTGCTCGTCTGCGGGGCTCCGGGCTCCGCAGCACCGGGGGCGTCGCGCGGAGACTCCGCCGGGAGAAGGGATACGTAAAACAGTTATGAATGAGTGTCGCGTCGTTCCCCGCGGCCGCCAACCAGACCGTACCCGACACCCGGCCAAGCCGTGCGCGCGTCTCACATAAAAAAAAACTTTCAAAACATATCGAACACAATTAACGGATGCGTATCATAGAAATTAAAGCGAAGTGCGGGACAAATGTGAACTTGAAAGTGAACTTTCTAATTTCTAATAGCGAGCAATTGAAATGTGGTCCTTCGTGTACACTTAGACGGTATACATGAATTTAAGCAATAAGGTAAACGCTTTGGATAGTTAGTTTTTGATTAATTTATTTATAGTATATCCTTTTTGGATAGCCACAGTAATAATGTACTTCACGTTTGTTATTCAAATCTAACAGAACATTAATATAAAACTCATATGAACGAACATGAAAAAGTCAAACGATCTGAAACGGAAAGTCCGTTTTTACTCTCTTTGATGTTCGTGGAACGACGCTTTCAGAGATTAAACTGAAGCTCAACTGTTAGGAGTCTAACAGTTTGCTCCTAATAAAGTGCAAAAACCTATCCAATGCCAGAAATTCTAGCTAAGTACTTAACATAGATTACTTAAGCCCAATTCCGTTTATGTATATTACCAACTCTATTAAAAATAAAGTATGTTACATTACAATAATAATTTCATTTCTTTGTTATAAGTAAAATTTCTTTATAAGCTAAGCTATACGAATTTATTTGGTCATTCAAAATAGGTAGGCACTGTACAGGCATATGCATATATCTATGTAGGTATAGCCTAGTTTAAGGACCTCTTGACTATTTTGGGAAACTGCTTTACCTAAATTACTGTAGACTAGGTTATTCCTATAAGAAATATACAATAAAGGAACTTTTTACTCTCTTAATCAAAAAATGTTGGTCCTTCGAACACGATAGCAGCTTATGTATTAAAGTGATTTGAATTAAAACTGCCACAGAACAAGTAGAAAATGCATCTTTCTACTTAATTATATTTAATTTATATCTTTAACGCAAAGTGCGTCTGTTTTGTATGGAATTATTAAGTTCCTCTTTCATCCGTCTTTCTTGTCTTTTGTTTATTTAATAGCAGAAGATGCACTTAGTAGGTGGTAAGCGCTACGTAGTCCAAATAAAGATGCTCGTTGCATATTGTTTCAGTACAACTTTATGAGCTCTTCGAGCGCTTTAATTCTCCCAACTGCAACGTTCTTTTAATCCCCAGGTAATGCAAGGAGACATACAAAAAGTGTTGCTAGTTGCGACGCTAGCACTCGGTTCCGTGTTGGGCGAGGCGGTGTGCAAGCACCGCCTCAGCTGGTGGGACAAGCAGCGAGGCGCGTGCGTCCCTTGCACGCCCTGCGACCCCACCGCAAACCTCGTCGTCAGATACCCTTGCGAGGTCTACCGGGACACCGTCTGCCAGCTCCTGGCTGAAGCGAACTATGATAACAAGGACAGTGAAAGTGATGGTGATTACGAGTATTACGAGACGGACTACGGTGAAGTGAGTGAGAGTGAGTGGGACCTGCAGACGACGACGCTCGTGCTGGCGGCGAGCGGGTGTGTCGTGTTCTTTGTGGTGGTGCTCGCGCTGTGGCTGTATAATGCTAAGCAGTGGAGGATCCTCAAACGAGCGCTCGAGTCGGGTGAGCGTTGCTTTATAGTAACTACATTGTGTATTAAGGGCGGTAAGTAAGGCATTACGATCGGGGCTCTGGCAGAAGTCCGAAGTCGAAGACCGAGCGCTTTTTGAGTAGAGGTTCGTAATGCCCGTACCACCCGTGAAACATACAATGTTTTTCATCACATTTGCGAGTAAATAAATAAAATTATAGGGCAGATAAACCGCGTGCCGCAGACTCGGCTTTTAGCCAGCCGAGGGCCGCGGGGGGCGGCGGTGCGCGGGTGTCGGGGGGGGGGGGGGGGGGCTGTTGTCCTGGCGGTGGTGGGCTGCTGCGCCGGCAGCGGGGGGCGCAGGGCTGCGGGCGTTACTTACCGCCCTAGGGTTTCATGACAAAAAAAAACCCCCGAGGGTTTTATATAGGGCATTGCGGCCAAGTTAACCTGTATGTTTTGATACCGCTTACAAGCAAGTGTGATGAAAAATATTTTAAATTTAATTCCACGATCAGGCCTGGCCAACGGTTATCAACCGTCAATACCTACATAATAAGCCGGCTAGCGTGGTCACTTGACACTACTAACGCACGTTGTATTTCATGCCAAATTACAACCTTCTAGCTATCTAGTAACTAAATACTATGTTGTCTAGACTAGGCATGACAAACATTGGCGAAACCGATAAGGGTTCCCTTTTAGCCATTTTGACTATGCTATGGCATAGAGTATTTAGATCGTACGGCGTACCAAACTAGCTACTTTATGGTTCAATTAGGTCCCTAAATAGTTACTAGTTATTAGCTATCAATAAATTATTATTTGCTATTGTTTCATTGTTCGTTACACTTGCCTCTCGAAAAATACGCCACAATCCCCAGTCCCAGAAATAATAAAGTAATTTTGTTAAAAAAAAACTGGATTAGGAGGTAGCTACTCAGGGACTTACTAAAAAACCTACTTACAACAACTTCATACAGTGATAAATTCGATGCTAATTTTAAGCTTTTTATGTGCTTTGCGAGTGACAGAGATGAAAGGGGAAAAATAAAAAATAAACAGGTTTCAAGCTTCGAAGTAAACAAAACTGCTTATGATACGAAAGATTTATTATTATTACTTATATTGCAAAGCCGATTGACCGCAAGCCAGACGTTGCGTAAATACATAAAGCAATACTAAGACGAGAATAATAAGTAGATAGGTACATATCGATACCTCCGACGCAAAAGGTCGTAACCCGTGTTTTATGCAAAATGAGATTTTTCAATCGTCATAAAGCCATTAATCCAAACTATAACTTCCTAAAACTCAAGTTTAAATATTTTTCATAACTATGGAGTTTTGTGATTGCTAATAGTCGTATCATTTGAACTTTTCCACGCAAATCGTCGCATCACAACATTCGACGATTTGCGCCACTCAATTAGTGTTCATTACACCCCACGCAAATAGTCTTAACTTCTAAGTTACGACTTTATGCGTAAACAATAGTAGTTAGGTACGACTTTTTGTTGCAGTTTTTTTACAATCATGGGTCGTAACTCGCACTTACGACTATATGCGTTGCTTTAGTGAGAAGGTATATCCTTTTATATATAGTCGTATTTATAACATACGACTTTATGCAATGGACGTGATCAATCGCAAAAGGTTGTAACTTTCTTATACGACGTTTTGAAAACGAGCACAAAGTCGTAACTTCAGGTTTTTTGCCATAATTTTGAAATTGTGATATTTATTTTAATAAACAGATTTGCTTCGTGTTAATTTACCCGCTGCGGACAGATTTAACTACTGCTTTAAACTTTGGACATATTTCAACTTGAAAAATACATGAAAAATTCTTATAATCGCTCTCCTGAAAAGTCGTCGATTTAGCGATACGACCTTATGCGTAGGAGGTGTCGATATACAGTCGATCGAGTACCTACCTAAATGCTGTGTCATTTTCGTCAGAAAAAAAGTCAATACATCTTGTAAAGCGAAAATAATCTTCGATGTTTTAGACGTAGTTATAAATTACATATGGAATCTTATAGGGTTGTAAAGGAATTTCTTGGCCGACTCTACCTACTTCGCTATTCGCATATTTCGCTATTTGATCTCCGTCGCTCACATGAACAAAAAACACAGTTCTCTTAGGAATTTCTCAGCAATTTTATCCCACCTAACCTTCGGCACTTTTCTATCAGTCAAGGCCGCTGTTGGCTGATGAGACTCCAGAGCTTAAACGAACTGTAATACTCCTTTCATCCACTCAAAGGTTGACTGGAAGAGATCCCTTAAAGGGATAAGTCCGCCTTTGTGCATGTATCTCAGTGTTTGTCAATTGTATTTGTCTTGTTTATTTTGCACAATAAAGAGTTTACATACATACATACATACGAACTGCATCCCGCTGTGATCGCTGCGTACAACTATCATATTTTAATCTGTTCCCTAGTTGACATTATACAGAAGGCGTCCCGACATTGGTAGAACATTGACGTTGACATTGGTCAAGACATCAGAGTCCGTAGGTGTAAGTAATATGCGTATCTACGAGAGTAAAGGGTCGCAAGTCATTTTATCTCCTAAACGCAATACAGCGATGACTTGCCTTCACATCACAAGTTTTAGTCGCACACATCAAGCATATCCAAAGCATTCCTTCCAAATAAAATCAATACGCGATTTTAGCGATAAATGTTTAGGTACCGTAAAACCCCATGACTTCGCCTGGGTTTTGACACTTTCTTGAAAATTTCCAAATTTTGCTAAGGAATGCGAATTATAGATAGGCCTGTCTTCGCTTACATATGGCCGAAGAGTCTCCAGCAATCTTATGCGATTTTAACGTGTACCTACTTATTTCGATTATGAGCCTTAACAATTCCAAAATTAGGTCACATTTAAAAGAAAACGATGGTAAGCGAAGACAGGTAACAATATTAAGCTAGTTTCATACATTTGCTGTATTTTCGATAGGGTTGACAAAAATCACGCTACCTTACCCGACAGCAAAAAAAGGGTACCTACCATAGAGCAAAAACAAAGAGGAGGTGTGGTAATAAGATTTCCCTATGAAACATCGCGTGACATTTTGCGGGGTGAGGGGTTGTGGAACTCCGCCCACTTTTCAATTTTCCATCCGTCGGTTAGTAGCAAAACCACTCGCCTACCTAGTTCAGCTATCTCACACTAGATGTCAATTAGTGTAAAAGTAATGGGACGTACTCAGAACTTTGTTTCAAAAAGTTTGTGTAATAAATGAATAAAATAAGGGTAACCATTTTTACTGATTTAGATGTATATTGTACTTATGTAAAATAATAGACAAATTATTATAACGAACATAATTTTATTTACAAAATTCAATTAAGCGAACATAAAGGCATATTATTCAAATCAGTTGCTTGAAATAGTCCATTTTATCAAATAAAGGTGTTTAAAGCACAGCTTAAAAAAAATGAACAATGCCAATTATGTTAATATGGATAAAATGTTTATTTAATATTCTAAGTTCTTTCAATTCATGAACAGTCACGGAGAATAATATGTATACAACTCAGAACTTTGTTACTTCAAAATATTTGCTATTAAAATGTATTGTTATTTCATTACTGACCATAGCCGTGCGTTATTCGGTAAAATTATTTGATTCTAATTACGGCTCTGGATATTTTTGACGTTGAAAATAGTTGTTCTAATTGACGATAGATGGCGGCCTGTTCACAATATATTTATAAAACTACTAAAGTACTGTTTTGGCGACTAAAAAGTATTTAGGACTAAATGTATACTTTAGTTTTCAGTATACACGTATGATTATTACAATATACTAATGCGGAACTTTACATACTTATATTTTTAATTCACAAAAGTTACGCCATCTAGTGTCGAGAAGTATAATTTATACTTGAAAGCCGAAAATTTTCTAGAACTATTTTAATAATTACGTATAAAATTACTTACAAATGAAATGTGATACCATTCATAGCATCAGAACGTCTGTCTGAATAACTTTGACACGATAAAACACAACACTTTCATCCTTTTCTTCTTAAAACCGCGAAAACACACCGATAATGCGAGTCTCGATACATGTGCACCTGACGAACGCTGACAACATACTGACTAAGCCCCGCCCACAATGATGACGTCAGGACCTAGTTGAAAATCACAGTGCACAGTTGCTTAGGCCAGCTCCTCTTTGTTTTTGCTCTGTGGTACCTACCTATCTAATGATTTAGGACTAATAAAAAATACAATTAAATTGGAAAATTGAGTAGGTAGGTATCTATTTTCATCTTATACTAAATCAGAATCAGGTTAGATAAGTCACAATTAATCCTGGGTTTATCGCTTTATTTTCTGGATTTCTTTGTATTCTTGTTTTAGTAGAAAAATATTTAGAAATTGATTCTAACAGGAAAATCGTAAAAATAATTATAAAATTACTGGAAAAATATACATACATACATAAATCACGTCCTTATCCCTTACGGGATAGACAGAGCCTGGGGTAACAAGACCTAAAGACAGCGTTTAGCATCAAAACAACAACAAAAATATTTCCCCAATATTGATTTTAAATATTCACACACTTTGATTGACAACTAGCTACAAAATGGCCGGGACATTACCTCAATTACATATTAATCGATTGCAATATACAAGAAACGATAGACATAATAAAGAGCATTAGTTGTAAATTATAATTCAAAAAAACTTTCCTTTATCTCTTCTTTAGCACTATTTAAAAAAAAATGAAAAAAAAATCTTTTTTTAGGTTTACATGTTGAAGTAGCAAGGTTGGAACCTCCTAGTAAGCATAAGAATGCTTGTGTCAGGAAGTTCCGCTCCTCTATTATTGCCAGTCTTTGCAATTTATAGCGAGTACCTATATAGTTACCTAACTCCCACGCTATAGGTACCTATAGGTATAGAGAACCTCTGCTGAATTTGAAACATATTAAGCGTATAAACGCATAATAATTCAAACACTGCTGCACAATTGCCTAACTCTACTTACTAAATATATACACCATTATCATAAACTTTAGCTTCTCGCTTGTTTTACCCTCACGGTCATGCTTATAAAAAGCTTACGACCGACCTCAGAATTAAAGATGAAAGCAAAAAATATATATGCGGATGTTACTAACTATTGAGCTAGCCCGGTGCCATTGGTGTTCAGTCTAGCTCTAGCTGTAGCGCTCAGACATTGTAACAATAAATTAAATAATTAACTGCAATGTCGAACGTATTCTTGAACGCTGATAAAAACTTATATCGCCATTGTAAGCATTGAAATATGATTGTTTCATCATCATCATCATCATCATATCAGCCATAGGACGTCCACTGTTGCACATATGCCTCCCCCATAAATACAATTGTTTATCGATGAACAAAAAATTTTTACCTTGCTACTCCGCTACTCAGTAGTAGCGGAGTAGCAAGGTAAAATTTTTTTGTTCATTGAAATGGACCTCCGCAAGGTAACGCCTGATTCAATAAAATATATAAAAATTGTTTATCGCTTAAAATTTCCAAAAAAGTGGTTTTTCGTACTATCGGATACCTGCCTGAAGGTCCTACTGCACTTAGGTTAGGGTGCGCTTCCATAAACGGAGCACATTTACGTTACGTTAGATAGCGTATTTACGTTGAACATAGGTAGGCACCATATCTTTTTTTTTTTTAATGCAAATCTGGACAATTATAAAACAGTTCCCCATGTCTTCAACGGTTAATGTCTCACCAAGTTCGGCGATTGTTTTTCAACAAAATACCTACTTAATAAAATTGTGCGCACCAAGATAGCACGAAGAGGTGCTTCTTACTTAAGTTTTATTTATTCAGGACGATGATCACGCGACCTCCGAGTATTGCCTTATTATTATCCAAACTGGAGACGTCTACAGAATATCAACAGATCGTGCTTACAAACACGATGTTATCTTTTGTAAAGGACACGCATGTCTACCTTGAATCTGATAATAGACGCCTGAGAATCCGAATGTGAGAAGCAAAACCTTATGGGTACTTTTATCAGTCGATTAATTAGATTAGATATCTTATTTAGGGCGATCAAAGCGCAACCTAAAACAATGTTTATGGCAAAATTATTAAGCCACGCCTCACTCTTTCTAATCGGCGTTGAAAGATACAAGCCACCCAACTCGGAGGTAGAAGTTTGATTATGAAAGATTAATTTGATCGTGTTCCAAAAGTAAAGCAATAAATCTAGTGCACAGACGCCATAGCGCATGCGCGGCGAAAGCCACGTAAACAATACGGGTTTGTTTGAACATGTGCGCTACTAATTTTGACCTGGGTAGCCCGCGACCGCCCGCGTAACAATAGCTAACGGTTTTTTCGTTGCATTCTCCTATGCGCGCGCTAAACCCAAAATTAGAACAATCGAATTAGTATCGACATTACTGTGCTGCCTTTTAATTAGACACCGACTTGCCGCGGACGGTTTACTTTGTATTTCTCTGTAAGTACTTAAGTACTTAGGTACTTTCTTTTTTCGTGCCACTCCTTCAATTCCTATTCAATCAACGGCAGCAACTAGTGTCTGTTGTTAACTCAAAGTCATGTTAATGTTTGAGTAGGTACGTGCTTAATAATTAATAAATGTTGCTATCGTGTTTTCACAGATGTACAAGACTTGTCCGCGAAACTGAAGCTTATGGAGGCAGGAGGCGACACGCCGGTCGAACCCGTCGTGCCCACCGACCACCACATCTACTGCAACATTCACGTAGGGAAAGATGCTTTACTTGGTGAGATTTACTTTCATATTACCTATTATTTCGCTGACGAAAGGACTAACCATAAATTAGGATGCATTCCCAAAAGAGGAATGTTTACATTTTACACGGTCATAACTTTCATTACCGAGCAGGTTGAGTCCCGGAGGATCCTCACTGGCGTCATGCCAGTTAAGTTTAAAATACTGTCTCGCGTGGGTTGCTGGCTGCGCTCGTCTGGCGCCCGCCTCAATTTTAATTTTTTTTGAGCCGTTTCAGAACGGAGGTCAGACGCGTATCGTTTGTACATATAGCGCCAAGCTAAAACTGATCATGACGTAGGATTGCATTAGCACTTGCTTAAAGCAAAGCCATAAAAGTTTGACAAAGGCCTTCACGCACTGTACTCGTCTCATTATGATTCTGATCTCAAGTGATTAAGTATCTGAGGCCAGCTGGCTGGATGCATCGCCGGCTGCGCCTTAACAAGATGCCAACGGAATAACAACACGTCTATGACGACGATTAAATTTTAATGGTGCTGTCGAAACATTGGCAGCTAGGAATCGTGTCGCAATGACCGCTTTCAAAGTTACACCAGATACATAAACAATGACAGGTACAAATATACCTACTTATTGACTGCAAATAAAGTGACGAGTTTTAAAAATGACCGGCCCAGTGAGTTTCAGACTGTTGAGGTTCAAACGCAGAGTTTTTGCTGGCTGATTTTGTAATGACATGTTATTGATACTTACTTCACTTATTACTTGACACCTGTATTGAATGTTTTTCGTTTATTATAAAAATCCCTATTTACTGGTATTTTGTTATTGTTCATACTGCAATCTATCGCTGGTCCATTGCGTCTACTCTGCCCTCATCCCCAACAATGGTTATGGGCCCAGGATAGGATTGAATAAAATTGTGGAATGGAACTGAATTGACAGCGAAAATTTTCTTTGTGAGAAAATTTAACTAAAGTAAGTAAAATGAGCACTGTGCGTATTGATCCCTTGTCTAAAGAAAATTACGAGAGTTGGAAATTACAAGCGGAAGCTATTCTCATTAAAAATGACTTGTGGATGTATACTAATGGGCAGATACCTAAACCTGATGAGACTGCGACGGGTGATTTAGACAAATGGGAGACACAAGATGCAAAAGCAAAGGCTGATTTAATTCTTTGTATCAGTTCAACGGAACTTCGTCATGTCAGAGATTGTAAGACTTCACGAGAAATATGGTTACGACTAGAGTCAGTTTATGCTTCTCGTGGGCCAGCTAGGAAGGCCATGTTGCTAAAACGTTTACTGACGCACAAAATTGGCGATTCTGGAGATATTCGCGAAGATATTGGTGCATTCTTTGATGCGGTGGACAAACTAGAGTCCATGGATATAAAGATTCACGATGACCTTTTGTCGATAATGTTATTATATACTTTACCAGCAAGTTTCTCAAATTTTCGATGTGCTATTGAATGCCGTGACGATTTACCAAAACCTGAGATCCTTAAAGTGAAAATTTTGGAAGAATTCGAATCGAGAAATGCGAATAATACTGAAAGTGATGTACTATATGTACGGGAAAGAAACAAAACCTTGAACAAGTGGCGTACAGATGTCAACTTTAAAGGAACATCAGGACAATCACAACCTAATCGTTTTTCGCGTAAGGAGGACAATTATGCTAATGAAAGGAGAGTATTGACCTGTTATCGGTGCAACCGTCTTGGTCATAAGGCTTCAGAATGTCGGGAAGATTATCCGAAGTCAAAACAACACTGTAATAATGTAGATGAGGGATTAATGTCTTTAAATGTTTCAGGTATAGAGGAATGTAACATTGTTGACAATTTGAAACAACAATGGGTGCTTGATTCCGGGTGCACGTCCCACTTATGCAACGATGTCAATTTATTCAGTGGTACACTTGAGGAGTATAAGGGTAAACTGAGATTAGCTACTAACATGAGCGCCGAGGTCCAAGGTAGGGGATTAGTCACACTATCGGTATTAAACGGTAACTCGGCACAGTCTGTTGAGTTTAAAGATACCCTTTACGTACCGGACTTAAGGACTAACTTAATTTCGGTGGCAAAGATTACAGATAATGGCTATGATGTGAACTTCACGCATGATATGGCCGAACTAGTTGATAAAAATGGTAAAATTAGGCTAACCGCACACCGTAGAGGCAACCTATATTGTTTTTCCGAATGCGATTCTGTAAATGCAGCAACAGATTGTAAGACAGATCTGAAACTGTGGCATGAACGCCTGGGGCATCTTAATGCCAAAGATGTAATTAAATTATTACGAAAAATAGGTCAAAACGTGAACTCAAGTGAGATCAATATTAGCACTTTACGTGATTGCGATATTTGTGCTAGAGGAAAAATTACCATGTCACCATTTACTGAGTCAAATGGTCCATGTAATGAAAGGTTACGTATTGTGTATTCGGACATAGTGGGTCCGATGAGATGCGAGTCAAAATCCGGTGCTAAATATTTTATAACTTTTATTGACGACAGTACTCGTTGGTGTGAAGTTTATTTCCTTAAAACCAAAGACAAAGCCTTAGAAGCATTCAAACTCTACAAAAGTTACGTTGAGAAATATACCGGGTCCAAAATAAAATACTTTCAATCAGATAATGGCGGAGAGTATGTCAATGTAGAGTTCGATGATTATTTATATTTAGGCAAAGAGGGAATTCAGAGACGACTGACCGTACCTCGTACTCCTCAACAAAATGGAATTGCGGAGAAAATGAACCGTACCTTGGTTGAGATGGCCAGGTGTATGCTTCTTAATAGTGACTTGTGTATTAATTTTTGGGCGGAAGCTATTGATACGGCATGTTATGTTAGGAACCGCTGCCCAACTTCTGCCTTGAACGGTGATATTCCGTATGAAAAATGGTGTCAAAAACGGGTGAATATCTATTATCTGCGTAAATTTGGAGAAAAAGTCTATGTTCTGGATAAAAATCCAAATATGGATAAATTTGATGCTCGTGGAATAGCAGGAATATTTGTAGGATATCCAAAGACGACCAAAGGATTACGAGTGTGGATACCTGAAAAAAGAAAATTTATTGTATCTAGAGACATAAAATTCACTGAAATGTTATCCGCAGTTTCAGCGACAAAGTCCCTCGACGAAGCAAAGGACTTCATAGAGATGATTTCTTCCAGAAATAATGCACAAACTAGGGTGGATAAAATAAATGTCAGTCAAGATCAAGCGTCCGTGGAAATAGACTTCACTAAAGGAAATAACGGACGAGATAATATTGAGGAAAATGACAATATTCTGGAATTGCCAGCTGTTTCAGAAAATGAAGAAGGAAGACATGATCTCGAAGGAAGTCCAGATCTGGGACCAGAGAATATAGAAGGAAGACACGATTTTGATCTGAGTTCAAATCAAGAACATGAGGTTGTGTTGAAGAGAGGGCCCGGTAGGCCAAAAGTGATCCGTACAGGTCACCCAGGGCGACCGAAGAAGGTCTACAGCTACGTTGAAGTTGAAGAAGGAAGTGGCCAGCCTGAAGAAGAAGAAGTAGAAGAGTATAGAGATTGCATGGAATATGCAGGCACAGCTTCAGAAGTATCTTTGGACGATGCTTTACGTAGCTCGGAACGTTTGGAATGGGAGGCCGCAATTTTGTCCGAGATAAGAAGCCTAGTGCAGAAGGGCACATGGACTATTGCCAAAACACCACCAAACTCAAATGTCATTGGCTGTAGGTACGTACTGACCACCAAAACGAACGTAGACAAAACAACTAAGAAAAAGGCTAGGCTAGTAGCACAAGGATTTAGTCAGCGTTTCGGAATAGATTATGAAAAGACTTTTGCGCCCGTTGCCAGATTAGAAACGGTCCGATTAATGATGGCAGTTGCTGTAGAGATGGACTTAGAGATACACCAGGTAGACATTAATACTGCATACTTAAATGGCAACCTGGATGAAGAAATTTACATGCGTATTCCACGGTTACTAAAGGAGTGTTTGATGAAACTAGCACATAACAATGATGAAGATCCCTTGTTAGTTAAAAGCGCAAAGGAAATGCTTGAGAGCCTGGAAGCTGGAGGTGATACTTGTCTACTAAAGAAATCCTTGTATGGATTGAAACAGGCAGGAAGACAGTGGAACATACGGTTTGACAAGAAACTAAAAGACATGGGATTAGAACCATCTCTTAATGAGCCATGTCTTTATATGAGACATCAAGATGGAAAGCATTTATATGTAATAATATTCGTGGATGATGTCTTGATTGCATCAGAGTGTGAAGATCGGATATGCCGATTTAAGAATGAATTGAAAAAAGAGTTTGATCTCAAAGACTATGGAAGGGTTAAATACTTTTTGGGAATTGACGTACGAAAAAATGAAAATGGCATTACGTTGTCACAAGAAGGGTATGTCAAAACAATCTTGGAGAAATTTGGGTTGTTTAATTGTAATTCTTGCAAAACTCCGAGTGAATTGTGTGAAATATTTTCGAACGAAACCAAAAAGGACGAAATCGATGAAAGATGGCCATACCGCGAACTAATTGGGTCGCTTATGTATTTGTCTGTAGCGACAAGACCTGACATTACGAATACGGTTGTAAAACTTGCTCAGTTTGTAAGTAACCCCAATTCGAGTCACTGGAAGGCAGCAAAAAGGGTCTTACGCTATCTGAAGGGGACGGCAAGCTATGGCCTGGTTTATAGAAAAACTGGTAAGCCTATTCAAGCATACTGTGATGCAAATTGGGGTAATTGTCCAATAGATCGGAAGTCTTATTCTGGCTATTCATTTATTCTAGGAGGAGCTAGTGTTTCTTGGTCTTCCAGAAAACAGAAGACGGTAGCGACCTCTAGTTGTGAAGCGGAGTACGTCAGTCTTGCGGAAGCATTCAAAGAAAGTCTATACCTCCAAAGTCTGCTAACAGAAATGAATTTACCAGGGTATGCCACTATTTCTATTAATACCGATAGTCGATCTGCAATGTTCCTTGCGCAGGACCCCGTCTTTCATGGTAGAAGCAAACATATTGATATAAAGTATCATTTCATTAGGGGTGTTTTAAAAGACAACAAAAATATAACGTTGGGACATGTACCTACGGAATCTATGGTGGCAGATGTATTAACAAAAGCGCTGTCTAGCATAAAACATTACAGATGTATGGATGGTTTAGGTCTTAAATCTTGCTAATCCATAATTTTATTTTTTCTTAACTTACCTGCAAACTTTTGTTTTGGTTACTTGCATTATTTGTGTTCTTAAAAGAAGATAGTAGCATACTATTATTTATTCGTTTGTGTTGTTCTGATTAGCTTACGAAAAGCAATAAACTTTGCATTTGAGAGAGGTGTGTTGAGGTTCAAACGCAGAGTTTTTGCTGGCTGATTTTGTAATGACATGTTATTGATACTTACTTCACTTATTACTTGACACCTGTATTGAATGTTTTTCGTTTATTATAAAAATCCCTATTTACTGGTATTTTGTTATTGTTCATACTGCAATCTATCGCTGGTCCATTGCGTCTACTCTGCCCTCATCCCCAACACAGACCACACACAAAAGTAGCGTCATACGGTATTACTTTGTACCTATTTGTAAAATATAATACACTAAATAACATCTTGTGAACGCATCAACTTTGAAACTTCATTATTTACGGTTGCCAATAGACTAGCTAATAGCCCCAAGTAAGTAGGCACTTACACCCCCTTCCCTTGCAAAAAAATCGGGCACCTATGGTTTTTCAGATTTTTAGGCATTAAAGCTTAGAAAGTAAGATTTTATGCACATAAAATACAAAAACCATGGGTACCTGTTTTTTTTGTATTTCATTTTAGCTTCATAGGTTTTAATATGTAGGTACCTACTGAATATAGTATTCATGAGGTGGCCTTATCCTAACGATAAAAATTCCAAAAAACTAATAAGGTAGGAGTAGTTGAACTGTATCTATATATAGCTTGGCTCCGGGCTTCCGTGGTATTTTTAATTTATTTTGGATTCCTATTGTTATGATTGTCGGTGCAGTTTTCGTAAATACTGAAATAAATAAATGAAAAAGCATCCAAACTTGAGTCAAAGTGTTCGTCAACGTGAAAGTTTGTTGAGTGCACGACAGGTAATCGACCCTATCGGGCCCTAACTAGCCACACGTGACTCCATAAGAGGGTCATTTGTAATGCAAGTCCGTCCCCGACCGCCTCTGCTTCCGCCCCGAGGGCTTCACAGCCGCCGCCGGGAAGCTTCCCACTTCCTGGTCGAACCGATTTTTGATAACGACAACAATAACCACAATCGAAACGCACAAGGCTACTGAACTTTCGCGCGTCCGCTCACACGAAAATATTCCCTAAGACATCCTGAATGTCTTTCGAATCAAACATTCATGACTGCAATTGTTCCCGGTCCTTCAGAATCGTTATATAAGGATACATTAATTTCGACGACCGGATAGCCTAGTGGTTAGTGACCCTGACTATGACGCTAGAGGTCCTGGGTTCGAGTCCCGGTAGGGGCAGACAGTTGTATGATGAATACGAATGTTTGTGCCCGAGTCATGGATGTTGTATGTATTTAAGTATGTATTTATCTACGTCTATAACTATAAGTATGTTTATCCGTTGCCTGGTACCTATATAGTAGGTACAAGCTTTGCTTAGGGGCTGGGTCAATTGGTGTAATTTGTCCCAAGATATTTATTTATTTATTAAGTACGTAGATGACATAATGAAACAATGAGGATCTCGTGGTGCTTTGCTTACGTATAAAAGGTTCTGCATGCCTATGATGCAGTATATGATAACTATACAAACAAGACGTTTAAGCTCGTAATTTAAGACCAAAGAATCTTTTAGACATTTATTAATTTTTGGAAATTTCAGAAGGCTGAACGGCGAAAAATAATTATGTAGATTAGATTAGATTATACAATACATATATAACAACCAAAACAGAAAAAGGTATACAGAATATTACAAGGATTATTAAAGAAGGATTATTTATTCATTCAATAAAAATTACATCTTAAATTGTACATTGTCAAGTTAGAAGAATTTACATTGAAATAGTCAAGAGTAAATAAAATAAAATTAAATAATACAAATCAATTTGAATATTACAAAAATGACAAAATCAAAAACAATAATAATAAAACAATTACCTAGGTACAATTAAATTAATTCTCCTAATTGTAACTACTACTAATTCTGTAGGTAGGTATATTCAATCTTAAACCAGAATACGCGTACCTAATAGTTAACTAGAGTTTTACTTAAAGTAATCCTTTTTAAAAATTACGCCTACATGCACGTAAAGCGTTGAACTTGAAAATGCATTATTCAGTAGGTACAATGGCTCGCGAGATGTGTGCGCGGTGGTCTGCAGTTAACTAGGATAGAATAGTTTTATAGCCTGCTTTCGCCGTGTTGTCCGTTCCCACTTTATCGTACGAAACGAGACTGTTGTACAAACAAGTTTAATTTGTATGCAGTAGACCACATTTATTAAAGAAGGCTAGCGATGTGCAGTTTCTAAAAATTTGAAAATCTTACTGCTTGCCAGTGTCATCTCTAAATCAGTGGTTGGTTACCTTTACACCCGATGCCTTGTTGTCCGCCACGGAATCCCAATCGCATTTGAAATGCCTTTCTATCAAATGATAAAAGATGCGGTAGGGTAGGTATTAAGAGTGAATGCGATCGCGAGCGTCCGCACCGAACGTTAGACAAGGCTTCTGGTTTACACGTGCACACTACACATAAGTCACTTAAGGGCATCTTCATTACCAGCGGAGCCTAAATCTGTTCGTAGTACTTGACTTGTCCCTATTTATCATGCATCCTATGGCCTTTACAATGGAGACGCACTCCTTAGTTGGCCGTAGTTCTGGCAACTTAACCCAGTCACGTTTAGTCGTGATAATGATTACGGTCGGAGCTCTTTGGATCTACCCATTGTTCTCCACGAGAGACAACTTTCACATTTTATTTCTGAAGTGTTTTTCATTTGTTTGTTTAAAAAAACACCTCACGATGATTACTCGCATGCATGTGTGTAATATTTTTGAAGTATGTCGAGAAAAAAAATGTTTATTCCACAACCTAATAAATGTGAGATAACCATTACAGTATCTACTTTTGACTGAATTCTAGAAATCTACTTCTAAATAAGATTCAGTCAAAGTAAGACGGCAGTAGCAAACAAAAGTTAATAAATACTTAATATAAAGCGGTTTTTTAAATTGACCAAAAGCTTTTTAAAAATCAGCACCATTCTTTTAATCAACTGTTTTATATACACAAGCAGTCAATCAGTTTATTTTGTAAACACAGCGGGTATTATTCGGGCACAGCTAATTAGTTAACAGCTAAACAAGATTTGTATGTTTGTAGCTGCTATATTTAGAAAGGGCACGTTTCAGAAACGCGCGGCAGGGCGGGTATTTGCAACACTGTTGCTAGCTTACCGCAAGGTAGCCGTTTTAGTCGTCGCATTAAAAGATGATTAATATTTACGAGTTTTTGACACAAGTTCGTTAGATACTAAATATAGATGCTTACGCTTACATATATATAAAGAGTTGAATGCGTTAGCTAACCAGAATAAAATAAAACGCAACGTCTGCGCTTAGAAATCGCCGTACTAATTCGAACCAGATTTAATTGAAAGGATACATAAAAAAATTCTTCACGCTATTGGATTGCGGGCGGATGTAGAGGTAAAAACGTGCGTCACGCCGGCCCCATTTCACTCTCAGCCAGGAAATGGTCCAAAAGCTTCCTCTCAGCTATGTTAGCGCAGTCAATAATAGATCCCATCAATTCGGCTGAAACTGAAATGCGATTTGATTTATCGATCTTGTAAACCCGAGCGAGGAATCGATGACGCGCGGACCGATTAAAGAAACAGTAAGTACCTACCTATTTACGGATCTCAAATAACAAGGTCAATTAGGTAGACGTATAGGTTATCCAAACACTTAATTTCGAGTAGATACAAAAGTTTTAAAGTATAGGTACACGTTTTGTTTAGTTCACATTAGAAATTCACCACAAATCACAAACTCACGTAAACTGTATTTGCATTTCATAATAAACAATGGAATATCATGAGAACAGGGGATGGACAATTTCGCGGGCGTGTGCTGAATGTCAAGTGAATTTCCTTTCGGGGCTGCGGAAGTAGCCTCAGGCTCGTAACTCCTAAAGGAGTTGTTCTTTAGCATGCGGAGCGCTCTGCCGGTGATGTCAATAACACCTCGGTAAGACGTTCCAATAATCAATCATAGCAACAAGTGTTATCGATAGTTCAATCACGATTAGAGAATAAATCGAAGATTTTTATTATGATTATTATGAATAATTATGCGTTGCGCATAAATTCACCACGGCTGGTTTAATTTATAAATAAATATTAACAAATATTAGGGAACAATTCATACTTCTAGTCCCAAACCCAAACTAAGCGCTAGTAGGTAGGTACAGGCTTGTATTATGGGTAGATACTAGACAACTATATACATCTTGATATAGGTCTATATAAATTGTGGTCATCACAAGCTTACGACGCCTACATTCATCGTATTCAAAGCCAGATTGGTCGGAACCCTCGTGCTTTCTGGCAGCATGTAGATGGTCTAAAGTCGAAGGGTGGTTTTCTGCAGCGGGTGACGTTCGGAGAGGCGGAGTTCGAAGGTGGCGGGGCGGCTCAAGCTTTTGCAGATTTTTCTCAAGTGTGTTCCTGCCCGATGCACCTCGGCTCTGTCACAAGAAGGTTATCTCTGAAGAGACAGGACGTAATAGCCGTTATGTTCATATTGATGAAATCACAATTAGCGACTTTGATACATGTTTGGGTTATTTAAAACCACAAAGTTCCCCTGGACCAGACAATTTCCCTGCGTTCATCTTAAAGGGCTGTAGAGAATGGCTGAGTTGCCCCTTGCTTCACATTTTTAACTTGGCTCTTTCTACCGGCGTATATCCTGACCGTTGGAAGACCACGCGTGTGAGGCCGATTCCAAAGTCTCACAATGCAGCGAGTGTTGAAGACCACCGTCCTATAGCCATTCTCTCTTCGGTTGCCAAGCTATTCGAAACAATCTTGAATAGGCTTATTTCGGCCCAAATCAAACCCTACCTCAGCGAAGCTCAGCATGGTTTTAGGTCGAGGCGTTCGGTTGAAACCAACCTGCTGACCTTGGTTGACTCCGTTTCTGAGCACTTAGATAGGGGCATTCAGGTTGACGTGTTGTATTTTGACTTCAAGAAAGCCTTTGACCGAGTGGACAATGATGTCCTGCTTAAGAAGTTGTGTGATATCGGCTTCTCACCCTTGCTTCTTAAATTTTTCGCCAGTTACCTACGCGATCGGCAGCAATTTGTGCAACACGGCTGCTTTGTCTCGGAGACTTATCACACCAGATCTGGGGTCAGCCAGGGTTCTATATTGGGCCCGTTACTTTTTGGAGTCATGGTAAACGACTTAGCCGAGGTTCCTAGGTGCGCTAAATGCCTGCTGTATGCCGACGATCTCAAACTTGTCTATGGTGTTCAGCAGGAGTCCGACTGTGCGGCGCTGCAGGAGGACATTGACCGGGTGCTTCAATGGAGTGTTGACAACAAACTTCTCTTCAACACAACAAAATGCTTCGTCATGACTTTTAGCCGTGCTCAGAGTCCCTTTTTTGCCACGTATGTCCTTGGTGCCGAGCCTATAGAGCGCGTGGACTCGGTTAGGGATTTGGGTGTAATTTTTGATCCGCGCCTCAACTTTCATGTACATATGAAGTCACTCGCTGCCAATTGCTACCAGAGGCTGGGTTTTGTGGTACGTAACGCGCGTGATTTTTCTGATCCTGGAGTTATTAAACTGTTATATACTGCTCTGGTAAGGAGTAAGCTGGAAGCGGCGTCCGTGGTCTGGAGCCCGCACGAGTCTACTTACGCCTTACTTCTAGAGAAGATTCAAAAAGCGTTTCTCAGGTTTTTATACAAAAAAATCTGCGGCTACTATCCGTTCTTGTACCCTACTAAATTCCTGCTTGGTGCACTGGGTTTTAACTCTCTCGAGGTAAGGCGTAACAACGCGCTCTTGATTATGGCTTGTGGTGTCCTCCGCGGGGAATCCGACTGTGTCGACCTGGGGGCGCAACTAATCCGCCTGAACGCTCCCCTCCCGTCTAAATTCAATTTAAGGCCACGTCACCGTCATCTCCTGGCGGTGCCTCCTGCCCGTACCGTGGCTCGCAAGCAGTCGCCGCTGGTTCGCGCGCTGCACCATATTAGTGCGCTCCTCGCATCAGCACCAGAGTGTGACTTGTTTGCCGATGACTGGAGAAGTGTGTGCGTTGAATGTCTGCGTTTCTGTGAGGCGATGGATGTACGTGTGTCGTCATGCATTTAATTAATTAAGTAATTAATTAGTTATTATTGTAATTTTTTTTATGTGTTTTAGTTTTATCTTTCTTTTCTTGTCTCTCTTACTCAATGCCTTAGTACCTCACTGTTATATTGTGTAAGATATTTTATAAATAAATAAATAAATAAATAGGGAAATACAGACTTAAACAGATAGAAAACATCCATGAATCGGGAAAAAATGTTAGTGCTCAGCACACAAATATTTAAATAAGATACTGGTGCAGGTTTCGTTACGTTGAAGGCCTTAATTTAAGCTAAGTAAACAAGCCAAAAATATACTTAGGTACTCTATTAATATAAACAAATCTCAGATTTCACGGGAACCAAGGAATTCAAGATGAAATGTTAAAGCATTCAGGTAAACACTGAACATTAACCAAATAAACCTAATAGTATAGTAGTTAGGTACATAATCTACGTATTGGTTCGCTGGGCACGTAGTTATCAGTATATAATAACGAACGAGCAAATCAACATCGCAAGAGTAGGCAGTAGAAGGAAGCCATGATAGGGTCAATAAAATACCACGGTCACTGCGCATCGAATATGACGACTACTAGGTACATAAGTATTTTTCTACTCGTTGATTTTAATCCGTCAATTATGTGTTTATAGACAAAATTGTAAACACATACTTTTTAATCTTGGATAGTCTATCATAGACTACTATCATAGAATACTGCCATAGGCAGTTCGGACTCAACTATAATGATTATTATACAACGCTCTAGACGACTATAATAATTTCAAAATTAGAACTTAGTTACTTCGATTAAGTGTCGTGAGCGCTTAGTGGAACGCACCCAATGTAAAGTTGGAAATATCTGGCAAATTTGCTTCCATTTGAAATTTTGAACACAATAACTTTTTTCTTCTGTTACGTGATTGGTTAGTAATTGAAGTAATTGGCCAATCAGAAACAGTCTTATAACGACGTCTCATTAGTTCTTTTTTATGCTACGAAAATTTAAAAGTTTTGTTTGTTATTTGACGCGAAATCGATGGTGTTAAATAAATAATCCCTAATTCGAATTAAACATGAGTGACAATGACGAGATTAGTTTCGCCGCTACTCCAGAGGAGATAACTACTATTAATTCATAAGTGGAAGGTACAATTTTCAAACTTAACCCAATGTACTTTACAAAAGGTTACGTATGTACCTCGATAGACGATGATGATGATGACTTGTAGAAAAAGTATTGTATACAATAGTTACATAATTAGCTCTTAAAATCTCGTACCTTACTTAGGCCACGAGGCTTGCCGAGTGGCCTAAACACGGTACTCGATTTTAAGAGCCTTCATTATGGAACGATTGTATAAAATACTATTAGCTATAATGTTTTGGTACTTAGGACTTATACGTTTTAAGTATTATAGTACTACTAGGTACTATAGTAGTCAAGGCGTTCCATAAAACTCGTGTCAGGTCCAAATTTGCTGATAGAAAAGCCAATTAGAATTGTAGCATAAATTAAATTAACTAGACGAGTAAAAAGCACGAGTAGGTACGGGATGTCCCTCATTCTCATGGTGGCTGCGGCAGACATGTCTCATTGCATCGCTGACTGGATGATTTATTATGTTTATGCACCGCATCTTCTTAAGTCTCGGCCGCCGCTTGTTCTTAAATAAGATTTAAATTGTTTGTCTCGTGAGCCAGACGGTTCATAAGAATTGGCGATCGTTTGAAGGTTAAATCAAGATGAAATAAGATTTCCCGCGGGACATTTGATTCTAGGAAGCGCATCTTCCTAGACGCAAGACGCTTGTTCCCACATATCG
This sequence comes from Pandemis corylana, assembly GCA_949127965.1. Lineage (NCBI taxonomy): Eukaryota > Metazoa > Arthropoda > Insecta > Lepidoptera > Tortricidae > Pandemis > Pandemis corylana. Next base: position 5,367,947 of record OX421855.1, on the reverse strand, counting down.
TGCCAACAGTTTACGCTTTATATAATTAAACTGCTTGTTCGAGGAAATGTAATAAAACAGTTTTGCTGCAAGACCGTAATGGCTTCATTCATGATTTATAGACCTAGCTTGATGGGTTGCGGAAGCAGAAGACGCAGATTCGTTCCAGGAAAATGTTTTAACTAACTCTCTTATCTTGTCTTAGACAGTATGTCTACAGTGCCGTTCAATATAATGTACGTATATATGTTCAATATAATAAATACAACTTGAAAAGCAAATATCATTGAGCAAAAATAGCTTTGGCATTTTCACATACACATACACATACACAAATCACTTCTTTATCCCTTACGGGGTAGACAGAGCCCAAGGCAACAAGACCTTAAGGCCACGTTTAGCAGGATTGTGGGCGTATAGGTGGAAAATGGAATCAAAATAGTGATGGGTTGCTAGCCTCATCGCCTATAACATGATTCCTATTATATCCACCCATTCCCTCGATGGGCTTTTACCATCTGCGCGGGTAGAGAAGCAACTGGTACATTCTATGTTTTTTCTTTGCTCCCAGACCAGCATGGAAGAGACATTTTCAAAAGGAATAAATAGCTGAGGGGGCAGTTTTGATTTCCGCATGTTGTTATGGACGTTCGTTGCAGCGAATAGTTTGCAGCTGGGGACCGTTTAGAATTCCACGGCACGCGCAGAAGCCGTAAATTCAAATATGGTCGGCTACAAACCGCAATTAGCAACCCGATGGCAAACTTTTTACACCGTGTATAGCTACGAATAAATTCAACTCTTAACAACTTTTTTATTTTATTACAGGTCGCACGTCGACGAAAAAAAGCAACGTGTACACGCAAGAAAAGCATTGATAAGGGATAACTAAGCAAATACCACCGACAACAGGAACACTTCCAACACAGTACAAATAATTTCAAAATAATCTAGAACCTCGCAGCGATAAGAAAATCAGCATAGGACTAAAAACAAATAAAATAAAGTTATATTAAAAGTCATAATCTTGTAATTATTCTTGCCTAGGTTTAAGTTTTAGATTCTGAACATTACATTTGCTAAATTAAAATTGGTGTACACCGAGCAATTTTAATTTTATAGCGAGCTTTACATTCTAGGGCGAGCAACCCGCGCGGCGTCGCGCGCTCTCCAAATAGATTTGACCGTACCTTGTCTAGCACATAATTACGCACGGGCGTACTGTATAAACAACTCTATTGCACGTCCAATAAAGTTTACACTTTATGAATTGAAAAACAGCCGCTAAATAGCTACGGAAGGAAATGATTCCTCAACGTCACCAGCCCGCACCTGGCTCGATAGCTGCCAGATTAATATCGTCCACAAAGATAATGCATTCTTGAAACTTATAACATAGTCAATTTTTTTCCTCTGGGTGAAAACCATCAAAAAATAAAACACACGTGTATTTCAAAATATCAATATATATTATCAATACTCGTAGGTACTTACCTGCATAGTGTAAAATCGAAGCAAAATTGCGATTATCATATATTAAATTACATCATAAACTAATTACCAATAATAAAACATACCTTACGTCTCAAAAATAATAATTTACTAACAAACATTTATGTACTTTAGAATTGTTTTGCGCGTATTCTCATTGTAGAGCTTGAATTGAATTTAGTCTCTCTTCAATTTATCGTAAACTCAAACTTTATACAAATGAATGATGCAAATAGACACGTAGCTGATTTTTACAAAGTACGGATTTTCAAACTTATGAATTATTCGAGGTAGAAGATTTTCTGGTATACATTTCAAGTACCGAAAACAAACCAATGATACAATATTTTACTTGGTAAGGTACCATTTTTCGTTTTAGCAACGAATTTCAGACTGTAAATTTAATTTTGGTATTAACAGCATACTTATCGCAATACACTTATCGAAACAAAATCTGGAAAAAAGCGCGAAGGTCGGGAAAAAAAACGCGTCGAACAAATGAACACAAAAAGGGTTAGAAAATAAAAATTATAACGCTTACAATAAACTGTACAAAGTGATCTCGGGTGTTCCGTGCGTTTGAAGGCGGACAGTCGGCTGGGCGGCGGCAAACCACGACACGCCTCCTGTTCATTCATGGTCATACATACATTTCAGCACAAAACAAAGTTGTCTTCATTTACATTTCCATTGGAAACTGTTAATACTAAAACTATCATAACAACTCACACAATACTCAAAAGGAAAAAAAATAAGTCTTAGTCTTTAGAGCTTAAATGCACATCTTAAATGCATGTTTTGAACTGTGTTACTTTTAAATCAGTCAAATATTTTATACTATTGAGAAGCAAGTTAGTAAAACTCAGCTTGTTCTCAGCTATTTTTTTACTTGCCAGGTATTGAAATATAGTAAATATACTTCAGACGATCCTTTTTTTACGTAGTTGCAATAAGGCCCTAGATGCAGTCCGCTACAATGTTTATCAAGCAGATTTTCTTGCAAAGATTTTTGATATTTTAGGTAGGTTCAAAATTGATATTGCTTGGACCAATAAAATTCACTAATTACACCCTAAATGTCAAGTCAATATCATACAAAATTAGTACATACGTTACATATAGACTAGCTTTGCATGAGATCAACTGCCTGGCTGGTCCATGACGTCACAATTTAAGAAAATTTGAGATTCTCAAATAGAAAAATTTGTGATCAAGTTTAACTTTACACATTTTTTTTTCTAAACGAATTTACGTTGTATTATTTTATTTAATTATACAAATAAACCTTCCTCTCGAATCACTCTATCTATTAAAAAAACCGCATAAAATCCGTTGCGTAGTTTTAAAGATCTAAGCATACATAGGGACAGACAGACGGACAGACAGCGGACAGGGACTTAATTATATACTACTAGCCTTCCGTCCGCAGCTTCTACCGCGATAAAATAATTTTCCCGTAGGAAAAGGTATTTTCCCGCGGTAAAAAGTAGCCTATGTCAATCAGTGATAATGTAACTTTCTAACGGCAAAAGAATTTTTGAAATCGGTCCAATAGTTTCGGAGCCTATTCAGTGCAAACAAACAAACAATCAAATTTTTCCTCTTTATAATATTAGTATAGATGTAGTGATTTAAACTGTCGTTAAAAACAATAAAAAAAAAAGACTAAAAATTTAACGTCCGGCGCTAAGAGGGCCCCCGGAGTGAACGCACTCACTTTTCAAGAAGTCCTCTACAAATATCGAAACTAACGGGTTCCTCCCCAACTTATTTATAATCCTGAGTTAAACCATTTAATTTTTAGTCTTTATGCGTTCAGTCACCATCACAATAAAAGTAAACTGATTATTGGCTACAGCTAGATTAAAACCTACCTACAGAATTGATTTTGTCTTGAATGTTGAACTAAATAAGAAAGTGGTCCTTTGGACTGGAGTCGCCGCCTTCTGTTCGTAAAACTAGTATCGAGTCAACGGGTCACATCATGTTCACAAATACAACTAGAAGGAACGTGGTTATTCCGATTGCATTCTTAGCTAAGAGGTATATTCTGCATTTTCTCGCTTTTTCTTGTAATGGAATTTGAATTCCATTCAACAATAAGATCCATCATTCATATCGTTTCAGAACAAATGCTTGTACAAAAATTATGAAACAAAATCCGATGGAAAACAGCACAATTTCAAGATGGACTCTTCCGTTTAGTGAGGCGTCGCCGGTCGCATGTCTCAGTAAATTTAATGTTCTAGGAAACCGCGGTCTCATCTAAATATACGTCGTATTGTAGTATTTCCAGCATATACCCGTAATAGACTTTTGGTTGAGCTGCTATGTTCCACACCACTTGTCCTCATTTACCTAGTTATGACCTCTGTCGTTCATTAAACACAGCGTTAAGATTTTGCCACAGCATTTTTTGCAAGTCTCAACTAGACATTGCATGGCTGCCATGTAGTCTGGAACAACTTTAGGCCTAACCTGACCCGGCACGCTAGCCCAAAGTTTGTTAACAAAAGAAGTTACCCGTTGGTTTGCAGTGAGAAGGCCCTATGCCATGTTTTTGTTAGAGGTACTGGCGTATGTTAAATTTAACACGATGGGCAATAACTAGCTTCGAAACAACGTGCATACTAAAACAAACTAAGTAGGATATCAGCTCAGCGATTGACGTCAACTAACAAATTGAGCTAGCCGTCAAAGTTACAAATCGTTTCACTGGAGTTGCGGCTAGTAGGTAGATTTCAATGAAGTAAAGTGTTAGATTTTTAAGTTCTTTACCTAAAAGTTACATTAGTTTCGTTTAACAGCAACTTCCCTGAAACGACTTATATTTAAATGACCCGTTATTTTTGCTCGTCAAAAGTCGCGGCTGCTTTGTTTCAGTCGATGTAACGCGCGTGGCGGGTCATTACGTTATGTAGAGTATAGCTGGGGTCGACTTCAGGACTAGCTGGGGCGCGCGGAGTCTCGCGCGGCGGACGCCGGCGGAGTGTACGCCGCCACCGGCACTATCGGACGCGCAGCTAGCGTTGACACGCCGTCGTATCTGTACGGAATACAAGGAGTCGATTAATCGTTTGGAAAATATGTAAATGAAAATCAAAGTACGAATGCTTATTCTGTAAATAAACCGCAAAAGGCTCCTTCACCTGAAGACTTTTTCTCTCGACCAGGGCTTTTGAATGAATAATCTTAGCTAAGATCCAATAAATATAATAAGGTAAAAAGCAAGCGCAAGTCTTGCAAGTCACTGAATGTTATTTGCAAGATTTTTCTTGCAAGCCTAATTCAGGAACTCGACGGTGTGTGATACTGACTTGTTGTTCCGGTACTTGTCGACGATGGCCTGGTAGGGCTGCTTGGCGGCGTGCGCGTGCGTGCGCGCCAGCTCGCGCAGGCAGCCCGCCAGCTCGCTCAGCTCGTAGCCCGCGCCCGCCGCCAGCGCCGCCGGCCACGCCGTCGCGCCGCAAGCCTGACACACATAACGACATTCTATTATGTGTATGTAGAGCGGGAGTAAGATACAATAATGGCTAGCACACACACAAAAGTATCTATACTTGGAGAACGAACAGGAGGCATATTTCTGTTTACTAAGACAAGTGCCAATTGGTTATGGTCTATTGGCTTTTCTTTTGGTCTTCGAGTATACCTAGAGTTTTAAAACTAAGTTTTTTACTGAATCAGACATTACTTTGCAGAGGTCCATTTCAATGAACAAAAAATATTTACCTTGCTACTCCGTTACTCAAATAGCTTCAGTAGCGAAGTAGCAAGGTAAATATATTTTGTTCAATTAAGTTTTTGTAAAAATTCGTTTTAAATATAAGGTATTTGCTGACTATCTTTTCATCCTGTCTGAAAAACGGGATTCAGTTCCATGACATGAAGAGAAATTAATTAATGCAATAAATAGAGACTGGGTGGACTCACGAGATGATAATGTTGTTGGTACTTGAACTATTAGTAGTAAAAAGTATCCTTACATCATCAATAGTATTATCAGTGTTGTCAGATCGTTCGGCGACGCTGCAATTGCGACACAGCAGGCAGTGGCGTGCGGTGGCAAGCGCGGCGGCCGCGATCACCGACGGCTTGTACTGCAGATACGGGTCGGCCTCCAATAGAGAGAGCTCTGCGATATACTGGATTAACAAGAGAGAAATAAATTAAACACAAATTATAGTTACTCTATCAGGACCTAGGGTTGAGAGAAGAAGGAAGCTTATTTAAATGTTTATATTATGATCTTTAAGCAGTATTTTGTATACACTCTATCTTTTCCACTCAAGAATAATGTTTTAGAGCTTTCCTTTAAAATCAAAGAAAGAATCTATCATGCCTCACTTTTCAGATATTATCGTGGCCAAATAACTTTCCCAAAGGCAGGTAGGTAGAACGAGCTAATACAAGCTTTTTTGCTAAATGATTGTCTTCAAATCAATTTGACTACTAGACATGGGTCAAAAACTTGTAAGATTTCCTTACCTAGACTAATGAAAGTAATTATAAGATCAGATAAAGTATTAGAAGTACTCACAGCAGCCAGATGGAATGTCTTCTTGGGCAGGCCATTGGAGATGCAGTAGTGCGACAGGAAAGCTAGCGATGTGGGCGTAGAGAGGTCGAAAGACAGCACTTTCAGGATGAGGTGCTCCATGCGCAGGACTTCGCGCTTTGTATAAGTGTCATCAGTGATATAAACAAACTCTGAAACTTCTGGTGGATACACTTCTTCGTATTTCCTGGGGAAATAAATAAAGTCCATTTACAGATTATTAAAAACTACCTATTAGTAGCTATTAATTTGAATTAGTATCTATTTAACCCTTTTTAAATATGCTTTTTTAGCTTGCCTTATTAAAGATATGCAGATGTTGAGTTAAAAATACATTTTGATATAGATACTAATATCCCTTTGCCAAAAACAGGCAGATAATCATATAGCAAAGTTTATGTTAAACATGTAATTTTTTATATACTAAGGCTAGTATACATTTTTCCAGCTGATTTAAATGAAGATGATTTAAAAATATATTTCACTATTCATTACATTTCATAATGTGTGAAAAGGTGAAAGTAACATCTGATAAACCAGTTCTACCCTTTTCCGGGTTGCCAATTTCATAGCATTATCTTGTAACATCAGATAAATGAAGTAGGTGAATGCGTTGTCCATATATCTCACAATAAAGATAACCTTTGATACCTTTGTCCTAAATCCTACATTAAAAGTTACACAATCATTTGAAGTGACCTAGAATAGAATACTTACGCAGCAATATATGTGGCAGCAGTTCCAACCAGCTGAAGCTTTGTGCGAACAACACTCATGTATGACAAAAAGCGGTCCACATATGACACTGCCAGGTGTAGTGTTTCGCTCTGTTGCCCATACTCATCACATACTTCTACCAGCCAATCTATGAGGACTGATCGCATGACATGTGTGATGTCTGGTTGCTTCCGCATGTATCCTGGTTTTGCCCTGTGTTTTACCTGGTCAGAATCAAAGAAATGTCAAGTTTTGAATTGTTAATTATTGTTTCCAAAAAAGTATCTGAGGTTGAAATATGATTAATATACATCTTTGTTGATGTGATGAATTGATAAAAAAAACAAATACACATTATGCACATAAGATGTGGGTAGATTGAAAATATTGTAGCATCTTAAATCTTAACTTATACATGGTAAAAGTAATATAATGCTAATAAAAGTAAAGTTGAATAAGGCCAGCATTTGTGAGGATTAAAGGAATTTTACAAAACAAGAAAATAGAAAAATGAATGTATATGTTGCTACAATAAAACATAACTAAAGATATAGACCATCAAGCCGACTCACCTCAATTTCCCTCATGTACTCATAAATATCCTGCCGATACTCTGCAACATGGAAGAACATCTCTCTGTCAGTCTGAGCAGTGGTTTTGTCTTCCCCATCATCTTCAACTTCTTCTTCAATTGTGAATTCAAGGATGTCACTCTCATTCTTTGTGATTGACATGGACAGCACACTAGAGTCAGCAATTGACATGGGCGACTCAACCACATCTTTCTTTTCTTGCAATGGCAGCCTGACAATATGAAGAACAAGATTCATTATTATTATCACTGTGGGCAGCAATTATCATGGAATAATTACAAATGGAAGTTGTGTTTAATAAGAAAGAAAATAAGTTATGAACAAGTACAAGATTTGTTTATTTTCTTTCTCCATCTATTAATTGCTGTACAAGCTTATTTTATGCACAAAAGCATGATTGTGTAGAGATTGTTGGAATTTGAACTAGATTTAAAGTATAATTATGTTGCTTGTGTGCAGTTTGACTTAAATGATGCATTAGCAATTTCTCCTATGTATAATCAGCAATCCTCCTCAAATCCCATGGCCGTTTTATAAATGCAATGCATTTTTGATAGCACCAACATAGGCAGTAAATATAGTATAGTATATCAAAATAATGAACAAGCTCAACCTGTCTCTTATATCATTTTGCAACTTACGGCCCTTGACTGTCAAGAAGTTGCTGACCCATGTCATCACTCTAGAATCTAGGCAAAAGAGCCAGGGTCAGCTCTAGAACATACAGGTCAATTTAATTATTTTGTTCTTAAATAGAAACAGCTTTGGTATTCTTGGCGTACCCACTTGAGTATGGACATGGTCACCACTAGCACATGTGAGCCAAGATCCTTGCGCAAGGAAGAACTTGAAACTATGGACTTACCAGACTTAACTAGTAAACTCATCTTTTACTGAAAATATTATTTGTCAGGACTAAATTACATCAATAAACTCAACTTTCTTTTGCAGTACATTACTAACTTTTCTAAAGAGATTATTCCAACAAACATTGAAACTAATGGTGAGGTTATGTTGGACATTCCTACCTTTTGGGAGGTGCTTCAGTTTGCCGATCTGATTGCTTTTCAGTCTGAGCGCATAACACACGCACGTTTTCGGCGGCGTTGATAAAAAAGCTCTCCTTCTTGGTATCCTTAGCAATAAAAGGTTTGAAGGTTGGCTCGCGTTTCTTCACCTCCACCTCAGAAGGCTTGTCTTCGTATACACTGAAGGCGCGAAATTGCGCCACGGGAGGTACGATATTCTTTTCGTTCTTGATTTGACGTACCGTCCGTATCTCATCTTGAACTTTGCAGGGTCCATTTGTCAATCCGGGCTGAAATAGTTCGTAGTTAGCAAAAAACACTAAGTTCACCAACGGCCAATGTCAACGACTGAATAAGTAAGTGTACTCACCAGTTTGATATTCCGGTTCTGGTTATAAGTGAAGTGACTGAGGTCGCCGAGTGCACGTCGCTGTGCTGCAGCAAAAACATCAGCATTTTCTTTTCTGATCGCAAGAGAGGTATTCTCTTGATCTTCGTGAATCCTAAATGATGCCATTGTCCCCACTTCTTCCGTAAACAACTTTTAACGAATAATCAGATCAGCCAACGCGAGCCGTTAAAAGATATAGTGGTATTTGAAACGGGAACACGTAATTATTCTGTCTAGGGACACATTTTTATCAAAATATTGCGTGTAGACTGAAAGATACCGAATAAATTCGAAATCACCCCCGAAGCAGCTAACAAGCGTCAACGGACAACAGACATTTTGGTAGTTTCAGCTGTTGCGTTCTGTTGTCTATGTGATTTCAAAATTGAACCAATGACAGGACTTGATTTAACTATGGTTTTCCCTCTATATTTCAATCGATTTTTAATGTCGATCGCAAGTATCGAACATTACCAAAATGCACTCTAAGTTAAAGGTAATAGCAAAATTAAGACATTACAATAACTATATAAGTAAAAAATCTACCAGGTGGTTCTACTGTTAATAACGGTACGGTATAATAAGGAATGGTTGTAAATTTATATATTAATTATCTATACATATAATATCGAAAATAAAAACCACCGATCAGTATATATTAATATTTACGGAAAAAAAGTTTTGGGGTACGTATGAATCCATATAAAATGCAAATATTTAAAATAAGATATTTGGATCCAGGACCACAGAAAAGAACAAAACGTTACAACTAAACGGTACACAAATTGTCACTGTCAAACTCACAAGTGTCAATGTCAGACAGAAGACGTTTACGTACTTACGTCGTATGTTGTGGCAGTTTATCGGCAAGTGTTTACAAGTCGTAATAATCGTAACTTTAATATAATGTACAATGAATAAGACGATAACTATAATCTAGGTTCAATTTTATTCACCATGAGAGAACAAGTGTTACTTATATTAGCGTTAACTCTGTACGGTACTAAACAATGTTCCGCATTAAGAGAGTACACTAAAGATGATATTCTAAGGCTAAGGTAAGTATCCTTCATTCATACAACACGGGTAAAACATAGTCCTAAACGCGTTTAACACATAATATTTTCAGAGAGGAGACGAGGGAGATGTTCCAGCATGCCTATGACAGTTATCTGAGATATGCTTATCCCTACGACGAACTTCGTCCTCTATCTTGTGACGGAGTGGACACATGGGGCAGCTATTCACTGACCCTCATTGACGCTTTGGATACTCTTGCTATAATGGGGAACTACACTGAGTTCAATAGAGTAGTTGAGATATTGCTGCAGAAACAAAACTTTGATACAGATATCAATGTGTCTGTGTTTGAAACCAACATAAGGATTATTGGAGGACTGCTTAGTGCTCACCTTTTGTCTTATAAGTAAGTGATCGAGAAATTTACAGTTAAATTTTTTATTTTTATTTTTTTATCAACCTTATTCAAATTCAAATTCAAATTCAAATGGTTTATTGCAAATTATGTTGTTTTACAAGATCTTACTTAATGTATAAAAGCCCAGAAACATAAACCCTGATAGGGCACAGCAACACTCTAAAATAAATACCTACATCTATCTATAGCTATTTCGCATTTCTAAATAATTTACAAAAATTAGGCTCACTAAAGACAGTTAATAATTTAATTTTTAATTTGTAATTAACTATATAATTATATGGGTTCATCTTATGTCTAATTAATAAATACATTATTATTATTGTTATAAATTATCATAATTTGAATGTCCTTAATTCTAAAATAAAAGTCCACGAAATATAAGTAAGAATAAGGCTTAAATGAGCACTGCAGTGCTCTCAAATTCTCAAATACGTACATGATTTTAAATTACATTCCACAATACACAAAAAAGAAAAAAACACTCATCAAAGATAATACTTATGTTATTTAAATATCCTAAACATAATCTGGTTTTAAGGTACTATCTAAACTATTCCACATATTCTACATCAGATAAGAACTCTTGAACAGAGTAATAGCATTTCTTAAGTAGGAATGTTCTTAATTGAACTTTAAACTTTTTAAGATCATGTTCGCTTTTTAAAATTTCTGGTAGTGTATTAAATAATTTTATACACATTGCAAAAGGGCCAGATTGTACCATTTGCAACTTCGAGAGGGGTCTTTGTAGCTTTTTTCGAGGTCGTAGGTTTTGTGGTCTGGAATATTGCGGAAATAATTGCATATTTTTTTTGACAAAAGTACATACTTCCATGATATAGATTGATGGCAGTGTCAAGATCTTTTGTTCAGTAAAGTGTTTTCTACAGCTTTCCATCATATCTATATTAACCAAGATTCTAATGCATCGCTTTTGTAGCCTGAATAGATGTAAGTATAGTACCTTGACCCAGCTCTGTTTGTTCCTCTGATCTGTTTGTCACCCCCTTCGATCACCAATACATAAGGTCAGCTCCAATAATAGTGATTTGTAATTCTTTGTTTAAAAAAGTTATTAACATTAATGTCCATATTTTGTTTGATACAATCTACATCATAAATCATAATACTCCTGTAGGCTTTGCCTGCTGCACAAAAAAGTTACATTAAGCTATTTTTTTTACTCAAGAACTGGAATGAAGCTGGAACCAGGCTGGCCATGTAACGGTCCTCTCCTCAGGCTAGCAGAAGATGTAGCTCAGAGACTTATAGTTGCATTTGACACTACTACTGGTATGCCTTATGGCACCATAAATCTCCGGAAAGGTGTTCCACCTGGAGAAACAAGTGTGACTTGCACTGCTGGTGTGGGAACATTTATTGTGGAGTTTGGTACATTGAGCAGACTGACTGGAGATCCTTTGTATGAAGAGGTACATATTTTGACTAAAATTAAAATTAACCAATATACCTCTTATGGACCTGCCTTGCCAATATACAAAATTGCAGCCTTATTAAATATGTATTATAAGTTTAAGTATTATAAAACTAGCTACCCATTACTAAAGTAAATTATACAAAGCTACTAATGTTAAAAATAAAAATGTAAAAAACTACCACATACTGCCAATCTACTAACAGTTTTTATTTATGAATTTAGCCTTGGCAAAGCTTATTCACTTTGGTTACAATACAAGGCAATTCAAACTATCAGTTGCTATTTTTTATCACTTCATGAATGCACAAAATGGATAACAACTAAGTACATAATTATGTCCATAAACCAAATGAAGTTTAAAAATATGCTTGCAATAGGAGTAATAATGGGTGTATTTTTTGTAATTTGATAATTGTTATAAGCATTTTGCAAACTGTATGTGTATAAAATTTTTTGTATGTAGTATGCCAAACCAATCTCACGTTTACACTCATCTTTCTGTTCCAGCTGGCCTACAACGCTCTGAAGGCGTTGTACCACCACAGGTCTCCGATCGGTCTCGTCGGCAACCACGTGGACGTGATGAGTGGGCGCTGGACAGCTCAGGACGCCGGCATCGGCGGGGGTGTCGATTCTTACTTTGAATACTTGGTCAAAGGTATATTGACAAGCTAAACAGGACTATACTAGATCATACTTGACTCATTGAAATCAAACATATTTGAAAAACACAGTACAAAATGTTCTTTACTGAACACCACAAACCAGTAGGTAGGTAGGTAATAGGCATAGTTGAAAACAGACGGTTTTATCGCTTAAAATCGATAAATATATATATGCAAGACACAAGTATTTTTAGTAATCAACAACAGTGACACTATTTTCTTGAATCTTGACCTCTTGGGTCATTGTAAATGAGCTGAACTTTGAAGACAAATTATAGCATAGAATAATTGCATCTGAGTATCAGTATGTATAGCTTTTCATAAAATTATACGAGGGAACAATAAGATCCAGAATCTTATTAATATTTCAGTACTTCAGTGTGAAAACGCTAGGCGTAAGTACAAAATCTTCATCGAATTACCATCTGCCCACATTACTGTAGCTAGCAGACTTTATTTGGAATGTGCATTTGTCTTAATACTAATGCTATATTGACAGGAGCGATCCTACTGGAGCGGCCGGAACTGATGTCGATGTTCCAGGAAGCGCGGCAGGTCATCGACCGCTACCTTAAAAAGAACGACTGGTATGTGTGGGCCACTATGCTGCGAGGACATGTTACTTTGCCAGTCTTCCAGAGCTTGGAATCGTATTGGCCGGGGCTTCTTAGCCTTATTGGTAAATGCTTCATTTTTATTATGATGTAATTTATATTAATACGCACTGTTGCCCGCGAACTCGTCTACGTAGAGTTCGTTTGTCGTTATATCCGCGAGAACTTCCCAATTTTCCGGAATAAAAAGTAAGTAAGTTAATCGACCTACATTTATGTAAACTTCTGGAGATCCATTTTTCAATAAAATTCGTTCAGTAGTTATTGCGTGAAAATAATGTCAATGCTAACTATGTCCAAATAATTAAATTAAGAAAATCTATTCTTGCTATTCTTCTCATTTTCCCTACATTTACCTTAGCAATCTACCATAATGTTGCAAAATGATATCTAGAAAGCTTATAAAACTATTCCTTGTTCTCCAGGCGACAGTGACACCGCCATGCGTATTATCCACAACTATCACAGTGTGTGGCGACAGTACGGGTTCACTCCCGAAGTTTACAACCTCGGTACCGGCGAGGCCTCGTCCTCTCGAGAGAGCTACCCACTCCGCCCGGAACTTATCGAATCTATCATGTATCTCTACCGGGAGACTAGAGACCCAATACTCTTGCAGATGGGTGAGGATATTATAAGGAGCATACAGCACAGCGCTAGGACCCCGTGTGGATATGCTACCGTAAGCTTAAAAGTTTTTAAACTTTGGTTTTTGAGTCTATACTCGAAAACGGGTCACTTTTCATACAAATTTCTATGGGAAGTGTCCCGGTTTCACTGCACCCCGAGTATAGTTAAGGAATCTAGTGCTCTCTGTATATTTTTAAATGAACTTTGAGAATATTAAATTGCAACGTAATTTTTTGCATTTGAAAAATAATAGTGTAACATATAGTTAAATTTCTTTATAATTTATTATCAACAAATAAATTGATAACTTTCAGATTAAAGACGTTCGCGACCATCGCAAGGAAGATCGGATGGAATCGTTTTTCCTCGCTGAGACGACTAAATATCTGTACCTTTTGTTTGACCCGGACAATTTCATTCATAACCCGGGCAAACATGGGACAGTCATCAACACGCCCAATGGAGAGTGCATTGTGGACGTTGGTGGATACATATTTAATACTGAAGCTCACCCCATTGATCCCACTATGCTCTTTTGTTGCCAGGAAGCTAGACAAGGGTAAGAATACATGGAACAAGATTTCTGTTTTGTTCAAAAAGTATAAAATACAATTTTCTTACAATTTTTTTTACAGGATAAACATTAGCGAAGTCCATAGAGTGTATCAAATATTAGAAGAGGAGGACAATATCCAATTTATGACTATGATTGAGGCATCAACACAGAATAATGCTTCTAAAATTGTAATTAACGCCGATACCAGTAATCAACCTGAAACTGTTAATGCTTCTGAAGCGAACAAACAACCCAATGAAAATAAATTAGAACAAGACCAAGTGATGATTAAAACTGAGACAAGAACTGGATATGTTAATATGGATGGAACAGAAAGAGAAAAAACCAAAAATGAATCCAGTTTGAGGGATGTAGTCAAAGAACGGATAATCAATTATTACAATAATAATACAAGTGCCCCTGAAGAATCAGAAGAAATTAAAGAAATACATGAAACTGAACCTGAAAAAGTTGAACCAGTAGGTAAAGTTGATGTGGATGATATAATAGTGCCTGGAAAACCGGTGGAAGCAGAAAAGATACAACCACCCAGTAGCACCAAAGCAAAAGAAGCGTTCAAAATGCTGCCTACCGTGATTCAAGATTTTTTAAACAGCGATTGGAAATCGAAACCAAAATGTGAACCGCAACATATATTGGAGAGAATTCGCAGAGAAAACAAGTATCCAGACCACCCTGATGGAGAGAAATATGAGCTGCTGCTGACTCCGGCGCAGTCTTTTCTGCAAAGGATATCTTTAGCTGGTGAATTTTTAAATAAGAAACAGTTGGAGTTGTGATTCATTTAGGTTTAGACAAGAAAAAAATCGGAATAAGATCCTTTATAAAAGGCTCTTTGCTCGTTCTGTGTAGTTCCAGTGCAATGTTTATGAAACATGTTTAATTTATGAATATTGTTAAGTTTGAAGCAATAAAGACTGAATAGTAATATATTTTTCATTTCATTGGGAAAACGCTGAATAAAATGCATTTTTACACATACATAAATCACGTCTTTTATCCCTTACGGGGTAGACAGAGCCTAGGGTAGCAAGAGTTAAAGGCCACGTTTAGCATGATTGTGGGCGCACCTATAAGTGGTAATGGGAATCAAAACCCATAGCATTTCTATAGCGGAATAAATTTTGTTGAACAACATTCTTTTCTTAAAAGTTTCTTGCAATCATTGCAAAAGAGATAAAATAAAAATACAAAGCTGTACTTTCGGAGTTTCTTGACGGACGTGTTTCTCCGTGAAGGTGGCACAGCAAGTTCATAGTGGCAAGTTCGATTAGAAGAAGATAACACCCGTCACCTGTCACCTCTGTCGTCTTTGTAATCAAAATGTAGACCAAATTATAAATTTTATGTAAACCAAATAGATACAAAATGCCTGCTTTTCCCCCGGGTATGAGGAGACTGCCGTCAGATCAGCGGGATGCGATGGTTGTGCGCTTGGGACTTGACCTCTTGTTCAGATTAACATGACCGATCCGAAAACAACTCCATCCGAAGAAAATACTTTATCTTGCAAAGGATATAAATTGGTGAAATTTCTTGGCGAAGGCGCCTATGCCAAGGTGACCGGTTTCTGTTTAGACAGTAAACGATAGATACTATAAACAGTGTATTTGAAGTGGTTAAAGTTCTAAACAAACTTGTATTTATCATGGCTTTGCTTTTCTGCAGGTGTTTTTAACAGAATACGGGACAAGTGACGATCCCCATAAAGCTACACTCGCATGCAAAATCATCGAAACATCTAAAGCGCCCAAAGATTTTGTTATGAAATTTTTGCCCCGTGAAATAGACGTTTTGATACGGCTCAACCACCCTCATTTGATACACGTTCATAGCATATTCCAAAGAAAAACGAAATACTACATTTTTATGAGATTCAGCGAGAATGGCGATCTTTTAGGATATATTTTGAAGAACGGATGTGTGTCAGAAAATCAATCCCGAGTGTGGATGCGACAGTTGTCTCTCGGGCTCCAGTATTTACACGAGCTGGAGATCGTGCATCGTGATATCAAATGCGAAAATGTCCTTTTAACAGCTAATTTTAATGTTAAACTCTCTGATTTTGGTTTCACAAGATTTTGCGTGGACGACGATGACACGCCAATTCTGAGCGATACGTATTGTGGCTCTATGTCATATGCGGCTCCCGAGATTTTGCGCGGGAAACCTTACTTGCCAAAGCCGACAGATCTATGGTCTCTGGGGGTAGTGCTTTTTGTGATGCTTAATAAATCCATGCCGTTTGATGACACTCGTATGCGAAAGTTGTATGAGCAGCAGATGGGAAAGAAGTATCGTTTCCGGTCGCGTGTGGCTAGCATTATATCGCTGGAATGCAAGTCGGTGGTGAAACATCTGTTGGAGCCGGATCCCGGGCTGCGGCATACCGCCGTGCACGTGTTGAACTCCGATTGGGTGGCGATGGACAGTAGGCTTACTAGTGAGTGGCTCTACTTTAATAAAGTGAACACTAGTAAAATTTTTAATACGCTACCTAACGGTAAAACATATTAGTACTTCATACTAAGTATATAATCAATTCTCTTCCTATGCTTTGAATAGAAGTAGAAGGAATTGTTATTTATTTTCCAGCTATGAACGCAGTAGAAGCAGCGGCTTTGAAGCGAGCTAAAGAGGAACGCCGTAGGATATCAGATTCTCGCAGGAATCCTCCCAAAAGGCAGGGAGATATACTCACTACTAGTCACAGAGATTCGGCTTTCAGAGTGAGTAACCTAATTTGTGCAGCATTCAATTACTTTTTATGTTTATATATAATAAATTGAATGTGTGGCTTCTTGTTTTTAGGCCAGTGAAATGATTAAGTCCCTCGCTAGTATAACAGCAAAACATAATTAATTTATGGAGAATACGATAAATGGAGGGTAAAGCGAAGGTATGGTTTCATTTACTCTCGTCGGAAACTCCTGTATTAAACTGAAAAATGTTCAACTCTTTTAATCGCGGTTGCAGTTTGAAGTAGAAGAAGAATTAAAATTGTCTGGTTCTGAGCAATTGACACTCGCCAGTCGCGGATACAAAATTATAAAAAAAATCAACGAGGGATCGTACGCGAAGGTGGTATTGAACAAATTAGTATATGCTGCAACGAATGAGCTTAGGACTTATTCATCTATTGTTTCAGGTCTACCTTGCCGAATACAGAAATCCGAATAAAAATGACAAGTTGTCCATATTAGCTTGCAAAGTGATCGACACGAATACGGCGCCGAAAGATTTCGTCAAAAAATTTCTACCTAGAGAAATAGATATGTTGATAAAACTCAATCATCCTCACTTAGTGCACACGCATAGTATATTTCAGAGGAGGTATAAGTACTTCATTTTTATGCGTTATATGGAGCACGGGGACCTCTTGGAACACATTCTGCAGAAGGGTGCTGTGCAAGAAGACCAAGCGAGGATATGGACGCGACAACTGGCACTAGCGATCCAATACATGCATGAGCTGGAAATAGCTCATAGAGATATCAAGTGCGAGAACGTTCTATTAACAGCAAACCAGAACGCCAAGCTGTCTGATTTCGGTTTCTCTCGCTTCTGCGTCGACAAGCGAATGAAAGAGATTCACAGTGAAACGTTCTGTGGCTCGCTATCATACACCGCACCTGAGATCCTGCAGGGCTCACCGTATTTCCCGAAACCTACTGATATATGGTCGCTTGGAATCGTGGTCTACGTCATGCTAAACAGAGCGATGCCATTCGAAGACAAACATATAAAACAGTTGTATCAAGCGCAGATTAATAAAAATTGGAAGTTTCGTTCGCGGTACGTCGAGACCATATCGGAGAACTGTAGGCGGCTAGTCACCCTCATGTTGGAACCTAACTATCAGAACAGAATCAAAGTAGAACAAATCATTAACAGTGAATGGGTGGCCATGGATTCCAGGTTGTTAGGTCAGATGTTTACTTTACAATTACCTATGTATGCTTAGTTTGTTTTTTTTTACGAGTATGTGTGCCTAATTTCAAATATTCTTTTGCGTTACAGAATGGACATCACCAGAAACGGTAGCTTTCAAGAAAGCTCAGGATGAAAGGCTACAGCTCCAAAAACAGACTGCTAATCATGACCCGCCTAAATCTGATAAAGGCGGCGTGCACGATACTACTATAATGAAAACCACATGTGAGATTAACGAGTCGTCATCATCGTGGTAAGTTGTATTACTTGCTGACGATGATGATGTTGAATGATACCTACTTATAGCCGGTTCCACATCAGTAAGAAATTACAGAGATCAGGTCTGAAAAGTGTATAAAAGTAAGACTAATAATTGACTGAAATCAACCTACAAAACCTGCAAGACCTGTTTAGTCAAATGTGATACGCCATGTAGGCACTTACCGAAAGACGTGTGACAAGATGGAAACGCAAAAAAACCCTTAATTGGCCATTGGTAATTTGGTAATCTTGATCAGTGTAATTTCTATGCGTATTTAGCTGTATGTATTTTTATATTTTTCGCGTTTGACATGGTAGGAAAACTAGTAACTTTAGAACCTGTTCATCGATGTGGACTTTCCAATCTATAAAAAGTACTCTTGTGTTGTGGACCCTGCTTAATATTAAGTATTTTTAATCATACGAGTTTAGCTTTTAAATATGTACTGGCATTGTGGCTTTGACTTTTAATTATGAGTGACAGGTGTTAATTGTCAAATCCATATCAAACTAAATTTACAGTGCAATTACAAATTTACTGTTTTGCCATCCAGGAGAGCACCCAAACACAATGAAAATCTAGTAGTCCGCAAGCCATCCAAATAGGCCTTCACCACTATGCAACCAACAAGAATGAAACAGCGAACAGATGACTGGGAAAATCACATAAATGACTGATAAATTGGACCTCACTGCAACACATTCGGATATTGCTGTGCTACAAGAAAAAGGGTTCATTTTAGAGAAACTTATTGGTGAAGGATCCTATGCTAAAGTAGGTCTAACATTGGTTGACAGTTCTCGCGACAAACGCATCGCAAGCAGTCACTTGTAACAATCTTGCATGTAACTTACAAAAATCGTTCATCAGAAGACGTTTAAGCGGTGTGATCGTTGAAACTTTCCATTGCAAAACTTATAAAAACTTATACCTAGTTACTCGAATATTTTTAACATCGCCTTATCTACTTGTCGTTTTTAATCTATACTAATCTATACTAATAATATTATAAAGAGGAAAAATTTGATTGTTTGTTTGTTTGCATTGAATAGGCTCCGAAACTACTGGACCGAATTTAAAAATTCTTTTGCCGTTAGAAAACTACATTATCACTGAGTGACATAGGCTACTTTTTACCGCGGGAAAATACCTATTCCTACGGGAAAATTAATTTATCGCGGGCGAAGCTGCGGACGGAAGGCTAGTATTATAAATAAGAAGGTTTTGTATTTTTGTACGTTTGTTACGAATAAACTCAAAAACCTCCCCGACCGATTTCAAAAATTCATTCTCCATTAGAATACTAAATTATCCCCGAGTAACGTAGGATATGTAATTACGCGTGGACGAAGTCGCAGGCAACAGCTAGTAAATAATAATATTTTCGCTAAATAAATGCATTAATGCATTTGTACTGTACTTAGTCGGAATTTTATTATTGTAACAAATTCTTTTTGAAACTGGAACTCGTATAGTCCTCATCGTTTTAAGACTAATGTTCTTTTAAAAAAGGTCATTTAACATTAGATACCTTTTAACCGCCGAAAAGATTCAATACCTACCGAATATGCTAGTAGCGCCGAGGTGTGAAAAAATATATGACATATTGTCTTATATTTAAGACCACGGCGGTTAAAGGGTTCAAAAGTGACCTTAGTTGTTTGTGGTTTTTTTTTAATAATGATGATATGTTTGTAGGTGTTCAAAGCGACGCACATGCTCGATGAGACGCGGCACGCGGTGCTAGCGTGCAAGCTCATCGACACGGCTAGTGCGCCGCGCGACTACCTCTCGAAGTTTCTGCCTCGCGAGCTCGACATCCTCATCCGCGTCAACCATCCGCACATCGTACACGTCTCCAACATATTCCAACGACGCGCTAAATACTTTATATTCCTGCGGTTCGCAGAAAATGGCGACCTCCTAGACTTTCTCAGCCAAAACGGGGCAGTCCCCGAGAATCAATGCAGGCTCTGGATGCGGCAGCTGCTATCCGCGCTACAATACATCCACACCCTGAATATCGCGCACAGAGACTTGAAATGCGAGAACGTTTTGATAACATCGAACTACAACGTGAAAATTACGGATTTTGGTTTCGCGCGTAACGTTAGGCAGAGAGACCGGGACGTGTTGTCCGAGACTTACTGCGGCTCGCTCTCGTACGCGGCGCCGGAGGTGCTGAAGGGCGTGCCTTACTTACCCAAGATGGCTGACATGTGGTCCATGGGCATTATTCTATACACCATGCTGAATAAAGCTTTGCCGTTCAACGAGACGTCTGTCAAGAGATTATACGAGAAGCAGGTATGTTAATGAATTCATAGAGACTGTTTAGTTAGGTATTGGACTTAAATGAGACCAAAATAAGTATTACTAAAATTCGTAAGCTACTAGAATTTCTTAGCCTTAGAGCTGATCGAGGCACTGTTGTACCTGGGCATTTCTTGCCACTTGCCGTCTTATTAATAAAAAGCTACAAATCTGTTGCAGCACAACGTATGTTTTGTCTGCGTCTGGCAAGGGCAAATGTTAGAAGCATACAAGCGCAGACTAAGTTCGCAGAAGCTTACCAAGCGTTTATGTATAAGGGGGCGATTTTGAAGAAGAATAATCGGCAATTGTATAGAACTTGTGTGCATTAGCAGTTAACAAGTTCAGTCTAATTGCAGGTTACGCGTAAGTGGCGTTTTCGTACGGGCGTGGTGAACCAACTGTCGGCCGAGTGCAAGCAACAGGTGACGCAGATGATGGAACCCGAGGCGAAGGCGCGGCCCACCGCCGGGTCGGTGTTTAACGGACCTTGGATAGCGATGGACCCCCGTCTTGTCAGTAAGTTTAATGCAGGGTTTGGCTATTCTTTTCAAGCGGAGGTTTCAATAATTTAAAAAAAAAATAGGGTGTGTCAGGATTACTAATGATGCCGCCTCTTAGTCTTTTTATAACCACAATACAAAACCAATTTTCTTTCAGAGCTAACGTTTTTAGAAGATTCCTTACTAAAGCAGGCGCAGGAAGAGGCTCGAAAACGAGAACAGGATGCCGAGGAAGAAACCGAAGTCGAGCGGATCGCCGAGCTTCGACGAAGAGGCAGAGGGAAAGGTACGAAACAAAACACAACGGGAAGCGCCTTTAGATTAACCTTTTTTTGCAGC
Source organism: Pandemis corylana (assembly GCA_949127965.1). Taxonomy (NCBI): domain Eukaryota; kingdom Metazoa; phylum Arthropoda; class Insecta; order Lepidoptera; family Tortricidae; genus Pandemis; species Pandemis corylana. The sequence goes on along the minus strand of OX421855.1, from coordinate 5,346,475 downwards.
ACAAGTCTACTCTACTCGTGTCAAAATTTGTTACGTTCCTACAAACAACACATACAAATATCCCAATGTCATAAAATATGGCTTAGGGGCTTAGTATTTAGTCAGCAAGAACGGAGTTCAGCGTTCTAGAGCTTTCTATGTTTTCTTGTGAAACGATTAATATAACGCATAATCCTTTTCTAACCAGTGTGCCAAAGGGATTCAGGCTCTAGTCCACGATAAACTCGGTAGATTAGTCATACATAGGTATATTCATTACCGATTCATATGCATTGCATAATTTTAACTCTGTATTATACCACACCATAAGACTGATAGATCTAATAATATATATTAAAATAAGCATGTATTTTTCTTTTCAGAGGGCCTAAAAATATTGAAAAACACCGAAACAGGACCTAAGTCACAACAGCTTTTTGAGAAAGAATAAAAAAAGAAACTAATCAATGTTTTCATTCAGTGTTTATTAACTTATACATTTCATATCTATGACTTTAAGTTATTGTAAAAATTATTTATTACATCATAATGTATAAATGTGTTTGTTATCGTTATCCGCCGGTGATACTCACCTTCCAATAACCTACTCTTGTATTATACAGTCATGGAAGACAAGGGTCGTAAGGGCTATGTTATATTATAACATTTATATGATTTGGCACAGCGTGTTAGGAACGGGATCTTGGATCACTAATAACTTTTAAATAAAGTCGTGTAAAATACAACTTTTACCTTGAAACTGGATTTCTCTATTGTAATGATAGAATTGAGCGGATTACAAAATTACGGGCTATAATGTATATTACAGCAGGGTCCGGCAGGACATCTCATGTAATGCGTAATAGTCCAAAGAAGTTTATAGTGACAATATAAATAAAAAAAACATGGACATATTATTATAGAATACGCACGATACACGTAAAATAAATAAATAGAAAAACGTACATGTAAAGATTAAAACATTTAAAAAATACTTGTTTGGACTGGAATCGTTGTCCGTGAATTGCCGAACCCTGGCGTGGAGTCTAAAATAGTGCAAAGTTGCAGTATAGACCCTCGATAGTAAACTCACATGCGAGCCTTATTAACCATGCAATAGGAAGGATTCGATTTCAACACAATTTACAAATTCATTAGTCCTAAACATTGGCATTGACTCTAATAACAATAAGATGCAGCTGCTTTATAATGGCAAAAGGTGAAATAATTATCAGTCATGGTCATGAATTTCGCATATTTGAGCTGTCACTAAACTTGTCAGTCGTACTTAGTTTATCGTATCTTTCGACAAGACTGCATTTTCACGTCTTTGCGTCAGACTTGCAAAATGTAGCTTGTCTAGTACGCGTACATTATTCTGTTATGGTATTTGTATACTTTGATTATAGTCGCTCTCATTCTATAGAATAAGATGATCCAATAAAAAGTTGCCGTTACTTACTGTATTACTCTTAATAAAAATTTAACTCTTATAGCTAGATGAAAAATTCATTGCAGCAAATAGAAATGAGACCCGAGTTATATTGTCGCCATTCAGTCGTTTTCTAATAAGCTACTCGTTCTTAATAATTACAATAAAACGCACTAAGTACTGCATCAAAAATTTGTAACAAATCTTATAGTAAAGTTATACTGTAATATGTAAAAATGTCGCATAAAGCTCCAACTTTCACCAGTAATTAATAATAACTCACGTAGTTACTATTTAACTTCATTATTTAGTTTACATATTTGTACTCGCTCCCGTGCATTATCTGAGGAGATACAAAATTTGAGGCCTGACGTTTTGGTATATACAGATAATGTCAACAATTCTAGTTCTGAAACTATGTTTTTGGTCAATGTGAGCAATATTTGGCATGAAAGTGGAGCATTACACGATTGTTGAAAACTGTATATAACGATTTATCGACTATATACTGCGGTAAATACTATTGATTCCAATAAGATATTTAAACATACGCTTATCAATTGTCCGATACTTTCAAGGCTGATTAATTAAAGCATGTTATTAATACAAAATGGAATGTCTATTGCTTGCTACGTTTTAAGAAATGGTCGAAGCTCAATTTGGTTAATGGTCCATATTATTAAAATAGGTTGTCTTTCTTACATTGAAATATGTTTAGAAATGTTTTGTTCGTCCGGCCTACGGTCTTTGTGCGACTATACGCGGCCGTTTTCCTTATAAACCACTGTCGAAACTCTAAAACTATTATAAGTTAATATTTCTCTCTTTAAATAAGCCATAATTTTAGACTTCTTAATTCTACAACAAACCAATATAGTTCATGACATGATTTTTGGCAGTTAGACTCGATTAAAGATTAATTAAAAGATAATTTGTTTTAAATACTTCTCTTATCACTAAACAATCAACCTTGGACGTTTTTGCACCAAGGGCTTTAGCGATCGTACCGAATGATTTTAAATTTAGCACCAACGTTTGAAGCCAATCAAAATTACTTTTCAAGTGATTTCATATAAAGCCCTTGTTCAAAAAAATCTTAATGATATTAGAACACGAAAAATCGACTAAATTAAAACGACGTAGCACACGATAGAACTTGTGAACGTATAGTAGCTGCTTTAGTATTGCGTGTGTGTTCACAGCACTGTCTCTATGTGTGCGAGGCGCGCAGGCCTGCGCTAGTGTGCGCGCGTGTCGTCACGCGGGGGAGAGGCAGCCGACGCGACGACTTCCGCTGATTTTACTTTCATCGTCTGGAAACATCCACATTTTAGTTTTCTGTTCTGAGATATCGACACTAGGTACCGCACCCCAAGCCAACAGATTGGAAAATAAGATATAAGCTTTATTTTATTACAAAAACTCTTACCATGAAACTGGCAGTTATATTATACTTATAACTGACGTTTTTTGACTTAAAAAATATTCAAACACCTTGCCCTTTGTTACTTGTTGTGTTATATTATTATTTTTTACCCAAACCATAATGTGCACACCACTCTTATACTAAATACTTAAATTTATCAGTAAAATCCATCCAACCCAAAAATAATCAAGATAAAAGTAAATAGCACGACACACCAGAAAACTTCAGTGAACCCAATAAACGTTTGGCTCAATATTCAACTCGAATAAATTAAAATTTGTCGGAACAAATGAACTTACTTTGCTTGAGCTACACGTTACGCACGAGATGAGATTTTTCAGCATTAGCCAGTACAGTCGATATCAATTGTTTAAAATTAGTCTTTATATTTCCATTTTTGTTTAAAAATTAGTACAGCCAGTGTTTTTTTTATTCTTACAGTCAGTCAGAAAAGGTTGCTTTGCTAACTCTCGCTGGTTAATTTATAATACTTAAGTTCGCGGCAAGAATGACACGGCCAAATATAAACATAACGAACGAACTTGTTATAAAATTAAGATTTGGTAGACTGTTACGACTGTGCTTAATCGAATCGAATTGAAAAACGAAGAGCTTTTCTTCATCACATAACAAAATCTCATCCCTTGCAGTTTTAGTATATTAGTGCGGTTAGTAACTTACTGGCGATGTGTTAGCGTCACCTGAGCAGTCGTCGTGAAGTGGACAGACCAAGTCCCCGAGCTCCAGCTCGTCTTTACTCTTCTTGCGCTTCAGAGAGAACTGACTCTTCTTTGGTACCTGATAAAAAAAAAACAAAATTAAGGGAGTTCAGCCATACTGATAAACTACGTCCAATTTTATTCTCCCGTTGTATGCAAGACGCAGTTTCTACGTCTCTATTTTTAAGTAAAAAATATTATCGAACTGGAAAGGGGGCGTTCAAGTATTACGTAAGCGCTTGAGGGGGGCGGGGGGGTCTTTGCTTTGTTTATTTTTGATGACATGGGGGGTGGGAGGGTCGATATGGTGATTACGTCAGCAGCTTCGATTCGAACTGCTGCTCACGAATCAATAAAAAACAGAATCCATTAAAACAAAAATGCATATAGGTACCAATGATTACGTATGCATGGGAGGGGGGGGGGGGTTAGAGGTTTGCTTACTTTTGCTGACAAGGGGTAGGGGGGGGGGGGTAAATAATTGTAAAAAATCTGCTTACGTAATGCTGGGTTCGAACCCAGGCTCACTTATGACTTTTTCAGTTTATGTCATTCGAATTTAATAATGCGCGAATTTCCCAATTACAGTGAGCCCACATGGGGATTATCACCCAAGCTCTCATTGTTTATAAATATGACTTAGATAAGACAACTTCAAGGTTAACCCCCTTATTCATAAACGCTCTATTGGCTTCTGCTAACTTGGCAATCGTTTGTCCTTATCTGTGAAAGGTAAATGCCAAAGTGACAGATAAGGACAAACGATCGCTAAGTTAGCAGAAGTCTACAGAGCGTTTATGAATGGGTTAGTTTCTTATTACATGTATGAATACTATAGTTTTCACTTACCTTATACTTAGTGGTAGCTGTCAGCGGCTGATAGCCGAGTGTTTGTTCCGCATTCCGCTTTTGCTGTATGACGTCGCGGCCAAGCAAGTCATTAAATCTAAAGAAAAAAAAATCTGATCTCAACTGTCCAACAAGCTGTATCTTTAGATGCCGTAAATAGACAAGTGTATGCAATGCTCTCAATATAATGTCAAGACGAAATAGCGGGCTACACCTAGTGAAAAATATCACCGTAAGGTTGTTTTACCTTTGTGTAAGATGCCGCCTAAGCAGGGTCTTGTTAGCGGGAATGTTGAGTAACGCAGCCAGTAGTTCAGCCGTGAACCGAGGCTCCAACAGCATCAAACCTCCGTGAACCCCTGCAAAACATATTTATATCCACAGATTTCAAATATCGTTAAAGATTTGCAGAATTACTAACGGACAACGATGTGGACCTATTTACTTATTTAGCAGCTAATAAAATCGTGTAGCGGCTATAGGCGTGCGACGCATTTGCATTTGCGCGTTCTTTGCAGTGTGAGAATAATCGTTGCAATTAGAAAATAGTAGCAATTTTTTAATACAGTAAATATCGCATATTGATATTGTAGTTACCGGCGCCCCGTAAGTTAGGTGCGTATTCCGCCAGATCGATCTGCTTGAGCCACTGCATGACGCGGTGGGAGCTCCAGCGCGCGATTTCGGCCTCCGTGTCGGCCGCGCCCGCCGCCTCGCCCTCCGCCGCGCGCCGGATCATCGTGTCCGGCGAGAACTTGTTGTCGCGGAGCACTTGGATGCCTGCGGGGAATTACGTCACGGTGTTCACGCTACTGTCGCTAGTCTTGAAAAGCTAATTCTAAATTAGCCTGTGTATCCGGGAATTGGATGGCGACAATAGACCAGGGTTTCAAAACTTTTATTTCGCCGAGCCTTCCCGAACCAAATATAATATTTTTTTGCCCCTCTTCAAGTTTCAACAAAAATAAGAATCACACATTTTTCGTAACTTTTTCTTTTAATTACAAAAACCCACTTTTTTCTAAATTGCAATCGGATTAAATAGGTACTTCCGAGGTATGGGTTAAGCCTATTCCAACAGTTCCAACAGTGGACGTCCTGGGGCTGATATGATAATAATGATGAAGGTACTCGCCCGGGCGGTGCGCTCCATGGCTCCGTGTCAGCGTGCGTACGTACCGCGTCGCACGGCGAGCGCGTGCAGCGCGTGCGAGACGCGCAGCTGCGCGTGCAGCTCGGTGTGCGTGAGGCGGTGCAGGCCGCGGCCGTCCAGCGCGGCGTCGCCGGCGCAGGCGCGCGCGCCGCACACGCCCACGTCCTCCAGCCAGCGCAGCACCCACGCCGTGTCCAGCGCGCCTGACGCCGTCAGCATCGGGTCGCCGTGACCGCCCTGGAAAATACGAGTCGCGGCCCGTTTCATTTGCCATACGTCGCTTTGACGGACGATCGCCAGCCTTATCCAGGGGACGGTGGCACATGATGAACTTTCGCACTCACCAGTAAGTCGGTAAGGGCCAACACGATCTTCTTTCTGTGCATCGGATGCTTGAGCGCGAGCTCCTTCTCTATGGCGTTATGCGAGGCCGCCGCTATGACGCCGCGCGCATCGGGCGCCGCGCCGAGCCAGGTCCGCGCCGCCGGCACGTAGGTCTCCAGCCCGAGACTCTCGAGCCAGCCGCAAGTTGTCTCGCAGTCCCACTGCCTGAGGTCTGTCGTTTGCCTGGTAGAGCACAGCAGTTATGATAATGGGTAAAGGGGATAGAGCCGCGCCGGAAACTCGCGCAGTAACTGCGACGGACTACCACACGCTGTCTCACCTGTCAGCTGACACCTGTCACTCACCACGGCATGGTCTGGTGCTTGCGCGGCGGAGTGGACACTCTGAGCGAGGAGCGCGCTAGCTCGTCGCCCTCCAACCGCACGCCGCCGCCGCTGCCGAGCCGCGCCCGAACCTCGCGCAGTGACGGCGACGGACTACCGCGCGCTGTCTCATCTTTTTCCGCTAAGGAAAATGAGACGAAAGGTAATTGAAAGTGAATGAAAATAGTTTTGAACGTTTTTTTTTTAATTCAGTTAACATCTTTTACGAGATTCTTAATTGAGACCATGATAACACATTATTTAAATTATTAAATTATTCACTGGACAATAACTACAAAATTAGGCTTAGGGCAAAAACAATATCAGCTATATTTATTTATAAATAAACTGATTCGTACGATTAATTCAAAATACCAACATGTAAAGCGATTCCGAATGGACGGCAATAAATTCATGTGAGCATAAGCAAAATTACAGCTAAATGATGTTACAAAATAATACCTCGTTTTTTGAAGGTTTTCTGTAAAAAATCATGTTTAAGCCGTACCACAAAAGCTTTGGGACATCGAGCATAAGGTTAGAGGTCATACGACGTCGCTTTTGCGTCTCCCAACGCAAAACCGGCAACGTATAGATAGTTTCATTCAAATAACTGCCAGATAGAAAAACGCTGTAACTTATGAATGTTTTTCCTCGTGTTCCTAACAATTTACCAGGCTTTTGTTCCTCTGTTTTTTAACAAGATTTTAGCTTGTAAGTCATTGTTAATAATAGTGAATAATGGTTACGCTCGGCTCCAACCGGCACTAACCGCACATCCACGTCTTTTTAACGAGTACGCCAGCTACGCTATCTCGCTGGCAGCGCATGGCCCGATAAATCATGATATGCGGGTTCATAACTCTGTTAACGTGACAAAAATACTTTTTCGCTGTTAAAAAGTTATATATCGCCGAGGCAAGTTTCTGGTGAAACAAAAATTGTTGTAGCGGAAGTCATAGCGTGTTTCTTAGGCGCGGCTAAGGCAGGGTGGGGGCACACAGCATGCTAAGCTCGGAGCCCGACCTAGGTTCGGCACGGACTGGCCGCGGCCCCGCGCCACCACCATGGTGTGTTTACCGAACGCGCGCGCGTCCGTCGCGAGCACGGACGAACGCGGCAGCGACGAGTACATGTGCGTGTTGCGTTCGATCTGACGCCCGTAGTTCGCTGGCGGTGTCTGGAATGCACAACGACGAACCATCAAGGGCCTGTTCCACCACTCTCTGTTGAGTACCTGATATCTTAAGTGTCAGATATCTATTGAAACACACAGAGACGGCATCTTAGATATGACACTTAATAAATCAAGCACTTAACAGGGAGTGGTGAAATAAGGCCTTAGATGAACTTAAACAAAGCGGTACGTTGGAAGACCTCTTACCAGGTGTACCAATGACCTGAGAGACAGAGCTGCAACCGTTCCTATCGACACTCTAAGACCTAAGACTAAGATAAGCTTAAAGCATCGTATATAGTGCTTTCCTTCGGATTACTAGGCCACAGTTGACAAATCAACTGGTCAAACAAATTATTGGTCTATTTAAATCCAAGAGAAACGTCAAAATTTGAAACGGGCGTTTCTTTGACGATGGTTATTGCAGGTTTTGATGCATCAGTTTAGTTTATGCCACTAGCTTTTACCCACGACTTTATCCGACAGCCAGCTTAACTCGTAAATGTGTATTTCCCTGTATAACGGGAAGTGTTACCCTCGGAGGCGCCGGGCGCGCCAGCGGCGTCTCGGGCGGCGGCGGCGAGCGCTCCAACATGCCCCGCGCAGCCGCCTGCAGTCGCACTTCGCTGAGCTTTGACAGAAGTTCCAGTTTTTGGGTCTCTAGCGATGAGCGTTGCAGCATTTCCTAGAAGCAAATGTCACAGAACTGAATTTACTTAACTGTCAGCTTAATTGTGCATTCGTTTTTTGACACACAATAATATCAAAGAAGTAACTTATATATGTATTTGTTAAGAAATAACTTGGAACTAACTATTCTGTACATTATTCTTACACTTCGTAGACAGTTTGCCAATATATAGCGACCACAGTAAAACGTCGATAATGCACCAAACTCAACGAGCGCCGGCGGTTAACTCGCTCGGCTAACTGCTACGTCGCATTTAATTTTGTTAAACGCAATGTGGGAAGTTCAGTGTTCGGTCTAGGTAACAAAAGTAAACGTTAAAATACAAATTTTAAGGAATTCTTGAAATCACATCACTCGAAAATACCAATCAAAAACGATAAAAATCTGCATATTGCTAGAAACTGTAGTTGCTGTAGTAGCTGTAACAAAACTCGTATTTCAAATTCAGCGTAGGTACTTCATATTTTTTCCCATTTTCTAATGCTACTTTCGTTTGATGGGCTTTTAGAATTCGAGCCCCAGAAAATCACATCCTCGATTACTGACAAGCGGACTTCAGAAATCAGACGAGGGCATTTCACAGAAATGCTTAGAAAGTTCGAGAGTCATTATCGCCGTATGCCGCATAGCCAAGGACTCCCCAGACGAAAGGTGGAGTAAATCTGAAGAGCTACGATGTAACTCTCAACAATTACAATTTTACTGGAGCAAAACTCAAATGGAAAATCACCATTAAACCTTTTAATGCGTACTCCAGCCACCTTTAAAAGCCTCTTTGGGGAACTAATTGCATTTTGTTCGACGCTGAATATGGTCCGGATCCTCTGAACATTATTATAAATGCGACGCTCAAGGAATGGTTTAAGCGAGGGTCAGCGATGATTTAGTATTAGCATAAAATCTACATGGAAGATAGAGATGAATACGAAATACCTATTTACCTTGGCTCTTGTGTTTAGATTTTATGCTGAGGAGTTCATATAGTTTCCAATCGCGTACAGATACACGAGGCAGTACAATAAGCGATAGTTTAATTAGGGGCGTAATGCAGAATTGTCATTCCTGATCAGACTTATTAACCATAAAGTTGTAAATTTACTAGAATATATCCAAATCGTGATTGAAGGCGCAGAAAACGATGTCGTCTTCCGGCATTGCGCGAACAGGCATCATCAAAACAGTATCTGGAGCAAACATACGCGGAGCATGCCTTTAGCCTGTCTAAATAACGCATTCATCGGTAGCAATAGGGAACGTAAACACGTCGACCTACTTGTAACGAAACTTTATCAATCACATTTTATAGTGGCTTTTACTTGCCGGCGCGCGCTATCTCGACTGTTTAATAAAAAGCGCATCTGGCGTAGTTAACGCGATGTATGGACGCCGACGTGAGTAAATGGAATATAGAAATAGAATATGTTTGTTTTCATTGCCCAGTCCTTATTTTGAATGTATGCCGTTTGAATGGGCATGTAACTACATAGGTACTTACATTAATTTTGCACCTACACAATTCGGAGCAACAACCCCTTTATCGTTTTTTCGCTTTTAGTTTAGTTTAAAAATTATTGAGTCAGTACGAAATAAGCTTTATCTAGCTATAGGTAGGGACGGACGTATAGGTAGGTACTTATATTTAACGAGGTTTACAATAAAATGGCAGACCGCTAGTTTCATTCCTAACGGCTTCTTCGGCTCATCGGGATTCACGAGACACCGCAGCGTGCGTGTGGGTAGGTGAGCGTATAATTATTTTGTATGGGCTGTGGATTTCATTAGTTTTCTAGGCCCGGTGTATGACTCAACATTATTTCGAGCACCATGAAAACGATCAGCTAGAGCCGTGTATCAATCGATCGGGCTAAATAGAGAGATTAGTAGGGGAAGCAGATATAAAACAGAGCACGACGCTTCAATGTTTGCAAAATGTCTAATGAACTCACAATCAAAATAAATAACAAAAACGAAATTATATTATCTAAAGTTCGAGATGTCTAACGGGTGGATTACTTAGAAAGAACTCTTGGGAGTAGGTAAATTAATTATCTTTTAGCATCAATGGAAGTTTGACCTACTTACGAAGACACAGGTAAGGCTTTGCATAGGCGGACGGTACACACTGTAATGCTGGTTTAAATTAAATTGCAAGCTTTGTGTGCTGCATTGGTCGAGCTTTGAGGCCGCGTGCAAAATGTAGTTAGACGTAACGCACGGCTAGGATGTTTAAACGGTTAGATACAAAGCGTTACGTGCTCGCCTCCCTAAATTCTAGTTAGTCAGTTTCATATTTACTTTAGCCCAAAGGAAGTTACGATATAATAAATAATATTAAATGTTTTGCCTGTATTAAGTGCGAGTAGTTTCTTTCAGCAGCAAACCGCAATAGGCAGTCTGAAAGCGTACAATAGCACCGCTCGCATAACTCGGTCGCATAAAAAATCTATCCCACCCGGGCAATGCGCGTAGTTTGCTGTTTTGCATCTAACACGCACGCAACGTGTAGGTATAATGGACTGCAACTATAGGCATCTACCTAGCGAGGAAAAAGGGTAAACCAAGAGTACATGGTGAAAAGCATTTACCGAACAATTAATTAGCAATTTATCATCGAAGAGATAGCTTGAAGTAAGGTTATGTATCTATGATTGAGTTCTAAGGACAAGCAGGTAAATTCATACGCAAGTCAAGGTAAAATTGGGCGTACGGCTTATTGTATGCTAATTCGTAAATTACCTAATCACATCGAAAATAAATTTCACTTTCGTCAGAGTAAATGACATAGCTTCTAAAAAAAACTTAAAGAAGAGTTTGACAATAAATTGAATTTGTATGTATGTATGTATGCAAACTCTTTATTGCACATTAAAATTTAAAAATACAGAAATACAGAGAAAATAGTACAAAGGCGAACTTATCCCTAAGAAGGGATCTCTTCCAGCTAATCTTATTTTAATTAAAATTGAACAAGAACTTTCACCTTTCTAACGCGTTAGTTTCTTCTTAATTATGTAGCTAGGTTATATATACCTGAAAACACCATCAGAGATAATTGTACCTACTACTGATAAACTCGTCAAGTGGCGCAAGGCACTGGATTTCCTGAGACCAAATAGTTTTAAATAATATATTATGAAACAGCAGTTAGCGTAAGTAGTGGGTAATCAGAATTCGCGGTGTCTTGAGGTGTCTGGCGCGCCAGGAATTTTACGGCCCACGCTGTCATGATTATTCAATAGGCCCCTTTGCAAGGATCTAGGCCGCTCAGAATGTTAAAGAGTTTTTACTTAGCACTCCTTTGAGTTTTCTCCTCGCATACCTACTATGAGCAATGCCAAAATTTGATATTACATACAATACAAGACTGGAGGCAAAACTCCCAAGTCACCATTTCACATACCTAAGCACTATTATCTTAGCATATTTACATTATAGTCATAGTCAGCAGAATGAAGAATACTAAGATTTTTGGAGTGGTGCAATGCAATTTGAATTTATCCTCCATTCAATATATCGTAATTATCGTTAGTCATTGGCGTAGGCGGTGAACAAGCTAACTGCAAATGTTGAAACTTGCCGGGAGTGTCTGTCGTAGTTGCGAAGTTGCTCGGCGGAAAACCAAGTTGGACCCGTAAGAAATACTATTTTATCAAGTAGCTGTTTACGGAAAATACAATTTGCGGAGATCTTACGGAAAGCTCTTAAGGCGTTAAATCCAATTGTTGGCCGGGCGAGGCGTGTTCGATGTTAAATGAAATAATATGTAACATAACTTTTCTGATAATATTCTTGTTTTCAGTTGGTATTTATTTACCTATACCTACTGTTTCTGTTTGTTTGTTGTTGTGTGTTCGTTTAATTGTAAAAGCCCATCAAGGGTATGGGCGAAAATCTTAGGAATTGTTACAGGCGATGAGGCTAGCAACCCATCACTATTTTGATTCCCCTTTCCACCTATACGCGTACTGTGTAAGTACCTACTGTTTTCTAGTGTACCTACCTAATAATCAGGTACTATTATTTTCACGCAATATACAAACATACATAATTAAATCACGTCTTTATCCCTTATGGGGTAGACAGAGCCTAAGGTAAAAATATCTGAAGGCCACGTTTAGCACGATTGTGGGCGTATACGTGGCAAGTTGAATCAAAATGGTTGCTAGCCGCATCGCTTTAACATGAGTCCTAAGATTTTCGCCCTTTCCCTCGATGAGCTCGCCCAATATAATTTGTATGAAAAAAACCAAATAAAGCTTTTATGCTGCAAAAAATGCGGAAGTAGGCATTTATTGACCGGCGATGACTGATTTACGAGGTCGGTCTATACTATAGTAGATAGACACGTACCGTACCCTCGGTTAAGAAAAATTGGAAGGTAAAATTATATTTAAAGGCGAATTTCTCATTGCATTTTTTTTCTAATAACAGTGTAGGTAAGTAGGTATACTAATAATATATATAGTAATATTTTTTTTGTTTTTGAATGACCCGAGACGCCCAGTTCCCTACCTTTTGCAGCCTCTGCTCAGCATCGTCCAGCCTCTGCCTGGCGTCGAGCAACGCCCGCTCTAGGTCGGCCATCTTGTCGCTCTGCGCGGCCACCTGCTCCGACAACACTTGCACTTGCAGGTGAAGGCTCTCTTTGTCTGCTTCGAGCCGCCGTACGCGGTCTTCAGCATCGTTCTGTAAGGAAGACAACGTTGAAGTGTTCTGGTGGAAATTAAAATAAGGTAGACGGAAAAAGAGCACCCTTCAATTCGTTGCACATCTTTTCCCAGGACCGTGTCGAGATTAGTTGACATTATTATAAAAGTTACGGTTTTTTTTGCTGACTGTAGTTTGCAGTGTCATCCGTCCTATACATATGTATTATGTCTCAAATTTCACGCAAATTGGACCTAATGTTGAAGCGTTCCCTGCTGTGGAGACGATCCTGGCTGGATCATCAGAACTCTACTGCCAATTATTGTATTGTCATCCGACTTACTCAAGTATGCAAAATTTCAGTTCAATCGGTTGAAGATATTATCTGCTTCAAAATTGACATAACCGATAAAACCTATAACATATATAACATACTTCCAGTTGACCTAAAATTATGAAATGCATAGGTATAGCAAGACAAGTTAAAGAAAAAACCAAAATGACGAAATCCATGCCTAATGACTTATTACTTCGGTACATGGCAACCTTGCTTTAGGTACTCGCACTGAACTGACTGACGGATTAAGACAACCCCCTCAATTGCATTATTTTTATCTAAGTATGTTTAACATAGGAGTGGAGTATCTAATAACTTCCCTGAGTAGATCCAGTACATCTATACGAAATATTCTATTAATATGGCAGCGTTATTTACAAGCAATAATTAAAAAATTCTTAGAATAAATGACATAAAAATTATATAAATGAGAACGAAAACATGCAATCACCATTATTAAAATTACGCAACGAGTGGTAGGTGAGTGTCTTACAAAACAATACCTCCCTTCGGAGTAGGTACGCAGAACGTCTATGTAATTTGTTCAAAACACCAGAAGAAGCTGTTAGTGCAAGTAATTTAATTTGCCCTGAGAAACATTTCGCTTTCAAATATTATGCAACAAAATATGCCGATGATAAAATAAAAGATAAAAGTAAACTGAAAATTCAGGGCTGCACCATTCGGATTCAGCGCTAAACTGGTATTGGTGATTACTTATTATAAATACACGAGTATATACGGAATGCTAACGATTTATTAGTAAGTACCTTATAGGTTCTTGAAGGTACGGGTGGAAGCGAAGGGTGTGAGGGCCAAGAGCGATCGTGCATATAACATGGCGGCGGAGCTGGAGGTCCATGACACCAGCACATGGGGGGCCACCAGCCCCCCTCGGGTCCCGGATAACGAAAGTGCTCATACGAGTTCCAGCGACGCTGAAGCTCGGGCGGCGTCTCCTCAACCCGAGGGCGTCGCGGGCGCGGCGACGCGCGGACACTGGACGGATGCTGCGGCGGCTTGGTTGACAGAGACGACCTAGTTTTACGGTCGCGGTCACTGCGGTCGGCTGGTGCTCGCCGCCGTCTGTCTAAGCTACCTGACGCCTGTTCCTCTGCTCGCGACTCAATTGAAGTCGGTTCCACTACATCCGACATGTTTTCGCTTGGCATCCATTTGAAAGCGTCGTCCCGCCGCGTCGAATTGTCTAGCCGTCTCGGGGTTAGCGTGCGAAAATCGCCGTCACCGCTTCGTGCTTCATAATCCTGCAAGTCTGAGTCGTCATCGATGGAAGAGCTGGATTCAGTGTCGCTGGAGTCGGCACGCGCAGGGATGCTCGCCTCCGGCCAAGCCGTACACTTCACGGTCGCTTCATCGGGGCTGTCCGAGTCGCCGCCTGTCACGAGATTATTGGTAAAGAATATGAGCGGATCGAGCAACCGGGGAGCCTCATGAATGATTCGAACTAACCCATAGGCGAGTACATGTAGGAGCGCACGGCGGGGTGCACGTAGCCCGCCGCCGCGCGCTCCTCGTCCTCGTCGAAGGGCTCCGTCAAGTACTCGCGATCGGACATGAGGCTCCGCACAAGCGACACTGCGCGACAAGCTCTCTGTACGAGTCACTGGCGTAACTCTATTTTAAAATTTGGCCGCGTTCCAGTGTTACGCTACGTCAGTGCATCGTCCACGCATAGTAATTACGTACTCTCGTTCGGGGGCGGCTCCTCGCTGGACTGCACGGATGCAGAGTCGCGCTCCGAGGCCTCCGATGCCGTGGACAGCGGCCGCTCGCTGCACCCTGACGCGCGCCGCGACTCTTCTCTACTAGAGCGCACTCCACTAGTACTGCTCGGAACGGACGAAGAGCGTAGTTTGGGTGTTCTATGTTTGCCGTCATTCGCAGAGCGACTGTGCAGAGCCGCGATGGTGGCTGCCACTACTGAGCCTCCGCGGCCGAGCTCGCGCATGTTTTAGATCAAAATGAGCAGCGCTTAATCGAGTAGGGCCGACGCCCGCGCCCGGAAATAGATCGCGGTATGGGCGCCTGAAACATTCCGGACACATTTCCCCCTTTGATCCATGGTGTATACGAAAAGAATAGAATGAGAAACACAAAATCCCGTAAATTAGGGCGTTTTTGATTAGTAGCCGTTCCAAATTCTAGCATTCAGTTATGTCACAGACTAACACCGAGCACAAGATCAACAGCATTAAAGTATCAATGCAGTTGATAAACAATTGTCAATTATCGTAAAAACAGAACGTAATACAAGCGCGATACGATAGTAAGGCGTGCTGCGCGCCGCACACAATTTGTCTCACTCACCGGCATGCAGTTGACGCCTTCGTAAAGCGAGCGGCGCGGGCGCCCCCACCCGCCACCGCGCTCGTCAGTGCATGTGCTCTTAGCATACGACTCTGTGCACACACCCCATTCATGCGCCGCGCTGAAACTTGCCGCCTGGCATTCGACAACTCCATAGATATATTCAGGGTTGTAGGGCGGTGGTTGTGGCGGGTAGTAAAATGGTGCACTTGGCTCTAACGGGTCGAATTCATGAAGTTCGCGGTGTGAATTCAAACAGTTCATATTTGCACTTCCCAATCTGTATTTGAAAAGATACAATTTGTTATTGGCCGTACCATAACCGCAAAGTGTAAGACTAGTAGGTAGAGGTCTTAATTTACCTAAAGTAGAGGTACAGATCAACCTAATGAGCAGGTGCTCGAGTTAGGTAACTCGACATGGAAATGCATCTAATTCGTTCAGTCTGACCAAACCGCTGGGAAATGAATAGTTTAGTTTGGGATTATCAGTCACTTCACCTAATGCTGGTTCACTGAGCACTTACGCCTACAAGGTTGTTAAAGTGTGTGAGCGTAATAGAGCATCTGTCTAATGCTGTGACAGGCATCTTCATCGACGTTCCTTCCAGCGAAATAAGAATAATACTCCCCTCGCTTCGGAAATAGATCGACAGCTGTTCCCTGGAGAACATCCGATAAAAGGGAGATTTTAGCGTTATGACAGCGACGACCACATGTTATTCTGAGAAAAGTATTTAAAATAAAATTACTGACTAAGTTTTGCGGGACTAGCAGCAACACCAACTGCCAAGTTACAAAATACATTATAAATTATGACAATTTGTTATCAAGAGCTTTTTAATTAAAACAATTAAATTGAACGGCCGGTCAGCCAATAAACACAATCGTTAGCACAGACAAGGCAGATAAATTAATAGATACGATTGGCCGCCCGCCGATAATTGAATTCGCGTGCGATGCCCCAACGTGCTATGACGCCAATTATTGCATATCGTATTAAACTCTATTTCTAATGATCACTTACGAAGATCAAAAGAATGTGCGTGATAACTGATTAACTGCTCGCGCTCTCCAATTTTCCTGTATGAATATCCATGATAGACCTCAATTAGAAAGTTGATTTAGGCAAATTTTAAGTTAAGTATTTACCTAGGTACGAGAAAAGTTATTTTATCGCGATAAAACCTATCTAACAAACATATATGTATACATCTACTCTGTATACATGTACCATCTCAGAAGACTAAAATTTGTCCACAATTAAAATTTATCTCGTAATGTTAGAACGAATTCCAAGAAATCAATTAATACACACACAATACATGAATTCCTTATTAAATAATATATATTTATTTCTCTCCAATATGGAGTGCGAAACACTTAGGCATACATTTTCGCTCGGAACGCGTAGAATGCAGACCATCGAGCAGGCGTTTCATCTATCACGCATCGATAAACGAGCTGTTCAATGTCTATTTATTGTCGCAAATGATCAAATAATTGCGGTAGGTACGAATCTATCTACATTATATGTGTGTGAGTTTAATGTAACGATACAGTCTACTATATTTCCTTACACAAATAATAACATTACGTCGACGGTTCACATTTTTAAGATGAATATCACTACACGCCATCATAACATAACGTATATACCTACATACGTCATATTGTACCTAGTTGTAATTAGCCCAAAATTATGCTATCCTATCTTACTGGGAAAACGTAAACGTGGGCCTGTACGTACCTAACACTTATTAGTAAGCAGACAATATTTATTATAACGACTACTGCAAGCAGGTCAATTGGTGACATTTCAGTCTTCCATCCGGTAAGGTACTCACACATTAACATTTAACATGCTTATTTAGATTCTCCACACGTGCCCGTATCAGTTAAACTTATTATAGAGTTCAATTTAATGAGTTCAAATATATTTCATGTGGGCAATGACAGATCCAGATACACTGTATACAGTTTCTAAGATATTAGAAGACGTAATAGGTAAAATATTATAAGAAATATCTTCATCTGGTATTGAGCAAGACAAGCGTGAAGAGAAACGAACAAGAAACGTCTAGTCGAAAATAAAGAAGACTCGCATAAACGTAGAACGGTTGAAGTGATGTATACGACAGTACTTAATATTGTAAAAAGGGCGTATCAAGTATTTTTGAATACTAAGACAGCTCCGATGTGTCTGATAAGGACTACACTGTGACCAGGTTGCACTGTGACGAGTAAAAATAACGGGTCACTTGCCGTAAAATGTCGTATAAGTGTCCTTTTTTTGTTCGTCACTCGTCAGTGTAACAATAATAATAATATACATTGGCTTCCCATTGAGTCAGGCAGTACAGTACATAATATACATTTATAGTTATGAGCATTAAAAAATAACTTACCCTAAGCTTAAGATGATTTTATTCAAGTATTTCGACACTCTGTCTCTTATCTGCTACTCTACAAACATCGTTTTCCTTACCATCTTTTTAGGAACAAGAAAGTTTTATGAATTCACCTAAAAAGTTTTCTAATTTCCGCATTTTGAATGGTAAATTGTGTCAGGTGCTGGATGTTTACCATTTTATTTTGAAGAAATCTCATTAATCGCTGTGTAAGTTGTTATGAACACAACAAGCTAGATAGCTAGTTAGGCTTTTTGTAAGATTTTAAGAAAATAATAAGAAGAAAAGATAAGTTGGTCTGAACTTGACAATTGCTGATGGCTTCAGGCGACCGAGGCGAACGGCTAGACTTCCAGACGCAATTCTAATTTCTAGGGTTCGCCATTCGAAGGGTCCATTCCAATCCAAATCCATTTATTGTCGGGTCGTATACATATAATGGTGTATGTACTGTCTGCCCGATAGAAGAGATTGGTACATTTACTGCTAGGCTAATTAGGCTATAATTCCCACTTAGACCTAATACGGACTGGGAGCTTCTCATGAACCATTTTGAAAACCATTTGGAGGAAAGCCATCAATTATCCGATTTCAAAAATACTTCACGATTGCAAATATTTTTGTAAAAGTTAGAAATAAAAGCAAATTATTCATTCCTATTAAATAAAGTAAATTATTAATTCCTATTCACATAAAAAAAAAAAATCAAAGTATAAAACTTTGAAATACACAATAGATATTTATGAAAAATGTTTTGTGCCGGGATGCAACAATGATTCGAACAATAGCCCCCACAAATGAAAGAGAAGAAGAAGAGAAAAGAGAAGATTTGCGGAAGGAATGGTGTACGCAAGCTAATGAGGAATATTTCAAAGTTTACACGATGTATTGCTGCGAATATCACTTTAATGTAAGTAGGAGTCGGGAAAGATGTAGGTACTCGGCTGGGATCAAACGGTTTGTTCTGTGGTCAAACTAGAAAAGCACAAACAGCACTGAAAACAATAACAACGTTGACTGACGTTGACATCACACACACATTCACAGATCTATGACGTTGACGTATAGACAAAACAGTTTTTTTTTATTGCTGAACGAAGGCGATTGTGATTGTGCCAAACTTATCAAATTATCAAACAGCGAAAAAATATTTATTATTAATAAGCAAAGCCACGTTAAGGCATATTATTCAAATTACTTACTTGAAATAGTCCATTTTATCGAATAAAGGTATTAAAAGCAGAGCTTAAAAAAATGAAGCTTCGAAGTGTGTGCACAACTTGTCACGATGTTCACTTAATAAATCACCATAATAATTATTTGATTATAAGGGCAAAACCAAATTGATTACTTTAAGATTACTCCCTATAGAATAGAACCCTCTCAGAGCTCGAATTAAACGCTCGCTCCTTTTAGCCAATTATTTTAACTTTATAAACACTTCGTAAGCATTAGGAAGTTAAACCGTCGCTGCCCACTGTATCAGAAACCGACTCTTATTATTTAAAATCTGAATCAGATGAATTCACGTGCTTGTTTACGTAACAAGATAACGGGACATATATATATATTTTATGAAATTTAATGTACGTTACACAATTATTATATTAACGACGTAGTTTACATAATGTTTTCGTTGAATCAAATCAAGAGAAAACGAACTATTAAAGTAGGAAAATTAATAATAAAACGAAACGAATTGGCGTGTCAGTAACCGCATCTCTCAGCACGGCAAAGTCCATTTTAGGGAATCAAAATTGGGTAAGTATATCGTTAAAAATAATAAAATGACCGTAAAAAACTATAGATTCACCGAAGCGTGTTTTCGCGGAACCCTCCGCGTTCGTGTTCAGCGACAGTAACTGGTTCAGTTTAGTATTTGTTTTATAGACTTTTCTAATGGAATCGACTTTTCCCGACTTCCTATCGCTCTGTCCGCATTGTTATATTTTATTGAAAAATTCCTCTCAATGCCTCTGAGCCAATTTTCGAACTACCATTAAGATCATGTAGAAAATTTACTCCTTACCGTCTCAGATCAATCGCGTTGTTTCTATAAAATCTACATCAAAAAACACATGTGCTTTTATGTTATACGAGCTTTTGCCCGCGACATCGTTTGC
Organism: Pandemis corylana; assembly: GCA_949127965.1. Taxonomy (NCBI): domain Eukaryota; kingdom Metazoa; phylum Arthropoda; class Insecta; order Lepidoptera; family Tortricidae; genus Pandemis; species Pandemis corylana. Next base: position 5,326,497 of record OX421855.1, on the reverse strand, counting down.
GTGGAATTAGTATTTCGGGTAGGTACCTAGTTTATGTTCAACGCCTAAAAAAAGGTTCAAGGCAAACATTCATTGTCGTAGCGTAATGGTTACAATCCTCTAGCCTACACCTTGACAAATGGGCTATCTAACACTCAAAGAATTTTCAAATCGAACCAGTAGTTCCTGAGATTAGCACGTTCAACCAAACAAACTTTTCAGCTTTATAATATTAGTACAGACACGCAAACAAATGACTAACATAACGTTTATGATTATTTTTAACTATAGTTTTCAACCTATGGCCCTTTGTAGTAAGAAATTGGGTGTCTCAGTTATTTTCAGAGCAGTTTCATAACGCGGAAGATCGTCTATTAACTGTGTTATTTTCGGTTATGTATAAAACTGGACCAAACAATGGTTTTGCAATTAGTTCGTTGCTGAATTTCAGTGTTTACACGTTTACTGCTTCCCGGGTAGCACGCAGTATAATTGCCTCGTTGGAGAGCAAAAATGCTTTAAATAGGTCACAACATGTGCGCTTCGATGCGTGGAAATCGTAACAGTCAGAAAATACCGGCTAAAATATAAATAATACACAACAAACCTGACACTATTTTTCTGACACTCACAAAAACTTCCACTAATAATATCAGTTCAAAAAACTCGCAGCAAAGTTATTGAAGTCCGACCGATGCACACAACAATGCCAAAATGAAAGTGTTGAAACCTTACGACAGTTTGTTTCTCACTGCTCTTAAAAATCGTCACATCACATCGTAAGCAGCGGAGAAATGGTCGCACAGTGGATCAAGACACTTTTATGATGACAAAAAACATTAACAGGAGATTCACATTTATACGTCATACACATTAAATTAACATTTTTAAAAAATCGTAACTACCTTAAATAAGATAAGTATTCGCCAACATGTTCTGACTAAATATTTGCGCGAATGCTTTTTGCTTGTATTGCGATGGTGATTGTGCTTTCATAGTAATAATAAAATTCTGTCTTTTTTACTGAAATCAAAAAAAGGTTGCGGTTCTCAAACCGACAGAATACTTTTTTTACGGTCTTAATAATATTCTACTTTATTTTCTCAAAATGGTTTTAAATAATTGATGAATAAATCTGTACAAATCCATTAAGAAGCCTCTTTGAAGAGTGCATGAAAAATTGGCTTCAGCAAGTTTGAATATTCATATTATTTCCTAAAAGATTGCAACCGGCCCACTGTGCACGCTCGGGTCGACACCCGTGTGGCCCAGTGGGCGGCAAATGGACTCTGGGCGGGGGCTATATATAAATTTATCAACGATAATAATACTCCTTGTTCATTGTAATTATTCCCACCGAATTAACTGTTGTTGTGCGGTGTTTACGCCACAATTGATCCCAAGAAATAAAACTACAGCTTTAACTGAACTGATATAATGATGCTAAATTATATAGTCACAGTACGTGTAGGAAGGATAAATAAAGATGACCGTCTTCTGTCATGCCTATGAATTAAGAAAAATCTCAACCGCGCGATGCAGGATGGGGACTGAACTTGAGAGTGACATCTATCGTAAAACATCCGAACTAAAAATACATACACTAGCACTATCTGTTGAGAGATTTCAAGAAACTTAAAGTAATAACAAACTGATATAATTTATAAATGTGTGACACGGTTAAACATCCCGGCCGCCAAGGACAAATTGCAAGAATTGTCCTTAATTCTATTCCAACAACATAAATACAAGTAGAAATGTGTAGCTCCATTCACAAGTAGATTCATACAACAATAGCACAAAGTTCAAAACAAGACTAATCACAACCTGCTATTCATTTTCATTATACAAGTTGTTACTAAATTAAAAGGCAAATTTAACATTGTACGATGAAAATACTTTATAACAAAAAATAACTTAAAATATCAAACTGACTACATTTGCACTTCGCAATGATACATCATACTTCTTCACAATAAATCTTGATGTAATTATAACAACATTAACTATTTTTCAACAGGTAAAAAACACAGCTTTGCTACTGATCTTTTAAAAGTACTTCCTTTACATTTCAGACTAACAACCCGAGTAATTCCGTCCAGTCCAGTATGTTTATCAGTAATAATACCATACAACCATTTAGCCGGTGGAAGATCATCCTCTTTCACTAACACTATATCACCGACAGCAGGTTCAGGCGTTTGATGAACCCATTTGTACCGATGGTAGAACTGAGTCAGGTATTCGCGCGACCAGCGACGCCAAAAATCTTGTACCATCCTCTGAATCAGCTGCCATCTTCTCAGACTACTGATACTACCAGTCGTATGAGTATAATCTGGCGGCAAAACTAAGGGTTCTCCTACTAAAAAATGCCCTGGAGTTAGAGGCATTGGATCGTTGCAATTGTCATTTATTCGTGAAATTGGTCTGGAGTTAAGACATGCCTCAACCTGGCACAAAACTGTTGCCATTTCTTCGTAAGTCAAGGTTGAGTTTCCTACGACCCTCTTGAGGTGATATTTGGTGGATTTTACTCCCGCTTCCCACAGGCCTCCAAAATTTGGGCTAAGGGGGGGAATAAAATGCCAACTTGTTTCATTGGTAGCCAAGCTGTTCGCTATTTCAGCGAGCATAGACGATTTCTCATTTGCAAACAATAGTTTGAGTTCGCGGGATGCACCTACGAAGTTTGTAGCGTTGTCACTCCAAATTTCCTTGCAGTGACCGCGACGAGCCTCAAATCTTCTAAAGGCGGCTAAAAATCCCTGCGAAGTCAAATCACTCACTGGTTCGAGGTGGATAGCTCGTGTAGCCATGCATATAAAGAGACATATGTAGCCCTTATATGCACGGTGACCTCTACCTTTTGAGGTTCTTATGTTTATTGGACCTGCATAGTCCACACCGCTGTGAAGAAATGCTCGAGCGACAGTTCCTCTCGCTGATGGTAACTGTCCCATGAAAGGATGCCTGTTCGATGAGGCATAACGAGCGCATATTACGCACTTACGGACAAAAAGACTTACCAAGCTCTTTGCTCCTACAATCCAGTACCTTGATCTAAGATAATTGAGCATCAGCTGTGGAGCTCCGTGTAAGGTCCTTTCATGCGCATCGGCAACAACCAAGTCAGTAAAATGCGACTTATGCGGCAAAATGATCGGGTGCTTCATCTCTTCACTGAGTTGTGCATGCTGAAGTCTTCCACCTACCCGCATTACACCTTCTTCATCGAGAAATGGATTCACCGAGGTAAGTTTACTTTTCTTTGTAATTGGTTCTTTCTTTTTCAGGGTCTCTATTTCATCGCTCAATTGTTCTTGTTGCACTAACCTAATACATATCATTAAGCTTTTTCTCAGCTCTTCTCTAGTCAACCATTTGCTACACGATTCTTTTTTAAACAGCTTGACCATGCGCAAACAGAATGCTATCACACGTATTAGTCTTCTCAGCTTTGAAAATCTGAACATTATATTTGTTGTCGCTGATTCTACGTCATCAACGGTTCCGCAGGTATTTATCAAACATAACTTATTACTTTTCTCTTCTAACTTTGTTTCCTTTACTGTTATTTTCTTATAATTTATGATTTTCTGTTTCAGCCAAGCAGGACCTTCTTTCCAGAGCTGCTCATCTGTGAATTGGTAAGTACCTCTCGAGGCACAGTCAGCAGGATTTTCCTTAGAAGCGACATGGGCCCATTGATGTGGTTCTACCGAAGTAATTATCTCGGAAACACGATTTGCCACAAACGTCTTCCATCGATTTGGACGACTATTTAACCAGGACAGAACTATTGATGAATCTGTCCAAGCGTGGATATTCTGTTTGTTGATGCCCATTACCTCAGCAACTTCCACTAATAATCTCGTTAATAAAACTGCTCCGCAGAGTTCAAGCCTTGGAATAGATATTTGTTTAATAGGCGCCACTTTGGTCTTCGACGTTATCAGAGACGCATAAACATTATCCTCTTTGTCTACGATACGTGCGTAAACAACTGCAGCATAGGCATCAGACGAAGCATCGCAAAATCCCTGTAGTTCCAAAATCTGATCGCTAGTACTAGAATGAATCCATCGAGGCATCCGAAAGGCGGTAAGATGACTTAAACCTTCACGATATGTTAACCACTCTTTCAGTAATGGCGCTGGAACCTCGTCATCCCATTCGATTCCTGATAGCCATAGTTTCTGGATAAATATCTTTGCAGATATCACCACTGGAGCTAACCATCCTAGTGGGTCGAATAAGCGTGCGATGTCCGATATCACCTTACGTTTAGTTGTAGGCAGGCTCACTGGAGGCAATTGCACCGTGTATTCGAATTCATCGTTGATTCTGTTCCAGGTGAGTCCTAAAATCTTGGTTGTAGTGTCTATTTTGAGAGGTAAGTTTTCTACTACGTTTCCTTTTCCATTGCTTATTATCTGCATAAGATTTTTATCATTAGTTGACCATTTTTGCAACTCAAAACCTCCCTTTGCTAATAACTTGTTTAATTCTTCATATATTATCTTTCCTTCATCAACAGATTCACAACCAGTCAGTAAATCATCCATATAAAACTGACTTAAAATCCTTCCTGCAGCCAAGGGATAGTCATCACCTTCATCATAAGCGACTTGCTGTAAGGCGCGTACTGCAAGATATGGAGCGGAAGCAGTTCCGAAGGTCACCCTTAAATGTCTGAAGTGCCCAATGTCATCTTCAGGTTTTTTTTTTTTTTGCGGTTCTCAAACCGACAGAATACTTTTTTTACGGTCTTAATAATATTCTACTTTATTTTCTCAAAATGGTTTTAAATAATTGATGAATAAATCTGTACAAATCCATTAAGAAGCCTCTTTGAAGAGTGCATGAAAAATTGGCTTCAGCAAGTTTGAATATTCATATTATTTCCTAAAAGATTGCAACCGGCCCACTGTGCACGCTCGGGTCGACACCCGTGTGGCCCAGTGGGCGGCAAATGGACTCTGGGCGGGGGCTATATATAAATTTATCAACGATAATAATACTCCTTGTTCATTGTAATTATTCCCACCGAATTAACTGTTGTTGTGCGGCATGAATAGCTCTGCTTTCTTATTAAAATTTACGTAAATATATTGAGTGCCAAAAAACGCAACATTTATTAAGTTTTAGCTAAGACGATGAAAAGGCACAAATTGGATTCAAATGATTAAAGTCCTCTCTTGGACCAACTTTATTAAAAAAGATTGTACTACTACTGAGTAGGTAGGTAGCATTTAATAAAGGACTTTTCTTATCTGATCATAGATCAACATCAATTTTAGAATTTACGTTTTACTTTATAGTTACTTTTGAGAGCAGAAGTGCCTCCCAGCTCTCAGCTTTTTATGCCTTAACCGCATTTTCTCAACGACAACATAATATTAAGGCTCACCCCGCCTCTAACTCTGGAATAATTCAACGATACTACAAAGGATAAGGACACTGATAGTTTCCGGAAGATATGCTCCACACAAGCTTCGGCACGTACACAGACCAATACAAGGGATTACATAGAGCTTATTTTCAAAATGATATCCTATCGGCCGGCGTCTGTGTGTATTCAGGTAAATAGCCACACAAACCGAGCCGCGGTTTGTGGTCGCTATTCCATATGATTTACGAAATACATGCCTAAGTGTTTTGTTGAATACCTGAGACATTTGTAACATTTGTGACCTCTATTTTTGACCCATGTAGGCTGATTGTCCACAACTCTTGCTTATTATTATCTTGTATGAGTAAGTTACAAGTAAGTTGCTGTTGTACCTACTGTACTCACATATTTTGCGCTCGCGCCACAAATTGAAAATAAGAAAAAAATACAATTTATAATTTAAAAATAATTTACAATTTCTGAACCGTAAGTCCAACCGACATTCGTGTTGTGTCGCGTTTACGCTCGAAATTATGATGGCTTAACTTTAAAATTAATTCATCAATGTAACGCTAATAATTACACTGTCAATGTAACGCTAATAATTACACTGTACACAGGCAAGGGCTTAAAGATATCTACGTTAACAAGACGTCAAAAACATCTACATCTATACCTTTATGTCACAAACAATAAGATCGGTGATACATATATTTGACGTGTTTGGCTGTAACGATATTTAGGCCCTCGACTGGATCATATACTATCCGGTAGAAACCACCACAAACTCATCTTGTCTTGCTTGTGGCAGAGATAGACGCAAAGGCCATATATATACTATTCACTAGAAAGTGCACTCGCTGTAAGTATTTAAAAATAACAACAGGCCAATAATTATTATTTTCCTGCGCCACGCCGTGCAGAATGAATAGCGCCTAATGAGCGCCTCGGCTCGACAGCGACGCGAGCCGAGCCCGCGACCGGAGCGTTTTGAATTTTAAATTACTCTTTGCACAGGCGAATTCGCTGAGCCAGCCGGCAAACAGCGTCAATGACTACCAACTTGCCACATCTCGCTATATTCGCTAGAAACTTGACAGCATATAAAATGGCTGGTATTCAATCTCTTGCACTACAATAAAACGTACTGCATTGATCTAAGCAAGCACTGTGCTTTTTCGATAAGCGCATCGATCCACTGTGCACCACGTGGCGTCTAGCTGGTCGTCTGAAAGTACTTCATGCCTAAAGCTAAGTCGGAAAGTTCGGCTTACAGTCTCGCATAAAAACAATTTAATGGAAATGAGAATGTGCCTATAAGATCGTGAAACAGAAATAAGTGCAGCTAATTAAATTAAATATGATACAATTGTGAAATATAATTAAAAATATGTATACACTACTTTCACATTCGGCTCATTTCTCGCGATGGCGAAAGATTCTAGAAACATTATGTTGGTAACTGATGCTACACCATGCTTCCCAAGTATTCCCAAGGTAGGATTTTAAAACTAGAAAATCATTCATGGCAGATCGCTAGTTTAATAAATAATGCAACCGGCGTCATCAATTCAGCAAAGTTGCATTATTTCGTACGGAACAATTTATTTTTGCAGCCGAAGTGGAGAAAATAATAAATGGGACTGTGAACTGGCTTGTAGTACTTCGACTTTACTTAATGTTTAACAAAGATCGCAAGCTCAAATAAGATTACAAGACAAATGAGCACCGTAAAGGAGTATCATAACACTGATTATTATACCTACAACAGACAAATTTTATGTAAGTAAGTACAGGTAAGTAAAAAAAAACTTTTTGAAACGAACAAACTCAATAAAGCTTTAAGTCAAACGTCTTTAAATATAATATAATCCCTTTCTTAATCGGTTTAAGATGTAAGTACTTGGGAGATGAAGTGGAAATTATTGAATAATAAAATGGGCGAAGCATCTACTTGGTAGGCAGATGTAATAATTCACGTTTCATTTCCTCCAGAACAAATTGCCGTAATATTGGTAGGATCGGAAAATCCGCTTACGATTGTGTCGATCGACACGCGTGATGGATTGTTAAAGATAATTTATTGGGACAGGACAGATTAAATACATTTAAGTAATACGTTCAAGTATAACATTTTTGTAAATTTCATCTTTATACAAATAAATTAAAAAGACACTTGCCTCTTCAGTCCGTTATTTTGATTTGAAATTCCACTCTGGTTACTTGTATTTTTCCCAACTTTTGTAGGAATTTACAAATAATGAGGAAAACAGTCTATTGTTCGCAAGTCGCAACACAGGAACCAGATACCACGAAAAGATCTTGTATTTATTTTGATTTGTACATCGTAAGTAAAAAATACTTTCCCCTTGCGTAAAAGAACCACCTTTTGTCTGACAAACGGTATGTCGAACGAATTGTAATAAGGCGACGGAAGAGCTGTCTCTCACCAGTTTCTCCGAATGGGGCCGTTCTTTATATCGAATTTAAAGATTTTACGTCAATACAAACCTCTACACACATAAAGGCCAATATTTACTTAAGTTAAATCGCAAAACGACCACTTTGTACACAAATCGATACATTTAGGTTCTAAAAAATCGTTTTTTTAATGTTTTAATATCGATATTTAAAGGAACATAGAACTACTTTACTTTAAGTACGATATTCACAAAGCTAGCCTACATTTACAAATCACAAAAGTTACGAAGAGAAATATACTACTTCCTTAATTACCCCTATTAAATTGGGACTTCAAAGAAGCTAAATAAGTATTACCATTCATGAGTGTGATTTGATGTGAATTTTGCCTACGTGAATTCAGGCGTCAGAAGCCGTGACTAATATAAATATTGTTTGCTTTTTTTTAACAAGACTTTTTGCTGGCTGGCATTTTTGTTTATTGTATCCCAAATTTCAAGTTAAGTAAATCTGACTACTATAGGTAGAAGTGGTTAGAAGGTCAATTTCACTAGCAAAATCTGATATTTAAGGCATGCAGATTAGATTACAGATACACTGACACCGGAATAGGTGAAACTAAAATAAAATCATGTAAAAAAATTAATACACACATTATCGGTTCGCGAAATATTCTACAGCGCATCTTTTCCCCAGTTTATTTGACAGGAAAAAATAACAGTGGCGTAGAAAATTTTGCGAGTGGTAAGTAAGGACTTTTATTAATTAGAATGGGAGCTTTCACCAGCTTGGCAGTGGGTAGGTAGCTGTTGGTTTGGGGGCATTGTGGAAGCGTCGCAGCCGCCGGAAGCCGGAGCCTACTTCACGCCCGCCGTTGACGAGGCCGACCTGGGGGGAAGCCCGATGTAATGCCATTTCTACTCACTTATTTTAGGTATTCTCGTCCTAATATTTAATTTATTCCTAAATTATAATACAAGGGTGTGGTAGAAATGGCGCGAATTCGCTGAGTACCTATTAGAAATGTAATGGAAATGCACAAATCCAGCCCTTTTTTAACGTTTTTGTTTTACGTCAATTCTGAGCAGGTCGTACCGAGAGCAAAACGTTCTGTGTTCCTTTTAGTGTGCTCTATATCAGTTAATATGTATTTTTAACTATAACTTAAGTTCATTAAACGCCTGTCGCATTCGCAGAGCAATGTATCTGATATTTTAATTAAGTGGCCCGTTGTCACTGCACTCAGCCCATTGACGTTAAAGGAAACTTCGCCATCGCACCCCGATACAGCGAGCGGGTCAAACGAACTCTCATTTAATTTTGAATTTTCTGCTTAGGCCCCTAGTGATTTATAACGGTGACGCCTACCAGTAAGATGCTAATTGCCATCGATAACGTTCAGGCGTTACAGAACGTGTAATAATATGTGATTACGTGAAGCGGGGATAAATTAACAAGCTGTATTATGTTACATGGTGTGGTCTTAGGCGGGTAAAAGGGGTGTTCTGAGGCTTAGAGAAATTCTAGTTAGCGCTAATGGAACGCGCGTTCACCTGAAACTTATGTACTGGGAGCGTGCTCACCTTATAAACGTTATAGGATGGTTATAGCTAGTTAAGTAAACGTTTATTACGCTCAAGAATATTACTTTAAGCTTTGTCCACACTTGTATCACTTGAACGTATCGTATCTTTGTCGCGTAGCACAGATGCGTGTAATAGTAATTTATTTGGATGCTAAAAGATATGCGATCATGCAACACGCCTTAACTATCTATTACCTATTTGATACGTTGCTATCCGTGCTTCAACTCGAATCTTAAATACGTCGCACACAAACGCGTCGCATATCAAACATAATTTAGTATGGTAAGGACATGGTTTAATAGTGATCTAGAAAAGACGTGATTTGATGCGCAATACACACCGCAAACTCTGTCGTGACAGTGGTTCCGTACGCCGCGTACTAAGTTTAGACTACGCTTAGGGCCTGTGTGATGTCACTACTCTCTGTAAAAATCCGGTTATCGTAAGTGTCAGTTATATATGATTCCCTCTCTATTTATTACTACGAAACGGACAGAGACGACTTTGCTAATTTAATTGCTAGTGATTGATACGTTATGTTACGGATCCCTACTTATGATTTAGCGTCCATGTTTGGGAGACGCGTGCTCGATCGAACGATACGCCAGAGCGCTTAGCGTCAGTTTTTTGTCACAATACCTAAACATTTTACACCTGTTCGCAGTATCGAATCCTAAGGCCGTGGTCGCTTTCACCCGCCGCACGCGGCCGCTGTCGGCCGCGTGCGGCGGGTGAAAGCGACCACGGCCTTAGAGAAGAAATAGTTCGTTGCCGATACGTGCCACTAGAAGGCGCTGACGATTTGCCCTTAGTAAGATAAAATCGGCCAAATGCGAGCCGAACACGCGCACCGAAGGTTCCATACAAATTCGGAAAAGTGAATTATAAAATATAAAATTCATTGTTAGTCGAGCCCTGCTCTTAAGAAAAATGTAGGCAGTGTTGTGCTGTCTTTTCACAATATCCGGCCATAAAGATTGCACAATGGTCTTCTCGGCTAATTTTAGCCTTGTAGAGCGTTGTCTCGCTCTAACTTACGTGACGCCAATTGTCTCTTTCCAAAGACCGAAGTGCAATCTTTATGGCCGGGTACTATATGTTGGACACTTACATAGACGCGTTCGAGGCATCTTTGTGTCAAAAACTTATACTAGAGGCTCTGAATGCTTAGTGTAGGTTTTCGGTCACAAAATACATCTCGAACGCGTTTGCGTTAAAGTGTCAAATAGTTTGTAGCCGTTTCGATCCGCTAGTAGCGCTGCCAATTATTCCATAGGTAGTAATTGAGACGTTTACGTGAACACATTCGGGACGTTTTTATATGCGAAAACTTACAGTAGAGGCTCTGATCTCGATACGCAAACGCTAAAGTGCAAATACCTCTATGTACCTATTTGTATTTTAATTCTAATTTTATAGCGAACAGGAAGTAGAGCGCAGCGGGCTCTCATTCCCATTCTACTGTGTTACGACACGGTTCATTCGGTAGCCGATGACGTTGAGCTCGACATGAATGAAAATCCCTGCGAATCACCTATTTACTGTGCGGATGAAAACGAAATAGTCCCGATAGGAAATAGAACGTCCTTTTGTTGGCTAACACTGTGTCAAGTTAAGCAACAACTTTCAGTGGTTATTAGTACTCCTGCTACATATAGACATAGCCTACGTGGAATTGAACTTAGTTCAAATTCCAATCAAATTCTCGGCACATGAGAATGTCAAAAGCATTTAAACGGATACGCAAACTGCGGTCTGACTGGTGAATACTAAGCCAATCCAATATTGGCATCTATCCTTTGCTTGGCTGGGGCATTTCATAATTTCAGATTTCATAGTCAGGTTATGGCGAGGTTAGTTACCCCGTCGTCGGAGCACCCCGCAATGAATGCCTAAGTGTGCTCGGGATCTATTCATGCTCCTCTCAATGCATGGTCAGTAAACAAAAGCGCATTCAATGCAAGCGTGTCACCTGGTACCCTAGTGCGTCCTTGTTAATTATTCTATACCTGTTTTTTGTTTCACTTTTGATGTTGCTATTTTATAAAGCTGGAGCTGGATTAGTCATATTTTTTTAACTTAGGAAAATACTAGTTCACAACAAAATAAAACAAATAAATACAAAACATTGTCCACTTTTCTTTTGACTTTCCTGGAAAACCCGCCTAATAAATATCGAATTTATTCAGTTGAATCAAGCAAGTACCTATATAGTATAATACGAGGTTAATTTAACTATAACGATAAAATAAAATTACTTTAGCAGAATACACAATACAGGCGTTAAATTTGTATTGTTAATCGTTTAATTGCATTGATTACCGCTTCAAAGGCATCTGTAGTCCGATAACTTAGTTAGTTCAGTTAACTGAAGTTTTTGGGATAAGTAGTACCCTTTTTGAATATTCATCACCATTCCGGATTCCGGACGCCCCTCGTTCAGAACTCGGTAACATGTCATTTTGAAGGACCAAAGTATTAGCGTTTAATTTTGACACGTCATTTCCCAACATTTTTTTACAAAGAACAACATTTGCGATGAGATCGACAAATAACGGTAAGTTAATAACCAATTCAAATTAAACGGTGCCATCGCGATTTCATACCTTCTTCTCCTATCTATAGGTACTTAATTTACTAGGTTTGTTACAGCTAATCAAGCGTAGCTATTCTGTAATAAACAAAAAACATTTTCGTTTAATAAGGCATTCTTTTTGAATTTACTGCGGTGGCAGACCTTATGTGAGTGACCTGACTTCGCATCAGTGAGCAAAGGCTCCACTTGTTACACTCCACACAGCAATTAGGTTGTTCATTTTCATACAGAGGCTGCAAAGACGAACAGCGAGCACATAAATACACCACAGCTTATGTACACCACCTGCGTCGAGACACATGGTGGAATTTCTTTGACATAAACGTGTAAACTCATTCATAATGTTAGCGGTACTATACGAAAAGCTTGTGTGAAATATGTGTCATATTAGGGAAAAGGATCGGGATGTGCGAAAACCAAATCAAAAGATACAGGGCTGAACTTTTACCTCGCCAGTTTGAAGGAATGACATTAGTAAAAAACACACGACTCCGTTTCCTGGTTTTATAAAATAAGATCAGAACATTTTACATTCGTTTGAGAACGTGCTTCGCTTACACTGTAGTATAGTGTAGATAGAAGTAGGGGCAATAAACTGCATTAGAGTACGCCAGACAAGCATATATTATGTAAATTTTTATGTTAAGTAAGTAACTACTATTTTAGGGCTCCGTAGCCAGAGCGGCATAAACAGAACCCTTTGTTTCACCCTGTCTGTTAGATTACAGAAGTCTTCTGTATGTGTATGCTCTGACACAGGTCAGGTTTTTATTATGATATTTCTTCGCTTCCACATCCCTTATTTATAGTACCTCGCGTTGTTTGTTTACTTGTGCATTAAAGGCAAGGCAAGACGGGAAGTCGGCATCAATACCTTTGTCAATAGCTCCTACAAGTGAATGCGAAAGTGAAACACACTTAAGGCGTGAATGACATCGGTGTGACAACTGGAGACACGGATAGACAGAAGTCACCCTTCGCCCCCATATACCCATGCGACAACATTGTTGCTTAAGAATAACGAATATCAATAGCAATGTATCTACTACAGCAATAGGTATCGGCTAAGAATCCCGGAATCGCTGAATACTTAATTGAATATTGTAAGTTTGAAATCGAATAGAATGGAATTATTTTATTACTGTGTTTGCATTACATGAACAAATGTAAGATTAAGTAAATGCTTTTTAAATTGACGCTTAATAATTAATAAAGTAAACTACAAAACTTCATTAAGCCGTTTCATAAAGTCAGCTTCAGTCTTTCGCACAAACAAATCGCATTATGTTAAGAGCGTTGCAGCAGCAAATTAATCCGAAGAAACGGGACAAGAACGCAAACTATTCTACTTCATCTTACCTTAATCGCGTAAAAGCAGTACCACTGCACAAAAGCGACACAGAAACAGCTGGAGGCAGGATTGCTCTGATGGATTAATGTAGGTGATGGAAAATTCAGATTCTTGATTTAGTTCTTTGACTCAATGTAGAGCATCATTTTGCCCGAGTGCCTATGCATAATATTGGCCGAAGTTATGAGGCATACCTATACGATTAAGACTTAAGACGTATAAAATAGTCGCTTGGCTAATGCAGCCTTCCACTAGCGATGGATCAAAAATGTTATCAGTCGTCAAGTAAACGTTGTCAAACACTCCGGACCCCGGTGCATTGTTGGCACTTGCGCCACACATGTAAAGACCTTGTGGGCTGTGTTGTTAAATGTGTGCGGAATTTCAGATTCCAATGGGTACGGATCGTGTGTTATAACACCAACTCAAACTCGTGGGGCATACATCTCCATGTTTATAAGACCAATGCTTGCAAAGTACTTACGAGTGCGACGTGGTTGTTGTTTTGCTGTAGCCACCGCAGTATGGCGCTGGCGGTGGTAAAGTCAGGGCGCGGCGGCGGCGGCACGGCGTGCTGCAGCGACGAGGCCAGCTGCTGGGCCAGCTCGAGGGCACGAGCCCGCGCCGCGCGCCCCGGCCCCGTCCCGCCCACCCCGCCAGCCTCTGGAACAATCAAACAGGTTTAGCACACTTAACTAAAGGCAGGCCTCATTGGGGTCTATCGTTTTTTGCTCACTAGTTGGCGCCCCTGTTGACTAAGGTCCAGAGGTATAGCTGTCAAAGGCGACTTTATAAGATCGGCGCCGAAATAAAGTTTTAAATATTGAATGTCATTAAGTTTATTAACTATAAATAGCTATCATCATTCATCGCCAAATAATCCATATTTGTGATAATTTCACGAAGGAGATCACTTTTCAACAGGTAAAATGAAAGAATTTATAATAGACTACAGGCCCACGTACAAAAAATGTGGGTCATATGAACCACCAGGTGACGTATACAGGACGATATAAGAGCATAAAATAATAAGATTCAGCACTATGCCGCCACTTGTAAGCTGTCCGACTGGGTGCTGGGTGAGAATTCAAAAGTGCAACCCTCGATTTTTTCCCCTTGTCGCAAGATTTTTGTACGGCGTTGCGGAATAATGGATTAGAAGCTGTATTAAAACAGTATGAAACTGATGCCGTACAGAATCAAATGACCAAATTTACCCTGGAAATGGTCAGGAAATCAAAAAAAATTACCGACTTTGTGGCGCACCATTTGTACGGCATCAGTTTCATACTGTTTCAATACAGCTTTTAATCCATTATTCCGCAACGCCGTACAAAAATCATGCGACAAGGGGAAAAAATCGAGGGTTGCACTTTTGAATTCTCACCAGCACCCAGTTGGACAGCTTACAAGTGGCGGCATAGTGCTGAATCTTATTATTTTATGCTCTTATATCGTCCTATATACGTCGCCTGGTGGTTCATATGACCCACATTTTTTGTACGTGGGCCTGTAGTCTATAATTTACGTCAACCCAAACCAGTGAAAAGTGAATGTTATTGGACCTCACGCGACACTAGCGCCTCTAGTGGCAAAGTCACACGCGACGCGATCCCCCATTCGAAAAACTAGCCTAAAGCGAGAAATATGCCTGGTGGATGCGAATAATTGGGCCAGTCGTCATGGGAAACGTTGAGAGATCTTTCTACAACAGATTTCACAACTATCAAGTTAAATATTATAAATACTTCAATTCATTCAATTTCCTCGAAACATAACATTGCCACAAGCTCTGGTAGATAAACGAGTAGCTTTATCCTCGGTCAATGTAAAGCGACCTGCAAAACTGGAGGAAAAGCTACTTCAGTAGCTAATGAGAAAACTAAGCAAATCATGTAAATATATCATCAAAGCTAGTCGCGGAAACTCGAGCTAACCCGTATACGGGAGAGCCTAAGCCACGAATAATGTTATACATCAATTAAAACTATTAACAACTTGGCAAGAACGTCGTTTACTAAGAGCGTAACAACATTAAAGTTCAGAAGTACGCACCTAGTTATCAAAGTTTACATTGCGAGTGGTCTCTATTAATGAAGCCAACACGAACCGTGTAAAATGCGGTAGGAAATGTTCCTTACCTTATTAAGGTGTGAAACTTCCGGTTGTATCTATTATGTACCTTTTTAAAATATCCTAATTATTCATAATTTTAAACGCCGCTACGCTAGGTTATTTTAGTATTGCGTAATTCTTGCTAAGATTTGAGACGAGACGTAGAGTTCTTTTTCCTGCTATGGGAATTGAATATGCTTGCTCTGCATCAGCAAACAGCTACAAAATATATTTCAAAAAAGGGGTTCCATGTTTTAACTGGATAGGTATTTTTAATGAAATGTATACATAGACCTAGTGTGTAGTGTATATAAATTGCGTTTGACCACATGCAGATTTGTGGGGTAAACGACAGTCATTTAATAATGAAATCACAAAATGTTTAGAAACAACACACGTTAGAAACGTTATTGGAGGTAAGGTATAGGACCTATAAGTACCCATATCAACTTACTAAGCATCAATCACGCTTTGTGGGACAGCATCAGTTCAGTATACTTCGCAAGCCTCGTGGGATTGCTTAACGATGTTGAACGAGCTGGCTTGCAGCGAGCCTCGGATGCCAACTGCTATAGAAATATGAGAAAATCTTAGGCTATGGTAGAGAATAGGTACACTTTTCTACACTTGTTTTTATCATCAACACTAATTGCAACCTATAATCAAGTATAACTATCACCACTAAGCACAGTCCAGGTTATAAATCTGAGCCAAAACAGTCTTTAATTTAAATATTTCACTTGTGGCTGAAGCTTACGACGAGATAGCTTCATGGACGAAGTAACAATAACGACTGAATGCAATGAACAAACGTAATCACAACGGTGTAACATTGATACGAAGATATCCGTATCAATATCTCGGTTTATGTTACGGAAGACAGAGAATATTATGACTGACGGTATTAAAGATATTCGATCTTATAAAGTTACACGTGAGTTAACACTACGCTCTAGAACTCTAGCAGGTATTGTGTATTAGTTTAGTATCTCAAGTTCGCATGCTGTGAGAGGCTGCGTTTTCATTCTAACTCTAAAAAGTTCTCCAAAATTTGGATTTAATAGAACAGATACGAGACGTCTGGCAAGTATTGTTTGAACAGTGTAACATATTTTTTTTAAATACGTATTATCCTCTAACCAGTTCTACGAGGCTTAAAAAACCTTTTCGGAGTAACTCCACTCGCGCAAATTGCGCGGGGACCGAGTGAATTGCATCCGCCTAGGAACAATGACGCTTTGGGTTCGGTCTGGCTGTGAAAAAGAAAAAAATATCTCTATCGTTTTCCCTGCGTTCAAGTGGAACTACGTAGCAATATTTTCAAATTATATTCCTATCCATGGCTCGATATGAAAAGGTTCTCAGGTAAGTATTCAGTCAAGTTCAATAGGAGTCGAGTCACGTCTATAGATATTTGCTCCGTAAGGTAATTTTATAAAATAAAATCCTTTTTATAATAGTGAATAGTGAGTACACCTATTGAATCTGTTTGTTTTAACTTTAAAATTATTAGTAGACGAAACCAAACGTAATAATCGAACGAAATAGGTATCATCACAGCGGCAAAGGTCCTTTAAGTAAGAAACAGAAATTGTTTTCCCTGTGATCGCATGCCTAAGTTCATGGTGACATGAACCTTGTTGGTCATTGTGAATAACCCAGCCTGAGCCCGCTCTGACGACGGCTATAACACCTTAACAAATCAAACATATTGGACATATAGGTCTAAGCACGTATACATACGTTGTGGTATCTGCGAGTCTGTAGCATCGGGTTCCCCGAAGAGCCGCTCACTGCAGACATCTAGTAGCCACCACCGGGTGAAGTGCTCCGGCAAATGCCAACACCCCGGCATTGTCTCAGCTACCTTTTTGCGTTCACATCACTGTTCTCCTCAAATCATTGTAACTGAACATTCGTAGTACGTCCCGGAATAATCGCACAATATAACGCTTTTCAATTAAAAATGTTCTTCAGGATTATCCTGTACCCGCATTGTATTGGACAGTGGGTTATCGGGGTAGGTATGAGCGAGATAGAGGTCAGACGGGAACACGGAGGAATGACGTGAATACAGAGGGAAAATACGGAAAATACATGATGCGAATGGTAATTACAAACTTTTCCCTCGGCACTTTTTTTCTCATTCCTCGCTGGCAGAAAAATAAATGAAGTTTGAAATAAATGCCATGATGTAAATCATTCGTTGAGCAAGTTGTAAAGGGTCGTTCATTCGAAAGCCAGTTTCCAAAGAGTATTTTAGTAATTATACCAGTTTCTTAGCCATGTTTGATTAAAATCGGTCCAGCAGTTTGAAGAGTATCAGCTTTTTTCCAAAAATGATGACGAACTAGTGGGTCACCTGATGTTAAATGATCACCACTGTCCATAGACACTCGCAGCGCTTTACGCGATGCCAGTGCGTTGTCGCTTAAAAGTGGTTACGCTTATTGTAATAAAAAAATTGGGCCATTTATACTTAGCGTTTCACAACAGCTGACCTAAATGTACTACGGGCGATGTTAAAAGAAAGTTCGTGATCCGCATCAAAAAATTAAGGCGATAATGAAAAGGATCACCGAGAATGTTCAGAGACAAGAGAGGCCGCGATAAGAATCGGCTCAAAAATTTAATCTTGACGCAACCCAGCTGAGATTACATTCTTTCATACATTCTAGCCTTTATTATTTTTGTGATGCGAGAACATGAACATAGGTACTTAATCTCGAACATGATGTAGACTTGTGCTTATGGCGTTTATTCTATCAGTTGTATCATAATAATATTGTGCTAAGATAATATGAAATTTTTATATTTCAAGTTAAACTAATTTCGTTTAGGTCCTTACAATACGGAATAAAATATGCTCAAATTCATTTCTATAGGAAATAATTGTCTGGTAGAGATCGCTTTTAAGCGATAAGATTTAAATTTTAAGTACGTTTGAGCTTTTATAACAATATTTTACATTTCAGTACCTACCAATGGATCACTCACGTATCAAAGTCGAGTCTACTTGGCACGGGCGTAGCCAGACTTTGATACGACAGTGATTATTTCACAAAATACCGATAACTCAATATGTCAAACCATTTTTAATATAGTAATATACCTAAACACATACACGCGTATTTATTTATTATTCTCTTGGACATAAATGTTCTTTTTCAGCAAGCCGTAAAAGATATATCGTCCGTCATTTAAAAACTCATTAGAGCGCAAACTACTGCACCACCGCGCGGAGCAAACGGTTCATTTCAAACAGTTTAGCAACTTTTTTTACTTATTTCGATACCTATAGCATAAATTGATGATAAAATATGACTATACCTACAGTCACGATAATAGGTAACATACATGAAGATTTATGGCTTTATTTATCATAGTTTTACTAGGACTAACTATAAAAGCATAACATTTTTTTCGTGCAAAAGCCGTAAAGTCGTCCAGATAGGAGTTTCATTGGCCACCAAAACGCAACCAACAGGAATTTGACACGAGGCGACACTGCACCCGATTAAAATTGTGTACACAATTACATACACAAGAATTGGTCGTGTATTTGTTCGGGTTGAAAATCACATATAGGATATTCGCGGAATCCGAATTTTAAGCCTCCCGGCAAACAGAAGCAATTAAATATTTTAAAAGGATAGGGAGTAGGTAATTATGTTTTGAGTGTATTAAAAAAAATGTTAGCACCATACATATAGTTGGATTTCCGAGTTGAATTCGCGTGCACATCGGCCTTCGAGACGCAGTGCGTTGTACGGAGATCGGCGGCGGACTGGCGCCTAGCCACCCTCCGTTCAACAGTTTGCACCCTCCCGCGCTCGCGCCCCCATCCCTTTACCCGACTATTTATTATAGGCTTTTCCTTCTTCCGTAAATGTCGATTCTACATTCACTGCGTATTTTATGATTAACTTAGAAATAATTACCGACTCAGTTATGCTTCATTTATCTGGGGACCACCCCAGAATGAATTAATGAATTTCTAGCAGTCGATTCGAACATAAAAGCACTACAAGAAAATATTACGTTTGTAAAATATGGAATTAGAGCCTTGTATAATTTTCTTATATCATCTTCACCATATTTAAGTAGGCTAGTCACTTAACTGCTGGGCAAAGGCCTCCTTACTATGACACAAGTTGCGATTTAGTTCACACGTGGGCACATGCGGTTTGGACGCTTCAAAAACACTGTTATTGCCTCGCATCGCAAGCGCGTGCAGGTTTCCTTACGATGTTTTCCTTCACCCAAAATGACATTGTGAAATTATGTCGTAAAAACGTGGAAGACATAGTAGGTACTTGGCACATAATTTTTTTATATAAATATATACTACTAGGAAACTGTTTGCTTTACATTCCAATTTGTCTTTAAGCAAGTACAAATTATTAGAATAAAAAAGTAAGTTTTTTGTGACAAAACCCTTTTTCATACTCTTTAAAAAAAAATTATATAGCTTTTTTTTAACTTCAAACCTCACCTATCACTACATATTATAAAACAAAGTCGCTTTCCACTGTCTGTCTCGACTATCTGTCTGTCCCTATGCATGCTTAGATCTTTAAAACTATGCAACGGATTTTTTTTTAATAGTAATTCAAGAGGAAGGTTTATTATGTATAATTCTATGTAGACGAAGTTGTGGGCATAAGCTAGTTTTTATATACTTAAAAATCTATTTAATAGCAGTAACAAAAAGCTTCCAACATAAACAACACTTTATGTTGAATGTTTGGGCATCAGTCAGGATTCTAATGAATAAAATGTAAACAAAACTGACAGTGAACTGCTGTGTTTACATTCCTGCCACTCCACAAGATTCAACTGAAATAAATTAAATGGGTGTTTTTTTTAAATTTAATAAAATATTTTGTCACAAAAAAATATTCTCATCAATTGATTTCCAGATAATCTGACATGGAAAAAGGTTCAAACTTCACTGTGAGTGGCATAAAAACCACGGACTTGAATTAATTGAAGTATTCACTTCGCTACCATATTTTAGAATAAAGTCCTTCACCACATCCATTTGTTCACTATAAACTCAAAAACTTCATGCAGTTTTCACCAATTCATGGAGTGGTTTGCAGGGATTGTGTGTAATTTGGTTACCTATTTAAATTGTGCACAGATGAAGTTGCAGGCCACAGCTAACACAACAGATTGTATCTTTATAATATAATCATGCCAGTTTCATCTTTTTGTGTAAGAAGGCAAATTTTTGCTGATATCTCTAAAGGTAGAAATGGAAGGTAGGAAAAATGTTTCATACAAAACTGTTTCCATATTGATTATTTACTTCAATAATTTGTGATATTATGGACTTGGACATTATACAACAAAGCAATCAACAATATTAAATATGCTAAAGCTGCCAAACAATGGCTGATTAAAGACAAATAGTGTCTACTTCAACCTTGTCATTGGCAGAATCATCAATAGTATTGATGAAGATATGTTGTCAAAAATTGAATTGAATAAGTTACCCTCATTATTCATAATAAAAAAAAACATAGCCTACAAACATGAGATTAAATCTGAAAGTTATGATTAATCCGTCTCGCCTTGACTATTTAATTTACATTATCTCTATAATGCTTGTAAAGTATTTAGCAGTCGCTCAGCCCAGCTTAGACTGAGCTGTAGTTACATGTTGTTATAGTGGGTTGTCTAGTTGAAAGGGCCATGATAAGGCTAGATTTAGCAACAAATCTGTTCGATTAAAGAAAAAGTAAATTAAGGTAAACAGTTCAAGACCTAGACCCCATTAGTCATTGGGGCATGTAGTGGCCACAACTAAATGACAAAAACTTTGCTCAAATTATTAAGTAGATGTCATTTAGATGCTATACTACCGTAATCAAATGTGGAGGTACGTACCGGCTATGATCCCGTCCATCTGCAGTAAAGCAGCTTCAAGTAACTTTGCGGGGTCGGGATCGGAGTCGACCGACGTTGGATTGTTGTCGCCATCAACCTGCGTTGATTTGCCCATTCCACGTAAAAATTGGCTCAGTTATTCAGCATCAATTGATGATTCAATATTTATTCCCAACTTTGGCAGTAAATTAGGAAAAAGTTAACTTCTAACTTCTCACAGCTAACTAAACTATGTAAAGTGTCAGTCAACACAACAAAACTTCATTCGCAAGTCGCAACTCTCTTAAGAATTCACGGATGCGTTCACTTTAATCTCTTTACTAATTGCTTCTTTTTTTATTGTAGAATCCTGGAGCAGAATCCGACGCAGAGGATGCAATTTACCTTGATATTTACCTTAGCAGAAAAAGTGAAATAAATAATTTTATGATTGCACTGTATTTCCCTTCTCCATTTCTTCATTAAAGTTTGCCTTTGCGTAGCTAAAGACACAGTTTACTAAGTTGACAAAGTTGCGTACGAGATAATAACTTGCTAATATGCTCGGGCTTGTAGTCTCTTGCATTAATATAAAACGATCCGTTATTCAAATCCCTAAGAAAGTAAACAACCTAGTTTTGAATTGATGCTATGGTTGAACGTATCCATAACACGTCTGATCTGGTGGTGGCTCCATACTCACGGCATGGACCTACTATATCTCTCTAATCTGTGGCGTGGACGTGAACGTGTTTTCGCGTCGCCCGCCATCCTCCAAATATCGTAATTTCGTATCATGCCGGCCCACTCACCATAATATTTATTGGAGTGCGAGGAACAGAACGAAATTGTTACTTTAGGCTCTGTCTACCCCGCAAGGGCTATAGACGTGATTTATGTGTGTATGTATGAGAAAAACGATATGACTTATTTCTTTACACCGGCCCATATTAAGTAGCAATTTACCGCCCACTACGCGAGCGGAAATTTCCACTTCCTGACCAGGGGAAGACGAAAAATTGTATACACACCTCGGGCGGTGATAAAGAAAGCCTGTGACTTTGGCTCATGCGACTACTTCCTACGATCTGAGACATTCTTTATTTCATCGCCCTCGGAATGTAATGTACTATTATTTATTTATTACTAGCGACCCGCCCCGGCTTCGCACGGTATATTATGCATGTATTATACATTTAAACCTTCCTCTTGAATCACTCTATTAAAAAAACTGCATCAAAATCCGTTGACTGGTTTTGAAGATATAAGCATACATACGGACACGGGGACAGAAAAAGCGACTTTATTTTATACTATGTAGTGAAGGCCTGATAGGTACGGTGTGGTATGGTATGACCTAATTGGAATTTCGAACTTTGTAGATTAGGAGAAGGAGGGCTTACTTAGTTCAAAAGTGGTTAGTGGTTCAAGAGGAGACGTTTTGCAGCTGATTATGATTGTAGACTCCACATTACTATAGATTCGCAAAAAAACTATCTTGTTAATAATTATATATTTTATGTAATAACTATAATTATTACGAATAAATGAGTATGAGTATGAGTATGAGTATGCACTAGATCAGATCTTCAATTTTTTGTCTTTATAGTCACAGAGCCCTGGACTAAAACTCAAATAGCCCCCCGTACCGTGTTCTGTAAGTAGTACGGCAAACTTAAATGACCTGCCCACCTAACTCTCCCTTAAGTTTGTCGTACTTCTTACACTTTTGACAACCTGTATAGATCCGCCATGAACACTATAACAGGTAAAAAAACAAGTCAAGAAAATTATTAGAAAAATTAATTAGTACAGCACAGCATAAGGATAGTAAAAGTAGAAACAAAAATAAATATTTCATAATTTATTAATATTTTATTAGACCCTTTACCAAATTAATCGTAAATAAATAGAACTACATGGTAATAAGTACCAATCCTTTATAATCTTAATTTACCGTAACGAGACGATAAGAAAAATTATATTAACTGCACATAAACTTTTCATAAAAACAAGCAAAACAGCCATATTGCATACATTTTCTTATACACAAATAAATAACATTGTCATTGATTTTCTAGTTCTTGTGTATAAATATAAACTCTAATGTGATAATAGTTTGAAATACACACATCTAGTTTTAAAGATATTAAACCATTTCCAAAAAACATTTCTATGTATATATATATAAATATATATATTAAAGTATTGATCTAAGGCACAATCTGCTAAAACTTGATATAGTAACTATCACTCATAATTACAAACTGGTTTTTCATAAAATAGTATCCCTTTATATTAAGTAGTAAATATTATTCTTTCCATTTAAATTGACAACATAATAAATGTAACAGCAAAATATTAACGACGCATTCAACTGTCTAAAATTACAAATAATTGCTTTTAACTGCGTTAATTTATATTTATCTATCTTAAATTACATATATAACAACTTATAACAAAATTATAATGTTGGTAAGCTGTGTTTTGGTATTAAGGTGAGGGTCGCTATACTAGAGGCTTAATGTGGCTTTAACGTTGACTCCAACTAAGCACATATACACGTTTTGCTGACATTATTTTCATGAATAAAGTTGGCTTTACATCTCTACATTTGATTGCAATTTTTTCACTTTCAACGCGAAATCTTTATAAATACTGTTTTGTTGTTCACAAATAACTTTTAACAATTTTTAATTGTGGTTTTAACACAACTTCCAATACTTTCAGTACTTATAACTAGGCCACAAAAATAAAAATATATTATAGATTATAACAAGTAACAGATGTTTTCATCCATTGAACTTATTTTTTGATTAATTAAGTGTCAATATATTTAGTTTTGTCTGCGGCTCAACGACAGATCAAAATATACAAAATGCAGCATAAGTAGTGTCCTTTGAAAGATATCAAAAACAGAATAATTAAATATAATTAGAACAGAATAAACGTAATAGATGAAGTTGTTGGCAATAGCTATGTAAGAGTAATTCAATACCTACACTGAAAGTACCAACTAGAAATAATCATTAACTATAATTTGTCAAAGTTTAACTAGAAGAATATTGCAAAAGATTATTTTAATTTTCGCCATGCATTAAATTGCAATGATCTACAAGCAATTTTGAAGCAGGCTTAAGACAGGACAGCTAGAGCTCCATCGCGTATGTTCATTGATTAATCATTATCTCAAACAATAGGCCTTACTTGTCTTTGTGCTCCTATACAAAGAATTATTCACAAATGCAGTTGTCTACCTACCTTGTCAGACAATATGTTTTTTGTTGACTGTTTTGGATATAAATACATATATAATTTTAATTCGTTCTTACAAGGATGGAATGGAATGATTTGTTATTAACTAATTTTACATTTCATATGTCCGTCGCATCTACTTGGTTTGCAGTGATGCAGAGGGTTTTAATAAATGATCAATAATTCTACATATATCATTAAAACTCTGCAATTATTTAACCACTTTATACTTAAGATCTCTCCTTAGTCACATCTAAAATCTATAAAATATATTACTTTTTATTAAATATTAAAGGCAATATCTATCATTAGATATGGACGGATTAAGTAAAGGCGCCCAATGGGTGACCGGTTAATAACATTAATAGCTCTTACACGTACGCTTAACTAACGCGGCGCCGCGGGGCGGACCAGAATAAAAGTAAACATTCAAGTTGTAAACACCAACAATGAAACAGCATATAAGAATCTCTATAAATAAATATGTGTTGCTCGTTTCAGGTAACTCACGGACGGTCTCCGCGCGCGCCGCTTCTTACTTTTTACAAAAAAGACATAATAACAAAACAAAATACATAACTTCGTTGGTAAACGTAATTTCAGTTCCATCTAAGTCAATTTCGTAAACTTAACAGGCAAGACCACAACCGATAGTAAGTACTTATTAGCTACAGGAATGTAAATCTCAGGTTACTTTTAAGAAAAATGGAACGGACTGACCAATTTAGTTAAAACACGAGAAATGTACTAAAACAAAACTAACAGCTACATTATTAAATTAACGATATTAACCTACTGTATTCTATTTCTAGACTGTATCAATATGTCTCTAACAACACTCAAATAAAATTCAATACAGTTTGATTACCTACGTTTAAAATTGAAAGTCAATACATATAATAACTCTTCAAAATAAGAGATCAAAATCGTATTCCATTAGGTACGCTGAGCACTTCTGTGTAGCTGGAAAACGACAGAATTTAACATTTAAGTTTAAGCAAGTATATCCCTGCAGGTCTCAGCACAATGACATGTTTGTATTAAACGATCGATCAATTCCAGCTAATTTTCTACACATATTCTCTAGTTTCAATGTAATTTCGAGCAGTGAGAGTTTTCCAACTGATGCCGTTTCGTCATTTATTTAAAGAATTTAAGTAGGTAACAAAAGGCACCAACATAGAAAGCACAAATAAATTCTATCGCTATTCCAATGAGAGCGAACCTAACCTTTATAAATGAAATGCTTTTGTGCGAGTAACCACCGACGCGATGATAACGTGCTCTGTACTTGAGCCAAATTGAGCAAACCGCCTCGATTTTGACTCTAAACAATTGACCCATCTAGCGAAAAAAACGTCCAATAAAATTAAATAAAAAATGTAAGTACATTACGACCTTACTGCACCAGTCTGAATAAAAGGAGCAAGTAAATATACAGCTACAAAAGAAATTGTATTAATTTTAGGAAAAAATAAATAATAACAACAAAATATAACTTGTACATTAAATATTAGTCGTGGACTTGCATCACATGCATATTAAAAGAGATAACATAAAAATGGAATGTAGAATTTATAATTCCTGTCTGTACATAATCACAATAAGTAAATAATCACGGAAATGCAGGCTATGCCTCTCTTCTCAACAGTGAAATGTAAAAATATATTAATTTGTACAATCTCCACCATAGTTTAAAACATTTGTAAAATTCACTATCGCACCAAAAATACTTTTAAAATTTAGATAAGATATAGATGTAGTACACTTAAGTACAGAAAAGTAAAATGAAATCAAAAAAGTGTTACTCCTCTATCCATTGAATCAATCCCTTCAAGAAAAAATATTTTAACACATTTTGTAAATACATGCAATGGTGGTAATGTGTACAATTGCTTCAAATATTGCCGATTTGAAATATCACAAATGGCAGACCCACACTTAATAGTTGAGTTATGTTGACGCAATAAAACTAATACCATTCTAATTATTGAAGTAGTTAGAGAAGTAACACGTCATTAAATTTAAACTAGTCACTACAAAAATATTCCCCGCCAAAGACTCGAATCTCATCTCATGGAATGCTACGTCACATTTTGGAATGTAAGAATAATCGTCGACGACTCGTCTTTCCATCTATCTTTCAATTGAATCGACAGGTTATACCCAAATCTTATATCACCCCTTCACAATTAAATTTAATATTACCCTTTCATAAACCCATTTCATTTAAGTACTAAAATATCCGCATAAAATATCGTCACGCATTTTACCATAACAATTATAACCGCTAAAATATACCTTCACATAATTTGCACTTTTAAAATGATATCTTCGGGGGGACGTTCAGCGTACAGCATGTTCGAAGCGCAACGTTTGAAGAGAAATATCGTACGATCGTGTACCGATAGTGAACGGTGAAGCTTCGAAGTGCTTATACTAGCGCACACCGTGCGGGAGAGTGCGTGTCGGGAGACAAAGTCAGTAATGTTGGAACGGCCCCCCTGCAAACAGTCATTGGTGACTCTTGCTGAGGAGGTGGGAGTTGAACTCGTACACGTTGCAGCACTGCTCGCCGCAGATGTTGCACTTCCAGGGGTTGGAGTCGCAGTGGCAGCCCTTGTGCAGGAAGTACAGCGTCGAGTCGGGGAACGTGATGGAGCAGAACGAGCACATCAGGGACGCGGGCGCCAGCGCCGCCTCCCCGTGCGTGGACGTGATCACGCCGCCCTCCGACGGCGACGCTCGCGACGTCTGCAATACACGACAACACAACTCACCAAACTGTTTTTACCCAACACTTTTTTACAAGCAACAAGACATGTTTTAAGTATGTTCAGCGTTAACTTATAATTAATATAGTTAGCTCGCTACTCCGCCCCTATATGTGCAAAAATCTATGTCTGTGCAACTTAGGGGAAGTTATAGGTCAATTTGTATCTAGAGTAAGTATAAATGTTCAAAGCCGCTTCCACATAAAACAACTACACGTACGTACGATCTTTGTTCAGTTTAAT
This sequence comes from Pandemis corylana, assembly GCA_949127965.1. NCBI lineage: Eukaryota > Metazoa > Arthropoda > Insecta > Lepidoptera > Tortricidae > Pandemis > Pandemis corylana. Next base: position 5,298,908 of record OX421855.1, on the reverse strand, counting down.
ATGGTCCTCTGCAAAGCAACGCCCGGATCAATTAAATACCTAATTTAAGGTTATTTTATTATTATAATGCATTAGTCGTCATCAGCTATAGTTGTTATAGTTTGTACTCACGTTGGAGCCCCGAGCGCGGCCGCGCGCCGAGATGCGCCGACGTAGGTCCTCGCGCAGCAAGCTCTTGAGTGGCGACACCTTGATCAGCGACGACAGACTCGACGACACGCCGCGCTTGTCGCCGCCATTAGCTTCTCCCTGCGACTCACCACCGCCTGATTCTTCTTGTGTATTAGGTTCCTAAAATAAATTATAAAAATACTTCTTGAAATCGGCTTGTCTAAATACACGTACATTTTTTTAGGTTCCATTTTCATAACATTTGTTGCGTAACTTTTTTTATTTAAGCCGACATCAAAATCGCCATCTTATTTTATTATTCTTCCAATAATTAGAAAGTCTATCAATTGCTTGATGGACATAAAATTGCATCATCAGTCATAAAAGCAGTTAGTCCAGGCGCTAATAAATAAATGGGAGGCAATGAAGAATTTAGCATGTTCCAAACTTGAGCTAATGCCTCAACCATATCAATTTCAGTTTAGCGGCAATATCACACTGACAGAGACACTGCATCGGGTCATATAAGTTTGTGGCAACTGTAGATATTTTAAAATTGATATTTTAGTTTCCATGTAGTAAACCACAACAATTATCAGCTCCAGTTTAGCCTATGCATTAATTAGGACAATTTATACCTTGAATACCCTTTACAGAGTTCAACAACCGTTGCAAGTTAATTAAACACTTCAACATCCAAAAAATGTAGATCGTTGCAAATTATTACATTAGATATGCTAAAATTCGAACTTTCTCCGCGTAACCTACTTTAAGTGCCGCCGATGGTGTCTAAAGAATTGGGACTCGCGACAAATACAACTCAAAGAGTTGTTTTTATCATTAAATTTATTATGATTTCTGGTAATATAGGTTAATGTTGTTAAGAAAAAAATCGACTAAAGAGATCAAGTTCCGTCGAGAAATAGACAGAAGTCAGAAATACAAAATGTGACAGTTATGCTGTGCTTCCGTCGTGACGTAGCGAAGCGGAGATGTACAGAACTGGGGGTTTAATCCTAAATTCAATAATATTTACTAATATCTTGGGACAATTGACACCAATTGACCTAGCCCCAAACTAAGCAAAGCTTGTAATATGGGCACTAGACAACGGATAAACATACTTAAACTTACTTATAGGGATGAGTTCGCCTTTGTGCATATATTAATGTTATTTTTATTTTTTTGTGAATTGTATCTGTTTCTTTATATTTGTACAATAAAGCATTCACTTACTTACTTACTTCTATAGATAAATACATACTTAAATACATATTAAACATCCAAGATTCGAGAACAAACATTCGTATTTTTCATACAAATATCTGCCCCGACCGGGGATCGAACCCGGGACCTCAAGCTTCATAGTCAGGTTCTCTAACTACTGGGCCATCCGGTCGTCGCGAATTCGAAATTCGTATCATACTGTCAAAATACATTGGTGTAAATTCGTGCGTCACTTTAAGTTGATGCGTACGATATCGATCACTACAAAAGATGGGCCAATTGATCGCGGTCGTATAAAACTACGCCGATTTAGGGCCTCGCCAGTCATGAGTAAGACAGAGAGAGCACGTTACCTGTTTGATGGGTATGAGCGTGATGGAAGGCGTGATGCCGGCGGGCAGTTGCGCGGACAGCGAGCTGCTCGCGACCGCGCCCCCGCTGTCTCCCGACTGCGGCGAGCTTGGACCCTCGCCGTTCATGCGCGAATCTACAACACAAACAAAACAAAATAAAAAATAACCAACTTGTGCAAAAGATGCACCGAATGGTCTGACCATCACTGAAGACTGACTCATCATCAAATCTTATAGTTCGTCCAATCATTTATTTTCTCGATGACAGCTCCCGTAGAATGTAACTGCGCTTTTTACGCAAAAATTAACTTTTAAATGCGAGGTATAAAAAATATGACAACTGCCTAATTTTGTTCCTTGATCTCATATAATATTCATCTAAGACAAATTGAGTCCATATATGCAGTGATATTTTTTTAAAGTGCGATAAACAATAAACGTTTTCATAAAGTTACATTCTATGGGATTACAATTACAATGATTAATCCCATAGAATGTAACTTTATGAAAATGTTTATTGTTTATCGCACTTTAAAAAAATATCACTGCATATATGGACTCAATTTGTCTTAGATGAATATTATATGAGATCAAGGAACAAAATTAGGCAGTTGTCATATTTTTTATACCTCGCATTTAAAAGTTAATTTTTGCGTAAAAAGCGCAGTTACATTCTACGGGAGCTGTCATCGAGAAAATAAATGATTGGACGAACTATAAGAGTCATACTCTTGTCGGATTATCTTCCACCCATCTCTCCTATGAGCCAGCTCCTTGACCTCCTAATTCGACACGACAACATTTTTCTTGTCCATTTTTCCAAGTTGTTTTGTTGTGTCGTATCAATAATGTCCTAATCATTATTTTCCCGCGCCTATTCTATATTCAGAAAACTGACTACTACTCCTCCAAATTCTAAGTTCGGAATCATAAAGTCCAAACCGAACTTACAATGCTATCGCGGATGGTATGTCGGAACACATCAGCACAAGAAACACCCACAAAAGACATACTTCAATTGAAGTTGGGCCTTTGCCTAAAATACTGAGGGTCTAACAAAATGACTGCCAGCATCAAATTTCAAATCAGCCTGGATCCTACTTCATGATAGTAAACACAAGAAGGGTCTGAACAAGGGGCTTACAAATACTATAAAGGCGCGATTAGAGTAACTAACATGTCAGGGTCACTAATTTAGTAACGAAACTAAGTCTCGGGGTCGCTGTCGCAAGATTTATAAGTCTGTGTTGATGCTGCTTTTATACATATAATTTCCCTAATGCAGAAATCTGTGAGATCCATTTCGTCTGTTTAAAATAATCGAAGAAACCTGGGTTAGAGTTGACATTTTTATACATTTCGATGATGGGTTAGAAGGTCAACTTCAAGTTGTATAGGTAAACCAGGTCTGTGCAAGCACTAAGTAAACAATTCACATTAATTAAAAGTCTGTTGATGTTTCTGTTCGTAAAAAGCAAAAAAAGTTATTTTCCAAGAAGAATCTGCTTAATTTTTTTGACTATCATAATTTTACGGTTGATTAGGCAATGCCTGAAGTAAAAATATGTCGCAATGACTTTGACGTCACAAGTTTTCTTTTGAAGATAAAAACTGCTATCTAATTGCTCCAACTAGTAAGTAATGGAATACTCGTATTCAACATATACCACGCGGGATTCAGACCCCACTATGACCAACATCACACAATACGCTAACGGGTTTTAAATTTTACGAGTTTATACTCAAAGCAATTATTGAATACATCATCTACTGTCATTTAGCGTAATTTGTGTGTAGCTTGTGTGATTGGCACCATAATCACATGTGTATCTGTCGCACAGACGGAGTTGTCTTGCATATTACTTTGCGACAAATGAAAATAAGCAAAAATAAAGTCTAGAAATGCACTCATGTTTCGGGTGCCGTCATAAGAACAATTAGTTCCAATATAAACTATGTAACCTCGTATGGAGTGCGAGTCGGGTTACCTCCGCGTGTGGTCAAGAGTTGCGGTTCGTTTCCGGATCCATCTGGGGGGAAGAGCAGTGCTTGGTCCGGTGCACCCTGGGCAACGGCTAATGATTTCCTGGGAGTTTCTGAGGATATCATTTACCGTTGGCTGGCCCAACGGGGGGAGGGCGGTCTTTTGGCCGTATTACCGTACAACGTTGCCGACATTTTGTCACAAGATTTTTGAATTATATTTTTATTACTTTGACATTGGAGAAATTGTTGTCGCTATACGCCACAAATAAGAAGAAGAAGAATCTTCTTAACCTCGTATGGTATATTTTAGAAGTATGGATAGGCGCAATATCATCCCGGTTTATGGCATTACAATCAAACAGTAAAACAGATAGTACTGAGACGAGAATACGACACTTACCAGAATTATGGTTAGATTGTCCCGGCGAGAACGTTTCATTGTTGTCAGCCATTGATATTTCAACGTGTGGGGTGAGATAGTGCATCGGCGGGGTTGCGTTGTCGACGGAACGTTCGCCATTACTGTCGCCGCTGTCGGAATATGCTGCGGCGACGGACACCGACAGGCCCGAGCCTAACGCCCCTAGCGCGTTGATAGCGCTGGCGTCCATCGTGCCGTCGGCGTAAGCTGCGTTGGCGATACCAGCTGCCAGTAGGGAAACAGAGTTGTTGCCGGTGCCTGGGTTGTCTAGGTCGATGCCGTGTCTGAAAATAAACAGGTGGCTGTAGATTTTTTTCTAAGAGGTATCTAGAGTTGAGTAGTGAATTAATATACCTAGTTTTATCACCGCTAACAATAGTATAAAAATTTCAAAAGTACTATTGAGAAGTTTGTTTCAAAAAATATTTTGAATACCAGTTTTATTGTTGACTGTACTTGCATTGTCATCCATAATGTACACCGAATTTAAAGACAATAGGAAAAACCGTTGAAAAGTTCCCTCCTATGGAAACGGTCCTAACTGGACCATTAGAATTTCACTACCAGATTGTTGTATAGTCATTGCACTTACATACATACGCCAAATTTCACGTCAATCCGACCACAGAAAGTAGGTCAAATTTAATTTTCATTTTGTACGGTTCGAATCCGAACATAGATACTTACATACAAATGTTGGAACTGTTGCAAATGAAATAAAAGCTTTCCAAATAAAATTAAAAAAATGAAGTTATGAAGCCTAATTTCTTCAAATCAAGTGCACAAGTGATTTTTGTGGATACCTCTTAGACAGGAACATAGATCTGAAAGTATTAATAGTCCTCACCTGTTAAAGAAATGAACTCGGAGGCTCTTCATGGTGGGCGCGCGGTAGCTGCAGAGGGGGCAAGTCTTGACGAGGTCGTGCTGGCCGACGTGTTCGTTCTGGAAGTGCGCGCGCATCGCGATCTGGCGCTGGAACCCTCGGTTGCATATCGGGCAATGGTACGGCAAGCTCTTCGTGTGTGTAGTGAAGTGTTCGGCGAGATGGTCCTTACGGAAGAATCTTTTCTGGCAGACGCGGCATTCGTAGGGTTTAACGCCGGTGTGGCGCATTTTGTGGCGGCGCATGTTCGCGCCGTTTGAGAATTTCATGTTGCAGACGTCGCATTCGAAAAGTTTCCGGTGCGGGCGGTCGGCATTCTGCGCCGCCGCCACGTTGTTGTTGTCAGGCGAGCACTGCGCCATGTGTGTGGTGAGCGCGCGGCTGCTGAGCGTGCTAAATGTGTTGCATGTGGTGCATTTCAACAGCGTGCTGCCCCGTTTCGGTGTTTCTTCTTTACTTGCCGTGGATGCCTGCCAACAATTAAACGACTGTCACTTCGGGCGGCCGGGACGAGCGAGGTCACAGTACTACACGTGTGTGAATTCATCCTTGCTTAGGACTAGCAAGGATGAATTCTTACACGTGTACATACACGTAAAATTTATTACAAATCAGAATTCTCATTACATTGAATTGGCAAACATCAAATAACATGTTTAAAAGTTGTTAATTATTAATATTAGTTAATTACTGTAAGCAATCAAACAAAACCTCTGATTATGTTACCCATTGAATAATCAAGCCAACTATCAATAGGCATATGCGGCTTTACTCAGACTGAGTAGGTACTAATCTAAACAATATAGATATCATGTTTAAGTTGGTTTTTCCCATGACATCTTGATTAAAGGTTTTGTAAATATTGTTAACTTTAACTTTACACAATTGCATTAAATTTCGAAGTTGTATATTAACTAAATCTATCAATCGGGAAATTGCTAAGTAATGGTCTCATTATTCATAATAAAGTTTAATGAGCACACCCCATTAGAAACAAAATCACTTTGTAGTAATGCTAACCAAAAAAATATTTTACTTAAAAACATATCACACCGAAATTAATGTTATGTTTAGTGCAAGTGTGAATAAGCATACATAATATAATAACAAGACAACAAAGTGATTCTGCAAGGGTTTCATTTTCCTTTTGAGGTATGGAACCCTAAAATAGGCACAAGGGAAGTTTGTTCCTAAGCCAGTTGCAGCAATTCTGGTTATAATGTAAATTAATATTCTGAAAGTAAAGAAATAAATAAAGCTTGTTTTCCTCAACATGTGAATATTCAGAGATAATATTAGAAGATGTGTACAGAGTAACAAAGTTTAAATCTTATGAATATTTATAGGTTTAACTCCTAAGAAAAGAACTATAGAACTGGAAACAACATCTACTTATGAATAGAATACTTAAACTTGGAACAGTTGGAACTTGAATAAAGATTTCATAATCATTTCCCTATAATTGAATGCTTTAACCATGTTTTATTTCATTTACAGTAACTGGTGTTACTTTGTGTAGGTCAATATCCAAGAACTAAGACCAGTTACCTAGCAAGACAGTGTTTCAATTTGATCCTGGCCTACAAAATACCATTTGTAATTGATAAAAATCTGTGTGTTACTACAAAATCAGCACTCCCAATCATTTTCAACTTTATTATTTATTATTATAAAGTGGTGTCATTTCCAACTGATGCTTCATTCAGGATAACATTAGGCTGTAGAATCTATGATTGTAAATGTTTTTATGTGAAGTTATAATAAACAGAAACCAGGAAACAAAAAACTTAATTTCGACATAACATGACCATATAAAAGCAAATGGTACACATCTAAGGGTACATGTCTCTGCCTCTTTAGGTGTTTCATAGGAAAACTTTTAATTTATATGCAAATTATGATATGAAAGTCGCTAAAATGAGTGTTTGAGAAGTTTTATGAAAATATTTTAATATTCTATATTTTTTGTGTGACTGAGTTTTGAGACACAAACTCAGTAATGTTATTTATAATGAGCTCGTTCTAAATCTGACCTGAATGGAGTATACTCCATCAGTATTTTAATAAGACTTTCTTTGTGGTGCGGATCAGGATATATAAAGTTTGAAATGTATAACAGGATAAAATTTTAATGATAAAAAAAATAATGGCATTTTCTGTGTAACTATTAGCTAGATGAACTTTTTTGATAGCATTGTATATAGATTTGTTCAGGTTAGGTTAAGTTTAGTTTTTAACAATTCTGTTAATTTGCTATTTTCTGAAAAATTGGCATTTTATATGTTGAACCATTATGTATTTTAAACCATTATGCATTTTGAACTTTATGTATTTTAATGTGTACCCTTTAAACTTTAACACTTCCAAATGGTGTTTTCACAGTTAAGATTTCCAAAATCAAGTCCCATTACAAAAGCAAAAAAACCCAATATACCAAAATTGTTTGTTCCGACTAATCTATCAACGCACAGCCAAAAGTACAAGTCTAAAAAGTTTAAATTTGGGCTGAAAGCCCCCAAACAGTGAATAACATTTTATTATTTCACAAGTGCGAAGCCACAAACGAAATTAAGTTATCCACATTCTTATATTATGTACAAGAACATTGTGAACTTTGGCAGCATTTTAGAATGACTAGGTATTTTCCTTTTTTTACTGAAGTTTTTATTTGCATATTATTTATTTATTACCTATCGTAAATTGCTGACTTGATGCAAAGAGAAATTTATAAATGACAATTTAATAGCATTAGCCAATTTGCATGTCAATATTTATAATTGATAATTCCAGTGTCAGTCACAGATATCTGAATGCTAGAAACAAACATAGGTAGATTAGTTAACTTAACTGTTTGTGTAAATTTCTTCTACAACTCAGAATAAAATTAAGTGAAGGAAACAAGGAAAATCTGTGATCATACCCACTGACTTAGTGTTATATGTTACATTATAATCTTAAGCAGTTTAAAAAATACTAGTGTAACTAATTATTTTTATAGTTGCAAACAATCTTACAGTGTAACAAAATTGTACTTATTTTACCATAGAAATAGAAATGTGTAAATTTCGGGATAAGGACACTGTTATTTTATTTGATAAACACTGTTGCACTAACCATGAATGACTTTTGATATGACCAGAATATTATTGTGAACAATTAACATTACCTAAATTGACCTGAAATCATCATTAAATTAATAAAGTAATTACAAAAGTACTAACCGGTTCATTTTTTACTGTAATCAGGTTTGGCGACACGGTGCCTGAATCGGCCTCTGTTTCCCCTTTTGATGACATCACATTACCAGGTCGCGGCCTTTCTGGACATCACTCTCCCGCCACACACAACTTTAAAATTAAAACACAAACATTATAAACACACGTAAACCAACAATACGTAGACGTGATCAACAAAAGAACGTGAAGCGTTTCGCGAAGAACTCACAAAACAACTTCGTTCGTAAAAGAATGGCGAGGTGACCCATTTACAAAAACATACGAATTATCGACTCACGCTATACTATTTATAAACGTTATCTATCGTATTCATCCAATATCCCACTTCACTTATCCCGTGCACTTAGATAATTTATTAACACGCTGATAAATTATTAACTCACGTTTAACTTGATACGTCGACAGCCAGCGGTATTTTAGGGAGAGATCGCTATGTGGCCTAATTCGATGCTCAGAACTCGATGCACAAATTCGTGTTACGCGTATAACTGTAAATGCACAAATAAGTCGATCCCCACTATGATCTTGGACTGATTTGACATGATTATATTATATTTACACTGTTAAAACATTGATTTGTTAAATTAAATAATAGTATTTTATCTACAGCAATCCCATTTTGATCATGATTCGTACATAAAAAAATTATACCTACGGCACCACACAACACTACACCTGTGATTTGATTTTTTTTCTAAGACTCAATTTGCATCCTGGCAATACCTCCGTTTACCTAAGTAGACCTCAGTTAAATGCCATCAAATGTAAATGTAACTAAAAATCATATAAAAACAGAAGAGCCACCATCGTGACAATATTTTGTTGCAGGACATGCAAAAGAATTTTCGTTACATATTTTACAACGTTTTAATCACTTTCTCGAACGGCTTCATGAGTCCGACCGAATTATGCCCATTATTTAAATTATTTTTCAATCGATCAATTTTCAACAAAATTAATATTTGTATCATGTTAAAAGTTTTATAAATAATTGAATTTACTTTTTATCCATCTCATTTTTTTTACGTGCTATTCGCAGCCGTAAGATTTTTACGTCTGTGATGCTAATCGGTGTTGAAATGTATCATAAGAGTAATTTGGACCAACACTTACTATCTGTCAATCATGCTTGTGTGTATTTTTTTCCTATGCATATGGCATATAATTTGAGCCTGTGTGACTTTGTCATTGTCACTGTCACGTCAGTATTATCAGTCGAGTCGACTTAATATAAATTACCTACGAAAATTTATTAATACAATTTTGTAAAGCAATCTACCATTACCATTAACTACATTTTCTTATTGTTTACCATTTGCTTTCATTAATTTTAAACTAACTTATTATCAATCAGTTTGAAATACGCGTGATTTGAATGAAATAAGCCTAGAATATGCTGTGAAATTGCACTTGTTTATGTTATTAGTTATGTAAAATAACAAAATAAGATGTGTTCTTATTCTGTTTTGTCTTTCTTCAGTAAGTGGCGGTTGTGGATAAGACCGCTGCTGATAGCTTTGTACGTGATACTTATTATTGTGTTGGTGCCAATTTTGATAGCTCACTCCATTAGCAATGGATTCAGTAGTTTGGACCAGGGCTCTTTGGTGGGAGGCGGCTTCGTGCTCTTGGCGCTTCCGATCTCGATATGGCAGATTATTCAACATGTAGTACATTACACAAAGCCTTCCTTACAGAAGCACATTATAAGGTGAGTTTTATTACACAGAATTGTCTAAAGAGCAGCATGTTGATTTAAAATAATATGCCACTAGTACTCATCTAGAGAAATATTTCTGATCTGTTTAGAGAATGAATGGGTGGAGGCAGTATAAAGTATGAATGAATACATCATTGTATCAATATTTATTTGGCTAACGCAATTACCAACTAGGATGCAATCTAATTTTTTAGATAACTGCCAATTTTTCAATTGTGATTATTAATATAATTTATGTTTTGTTCAGAATATTATGGATGGTCCCGATCTATGCTCTAAATGCATGGCTAGGCTTAGAGTTTCCGGAACAATCTATCTATATGGATTCTTTGAGGGAATGTTATGAAGCTTATGTCATTTACAACTTCATGAAGTACCTATTGAACTATCTCAATGAGGATCAGGACTTGGAAGCAGTGTTGGAGACAAAGCCACAAGTTTATCATATATTTCCACTTTGCTGTCTCACTCCTTGGGAAATGGGAAGGTAAAATACTTTGCATTTGTCTTTTTTATTTTAGAATAAAATAGTGATTTAAACTTGCAGATCTAAAATTAACCATTAAACTGAGATTAGCAAAACAGTTGTATTTTTTTAAAATATTAGAAAAAAAACATAACACTTCTCTTGGACACATAAGAACATATAGTTAGTTGTACATAGTCCTCGAATACAAAATCATGAACTTAATCAAAGTATTGACAATTATAAACAGCATCATATAATTTACTCTCCATCTGACACAATCATTTTTTTTACACACTATATTAGTTCCCCTGGTAACTCATACATACCTGGACCTGTGCATGTAAGGTAATCAAATCAATCACGTCTTATTTTTGCAAATTTGTAATGATCAAATTGTTCTGTAATAAAGTGTCTATGCAGTGTAGTTCTGATGACAATGCAATAAAACAATCCCTTTTGTATTGAAAAACTGTTCATAAACTTTTTAATTTGAAAACAACTGAAAAACATTATACAATTGTTTACAGTGAATTTGTCCACAATTGCAAACATGGAATCCTCCAATACACTGTGGTGCGACCAGTTACAACTGTCATCTCCATGATTTGTGAACTGTGTGGTGTTTACGGAGAGAGTGACTTCAATCCCAGAGTGGCCTTCCCGTATATGATTGCCATTAACAACTTGTCACAGTTTGTGGCCATGTACTGCCTTGTGCTCTTCTACCGTGCTAACAGAGTGGAACTTAAGCCTATGAAGCCAATCGGAAAGTTCTTATGCATAAAAGCTGTGGTGTTCTTCTCTTTCTTGTAAGTTTTATACTTTAAATAGTGTGTAGATTGTTAGTGCTAATAGTGACAGAAATCATCTGTCTCATTCTGACACATGCCATTTATTAGAGAACTTAAATTGCCTTTATCAACTCAAATTAACTAGGAAGTAAGTAAATCTTTATCTAATGGCGAAACATTATTTATTTTTACAGCCAAGGTGTTATTATTAATATTTTGGTATTCTGTGGAGTTATATCAACAATATTTGTAACACCAAACAACCCAAGAGATCCTAAAATAATATCATCTCAGCTTCAGGTAAGCGAAAACACGCAAAAACTCAAACACGGTTCTTTTTTTACTTTGTAACTTTCGTGAATATTATGTAGATTTAGTACCTATACTTTACATTCTTTGGAATCCAACTTCAACCATCTTATTTCAGTCAGTACTGTAGAATAATAAAATTATACTTAAATTTTTTAATTTTTTCTTTGCCAATTCAGCTGTTTCCCTCCTATGGGATTGATGCCATCATTGAAAAGAGACAACTGTATTGTTGATGTTTGTCATTCTTGATCAGACAATGAATACTTGTTTTAGGACTTCCTGATCTGCATAGAGATGTTCTTAGCTGCGATCGCGCACCACTACAGCTTCTCGTACAAGCCGTTCGTGTCTCGGCACGAGCACGAGTCGTCGCCGTCGTGCCTCGGCTCCTTCCTGGCCATGTGGGACGTGTCCGACGTCAAACGGGACATATCAGAGCACCTCGGCGTTGTTGGTACGTTACTATTGTAGTGTTTTAAAATTGATCCCGAATATTTTAGCAGGCTAATAGTGCGAGTGAGCAGACTTGTAAACACTTGTAAAGGTTTTTATCATAATTTTAAATTCAATATTAAGACTCAGCACGGCTAGCACAATAGCGCGCGAGATACGCTACCCGACTCTTTCTAGAACGAACAGTAAGAAAAAGACGGGTAGTCCACCTCAAGCGCGCTTGTGCTAGAAGTGCTGATGCTATACACTTCCATGGGCGTCGCCAAAGGGTGGCAGGGGGGAGTTGCTGGCCCCCTTAGAGAATCCAAATATTTGACCTTAATTTTTTGACAATATTAAAATTCAAGTCCCGCCTTACTGTTTGCCCTACCGATAGACGCTGAAGTATAGCGTGGCGACGGTCTTGTACACTCAACAACTTTAGTTATTGAGCATACAAACATTGTCATAGTGATATGATTGCTTGTTAGTGTTTAAACCATGTTGCTAAAGTTTGGCAAAGTTAATATGACAGTGTACCACAGTGGCTCAACAATTAAAGTTGTTGACTGCACACTTTGAACATAAACCAATGTGTATGGAAACATTTGTCAACCGTTGAGAACTATGGCTCCAGTCGAACTCACCCACCCACCAGCTGAAGTATTCTAGATTTATTTTAAGGCAGTGTATACCCATTTCCGCCGAATTTCTTGCGGTAAATACATTATTTTTGGCTGTGGTGTTTCTGAAAGCTCCTGTATTGGTATACTAAATTAAATAAGCACATAATTTTGTAAAAGAGCCGTTTACGGTTTGTTCATAAAATAGATTAGATTTTTTGAATTATTTACACCTACACCTGTTGCTATATCAAGTTCTTAATACAACCCTGAAGTTACCACATTCGCCTTGAGACATATCATTCATACCTTTTGAAGTAATATGATCATAGAACTAACCGTAGTAGATATTTGTTTTCTTATCATTTACGTTACGTCGTTATTTTATTGGCATGTATTAACTTATTGCACCTGTGTTATCTTTGTTCTTAGGTAGGGGCATAATTATTTTCTGTTCAATGTTATCGTTTGACCTTTGTTAACTGCATCTTGGTTTTGTTTTTACCATTTTTAACATCTCAACGTTGAATGTGTATTATTGACTATGTGGGGAAAGTACAATTTTAACTTTTGGGTAAAACAGAGTAACTAAGGTTGTAACGGATTTCCATTTCACTACAGTATTGACACAGCTGTTTTAACTTTTAACAGGGAGCTCATTCAGCCGTCGGCTTCGAGGTAAATCCATGTACCACATGGCCCGAGGTTACGACGAGAGCTCGCGGCTAGTGAGTGAGCCGACGAGCAGCTCTGCTCCAAACCTGACGGTCCAAGAACCTTCATCGGTCGACATCAGGCCTTCCACATACGGCTCCGTCGACACCACAGTGACAGCCTCGGCCTCCGACACAGAACCCCTTCTCGACTCGATGGAACAATCCAATCGAGACCCGAAAGTATGAGATACATATACGATTTATAGTTTACGTTTTGACAATACTTTACCGACAACAAATGACTGTATTCCCTGTCATTTTCATCTTTAACATGTCATTATCATCTTTGTGAATAGATTCTGTTCTGTATTAAAATATTTTTTTTATCAAAGATGTGTGGAATACAGTCCTCAGTCGCGAGAAAAGTTTACTCATTATACTTGAGTATAATATGGCTAGTTAATATTTTAACTTATGATTTCTATGTTCAGTTTCGCTATTGAATCATTTAACTATTAAGTAAGGCTCCAATACGAGTTTTTAGTAATTATGCCTACGTAGATTTCTTTCGATCTACTTATGCTTGATGAGAAGTACATAATGTCATCATAATATATGCCTATAACAATTATTTTATAAAAATGTAATGGAATACTTAATCACAATAAGTTTTTTGTAAGAAGTTAAATAAGCTTAGATTATAACATTCTCTTCAATCTTTTGTACATTCAATAAAAGCTAGGAACAGAGTAATTAACTCAGTAGGCTGCACTACAAGAATAAAATTATTTACATAGATGTAAATATAACTTTATGATCTGCGATATTGACTTAAATATATCTTAATATATTATTATGTTATAAATTGTGATATTTACCACACCCAAAGGTTTGGTACCTCTGTTAAGTTTTAGAATTAAAATATTTCTTTATCAAAATTTGTGTTTTTTTCCCTAATGAACTTACAAATGTAAATAAAAATGTACACATTAGTAATTAAATTTATTCAATGGACTACAGCATTCGATTTACGGAATGTACAAGTCTTATATTTTTAGGAGAGACTTGTTAATTATGAGCACCAAAGCATAAAATTTAAGTCAGGCAGGTGTCACAAAAACTCATTAGGATAGTTGTTGGTCAAACACCCTTCCAAATTTTCGTACCATAGGTTTTAATTATTTATCTATCTAGCTGAGGAATGTTACACGTCACTTGTACTGTTCCCATTCTATTGATTGTGATCATTAATATTTTTTTTCATTTATTTTAAAGTTACAACTAGACCTCCAAAAGTTTTAGGTGTGTTCAGACGGATTGAAATGACAAAATATCGTTAAGGTTTTTGTGACACCTGGTATAATTAATTATACTTAGGGCCGATTTTTCAATCCTCAGATAAGCACTTAACTGACAGATACCCATAGAGTTGTCCGTCGAATAGGGCTTATCCGACGATTGAAAAATCGGCCCTTAATTAACTTTCCATGATATCAACGAAGTTTTATAAAAGATAAAACTGTCACTATATTAACAATAAATAATTACGATTATTTAAGATTAATTACGTATATTAATACTGATATTGATAGTGAGAAAATTTATGCCAAAAATTTCCTCCATTTGGTTTGGTCACCAGCAATGATAGCGGAGAGAACAAAGCATTCAAAATCAACGCAACTCTATTCGTATAGCCGTTATGAGTGTATCAGATATTTTGAGAGCTTTGATTTATCCAATACAATGGCGGTGACTGCAAGTCCCCATAATATAATATGGCATCTTAATTTTAGACGTAGAACCTAAGTCATGCCACAATGAGTTGGAAAATGCTAAAACATTCATTTCAAAGTAAAAGCACTCTGCATTACATTGGCACGTAGAGGAAATGTGGTACGCGTTAACCTTAGGACATGGAGCACCTACTGGAGACGACATGGAACTAAATTAGGTAAGAAAGAACATTCCACATATATTTAGTTTAGAGAATTCATATACACCAGTGCATGTCAAAGTAGCATAACGGTTCGTAACCGAATTAGACAGCATACAAGTTTTATATCTATGTTGAGGGCTTCTGTGAATACTCTTTACCAGACAGAAGCATTCAATATTCTAAGTTTATAGTGCAATTTATTTGCAGCATTGTTGGCATTGACAGCTTGTGTAGAAGGCTTTTGATGGCTAACCGTATTGAGAATTTAATATCAGATGACTTTTTCCTAAATTTGAATTGAATTGAATATCAGATGAGTGAGAAGAAACAGAAATTACAATTTAATCATCTCTCCAGCCTTGAAACTTTCGTCACTTAAAATAGAAAAAAGAAAAACAAATTCATTCAGTAAACAGTGTTCATAAAAAAAACACTAACGATCTGGCATTAATGGGAATGCGCGGTGCCTCTGCTGGCCTCTTGTTCTTCTAAAATTATCAAAAGCGCTTAAACCCGCTTTTAAGCTATTCATTTCCATTCTACTCCACAAAGTGCCCATTACGAGATAGTAAAAACATAAGGCACTCATACCTAATTTAATTACATTAAAAAAAAATAAGCTCGGCCAACAATCAACAAAGGCTAGTAAAAACCAGAATAAGAGCATTCCAGTAAAAAAATAAACATTTTTCGCTTTAGTTACGGAACACACAGATTCTTGACAGGCTTTCTGAGCCAAATCTATTAAGTTATCCAGTGATCTATCCTCGAGCGACTCTTTCCTTTCATTGGAATTAGAGTCCGAAGACCTGAGGCGCAGCTCTAGGGTGACAGCATTGTGGTCGGAATAGGAGTATGGCTGTCCTGGGACTCTGTCCTCTAGAGGGTTACCAAAGTTTATGACATCAGCCTGGAAAAGCAAAATTAACATTGTGGTAACATGTTTCATACCTTCAAGTTGTGCTACACTAACACCAAGTAGTTGCTCAGTGCTTTCATTTCTTTCTAACTCAGCTAGAAAAGGATTCACTAAGTGTTTATTTGATGAATAATATTTTAAGGATTTCATTATTTCTTATAGAAGTTATTGATTTAAAGTATGCTCACCTTCCATTGAGAAGTATGATAAAACAAAATATGATCTATCCTCTTCCCATCAGGGCAGCGGCAGGTACGCTTAACAGTGTAGCTGTTATTAGCATTCTCACATGTTCCTGATGGCGGCCGAACAGTTGGGTTGGTGTTCTGACAGTTCAAATCATATGGGTCTGTGAGTGCTGGCACTTCAGTAATTAGCCTGAAATGAATGCAACCTTGGTTTAAAGTAAGCAGAAAAGCAAGAAAGTGACATAATGCAGAATATTGTCACTCCAAACCAAATAATACTTTATAAACTGGATCTTGTTGCAGTTGCCAGTTGCCGTCCGGTGATTAAATTGGCAACACTAATGTAATTTTCAATACAAAGTGCATTTTGAATATACCTATAAGCCAAGTCACCAGGCCCCGTATTTAGGTCTCCCGCAAGGATAGATATGTCAGCTGTGGCAGATGTTAACTTCACAAATTCTGCTGTAGAATGTGCCTGTAAGACTCTGTGCGCCAAGTAAATGTCACGCTCGTGATACTCTGCATGTAGCTGTAAATAATAATGCAAATTTAAGAAACAAACCGATATGATATTACATTTGCTTTTGCTTTGAACGAGGAAGGAGAAGCACGAATTTAACACCAAATATTTTTGTACTGGTAATGAGGACTAATAGTTTAAATGAGAAATTTATCTAATGTGAAGTTACAAGGAATTTATTGTTCAAACACTTCTAGCCCTGACTACTCACATGTGTGCAGTAAATGTTAATCAGCTTGTCTTCTACTCTAATTCGGCACAGGCCAATGCCCTTGCCACCAAACCAATCTCCATGGTGAATTTTATGGATGTAACCATTCAAAGGCCACTGGTGGAAGAAGACGTCCTGAATTGTCCATTCAGAGAACACACATAGGCCGGAACCAAGCACTCCACTGTAAGATGAAATAAATTATACTTTTGCTGACATTCTTTGGTAATTGCTTTGTCATCAGGGCTCCATACATGTACCAAACTTCAAAGTCAATTTGATCACTGATAAGGGATCGCAATTAAAAATGTAATAATCTATTAATCACTCACAGGACACACACATCACATCATATGTTGAACATTAGATTCACATGATTAATTGATATTTTAATACCAGTCAGCTATGGAGAAAACTCCCTCTAGTGAGTGTGTGCTCGTAATAAAAGGGATTTTGTTTGTCTGCCTCAAACTGCGTCCACTCCAGATAATATAAATAAATAAATAAATAAATAAATAAACTGATATTCTAGAGGGAATGTGTGCAATTTATACTTTAAAGATTGAAATTGGGATCAGGGTTACAAATTTTTACAAGAAGAGCAGAACTAACAGATTAGAGAAAGTTTAAAGCAGCAAACTGCAGAAAAAAAGTAAAAAATTAACCTGTAAAAGTAATGCGAGTATGGTAGCTTGTACCACAAATTCTTTTTAAAAAATAGATAATCTTCTTCACTCCAGACCTCTTGAAGGCACACCAATTCATGGGAACTTTCTTGTAGATACGTACAAATAGCTTCCATTCTCTCTTTACGATTTTTAGAGACAACAGGTATGCCCCTAGAACATTAAAGTTAGTTAGCTTGAAAAGTACTTGTATTTTGTTCAACAATAGATTGGAAATCTTTATCATCATTCACTTACCAGCAATTAAGAGTGAACACATTTAAAGTAAATTCCGTCATTTTTTTGAGAATATTCAAGCGGAAACAAGTTACGACTGACTTCCTTTCCTTGTAATTTTTTTAAGTTTGGGGTAGGTCTAGGCAGAGAATGAACAAAGTTTTACTGAAACTGAAAAACACACTTGGGCAGTAAGTACTAGTACTGCTACTAGTAGTATTAGTTTACCGTCTAAATTATTAAAAAATGCAACAGCCGTGTTACCAAGTAATAATTATTATCAGTTTAATTAGATTATTGCCACTCAGCTGACTTGATATAATTACGATATAACCTTAACTTTGTGTTTAGATGACAATGATTGACAAGCAAGATAAATTTGAACCTTAAAATGATTACCATAGAGTTTAAACTGGATTCATTGTATTTTGGACACTATTTGAGTAACTCAATAAAACGCTCACAAGACTACTATATACGTAACTCCGTATTGTATAGAACTAAAAGAACACGCACAATTTACTAAAATTTAAGATACAGTCCGCGAGTTCTTAGAAAGCCATTCGGGTTTGCCTTGCTATCTCGCTCATCAAAAAATGTCTATGAGACAAGTTTTACCTGATACAGAGTTGTTTTCCCTACCGTTAGGTACTTTTACTATTTAAGGTAACCAGTTCCCAGCACTAAAATTTGAACAGACAACACAAAGGAGAAACGATTTGTTTTGAAATATTTTTAATTATCAAAAAGCTACATTAACGATTTCTGGTTGATAGGTTTGTGGGATACCAGCTAGTTTGTGGGCTGTCGAAATTTTTAAACTTCCGACATCTTTTCTTTCTTTGCGCCCCATTATTTTAGTTTTTGGAGGTTTACTCTTCATTTCCGGTTGGCTATGGAGCTTCAAATGTATTGTAAGCTTGGCCTACAATGGAAAAAAATCCTTTTAATAATATCATTAATTAATTAGGTAAATAGTTAATCTGTAAATGTTTCAAATATGTGGGGAAACAATACATGTGTTTTTACCTTAGTACATAATTCGGCTCCACAAATTTTACATTCATGAGTTATCCTTTCATGTTTCATAAGAATATGTTGCCTCAAATTACTGTTTCTTGAATAAATTCTGAAATAGACAAGAATATCAATAACTAACAGCAATCTTTGGATGTCTACAATTTGTCCTTAAAAATTATAAAACATTGTTACACTACCTTCCACATTTATCATATGGACATGAAAAGGTTCTAGCCTGGATTTTTAAATGGGTTCTCACATGCCGCACCATATGGCTCCTTTGTTTGAAATGTCTATTGCATTCATTGCAAATAAATTCTGAAAAATGGCAAGCCAGTTTGAATTTCATAGAATGAAATAAGAAAATATTATACAATTCAATATGGTTCTATCAAACACAATATACCTACTATAGAAAAGAATAGAAAGAAAAGATAAGAGATTAAGTTAGGTTGGATGTATTTTTTCATAAAATCATAGAACAGCCCATTGTGGTTTAACCATTATAAATTTTGTGCTCTATTTGACAACATGGTTGGCTTAGTTGGTAGTGACTCTGCCTGTGAAGCAAGCATTCTGTCAAATAGCCTACCTTTGCCTAAATGATCAATCTTCACATGCTTCTGGTACTTGGACCACAAGCTAAACTTAGCAGGACACTGTGAGCAGCAGTGAGTCTTGTGTGAGCGGACGTGTTTCTTCTTATCATGGAGACTCACAAACTCCTTAAAACAGAGCTCACAGCTGCAAACGTTTAATACTTATTTTAAAATATAGTGTGTAAATATTTAGAATAAGCTTCCACAATTCTGTTATGTATGTTGCAATATTAACACATTAGCTGCCACACATTGCTATGCACTACGCTTGTAGTCGGTAGCAGTGTTTTTCCGCTTTGTAGCAAAAACTGCCTACAAACAGAGAACTTCCCTAGAGAGTTCCTGGCACTGAATGTGTTAAAAGAAAAATAAACTAAGCCTAGTAAACACTAGAGTATTTACGAGTGCTTCAACTATCTGATTATAAGTGTGCCAAAAATAAAAAACAAACCTAAATGACTTAACACCAGTGTGGTGGTACATGTGAGATGTCAATTGATGCTTCTTCAGAAAATTGAGCTTGCAAATGTCACAACAGAATGGAATCTTCAATTTATGATGCAAATTAATGTGCCTCTTCAAATTTTGTCTATTTGCATACCTTTTACCGCATGTTGGACAGCTACAAAATTAATTATTAATAAAGTTAATAAAGACAATCTCTTTTTCTGTTTAAGTTTTTTACACAAACTAAAGTGAAAGCATGACATATGTTACCTGTAAAGCATATCATTATCAGGAACTTTGTGTACGCTATTTATATGCCTATCTAAGTGGCTTTTATTCGTGTAAGCCTTAGTACAGTCCTTCTCAGGGCAAGGAAATGCTTTCTGAAAAAGAAAAAGCGATTAACTCGACGAAATCAAAAGGGAAGGGCATTCAAATTAAAGTACTTTTATTACTTACTACATTATTATGCACCAGTAAATGTTGTGCCAATCTGTAAGGTCTATTAAATACGGAAGTGCAACCTTCGTAATTACACCGGTGTAAGTTTTTCTGCTTGTTTTGCATGTTTTCTGAATTATTTGATCCTGCTTACATATTACGAATTAACAAGCAATTTCTTGTTTTTTTATTTTAACCCCTTATTTTACAATGCCTCAATCATTACAGTTAAAATAAAATCGGTTTCTGCATTTTCGTCTAAATTTCAGTCACCACCGTCTGTCACACATTTGAATAATCACATTCGCACATACATAACCTCAAAATGAAATACTTTTTCGATACGTCAGATCATTCAAGCTACTGTTAAAAATGTTCGTTTTTTATAGATGTTCTTTTTGGCAGCGGGGGTTAATGTTTTAAAGTGTTACCACTTAATAAAATATTTCTATTTGGTTGGTTAACTCATTTTAATCTTGTTTTGTGAGATAGACAGATACATTTTCCTTCGTGTATACTATATTTGTGCTATCTATGGTGATATGACATTGACATGTTAAAAATGACGTGATTTGTCCGAGCAACGAGCAAGATCACTGGCTTTACATTTTACTTGTTCTAAATTTTTGTTGTGAATGGTTGGTCTTCATATATCCAATTTTTTATCAATTGATTACAGAAGGAACGTACAATAATATTTTTTGTGTCTGGTTAATTACTGTGACAGAAAATCAGCTGACGTACGTAAACAAAGGGAATGATATTTTTCTGCGAACTGCTGTAATTGTTGCTATTTTGTGATCCCTTTCCGTAATTATGGACATTGATGGGTCATCTATGCCAAATCCCCAAAATGTTGGGGAGATAGATCAGAATTTACTTCTACAGTTTAGCTGTATGAACACTACGGACCGAGAAGAACTTATAGGCCAAATGCAGAGGCTACTGGGACCTACTTTGACTCACAACACAGCTAGCTTCTTTTTGGATATGAGTAATTGGTAATAATTTAACTTCAATTAGTGACTTTTATTATCATACTTTCTAAATGACTGATAATTTTGATTTTATTAAAATGTTCCAGGAACTTGCAGACAGCAATATGTTGTTATTTAGACTACACTTTACCACAAAAACTTCCATCAATGTCATTGAAAGCTGCTCAGAACCAGGAAACTGCTGTAAGTCCTGGAGCCTGGTAAGTTACTCAGTAAGGTTGGCATTATTTTAGACAAATAAGACCAGAATAGTTCTTTTTTTTCTGCTTATGAGAGGTTTGGTCCATTCTTCTTTTGTATAATTTTGCTGTGATAGATCTATACACATAATAAAGCTGAAGAGGGTCGAAATTTGTACATGGAAGATATAAAAAAAAAAATTGGCTGTGGATACTCAGAATCGATAAGAGAACATGCTCCAACACCAACAGTTTTTAGAATTTTTGTTGTGCTTTAGATATGGTAAAAAAGCGATCTAGTATTTAGTGTTGATGTCCGGCGACACGTCTAACCAAATAAATTGGCATTCAAACAATTCAAACATGAACTTATTTTCTAAAGTGGTTTTTGGTATTTTGAATTAGCACATTTTACAAAGTTTTCAATTTTATTAAACAAAAAATAAAATATGAATATTACTATAATTAAATGATTACTATTGCAGTTATTTATTTTAAGTACTCTTTGATTGAATAAAATGCTTTGTCCTTAAGCCATTGAAATAATTGAAATCTGAATTTACTGAGGGGCAACTCAGCTATCTTAGGGATCATGTTATATAGGCGATTTGGCTAGCAACCCACTCTGTTTTGATTTCCCTTTCCATCCATATGCCCATAATCATGCTAAACATGGTCTTTAGGTCTTGTTACCTTAGGCTCTGTCTACCCCGTAAGGGTTAAAGACGTGATTTATGTATGTATATAATGTAAATTATATAAAAGTACTCGCCAGTAAAAGAGATTGTTGTTTGGTTTTCACAGGCTTGGGTTTAAGTACTCAAACAAAGTCATTGTTTCACAAGTTATCTGTGTGACTAATGTTATGTGTCACAAATGTTTCAACCCTAACAAAGGTACTTTTGTTACAGTTTCGAACAAAATTGGAACATTGCCAACACAGGGGCTGAAGCATGGCCCGGGAGTTGTAGACTGATACAAGCTGGAGGAGAGCCTCTTGGTGCAACACCAGTCTATGTGCCCCCATTACCACCTGGACATTCCACAACGGTCATGTTAAAATTAATAGCACCTAACAAGCCAGGCACACACAGAGGGTATTTCCATTTAGTGACTGACAAAGGAGACCAAATAGGAGGTAAAACTTGAAAAAATATGCTTAGTTGTCTATAGGTAATGGTCAGATGGTCAATATTATTGTGATACTAGTGACAATTTTTTTTTCTCCAGTTATTCTTGCAATCTGCCTTTTAGCATTGAGCTAGGCTAGAGTTTAAGAGCTGAATTTGTAGACGTGAATGGCATTAGCCCAGTGGCACAACCATTTATTAAATCTGTATTAGATCAAATCTTGAGGTGCTGTTCTCTGTTCTTTTTAACCTATTGAAGATTTTGGTCGATTTGCCCACTAATTTATTTGCCAGATGATTTCGATGACTTTGCATTCTCTTTTCATAAGCTTTCAGTCTGACCATTACTTCTTGTTTAATTGTAGGTATTCTTAATTCACTATGTAGGATCACAGATTTCAAAACAACCAGATGCGCTGCAATACGTATCAATTTTCCATGATTATGGATCGCAATATGCATGGATTACACAATAATAATGGCCTCATTTTTGATGGTGACTTGGCAGATGTATTACAACGCTTGATTGTTTGTTTGATCAAAAATATCTAAATGCACCTAATGTTATCAATGCAAGTGATACAAAACTCAATTTGTGTTATGACCTGACAGTTTTAATTACAGAGCTAATTAGTGGCACTCGTTAAGAGATGCACAATGACTTACAATTTCTTTCTAGGCAATAAATGATATAACACGTCATTAATATTACAATAAGGAATAGTGTGATAAGAGAACATACTGGTGTGAAAGAAGATATAGTGACTAGCATAGAATAAAGTTGGTTTGGTCACATAGAGAGGATGGATGAAAGAAGACTAACTAAACAGATCTGTATGGGGAGTGTGAATGCTTGCATTGGGAGAGGAAGGCCTAGACGAAGGTTCCGGGACCGAATAGGAGAAGTTTTGAAAAAGGTCAGGTCAGGAGTAGCCATACCAGCGAGCATGTATGAAGAGATTGATGAATGTGGATGAAGCGAAAGAGGTATGTCAGGATCGTAGCGAGTGCAACTAAGTAGTCACTGCCTACCGCTATGGGAAAGAGGTTTGACAGTATGTATGTATGTATGTAATATTACAAAACAAACAGATAAGTATCTACTATTGCGATTTATCCGCTGTCCGTCTGCCCCTAATATGCTTAGATCTTTAAAACTACGAAACGGATTTTGATGCGGCTTTTTTAATAGATTAAGTGATTCGAGAGGATGGTTTATATGTATAATACGCAGACGAAGTCGCGGGCAGAAGCTCGTTGCAATATAAGACATGAAAGTATGATATATACATACTGACATATTTATGAGTAGCTACTCATCCCACACTTATGATGAAATTGATAATAGGTCCTATTTATAAATAAAAATAAGTTCTGGTTATTTCAAAATAACTGCCAAATTACATGTGTGCTCAATTTTGTTTTTCCAGATACTTTGTGGGTAGAAATAACAGTGGAATCAGAAATGACTATGGCCTTAGTGGAACAGCTGGCAGCCTTGCCCGTCCCCAGCAGTAGAGCAGAAGATAACGCTACACCTAATGTTAGTCAGGTAAACAGAGAATTCTTTCTACACACAAAAATCTATTTTTGTATAGGCTTAAACTGAAGGTCTATTTTTTAATCAAATTTCTTTTTTTTTTACAGATGTCACCACAAGATGACCAAATGTGTTGATACAAATGAGTACCGTCACAATCATTTTCTTAATTTAAACTTTAGTTTACATCACAAAATGTTGGTAATTTTATAATTTTCTTAACTCAATCTTTTATTTAATGGATTTATTTTTATTTATAGATCAATAATGCATTTTGTAGATTTTAAATATGTAGTTATTATTACCTATTGGTTCAGAATTGGCAGACTTAATTATTTGTAAATCATCAGTTTAAATTGTACAAATTGGTTACTTAGGAAATAAGTAATGTACATTGTACAGGTCTCCAATTGTTAAATAGCTGTAAGAAGACAAATAATATGAATTTGTTAGATATTATTGAAAAATTTACAAAATATTTGTAATAAGTGAATATTAGCATCATTTATTTTCTTATTTATAAAACTGCATTGCCAATAAGTAAAATAAAATTGGGGTTTTATTTGTTTGTAGTTTTAAAACATTTGTAATAGTACAATTTGGAAAAAATAAATTGATCGAAATTATTTACACAATAGTTTAATATACATACTTGCAAAACTAACACCTGTACATGTATTAATACCGGGTCATAGATACATAATTATATGATACTCATTCGAATACTTTTACACAGCCATCTCCATATCAATTTTGGGATGAGGATTGTAATCTTTGATAATGAAGTCTTCATATTTGAAGTCATCAATGGATTCCACTTTACGAGCAAACTGCAATTTGGGGAAGGGCCTGGGCTCCCTTTCCAGTTGAACTTTCAGTGGCTCAATGTGATTCAGATAAACATGAGTGTCACCTGTTGTGTGCACAAATTCTCCAGCCTGTAACAATAAGGGCCTGTTTTCCAAAAATGTTTTATGGATTCAATCAGATTTTCTGATAAAATATATTACAGGGAATGCTTTAGAAGTTTAATGGTGTAACATGTTTGTGTATTAAGACGAATTTAGCTTTCTTTTTTTTGTAAAATATGGTTCTGTTTCCTTTTAAAACGTATGCAACTGTAAAGCAAGTGCATCCATGAAATGCCTGCTGGTTTAGTTTTCATCAAAGTGTACAATTGCAACTCAACAAGCCAATTACAGCACATCTATTTTCATTAATAAGCTGTAGAATTCTTTTTTATGCCATAATGATTTCCACAGTAAAATGTAATAATATCAGTTGCCTGGTATTTACCTAAATAGGTTGACCAAACACTCACCTCAAGTCCAGTAAGGTGTGCAATCATGTGAGTCAAAAAAGCATAGCTAGCTATGTTGAAAGGCACTCCTAGGCCCATGTCGGCACTTCTTTGATAGAGAAGGCAGGACAGTCTGCCACTTGCTACATGGAATTGTGCAAGGCAATGACATGGGGGTAGAGCCATTTTACCAAGATCGGAAGGATTCCAAGCACACATCAGCATTCTTCTATCAGCTGGATTTTTCCTAAAATTGAAAGTTTGTAGTAGACTTCTAGAAGACGATGTATGTATGTACGTTAGAAAGATTAGAAATGAAGTACTTTATAGTATCAATTATATTCTGTAGTTGGTCAATTCCTTGGCCTGTATAATCCGTTTTGGCATCTATGTATTGGGCACCATTATGTCTCCATTGAAACCCGTACACAGGTCCTAGGTCTCCTGTGAGCAATGATAAAAAAAGTTAAAAAATGCTATCACACTCCCAAGTTACACAATAATTTGGTTAACAAACCTTCTTCCCGGTCCACAAATCCCAGGTTATCTAGGAAGGATCTTGAGCCGTTGGCATCCCATATATGAACTTTCTTGGCAGCTAGGGCTTTGGCATCAGTGGAACCAGAGATCATCCAGAGCAGTTCTTCCAGGACGCCTCTAAAGAACACTCTTTTTGTGGTTAATAGCGGCAATGTGTTATTCTTCAGAGAATATCTTTGCATTGCTCCAAATATGGAAAGAGTGCCAACTCCAGTTCTATCTACTCTTTTGTCACCTAAAATGTTATTTTTTTCATTTATAATAATGATTCACTTAGCGTACATTATACGATTTTTACACATTAAAGATATATCTTACCTGTGTCAATTATCTGCTTTACGAGTTTGATGTACTGGTACTCATCATGGTTATCAGCAAAGCCGTTGGTTGCCATGATAGATTAGTTTGTGCTAAAGTTTCTTGGTAGTATTATTCCTTTGCCTTTAGTTTATTTTATCTGATTATATTCTTCAATTCAATCGACTAAACAAACACTTTGTTTTTAATAAAGTAACCTGACCAATGACCCCCAAAGTTGTGCAGTGCAGAGCGGAGCGCGCCAAAATTTTGTCATTGACAGTTGACACTTGACAGCAATTCTTTGCGTTTTGTTCCATCAGATTATTACTATCATACGTTTTAGATTTGAGACCGCTAAATAATACATTCAATAAGACAACAAATCGATTAAATTAAATTTAATGTTTAATATTTACTGCTTATGGATTTATGTTTTCCTAAATTACATAACTTTTTGACATTTCCTTTCCCGTGTTAAGATTTTGTAACCACTTTGTTACACATTCTACAAAATCTTCAGCTGTAACCCATGGTAACCGATATAAATATTCAATGTAAAATTGGAAAATAAAAACAATATCACCAATTTGAACAAAACAGGTAATTTCCTATATTTGTGTTAAATTAAGGATAATGTTTTTTAATAGTCTACATTTAAATGTCTACGACAGCAAGACTTGCCCTACTTAAAAGACTAACCCTTGCGAATAATCACGATTTCGAGTAAAAAGTGTTTGGTCTAGGTTCTTGTGAAGATGCCGGAGCGGGAAGCGCCCTGTGTCGAGCTCGGCAGTGCGCCGGAAACGCCGAGCGTAGGGCCTTCGCCGTCGCCGTCAATCTCAAGCGCCAGCTCATTGGAACCGCAGAACATACGACCTACTCCTTTATTTAGGTACTTACCATATTTAAACTCTGGACGAAAAAACTATTTAAAAATTGTTCTCGTTAATTTAAGCGCATTTCCTACATTTTCGTGATAGGGCTCTCGCTATGACACCGCCAGAGCCGGATCAGCCGCCCGGGCAAGATGAATTGGAGCGTCGTTTACCAGGTTACCGTCGCATTGTAATACCGCGCGATTTGACCCTCATCGAGTTACTGGTAAGCTGCAGTAATTATATTTATATTAAATGATGAAATACGTTACTTCATTTGCTACTTTAGTGTGCATTTAGTACTTGTGAAAATCATAATAATGAATCTGATTACTACATACTGATACGAAGACAAAAAAATAGACCAGAAATTAGTGAGGGGAGTGTCACAATAGAAAGATCTCTCTCCAGCCAGATGTTACGCCTGGGGACAGAAGTCCGAAGGAAGAGAGATGGAAGTTGTATCTATGCATTCGAATAGAGAATTTTCGTTGAAGTTATGTAGAACTGTGAGACATTAACTGGCGCTAGCTACTCGTGCGTAGTAGTTATGTAGTGGACAACTAGGTGGTGCTAGGGTCGCTACAATAGGTATTAAGTTTCTTTAGTATCATTGTTCTTCCTTATGGAGAATAACAGGAGACTAAGATCGCGATATCGCGAACTGTATGTAAGTCTTTCTGCTAATTATTGATACCTAGACCCCGTTTAGCAAAGACTCTTGGTAGAAACTGCGTTTACATCGGCAGGCTGCTTTATGCTTAGCGAACCCTTTGGTTGGTACTTGTTTGCCAAGAAGCGAGCTTTCTCGAAACTGTTCCAATGTGCACTTGGCACCGGAACTTGACGGTATGTTGCTCTTGTGTACGGCTTTGCTTTGAACGTATTCTTACGCGGGCTCGCTCGGATAGTTATACTTAAATACTTAACTCTGTTTTAACTGCTAACTCAGGGTTATGTGGTGTAGAAATGTACTGAACTAGCAAGCTAAACTCAGGTTTTAAGTGCAAGCGGTTCTTAGTATTAGGGTTGTTCAGCTGTGATAATTGTGTCATCTAGAAACAATCAAGTGGCGCAAGCACAGACGATGAAGTGCTTCGCATTCGCGAGGCTCGCCTGCGCGTGGTGGCTGAGCAGATAGGGCTTCGACGGCTGCACGTATTGGCGCCGCGCCTACGGGCCCTCACGCTTGACGGGAGCGCTGTCTCCTCGCTCCGGGACCTCGGCATCGGGCTGGTGCATTTAAGGGTATGGCATACAAATACGAATAAAGGTATAACACCCTAACATTCGATGTTTCGAGTTCATACTGGAAAAAGTTGATAGTATAGTTTAGTTTAAACTTTAAAACCATCATTTCCACTTTCTACATTCTACAAGCATCAGGTATCGGATGCTCTTCTTATCTAGGTGCTGTAGAGCAGCTTTGAGGAGGCACTTTTATTCGTCCGGGGTTCGTTATAGATTTCCTAACCAAACTTGTGTAGCTGAGGGCTGTACAATAAATACAATTATGATTCGTTTTCAAAATGTACATAGGTAAGGGCTTAATTACAACAAAAGTTAATTGATTCTTTTGTGTTACGTCCATATAATCCATTACAATAAGGGTGAAAATGCCGAACACAAAGGAATCAATTAAGTTTTGTTTTAATTAAGGCCCCTAACTATGTACCTAAGTACATGTGTTTTGAAAACTACTCTTATATAACATGGGAATGGGATATGATTTCGTTCCCGGTTCAAGCTGATCTGAGGCCCGTCACCGAGTTATCAAAAAACAATTAAATTCAAATCAAACGAATGTTAGATTTGTGAAATTCATGTGTAGCCTCTTTACCAGCCAGCCCGAAGAGTATACTATACCTAATCATCACTACATAGTATAAAACAAAGTCGCTTTCTCTGTCCCCATATCTATATGTCCCTATGTCCCTTTGTATGCTTATATCTTCAAAACTACACAACGGATTTTGATGCGGTTTTTTTTAATAGATAGAGTGATTCAAGAGGAAGGTTTTTATGAATGATTCTACGCAGACGAAGTCGCGGGCAGAAGCTAGTCCTATATATAGTACGTATTTTACATGTCTAGATTCAGGAGGTTGTTATAGGTGCTGAGCGTTAACCGATGTGGCCTGACTAGCCTGGATGGCGTGTGGGGTCTGAGCGCGTTACGGGAGCTCTACGCCGCTGGCAATAAACTCCAGGATTTACAGCCTCTGGCTGCACTTCAGAAATTACACACACTAAGTTTGGCTGAGTGAGTACCCTTGCAGTAGTAAAATTGCAATGAACAAACATTCCACCCAATTCCGAATGTGACAGCATATTAACTAACAGAGAGGTAACGTCATAGCTAGGCATAATTTATAAAAAAACTCCGAGTTACTGCGCCGATTGCTCCACTCTGATTAGGGGGCCCATAGTCTAGCAGGAAACTAAAATATAACAAACAGATATGATCGAGACTGATTTACAGCAGTAAAAGTCCCAGCAGTGTGTTCAATACCTTATTTAATTTTTACGAACAAGAGAAATCTGTGCTTCAAATCTTAATATTTCTTGGGGCTACGGATCCTAGAATGCTATAAAGTGTTCACTAATGTGTTACAAAATTAGATAGCAGGTATAACGGTACCAATCTACTAAATTATTTCAAAACTATGACATCTAGCGGTATTTTGAGTGTTAGGAACCCCATTCTTATTGCTGTTAAAACACCATGGCCTAGCAACAAGTCGCGCGACTTAGTCATCTCATAAGTGGACCACTTTCACTCAGACTTTCGATGTTGCGGTAAGGCATAATTTGCAAAATTGTATGCATTTTGAATTTATTGCGCTATAGCTTTCTTTTTTAGTCGCATTGAGAGCTTGTTGCTAATAAAAAATCAATCAAAAAGAAACATTTTTGAATTTATTTGTCATAGCAACCCATTAGCAGAGTCGGGGCGTCTCTGGACCCTAGGCGTGTGTGGATCCCTTCGCCACCTGACGTTGCGAGGGACTCCGATGGCTTCATTGATAGACTACCGCGCGAGGGTTGCTTCAGCGCTGCCGTTGTTGCTATACTTGGACGACCGCCCATTACATGTGGTTGGTGACGAAGGTAAGATAAAATTAGGTGTTAAATAATCTACTGAAAATAACTCCGTCTCATAGCTTAGCGTTATGGTTAGAAATAAACACTGGCTACTGCCCCCGCGACAGCATTTGCGAAGAATTTGTTTATCGCTTTCCTGCGGGAACTACTTATTTGATTTCCCGGGTCAAAAACTAACACATATCCTTCTCGTCACTAAAACTATCCACTATACCAAATTCGAACTAAATAAGTTCAGCGGTTTAATAGTGAAGAGGTAACAGGTAGACAGACATAGGTACTATATTATTTATAATTTTAGTATAGATGGGTTCATTACGAATATTAGGCTGGGTACTTAATTCGCGTAAACAGCTATAGAAGCCTAACGTATCACTTTATAGCCTTGACTTCTCAGTAGGCTTCTTCTTCTTATGTTGCCTCTCCATCTAATGAAGAATGTGAAACAATTCCCGTCTATTGCCGGATAAACCTAAGCCTAGACTTCTGTTCCGTTTTCTCCTTCCAACAACATTTCCCAACTTTGTTAGTTGCAGGAGTTCGTATCGGTCGTACATTATGCACATGACCAGATATCACATTAGTCTTAGACATCCTCATCTTCAGACTTCTCAACAAACGGAAGGTGTGATTTATGTTGACGTCGTCAGAGAGCTCTCTAGAGCCAGAGCTCCGTGCCCTGCAGTCAGACACGGACAGCGAATGCGAGGCCGACACAACGGCCCCGTCGATGACACCTGAACCGCTGGTCGACCCGCAACCCGGCACTTCAGGAACTCTGTGCGATGAAGAGGTATCTATATGCACATATCTAGTCTATCTAATACTTTTCAACGAGCAATTCTTGTATATTTGTATTTTACACTATGTAGTGATATATAATAATCTTGATCTCGGAAATGGCTCCAACGACTTTCGTGAAATTTTGTATCTATGCAAGGGGTTTCAGTTCAGGGGCGATAAATCGATCTAGCTAGGCTCGATTTTTAGAAAACGTACCAAAAAAAATCATTGTCCAGGTATCACTATCATTAAACTAACAACGAAGATTAACAAACCGTAAACAAGAAGATTTTTGCATAAACAGCAATTTTTAATATGAGTTTGGTGTGAAATATTTAAGTATGCTAGAAATGGACGAGCTTGTAGTTCTCAAATTAAAGTTAAGAGACATCTATTCAGTGCCGGATTAGCCACGTAGCAAGAGTAGCAAATGCTACGGGCCCCGCGCTCCAACGCCTGTCTGACCGTAATAAAAAAAAATTTGATAGGAGCGTAAAATATCTTTGTAATAGTTTTGTTTTATTTAATACCCTCAACTTGAGAACCTAAAGCAAACCAAGGGCCCCTTGACAGAATTTGCTACAGGCCCCGCGCTGGCTTAATCCGGCACTGCATCAATTATATTTATAAAGGTCATGTCACCGTATAGATCGTATCGTATGTGTGTGAGAGGAGAAGGAGACATACATTATAGCCTTAAAATGTGTGTCCTCTTTAGAGCGCTGAGTTAGGCCCGGACGGGGACTCGTCGGAGTGGTATCGTGTTGCGGAGCACCCGCGCCGGCGCCGGCGTCCCGCCACCACCGCGTGCGCCGGCGCCCGCCCCGCGCGCGCTGCGCTGCCCCCGCGACCCCGCACGGCCCTCGCGCCGCGCGAGAAGCCCGCGTCGAGCAGGCTTCACGTTATGAACACGCTTATGGGTAAGGCGTAGGCCAATTGGTTTATTAGGCTTTAGAATTTAGAAACTAGAACAATCTGTGCCAGCCACCTAAACACAGCTTAATAAAAGTAAAAAACATCGATACTTATGGGTTTAAGAGTCCATTATATCATAACATGAACTGAGCTGTGGTCCGATTTTTCGAAAGAATCATTCGAAACAGGTGAAATATGAGTAGAGTATAAGAAAATTATAATATAATATTAGGCTGCTGTCCTGGTTCTTCCTTCAAAACGCGATTATTCTTTATTGAAAACGGGGCGGCGTTCCAAAATTAAATAAATTCATATCAAAGATCGGAAGCACATACAAAGAAGCTAGGAACACAAAACCTCCAACACTCTAAATGGACAGACCTCTAACAATGTGCTGATGTTCTGGTACTTTTTCTCCCCGATTCAATAAAGAAATAGTTCAAAAATTGAACGCGATTCTAGCTCGTAGAGGATCTGCGATCCTGGTATTTTAACTCTCCCTCAGTCTTATCTGACGCGAGTTTAACATTTTATCCATCCCATAAAAAGTGCACAACGGTGCTAAAGAAGTATTCACTTTAAAAAAGGTATATGCACAGTATATGTATATTATAAGCTAATTATTTACTGTGGTTTATCTCGAAAAGTTGAAATTTGTGTTTACGCATTATTGCAATAGGGGTGCGAATATACTAACATGATTATTCTGAGCAACGGACCTTGACCTAAGTTGATGTAATACCGCGTGCAGACGAGGAGTGGCGCTGCAGTGGCAGCGAGCTGACGTCGCGCGGCGCGGTGTGCGGCAACTTGGCGCGCGCGCTGCGGCGCCCGACCGAGGCAAGGCGGAGGAGTTTGGGTAAACATATAACATGTACCTACTAACCTACCTAATAGTTTGTTGATTGTTCCTAACAAAAAAGCGGAAAATACTAGGTTGCGCAACAAATAAGTACGTACAAATTATTATGATACGTGCACAACACGTAGTGTAGTAGTGATACACGTAGAGTATATTTTCTTAACGTCCCTCGTAAAACTTGCAACTACTGTTGTCGGGTTGCGATCAATTGTTAGTGACTGCATACAATACAATACAATGCAAATATTCTTTATTGAACATAACAAAATAGTACAATCACATTACAGAAATAAAAAGACAAGGTAGACAATAGGCTTTGTTATCGCTTTATACACAGACCACCTACCCCATTAGACATGTAATACAAGGCGGCGTTTTCTGGATCCTATTTGCGCAATTGCGCCTATAACTTCGAACGCAAACGCACGCTCATTCAGTAGCGACCAGGAAACAGACCCGTAAGCAGCGAGTTACTGTGACCTAAAAACTAACAATACTAAAAATACAAAAAATGCCAGTTTGCGCTATAAGATGGTGTGTAAGCGACAGTCGCAAAAATAATTACAAGAAGTAGGGTAGGTGGTCTGTGGCTTTTATTGTCTGGCAGATAGAACAGTGCAGTAATATGACGCTTTCAGTGTTTGACAGTTTTTGGCGAATATTAAATAGGTAGTGATATGACTTAGTGAGTGAATGAAAGTATGAACGATGAAATTAATTTGCTTCATTTAGGTACCTATGTTGAAATAGAGAATTTTCAAAGAGTATTTTAATAAAACGATTTGTTCAATTAGGTTCTTATATCTTTTCTAGCTAGTAGTAGAGTAAGAGTTCCCCATTTTGCCATAAATAAAACAATAATTTAACACATTAATCATATTTTTTTCTACCTCTGTACTTGACTTGAAAACTTAAATTATTAAGAATCAGTTTCACTGCTGCTGTCATTCATAAAATAATTCGTTCTTTCTATAGTCAAATCATTCATTACGTGACTATGTAGTCGAGCACTAGTGAAATAAATGTAGTATCATTATTTCGTAAAATGATATTTGGAGGTGACATTTGGCTGCAGTAATTTATCTGCCAGACTATAGAAGCGATCTCTACCAGGAAGTAGATGACAGAAAGACGATGTCCATACATAACACTTTTCCGATTGCCACTGCATGTTGTCAATCGGATTCACATACCATTGAAAACATTTGGAAGTCCGATGATGCCTTAAAAAAATAGGCGCACCTGTATATTAATTCTCTCTCTCTTATAGTGCCTCTCCAACTAGTGGAGGTTGGCAGTCAGCTCCGCATATTTCCTCCGATCCTTCGCGAGGTTGAAAAGTTCGGCAGCACTTGCGACTCCGGTCCACTCCCGGATATTGCGCAACCACGACTTCTTCCTACGGCCGACGGCTCTTCTGCCTGCTACTTTGCCCATCATTATAAGTTGCAGGAGTTCGTATCTGGCGTGCCTAAGCACGTGGCCCAGATAGGCAACTTTACGCTTTTTGTATATTAATTAGTAAAGTTAAAAGTAAACTGTACTTAATTATGAATATAATAAACAAATAATGTCGCAATGATGATAAGGTACCTACCTAGCTCTAGCTGACACAGTCAATAAAGCGGCGAGATCTTTTACTAATAAGAAAGTTGTTTAGTTTCGTTGTTTACATTGACAAACATTATTAGACAGCGAAGGTAAGTACAAACCAAAATGATAATATCTACATTTCCTATCTATGTTTGTGTTGAAATGAAAATGGGAAATGCATTGCAGTTTCCAATGCAACGGGATGTGAAGCTACGCTCGACTAGATTCGTTCAAGACGGTCTAAACTTTATTCTGGGTTTGCAGTTAACTCGGAGTTATATAGTTAGCTAACTATTTGTAGCGTGTGACTGTCTGCGAAATATTTGTTTATCAATATTCCACGGGAACTATGTAATTTTCCGAAATCAAAAATTCCTATGGCTTTCAAATTGTCTCCATTCCATACCAAATTTCACGTAACTCGGTGCAGCCGTTTAAGATCGAAGAGGTGACAGACAGACCTAGTTACTGTTGTATTTATAGTTTTAGTAGGGAAGTAGAGATTCTGGTCCATGCAAGTTCTGCTTATTGTGTATATTAGCAATGCAACTTACTTGAATGTCGTTGTAAACACCGTTAAATAAACACTGACGGAACAAGTTGAAAATTTCCAGACGCAGCGCTTAATTCCATTCAAGATAAATCACTTGTAGTATTTTTATAGCAACAATGGTGAGCTGGCATGTCATCAACAATGACATTTCTTAAAGTACACTTTAAGCATCTTTTCGTTAATGCATAGTGGAGCGATTAGGAAGGTACCTACACAAACAGTGCAGAAGAAAATCTCAAATAAACATTGACAAGTGGTCATGCATGATGTGTAAACAATTTGCCATGGTTGGTTAAATTTCATAGGTCTTACACACACAAACGCTATTGACTTACCTTGACATAACAACGGTTTAGCCTTTCTGTATAAACTTACACTGATCGCACTTCAACTTTTCCAGACTTTATTTTGACACAAAAAGGTGCTAATTAAATTACTAATGTCTGACTTTTGTCGGAAGACAAGAATTACTATTTCGAGATATAGAGTCAACAGGCTGACACCTGATAGGCTACTAAGCGAATAAGCGTAATATATTAATATCTAAGATTTAAATTGCTATTAAAATTGAAACTATGTATCTTCAAACACTTCACCCGGGAAATATGGTTATGCATAAGATACCCGTACCTCCATCCTTGACATCATCTGTTTTATTGTGTTTAGTGTTAGGTACTTAAGTGGACTTTGAACTTTGATGGAACTTGATTGTTATGCACATGCAATCGCATTAGTCAATGAATAGGCGTTGTCCATGTATAGACATATAGTTATACCTAGGTTAGGTTTAAACTAAGATGTTCAAATAAAAAAATAGAAATTAGGAACTCGGTTCAATTTTAAATTGAGAACTAGGAGGTATTAATTACTAGGTACAGTCAAGTGTAATAATATGTATCTAGACAAAGTTTCAAAAATAAGTACCATACGCTCTTACACCAGCGTAATAAGGGTGTGGGACATATTTTTGAGAAGTTCCTATCGATACTTATTTTTGCACTTGACCGTACAGTAGGTAGGTACCTGTCTATTGAACGCGGTCATCGTAATTTATAATGCGTCGTTCATGTGTTTACAATCAATCAAATTTATTCTTGGTCCTTAATGATTTGTTGATTGATGTTAACAAGGTCGGATCCAGGGGGGGGGGGGGGTCATGTCAGGTTATGGGTCCAATCGCAAATCTACCTACCCATGTACCCAGTCAAGGAATTTATTTCCTAACTCATCAAGGAACTTCTTCACATAAAGCCATAACGCATAAGTGATATCGCATTACATAAGAAGGAAAATCGTTACGACGCTTACTATAGAAAGGTTCCATCTTGGGTTAGGAATTAAATTCCTTTACTGTAGCTGTGTAGCTACTCTATTCATATAGGTTATTTTGATATTTTGAAATAGTTTAAAACAAGCTATTTTAAATCTTTAGTGGAAGAAGAGAAGATCTTACTGGAGCGAAGCATGGCAGAAGCCAGGAAGACCATAGCTTCGGAGATACCGTGCGCCCCATCTTGTTTTGAAGATTGGGCCAAGTTCAAGGAACAGACTGGGTAATATTGCTAACAATGTCATAATCATTAATGAATGAAAACGCACGATCGATTTCGGTCACGGCGACTCCTAATACTTACGGCGCTGATGCATCATAAAACTTGGCAATTTTGGCAGTGAACCTTCGTGCACACTTCGGGCACGACAGGACACCGCCATTATAACTGTAGGAGATAACTCCTGGCAGTGGCGCCTTTGATTCGTCTCGTTTAGCATTTAGATCAGCTCTCCGCTAAGTTTCAAAGTCCCTCACCTCTCAAGTCACTTTCTCGACTCAAGACACCTTGCTGCCAAATATTCCCATAGAACGAGCTCAATGGAACATCTCTTCGTAATGTTTCTGAACATCTTTGAACTTTAGGAATCGGCCGCCTTATTTCCGCTTGCCATCCTCGACTTATTTCATATGATTAATGCTATAAATAATACAAGTTGTAACATTGACAAAGAAGAAGAGATTTATTTATCAGGTCATAATAGGTACTTCTGTTCTCTATTGAAGTCCAAATTTAAAAATAATTAGGTACCTAATCTGTATTTTGCAGAATCGACATCGATATAGATTTCAACGAAAGATTAAATGATGGGGACGCTACCAGAGCTATTGAACGATTGGAGAGCATAGAAAGGGAGACCGTGGAGCGATTGAAAGAGGAAGCTGCCATGAAAGCGGACACATACAGTGTCATAAGCGGCAGTGACTTAGCATCCGTGGCGAGTTTCGAAGTTTCAAGTGACTGCGATGTGTGGACAGGAGATGGTCCGAGGTCCGATCCAAGACTCGAAGTCGACGTGATATTCAAAAATCTCATGACGACCACTCTCGAATCCAAGCATTGAGATAAGATACTAGAGACGTAAAACTGCTACTTTAGGACTGTAGCTTTCTTTTCTTCACACATTGTGTCTCAACTTTCGATACGATGAAGAAATCGTAACCTTGACTTTTTGATGTAAGATATTGTGCTGTATGACATTTTAACCCAACTTTTGTTGATATAACACGTCAGTAGACATCAGTGGAGCCTTTCACTATTTTACAAATGAAAGCAAGATAAGTATATAGATTTACCTATGCTACTTATTTTAACCTATACGTAGTTGCTTATGTATGACACTGGGTTTAGAGATTGATAACTTCATAATAATTATATTGTAATGAGAACATAATGTAGTCGAGGAAGAGGTACCTAATTAATACATAGGTACCTACTGTCTCTTGCTGACTAGACTTATGTTCACCGGTAGGGAAAATAGCTATTAACATTTTTCATCAAAAACTTTATGTTAATGATTTGGATTCATCAAAATTACATCTACTTATTTGCATTGACCGAGAGGTCGCCAGGCGCACTACCTACATGAGTATAAAAAATAAACATTCGTAGTACTTATAGATAGCGATATTTACCTACTACTGTAACTCATACGGCTACTAATACAGTTTAATACTATAGGCGTTAGTCACTTTTATGATGTCCACCATGAAAGACACGAACTATATTCTAATGCATGAGCCAGGCCCAGAAGGATATTTTCGAATGATGATCTAAATGGGATAGGATTATTGTTTTTTTTTGTTAAGCAATATTTTTTTATTTTTCTTTGTTTTTGTTAATTCATAACACGAAGTAAATAAATTATTACGTTCAGATTGGTTTTTTATTGAGATAAATGATAATGCCCTATCATCTATTTTTTTGCTTATAACTACACAGTACCCGGATGATCAAGCTTTGCTCGGTATTTTTTTAGTATGTTTTCTAAAAATGAAACCTGGCTAGATCGATTTATCGCTCCTGAAAACCCCCGCATACTAAACTTCATGACGCCCTTCGTTGGAGCCCTTTCCGAGATTCAGATAGGTATGTAAATGTATTAGATAGTTACTCATCATAGACAATAAAAAATATATATACTCAGCGCTTTACGTAAAAACCTTACTCTTTTCCAAGCGTCATTTAAAATCATCATCATCATCATATCAGCCGTAGCACGTCCACCAGGTCATCCGTCCATCTCGTTGGTGGACGTTCTACGCTGCGTTTGCCGATCCGCGGTCCCAACGATAAACGTTAAAAAATATTTTATTACTAGTCACACCACCTAACTAATCTACTTAATCTTTAAAAATAAATACCTAATACAATATTTACAAATATTACAAATGTGATCATGTGTTATGTCTTATGCTTTAAAGTGCAGTAGTGTAGCGAACATAAACTGCTACAACGCACGAATAGCTAGCACCGGTGATGTCACAATGTTCTACATCGCGCCAACGAAGTTAGCAGATACATAAATATGACTTACAACTCTCTTCCTTTGGACTTCGGTCCCAAGGCATAACATCTGACTGGAGAGAGATTTCTAAATGGTGTCCTCTCCCCACAGTAGGTACAATGTTTCTATAGTCTTAATTTCTTTCGACAAGACAAACTTCGTGTTTCTTAGACTCAGACGTACTTAAGTCATATAAAAACGAATATAGCTGAGAGACATTAAGAAAATAGAAGTATATAAGCCTATATTTCCATCACACCTATTTAGGTACAGGAAATACCTTTTTACCCACGGCGGAACGGACAAGGTATATATGCGTTTAGGGTGATAGGCTGTGCGTGGGTTTTTCTCCGCAAACGTACTAATGTTCCCATTTTTATAGAGAACGACTGGACCGATTTAGATGCGGTTTTCTGTAGTAGGTTCGTAGTTCTTTAGCGGTGGTTCTTAGATAGGTATTATGGTGTTTGTCTCTTAGGGGGCGCTGCAATATTCGTTCGTATATGTAAAATGCGAATGTTCCCATTTATCTCCAAAACGGTTGGACCGATTTAGACGCAATTTTCTTTAAAAGATTAGGAATTTATTGGGAATGGTTTCTATAGGTGATATGACGTTAACTCGACAGAGGGCGCAGCAATCATAAAATTTCTAATTAAATTCAAACTTTTAGGGTTTCGGAGCCAAATTGGTAAAATTTGGATTCCTAATAGTGAATTCTGTCAGTCTGACTGTCTATCTATCTGTCTGTCTGTCTATCTTCAAATTATCCGTTTGTCAAAGGCGTGTTACTCGGAAACTACTAATAATGGTTATAATGGTAAAATAATAATAGTAATGGTTTGGTACATAATTTTATTTTGAAGTTCGGGTCCTTCGTAAGCCGCTACATATATTACAAGCTTCTATTTAGTTTCACCTGTCCCGTTGTCTGTCTGTATGTCCGTAATCGAATATTGTACTCCCAGTAATTGGATTGACGTGACGTTTATCATACTTGTATGGTGACGAAACAATAATCGGGGAAAGAAATTCTGATGACCCAGCCAGGACAGTCTCCGCAGAAGGGAACTCTTCAACGGTTGGTCGGATTGACTTGCAATTTGGTGTAACATATGGAAGAGAGATGAAAATGCGAGTATAGTCATCAAAATGTACGGTCAGAAAAAGAACTGGAAATGAAAGTGTACTTTTCAATTATGTAGGTGTAATTAGGTACGCAGTTCAAAATAACATCTTTGGTACACGATATCAGTAAAAACACTTTGGACACGCAACCGAAGATGAAACAGACTACTTTTGAATTTATTTTTTGAGTGACAGACTTGTGAAACTGTACAAATTCACTTGAATTCAGGGAAAGTAAAGTAATGGCAGCCTCCGATGGATTTTCATAGATTTGTCACTATAATAATTGGGACCGTGCGCGACGACAGCGCCACGTGATAGGCGGCCATTATGGACAATATTGTCACCGCTGTCAAACAAGAAGTAAGTAAATATTGTGAAAAATATTAATGAAATCTTGTGTTATTTTACTATATTACACAATTTTGGACAATGGTAGTCAGTAACATTATTGCCAAAAATATTAAAATTGTTGTTTTCAGTGAAATTTTAGAGGTTAGGTAACTTACTTTTTTTTTCTTACGGCAAATATCCACTTATTTCTTTGGTCTCGTTTCCACCATGGTCTTGGAAATTGGTAAAATTTACAGTCGCTATTCTTCTTGGTGTTATTACAATTCACAACAACACATCTTACCAGGACCATATTTTTATCTCAAAAACGATTAGAAAATGTTTACTGCAATATGGATTTGACAGCTCAAGTCAGCGACAAAAATGTCAATTTTAGCCGTAGCGAGCGCTGTGATCGTTTAGGCTACCCCCTCCACCCGCTTTGCACTCTGCCAATAGGCAGGTGAATAGGTAAACACTTTGTAAATACTGGAACTAAAACGTTCTATCTTTCACTACTTATTTTACTACGGCTCAGTAGGTTTCTTTAGAAATTATTTAGGTACCTACTTCATAATTTTTAAATGTATGCATCCGTCGTGTGTTTTAACAAAAAAAATAATTTGGGTTTTTATTTTAATTTAGTTATTGTTGTGTGTCACCTATGTACTCTTGACGGATGAACTGGCACG
Source organism: Pandemis corylana (assembly GCA_949127965.1). Classification (NCBI taxonomy): domain Eukaryota; kingdom Metazoa; phylum Arthropoda; class Insecta; order Lepidoptera; family Tortricidae; genus Pandemis; species Pandemis corylana. Next base: position 5,257,836 of record OX421855.1, on the reverse strand, counting down.
TAAGATTAGTTAGGTAGCGATGACGTGACTGTCAGTGCTTGTGACCGTCATTTATTATGCGAATTTCCTCGAAATGCATGTATTATAGGTAATTATTACCTCAAAAAAATGAGTCAAATCAACCTCACCACACCACATCAAAAAATGAGTCAAAGACAATAATTGATAAATAATTTAAATTAGGTTTACATGTTCATAAAGGAGCGCCCTCACAGAGCATTCGCGTGTAATGAGCATTCGGCATCGAATATTCGAGTGGTGTGGACGTCGAGCCACGTCGAGCCGAGCGTTACAAAGCTCACATTGATTATTGCTCGTTTACAAATGCTCGGGTAAGAATGCCCTCAGTGAGGACGCTTAAATGCGGCCAAATTATTAATGTAGTCGAACATACGTAGCACAGTCAGCGTCAAATAGTTCGTGACACCCAAAGGAGCCAAATAGTTTGCAACACGTCACTATTACAGTTGAAATAAGGTCGTGTTGCTAACTTTTTGGCCACTTTGGGTGTCACGAACTATTTGACGCTGACTGTACGTACCTGCTTTGTCTGTATTTCTGGAACTATTTATTTATTACCACTATGGAACCATTTTATAGTTTTGCTATAAAATGGTTCCATAGTGGGATAGGAATTAAATTCCTTAGCTGTTAAAGTCGTCGGTTATGGTTAAATGTCATTGTTAAAGTAACTTGGGGCCACTAACACTTAATATAGACCGACCGCTTAAATGAGTCCTCGCCCGCGCGGCACAGGGGCGCGGGGTAGGACGACCAAGGAGAGTGCGCCTGCCGCCCGCACCTCTCTTGGCCCCCGCGGTCGTCCCACCCCGCGCCCCTGCACCGCGCGGGCGAGGACTCATTTAAGCGGTCGGCCTATAGTAGGTGATATAATAAATTACTAGCTGTTGCCCGCGACTTCATTCATCGTCATCATCGCCGCCCATACGAGTCCCACTGCTGGGCACAGACTTTCTCTAAGAATGAGACTTCGTTCGCGCATAATTAAATATAGCCAATGTTCATCAGGGAAATTTAAATTTGACAAGCGTCCAAGCGTATTACGACAAAGTAGGTAGGTACAGTCAACATCAAAAGTAAGTGATCAAAATCAACGTTTCAAAACATCTTCTAGCATGACGTGCCAGATATAACTAGTCATACCAGTGTCAGTTTTAAATGAAGTTTTAATTAGTCAAAAGAAAGTGATCATAAATAACAACACCGAGACAGAAATGAAGTGACAAATCAATATTTCAAAATAAAATAATAATACACCATGTCATTTTTATGAATGTGCCAAGTAAATAACAAAAGAAAAAGAACATTTCGAGTTGTCGGAAATGTTTTAATGAAAGCTCGATAAAAAAGGATTTATTTAAAATGAAACCAAAAATCGAACTGATGTAATAAGACCTTATTTCAAACTTTGGCGGACATGAGGTGTTAAAGTTGCTTCGCATTTTTGTCTCACGAATATAACCGATATAAGCCGAACATCTGACTTGTACTCCGAGGTGTCTCATAAAGCCGTATTTTATAGATAATCACTTTAATTTGAAACATTCCACAGTGACTTTAACTGTTTGAATGGCATTATGTCACTTAGTTTTCAAGGATCGAAATAAATATGATCACTTACTTATGACACATTATGTGTTCGCATTTAGTTCTAATAAACTACAATAGTCAGTAACATTTGACTTAATTTAACGTGTATATTATTTTGGGAGCCTAATTCATCAGTTTCTTTTGCTGTTGACTGTACTAATATTTTCGTAGGCCAACGTACCTACGTACGTATGCGAGAAAAGGACAAAAAAGGGAATTTTACTTATACCTACAATGTTTGAGATTGTTTAGGTCAAATTTTGTCAGTTGAATTTGACCTACTGCCAGTGGTCAGGTTGAGGTAAACTTTTGGTATGTCGACCTACATAATTGATTGGATAACAATGGAGTTACTTTAGAATACTTTTTTAAGTAATTTTGACAGACAAGAAAAATGGCAGGCACACATTTAAAAAGACAAATAAAGGAACTCTGAAAATGAACACTAATAGACTCGGTTCAGTAAAACTTAACTACCTATCCAGTTTCGCGGCGTGTAGCAAGCCTCACAGAAAGTGCCTAGGCATTTACCTTGTTCAGTCAGTCCCCCAGTCCGAGCCGCCACCTCCGCTCGCGCGCGTCGAATTAGCAAATGCTACAATCATGAGCCTCCTAGAAACAATTTCACGTATTGTTATCGTAAATGCGTTGACGGTTTACTACAGTATCTGCGCTCTTGGATATTTTGCTCTGAAATATATTAAAAACCCGTTCTCTGGTCCTTGGGCCCAGAAATTGCGGCTTCAACCACCGGCGTGCCTCACAGATACCAAATATGGGGAACATAAGTACATCAAAGTCAATGTAAGTACCCACCCAATTCTTCCGTATTCTTCGTTTGTCTCGATATAGCACAGCGAGTTGAACCTGTGAGTTAAACCGTTTATTTTGTCGTTTTTACAGGACATAAATACCTATTTCAAATTATCTAGTATTTTTTCTTTGGCAGTTATCTTAATAAGAGACACGTATTGCTCTGTATAGATAGGTAGTTATATAGTTATCTTCTTTTCTTTGTGGGGGATAATTAATTAGATGCCTATTACATGCTCAGATAAATAAAGATTATACTAGTAGGTAAGACTAGACTTTCACTTTGAGTGAGCCAACTCGATAGGTGAAATATAGTTGAATTACCTAAGTCAGACCTATGTAACTCTACCTATGTATTTCAACACAGTAGATGAGGCACGCCAGAACTAAATGGTAGGTAACTCTTATGTTAGAGAATCTGGCGTCCCCGTTGCGTTGATAATGAGAGTAAAGTACCTATGTTGTAACATCCTCAAAGCATTGCACATTACGGACCGTTGAATAGATGATTTTTCTTCGTTTGAGAATAAATGTAACACTGGTTAATATGTACGTAAGTAGGTGTAAGGTAGTCATTCTGGAATAATATACTTACCTACTTTGGACGAAAAAAGATAATTTGGTGATAATCTTTTTAACTTAAATAAAACAAAATTAAGTACGTAACGTAAACACAACGTTTGACATAACTTATGCACAACGTTATACGCAAGTTTAGCTTTTATATCGTAGGTAAGATTAACGTATCTAACTACTTATTTTGCTCTCATAATAATTTAATTTACGAAGTACCTACCTAGTAAAAACTAGCTACTATTTCAGGATTATTTACAGAATTTGACACCCGTTTAGATCTCAATTCGTTAGTCGGCGAAGTCAACTAAGCATTTTCTTTAACCTTTCCGACGCCAAAGACACATACATCAGCACCGCAGGTTCAACGTCAACGACCTATATATACGTCCATTAATTCAATGCAAAAGCAACCTTCGTTCAATCGGGTTCAACTTAAGGCATCACATTAAAAAAGTCTGGCGCATGGGTGGCCTCTTGTATTTGACGTGGCTGCGAAAATGATATCGAACTCGGCTTCAATTTTAAAGTTTTTATTTTTATTTTGATGTAGCTACTACAAGGAAGTCTTTTAGAAAAAATATTGTAAGTTTTATTAATTATCTGCAGTGGCGTAACTATACCATCTGGGGCCCGTGGCAAATTCTTTTGATGGGGCCCTATCAGTAAAAATCGTCACGTTGTACCTACTCAGTTTAATTTTAATATTTTTGAGCTCGCGGGCTCTTGGGCCGGGGCCCTCTTGGGTCGCGGGCCCCTGGCATTTTGCCAGCCCTGCCACCCTATTGTAAACTACTGATTATCTGGTATCCATTTACTTATATAAAAAGAAAATAGCAAACCTTCATAATGGAACATATTCTAGCGAAAAGATAAGATTTGTTTTTGCCGTTGTAATTTTAACAGGAGTACGTACGTAATAATATATCGTTTAAAAAATATTAGTGAAGTAAAAACATAGTATTTTTCTACTCCTGTTACTATTCTGTGATTTATGTAATCACGAACACCACTATAAGAACACTCATAAAAAGACTTAGGATAAGTCCATATTGTCTGTTCCCTCTAAAAGCACTTGTTGGCTTATGACTCTAAAAGTGCTCATTGTTACGTAACTAAACTTTTACTGCCAATGTTTTTTTATTAATTTGTCCATTCACAGGCTATGGTCAAAAACCATTCAGTCGTTCAGGACCAAATACGGTGGTGGGTACTTAGACAGCAAAAATAGTACATTACTGCAGAGGCCGTGAAGTAAGGGATTGCTGGACGAGTTTGGGGTAGGTGGCCGAGTCGAAGACGAGGCCAGATAGAACGAGTCCTGCAATCCCTGTTCCGGCCAAAGCTTGTATAATGCTTTTCTCAAACAATGTGAGGAAATATTAAAATTAAAATAACTACTAGACAATCAAGTAAATCTCTTTACTTTTTTCCGGTAGCATATTTTGCATAGCTAAATTTGCCTCCTCTTTTAAATGAGGCGGAGTACAGTTCATAAGTTCCCCGTCACTTTCATCACTAGAAGTCATTTTTATTTCTGTTAAATTATAATAACAATCACTACGAAATACGCATAAGCAGAAAAAAAGATTTTCGATTTGTCACCTTTTTTATTTTTTAAATGTACTAATTTGATCCAGCTATTTGAGCACCATGTTTAACCGCACATAAATATAGTACCATAGATTTTTTTTATGTTGCAATTATGCTTAGGTACAGATTGTGGTGGTGGTTGGCTGTATGTAATTTTTTCCTTTGCCAATTTAATTTTAGTATAGAAATTTAAAAAATTAGAGCAGCGGACAAAAATGGATTTTCATGTTATTTGTGGCCTAAGCCAAGAAGTAATGTAGGGAGCCATAAACGAGAAACTTCATGTCCTCATATCGGGACATTAACGCATACATTTCCGAGCATGTTTGAGAAAAGAGATTTTTTTTTAATATTTCAGTATAATATTTTAATTTGGCAATTACTTAATGCTTAGGATCAAAGATTGTGGACATCATTTGACACTCGAAACGAAAATGGATACGGGTGTCGTTTTTTGGTCATTTGTTGGCTCTGAGCTCAAATTTGGCATAATTTTTTGGATCCAGTTTTGTTCCACAGAAATTGTTTCTCATTTCATAGAATGATCAGTTCACGAGAAACTTATTTCATATAATCTCAATGCTTTGATTATTAAGATAATCATTTTTTTTGCAAATACTTGGAAGAATGGCAAATCAAATACTATTAATTCTTATATTATTTACATCATTATAATGAAAATCATTTCACATACCTAGCTACTAAGTTCCTACTTTTACTTCAGCTAGACAATTTCTACAAGTAACATAGCCCTGCGTTTCAGGTAGAAATTGGTTTTTGTTGGGGTCGCAATTCTAGCCTAACCTAACTTATTTTTCTGGTAGCATTTCGTTTTTGTTGCGGTCGTAGTAGGTACTCACTCAACCTAACATACTTTTTCCAAGTATTATTTTACATTCACAAAAGTAAATTATTTTTTAAAATAATAATGCCTACATCTTAGGAACAAACTTATTGAATAATAAATCTACCATTTGTTATGTTTTTAAAAAACTATTCTACGAAATAAAATTCATTCCACAAAGATTCTTTAAAACATATTTCATTGAAATGAAGAGCATTAACTAAAATGAAAATATTGGATTTAATATTCTAATAGTTGTATATTCTTTGAAAAAAAAATCTATGAAATGAAATTATTTATGAGAAAATTCTGTCTACAAAGCAAGGAGACACCAGGTACACGTCCAGCTGGACGACAAATTTCAATATTCTAAAGTTCTAAACCATCTGGAAGTGGATAAGGTTTCTACGTCACGTCAGTCAGCCAAATTTCATGTGTACCTATCTGTTTTATAGATTTAGTTATAAAATGGGCTGCAAATGGTTCGTGTAATGAAACATCGAATAACTTTGATCTGCGTGCCTTGTTGCACATTCACAATTAAGTACTGCTGCCTCTTGACAAGTTATATAACCGATATAACCAACTCCACTCTGGCGCGAAAGTTGACGTCACTCAGGCCCACCCACTTTTTTCATTAAGTATACTTCTTGGAATCCTATTCAAACCGAACGGCTTGGTGTTTGCAGTCGAACGGCGACCATGACCAAATTTACCAGTTACATAAAGGATTGAGAATTCCCGCAACCGCGTTATAAGTCAATCTTCGAAAAATTTACGCGGCGGCCGCCATAACCTCAAATCGACTCTTTAGTTTTTTCTTCTTAATTCAAAATTTCTTCTTGCGCGCGTTGCCAGTTTGAAAGCAACCGTACTGCGTGTTTGAAAGTTCGTATGCGTCGCCCAATTCCCTCAAGAGGAAGACACATTATATAACAAATACTAGCTTCTGCCCGCGACTTTGTCTGCGTAGAATTATACATAAAAACCTTCCTCTTGAATCACTCTATCTGTTAAAAAAAACCGCATCAAAATCCGTTGTGTAGTTTTGAAAATATAAAAGCATACAAAGGGACATAGGGACATGGGGACAGAGAAAGCGACTTTGTTTTATACTATGTAGTGATTAAGGGTGTATTTATCCGTGTATGTATGAAAAATATAATAGTGTAAATAGTGTCGCGTTTTGACTACAATTTATCTGCATTAAAAACGGAACAACCTGTGTAATAGTACATTATGATACAAGTGTGCTATGTTGGTAATTACACACAAGGCGTATTTTACGCGCGAGTGCTAGCGAGCGCGGGTAAGAGAGCCGAGATGTGTAATTACCAAAGCACACGCGTCGCATACGACGTTTTTCAACACATTTGCGAGGAAAAATAAATAAAATTCAGTTAATAAAAGGACTTTAAGACCTTTAGTTTACCTTTGTTACCAGACATTGCTTACTTTGGAGCAGAGCAGCTGCTTTAGAACTTTACTTTATCATTTGGTAATAATACCTTGAATTTCTTACTGATATAACTGTCCGAACATTGTCCGAACATATTTTATTATTTCCAGCGACGGACACTACATTTCTTTATTACTTGAACTCGTAATTTTTAAAGTAATAAAATAACGAAGTCTGAATCAACAATATCAGTGAAAAATGGCGGCAGATATTATTTCTCCGCGCCAATCCGCGCGCAGCACTCGCGCATGCGCGCTGTGCACTAAGCACGCGCGTGACGAAGACACTGACAACAGACTGCTAAACAGCCTAATATTAAAAAAATAATTAATCAATGTCTGAAATATGCAAATTATGGTCACTTAGATAAAAATGAATAATTTGTGGAAATTAAATGTTTATTTATCATCTTTTACCTAAAATAGTTTAATATTCACGAAAATATTCCTTGTTCCTAAACATAACTGATCTTTTTGCTGAGATTAAAAAAAAAATACCGCACTCGTGTGGTAATATATTACAGCACTAGTGCGTAATAAGCTGAATTATGAGCTTAAATGCGGTGCAATAAGACTCAATTTACGAGCAAGTGTGTTGAAAAATAAGTATGGCAAGTAGTTCAGAAAACGATTGGGTTTGCATCGCGATGCAGTTTGTTCGCCCCTACTCATAGAGTGCAGTGCAGATAGAAAGCGGAACGGCTTTCGTGTTGCAGTATTAGTATATCTGCACACGAATAATAGGTATCTATGGATATCTAAGATGCTAATTCATGTGAACAAAATATCTTTTGAACGCAAATTACATAGATATATATAATTAGCTATTTAGCTACGAGTATACTACTTACTGCATTATCTGTGGTCTGAGGTAGTGACTTAAATTAAAACAACATTTTCGTGGCTAAATGCGTCAAGAGCGCGAATCTATTTAAAAAAACACACTCATGCATAAATAACGTCTTTATCCGTCACGGGGTAGACAGAGCACTACAGGCCACGTTTAGCAAGATTGTGGGCATATGGGTGGAAAGAGGAATCAAAATAGTGATGGGTTGCTACCCGTATCGCCTATAACATGATTCTTAAGAATTTCGCCCATTCCCTCGATGGGCTTTTACCACCTGCGTGGGAATAGAAGCAAATGCATTCTATGTTTTTTTCTTTACTCCCAGACCAGCATAGCAAACATTTTTCGTTAGCTAAAATTTTGTTTTTCGAAAGAGGGTCAAAGTGTAATGACTAACCTTAATCATAATTTTGACCTTTATGGGGTTAAATCACGATCTTTTGACGTCAGGAGCTTCACAAGCTCGTGAATTTATATCAAAGAGAATATAACCACGACATTTTAAATATACCTAATACCTACATATTTCTTGGTTTGCATTGTCTGCGTGTACCTACTTAGAATCTAGGTTCACAACGCAACCTCTAGGTACGTCTTCTCATGCGGGGTTAAATCAAAAATCTTAAAACGTAGTGATTATATTCTCTTTGGTCTCGTATATGTAATGCTTATAAATGTACAACTAAATATGTTTTTGTTAAAAATGTAAGTTAAGTGGTAAAGATTTGACTAAAATAAAAAAGAACAAACAGGTCAAGATAGCTCTATGTATGGTATGGAAACATTTGTCAACTACAATTTAAAAAATCCTTAAATAGGTACACACACACACACACACACACACACATTAGCGGAACTTAAAAAAAAATACTAAATATTTTTCGAAACAATTTTATTTTAAATACTATGGCTTATTTTTGGGTACGTATTAAAATACATAAAGTTTAAATTCATAATGAGTTAAAATACATAATGGGTCCAAATATATAATGCGATTTTCTCAGGAAATGGCATATTAATAGGATTGTTATAAAATAAACCTAATCTTAAATTTTATATATTCTGATCCGCACCACTTATTTTTAAATTAAAATTTATTTTGTTTAATGCAATTTTATTGAGAAAAAACTGAACATTTTGGAACTGTCATGCAGAATAGAAAAAGTTTTTTTTGTGTACTTAATTAAAATAAAGGACAAATCGGTATCGAGTATTTCTTCCACGTGCCCTTATTAAAGCTTCTACCCGTCTTGGCATGCTAAGAGTGATGTTGTCTATCGTTTCTTGGGATACTGTCTGGTCTGCCATTCCTCCAATACGGATACGGCATTTCGCAGTTCACCCAAAGTCACTGGAGTGGGTATTCGGGATTACCCCCACGTTTTAGTAAGTCCCAGACATGCTCAATTGGATTCATGTCTGGTGACCTTGCTGGCCACTCCATTACTGTGATGTTCACATCATTAAGGTATGCGGTAGGAGGCCGAGCATTATCTTGCATCAACACATAGCCGTCACCGAAAAAGGGGACAAACAATATCACGTTTTCTTACCCACCGCCATGTGCCACCATAGCTTCAAAATTTAACTGTCCATCAATTTGATTTAAAATAATTCTACACGCATCACTGAATAAAACTTTACTCCATTGGTCCGTGGTCCAAAGACAATGCTCCGAGCAAAATCGAGTACCTAGGTATGTTTCTGCGATGCTGTACCTCGAGTTTTGGACCCTTGGCGGGCACGCGTGAACGCAAATGCACTTCTTCGAAACGTCTTCGTGCCGTGCGTTCACTTACTGCTACTCCTCGAACTTCTTGGAGAAGATTTTTGGCTTGCACAGCCATCAAGCGCGGATTTCTTCTAACACGCATTTGAACAAAGTGGTAATGTCTCCTCGATGTACGCCTATTCCTGCCTTCCCCGCGTCGTTTAACGAAAGAATTAGTCTTCCTGAATCGCTTGACACTGCGATGAATTGTTGAAACATATCGACGAAGCATTCTGGCGATATCTCTATAAGTGTGATTACTGCTTCTCATCTCAAGTGCCCTGACAATTTCAGTCGGGGTTCAATCAGGTATAATGACTCCCTTACCCTCGAGTAAAATTTTAAAAAAACAAAGTCCAAAAAGTTGAATTAAATTAAAAATGCGATCTTTATTTGAAAATGATTAAAACTTTTTTTTTTATTTTTTATTTGTTAGCTTCGCGCTCTTGGCGCATTTAGCCAAACGGGGAAACGCAATTAAGAAACGAAAATACAGAAGGATCGGAATTTGGAAAAAAGGGAGACGAAAAGATCAGGAAGGGTTAAACATAAATAAAATTACTTATAATTTAATATTGTTGTCGGATAGGAATGAATATACCGTAAACACGGGTTACTTTAGCCCTGGGGGGTAATTTTGGCCCAAAACGAAAAAAAGATTGAACAGCACACTGCTCTGCTAGCTCGTGAGCGAGCGCAGTAGTGTCACTCAAAAATCACAGATGGCAGTGCTGGTTGGCGACTCGATGCTATCTTCACGTTGCATGAACAGGTATCGACCTGTTAGTCTTGATCAACTGTTGGACAGTGAAAACGCGCGTCAATTGTGTCTGCAAACTTCCTCTTGAGACTGTTAAATTTGGTAAGTTTTCGTTTAAATATCTATTTGGTTTTATCAGACGTGTATTCGGGAACATGGGTATTGTATTTTTAATTAATTTAGCCCTTATAGAAAACACGCACTCTTGAAAACAAATGTGTTGTATACTTTGTACCATGTTTCATACAACTTTGGCCCGCGGGCCAAAGTTGTCACTTCGCTTGGGACAAAGTATCAATTTTAATGAAACTAATAATAATTTATTTAATTAAAGGTACTGAAGAGAATTTAAATCGTCGTAGCGATGCCAAATAAATATAGAAGAAAACTCGGCAGCCGCCGATACATTGACTACACGTCTTCAAAGCTTGACGAGTGCATAGCCGAAATTAAATAAAAAGTCATCTCTCAACGAGCTGGTGCGATAAAATATAAAAAAATAACGTTCTTTACCTAACAATGTTAACGATGATTCTCATAAAAGGCTGTTGAATAAGATCTAGTTAAGTGAGGTTCATTTTATTTCTAGAAATTTTTGTTATGGTTGATTTTTTTGTTAAAAAAACTATATTTATAAGAGACAGACTCAGAAATGAAAGTCCTAAACCAAATAATTCCAATGATGATTCTCATAAAAAGACTGTTAAATATTATTATTATTAAATAAGTTCTAATTAAAAAAAAGTGTAATTTTTATTTTATTTTAAGAAAATTTAATAAATATTGTTTTCTTGTTCAAATAAATGTTTATTTTTGCTTAAAAAATACTATACTTTAATTATGAACACTCCTAAAAGAGTTACATTAGCCCATACCTTTACAGTGTTTGTTTTTGTATCAGAAAAATGCTGCGGAGCAAAGAAGCCTTCCTTTAAGGACAACGTTAGCCCAAAAATAAAAAAAAATATAAAAAATGTTGTGAATATATTTTTCAGTTTTATTATTCGAGAATGATAACTTACACTTCTGAAATACGATCAAACTTAGTCTAATATTTATATCCACAAAATACATGAAATGACGCGACTTTCAAAAAAAATATTGATAAAAATTGGATAAAGTAACCCGTGTTTACGGTAATACTTTAAATATATACAAAGACGATTAAAACGTTAAATAAAATTAAAACAATCACAAAAAAAGTGACGATCAACAGTGTTCTGATTTTAAAATATTATTATTCTAAAATAAAAAAGCCATAAATCCAGCCAGCAACATTAATTGAAAAAGGTTTCATCCTTTTTTTATGTTCCGCTAATTATGCCGGTGTGTGTATTTACTGGGGCTCGAGTCTAACTAAGGTGGTAATACACACCCGCGTTCGTCTGATGCAGTCATGTTGTATGAAGCGATCAGCTCAGTGTAGGGGAAGACCGGGTAATGGGAGTCAGTGGGTAATGGTGGTCACCCACACATCTCCAAAACTACAAACACTAGAAATAAGTTTACAGGCGTTCCCGCACCGCTCTGGCCCCGCGCTAGTGCTGCGACTGCGCCGCGCCAGTATGGCGACGGCATCGGGATTAAGAGGTGTGTTTTGTTTTTGCGGCTCGCCGATGTAAATTTTCACGGACGCAAAATAGACGGTAAGTACTATAATTATTGATTTACTTATATGTGACTTTTTTATGTCTATACTTGTGCATTAAGTGTAACGATTTCATACTTAAATCACGCGTGCTGTTAACACGTATCATGTGTTTATTTTTTTTTCTTCATAAAATACTTGTGGGTAATGAGGATCAGGTGACCACGATTTCCCGCAATGTAAAAGGTATAATATAATTTATTATTTTGCTTTCAGATGCCGAAAGTACGAGTCAGAACTACCACAAAAGCTTCCTGGTCTTCTGCCAAGGGTTATGTTTGCGATTTGTGTTAGATTTTTGTTTGATCCTCATTACCCGCAAGGTGACCACAATAACCCATACCTCTGTGCAATGGGAGTCAAAACAGTTAATTTTTGTAACTTTCATATTTGCCAAAGATGATTATTAATGTGATGATAATTGATCTCAAATAATAGTTAATTAAGTAGATTTTGTTACGAGGCGGTTACAATAAAGATTTCGTTTCATTTTATTTTTTTATTTCAATTCTTGCTTAAGTGATCCCCATTACCCCTTTCTACATTGTCTTCCCTAACCCAATCACCTGCTAAACTATTTCGGACTCATTTTAAAGACTGAAATTACACTAGTTACATAATGAATACAAGAATTTGTATTCATATATAACTATGGTTATGACAAACACATGGATAAATACATAAATGGTAACCAGGACTCTGGTGCAAATATTCACGTTTAAAATGCCTGCCTCTAACGAGTTTCGAAACCGGAACCATGAACCTATACGGTCAAGGTCACTAACCACTAAGCTATCTGGTCATTATAATACGTTTTGCTTACTTACTAAATTAAGTCTTTATTATAATCCATCTACTTAATCTATACCTTTAAACGAGCAATTCTTGTTTATATATATAATCTGAATCTCGGAAACGGCTCCAACGATTTTAATGAAATTTGGTATGCAGGAGGTTGCGGGGGCAATAAATCGATCGAGCTCGGTTTCATTTTTAGAAAACGCACAAAAAAAATACCGGTCATCCGGGTACTGAAAAATTAAGATAGCAAAAAAGGCACTGTATAGATACAAATAGCTTTCCATTCTGGTAATGGTATTAGCTCCGATCAAAAAATGAAGAGGATGTATACATAGTTAGGTACTTCAACGCATAAATAATGTTTATTGTACTACAAGGAAGGCAAATGACAAAGTGGATCACCTGATGGTACCTAAAGTGAGCACCACTATCCATGCACACCCGCAGCACTACAGGATTGTTAGAGGGCTGAGATGAAATACGCCATTTCACCGGCTATCTTACTCTGCATCTCCACGCCGGAACACAGCAGCGCAAGCACTGCTGCTTGGACGCAGGATTAGCAAATAAGAAGAAATAAGAATTCACACATAAGAAACACAGGGCGGCACTGCTGGCAGTGCCACCGATTAACAGATTGTACATACGATATTGCAGTTTTTGGTAAATTTATGTATTTTATTTATTTACACACTTTTCCTACACAAAATTATTTGTGCTGATTCCGGTCCAACGCGTTTGATGCAAAGATGTGAAGGGTTTGGCTGAAAATCAGCGCTGTAGTAGGCAACCTACTGCAGCATAATGCTGAGTCGAATACCTTTTCGGCATCATCAACTCAGTATGTTTTTGTATTAGTTTAAGAGTCTGTATTTTTTGATGGCGAATAAAGTTATGTCTATGTCCATGTCCATGTCTATGTCAGTGCAGGGGGATTACAATGACGTCATGCGATTCAATTCCGATTCAGTTAAGGTTCGGCCACTGTCAGATCTATACTAAAAATGACAGCTAAAACCCGAACTGTATCGGAACTGAATCGCATTAAAATGCAAGGTAAGGCCCCAGCGCAGTGATATGGAAAACGAATTACGAACGATACTTACTAAAATAAACCTGGGGCGAGATTTTTGGAAGCACATCGCTCGAAAGCACCACTCGAATGTGGTATAAATCTGTGTATTGCTATAAAGCTCAAATAAAATTTTCGACTAGTTGATTAGATTAGAGCTGTAATTTTCTTCTTCTTTACTTGTATTTAAAACTCAGCTCAATCTTTTACCACTTTCGAGTGGTATTTTCACATAAAATGCTTTCAAAAATTGGAACAATATACAAGTCCAAGGATGATGATTCAATGCAGCTGCAACGTTTTTTTGTAAGTAATTAACCTTTTCGATGACAACGACACATATCAGCACCGCAGGTTCAACGCCAACGACCTATCCTACTATCACTACATAGTATAAAACAAAGTCGCTTTTTCTGTCCCCAAGTCCGTTTGTATGCTTATATCTTCAAAACTACACAACGGATTTTGATGCGGGTTTTTTTAATAGATAGAGTGATTCAAGAGAAAGGTTTATATGTATAATACATGCATAATATACCGTGCGAAGCCGGGGCGGGTCGCTAGTAATATTATAAATGTGAAAGTTTGTGAGTATGTTTGGATGTTTGTTACTCTTTCACGCCAAAACGGCTGGATAGATCTGGATGAAATTTGGAACATAGATAGATTATGGTCTGGAATAGCACATAGGCTACTTTTTATCCCGGAAAATTGCGTAATTCCTGCGGGATAGCGATAAACGAATTCTATGCAGACGAAGTTGCGGGCAACAGCTAGTAGGTATATATATAGGTCCATTACTTCAAAGCAAAAGCAACCTTCGTCCAATTGGGTTTAGGTTCAACTTAAGGCATCGCAATAAAGAAGTCTGGCGTATGGGTGACGTCTCTTGTATTTTACGTGGCGGCGAAAAGGTTAAAGAAACGATTAAGATTCGAGAACAAACGCAGATAATGCTTAGATACATTTTTTCTTTTAATTGTTCCTATCAAAATCTTTTAGGCTATACTTAATAGGACAACGCGTAGGGTAGTTCTTTAGGTACTAGTTCAAATACCTATAATAAAATCGCCACTTCATATAGGTATCTATATATAACTATCACATCTGTGGAATTCTTGCATTAAAAATTATGTTCCTTTTTTAAAGAGATGGTAGGCATAGTCTTTATAGTTACCTACTCTAGATTCGAATGTTTCGCAGTAATTTAATTGATTATAATAGTTTTGAAGTCTTCGCGAGTCCCAATCCGTTGATGACTTTGATGGCTTTCAATTTATTGAATGAAACAGGTTCAAGGTTACTGATCATTATTCTCAATATCTACAAAAAGAAGATAAGAAAAAATGGACAAGTACATAAGTACCTACCTAAAAAATTCAATGTTTCGTCTGTTTCGCTTGTTAATGATAAAAATGGTTGCTGAGGCACGTACTTAGGTTTGGGTTTAGTTCACCTCGAAAAGAATTACCTACTTATACAAAAGTAGACTTTATAAAAAATATGGCTCTGTCCATTGGACAATTTTGCAAGTAAAGCAAAAGATAGTTTAAAAACATGTCAGTCATTGTACCTACGGTAACACGGTCAAGAGACCCCTTCCCCCTTGTTGGGCTCTTAGCTGAGAGTCAATGATATCCCTAAAAATCTGCCAGGAAACCGTAAGCCGATGTCTAGGGTGCACCGGACGCATTGCTCTTCCCCTCGGTCGGATCCAAAAACGAACTGCAGCTCTTGACCACATGCGGAGGTAATACGGCTTGCACCCCAGAAAACGAGTCGGACAACAAAGAGTAGAAGTTAGAACTATAAATGAGACAGTCGTGAAGGAAATGTGCCTTCTTTAATTTCTCACATCTCGTTTAGATTTCTTTCCGAAGCGAGAAAAGAATCAATAGCTGTAACTCCCAGAGATCTTTCTTCTAATTAGATAACGTTCTGGTTACACGTTTATTTACATACTTGAATCTTTACATGGTGTTAACAACTTCCCGCCTTTTGTATCTAGTAGGTCACTATCACTTCCTCCAGTCCTAAAAAGTCCTCCGCCGCGTCGGTGTGTCTGTCGGTCTGTTCTCTATGACAATAGAAAAAACTATAATTATGAATATGTCAGTACTTATTAATACATTTTAAACTTATCGAATTAAGCGCACCTTATGAATTTTTTAGTCAGTACCACAACAAAGAGTTAATAAAGCACAATAAATTGTTTACATACTACATACCTACGTACATACATACAAAGGACAGTCGAGGCGGTTTGCAATTATGTTCAGAATATTATTGCGAATTGATCATATTATGTATGTATAAGTATGTAATTTCTTTTCAGAATATTAAATTACACTATCTGGAGAGTGGAGATCCGTCCAAGCCGCTCATGATCTTCCTGCACGGATTTCCGGAATTCTGGTTTTCATGGAGACATCAGATCGTGGAATTCAATAAGGACTATTGGTAAAAACTTTGAGAAAAAATTAAGTAAAGTATCTAAATAGTAGGTTGAACTATTCTAACTAAATGAGTCGGTACTTTGGGAGATCCATAGCCATCCTTACCTAAATACTCCACAATAATACTTTAATTTAAATACCTGTGTATAATCGAAAGAGGGCTGTCTTGTAATTTGTAACGGACAAACTGGTGTCGTGTGAGTAGTAAAAAAATCGGTTACACACAAAATAAGTTATTTGACTTTGATGTTTATTGTTATTTATTATTTATTTATTTCAGGTGCATTGCAGTGGACATGAGAGGGTACGGCGATTCGGAGAAGCCAGACGACGTTTCAGCGTATCACATTGATTTCCTCGTCGAAGATGTGCGGGATCTAATACGTCAATTAGGTAAATTCTGCAGTTGTTACCGAACATGAAACAACACATTACGCAATACAGCATTTGTTAGATTGTTGCGTATTTAAAAAACAATAATTTCTGCATGATAATACCTAGTGGCAATTAAATTGACGAGGAAGTTAAACTCATTCTTGTTCTGGTATTATTTACAAAATTAACTATTTTAACCACCGCCGATACCGTCGCTTCACCATAAGGGCACACGGGGCTCGTGCCCAGGGCCCCCATTCTCAGGGGGCCCCCGAAGGACCAACAATTTCTCTCACACATTTATTCTCAAAACATTTTGCTATTATAATTCGCTTTTTTTACTTTCCAAAAGGGCCCCAAATTCTTGTGTGCCCAAGGGCCCCACCCCAGCCTAGTTTAAGACGGCCCTGACCACCGCGCGATTTTCATGTGCCGAATTGTTATCGCAATTATCATTTTATCATTGATTTTATTTAACCAGGGGTTTACCGATCAGGCATAATCTAAGAGTAGGTCAGGATTAGAGGAAAATCGATTAAAACCGCGTCTACCTCCTGCACCGATACAACATCATCGTTCATCATGATTGACGCGAGCTGTAAACGGTAGTAGGTAGCTACTATAAGCATTTTAACCGCGGTCAGAATCCTGTCGTTTAACTAAAAAATGCATTATGTGGTTGAAGAAATCAACCACATAATGCACAAGGGTTTTATGCAAGGCTAGCAACCCGCGCCCGCCTAGCACAGGTTATTATTATTAAACCATACCTACGTTAAACCAACCTCCCTCTTGAATTACTCTCACTCTATCTAAGTATTGATGAAAACCGCATTAGTAAAATCCGTTGCATATTTTAAACGATATACCTACATACATACAGTCGGCTTGGAGCGACTTTGTTTCAGACTAAATATGTAAAGACACAGTAAGTACTTTACCGGTAAAATGTTTTTAAAATTATAGACCCTCACAGTAGCTTATTTCTACAATATATGGGACATAGTGCACCGTATAGCAGTGTAGCGGTACAGATGCAATGCTATGAGAACTACCCATCCACTTACCTGCTCGCAAAATGGTTTATCTTTCAGGTCGGGAGAAGTGCATCTTAGTTGCTCACGATTGGGGCGGCCTCATCGCGTGTCGTCTGCGTGATGTGCACTCCGACGCGTTGGATGCGTTGGTCATGCTCGGCAGTGTATCGCGCGAGGCATGGATGCACGCTACATGGAATGATCCCGTCCAGAAGAAAAAGTCGTGAGAGTTCGTTCAGATAAGCAATGAGAAAAACCGTCACATCCTTTATCGCATTTACTATTTTCTATCTATCTACCTACTTACATACATAACTACCATAGTGTTCGTTTAAGTGCATATTTTCATCCCTTCGGTTGAATGTTCAGTCTGCTTGATGCCTAGTGCTCACATTTGTAGTATATCTATACTGGATACGTATTCAGTATGTCGTTTTTACTACATGTCAAGTCTAACCCCCTTATTCATAAACGCTCTGTAGGCTTCTGCTAATTTAGCAATCATTTTTAGGGTTCCGTACCTCAAAAGGAAAAAACGGAACCCTTATAGGATCACTTTGTTGTCCGTCTGTCCGTCCGTCTGTCAAGACCCTTTTTCTCAGGAACGCGTGGAGGTATCAAGCTGAAATTTATATCAATTACTCAGGTCTACTGTCCCTTGAAGCTGTGAAAAAATCAAACTTCTAAGCCAACGCAATCAAAAGATACAGCCGTTTATGCCGCAAATTTCCGCAAATTTTCAACTCTTAAGGGAATCAAAACCTACAAGGTAGTTCCCGTAAACGCAGAATCTTGAAATTTGGTATGAAGGTAGGTCTTATAGCCCAGATTAAAGAATAATTGCGAAAACCGTAAATGTCTATGTATGTCTGTATATAGCAGTGACCAATATAAAGTAACCCCACACTGCGTACATTTTGCTTTGGAGCAGGGCTCTGCTTACACTGGTTTTAGATATTTATAGATAATGATACGGAACCCTCGGTGCGCGAGTCCGACTCGCACTTGACCGGTTTTTGTCCTTATCTGTCACTTGGACATTTACCTTTCACAGATAAGGGCAAACGATTGTTAAGTTAGCAGAAGCCGATAGAGCGTTTATGAATAAGAATAAGGGGGTAAAAGTATTACATCTGCATTCCAGCTCGTACGTGCTCTTTTTCCGCATGCCAGCCCTGCCGGAAAGTTTCATCTTGATGGACGACATGGCTATATTCGACAAGTCCATTCCAGCTGACGAAGGCTCCCAAGACATCGAATGCTACAAATACTGGTTCGGGAAACCTAGTAAGTTCAAAATGTATCACTCCCCAAAAACACTTCAAAGGCTATATTGGAAAACGTTGACTATGTTGATGCAATTCGGCACATGGCTAATTAATTTGTTAATTATTAAGCTTAATGCATTGCATATAAATATATTTTTACCTCAAAATGTAAAGTTCTTGTTTTTTTTCAAATTATGCAAGTAACGTAGCAGCAATAGTTCGTCTCTCGTCGATTACCTATGTGTGGAACGCATGGTGTATCTACTGACAAAACGATACTTAATAAGTAAAGTGCAGTTAGCAAAATGGCTTGTGTTTAAAATGTTTTTTTAATGAAAAAAATATTTTTTTCAGCTGCCTTAACTCCGCCTATCAACTATTATCGAGCCAATTTCGCCGTCAGTCTCCCCAAGAAGCCACGCTGTGAACGCAATATCCCTATGCTAGTCGTGAACGCAGCCAAAGACCGCTTCATCGCACATTCAGTTCTCGACCACATGAAAACGGAATACGCACACATCGAAACCATGTTAGTTCCAGACTGCGGACATTTCATACAGCAAGAGAAATCGGTTGTTGTTAACAAGTTGATTCGAAATTTTTTGAGTAAACATGAGATTTACAAAATATGTTAAGTTTGTAGTAGTAAATGTAAAACTTCCATTTCATACAAAAATTGTACCTACTCCTATAAGCATAGTGATGATTATCCAATTTAAGAGTATGATTTTTATACCTACGTAGGGTTTTGGCACAATATAACACAACATTATCCGTAAAAAATATAATACAAAAATAATGATGGCAGATACACTTCATCATCTTGAAAATACATCACTTCACATTTTGAAAAGGTAGTTTTTGTATTTATATAATAACCAAGTTCAGAAATCTTTTTATGAAAATAATACTTAAGTATTCAAATATGTACTTTAAGATTGCAAACATTTAAGTGTGTAATTAGTTACATAGTTAAGTATATGCATACGTACCTACTGTAAAATATAAGATCAAATTAAAAATAAAGACGGAATTCGGCCAAGGGCTGTGAGGGTGGCTTAAGCTTCACCTTTCCGATTGCATAGGTAGTTTAGTTTCATTCAATAAATTTGTTACATTCTCCCTGTGACATTTTAATTCATCCCTAAAACTGCCTTACCCTACCCTACATACATAAATCACGTCTTCATCCCCCTTCCTTACGGGGTAGACAGAGCCCAGGGTAACAAGATACAAAGGCCACGCTTAGCATGACTAGGGGCATAGGTGGAAGTGGAAAGGGGAATTAAAATAGGTAGTGCTGGTTTGCTAGCCACATCGCCTAAAACGTGATTCCTAAGATTTTTCCCCATTCCCTCGATGGGCTTTTACCATCAGCGCGGGAAGAGAAGCAGCTGGCACATTCTATGCGTTTGCCATCAATCCATCTGGGCTGCAGATCAGTGCAAAGAAGACATAAATAAAATATGTGTCACATCAAAAAACATAATTGTGAAATGATAGCCAAGTTCAATATCTATACATATAATAATTAAAAATATGCATCGTTACTGACTTCGCCGACAAATGAATTGATTATGTATGCGTGTCAAGTTCTGAGTAGAAAATACTACATTCATTTATTTATTTGGGTTTTAAATTTCAAGAATGTTGAAATTTAATTTGACTTGGCTAGTTTTCACCAATAAACCAAATTTGAGAAAGTAACATAGACAAAATTGTATATACCTATATTTAATATTATGTATTATAGTCGGTAAGTAAAACCTACCTACAATGTTGAATAGGTTTCGAGTTGTGATGGGGTCAAATCAAAAGTAGCTCGAAATGGTTTGTGTAAATATACACACGGCTGCGTCGCCAGTTCCTTTTACTTTGACCTTGGCTGACACGCTACCGCGTGTCTAAATAGAATAGGTACACATAAAACTGAAAAACATAAGAAAATAACCCCTTGTCTCACGCAGTCCAGTAAAATGATTTGAAGTGGATTTTTACAGACAATAAAATAACAAAAGACTTGAATTGAGAATTTTATAACATAAATTAAGTAACCACCATGTGTACCTAATCCTAATAGTCACCAATTACAATTAAATATATTACTAGAATATGTTCTTCTTCTTCTTCTTATTATTTTGTGGCGTATCAAGTCGTTATAGCGCAGAAGTTGTGATTACTGCTTCTGATTTTTAAATATTCCCGCATCTCATTTCCTCCCACTAGTAAAAGCAAAGGAGTTAATACCCATACATGTCGCCGATTCTAATGTATTATGAACACTTGAATGGTGACACTGTAATTATAGAATAGAATTCTAATATTCGTCTATCTTCCATCAAATCAATGGGTTTAAAATGCTTGCTCCTTTTGAAACAATAAAATTTCAAGACTTCGTACCAAGTAACATGACAATATGTCCTGAATACGCTCACTACGGTTCGTACTATTTAAGCTACCGTTTAAAATGTTGGTAAATAAATATCGATTTTCAAATAATGAGTGTGGAATAAGGTTTCTGAACAGCCGCTTTCAAGGTCATGTCGAATAGTCTTGCCAAGTGAAATTTTCCGATAACTTTCTTCAAGCCATCTCGTGTCTCTTTTTCACAAGTGTAAAGTCACGACAACGTTGCTTGTACCTTTCAATTGCTTGCGATCCGGATGGTTTCTCTAAATTTGGGAGTAATTGCCTGTGCCTGCCCGTTCGCTCCATGAAAGCTAATGGCCGCCAAAGTCTATCCGCGAAACAGCTGATGTGCGTTGTTGTTTCTCAATTTTAAATTTGTATTTCCACCTAATCAATTGTGGCAAATTACTTAGATGATACGTTATTTGTGTGACTGTTTGGTGTGGAATTCAGGGTTTGTGTATTTCCATTGCTAATCTGTTTTGGGGACATGTATAAGCGGATTTTATATTGGTGGTTTTTTTCAGATGTCACTGACCATACAACAAATAATTTTGGATGCAAAAAGACTTGCTGGGCGCCTCAAGGAACGCGAAACGGAATCGGATGCTCTATTAACTGAAACTCAATCTGCGTACCGACAGATTCATACTATGAAACAGGTACTCTATTCGTTTTGAGATCTTGCTGTAATACTATAATTTTTCCCCCAGAAGTTCTTGTTCCATACGCTGCTATTCCACGTAAGAAATGTATTCCAAACATTATTAGAAAAAAGACTGCGAAAGTGCTTCGAGGTGTCTTTTAAACCTGAAGGATTTTGAACTTGAAATTAAAACATCTAGTAGCATAAATTTATGCATAATGAAGATGAGGAAAGGCTTTGATTTCTATATTTTCATTATATTGTTTGTCATTCGGTACATTGTAATCTAATGTTGTGTCTCTGATGATAAATAAGTGAAATTTTTGACCAGGATGAAATGCATGCAGTATAACTAACCAATTGTTTTATCAACATTAGTGAAAACAGAGGTGGTCCTTGCTGCTTCTGAGACTGTCCAATCCCTTTTAAATTATGTGCTTATTGTATTAATTGATAACTCAAAGTATTTTTGTTGAATCACTTGTGTACAAACATGCCTTGAGGCATCCACCAACAAGGTGGACGGATGACCTGGTTAAAGCTGGGGGTTCATGGTGGATACAGGCTGCTTCCAAACGAGGCAACTGGAGGTCTATGGGGGAGGCCTATGTCCAACAGTGTATGTTCTACAACTGACATAATGTTGATGGTGATGACTCATGCTCAAGGTTGAGGCACCCTTTTAGGTATGAGGGATAAAGATAACTATCTGGAGTCCCTAGACCTTTCCAATTCCAATTGTATCATTATGATGCCATATAAACTTCTGGGATCCCTTTTTGGTTTATGTAGATTCTTGATTAAATAAACATTTTATCCTTTCATAGTACAAAGAAGAAGTTGATACATTGAATGAAGCGTCCCGCGAGCGCCCTCGCGGCGCTCTTATAGCCAGCATAGAACGGGAGTCCCGATTGATGAGAGATGTTCAGCGGGAGAATGGAGAGCTCCGTGCTGCTTTAGAAGATCACAGGAGGGCCTTGGAGCTCATTATGTCTAAATACAGGCAACACACCGAGAAACGAGTTTGGGAGTCCAGAATAGACTTCACAGCAGCTGTTAACGACAAACAACAAGAGGTAAGTGGAAATGATTGCTAATTGCAGGAATCACTATACCTCTTTCTAGCTTATCTTGTGAATAGATTACTCCATCATTTACCAAACCATGGCTCACTGGCTGTCTTTCCGATAGTAAGGGTAATAATAAAATAAAAAAGCTGTGAAAATATGTCTAATGAGGATTCAGGCATTCTTTTGTAGCCACCATATTAGTAACACTGAGTCCTGATTTTGGTAACATCTTAAGATTAGGTGCAGTCTGGGTGACTAGAAACTACTACATCACTCAATTCATCTTTCTCCGAGTTTTGATACACAGAAAGCACTTAAAGAAAAAAAATGTTAGTGGCTCCAACTCCACTGAAAAGATAGAAGAAAAAAATAGACATTACTAGCTTGGCACTTAAAATATGTTTGTAAAGTTGTTGGTGTGCCTTAGATACTCTGTTTTATATTGTAATTATTTTCTACAGCTTATTCGTAAGCAGGCAGAGAGAATCAATGAGATGACAAGCATCATGTACAAAGCTGTGAATATGGAGGAGAACAGAGTCGCTCGGAGGGAGGAAGAAATTTACCACAGACTCATTACTGAAAATAAGGTAACTCATTTTTGTTACCCTTATCTTGTGAAAAATGCAAAACAAAATGTGTGTAGTCTAGCCTGATTCTAATATTGATTAACCTTGAATAGCATTTGATAGGCTTCTAATGGTTGGCACTCACTATATCCCAATGGAACCAAGATCTTATACTGAAAGTTACTTCAATTTTTAGAATACCTTGTGTACTTTGAAAAATTATATTGATTGAGAAGACCTGTGGAGAAGACAGACTGTAATATGTGGTTGTCACATAATGGAAGAAGAGACTTCCTGTAGTTTGATATACATATTATATTTTGTACTAGCTTCTGCCCGCGACTTCGTCTGCGTAGAATTATACATAAAAAGTTAAAAACCTTCCTCTTGAATCACTCTATTTATTAAAAAAAACCGTTGTGTAGTTTTGAAGATATGCTTATATCTCCCTATGTCCCTATATCCCTATGTATGCTTATACATAGGGATATAGGGACAGAGAAAACGACTTTGTTTTATACTATGTAGTGATGTTGGTTGTTCCCATTCCAGGGACTGCGGGAGATGCTGGATTTGTCAAGGCGGTACGGCTCGGATCGCGCGAGTGCGCCGCCTACAGAAGACAAGGACGTGCAGACGGACGGGCCGCCGCTGACGGGCGCGTGACGCCCTGCGGCGGACCCCTGCCGCCTCTGAACATACTCATAAGTAGCCCACACGACTTCTGTCCGCACATGTGAACCATTCCACTCACCCAACACTTGTGTCAGTCAACACTTGCTCTTGTGATGTGGCATGTCAGATGTGCCGGCACGAACGTCCCCCTGACGAGTCACAGCTGCAGTTTAAAACTTGTGCTCTACCGTTACACATATTTTGGATCTTAGGTCTTTTGACAGGTATCAACCTCATGTCTCACGTTTTGCAAAAGGAAATGAGAGTCACAATAATACAGCGAATAACTTGATTAAAGCTATCAGGTAACAAATATGTTCTCCTTTGGTTGTATTGATGTTGAATATTATGATTAGAAGTAAATATAGATAATATACTGTAAAATTTCAAGTTAGCGCTCATATTGTATCTACATTATTGAGAAACATAGTTTCTAATATCAAGTGTAACATTATTGTGCTCTGAATCACACTTATGGCAGACTGTGATCTATTAAATATTTGCTGCTGAGTTAACTTTTGAATCATATTTTGTGACTAAAATGTGCACATTCTTGCAACTTATTTGTCAGATATAGAAGTTTCGCTTAGGTTTTAATATTAATTATTTGCTTCTTATTTCCCTATGGGTTGCCCGGAATAATATTTCGAAATTGATTTGTATTATGTTACGGGTCTGTATTTTAGCTTTCAGTGATGGGCCTGCTGTGGATTTAATGCCAGTTTGACAATTTAGGTAACCTTTTTTACATGAATTTCACGCCACTGCTTGCTTTTAATTTTAATGATTTAATTAATATTAGATTCAAAAAAATGTTCACGCTTGGTCATGAATTTTTTTTCAACTGCTTCATCATTGATTAAATCATTTACATCCCTTGACACAAATACACACCTTACTTGATACAAATTATTTACTTATAAGTAACTTAATTACCTGTTAACCTTAGAACAAGAATTTGATTTAGAAAAATAATGTTTAATGACGTAATATTGGTAGCCAGAGGGCTATCAATGTG
Organism: Pandemis corylana; assembly: GCA_949127965.1. NCBI lineage: Eukaryota > Metazoa > Arthropoda > Insecta > Lepidoptera > Tortricidae > Pandemis > Pandemis corylana. The sequence goes on along the minus strand of OX421855.1, from coordinate 5,232,516 downwards.
CATCAATATAGAGATGTTGATTTACGAGTATGTCTGGGACCCACTACCCATGAACGATTAAAAATCATATAATAAACATACCTAGTATAAAATTCCATCATTATTGACACATCCTAAGAGCTAGTCAAACTCCACTTCCTGGTAGTAGACAAATAATTCATTCAATCATTAGTAGGAACTGTGGTGACATCAATTAGTGTTAACCTATATTTTATCTCCTGTTGTTGATCTGTAGTTTGTAGAAAAACTGAGGTAACCATTTTTTTTAAAGTATCTTATTAACCAACATTACGCAATTTAGTTGTCTTAATAATGTTAAATAAATAAATTTAAAATTATTTGTAAGCATAATTATAATATTATTATGTCCTCCTGATAAACGCTGTGTTAAATGTTATCCAAACAAAAATATTATGGATATTTAAATGGAGCAGTTTTTGAATACTTAATTACCTTGAAAATATGCTCTATCATGAATCCATGGACCTTGAACAATATTCATAATGTAAAAATTTGTCATGTTTGTGGTTTAAAAAAGTAATTACCCTTAAAGATTTACTTAAAATATGCAATATTTTTTCATGCGATTTAGTAAGGTTGGCTTTGAATGTTAGGAGCATCATAATCATAGAATGACAATTGTAGACACTTCTAAATAGAACTTAGCGAGGTTTCTGTCTCATGTGTAGGTCCCTTTTTTAGGAACTTGATTGCTGACATCATGTATTAGTAGGTATTGATAATGTCCAGTGACATAAATAAAACAGCATGGTAAAAATATGCCGTCCTTATTTTTAACATCGTCTTGTCTGGCATAAGGTATCTTTCAAAGTCAGTTAATTACTTTTTCGAATGGCATTTGCTGTTTATCTTATTGGCATTTACGAGTGATGTAGGCGTCCTGTAATAGGTACCTTAACTTTTAATATTAGTTAAGGAGTTGGCCAAGCCAAATTATACAATGTCTATTTAGAGCCAAAAAAAATTCAGCAAGATGATAAATTTAAATAATTCAGGAACTTTATTCCTTGTTTAAGTCTCTAAATTGCATTTTAAATTATGTAGTAATAGATACTGATTTTGTTTAAGTATTTAGAATATAACTTTAGTGAAAATAATGTACATCTTTTCGCAAGCTAACAGAATATGATCATAATACAAGCAATGCAAATTTTGTATTTTTTTCGAGTCAAGGGCGTAGTAAGAGTTATTCGAATATAAATAAATAGATGTAAATGAGTGCTTTTGGTGGTAGAGGTTAGTAAACTTCCTATTTCGGCTCACAGGTAAGTAAATAAAAAACAGGCACAATCAGATGTAAGGGAACATACCCAAACTACGTGACCCTTTTTTTCGTGTTTTTTGACCCCCTCCCCCCCCTCGGTGACCAAGCGTAGTATATGCCCAGACCCCCTCCCCCCCCCCCCTAGTTTTCACGTAGTATATTTTATCAATATTTTTTGCGTAAAGTTACAAAATAATGGCTTTTGTTTGTATTTTCTTATACGGCCCCTAAAAGTGCGTACTTTGAGAATGCGTACCTATAATTGCATACGGTTGTAATTGTGTTTAGTAAAAAATATATCAAGAAAAAATAGTACATTGCACAATGTATATGTACGGGCCGTTAAAAAAGAATTACGATCGAGTACTTACAAATGTAATTTTGTTAAGTTCATTGGCTCGAGTCTGCCATCCCGTTTCTCTTCATATAATGATTTTCATCACATTTGCGGGGAAAGAAATAAAATCAGAATAGGTACAGCAAAAACAAGAAACTATTTATTAAATCAAATATCTTCAATGAAGACGTTACCGCTATCAATCCACTGGGAAACGTTATGGATAATGGGGGCGATGGTTATTACCGGGGTAATATCCATGTTGATATCAACTGCCTCATCATCGACGGTCTCGACGTCTACCCACTCCACATCTTCCTCCATAACACACAATATCTCTTGTGGTCGTCTGGAGAGTATAGTGCTGTGGCGATACTGGACAAGTTTTATTGATGGGGTAATAAAAACGTGGCGTTCTTAAAAAAAAATTATTGACTACGTGACAAGAAACCAAACCCCCCCCTCCCCCCGGTGACCATGAGTGGTACTTTGAAGACCCCCCTCCCCCCCCTAAATCGGTCACGTAGTTTGGGTATGTTCCCTAATGCAACCTTAATGATGCATTTTTTTTCTAAGGTGTAGTTTTATTAGAATGTGACAATGTAGTATAGCACAATTGAAGTATTATTAAAGTGAACCCCATGACAAACGTTTTGCTTTTAACAGTGCCAAGAAATAAATGAATAAACATTTCGTCTGTTTTTGCAAAGTGAATCCAGTATATTCCGGGTCACCATTGCTACCACTAGTTGACAACAGACGTATGCAGCCAACTACATACATATTTACCATTTTACCTCGACTACTTAGCCACACTAGTTTCAGTGCAAATCAAAAGTGATCAAGTTGATCGAAAGAAGAAACTGTAAAATTATTATGTTAATGTTAAAGAAAATAATTAAAAATTAAAATTACGTTAGTATAATTTAAACTTTCATTTTTGGCTCTAAAATATCGAAGTTTAAAAGCATTAAAATATAAATAATGCATTTAATGTGCATGTATAAAATGTAAGACATTACCTCGTCTGCTTACGCGTGGGAAGTTGAATATACACTTAATAAATAATGTAGACTAAATTTTAGATTGTTAATTCTACTGTAACCTAATATGCGTATTTCTGTTGTTTAAGTGGTCATTCTGATTATTTAAAATTGACGAGTTGATGAGAATATTGTACTCTTAAAGATCTTTTATCCTGTTGAAATTCACATGTCCTTTATTATACTATCTTGAAAGTTGTTTTGTGATTCATCCCATTACTTATGAAGTTGATTTAATGTTCTACATTATACCAGTTTGCACTTTTTTGAAGTAATGGACAGTATACTAATGATAAACATAATTTGTAAGTAATGGGGTAAATATTTTGATGAATATACTCGAGGGTACTGCAACATGTAACAAATTGAGGTGTTGGTAAGATGTACCTTACCTTATGTAGATATTTTTACTGAAAGCAATGATTGAATATAAATGTACTAGTTTTTTCTGCTGTAGGATGACACATAGAGCAAAAATGATAATAAATGTATATGATAATATATAAAAATTAAAATTGCACTTTAGCCTTTTATTTAATATAATAATCATTTCGTCCTTGTAGTTTTCTATTGATTGAGATTATTATCTTCTTCTTTCTTATGTATAAAAATGAATTGCTTTTCGTTTCTTGCTAAAACATAAATTGCTGGACCGATTTAATTAATTTCGATGAAATATTTGTGAAGTCCAGGAAAGGCTGAAATGGTGAGAAAACATTTTAAAAAACAGGCACGGGGCGAAGCCGCGGGTAACAGCTAGCATATAATAAAATGAATATTAACAGTGTTACACACACCTACATACTTCTGCGAGACGATTCAATGGTGTATGCGAAGTTCCCTATTCGCAATGGGACCGCGTGGGAACTAGCCCAAGCCCTCTCAATACTAGAGGAGGTCTGTGCTCAGTAATTGGACGTATATTATATAGGTTGGAGTGGAGATAACGATGGAACAGTAGTTAACCATGGTTATATTCTAATGTAATTTAGGTTTAAGTAATTATTGGTATTATTATTTATATTGTAGTTAACGTCTCATGAATCTTGCACTAAGCTGGTGTTTTTTGGGTGGTCTGCCACAAAAAAGTGTACAAGGCTATGGCTTTTTGCATAGGCTAAATTATAAAAAAAAATTACCTGGCAGTTCTATCGTATAGAACTACTGAAATCTTTTTTTAAGCATTTTTTAACCCCCCCCCTCCCCCTTGGTGATACATGGTGAGGTTTAAGACTACCCCCCCACCCCCCATCCAACATCACGTGTATTTTTCGTATCTACAAAAATCTTAAATTTTTTAGAACTAGAATTGTCTTGCGCGCGCAAGCGCGCGTGTTGAATTTATATATTAATTTGGTATCGTATATGTCATGATATATTTTTGTGTCATTTTACTATAATACATGTAACTGTAATTTAAAAATCGTGCGTTTGAAAAAATTATGAAAAAATAAATACACGTGATATCTTACTACACCCCCCCTCCCCCCTTGTGACATTTCGTGATTTTTGTCAAACCTCTCCCCCCCTTTCAAGCCTCACGTGATTAATCGACGGCCCCTTTACAAAACGTTATGAATTTGATTGGTTCTGATTTCAGATGTTTTGCTGTAGTTTTTCATATTTATCTTTGTGCAATAGAAAGTTTTGATCTATATTAAGAAAAATATACTGCAGGATATACAAACAAATTCTATGCAGATCAAATCTCGGGCAACAACTGAAACCTATTAAAATTTTAATGGGGATGCAGTGTCAATCATGGGAGCACTGCTGGGACAGTAACCAGCGGCTCCAACCAAGGGGAACTGGGCTGAATGATCTCCACAGCAGATCGACAGCCCGCCTGATCCAGCTAGGTGTCCCCACAACAACATTAACATCAACATCAGTGTCAATCATACTGTAAAGGATATAAAGGTTACCAATAAAATACTCTTGTTTCAGAAATCATGTATTCTCTTATGATTTTACAGCATCCAACACACTCTTAATGAGATACTCTACAAGCGACCAGGAGATCATACTCTTGTTTGAGTGTATTCCATGGGGAACCTGAATGAGTGGTAGCCAAGGGCCATGATGTTTGGCAGCAGGCCTGCGTTGGGGATGATGTTCCAAGACAGAGTTAGTGTAACATTGTTGTGACCCCTGCAATTATAAGCAAATTTCATAATTAAATTTGATTCTTGAATAAGTATCAATCCTTTTGCAATGATGGATCTTAAGGGAACATGAAAGGAGATTATCTGAATACAGATTACAACATTTGAGGGATTTTACAAATGATTTGTTATCAAAGAATAGTTTCGTATTCTACAAGTTTTTGTATTACACTTGGTGTGTGCCACGGACCTCTTATAAAGAATTCATAACAAAATCACATTATACATTATTTGCACAGTAATAGATTTTCAATTTTATTAATATTAAGTTAAAATGCTATAGTCTCTTACTTCAAGCCTTTGCCATCATCCCAGAAATAGTACTTAGTGTTCATGTTTTTGAAATCAAGAGCAGCATTTTCTCCTCTCAGGATGATTTTGTCCCACAGCACAATTTGGTTCAGCTCGTTGTTGGGTGTAATGTACTCTGCTGTTAGGTACAGGAACAACTGTTTCACGTTCCAGTTGAATAAATGAGACAAATCTGTCTTTAGATCGAAAGTGAGGAAACCGAGATCATTCCTTTCCCTAGAAACTCCGTAATCCGGGACGTTCTTACTGTAACACACAAAGAAATTGTAATACACAGCCAGACATTTTAAAAATAATCCGTGAAATGCCATTTTCCTGCATTACTTACACGACTACTTTAACTGTGTTCATTTGTGCATTTGTTCTGTAATCCACGGTTAGTGTGGACAAAAAGCACAAGAAAGTCAGGCATGCTAATACGCTTAGTGTGTATGTTAATATCGCGTTACCTCTCGTTAACACAGAATACATTTTTAAAGTACAAACTAATAAAAACTATCAACACAATTTTCTTGTTGCGGTGGCTAACCTCAGCGATCCTTCCTTCAGTCGCTTCAATTGACGTTTCGTTTCGGGACACGTCAATTGTAAACGTCACGAATTAACAACGCGTTCGAAGACCTATTAATATATTTATTCTGTCTTCTCTGATAGAGAGCACACACTAATATTAAAAAATATCATTTTATTTGTTGAAAATTTATTATGCTTATAATATTAATAATTTTATCTATAGGTATGATATATTATAATCGATATCTCAGAAACAGACATTAATAGTACATTGTTGTAGAGGCTGGAAAGTGAGCAATAGATGGACGAGTGAGTTCGAGGGCCGAGCCGCAGGTGAGGCCCTCGAAGAGAGACGAGTCCATCTATTGCACTTTTGGCCGAGACATTACATAGTGCTTTTCACGACTTCTGCGAGGAAATAAAAAACATGAGCGTAAATGAAACAGTAAAGTTTCACTCTCCCGCCATATTTTACTTTAAAAAAAAAACGAGAGCGCTCTAGTGGCCAGTCACGCAAAGGCTTTTTTTGTTATGTTATTTTACTAAGCAAAGCGCTTCGAAGTGCTTATTAAACACACCCATAATCGCTTATAGTTTTAATATGACGTGACAAGGACGGACTTGACTACTCTGACTTTAAGACGTACAGGACTTAAACATTAAAGACAAAACAATTTACGTCAGACGTGGCTGTATGGACCTAGTTTCCTTTGCCTCTCCCTGATGGGATAAACCTTGAAAAAATTTAATATGCAGCACACGACGTGTTCTGATTGGTCGATTTTGTGTAATAGCATCACAAATTGTGTTCTGATTGGTGGAATTAGGGATTAGCATGCCGATGTGATTGGACGACTTTGGTCTTTGAAACTGTCCAACAATGTTATTGTTGGCCTGTTTGAATTTATAGTTGGTCTATTCATTCAACCTACAACTATACTTTGTTTTGGGGCCCCATTACTGACCATCTTTTGCCACATTTCCGAGCAGTGGCGTGAAAAATTTTTTTTCTACACCCAAAGTAAAAAAAAATGTCTTGTCCGATGTAGGAAAAGCGAAGGGATTTAAGCGCATACAGCTCAGCATGGTGGTGTTTTATATATTTTTCCCACCACCTGCTCGACAATGGCTAATTACATGTAAGCCTAAGCAAGTCGTTATAGGCCTTGGCCTTAGCCAGTAGGTAGTAATATTGTACTGAATTTTATTATAACCCGTAGGTTAAGCCAGGTTCACATTTGTCTGTCGTGTTGTGTTGTGATGCTCTCTGTCGTGATGGCTACTGTTCACATTTGCATGACGTGTTATGATGCATTAAGACGCATTTTTTCATCAGTTCCATCTCGGCACCCGAAGAGTTCACACGCTCGCAATGTTTCTTCAAGATTCTTCCGATTCCGATTCAGATATTGAAGATATGCACTTATTGACGTTGGCAACGCTTCTAATAAAACAAAGAAAGAGGAGAAGATATTGGATCCATCCCGTAAATAGAAAACGAGAGAGTAAAGACGAGTTTCATTGTCTCGTTAAAGAGCATGAGAGTGATGCTGAAAAATTTCATCAGTATTTTAGAATGTCTAAGGCTCTGACGAGTCACAACACAACACTAGCCGCGTGCACACTATCCTGACGTGACGCTGCACCGCCCCCCGCACCTCACCCGTTCTGTCGCAGACCGGGATCGCTTGTGACGCGACACAACATAAGCCGTCACAACACACGGCATCAGAGAAATGTGAACGCAACCGAATTAAATGTATGAAACCGATACAGTTCTGATGCGTCACAACACAACACGACAGACAAATGTGAATGCGGCTTTAGTGATATGAATATGATTCTCACTTTTTATAGTTCTTATTGATATATTTTTAAAGTCCAATTTCGTAAAAATCGCACGGCTCCGAAAATCGAGATGGGCACGCCACGGCAAGCGGCGTTCGATTTTTGAACGTATGAAACCAATTTCAAATAAAACAACATTCAATATTTGACGTTGTCAGTTATTGGTTTAAATTTTAAATTCGCCAAAAATATAATTTAATTTTTAACGCGTTTAATGCGTTTTTAGGATGAGCGAGCGGAGTTTTTCTTCGCTGTCGCCATCCATGAGCGTTGGTAGCGTTATTGAAGTGGATGAGTCTCGTCGGGATTGTGGTCTTCAATATGATGCCTCTGAGGGCTCGGAGAAGCGACCGAGACTGTCTGGTGAGCAAAATGTTGATTTTTTGGATGGTGAAAATGATGAGGGCGCTGCTTTTACTCTAGTCACGCGTAAGAGACCCCGAACGCCGAACATCAAAATATCGGTGGTGGGCGAAGAAGAGGGTGTGGAAGTCACAGTGACAGGCCAAGAGGCTCTACCCAAACAGATTGCCCTGGCGAAAATCCTGCGAGCTGAGGACATTTCTGGAATCCTAAAGATTAGGTACAAAGGCTCACAAAAGGCACTGATACTGTTTGATAGTAAGGAGCATGCCCAAAAGCTGCTGAGATGTCATAAACTTATCGATTTGGGCTACAAGATACAATTAACAGAAACTGTAAAGTCGTATGGAATCGTTAAAAGTATTGATTTGGATGTGGACGTAAATGACATCTTAACTTTTTTCAAAGCGGAAAATGTGGAAATTGTGTCGGCGATGAGGTTAAGAAGGCTTTCTGAGGATGGTAAATGGGTCGACAGTGAGACGATCCGTCTTTGCTTTGGAAGTTTATCTCTGCCTTCACATGTCTACGGCTATGGTTGCAGGTTTAAAGTGGAGCCGTACACGTTTCCGGTTTCGCAGTGTTCGGGCTGCTGGAAGTTTGGGCATTTAGTTAAATTCTGTCCTACAAAAAAGATTGTTTGTCCCAAGTGTGGGTTGGGTCACGTTAATTGCGAAATACAGTCTTTTAAGTGTGTTAATTGCAAAGGGCCCCACATGTCGCTTGATAAATCGTGTCCTACATTTATTAAGGAAAAAGAAGTCCGAAGAATTATGTCTAAAAATAACGTAGCATACAAAAATGCTGTTTTGATTCATTCTCAAATGGCGAGTGCGCAGAAACACATTATAAACGATCACGCCTATAGCAAACCCGAGCGTTTCAGTGAAATCAGGAAATCTTTATACAGCGAGGTTCTGAAGACTCCAAGCCAAGCAAGGTTTACGGCCGAAGATACTACTATCCCTCTTGGTCAGAGGACTCAGCAGTTTGATCAGGTTGTTTCTGACTCTTCTGTGCCTGCGGACAAACCTAGACTCATTAAAAGAAAACGTAAGAGACAAGCAAAGGAAAATCAACCAAACTTGACCTCGAAGACGGTGGTAGATGATAGTGGAGACTTTAACAATTTTAATACGGGAAATGATCAAGAAAAACTTCATGATGAAGAAAAGTCTTCATGCAAAAACTTTTTCAGAAAAATTAAAGATGTCTATAATTCGGAGGGCACTTTGGAAGACAAGATCAAAATCTTACTCAAAATTATAGTAGAAGAATTAAGTATTTTGGTTTTTAAGATGATGCGAGATGGTGATGTGCTAAATAAATTACTATCCGGTCTACTATGGCAGTAAATCTGAAAAGGATTTCTGCGCTTAATATTCTGCAATGGAACTCGCAAAGTCTTAGACCTAAGTTGGTTGAATTTGATCTTTTATTGTCACAGGAAAAGGTACACATTGCTTTAGTTTCTGAGACTTGGTTAGAACCGAACTCAAATTTAAGCATTAGTGAGTATAATATTTTTAGAAAGGACAGGCACGATTCATATGGTGGCGTTTGCCTAATAATTCACAAGTCTATTAAATTGCAAACACAGTTATTAAGCTTGCCAAACACTGGTATAGAATGCGTATGTGTTACTCTTTTAAACTGCAGCGTGCTACAAAATGTTGTTCTAGTGTACTGTCCTCAGACTGTCAGGACTTCACAGGCAGATTGGGACTTCATATTTTCAAAGTTTTTGTGTAAAACCTTAATAGCGGGAGATTTTAACGCTCATCACACTAATTGGTCATACAAGACTGATACAAGGGGTTCTCAGGTTGTCGATGCTGCACTAGACTCTGGATATATATCTCTTAATAATGGACAAGCAACTAGAGTCAAATCTGTAAACGGTATTCTACAGCAAACGTCACCAGATGTTTCTTTTGTCTCTACAGATGTTGCAATATACTTTACATGGAATGTCATTAGTGAAAATTTAGGCAGTGACCACTTGATTATTAAGTTGAAGGTCAATTATAAGGAGCCAATCGTAGAAATTAAGAAACGGAATTTTAAGTTAGCTAATTGGAGTTTGTATGGAGAAAGTGTTGATCAGAATTTAAACTATCCAGCGAATATTTCTGTTGTTCAAGATAATTATAATCATTTTGTAGATCAGCTTTACTTAGCGGCGGACAAAAGTATTCCTTTTGTTAAAGTGTGTCCGTACCCCAACATGAAATTTAAACCAAAGCCATATTGGAACAGTTCTTTATCTGAAATGGTAGCAGCTCGAAGACTTGCATTAAGTAATTTTAGAAAAAACCCGACCCCTCAAAATTTAAATATTTTGGACCAAAAAGTTGCTGCTGCAAAAAAGGCCATATTACGCGCTAGAACAGATTGCTGGCATAGTTATTGTAGTAGTGTAGATGAGTCAGTCTCGGCCTCGGATATGTGGCAGAAAATGCGTTGGCTGAAAGGTTTTAAAAAAGTAAATCACAATTTTTCTGAGGCAGATAAATCGATACTGCTTGATAGTCTTGCTCCTGATTTTGTGTTACCCCAAGCGCCTAGTTGTAAATCTAGAAATCCTGTATTAGAATCTAGATTTTCAATGCAGGAATTAAAAAATTGTCTTAAAAAAAAGGATACCGCTCCGGGAGACGATGCAGTTACATATTCTATGCTATATCATTTACCTGAACGTGGGCTAATGTATCTTTTAAATCTGTATAATCTAATTCTTGAAACTGGATACATACCGTCTCAGTGGAGAGAAATAAAAGTTGTTCCTATTCCTAAACCAGGCAGTAATCCTAGTTCTGCTTCCAAAATAAGACCTATTTCTCTAATATCCTGTCTATGTAAAACTTTACATATTATGATTCTTAAACGACTTGAGTGGCATGTTGAGAGGAACAATATTTTATCCCCGAGTACTTCGGGATTCAGGAGAGGCCAATCATCTTTAGACTGCTTGACTCGTGTTGTTTCTCACATTCAAACGGGCTTTACCTCAAATGAGTCCACTCTGGCTTGTTTTTTAGATATTGAAGGCGCTTACAACAATGTTTTAGTTGATAAATTAATTTGTATTTTAGATGAAATAGGAGTAGGCAAAATGATTTGTGATTATTTCTGGAACTTTCTTAGTGATAGAATTCTTATTATTCGAGATTGTAATAATAGTAAAGGTTATCTGTTGAGACACACTGGTAAAGGTTTAGCACAGGGTGATCCTATCTCGCCGCTTTTTTTCAATATAGCTACTAGGAAACTCTGTCACGATATTAAACAGGTGCACATATGCCAATATGCAGATGACTTCATTCTTTTCAAAAGTAATTCGTGTCTCTTCCAATCTGAAATCGATATTCAGAGGGCCTTGGATGGTTTTGTTAATACGCTGTGCACTTTGGGTTTGCAGCTGTCCGAAGCTAAATCAAAATACTGCATATTTAGCAGAGGACATAAACAACAAGTGGTAAATTTAAAAATAAATAGTATATCATTAATGCCTGTAGATTCTTACAAATATCTGGGTCTTTGGCTTGATAAGTCTTTACGTTGGGGAAAGCATATTAATGAAGTTGTGGCTACCGTCCAGAAAAGGTTAAACATATTTAAAGTATTGGCTGGTAGATCTTGGGGCCTTCATCCAAAACATTTGCGCAGAATTTACATTGCTTTAATTAGAAGTAGAATGGATTATGCCAGTTGTTTGTTTGATAATAGTGCTAAAAGTAACATTTGTAAATTGGATAAAGTACAAAATCAGGCGTTGAGGATAATCGGTGGTTTTATAAGAAGTACACCTATTCACGCTATGGAAAGTGAAACTTGTGTTCCACCTTTATTTGTAAGAAGACGATATCTCGCAATCAAGTATTGTTTGAAGACACTTTCTGTGGCAGATAATGAAACTAAGTTTCTTTTAGATACCTTAAGTTCGCTTTGTCAAGATAGGTATTGGATGAATAAAAAGAAGCCTCTTCTGGTTGTTGCTTATAATGATACTGCGGAAGAACGCATTTTTTCATCCAATCCCCTTCAAATGTTTTCTTTAGGTACATGGATGTCGAATATTGATATAGATAGTTTAGTAGCACCTGATTTGGACTGCGTTAAGACATCTAAAAGAATGTACGAAATTAATAATCTTAGAGCTAATGTGATTCTGGAGTTGAAGGAAAAATATAAAGATTGCTATGTGATATTCACTGATGGTTCTAAATCATCATTTGGAAGCGGAGCTGCTTTCTATGATCCAAATGTCTCAACACAAAACCAGAATAACAATGTTTTTAAAGTTTTGGGTAATGTTTGTGTTATGACAGTTGAACTTGTTGCAATCTCTTGTGCAATATCTTATATTCAAGGAATAGGTATTAAAAATGCTGTAGTATACACCGATAGTAAAAGTGCATTACAACATATAACCCGCTGTGTCTCTGGACACAGAGGAGTACCTCTAGCATACGAAATTTTAGAGAAAATTATAAGATTTAATGATATGACCTTGAGATTGCAATGGGTTCCGGCACATATTGGTTTGCGAGGAAATGAGGAAGCAGATCGTTTGGCCAAACGGGGTATCGTGGAGGGTCATGAAATTTGTGTTCTTTCATATTATTTAGAGGCGGCTAGTAAATTCAAAGTTAAATGCCATGAAATTTGGAAGGATCATTTTAACGACGTGTCGCGAGATAAGGGTATTTGGTATAAGTGCATTCAAAATGAACCTCCGCGTATACCATGGTTTCAAAACATTTCTTTAAGTAGAAAAAATATTGTTATTGCCCACAGATTGCGTACCGGACATGTTCCACTGAATAAGTTTGGATACCTGATGAAAAAAGTTCTTTCGCCAAATTGCGAAGTATGCGGTACCCTAGAAGATGTCCAACACTTACTAGTGGAATGTGTTCGGAATCGTGTTGCGAGGGAGGCGTTGGTTGCAGCAGCCAATCTGAATATGTATGACACGGGGATGTTTCTAGATATTTTAGCCCAACCGACCTCAGACGTCGCGTTGATGCTGTTCAGGTTGGCTGATGTGACCAACAATATGTGCTAGTGTAATATATTGTTCCACTTGTTTAATTCGCTGTTGCCTTATGGGCTAATGTGACAAAATGTACGAAGCCCGTTTTAAAATAAATAAAAAAAAAAAAAAAAAAAAAAAAAAAAAAAAACAAAAGCCGCCAGTGTTTGCTGACGCTGTAATATTATACGCATTAGAACCTCATTAGAACTGCTAAGATTCCAAATAAAAATACTATTGTATCACTACACAACTGGACTAATTGTCAAACATTAAATTTTTACTTTTAATTATGTTTTACTGTAGTTTTAATTAAATTATTTTTCTAGTTGCCTTGGTTTTTTTATTGTCTCGCAAAAGGTGAGAAAAGTAGAGTATACTACTCGGAGATAAAACTATTTATGTCTTGGATGCGCTTAAATGCTTCGCATTTCTAACACCAACCGCCGTGGCACCATCTGTTGCCACCGAGAATATTTGTGACAAGCCACCAGTGTATGTTGAGCCGATATGCGACGAGTCGGGATGTGAAAAGCCAGTATGTGTCGAGCCGATATCAAATAGGTCGGAGCTACACACAAAGAGCAATACCATCAATACCGGAAGTACTACAAAAATACAAAAAACAGAAAGTGACATAAAGACATTGACGTCATCAAATATTTACTTACGTGGAAAATATGTCACCAATTTAAAAATGTACATGCCGCAGTTTCAGGAAGACTATGAACGACGTATAATGTTAGGATTAAGTAAACGTAAGCTAATAGTAGTTGCTGACCAGCAAGGCAAAAGCCTAGGGCTAATTTTGAATGATTTATACGGTACGTATTTTGATGTTATCTGTTATACGAGTCCGGGAGCAACTACGAGATGTGTTCTGCAGCCGGTACTGACATCAAGTGTTAACATATCGAAAGATGATTTTATACTAATACTCACAGGACTAAATGATAAAAATCCATGTGAGCTGTCGTCAAATTTATACACCGGCTTACAAAACCTGAAGAAAGGAAACGTGTTTGTGTCTCAAATTTCATACAACCCTTACCTAAATGAAACAAAGTTAAATTCCATGATGAAGTTCATAACTAGTCAAGTCAAGAACTGCAATTTTATGGACTACAATGATGAGCGATGGATTTATAGTAACAGGATCACATTCTTAAAACAAATAACGGAGATTTTTATCCATAAGGTTGCATGTAACTTGTATGATAACGACTATCAGTTGGAAAAACTTCGACGTAACATTAGGGCTGCAGAACGAAGAGAAGTACGCTCACAGGAAAATGAGACATTGAAAAACAAGGGAACAGCTGAAAGCGTCAATAAAAAACTAGAAACATCCACCTCAAAGCTTAACACGATTCAAAAAACGTTTTTTCGTTCCCGATCAGTATAATACTAGTTTAGGATTAATGCATCAAAATATTTCAGGAGCTCTAAATAAACAGGATCAGTTATACATTGCAATTGAACAGTTACATAAAAATGGAACACATATAGATATTATCTGCTTGAGTGAAACACATATGCTTCATGGATCTGAATTTAATCTAAAAATAAGAAACTTTAAGTTGGCGGCCACTTTTTCTAGAAAATTATCCAAGAGAGGCGGTGTAGCAATATTAGTGCGTAATGATATCGAGTGCGAAGTCATAAAAGAAGTCAAAGAATTATCACAAGAGCTTGTTTTTGAATGTTGCGCTGTAAATTTGCCACAGTATGGTATTGTGATAGTATGTATCTACACAAACAAAACGCCGTCATCTACTACTAGCCTGTTTTATTACAAACTAAACGATCTCTTGGATTCAGTATGCAAAAATGTAAGGAAAAAGTATATAATTTGCGGTGACTTCAATGTCGATCTTATGAGAACGTCGAAGATTGCAACAGAGCTGAAACAAGTATTAGAACTGTATAACTTGAAACATGTAATAAATGAACCTACTAGAATAACAGCACAATCACAAACATGCATTGATCATATTGCAACGAATGTAAACGACGGCCAAGCGAAGGTGCACGACATCGGGCTTTCGGACCACACGGCGCAGACATTTCGCGTGCCTGTGAAGATTGGCTTGCCTCCCCCTATCACATGGTGGTATACACACAAGAGAGACTATAGTGATGAGAACATAAAAAACTTTGTCAATTGTTTATCGTGTCTATCTTTTTCACAGGTATTTGATGAAACTGATGCTACTTGTGCATTTAATGTTTTCTATGAAACTTATTTACTTTTCTACGACCTTTGTTTTCCTATTGTTAAGGTCAAAATCTCTAATAAAACTCGTGGCTGTAAGTGGTTATCAAAGGGAATAAGAAAAAGTTGTCACACAAAAAGACAATTGTATTTAATGAGTAGAAATTCTATTAAATTAAAAGAAAAATATAAAATATACTCTAGACGATTAAAAAAATGTATATTAATGATGCAAAGATCTGAAAACTCAAAATATATGTTAAAAACTAAGAATAAGTGTAAAGCGTCATGGAATGTTATTAAAAAATATACTACTTCTAACTTCACAGCACAAGGTTTACAAAAAATTACTGTTAATGATAGTGTCATAGATGATCCTCAGTTGATAGCCGAACATTTCAATAAATATTTTGTAAATAATGTAAAGAATAGCTGTACATCTCCTGTAAATGAATCTGCGAACTTGAATGAAAATGTGGAAAATGTTCTTACTAGTATATTCCTGAACCCTGTAACTGAATCAGAATTGACAAAAATAGTTAATACTTTGAAGAATACTGTAGCAGTAGGATACGATGACATAAAAACTGACATAATCAAAAAAAGTCTATCCACTATTATTAAGCCACTTGTACATATAATTAACCTATCTATGAATCAAGGCGTCTTTCCTGAAGCTCTAAAAAAATCTATCATCAAAGCATTATACAAAAAAGGAGATCCATGCATCTTAGATAACTACAGACCTATTACTCTTATTCCAATCTTTTCAAAAATATTTGAGAAAGTATTTTATAATAGACTTCTTTCCTACCTAGAAAAAAAAAATATTTTGAAAGAGGAACAACACGGTTTCAGGAAAAATAGAAGTACATCACTCGCAACTTTTAAATTAATTACGCGAGTACTAGAGTGCATAGAAAAAAAGTTACCAGTGGCTGTTTTGTTCATGGATATGAGCAAAGCATTTGACTTCGTTTGCCATAAGAGGCTATTGCTCAAACTCAATAGGTATGGCATACGTGGTCCAGCTTTGAACTGGATTGAATCATATCTAAGTAACAGGACTCAGTGTGTTGAAACCACTAGATATTGCTCGGAAAGTAAAACTATGTCCACATATCGATCTTCATACATAGCAAACAATTATGGAGTACCCCAGGGTAGCGTTCTTGGCCCCTTACTGTTTTTGGCTTATATCAATGACCTACCTAACACCCTGTGTCATGATTGTATATTGTTTGCGGATGACACAACCATAATAGTAGAAGGAAATGACAAGTTGACATTTAATAATGAAATAAATGCAGCCTTAGCACAGACTATTGAGTGGTTGAAAATAAATAATTTAAAAGTTAATATTAGTAAAACCAAAGTAATGCAATTTCGTAGTGTGCAAAGTAATCCTGTGGATATCAACGTTAATTATCTTGGCCAACATATAGAGGAAGTTTGCTTAACAAAATTTTTAGGAATTAATATAGATTGTTTTTGTAAATGGAAAGATCACGTAGTATCTGTGTGTTCGCGAGTCAATAAATTTATTTTTGCCTTAAAAAGAGTTAGGCAAGTTGTATCAACAGAAGCAGCTATAACTGCATACAACGGGTATCTAGACTCCATCTTTCGATATGGCATTGTTGTTTGGGGAAACGCTGTTAACAATGAAAAGGCACTATTAATACAAAAGAGATGCATCAGGAATATCTTCTGTTTACGTAGAACTGATTCGTGTCGTCCATACTTTGTTAAGTACAAAATCTTAACGGTGCCTTGTATATATATATACTGGAAGCCTGTATTTTTGTTTTTAAGTACAAGAACTTATTTAATCTGAGACAGGACATGTCTACCCGTGCATTGAGATCTCAGTATAAACACAAAATCCATAAGCCTTTGAAAAGACTCAAACTATCTTCCAAAAATACCTATATGATGTGTATTAACATATATAATAAGCTACCAGACGCATTTAAAGACAACGACTTAAAGACATTCAATGAACTGACGAAACAATGGCTTTTGAACAAATGTTATTATAGTGTAAGAGATTTCCTATCTGATAATGTTAATTTATAAATAATTGTTTTAAATTTAGTATATTTAAAAGAGCGTGTACACCTGTAAAGGTAGGATTAAGTGAAACTTTTTCATATTTAAGCAACTGTACCTGCAATCTGAAACCTTAATTCAATACGCAATAAATTTCAATTTCAATTTCATCGCTCCTTTCAAGACTCAATCTTAATTCTCTCGCTACGCACGGAAATTAACTCAAAGCACCCTCGCTACGCTCGGGAGTTAAATCTAGAGTCCTTCGCTACGCTCAGGATTCAATATCCCGCCCGTGACATAATACAGTGCTTTATCCCCTCGGTGTACAATCCACTATTTTCTATTTAGTTTAGTGGGTCCTATCACAGTCAGAGTCGTAGTCTGACCTCTGAAAAAGTGCTAATAGTGTACTCTTCGGGGACCTACGGGGAGGAGAGCCGGTGGCCACTTGGCGGTAGCAAAACAGTTGTTTGAAAAGCAAAATCATATCCAAGCATAGGTAAAATTAATTTATTGCAGTATACTGCTGAAACAAAAGTCAATAATTCTCCGGTGAACGACTAAAGATAAAGCTAGTACAATGGTGAATGTAGACAAGACTGCAGAGAGGTTGGAGCTGTTGCACGGCACTCCTCCTGGGATGGACCGGCAGAAACAGACCCTGGTGGATGAACTGCCATTCCTGGATTCGAAGCAGCCGCTGTTGATGGAGTGGCCGAGCTGGTCCACTGCTCTGGTGCACATGTATGTTGAATTCTCCGCTGTGACATAAACACCTCGTTATCACACGGATGTCTAAGAGAAATGAGCAAAAAGCTTAAATACTATAGAAGGCCTTAGGATTATCGACCTATTTATTAAACTAAAGCCTAAGTCTATACGCAGGCAGAAATATTATGGGTGCAAATGTGCCTGCATATATATAATTATAATTATCGCCTTCCTCTGAACCTCCTCCTCTCCTTTCTCTGAAGTCAATAAAAATTGCTAGTAAATTACCGATGCCGTTGAAGTAGTAGGTGTACTGCGCGCAAACGTCGTTAGAAGCCAATATGCAGGAGGCTTGGAGTGAGTGATGGGTCCAAATGTACTCAACGTTGGGCCACGAGCCGTCGACTGCAAATGAAAGAGTAGGTAATGCTTGTCATTCATAGTAGAGCACTAACGGATAATTACTCAGAGTGAACCATTTAGGTACAGGTATTTGACTTGGTAGTAAGTGAGTTCAATGTAATTTACAGTACGTCGGAGGGTATCATTTACAGAAATAATGTCAATGGTGTGGTGGCACTACTCCTCGTGTTTCTTAAAATACATGATTCGGGTTCGCAGTGCGGTGTGACACTGCGCAAATGTTGGCGAGTGCACTGCCCACACGTCGAATACATCCAACTTGCGGCCTACTTACAGTACAAACAGTTTGATTTTAATTTGATTTTATGCAGTAGTAATAGCTGTAGGCAACAGCTCGCATTTAGTGCCGCCCATTACTTGGCTAACAGCACGGAGACTGAAGGAATAAAAATACAAATTCGACACAAATAAGTAAGCAACAAAAAAAAGAAAAATTAATAAGTCTTAGCTACTCATAAAATAACATGGTAGTTAAGCCTAAGACTAAAACTTACACGAAGCTACTAGCGGTTCCTGACACGGCACTCCGCTGGCGAGCCTGGTGGCATCTTGGCAGGTGGCGTTTAAGAACACACTGTCGTTGTTGTACCGCGGGCCCAGCCACGTGAACTGGAAGCAGCGGCTGACTGCATTCGACTGAGCGACGACTAAAGCTGAGCCTAAGTCGGTTGACGAAAAATAATTGATACAATTAACCTTATCCTTACGGAGCTCCTACACTACAAAGTTACTTCAAGCTTCAAGTTTCAAAAATGACGTCTGGGTGCGCCATAAAGTACGTCACACCAACTTCATAATTTTTAGAGCTTGTCACAGGGTATATACTATGGAGACTACAATTAATTAATTTTGTTCGTGTGTCACAAATTTCCAGACCCCCTAACAGTGTGACATACTTTATGGATGGCCCCAGGGTGGTGAGGCGGGGTAGGTGGGGGTGACTTTGACACTTGAAACTTGGAGTACATTATAATCCGTGAGCTCTTAGAGTGCTATTCGGGTTTGTCTTGCTGTCTGTCTCGCTCAGCCGATTCAAGTATTAAACCCATAAGAGTGAGTGAGACAGCAAAACGGACCCGACTGGCACACTAAGTGCTCACGGACAGTGTTGAAACGCCATTATTCATAATTCATATTATAAATGCGAAACTGTGTCTGTCGTTACCTCTTCACGCTTAAACTGCTGAATCGGTTCAGTTAGAATTTCGTGTAGGGATAGTTTCAGTTACGAGAACGGGACATAGGATAGTTTTTATCCCGGAAAATCGCATAGTTTACGCGGAGTAACAAAACGCGACTTTTGCGTAGACGAAGTCACGGGCAACAGCTAGTTGATTTATAAACGCTGGTTAGGCTTATGTTTATAGACCGATCGCTTAAATGTGTCCTCGCCAGACCTCGGCTCGGCAGGCGCACTACCCGCCCGCACCTCTCGGTCCCCTTTGTCGTCCTACCCCGCGCCCCTGTACTCGCGCGAGTGAGGACTCATTTAAGCGGTTTACCTATAGCGTTCAGTTTAGTGATTATAGATACGAGATTTTCCAAAATAATGACGAAATATCCTAGTTTACACTATTGCCATTGAATGACACTAACGCCAAAGAGCTAATAATGACCTAGTAGGCGCATTTAAGTAATACAGTTTTGGTGGTTGCAATATTGCCTTAAGCCCAGATTATCTTGGTATACCTAATATCCGCTCAAATGCATCAGTTGATTTTGTGATTCCCAACAAAATTGCAACGCAAGCACTTCAAGTGTGTTCTGTGGTTCCATTTTAATTAGAGGTTAAAATTAAATCAGTGGGTGTAAATTTAAGTATAACCTGCTTTTTTATACGACAAAGAAGCCATGGACATTCGCAACATCAGAGTGCCAGCGTAGTAGTAGTACAATTGCCTGCTGAGAGGGCTAAGATAGAATACCTCATGTCATGTGCCAGTAATTCACCGGCGGCTTTTTGTTGACTGTACTTGCATTGTCATCCGTCCTATATATGTGAATCAAATTTCGAACGACGAAGATGAAGTCAATCGGACGAACTATTGAAGAGTTCCCTCCTGCGGAGACGATCCTGACTGGACCACCAGAATTCTACTATTAGATTATTGTATTGTCATCTGACTCACACCAGTGCGTAAAATTTCAACTCAGTCTGACGAAGATATCTGTTTCAAAATTGAGTCGCAAGATTCCACCCGGACAAACATATACATATGTATACATACATATATTGCAAGTTAATATAAAGCTTGTAATAATAATAATAATTTACAATAAAAAGGGTTGCCACATGTTAAGTATTAATGTCAAATATATGGCAGTTACGTAGAAAGTGGCGCCCTCGTTTAATTTCGGACGTTGACGGTGAGATGAAACACAAGATACTAAGAGAACCTAAAGTACTAAAATATAATTAGAAAAACATGGATATACAAAATATCTACCTATTTATCTTAGATTGAACAATTTATAAACTAGTGTTAGACGATTGTAACCGTCTATAGCTCTCGATCGACTGCATTTATATTTCTTTTAATTATAATAAAATAATCAAGTGCCATGATCTTCATAGCGTGAATTAAGCATATAAAAATTAAACTGACGTCTTTGAGTTCAGCGGTAAATACAAAAGGTAGACCAGGGGCCCAAACCGCATAAGTACGAGTACGTACTCACAGCGAAATTATGATTGTTCTTATCAGAATG
Organism: Pandemis corylana; assembly: GCA_949127965.1. Taxonomy (NCBI): domain Eukaryota; kingdom Metazoa; phylum Arthropoda; class Insecta; order Lepidoptera; family Tortricidae; genus Pandemis; species Pandemis corylana. The sequence goes on along the minus strand of OX421855.1, from coordinate 5,211,499 downwards.
ATATCATGTAAATACGGTACTTGTGAATTGCGGGTTAAGGATTAGGATTACTGGATTATCGGAAATAGGGGAGCCCCTTTATCTACATAGTAAATAGGTAATTAGTTCAAACACAGATAGGACTATGATGAATATGGAACTAATTTTAAAAGAAATAACTTTCTTAAACGTGGCATTTGTCTGAAATCTTATTTAATTTGCGATACATTCCGATGTTTGTTTGGTACCTATAATTAAATACTCGATGGGTAGAAGTCATAGAGGAAATAACAAATTAGAGGCTAAAAAATAATAAGAATAAAATAATAATTAATAAGGGCTAGATAATTATGCCAACATATGTTGACTTTTCGACATAACCATACTGACACAATTTTATGCAATAGTTTTTCCTTAATCTTCTACATGGAACATAGTCATTTAAGTAATTATCATTTTGATCACGTATTTAAGTAGGTACTTTTTGGGTTTTATAAAAAATAAATAATCGAGTTTCATTCACTATTCTACACAACAACTAAACATTAACTATCCGTATTGATCATAATAGCTGCTTGATCAACTCTAGTGACCTGTTTGACATTCGGCTGGCCCATCTGAGTGCAGTAATCGCCAATTTCGGCTTGGCTTGATTTTATTTAATGTAAATTATATGACATTTCCACTAATGCTAAAAGTACTTTGGTCCATTGACCGTTTACGTAAACCTTCCTTTCAGACCTTCATAATTATTATCTAAACCGTAATAATTAACTCACTGCCGGGCGCAAAGACGTCAATTTAAACACTTAAAAAACATAACACAATGAGTCGTGTCATCAGATTGACTCAATAGGCATTGACGTCATTAAATTTTAGTCGACACATCACTTCACTTTCTATCTTTAATATTGACCGTCGCATAACGGTAAACCAAATGCGAATATTTATTCGTAAAGTGGTATGGTGGTGGTTAAAGTATAACTTACACGACACTAGAACTATCACAGTCACCACCAAATGCACTCGACTCATATTTAAAAACAAAAGCAGAACAAAATGATAACAAATTTCAAGGCACCGAACTAGGTTCCGCTTTCATTTGTTTGTCGAATGCAACTAATTATTTTCCGAACGACAATTTACTTATCGGCTATAAAGATATAAATCACATATTTCATAGATAAACGTTATCTATGTTGTGGTCGATTAGATTCATCAGCGTCACTATTATGGGAATTGATTGCTTTGTTTTTTATCTGACAACAGACAGGAAGTGAGGTACCTACTTAAGACTACTGAAGTAGAGCGGTTCCTTCCAAAATTTTCAAAATATCATTAAAACCTGGTAGGTTAGGTAACAACTTTTTTGAGAAGATATATAATTAAAGTATCAACTAATGCGTGTGCTGTTGTCAGTAATACATGTATTATCTTAAAACTTTGGTAAGTACCTACAGTTAACAGAAAAGCTTGTACTGAAATATGTGTTTTTAATAAAACCTTATTTCCTTCAACATTAAAACCACTGTAGGTACCTAATCAACAATAATATAGCAAAGATTCAGTTCAAAAAGGTATGATTTACGCACGTATAATGTTCTTAAACGAATTTTTACTTCGGAGTTTTCTTGACATCCGCGGAGATTGCCGGGACCCTTATAGCCAAACGAAGGGGTTGGAAACAATGCCATTGCGGGGAGACTCAAATTTGTCGCTCCATTTCGGTAAAAAAATTACCAACTTCAAATAACTTTGGCGAAGAAGCTTTTTAGCTTTACCTAATGAAGGGTGTCCGTGATATTATAACGGTTTTCCTTATTTGGGAAAATATTTGGATTTTTAAGGATACAGACGTTTTTAAAGAAAGGTTTCGTTATAGATGTAAACGATTATAGCTACGTAATAAAACCACTTAAACAATATTTAGCAGTCATATTTTGTCGGTACCTACAAATCCTACAATGTAGATAATCGAAGACATTTTGTAAGGGCCTGCTATTATAAAACAAACAGTGTACTTAATAGGTCTACTAAGGGCCTGTTCCACACTCAGTTAAGACCCTGATATTTTAAGTGTCGGTTACCTATGATGTTGTCTCTGCCTGTTTTCTAGCAAGAAATAGAAAGAGAACCATAGATAACTCATACTTAAAATATCAGGAACTTCACAGAGAGTGGTGAAACAGGCCCTAAGAGTACAGTCCTCCATAATAGTAGCTTTAAAATTACAAATGTTTCAATAACAACAATAATTACAAGTGTTTCATTTTTTGACCTATACATAATTAATAATTGCACAAGAAGTAACTTAAACAAAAACTACCCTTTCCCCGCTCTAGGTACACCTATATCAAATAGTTTTTCTTAATTTTGTACCGGTTGCGGTAAAAACATGCATAGCCAGTAAATTTGCCTGCCGGTGGGAGGAGGGCCGGTGCATACTGAAATGAAATTATTCCCCATTCGCCATCGGTGGACGATAAGCCGATTTCGCCTAACCTCGTTCAATCAGTGAGCACTGAGCTCTACAGCACTCGCGTAGATTTGCGGCTGCACAGACCGGACGTTGTACCCGCTTTTAAATAAAATAATTTTATTTACATTTGACGCACTCATGTTTTATTAATTTTATATTATTTATCATTAAAACTGCATAATAAGCATGATAGTTTAAGTAGGTACAGTAAGAAAAAAAAAACTATAAATCGAAAAAAGAAAATCGAAATGCACTCGATCGAAAGCTAGACACTAAACACTAATTTATAAATTACTAGCTTCTGCCCGCGATTTCGTCTGCGTATTATACCATATAAACCTTCGAGTCGAATCACTCAATCTATAAAAAAAACCGCATCAAAATCCGTAGCGTAGTTTTAAAGATCTAAGCATACATAGGGACAGAAAGACAGACAGACAGCGGAAAGCGGCTTTATTTTATACTACGAGTATGTACCTACTGATGATTCAGTCTAAGATAGATAGGTATTTTATATATCCATGCTTTTCTAATTATATGTATTGTAGTACGTTAAGTAGTACAGTCAACATAAAAAAAAAACTGATGAATTGTCAAATGTTACTGACTATTGTAGTTTATTAGAAGTAAATGAACACAAAACGTGTCATAAGGAAGTGATCACATTTATTTCGATCCTAATTGACATGCCATTCAAACAGTTAGTCATTGTTGAATGTTTCAAATTAAAGTGATTATCTTAATTATCTATAGAGCACCTTGGAGTACAAGTAAGATGTTCGGTTTATATCGTTTATATTCGTGAGACAAACACGCGAAGCGACTATAACACCTCTCATGTCCGCCAGAGGTCTTATTACATCAGCTTGGTTTTTGGTTCTATTTAAAATAAATCCTTTATTCATTCAGATATTACCGACAATTCGAAATGTTGTTTTTCTTTTGTTATTTTACTTGACCCATTCATAATTATGACATCGTGTATTATTATTTTATTTTGAAACATTTATTTGTCGCTTTATTTTTGTCTTGGTGTTGCTATTTATGATCACTTTCTTTTGACTAATTAAAACTTAATTTAAAATTGTCACTGCTATGATTTGTTATATCAGGCACGTCATGCTAGAAGATGTTTTGAAACATTGATTCTGATCGCTTACTTTTGACGTTGACTGTACCTACTCTTAGTATCTTGTGTTTCTTCTCACCGTCGTCGTCCGAAATTAAACGAGGACGCCACTTTCTACGTAACTGCCATATATTTGACGTTAATACCTACTCGAACATGCATTGGTACCCTTTTGTATGGAAATGTTTAGTTCTTTTTTCATCCGTTATCTACTGTGTCAGGTATAATGATGGTTTCACAAACAATGTTGATTACTTTTTTCTTAGTTCACTGCGATAAATTCGGTTCAAAAGTTTTCTTAAATTGTTAAGCAAGCAGACTCTACAAGATGACTAAAATATTTGATATTATTTATATTAGGTATCTAAGTCTATGTCTAGGCATGAGAATTCAAATTATAACCGGATTATCTGTAAAAGGATCACTTCAGTCTGCGATGAGATTCGAATTCCAACTGGGATTTGTAGAAAAGGAAAATTTAGTAAGTTCAGTCGATGATGCCAATATGATTAAGCCAGCATCCGCTGCAGTTACAGCCAGTGTTCAAGTCTCTAGTGAAATCGATTTGGTTAAACTGGGCTTTGTTCTTTTTGTATCATGTTTTATAATGTTGGCTATTGCAGCCATCTAAGTTTGTTCGTTCAGTCATTTAAGGCACCGAAGCCCTCGTCAGATTGTTCGGAAGTCGCTGTAACCGAAATTGGTCACCGAAATTATTAGCTTTGACTTGCGGCTTCCCTCGTGTAAGGGATTTTACTGAGTTCCCTTGCGAGTGAAAAAAAAACTCAAAGTGGTTTTCATTACATAGCATGAAAAGAGTAACCCTTGCAACATGTCATGCCTCAATACTAACAAACTTTCACGTTTAAAATGGTAGTAGGATTTGCAAATTGGAGTATATTTTATGTTGGTCAATAATGACTGTGGCGCTAATTAATCGATGACAAACATTTGTAATTTGATTCTTGTGCATGACATGATTGCATTAATAGATAACTAGGTTTAATATTTTCAGTAACCAGCTTGGTAATGAGAACTATTTCTGCGCCATACAAAATGGCATATTAAATTTATTGAATTCAAGCCAGGTCTGTTCTTGAATTTAGATTTCATCATTCATCATCTTTTTCTTCCTCGTTCTCTCACTGCTGAGGATCGCGATCCAGTTCAAGACGGTGTAGGCATCACCATAGTCTTCTTTATTGCGTTAGATCACCTTGTAGGTGCCCTTCCGCAAGCACGTCTGCCAATTTTGTCCAAGTATATCTGTTTCTCCAGACAGCGCTTTGAAGACCGCGAAATGTTGTTACATAATCTTAAAGGAAATACTTCCAAGTTCGCCACAAATACCTTACTCTCAAATATCTCTATACTCTCGAACCATTCTGCGTTAGCAAAATCAACAATTTGTCCGTGGACTAAAACCAATTACCTATCTTACTACACACAACTCAATTCATGCCAACGGTGACTTTATTTCCATAGCACTTTGAACAAAATTATCATTTGTGCAATAAGTTTTTTATTCGCCGGCTGACAGTCGAGAAGCAGGGGCTATTACTCCGAAATTCAAAGTCTACATCATAGCATCCCTCTTACTCTTTTTGAATAACTATTAGTGTGAGTGGAACGGCAAACGTACCTACTTCAAATTTCTAATTTCGGAGTATGAGGTTTGGTAACGTTACCAAAGTTTTAATGTTAATCAAGCCCTAATATTCGGTAACAATATGTGATTAATTTGTTTATTCAGGCTAATATACTTACTTATACTTACTTTACTACTTACCAACCTAACAGTGTTTCGTAGAATTGCACTCCAAAATACACTTTCGGAAGCCGGTAATCCTCAGGAACGGAGCCACTACATCGTCGTGAAATAGAAAAATATCCGACTATATTTGCTGTGTGTATTTTCAGAAGCAGGTGGCGGATATTGAAGATGTGGAAGCAAAGAGAAATGGTCACTCTTGTGCGCGTTAGCGACGTTTGTTCTGTGCACGGCTTGCTGTTATTTTTTATAGCTCGTATTTGTAGTGGCAGCGTTTTAGGAAAAGCTTAGAATGAACGGCTGCCGATTTTTCCGTAAGATGGATATAACGAAATTCTAGAAGTGTTTATGTATCAGATTTACTTAGTGTTGATTTGATAACTTATACGCGAAACATAAAACTTTCTGTTACTTAACTGTTAATACAGAGTTCTGTGATACCTATCACAGAACTGAGACGAAAAGTATTTTCTGCCAGAATCGATGCCTATGTTTTTTTTCCTCCAGCTCATTATTACGTACACATTTTTTTGTATTTTCATAAGTTTTCATAACTAAGGTTAAAACGCATGCTATTATGTAGATGTGGGGCTGATGCCACTTTTGAATACGGAGGTAAGATACTTAGTGCTTCTTATATGAACTAGGCGCTTACCACAGAAAAAGTTATAATTCGTTGCATATAAATGTGTAGTATTTGTATAGCTATATGCATATCATTTTTCATTTCGGGCAAACCAAAGAATTGGGGAATAATTTAAGATAAGTAGGTGCATGTTATAATTTTACGCTACCATATTTCGATAACTCAGTTTTGCAAATAATCCAAAAGTAGGCTTAAACAATCTACACATTACCGTCTTAATTTGAAACAAAAAAGAGCGAGAAAGGTTTATTAAGTTTACAAAACAGCTTACATTAATCTTAGTTTCATAACTTGAGGCCGCTTCGTTTCTTTCGGCGCCCCCGCGCGGTGTGGAACGACTTTAATTAAGATATCATGGGAAATAAAGCAAGCTCTCAGTTCTGAGAAATATTACACGGTGGAGTAAATTTTGATGCATACACAGTAATGAAGAAGATTCGAGATTACATTTTTCCTATACTTAGCGAGATGGGTTAGAAAAATAAATTGGCGAGCGCTCAGATTGTGGCGACAGGTCATTAGTAAAATGTCTGTGTCACGGCCGCCGAGCAAGCTTCCTGGAAATATTAATGACACTATGTGTTCCAGCATCCTACTTACTTACTGGTATGAAGCTATCCTTATCTTCATACTAGTAAGTAAGTAGGATGCCGTAATATCCTATTACGAGTACCAATTAAGTACAAAGCACAGCAAGTTATCTGGGATGGCAAAAAATCACACTTACAACTCACCAAGGCTTTATTATTTATTGAATTTACAAAAATATACAAAAAGTACAAAAAATACTCGTAGTATAAACTACAATTAAGTGTAATTTTAGTATCGTTTTATCTAATTATAGTTAATTAAGTATGGTTTATTTACAACGTCATTTCAATATAAATAACAATATTTACAGAGCAATAACTAAAAACATGTCCATATGTTTATATGAATATTTTAGCTTATTGCTTAATTATTTCGTATTATACATAATCATTATATTATTTCTATATCCCTACTATACAAGCAGCAACACAAAGCCGCAAAAAGCTGGGAACTTCAAAGAAAATATACAACTTTAAAGTTTTCGTGTTCTCCACAAAGGCTATAAATCCCAACATTCTGCTGCTTTTGCACTGTTTACTGCTCACCCACTCGCAATATAGTTTATCACATGTACTACAAATAACAACGCACTCAAATTTATTGTCTTGTTTTTGAAACTTGCGTGCTATCGTAATCACAGTCACTGAACGTTTCACGCACTGATTTACACATGTCATGTCCAAATTAAGTAAAGTTTTTCCTAAAGAGGTACACATTCTTAACCTACATATGGGAATGGTGCAAATTGCCCTGGGAAATACCCAGGGAAACCGGCGCTCGGCTGAACAGGCAGCGAAGAAGTAACGTACGACGTTAGCACCGTGGGCACAACCTTAGTCGTGTACAGCGTGGTGTAAACGGTCTTCGCACCAAACGTCAGTTTCAAGATTTGACTGTCTGTTGCCGTCACCTCCGTGTTCATGATAACTGGTGTCGAAGTCAGTGAGAACTGTTGTTGTTGAGGGAACAACGGGTTAAGTTGCTGCAATGGCAGGGCAGGGAGACTACTGGTTCCGATTTCGTACTCTGTTTTAGTTACAGTAGCCACTGGTCTAGATATAGTACTATGAACAGTGCTCTTGCCATCGAAGAAGGGAATAACGTGTGATTCGTAAATCGTTTCGTATTTTAGAACTGGTTTCGATGTGGTTACAACGTTCGGTATCTGTGCAGCAGCAGCTGGATTAAGAAGCCTCAGCAAAGCCAGTTGTTGCGCTTGTTCGGGAGTTAGAGCGGGCGTCGGTGGTGATGGTGCTTCGGTAACATGATTGCCTTTATTTTGTCCATGAGCTTTCTTGAGCCTCAAATGGTTATCTGGTAGTCTGTACTTATCTACTTCAGCTAGATCGAAATCAGACCCAATGTTAGCTAGATCTAGGTCGGGTGGGAAGACTCGTCGTGGCACACCATCTTCTTCTTCGTTACTGTCTCCAAAATCTAATTCTAAATGTAACTCTGACCCTGCTTCGTCAAGCCGACTGTTAAATTCTTTAAGAGTTTTACTGGGTATGAATTGGAAGTAGTCCATTGGTGGCAAGGTTTTAGTTGCAGTAACAAATCTTGTAATTTGGTATGTTTGGATAAATGTTAGACTGCTTGTTAAGTTGACATCTCTGACTACAGGTAAAATATGAGTTTTCAACATATGCTGCGTTGTGCTAAATGTTTCAGTCACTGTTTCTAAGGGTGGAGTTTCCATGTCCGAAGACAGTGTTATAGCCGGTAAAGTGGCTATGCTTGAATCTAAGTTATGATCTTTTCCATATGGAGATGCAGTGGCTAGTATATTTTCGGTCAGTGGTTCATTCAAAGAGCTTGGTACATTAACTGATGCTGTTGGTTCTATACGTTTCTGAATTGTAGACGTGACGGTGATAATGCGTGTATTCTTAACGCGTCCAACCTTGAAACAAGACAAACAAAAATTTAAACACACAGCAAAACAATAATATTTTTGGGGTTTTTCATGTAGTTAATCTTACCTGGAAAGTGTACGGAGACTTGATAGTAGCAATTTCATAATAAACGTCTTTAAAGTCAGCAGGAGTCGATATTTGAACCTTAAGTGTTTCAACTGGCGGTGGTTTTTCAATTGAATTATCATCATCATCATTTTCTAACAAAGAACTAGCGCCATTTTGAGATCCTTGTAATTCTAGATCATTGTCGACTCTAGCTTGAGGTGACAGATCGTTGGAATTAATGTCCTCAAGAAGAGGGTTTACATTGGGCGTCGTTTGTTCATCATCACCCATGATTTTTCTGATCGTGACCTTGGGTTTGGGACTTGTTTTATATTGCCATCGCCCTGAACCTGGGGTACGATTGAGTTTAAATTTATAGACACTTGTAGATGCGACTGGTGTGACTTGCTCAACAGGAGTAGCTTGCACGCGGGGTTTGAAGCCGCGCCTCGATTGGCTATCGTTATTTGATGGTGTCACGATAGTTTTATGACCGGAGTTGCGGTTCGTCTTTCTCCTGTTGGAGAACCCTGGGGTGGCACTTTCACTGAAAACAGAGACAGTTGCCAATTGAGGTACAATTTGTGGTCTGCCAAAATGAGTGCTGAAAATTAAAACAATTACATGCATCAAAATATGTTAGCTCTTATATTATTATGATGATGATTGATAAAGCATGGTCAATATAGCAAACCATTATTTTCGGACATGAATGGTTTAAATTATTTTTATTATATACTCTTTCTTATTTATTTGTTTGTGTTTTGGTTAATACTCGTAGCTGATGACATGCCGATGAAGAAACGCCTCTTCTAAAATGTTAAATATTACCTTTGAACTCGTTGACTATGTGACGAATTACGGTTCTTAAATTTCTTGCTTGGAGCAGGAGCCGGTTCGTGGTTTTCGTTATCAGAATTGCTTTGTGGGCGATGGCGATTTTTAAATGAACTACCGCTAGACGTTTGCCTACGTGGTTTACTGAAGCTACTATCTTCATCACTGATTGAGGGAGTTGGCTCCAAATTATGTCTGTGGTTCTTAGATATTGAAGGCCCGACTGTTTTTAGTATTCTATGAGTTGGGCTGGGGGCAATCTTTGCTCTATGACCGGGGGATTGTAATATTTTTGAGTTACTGTTGAGAACTTGAGCGTATTTTCCTGATATAAAGGTACCAATAACGCTTGTTTCATGCACAGTGGTTACCCCGTCCTTAACAATTGTACCTCCGAGTGTAGTGACAAGGCCGATAGGATGTTCATCGTCATCCGGGGGCGGAGTTGGTCTATGTTTCGGTCCATGCTTCGGTTTCTGTCCGTGGACCTTGGATGGTCGTAAATTAATAACCTTGTATGTTTCTTCCACAAATTCTGAAGGCTGGCGGGATAAGAAGTCATATTCCGGCTCCCCAATATTGTTGTTTGTAACGAGAATAGCTGGCTCTTCCTCGGGTTGGCTTGATTTGACTTCTACGATGCTACTTACTTTGGAGTTATATACTGACGGCGAATCTTGTTTGACTTCAACTTTGCTACTCAAAATGGTTGGCTTATTTTTAGGAGCATCAGGTTTTGATTTTTTATTGGACTGAGAACTTTTAGGTTTTTGGGATACTGGTTTTGCCGCCACACTTTCCACAATTTTTGATGGCCCGGCTACTACTTCGACCTTTGTTATAATTTGTTTTTGTTCTTTAACAACGGATTTGGGAGTGTTGGCAATTTTTTCGTCATTTTTGGATGTAACAACTGAAACAGCACTCGAAACGGCGGGGGAACCAGCAGGCTTGTTCGTTTTATCTTTATCTGCTATTTTGCTAGGCTTAATAGCTTCTGGTTTCACACTGGTCACTGATGGTGGTGGTGGTTTAGTATCAATAATGTTTTCCTGAACTGATTTTTCTGTTTTCGGTTGTTCTGAAAAAAAAAGGCGATAGTGTTAATATACTTTTGAATAGTATTGTAGCGTAATAGTAGCGTATTAGTATCGCTGTCCAAAGTAGAAATGCTGCCAGCGTCTGCGGTACAATGCCACAAAAGCCTATCCTTGTATAATTATTTTATTTTGAGATTCGTTTTAGTTTCGTTTTTAATTTGTTTTTAATTAATTATAGTTAAATTTGTTTTCTTTCATAATCTTATGTTTATTCTGATAAAGTTACGTACATACATAAAACCATGTCTTTATCCCTTACGGGGTAGACAGAGCCTAAGGCAACATGTACCTACAGGCCACATTTAGCAAGATTGTGGGCGTATAGGTGGAAAATGGAATCAAAATAGTGATGGGTTGCTAGCCCCATCGCCTATAACATGATTCCTATTATTTTCGCCCATTCTCTCGATGGGCTTTTACCATCTGCGCGGGTAGAGAGGAAACTGCTACATTTTATGTTTTTTCTTTGCTCCCAGACCAGAATGGAAGAAGTCTAATAAAGTTGTATTTTGAACATGTAATAAGTTATAAACGGATATCATAACTTTGCAGGTTAGAGTGCCTAAGTGTGATAAATAAAGTAAATGTATATTTGACCTGGTGGTGGTGCTGAATGTGGTGAGAACACCATGACGGTGTTGCCTATCGTCGTGGTGAAGTCCAGGAACCCGTACACAGTCTGCGTGAGGAAGTTGCCGGCGGCGGGCGGCGGGCTCGGCGCCTGCGGCGCTCCTCCATCGTACACGGGTCCATCGGCTGCTACTATGTTAACTGAAAAATGAAAATTAATTTGGTGACCACTCAAGTATCAGATAACGATGTGCGACGGCTTAAATATTGTTAAAATAATATTTATTTAATCTTGAAATATTTTTAGGATTTTTGTTGAAATTTGCCTCATAATAAGTTTAGTAGCGTCAAAATGAACGTAACAGACCCAATTAAACGAAACGAAACTATTAATTTGAAAGTCTGCCCTTTCGTGGCAAAAAAGCCGCGGTAGCCTAATGGTTTGACCTGAGACCTCTCAAGCAGAGGGTCTTGGGTTCGGGCCCGAGCTTGCACCTCTGAGCTTTTCGGAATTTATGTGCGATATTACATTTGAAATTCACCATGAATTTTTCGTTGAAGGAAAACATCGTGTGTGTGAAGTTTCCAATCAGCTCTGGGCCTACGTACGAACTATCCCAAGTCCTCTCATTCTGAGAGAAGGCCTGTGCCCAGCAGTGGGACGTAAGCTGGAGATGATGATGATGATTTACCCTTTATGCATTTTATTGATTATGCACATCAATGTTTCGACTTTAAATTTGCTTAAGCGAAAAAACTTCAAACAAAGCACATCGATAAAGAAGGAAACCAGTGTTTGTATTATTTCAGTGCCATTGGCTGGCAAATGATCCGTGATAGCACCTTCATATGGCTTAAAAAAAGAGGGTGTTTACAAAACAAAGCCATCGAAGAGATACGAGTATCTTTAAACTAATGACGTGTTATGCCGTTTAGCAAGGCTATAATAAATGCTTGGAACCTTTATAAACAGATCAATATTTGGTTAGCTTAGTAGAGTTGTGTTTGTTAATAAGATTTGATGTAGTCTTATAAATAGGTAGGTAGGTACTTGTTTTTTTATAATAAAACGATCCAAAAGACAGACTGACAATCTTTCCTAAACATGAAAATGCTAATCAAAAACGTACACTCAAAAAAATTAAACAACGCACAATCGCATCATATACAATAAAATAAACACAAAAACGTTACCATCTCAAAATGTTGTGAAAAACCGTCGTCTATAGAGTACATTGTCGGCGTGCATTTAATTTCCGGCTCCAAAAGGTAACAAATTCAAAGGGGATTGTGTTGCTGTAGCTCTTCCCTTCCGGACCATTTGCCAGCAAGTGGGCTGAGATAGTCTGCCTCAGATAAAGACGGGGAACCTCAGACCTTGCGAAGTTTATACTTTCAATTACTTAACTCCAAACATTCCACGTCCATGTACCTATATACTTAGAAACACGATATGTGATACCATTCCGTGGAGTACGCGCTTAACCTGTGTAATGGTTACGGTTCCCTAAAGTACCTTCTTATCTTAACAAAGGAATACGCAATTGTAATTGAAAACTGCCTTCACGTAGCTATTTTACCAATGCGCGCTGAGTTACACTTAGAGGTTCAGTTATTTGTTTGTGAATAAGTTGTTTAACTCACTATTTAATTTATACAATAACCCGTTATCTTACTGGTTCAAGCCCGGATTATCCCTCGTCTCGTAAAAAAATACGCTTCAGTTAATGCATGTTTAAAAATCTCTCGTAACCTTTTGATTCAACCTTTTCATGAGCTTTGCATATTGAAATGTTAACCCTGTTCGGGTCTCTTCGGAACTCCTTAATAACCGCAACGATAGGTATTTAAGCCCCTTTTCTGAGTATGGGGTTGTTATTGGAATATTTCTGAAGGTAAAAATATACTTACGCGAAATTAAATCTCGCTTCAGGAAAAGAGGAATAAATGGAGGAGTGCAAATAAAATTCTTTGTACTTTCATGAGTTGCTATTTATATTCAAATACCCGATAATTCATTTAAACAAAACACAAACCAGAAGATTCATAATACGAGCGTAACCGTACGTTACGTAGACAATATGTGATGATGCGTGAATTATTACACTGCATATTGAAACTTTAAAGGAATTATGACTGAAACACATTAGTTAAATAAATACTGCGTCGATGCCGGCGTCACTGTGCTCTTCCGTGAAGTAGCGAGATATCATAGAGAGAATGCAGGACGCAAAAGAGTTGTGTTAGGTACTAGTTTATTTTAGTTTGGATCGAGAACCTAATAGTGAATTTAATGTAACGTGAGAGATTAAACTGTCATGTTACATGTAAATAGATAAATAAATCATGAAACTAATTATAGCCCCATTTGCGTTGAATATTCGTGTAGTTCATTTATTCGCTCTCCAAAATATACTTACTACAAAGGAAAACAAACCCAGAACCGAAAGGTAATCTTTTGTCTCTGTCTGATTCTGGGGTGGCATTGTGAGCTAATGCTGAAGCTGCTACGTTATTTTTTTCCTTTTGGTATGTCTAAACACTCTCCCCCATTAGATTAGGTTACTTAAATAATTGCTAGTTTGCTAAATTGTTAGTTTTTATCATACCTACTGTAAATCTAGCTAAAGTAACTGCACTTGTTTTTATTGAGTTAACCTTTTTTGTACCCCATAATATCAGGTTCAGGTAACTTACCACGTGACAGGTTCACCCTAGCGTAGGACCATTGGCCAGTGTTTTTGTTAATGTTTTACTTTTCATAGGTAAACTTATTTATATTTATTTATTTAAGACGCACACACTCGTGTGCACACAAAACTTAAAGATGATTTATTTAATTAAAATTACTTACGTAAGTGGACGCTCACACCGAGCAGCACGATCAATTTAAGACTCATGGCGGTTGCGAAACTAATTCAACGAAGGGATATCAAAACAAATTGGCTTGTTTTTGATGTGTTGTCATTTTGAACACAAACGGGACGCTTGTGGCGAAACCTGTAACAAGAATAAATACAATTATAATCACAAATATAGATTATTAGTATATACCCTAAACGGGAATGGAGGAGGTAGAAGAACGAACTGACGATAGAACGAACTTATTTGTTTGGTTGAACGTTTTATGTACAATATGTATACAGTTCGTGAGCTCTTAAAATGGCACTCGGGTTTCGGGTATCATCAGCCGATTCACGCATCAAACCTATAAGAGGGAGTGGGACAGCAAGAAATCCGGATCGGCATTCTAAGTGCTCACGGCCTATACCTATGTATGTATGTATACATACATAGGTATAGGCCGTAGGTATAGGCGTTAACTCTTTATTGAGCAAAATAAACATAAAACAAATACAATTGACAAACACTGAGATACATGCACAAAGGCAGTCTAATATGTACCTTTAAGGGATCTCTTGCAGTCAACCTTTGAGTGGATGAGAGGAGTATTACATTAGGGATAGACGAGGGAGTTTAGAAATTACAAACTACATATAATTAAAACTATATATAACATATAGATTATATGTAAAGAAGACCGTCTTCTTGTTCACCGTTGAGATTGTTTTATGGACAAGACATTTTTTCTCGAGATAACACCTATCTGACCTGATCATCATGGATGAAAAAATTTTGTTCATACAAAATTTCATTCAAATCATTAGAGCATTAGTACATCCCGAGAAATAAATCACACAATAATACACATAAATATTATAAAAGCGTAGCTCGTTTGACGTTATACTGGTAGGATTTATTATAAAACATACCTAATGGCAACAAAGGAAATCCACTATCGAAATGAGCAGGTGAACGATTGTGCATATTTGATACGTCCCCAAACCACAGAGACATATAGTAGCTGCGACGGACAATAACAATTATGGCGGCATTGAACAATCGGGCAAACATGTTGAATTTAAAAGCGATATTGGTTTTGCACAACGAATTGTTCGCTGGACCAAATGGACACCGCCGCCGCCCGTTTTGCATATCGACTGATTATATTGTTCATTAATGTTGATCCCATGATCATATGCGTGCTTATTTATCATATAGCATGTTGGGTGCTTAAAAACGAGGACGTTTTTCACTGGCTTGTGATTTTGGTAAATTAAGATGGTGAATACATACATTTTTACTACAATACATAATGGTAGGTCGGATTTTTACTGTAGATTAAAAACTGATGTGGCTTGTTCTGTAAAGCGACTGTTGCAAAAGGATAGTGAGCGAAAAAGACTTAAATAACATTTTATTTTAATATCATTACAGTATAGTTATTTTTATTTATTAGGGTTTTTTGCAAACGTCAGGATATTTTGAACCTTTTAACAAAAACAATAAATCCACGTAAACTCGTAGAGGCGTTGATTTTCATAAAGTAAACTTTGACGCGTTTGCCTATAAATGTAATGAACTACGATATCGCTAACTCAATTAAGTTTACAACAGTAATCCTTAGTACATCGTTAACCAAAAATGTTAAAGCGGTATAATTATATTAGTTAATTAGTAACTTAATAAGCTTAAACGCGGTTCGGAAAATCGGTGCTATGGCAATGCAAATGGTGCTTTTAAAATATGTTCATATGTAAAATGTCTATTTTTTTTGACCAAATCTCTTTTTAGACTAATTTCTTGTTCTTATGACTTGCTACAAGATTTCTGCAGGACTGATGAATTGCCGTTGTCTAAAATAATTATCTTATTTACGAAATAGATAAAACGAGCTAGATAAAAGATAGACAATACATAAATAAGGGAGGGATTATAGGGATACTGCTTAATACCTAGAGATATTCGAAGTTATGCCATTGGCAACATTGCCGGTAGGTAATTAAAATGCTGAGAACGTCATTGATAGAACACATCAAGGGACAAAAATTTCATGCATCTTCCTTTCTATCTAAATTGCCAATATTGTCCCTGTTGATAAATTGACCGTTTAAAATTCACCAGAAATTCCATCGTCACCTAGTATTGCTTCTTATAGGAGGTGCTCGAAAAAATTTCGGGAATGCCAATACATAGTCGGCATTATTTCACGCTGGGCCGTGCGGCGTAGTTTATTGAATATAAAGGCTATCCGTACTCCGGCGGTGGCATGTGAGTAAGTAATTATTTCACGCCACTCAGCGTCATCCGCAGCTTTTCTCTTTTCTTTTGACGCTTTGATGCGCGAGTGAGATAATACACAATCAATAAATGAGATTCAGCCAACTGATGGACTTAACTACGTCTCGCAGGAAGTCTAAAAAACCATGTCTTTCAGTATGTTTTCAATATTACTCAGCCAGTGAAGTAGGGTGGGTTCAGAGAGGGTAGATTTCGACAGTATCAGTAGGTACAAAGAAAAGCGAACAATAGAAGTTATCTGAAAAGTCGAAGTAAAATAGAACAGCATAGTGTTTTGTCTCGGGTTTTATTGTTCAAAGGGCGATAACAAAAGAGGAAGAAATTGTATAACTTTATGACTAGAACTAACATTAATTCGAGCCAGTGCACCTAAATCATTAAGCTCTTGCAATTAGGTACCATCAGCGTCTGTTGACTATCCCCTTCTCCCCTTCTGCAGATGACGGCTTCAATTGTATCTGGCGTGTTGGCGACACATCCAAGTGTAGGTAAGCATAAAGCATCAGCCAAGCCGAATTTCCGTGTAGATTGGCATCTATTGTTCGAAGTCCAGCCAGTCGGCTGGCATCGCCGAGCGTATTGAAAGCATTTGAATGCTTAGTAAGTTCCGATTGGAGGCACTAGGCGCATCGCTGGAGTACTGAAACGTGTGCACAGGAATTCCACGTAACATTTGCTTCAGTGGTCAGAGTCCATTAATCGATAGTTCTCTAAAAGGCGTTACTAGGAAATGAAGTAAACATTTTCGCTCACGAATACCTACACGAACCATAAATCCTTGAGTCAGAACGACGCATGAATAGCGTCAGTTTTAGCCTGGTCTATACATTACACTCAGCTCAAAGATCCGTAAAGCAGTTTGCTTGGCACTCGAACGGTACAGCGTGACGATCGCGAGACACCTCATCGGCGCGTGAAAGGCTTTTGTGCGGTGTTATGAGTCGCGGAGTGTTTGCGCGGTGATGGCCGCGGCGGGGGCGTGTTTGCGGCTGGCGGCCGTCTGGGGCATTCAGACGATGCTCGTGTTACAGCCCGTAACGATAGGATAAAAATGTGTTCGTGGCGCCACATTTAAGGGAAAACAATAATTAAAGCCTAACTTCCATTCCATATGGTTCGAATCATAAGTAGGTAGCGGTAGTTATTACGATGCTAGTTTCCCGCAACCTCACCAGTGAAGAATTCGTCTGACGCTATCTCGCGGTAACTATGTAATTCGTCTCAAATGCGGACCTGTATTTAAGTTGCTGAAGCCAGTTGACCTATCTTGCGTGTCGTAAACACATCCTTCTGAATTTGAATGTTGGCCAGAGTTGACTTTACCAAAATCAGTCAGTCTAGCTTGTTACCATTACTACACGCCGGTTATATTTAATAAAAAGGTATCGAAGATGCTTTTAGAAATGTATATAGATTCTTATTGATTTCACCATATTTATGTCACCCACATAATCATCATAGAACAATGGCCTGAATGGCGATAATTTTGTAGTAGACCGTAAGGTTTGTTAATATTTTATAATAAAATGTAATGGAGCGTTCGAGATCATACACAACAAAAGAAACAATGTAGAGGCAAAGATATTTATAGCTTAATTTAAATACCTCAATTAGCGTATGTGTGAAACAGTGGCATAAAATACATTTGCCATTAAACATTTAGCAGGCGCCGCTACGAAGCGTTTTAATGAGTGCTACGCCGCGCCGTAGCAGCGCTCGTAGATAGTACTCGGATATCAGAAAATATACATAATATTACGGGTAAATGTGTATTTATTTTATATTCTTAGCTGTAATATGCTTATCCCGACTAATTGAATGGATCGGTTTAACTCACAATGAAGATAAATCTTTACTTCCTAGCCTACTTCATTGATCCAGTTAACTTCGTCAGTGTCGTTTATTTTTAAGTCGATGTAAGAATAGAATGCTTTGGAACGGAATCGATTGTATTTGCCGACGGTACCGGAGCAGAGAGCCGCTGGTTCATCCCTCTATTCAAACAAAATTTAATGAGGCGGCCTGCGCTGAAAGACTTAGCGGCGCTCTCATCGCATACCCCCGCTTTGTTCACATTATAAAATGTATAGCGATATTTTAAATACGCATTTTGAAATTGCAAATCCTTCGGTTTTACCCTTTAGCTGTGCACCAACAGACAACTTCTTTAATAGCGAGATTTTCAATTACAGTTTTCCCGTAGTCTATACTAATCCATGCTAACATTATGAAGATGTTAACTTTGCTTGATTGTATATGTGTGGGGGCTAATCTATGGAATTAACCCGATCCTAAAAATTAGTTCACTAATAGAGAGCTGCACTACCTGCCCATGCGGCTCGTTTCTCAAACCTACAAGTGACAATTTAGTCTAATCCAGTACCATTGGTCAAGTCCCAAACACTGATTGGTTGACTAGGTCAATGTTGCCAGTTTAGCTTCGTAAAATTGTAACTTGTAGCTTTAAGGAACGGGATATTGGTTAACATAGGTTAAGTACTTTTTTTAATGCAAAAATATTTAAACATACCACGTTACAAAACTAGTATCTAAAAAAAAACAACATAATAATATGTATTTCACTACAAGTTTTGGGATTTCGTAGGCGAGCAAGGCTATTGGTACTAAGAAAGATCCAGATAATCAAGAGCAACACATTAGGTACACGAAAAATGTTTTTAAATCTTATTTTGTAGAGGCTTTAATCCGTCTCAGATTTGTACAGATGCGCGTCACAATACATCACACCTTCGTGCCATTTCTACAGAGTACAAAGGCACCATGCGCAATCTAATTCCAGGAAATATAATGCGATAATGGCGTCGCCATTGAAAGGTTTCCATAGCGTTTAGAAAATCAGGATCTGTGAACTGAGACGCATTTTATTCCAACGACATTAATGGATTATGTTGCGTAGGTCTGTATCGAGTGGTGCAATTTATATAAAAATAATGCCCCGAGCTTGAAGCCTTGAAATAGATATAGAAAAGGTCGTGACCTCAAACAGATCCACGTATATCTGAGAAGGAAAAACAACATCAAATCTTATATGGGGTGTAAATCTGTCGTGAGTCGGTAGTATGTAAATATTGGCCGACCCCTGTAGATAAACTGGAGACGAATGTTGTCCGGTAATTTATGTTGGCAAGCCTGTGCCTATTGCCGGCGGACAAACAACGCGTCCGCTCGAGACCAAATTTATATTCCAAGTTTTGGCGAGCCGACGCTGCCCGCAGGAACGTCCCGCGCCGACCGAAACCGATAAAGAACTTACCAGAAGTGATACAAATGAGCGTAAATAACAGAAAACCCCGATGCTTATTCTTTGTTTGCCAGAGAGTTTCTGTGTTTACACAACGGAAAAGTTTGCGGGATCACGTCTGAATTAGAAACGATTGTAGCGATGAGATGTTTGATTCAATGAAACGTAAGGATACGATCGTATACGAGGTCGGCGCTATATTATGTTAAATAAACAAGGCCCGAGGACGCGGCGGGCGGTGCACAGCCGTTTTGGCTGCATCCCAGACACGTTTTGCATTTTATTCAAAACGTTGACTTGGTGGATAAAGTTTTATTATTTTACTACTCTGACGTGATCCGACTGCACCTGGGCCGCGTGTCTGCGCGGAGCACTGATATGTCTTAGCCTTAGTCATAGTCTCGCAGGCAACGTATAAATTATGAGTACGTTTAATGCGGGGAAAATTAAATCGTTGAACGTTATTATGGCCGGCACGCACCCTCTGGTTTATAATAAAGTGAAAATCGTTCAAGGGTGAAGTACTAGAGCAGCAGTTTAGGAAAATATTTTTCAGCTGATTTTTATTCCTGTTTTTGCAGTAAAAATTTTCATGATTAGGTTTACATACACCTTGACCTAAAACAATGGACTGGAAATATACTGACAGATGATCTTTATGTCTAAATCTACAGACTCCTCTGCTGCCATCATAAACGTCATGCACTTTGACCTTTAATATTATTCCTAAAGGTGAGCATTCTAGAGGGAATTCCGTTGATGAAATAAACCTAGAAAGATTAAAATTGAAAGATGTGATTGCCATCCGAATCCAGTTTGCCATTTTTAAAAAGAATAGCGCGACACAAAATATACAAAGTACCTACCAACGTATAATGTCCAAACCGCTTTTCATTTTAGACATTCGACCGCATCTCATTCGAATGCAAATCCATTATGCGTACCGCGAAACGTCCAATACGAGAATACGTTTTACATGCGCAATGAATATTAAAATAACATAAGCGGATGTTTTATACAGCGTTGCCTTTAAACTGGAACATTGACAAATGCGTTCGAAAATAATGCTCATAGCTTTCGTGTTTCCCGACTCATTTGCATAGTTTACTGGCACTAATAAAACTTATCCTTACCCAGATTGGGAGGGATAACTTGGGCCCGGCGCGAACAATAACTCATATTAATCAGAAACACAATCCATGCATTCGCTAAATGCGAATAAGTCGAGGCAGGTTGGTAACTTCCTCGACACGATTCGAGTTAAATGCTATTTCTTGGGTAATTTCGTAAGGCTCAGCCTGTGGGCCCGAGGCATTTGATCAGCGCCGCGGCAGTGAGTCATCGGCGCGGGCCCCGAGCCGCGAGGGCGCGCCTCCGACACAGCTTAGCGTTGATAACAACAATAGAGCCCAACCGCCGGCTGGAAAGGTTATCGCCGAACCTTCCATGTTTAGATCCGCTGTACATAGCGCGCCATTAACGAGCCCATGCCGAACGAGCCCGAACTGCAGACTTCAGGATGATTTGATTGCCAATTAAAACGATCGCGCTAAGTAGCTTTAACATTGTTATGAAGATGGATACGAATAACGTGCAATAGCTTTACAAATAGAGCCGATTAAGGAGAATAAGAAAACGCCCTATCCGCTACGTATCTCGAGCGCACCTGCCTCAAAGGTCACATTAGTCACAAAAATATGAAGCCACGTATTTATTACAAGGTTGGATGGGTACTCGTTTGAAATTATGGCGGTATTTGGTCGGAATCGATTGCGGGAACGAATTATTGTACGTACCAGAAATTCATTCAAATTATATTTTACGGCAGATTGCTCTCAAGGCAATCGACGGATCTTAGTACCCCTCAAAATGTGACATATTTTATCAAAATATAAATTTAATGAGAAATATCGGATTCCGGATCGCGATGTTGCAATAGTATTTCTTTAAACTTCTAAGTAATCCACTATTAGGTGGTAATTTGACAAAAACAACAATCTACTTAAGCCGAATGCACGTACTAACTATGATATTTTTATCCTTCGTAAGTTCCCCGTATTCACCACGATCGGCGTTCATTTTTACCATGAAACGGTTTGTTATTTCGCTCGTATTGCGACCTTTTGTGGCTAGTATTCTATAGGAGGATTTGGATATCGAGATTTATTGCACAGCGCGGCCTACATCACGTTGTTTGTTTGTGGGCGCAGCAAGGGTTGCCCGAGCTGGTTGGGTAGGTGATGTTTGCGCGATCTCCTTGTTCGTCTATTGAACTCTATTGTGCGCTGGTGAGCGGCGACAGAAGCCTCTTGCTGAGATCTGCGTGCCATTGTTGAAGCCGATCGATGCCCGCCTGCGGCCGCACAAAGGACAAGGGAATATTGTTTGTCACAAAATTTATTACGAGGCACCGCGCGACGGAAACGCCCAATGATACCGCGTCGTTGGGCAAAACATATTTATGTGTCGAAGACACTAGCTTAAATACCAAATTACTTCCTTAAACTATCGTACACGTAACCGCTGCCGCCTCCTGAATTTCTAGTGTAAGTTTTAGACCCAAAAAACGTCTCGAACGCGTTTGCGCCACTAGCGGCGCGCAACGGCAACAAACTAATCTCCTTAGTTTTACACAAAAGATCCACGAATGGGTCGAAGTGTATCCGTAGGGACCCCTAGACTAAGATAATCTCCTTAGTATTTGACACTTTAACACGAATGCGTTCAAGTTTTTTTTTGCGTCAGAAAACTTAAACTCGAGGCTCTATTGATGTAGGTGCGGGCTAGCTTTAACCCCATCATGATTTTGATTGTAAACAGATTTGGGCTGAGCTAAAATTATTAGTCTAAAAGGATCACTTAATAAGATACTCAGTAAGAAAAATATGTGTGAGCCAAGTTACTTCCTTGGTCTTTATAATATTTACGCATTCAGCGAAGATTTCTACGAATAGGATACCCGGTTCGTGATAGACACTCATTAGAACGGACTTACAATCTCTAAATAAGGCGGGTAGGTATTCCGCATGTCTAACTTTATACTACTTTGAAGGAATTACCCTCCTTTGTTGGCCATACCTATGAATTCTTGAGGCTAGACGGTATCGCGATAAAATTTTAACGACCATGGAAGCTGGCTACTGTAAAGTGGTCGCACAACAAATTACGATATTAATCTCAGGTAAAGACGCCGTAAGTGCTTTTATAACTGTACATTTTGTCGAATGCGCCGTCAGAACACTTGCAGACATTGTGATTGTGTAGAGCTTGCAATATTTGTTTCAAAGCATTTCGGATAAGTTTCTCAGACGTACGTTTTATCGCGTACGTATGGCAATCGCTGCGCAAACACAAACAATGCAAAAACAACACGAGTCTGCGACTGGCCGGCGCGGCCGCGTCTGCTCATCGCGTGGGCTCCTCTCAATACGGGGCGTAGCAAAACTAATTAATTAAGCGCTACGAAAACTCTAACGCTACGAAGGTTGACATTCTTTCCTCGACCACCATCCTTCGATTAATTATGCATGTGCATAATGAATACCATTTAAATTCATCAGTGTGACTACACTCTGCCCGAGCGCGTGTCTCTGTTTTGTTTCATGGCTGTTACAATCGGAGGAAAGGAAAATTAATAACTTCCCGTTGCGGTCATAATTTTCATTTGCATGGTAAGTATTGACAGAAGTGTAAATCTGTGGGGAATTGCGCATTAAATAAAACATATTGGGTAGCTTGTGATCGACTTTAAATCGGAATATGATTTCCATTTATCTGTTTCAACAGAATTTTGAAATTCAGATTGGAGGGGGCTCCTGGCCATTAATGGATGAATAATACCGTCTCTTCGGGCGCGCCGTAATGGTCGCCTAAGTATGTGTTGGGCGCGCGTACAAATATTCGCAATATTTTTTTCAATTGTTTCATGATACTGCGCCACAGAATATTATCTGGTTTGAGTTGGTCTATTCATAGTTTTGATTTATTTGCTTACTTTAAATTTCAGACTCAAAAAGATGAAGGGTTTCGTTCCAAAATCGACAATTCTACGTAATTTTGGGGGTAATTTCGGCGATTTACTTAAAAGCAGATCTTCGGTACAATTTCACTTGACCTTTATAAAATGAAACACAATTAAGTTTTAAGTGTCTTAATACTGAAATGTCCCTAGGTATTCAATAAGACGGAGTATTCTGAAATTCAGATCAGTGAGCGCAAATCGATAGAACGGGCGTTGAGTTTAGACGCCACGTTAGACTTCATGTCTCATCTAAATTGTACCTACAGCTATACCATGTACTTTCTATTTGATAAACGTATGTAGATTAAAAAACCAGCCAAGTGCATGTCAGGCTACGTGCATTATAGGGTCAATAATATGCTACAAAATAGTAGAATTAAACTTTTGGCCCACTATAAATACATCGTTCTGTGGCGACCGAAGCAGTGATAACAAAAGGCCAAAGAACTGAAGAAACAATATCTGTTTTATCAGATATAAAATAATATTTTATGTTTCGATAAAGACAGCATCGACGATAATTTCTGTAATAATCCTTTATTCGTATAGTCCGTGGCCGTGGCGTGAACTTAGCGGCGTAATTTGGGCTAATCGACGCACGTCGCATGTTGATGCACACATTTAAGCGTATTAAGATATTTCGTATTATTGATCAAAATTATCGTACCTAAACATGCCAGACACTACAATTGTACACTAATGTGCGTTAACCTACCGACCTCTTAAATGATTATACGCGGTTAAAGCTTCGTATTTGGCACGAGGTAACGCCATCTAAAAATATGTGCACAAAGTTATTATGTTCTCACAATGTACTGTTACATCGCAAAAATAAGCATACATAATTGGAACATCAACAGAACTTATGTATTATCCAATATTTACAGCAATCAAATTGTAATACAATATCATAACGAAATGTTTCATTTCGTTTGTAACGCGCTCAATTGTTTGAAGTGGATCTCATAATGTGTTGTTTTGTACCGAACACCAAATGAAGGATCGGTGTACATAAACGACAAGTGGAGCTTTGAGTGTGCTTATGAGCCAGGTACAAAGGTGCACATTACGTAGCTCAACATAACATGAAAGTCACGTTCGGCTTTCATTTGCGGCGTGCACGTGTATCAGTGTATTGGTTCTAGTCCGGTCGGCAAGTGCTCTCGCTGCTCCAGCGTTTTGCGGTCCGAATACCCCTCATTCAAATAAGCTAGTTTATCCGCAGCCAGTCCAAACTCGACGGGAAGGAGCGCCCTGCAATATCGACAGCCCTCGAGCACCGATGTAGTACTTACATTTCATTCACTTTTACGAGAGGCAACGGACGCTCATTTCGCTTATATCGGTAAAAAGGTAAACGGGAATAAGTGGGGTTTAGTTTGATGAATCTTCAAATGGTCGGGGGTTTGTAAATAAAGGGTTTACTTCTGCATATTTTGCAGGTTCGTGGGTTCCGTGAAAGTATTCTATCGATAGCGAATCGGAATAATAAAATAGTAAAACCGTGCCGTAGTTGTGCAAACTTTAAATTACGCAATAAAATAGCTATTGGAACAAAATGTCAATGAGAGATATTTTGGAGTGGAAAAAAAATCGTCCATTAGGTCTTGTCACCTTAGGCTCTGTCTACCCTGTAAGGGTGGCCGTGATTTGTAATTGAATTGATTGAAAAAAACTTGAGATGCTACTTTAAACTTCGAACTAAATCCGCAGACCTGTTTAGGTTATTTCGTTCAGATTATAATCAGATGGAAACGTAAACAAACTTTTCCAGCCACGTGACCGGCATCGCAACGGCCGAGACGATTCTAATTTCACGGCGTGACTAAGAGATCTCCTCATTTTCCTGACGGTTGCGGATATTTTCAATTTTCCCAACGGCGGCTCCTTTTTATTAGTTGTTGTTTTGTCTTGAATACTAATCGGGAACGAATTAACATTCACGTGACATCTTCCTTTGTTTATCCGAAATGCGGTGTGGGCTAGGTGCCGGCATTCAAACGTCATTGCGGAGGCAAGAATGTTCAATCCTACGTTGCCATTACATTATTTACATTTAATTCCACGTAAGATAGTCTAAGATAGTAGTACGCTACGTTATAAACGAAGCGTTTTTTAAATTAGAGCTACTTAAACTCTCGCATGTTATTTTAAGTTTGAAGCTTCTATCAGGACAAACATTTTGTATGCTGTTCATACGTAGCGTAGTAACTACAGTCGATAACCCCAAAATATCATATAACATATTATATATATCCTAGTCTTAGAAAATTCAAGTAACTCCTTAATTAGCCCCGTAATTGTAGACGGCTTCAAACAGTTGTAGCAATTATAATTAACGAACGTTGACCCCCTGAAGATGGAGCCATTTTGGGCGGAGGTCGCGTAAACAGTATCGATGTAGCGGATTATTAAACCGTCCTCGCAGTTTTAATTAAGCGAGGTTATTACATCGGCCCGCCTACACTATAAACACCTATTAATTCAACTTGACGTGGTGCATCTGTTTATTACCCAACACTGTATAATGAATGCTGTAACTTTGAATGGGCGTTCTGTCTGCTAGGTATGTAATGGCACTACATTGTCAGACGTCATAAAGCACTCAAACCTCCCTTATAATTCAACGGAGCACTTGCTACAAAATTGCCGTTACACTAGAATCTTTGTAATGTACTCGCCATGTACACGAATAAGAGGTAATGTCGGATTTCAGTAACAACTAAGTCATGCGGAAGAACATGTTTATGTGGCTATTAATTCAAGTGCCTCATTTTGCGTTTTAGTACCATTGAATAGAGCTTATGAACAGCGCTATTTCAGGGTGGATTGTGTGTAGTGTGTAGATGTGCGGGAGGTAAAGTAGCGTAGGTAGTATAGTAGTAGCGTTCTATAATGAAAGCTCAATTCATTATTAATTTAATCACCTCTTCGTGAAGGGGTGCGTGTCTATGAAATAAATGTGTCCATGTACTTGTCCACTATAGTTTTAACAATGATGTTAGTGATAAATGTTAAGAATGAGTATTTGAGTACGTACTTGTTGTCAACATGTTATGTTGCGGATGTTCCCGCGCTCCGAGTTTTGGCCGTAAAGTGTGCTGTTCCGTTGTTTTAGGGAAGCGAAACTTTTATGAACACTTAAATAATAATAGTGTTTTGTATTTTAATTCATTTTGCGTTATTCGGTGCATTGGTGTAAAGTGATGGGTATGGTACTTAAGTTTTTGTGAATAAATAAATAAACAAATAAAATGACAGTACGAAAAAAATCGACAACTACATGTACGTCATTGAAATCGTTGATGGACTTGTTAAGTTTCGGTTCGTTATTATTCAAGTTCTATAGACAGCTAAAAAGTTATGCAAGCGCCACTCAAGGGCTACTTGCGTATGAGTCGGCCAAATAAACCAGGTTGACGTAAGTGGGCCACAGTGAATCAGACAAAAATAACATCTGTCAATCAAGGTGCTTCATGAAGTTCGCGGCGTGATTTAATTTAAACAAGAATGTTACGGACCAGGAATCAGAGTTCAGTCGGCCGTGACTCGCGCGGCATTCGAAGCTACAGACTGTAAGTGATTCGAGGGTTTTTGCCGCATGAGTATGTATATCAACAGATACAAAGCTTCATACAATTGGACGACGGAAAGGCGCTACAAGGCGCGGTGTGATGAGCATGAATGTCCACTGCCTGTGACTGTCAACAGGCTGAGCGGATGGAAATTCCAGGCGGTTCTGTTCGTGGATGTTATACCAGGGGTCTTACCATGAAGTCTTAATGCGATTCTTCCGATTCAGTTCAGGTTTTAGCTGTCATTTTTAGTATGGATCTGACTGCGAGCGAACTCGTACAAACATAACCGCGGCTTATTATCCACAAAGGTAAAAATAAAGTGTTATACATACATGAATACATTCCCATTGGAAACTGGTAATCAACAACTTTTTATGATTTTATTGTTGACTGTAACTATAAGTAGTGACTTAATGTATACGCAATTAACGAGAAATTAAATGATTTGAATAGATAAAGTTTAATTAAGACGGAAAACTGTTTATCATCCTATCTCACTGTAACAAATTGGTGCAGCTTTGACTGTGTGTGGTATTTACTCGTGTGATTGCAGCTAGTAGCGGACAATGCCGCGGGCCGCCCGGGACGCGCCAAAGATAACCTTTGCCCCAATATTTTGATTGAACCGATGTTACAGAGCAGCAAGGTCGCCTATTGTTCGTCAAATCTGCGATCCCATTCACGACCAACCAATTATATAACTGAAGTATCTTCAAACAGGCACATTATGAATTAAATAATAGATAGCGACAAAAGCTTTGTATTGGAATCAAAATTGAAATAAGTTACGATACATTTTCATGTTATTTATTTTATTGAAATGTTACGGTTTCCATGCTGGTCTGGGAGCAAAGAAAAAACATAGAATCTACCAATTGCTTCTCTTCCCGGGCAGATGGTAAAAGCCCATCGAGGGAATGGGTGAAACTCATAGGAATCATGTTATAGGCGATGCGGCTAGCAACCCATTACTATTTTGATTCCATTTTCCATCTATACCTGGCCTCACAATCTTGCTAAACGTGGCCTGTAGGTCTTTTCATCTTAGGCTCTGTCTACCCCGTAAGGAATACAGACGTGATTTGTGTATTGTATTGTATTGTACAGTTTCAAATTGCCAAAGGGTAATTGGACTACTTGCGTCCGTAACTTAATATTTTATTTCCACAGAAACAGTTTAATGGAGTCCTATTTCGTAAAAATGGTTTTCTAAAAATTGTTTAATTTGTAAAGTAATATAATGTATGTAAAAATTGTTGAAGAATTTATTATTAACTTGATTAAAGGGACGTACTGTAACGGACGATAGAACAATAAGATGACAAAATAAACTAAAACCATTCAATTGAGAATAAGAAATATATAACATTATTTTCAAGGACTCATAAATAGACTAGTCGAATAATCATGGCGAATAATTCGTAGCGATCAATCGCTATTCGATTATTCGCCACATCTGCTATTCACGGCATCTCTAGTTAATTGGCGATGCTAGTGAAGGGTAAGTTGAAAGCCGGAAACCGACGCAACGTATCTGAGGCTAATGAGCGGGCAGGAAGAGGGCGGCGGCCTGCGGTCGGCCGCTCCGCAGGACAAGCTTGTGTTGGGCGGGCGGGACCCTTAATTAAAAGCCTTCAAATATTCATCAAAAGTAATTTGCAATTTTGATCACCCCCAAACTTTAATTAGTTACCCTTAATTTGGCAATGTACCTACACTATATTGTACAAGTTCTAAGAATACCTTTTTGTTTTTTTTTAAACACATAATTTTTCGGTTTCTAAAATTACGGTGAAAAACAGCGCCTTCTCTCGTCCCTGGTGAGCAGTAGATGTTCCATGGGAGTTTGTAATTGTGTCGTACAGACACATCATTCAAACAGATGACGCTTAGCGACAAAAATTCGCATAGTAACAAAAGGTCACGTGATAGTTAGTAACAGGTAGAAAAATTCGGAGACTACCCACCTGCTATGAGTGGTGTAGGGGTATAGCACGCGTCACGGAATGACGAGGATCCGGGTTCGATTCCCGGCCATAGCTTTACTTTTTGGATTTTTCTATGTGTTCTAATTTTCACTGACATTTAGAAATTTAATTACGGTGAAGCTTGACCCATGTTTTTTTTTAAATTGTGTTCAAAGGACTAAATGTCAGCGGTTGGTAGAAACCTTGTGCAAGATCCGTCGACACTATCATCTTACTCGCTAAACCAGCCGCCAAGCAATCTGGCCCCTATTTCATTAACGCGACAATTGTCCGTGACATATGACAATTCGGTTTATATTACAAACTTGACGAAAATCTACGCAGGTTGGCTTCATATTGACCACGTATTGCAATTCGAATTGTCCCTTGTCACCGGCATTATTGTCGAATTCGTGAATAGAGGCCAGGCGTTGCGGTTGTCCATGAGTAGTGGGGCTCCTTAGTATAAAAATGACTCACTTGGTCGCAAAAGAGTAATTAACAATTTTGTTTTCGTACAAACTTTGATTAGTTATACATATATGATGATGTGTCTCGTGTTATTTTTGTTCGGAAGTTGTCCACGGGAACCCTCGTCTGTTCATTGCTTAGTTATTTTGCGGAGGGCAAATACATTATTTATGAACGTCTTCTTTATTTATGAGCCAAAGCTAACAAGGTATTTTGAGGTACGAGTCAATTGTATTTATTAAATTGAATCTCCTGTCCAGGTACTTGCGGTTGAAAGGAATTGAGGGCCGTCAGCTATTATGAGAGGCACAATGAATATCAATGGAACGAGATTACAATAATACACAACATTAAATCGTATAATTATGCCTTGAAACGATAAACAAGCTGCTGCCTGCGACTTCATCTGTGCAGAATTAAAATTTGTAGCGAAACTCCTTAAAGCATCTTGATCCGGCCCTGTCGCCAAATCCTTTCTTAGCGGATGCTTACGTCGTAATAACTAACTGCGTCCCAAATTTCAGCGCAATCCGTACAGTGCTTTGAACCATGAGCTGATCGATCTAGTCAGTCACGGTTGTCTTCAACACACTTCACAAATGACATCTATATATATATCGCTTACGGGGTAGACAAACGTAACAAGACTTAAAGGTATATAGGTGGAAAGGCGAATCAATATAGTGATGAGTTACTAGTCGCGTCGCCTATAACATAATTCTAAGATTTGTGCCCATTCCCTCAATGGACGGCGGGACGCGCGGGAAGAGAAGCAACTGACACATTCTACGTTTTCCATTGCTTCCAGACCAACATGGAAGGGCAGCTTACCAATGGACAAATAGTTAAATAAGGACAACAATGCTCTCAACATCGCCCGAGCTAACCAACTTTGAGTAATACCGCAAATGCATTTCCTTATTCCAATTACTGGTAAACCAGGCTAAAAAGTACCTATTAATATTTCTTTAATGATTGACACCTTTACAAGTACAAGTAGTACAGTAAGCACGACATGGCGGCAAAGGTCGCCGTCCGTTGCCCACAATAAATAAATCGCAACGTTTAGTTACTTCATGCGAGTAATTAGAACTGTCATCGTTGCTTGAACGTCCAATTCGATGTCAGTTACACCTCCGTGACCTCTGAGCCCACACGACTCCAGTCGGATTGATGGCCTTTTCTATCCATTTGGAGAGTCAAAACAATGCCTATTAGCATTAGAGGCTGATGCATCACTATCGATTACTCATTATTACTCTCCAGATAAACTTCGAGGCATAGAGTAATTCCTCTACCCAATAGAGTAAAAATGTATTGTGTAGTACAGGAGCGCAGCGTTTGAAGAGAAACCCAGGATAGCCTAAGAAACTATTAATTAGCGCGAAATAAATTACAAGAAATTACGATGTAGCCTATGATAGTAAGGTCCTTTATTAATCCGGGCATCCAGGATCAGTTTTGTACACTTACTAGAAGTTGAAATTAGATAATTAAAGCAAAACATTAGATAATGAAATGAATTAAAACTAACTTAAGTGTGTGTTAGCATATTTGTACAGGAGACAGCGCCATCTAGCGGTTACTTAGTAAGTTGTTAGCAACTGTTGTCGTGCCGCGCTTTGTTTATTACAATTGCATTCAGAAAAAAAACTAGAACTGCTTCAATTGCTGAACTTCAATTAGCCGGCAGAAGGTCAAGCAAGTCTTATACTCCGAAATTAGATTTTGGAAGTTCGTTTCATGCCGTTCCGTTCACACTAATATTCATTAATTTAGGAGTGAAAGGGACGGTAAGATACGATCTTCGAAAATCGAATTTCATAGTAGCCCCCCAGGACACCAAAGTTGAGCAAGTAGATACTTATTATTGACCGGTTTAGGCATTGCAACTACGCAATTATCCGGGATAACTATCATTATGTCCTTCCCGGGACAGAAACTATCTCCGTACCAAATTCCAACTAAATACGATTCAGCGGTTTAAGCGTAAAAAAGTAATAGATAAACTGACAGACACACTTTCGCGTTTATAATATTAATATGGATTAAAAGTACCTACCTAAATGAACACTACTCCAATAACATAAATGGCTTTATTCCATGTAAGGATTAGATAGGGCAGATTTGTAGAGCCCGTGTTTTTACTCTATTGTATTGTATTTATGCCTAGAGGTCAGTTTCTCAGTGAACCGTAGCTATCGTTAAGTGTGATTTTCAATGGCGCAAGATTTTTCCAAATCGGGTCAAAAGTCAAACAACCCAGAGCACAATGCTCGCTCCGAGTTGCCTTGATAATAAAACGTTTCGTTACAATTTCTCGAGCCGAAGACGAAATCAATTGCGTAACTTCCTATAACAAACTTTAATCCATTGACAGGCGAGCTTCGGTTAATCTGGTACAATAACACCATTACAGCTCAACCTTGACTATTTGACATCGAAAAGTCAAGGCGTGCACGTAAATAATGTATTGTAATTGTTTACCAAAATATGCGAAGGCGTTTAGCATTTAGCATTATTTTATAATGAATTGAACGGAGATGTGCATAGTTAATGGCGCTATCGATCATTTTTTAAAAGCGATAATTGGTACTGGCTGACGAATTCTTAGACGCCTCCGCTCTTACATTTTAAGGATAAAAAAATACCCTCTGATACGTTTCCACTGTTTTCATTGCTTTTGCTGCTGACACAAAATACCTAACCGTAGGAATAATATAATTAATTAAAAGATGCTCGAATCATTGTGCTCAAAATGTGTAACCTAAAATTGCTGACGGCAGCAATGAACCCTCATTACCTTCATTTTATTCACAACCATTATTGTCACAAGTTAACTTGTTAATTGAGAACCATGGATATCTTCGAAATATCTCGGGTATCACTTCGACGAAAAATACGAGTTGATCCGTGTATTATTTTTAATAAATGCTTTAATTACTTAACTTTCAACCCTGACACAAATCTGAGAAAAAAAGCAGGCTCTACGTCTGGCAGTAACACTGTGTATGCAGAACGCAGTACGTCTAGACAAATTCTATATTTGAACCAAAAAAAATACAAATTGCCACTAAAAAGCGATTTCTACTGAATGACAGATTTTTCAAAATATTATAAGGTAAGCGCATCCTGTTTCTGTATTTTAAGTGGTTTTAATTGTATACTTGCGTCGTATATAAATACTAACGTTATAAGAAAATAACTTACTGCGTTATTTATTTTTTCATTTCAACTTACTCGTATACTCACAAGCGTTTAAGATAGACAACGAGCCAATAGAAGAGGGTCTTTAACATCCTTAATCCCATTCGATAAGTACAATATCAGCAACATAACAATAATGGCACGCCAGTTTGTTTCATAGAGGAAATAACCGAATAGAGTGGTAACATAGGCCATAAAATTCTGCATCACATTAGTGATTTATCCCTTACTTACTAAAGACAGAGCCTAAGATAACAAGACCTAAATACCACGTTTAGCATGATTGTGGGCGTATAGGTGGAAAGAGGAATCAAAATAGCGATGGGTTGCTAGCCGCATCGCCTATACTAAGCAACTGGTACATTCTATGTTTTTTCTTTACTCTCAGACCAGCATGGAAGCAACCACCACCATAATTATTCGCTGTTGTTTTTTTCTGTTATTATATTTTTTGTTTAAAAAAAACCGAATTCCCTTCAATACGCCGCGCAACGACTACACAGTTCACTGTGCATATTGATCACAAGAGTTGTTTGGCCAACCCTAGTGACCTAGTTGACCTTGAGCTAGTCATCAGAGTGCAGCAGTTGTCACACTGTCTCGGCGAAATAGTTTTTCATATACATACAAGGTGGCTTAGAACTACTTAGTCCAAAATATTGTCTGGGTGGTTGAGTTACTTTGCCTGAACACCCTACAAAGATTGATTCAGAAATTAGTTTCGCTTTTGACGAGGTCTACTTTGAACAATAGGGAATAT
Source organism: Pandemis corylana (assembly GCA_949127965.1). Classification (NCBI taxonomy): domain Eukaryota; kingdom Metazoa; phylum Arthropoda; class Insecta; order Lepidoptera; family Tortricidae; genus Pandemis; species Pandemis corylana. The sequence continues at coordinate 5,178,025 of OX421855.1, read as the reverse complement.
GCATTAAAAAAAGTTATCACATTTCTTTGTAAAATAAGAAATAATCATAAAAAAAGATGACAAATAGGGAAATTGAAAGTAACATCGGTCAAGAAATACGTAAAATATAAGAGTTTTAAACTATTAGAAAGTCAGCGATTAGAAAGAGAGATCCGATATGACAAGTGACGTCATTTGTCACAACGCCCATATAAAATCCATATTAAAATTCCGTTTTTCTAAAAAGAGATGGAGACAAATCTTTCATAGCTTATTATGTCGGTGTTTTTTTGTAGTTATTTGATTTTTTTAATACTTTTAATGAAAGCCATGAAAAAAAATCATTATCATTAAGTGAAACTAAAAACGCGGTGAAATATTCCGGAACCATTTTAAGAAAACCTGTTTCAATTTCCACTCTATTGGCCATTGCTCACATGGCTTACGCAGGGTTCCCATGTTCGCGTCGTGCCTAACCTCGTGCGTTACCGATACGACGTGTAATTATATTCACGACTCTTGTTAACCTCATACGCCGTTAGAATCGGATGAAGTAAAACTATTACTTAAATTGTTAATTGCATTAACAATCGTCGTCGCTCAGTTTAAGCTGTAAAGGACAACGGGTCGATTGCTTAAACGTGACTCCGATGGGATGAGCTGTTAATTGTGAAATTGTTTCTGTATATTTTAAGATGGGTTGATCCAATCCATCCAAGGATTTGAAGTAGGTACGCATTCGTTTACAATTATACGCATTTAATACAAAACTTCAATGAGTCAGCTTAGCTAGCTCAACGACCACTCACCTATCAAAGTCAAGTACTGCTCGATATGTTTCAGACTAACCGTAGTCCTTCTTGACAGCAGCGACTCGAACACTACCGGGCTCCGGGAAATAAATACCAAATTAATTTAACATTCTAAGTACCCAATAGTTACATATTTATACTGGTATATAAGAATAGCTTGAAGCTATTTCTCGGTAAGAAGTGCAAAATAAAGCTAAGCTTTTATCGCATTTTTTTCCGTTTCTCGCTAATAGATTTTTTCACCGCAGTTGGGACGGCGGCGAGCGAGTGGAATACCCACTTCTTGGGAATTAACATTTGCGTTAAGAAGTTTCTATTATAGCGAAGATTAACTTTAAACTATTCCCAGGGAGGCGATGGGGGTAATAACGTGCACTTTTTATCTTTTGATTGGGCGCTGTTTACATTAATTTTATCTTTGATTTAAAAGTACCATGAGACACAAAAATTACTATTAAAACCAATAGGATACGCGGAACATTTATGTATTGTAGTCAACATCCACACGATTATATAATATGACCGACATGTTTCCAGCCCTGATCTCCGCTTGCTTTGTTCGAACACACCTTGAATACCACCATGTATTGGTTTGAAACACGTCGGGGATACCTTGTCTGCTTAATCTTTTTGTAATTTATCTTATTGTGTGAACCTGTGTGTATCGTGTATTTTGTACTGACATCAGCCTACCTACAATAATTTACCTACCTGCATAAAATTGAATTACATTACATTGAACAGGGTTAATTGAAACTGAACATAAAACTCGCGTTTCATAGTTACATATTAGCGTAACCCATCCAGTAAAGTTACACACTATTTTCAGTGTCTATACTAGCACACACTTCGAGATTAAAACGCATACATGCACTCTCTGATATTAAGCTCAAAGTCTACATAAAATCAGAGTCCCGGGATCCGTCGGTTTCCACTTGACCGCCTTTTCTTATCCCAGCTCTGCTGCATTCACATGCAAGTAGGTCACGCATCAGCCGTATGAGTGTGGAGCATAACTCACCCCGTAACGAGGACCTGACATCCGACCACTTTGCCGTAAGCGCAAAACCTGGTATAAGACCGTACGTCCTTTTGAGATTTAGCAGATACGTATATTTATCATGTGAATTTATATTACTCTTCTTTATTTGTACATAATACACGAAACTTTTACGAACTTATCCCTTATAGGGATCTATTCTAATTAGTTAACGTTCGTATGTTTGAATTGATTTCATAACATCACAGTTAAAACTTTCTTGGTATGTAAATACTCGGTAACTGATTAATTACTTAGCATAAATTATTGATTTGATTACATTTGTTATTCTTGATATAGACAAAATTCAAGAGGATTAAAGAGGAATGACATAGTTTCATACAAAATTGTTGCCATTCCAGTATATCTTTACGTCAAAAATGTTCCAGTATCCAGAAAACCGCGACCTCTTTTAATCTATATTCTTTTGTACACGAGCAAAATAAGGCACAAATGTTTACATTCCTCTTGTATTTCAATTTTACGTAGTTAATGCTCGCATGATTAGTTGTACGCGGCAGTGCACTAGTTACGCAGAAATAACTTAAGCCACTTCATCAAGGCTCCTGACGAAGTATTATTATGAGTTACGTGACGAGACCCGAGCAAAACACTTAAATAATTAGAATTATCATCTTAGTAAGTATTTAAATAACATGCCAGAAAACTAATTGGATGCCTTTAAACACCTACAGTCATTCGAAGATTATAAAATATACCTCGAAGGTACAAGGATATTATTCAAGCCATGCATAAGTTGGATGGTTGATCTACCACTCCTTAATAAGCGAGGACACCCTTTCACTCAGTTTCTTTGTTTCACATTGCGGGTATTACGTAGAACACGATTAGAGCATCGGGCCGGCCCCGGAAACCGAAGCCTATCCACGTGATGGCCAGTCATTAGCCAGCCCCGGCAGACATGTAACATGAGAAGTAGGAAGAGTTACCGCATCTGCGGTTTGTGAGACCGCTGATGCTGCCACCTGTGACTATTCCGCCCAACAAATATAGTTTCTATACCTCACATCGATAACTGACCAGATGATTACGTTTTTGTCACCTCGGTCCTAACGCATGCATCCCAATAACTTTTAATAATTATTGTCTAACAACAAAAATAATTGACGTGGGAAGCCCGAAGAGCTGCGAAGGTCTCGAATATGAATGGATTTCGTGATACTTACTTTAATCGCGATTATCCTTTCATGAATAATTTATTCGCGGTCCCGCCGAGTCAGCACTACGCCATTGTAATTATGTAGGGAGCTGTCGAAGTTTAATTACAGAGGCGACGATACAATGTGCGAAGCTGCGGCTCTAGTTCCGATATTTGATATTGCCGGGAAAACATGCAAATGAAAGGGTTTACCGCTGAGCCGGTAGCTCGGTAGGCATCGCCGCACTGTGCTGTACTTATGAATTTATCTCGCGCAAAGCTCGCACTATTTCAAATGCCGCAGATGTGTTAGGTAACAACGCAACGCGCGAAGCATCTTTGAGTCATTTACTTCTTTTGTCTTGCAGCGTACGCTACCTTTTTATTCCGATCTTGCAAAATGAGGTTAAATAAGCTTAAGTGTAAAGATTAGAAATCGTAAGTGGTTTTACTGTAGCATTACGTAGACTGGTAGAGAAACTTGAGTTGAAGCTCCTCGTAAACTTATTCCAGTGCATTGAGTAAACTGACAGACTTAACCTTTTACAAAGCAAATATGGGGTCTGAAAGAGTTTTACTGCTGTCGAAAAAAAGTAAAACAATAAAAGCAAAAATTTTAAAATGCAGACTTCGCTCTTGTGGAGATTTTATTACCGTGGAGGCTTTTATTCGTTGTCACGCGTGCGTCAGCATCATTATTCCCAGACATGCGGTTCGGTCTGGCTCGGGTTGAGCCACAGCTAAAGTACACGGAGCAAATGAAATTTTAGTGTAAGGAAAAACGTTTAACGCTATCTTATATCTCTATCGCTTGGGCTTTCATGTTGGTGTGTAAAGATAATTGAGATACGTATCAAGAGGCTTACATCTATCAATATTCGCATAAGCCGTTGTACGTGTGTGCACGCCATTGACGAGGCAAGTGGATGTCTTCTATCTTTGGTGCTCATTAATAGTTGAATGGAAGTTTCCATCACGTGTCTCCGGGCTTGCGAAGAGGCGGGCGGGATTGACGGCCCATATTATCCTGCCATTCCGAACGACCACTTATCCGCTCGGCCAAAGCTTCACAGCGACGCTTGTATTTAAACTTTTATGACGTTATACTAGGTACATCCATTTTGATTTGTGTATCATTGGCAGTGCTATGGAAAATTGTTGAGTAACTTTTTGAATAAAGGCAAGTGCCTATTCATAAGTTTAATAGGTAGATATTTAAGTAGTACAAAAATATGCGGCGTGCGTCCCAAATAGACTAGGTTAGGTTAGGTTTTGAGATTCCGTATCCAAAGGAAGTCAAAGAAACTTTATTACCAGACATATTCACCAATTAATTCCGTGTGGTGTTAAGTTTTCCAGTCTATCATCAATTTAGAATGTCATTCAGTTTCGAAGTATGAAAATTCAAAGGTATTATTTTAGAAATCCATACTTTATACTTACGAGTACAGAACAAATATAACAATTGCTGCTAATGACAAAAAGTTTTCACCAGTTTCGAATTAAAAAGTTATATACCAAACTTTGGAAAAAAATACACCTGGTCTTAAGCCTATTTTTAGGGAATATGTCAGCATAAAGAGTTCGGAAGGGCACGAAGAGCCATTTCTCTTGTTTAAATAATTTTGAATCTTATAAAGAATTGTATGAATGCATGGTGTTCATTGGTGCGATCGAGCGTCGCCTTCCGACAGCCGTCATCGATTTGCATTGGATTAGTCACGTACAATGGGACCTTAACCATTCGCCTACAGCGCTACCCTCCGCTGCATTCCAGTACACACCATAATTAATTCAGACCCGCTCAACCCTACCGATTACACCTAATTGACGTCTGTTTACTTTTGTATTTGATTTATTTACTGATTCTACGGCTGATTATGTACTGAATATTTATTTAGTGAAGGGTTTAACAGATATATTATGAAAATAAGATACAAAATAATACTCGCGTACTTCGAGGTATGCTCGACGTGTTTCGAACCAATCTCTTTATTAGTGTAGTTAGTTATTATTGTCACATATAGGTCCCACAAACTACGAAAAAGTGAGCGACACGTGTACCTTATTTCACCAAGTACGTGTGTATCTCGAGGTAGTTTTATATGAAAGAGCGTACGAGTGTTGTTTGCGTATGAAAGACAAAAGACGACTCCTGATTAAGGACGTCGTCAAGAAAGCGTTTTGCGTTTTAGCTGAAACATAAACCGGCACGCATCGTCCCGTATCCTTTGTGTTCGCATTCACACTCTAAAAAGACTGGCATAAAAGTCGCGTAATCAGCAGGTCTGTAGCTCTGTATATGCCATGCGGGGTGCCGGGATGCCCGCGTTTCTTCTGTGATTACCCGCGAATGCAAAAATGCTTGCGAATACGTATACGGAGGGCACCCAGGCGAATTAGCGAAAATGAGCACAATCCGTAGGGAGAAGAATGTTTTAAAAGTTAGTATTTTTTATTAAAATGATATGGTAATTATAACAACAAACAATCGAAGAAAAATGTAATTTAAAATTAACAAGGCCATCACGCAAAACACGTGTTCATTTAAAAAAGACATAAATACTTACTAGTATAGTAGTGCTGTAGCTGCGTATGACGATCTTTTTGTGAATTTACATTGACATTTCATTAAGCTTTATTTTTGTTTGTTGTTTTTTATTTAATTTCAGTTATTATAATTATTATTACTATTTTATTACAATTGACGATCCTTTTGTGAATTACTTATGTTTGGCATTTAATTGTACTTTTAAAAGGGTGATAAATAAATCTATCTATCTATCTATCTATGTCAGTCTGACTCGCTCTTTGCGGGTTATATTGTCATAAATCAGTAAGAACATTATTGTTAGCAAAAAACTCGTTAACAACCGCAAACGACATTATTCACTAGACAAGGTTAATGATTCGGTTTTAAATAATCTCAACGAGTCAAATGTATTAATCACAACGATTTTGTGGCTGACCACACACTATTTGTGTGCTGCATTTGTTTCCCTCACAACTTTGTAAACAACTAAGCGAGCGGTGGACATACATAGCTTGAGACGTACGCATTCTACATGCATCTCAGCAGAGCATTGTTTAGATAATCTCTTGTAAAAGTTTATGCTTAGAAACATTCTGCAATTCCGGAATTTTACGTACGTACGTTAAATTATTGAGTTACAGGACAAAACAGATCTACTAGACATGACTTTTAATACCTAAATGAAAGGGATGTCTTCCTGTAACTACTCTTTCTCCCTTTTTCTTCATCTAGTAATTACAGAATTGCAGTGGTGGTTAACAAAAATGTAATAAATAGGAATTTCCAAGCAAAATTTCATGTCTCTAGGCTAGATTATATAGAATAGAAATTTCAGGACTGCACTAGCAACGGAATAAAACATCCTGTTGAATAATTAATTACCTAGAAAAGGTCCACTACTTGCTTTTTCTAGATTTGGAACGTAGTCTATCTAATTCAGTTATTTTAGGGGCGGCCGGTCACGGCGCGTTACACGGCTCGTCCCGGGTGTCCGGCCCGTCTGTCCGGTACTCGGTCCATTGACGGTAATTATGCCGGGGCACGTCGCGCCGATTGCCGCACTGATGCCGTGACTACACATCATCTATCAAGTGCCATGTATGACGCTTGCCATGGATGAGATTTACCTACTTATTTTTAAAATATTGATGACATGTGTCAGGCATGGTGATTCTTCTGTTTCGACGAGTGTATGACCTGGTGAAACTTGATGTTCGGGTTTGGTCCCCGATCGGAGTATAGAATATTTGTTATGTGGTCTTTAATGTCTCACGGAAAAGAACTAGCAGTGACGGTAAAAACGCTCATCATTGAAATAACCGAAAACTAGCTTAATACCTGATTAATTCTAAAATTAAACCTATCACTTCAGGGGCCTAGTTATCATAAATACTCACGAGGAAAATAATGGGTTGCTCTCCATAAAGAAATCTATGAAAATTGACCCGTTATTTTTGTTCATGAGCGTATAATTGATAGAATTTCATCACTATTATTTTCGTTACTGAAAGGTGAGTTTTTGCAGGACTAAAAACAAAGCATGATCGACAAGCAAAAAGTTTTCGCCAAATATGTTTCTGTTTCGATTTGGCGGCCCGTCCGGCCGCGCGACGCATCGCAATATATTCCAATTTCGAGTTTCAATTGTAAGCGTACTAGGGTCAATTTCCCAAGCAGTAAATTTTGATGGCAAGACTGAAAACGCAGGTGCAGAAGGCTTTGATAATGTAGAACTATTTTTTTTAGGAAACAGCCCCCTATTGTCTACCTCGGGCAACAGCTAAAATTAAAATATTATGTTATTTAATCATTTAAAAAAATATATTTAGACCGTATTTCTCATCGAGGTGGGTTGTCCCGGAACCGGTTTTAGTTACAAAATGCTGGATAAGTCGAACACTATGCGTGACAACAAAAAAAAATTACCTTTGTTTTATTACCATATAAACAGGTAACAAAAAAAGCACATCACCTGATTTTTACCTCATTTGTAAACCTCTGAATATGTGCATATACATTTGTCCGGAGACACGGTCTCATTCCGCGGGCAAATTTTGGGAACGATTTATTTGCCGAGTTTGACCCTTAAGCCCCTCCGTCTCCCGCGCACCCCGAGCGATAGTCGAACTGCGGCGCTCGGCGAGAGTAGACGTGTGTAACGACGAACGTTTCCGAGCAAAACATGAGTATTTCTCATCGCCATGGTGTGGGGACAAAAAAAGTTTCATTCCGGAGTTAGTCATAACTTTTATATTTTGTATCGCTTTTCTTTTAAATTTATATATGTCACGTCTAATGTAGTCCTGATTTCAAGAGTTTAATTAGTTTAAGAACACGAGGCTTACTTTTTTTTTAATATTTATTTTTATGTCGAGTTTCTCATTCCACCATATTTATTCCGGTGTTTCCGGTGTAGTAAAACCGGAATGACATCAAATGTAGCTTCACTTTATTATTATGAAATGGTTCCGTAGCATAATTTCTAAAATCAAATACTGAACTTATTTTATTGTACCACAGCTCGTGTTCTTAGATAAAATTTACGCTTGTAGGCCATCAGGGGGCGCTACAAAAAGGGTTTAAAAATTTGGTTTCCGTACCCAAAGGGCAAAAACAGGACCCTATTACTAAGACTACTGTTCGTCTGTCTGTCTGTCTGTCACCAGGGTGAATCTCATGAACCGTGAATACCGTGATAGCTAGACAGTTGATTTTCACATACGATATAGGATTCTTTCGCAGCAATAAATACTAAAGACAGAATTATTTTTATCTTTGTCTGTCTATGTAAGGTATTGTCATTCTTACCTGTCCTATTTGGTAAACAAAATTCTAACCTCAAAGTCTCATTTTCATAATTTTTTAACTATTTCAACGTAAATAAAGGAACTGGAGATAAAATATCAGCAAAATTATGTACAAAATATTACCTCAGGTTTATTAATTACATAATAAATCCTGTACGATACTTGAAAGCGTAGTGTATTGCTATCAAGTATTGAAAACATGACACATATTGTTGTGTGTATAAATTTATAATGCTGCATCCAATTATTATTTGATAACTGGAAGGTTTATCATCATATGATAAACAACATTTTTCAAACAATCACTTCTTAACAAACAACGATTTACAAACTATTCATTTCACAGACCTGTCATTCCTAAAAATGATCAATTTACAAATAATTCAAATCGTTCAAAGGTTAACTGGAAGAGATCCCTTTTAGGGATAAGTTCGCCTTTGTGCATGTGTGCTGTCCTGTATTCATCTTTTTCTTGTGTTTTATGTACAATAAAGAGTTATATACATACATACATACATGCATAATTCCTCGGTAATAATCTCATATATCTATTCTACAACATAATTATGATGTTTTTTCAAGTAACCAATGTTTTATGCAATTTCTAATTTGTGAATCGTTGATTTGCCTAACGTTGTTTGCAAAATGAATACCTATTCATGAAATGTTGTTTACCAAGAGATGATACCTACTTAAAACATCAACCGGCACCAAATTTTCGCTCTTAGGACTATTAAAATGCCACTTACTTAAGGTCTGTCTGTATTTTTTTTAATTAAAGACGTGATTATGGAACCCTGTTTATTACTTTAATTCCGGTGGTATAAATTTCATTCCAGTGGGCTGATATTGTCATCCCAGTGTATATTTATCATTCCGTTGTAAGGTATCATTCATTCCGGTGTACATTTATAATTCCGTTGTGTGTTTAGAAATTCGACCTCCAATAACTCAAAAACTATTTAAGATTTCAGGTTCCCTTTTACATATGTCTTGCAAAATAGTCTAAGGTATCGTTTGACATTTAAAAATCTAAAATAAAAACACATATAAGGGATCACACCGAAATGATACAAAAAATGAGTACTGTTGAAATTGACCCACTAGAGAATGCAAAAACCGGTCTAAATTCGGAATTGAGTCAAAAACCGTTATATTTGGTTCAAATTCTAATCTGTAAAGATAGATACGGTCAAGGTGCTTTAGAAATAATAACCTCGTTTGCCGGTTTACATGCTTGTTAAGAGTTTTTGTTTCAAACCGATTAGCATAATCTATCTATTGTACTTATTCGAGATTTTTTTCGAGGGAATGGGCGAAAGTCTTAGGAATCATGTTATAGGCGATGCGGCTAGCAACCCATCATTATTTTGATTTCCCTTTCCACCTACATCCTTAATCATGCTAAACGTGGCCTTAAGGTTTTGTTACCTTTGTCTGTGTCTACCCCGTAAGGGATAAAGACGTGATATATGTATGTATGTGTATGTATGTATGTACTTATTGATACCTAAAAGTGCCACGTCCGCATGCATTGTAGCTAGGTACCAATGATTTAATACTGCCACGCAAAAATGAGTTAGTGTTATATGTAAAATGTACTACCAGTTTACAACAAACAACCAATTTGTAATTTTTTATAAAAAGGAGGAAAATAAAATAAACCGGTACCGTTTTTTCAGTCACCTTTTTGCAACCCCTAGTGCTTACACAACGCAGCGAATCCAGTAATCGCCGCTATATTTGCCACTTCGGCAATTTTCCTTCGAGTGACAAATGCGCTCGTTGCAAGAGCGAGCAGAACAGCGATAGTGTTGCATGTGTCAAGTATGAACTATGTGTCGTTACACATTCGACGCGCGTTGCCGGCGCTTTAGTGATGTACGAATGAAAAAAACATCGATGTTTTACGGTCCCTACATCGTAAGGTAGCGTTGAACATCATCGATGGTTCTATAGTTTTTAATCTATTTTTATGGTACGGTGGTATTTTATTCGTGTTAAACATTAAATGAAAGTGTACTGTACTTATAGGAAAACACAAAATTAAACATTCTACTTCGGACTACATTGCAAAAATGAAGAAAGTATTGAGGATTTATCGATACTTTACTAAAATACTTATGTACTTATTTAAACATAAAGAAAAACAATTAATTTAATTTTATACTGCCGGGTGTTCTGCTAACAACCTGATTCAATGCATTAAATGAAATATAGAAAATACCGACACCGGGAATTTTTATAATTCCATGTGTTATCGATATTTTTGAATAATCCTTGTTTATTGAACTACCCTAGGGCATTTTGTATTCGTCACTTGGAAATCATCCACTTACGCATTACCGGAGCCGTGCGTACGGGGAATGTATGAATCGAATTTACAGATTTTGTTTTGTCGAGTTGATTTTTACAACAGTTGGATTGTCGCTTTACTACAGGATATAATCGCTTTCCGTATGGCTTTTATATTGTTAACTGTTGGATTTAATGGATCATTTCATTCATGAAATAAAGATTTAATGGCGCTATTATCCGATTGATGGGCTCAACACACATCAAATTAAATAACTTCGCCATATATAGACCGAGAACCCCAAGAAATTTGATTTTCGTTGCAAAATATTAAAATATTTAATGTAGGTATATCATAATAAATAAATGAGATTAACGTAAAAAGTAATAAAAATAAGTTTTCACTAATATTAGAGCAATCAAAAATACACTCATGTAGGGATCTGAAACGCCCACAATCATGCTAAACCTGGCCTTTAGGTCTTGTTATCTTAGGCTCTGACTACCCCGTAAATAGATGTATTTTAGAGATTTGATTATCCATCTAATTAAGAATGCGTCGGCTGGAGCCTATAAGCTTTCAACGTTCAGTTTAACTCAAACATTTGGTATTAGTAATGGATAAAACATGTATTCTGTCCATTTTAATATCGTTCATAAAGGAAGCGTTCGGCTGGCGGTCGGGCGTGGAAACTCTGCCGCTAAAGGATTTTAATAATTAAGACTATCCCACTTTTACTATAAATGCGAAAATACAGCGCTTTGTCGATTAGTTTGTGGTTCAATCACTCACGCGTGAACAACCGCAAAGATTTGAATTATATGAAATTTAGAACTTAGAAGATAATCAATACAATACAAACAAATACAAATACTCTTTATTGAACACCACAAATCAGTACAAAACAATACAGAAACAATCCTTGACCAGGCGATGGATATAGAATAATTTTTACCCTGAGATAGTTTCTACGTAAAGATACCCGAATTCCATGTATGTAGGACAGCGCGGGCTATAAGTGGCTTATAATATACTAGCCGTTATCAGTGACGTCGTCTGCGTCGTTTTCCCGGTTACTTACCTTTTACATTCTTGATGTACAAATTATATCCTTGCCGAATTTCATTCAAATTTTTTTAGTCGTTTTTTAGTGAAGAGGTAACAAACAAGGAAAACGAAGCTGCTTTTCGTTTATAACATCAATATGGATTCAGCTTTGGAGAACTGTCGTATAACAGTATTATTAAAGGAAAGGTTGTATCGGCCCAGACGAATTTTGCTTAAAAGTCAACATAAGCATAAAAAAATAACATAAATGTTAAACAGATAAATATTACTCAGGAATGTCAAAAACATTCCTTTAATAACTGGCGAGCATTACCGTGGGCTATCGTCACTTCAAACGGTAAATCCGGATTTTACCCCAACCCGGGGGTGAACGGGTCACAGTAGCGGGGTAAGTCTGACGAGTGTCGCCCGCCCCCAAGCCGGGATTATGACTGTCGCTTATAGGTCAAAGTTCAAAATTGATCAGTTAGTACGGGATATTTTGCGGTAAAACGTCGTTTTGTTACGAGTGCGAAAAGTTTAAAGTAGGTACATTTTATTAATCATTTAAGATTGTCTGAATAAATAAAATAAAATAAAAAACACCATGTGTCACAATCTTCATTATAGAACTCAGATACAGGGGTCAAATACGCGTAGTTAGTAAAGAGCGTTAGTAGGCTGTTCTTGGTAGGCCATCCCATCGAGCACACCTTGACAACCAACCACGGATTGGATCGAAACATGTCAACAAGCGGAAACCATACACGTAAATTTACCTCTCTTTGTGAAAACAATCCTGAATAACGAATTTGCATGCTATATGTACGTACGTACCTACGCGCATTTGATAGATATTAAGTTCGTGCATAGTCGACCCCTCCTGTATCTGTCAATTACTGATATTCGCTGACACTCTTACTCAACCACCAATAGCGTTGCACAAATTGTCTGTGATTCACGACTGCACAAATGTCAGCCTAATGCGATATATTAGCGCCCCAGGTGACCCCCGGGCCGTTAATACCGCGATTCCCTTGTGGCTGCACTGTATCGGAGCCAGTTTCATTCAATTGTTGGGTTAAATACTTCGGTTGAATCAAAAGAGGATCGTATGTTGAGCTTTTATGAATCAGTAGCGAATTTGGGCGTTCCTGAACTAATGCAGATAAATAAAGAGTAAAAATTAAATGGAGGCGCCATTAAAGTTATGTTATAACGGACACACTGTTGACGACACGTCAAGTGCTTGCATGCGGCCACAGTGATAGTTCTTTTTTATTCTTTCTAATTGGCATGTGCTTGACTTAAAGGTAATTTTTTTTTGTTTTAACTTGTCATCTATTAATTGTACCTATTTACTTAGTTTTCATTTTCAGAATTAAATATAATTTAGAGAATTTTTGAAATACAGGGGTCTAGGCACCGAATAAACTTCGTCCCATTCGGCGTCGAGACCCTCGGTCCGTGGTGTCCTCGCGCTCTAGGCCTTTTTAACGAAATATCAAAAAGGTTAGTCGACGTCACAGGGGACCGTGGAGCAGGCAGCTTTCTTGGACAAAGAATAAGCATTGCAATCCAGAGAGGGAACGCTGCCAGTATCTTCGGCACCATGCCCAAGGGTACTTCTTTTAATAGTAGTTTATATTTATTTTATGTACGTTAAGTTTAGGATAATTTTAGATTTCGGTATTTTATGTATTGTAATTTTAGATTTGTAGATTTAGCAAACCAGGCTGATTTATGTACGAATAATTCAGATTTCATGTGTTCATTAGAGAGTAACTATAGGTCACAGTGCTGTGCGGTAATTAGTCTATTTGTACGGCTGTGTAATTAGTTAATTGCATCGTTAATGTAATCAAAGGTAAAACAAGCTTCGGAATGCATTAACCAATATTTATTTATGGTTCGTGCACTTTAATTTATTACTCATGGATATATCGAAGTTTTATTGATATTTCACGTTTGCTCACTGCAAACGGAAAAATTGCTGATAGGCAAAGTAGAAACAATAAAAGGACAGTTAGAATTTGATAGTTTTTGGTTCAATTTAAATTTCTATTTCCACAATTTATTCAAAGAAACATTGCGTTGCAAATTACTTTTCGCAAAAATTTTGATAATTGACTTGTAAATTATAATGGAATATAATATAATATATTTATTAATATAAATGCAGATGGATCTATTAAGAAATAATTTTATTTTTGCGGGCTTCGTTTGACAGATATTGGTAAGGTAGCAGCTTTTTTATCGATGTTATCGACCCATCGTAGTTTTGTAAAATAGAATATAATATTGTCGGTATAGTTTAATTATCTTGCTCTCATTTTAGCGTTCGATGATGATAAACGTTCGAAACATTGGGCAGCTAAATCCGTCTAAATAACCTTATTTAAGTGACTAATGCTTATCTACCAGTGTCAATACGTACCTATAAAGAGTTGATAAGGCAAGTATATACAAATATTTAAGTTTGTAAGTGATATTTTGTGCAGATTATTTAACCTCAGGAGCAAAAAACAGAGCTGCCGCTCTACAAGCTCTCAAATAGAACCGACGACAATCTGACTCTTTGATATTCTCCACAATATCATTTTGAGATTCAACAAACTGAATTAAAAAAATATCCGAAATACACACCAGAAATTGTGTCCACCGCTTTTAAATCCTCTTGCTTCATAAGTATTTCATTGAAACAGCATCGTTGCAACGTATAACTTTAATAACACAGCACCCAGACAATAAAGAGCGCATACCGTCGAACAACAAGTTAAGTGGTCTTACTAAAGTACCTGTCCTAACCGAAATGGTTAAATAGTTTTGCAATGTGCTAATTAAGCTTTGTCATAAACTAAACGTGAGAAAATTTCAGGAACTATAATCTGATTACAACGGAATGAATGCAGGTTTATTGTAATGTTTTTATTTGGTAGACTTAATTGATGTGATGTAGTGAAAAAAACGATTAAATTCCACTGTTTCGGATTTGGCTAAATATAATGTCCATCTTTTTTACGACGGCGCCTGGCAAAATAGTAATTTATTCTAACCAGTGGTAATCCCCAAAAGCCAAGGACCATAGTTCTGTTGATAAAAAGATCCTTATCAAACATATTGTTGCATTATTTTGTTTCTATTGAGAAATACTCATGAGGTGTTCTATATTAGCTCTCTAGCTATAAATTATTTTATTACTATCAGAAAACAAAAAAAAAAAAAGTTTTTTCGTTAGGTATTTCACTGTCATTGTTGCTAATTTGTTTTTTTTTACGTGTTGCTGTTGTCAATAAATATTATCATCAAAACTGTCGTTTATTTCAATGTGTACAGTCAGTTTTTTTACCAGTCAGTAAAAGCGGTATTTGAAATGCGGCAATAGATAACTCTACCCAAATCCTATATAACACATGTCCACTCTAGAAGTATAAAATTACTAGGTACCGTAAGCGATGGTAGTTAACTACTGGATTATGACCGCTGCAATACTTTACTCAGTCAATTCAATTCCACATTTAAGTTGTGTTCTTTTATCCATTAACGAACTTAATCGGGGCGTGGTCAGATTTATAGCCCTAAAGTCAACAGAAAAGGCCACACAACCAGCACAGTGCGTTATTCTGCATTGCCTCGATTTTATTACACTCTAAATCTCGTTCAACGTAAATCTTCAGAAAAAACTCAATATGTATCAACGGCGCGCTATAGACTTTTAAATTTTGGCTCGCGCCAGCACTATCGTGTGTAATGGACTAAAATGCAATAAACAGGATTTATATCGATAAAGTTGTGTGCAATTTCGTAAAGTTTACAATTGGATAGCGATCTGAACCCAAAGCGAACTAACGATAAATAACAGTTTGCCAAGAGCGAAAAAGGATTTCACGAAATATTGAGGTTCATTCGAAATTGTTGGTAACAACATAAAATAAGATAATTTTCACCATAGATTTCTCCGTGATTAATTTATGTAGCATTTAAAACGAAACAAGTTATTTTGTGTTTCATTGAAGCCGACATTATGGCCATTATCAGTCCAATTTACGGCGGGTGCCGGAGCCAGGAGCAGGCGTTAGTAACGAATAACATCGTTAAATACCCAACCTTTAATCCCTTTCTCATCGTTTGATATTCTATTTATGATTTTGGAACAATGTGAGTATCCAATTAAAGTCTTAAATGGGCACATTCCTGCTCAATTACATCTGCTGGGTATCAGATGGAAAAGGCTTTATTTACATCGTGAAAGGTCAGCGGGGACGGGGATGCCGTGCCATACGCCCACGGAGCGTTAACTAAAGTACCCACTTAATTAATTCTTCGCCAACTATCCGCTATTGGCAGCAAGCTGTGCTCTCGTTGGCGACCTACTGTTTTACTGTACATAAGTATATAGGACATGTCTGGGGCGCTCTTTTCTTCGGGTAATATGTATAAGAAGTTTTCCTAATTTAAATTCGAGATTGAAGAAATACATGATAGTCGATACCTACTCAAGATTGTTAGGTATTCGCAAGGGATCATAGAATTCTTTGTAAATGCATCCGTATTTTTCATTCCCAACCCGAGATCAATCTTCGTAGTCAGGTTTTCTAACCAGTAGGCTATCCGGTTGCTGTTCAACTAGTTGACAGATTTGCATTTACTCCATGTGAATTCGAAATTACACCAAGGAATATCTGCGCCCAAAATGTTTCTCATTTCATGAAACTTAGCTAACACGGAGGCTAACTTCATCATTTCGGATAACCGGCTCATGTATCACAGCGATTAACAAAATGCTTGGACTAATTGCACAGTTTACATTACAATACAATTTACTTAGTTACATAACGATAGTCATTGCTCCTTCATTACACAAGCGCATATGGCTGCAAGTTAAACTAATAATAGTAAACAGTCCGCAGCTCCTGCGAGGCGGGCGCGCGCCGGGAACGAAACTCAGTTAGTGATTATATTATTATATCGCAGTTTAGCGCCATTTTGCGCCCATGTTTTTGTATAAACGTAAATCGAGTTACAGATTCAAATACGGGCGCACCGATGAATACGAATGAGTTGCACTCGCGCCGCGGTATACATAAAAGCCCCGATTGTCCGTTAATGGGTTAATCAAAGCGCGTCTATTCCGCCTATTGCGCCCAATTTTCAGGTTGTCATTCGGTTTCGGTGCGTTTGCATAAATCTAGAATTTTCAAATGAGCCGTGAGCGCGCACAATGTGGTTTGATTGAGCCGGGGGACCGGCAAACTGGTGGTTGTTATGCGAATTATAACAAGGGGGGTATCGGCGTAATGTCATTGTCTCTCTCTATGTTTGATGTACGATTTTCAAAATTATTTATTTAATAGTGTTCCTATCTCGTAGCAGACAAATAAAATAAATTTGACATATATTATTAAAAAAATTAATGGATAACTTACAATTATAGATCAGGAACTTTCGGACTTGTTTCGGTGTGTTACGGGAGCTTCCTACGTTATTTTTTAGGAATTTAAATTTAAGTCTTAATAAACCAAGTAACAATGCCACCAAAACACAACCCAAAACAAATCCGTTCAATGTATGTACCCTAATCCACTTCTGCTCATTATTTATAAATTTAAAGGTTTCCAGGTCTCAAATGCTGGTCAATCTGAGCGTCTGTAAATCCTGGCGTTCGACAGGAACGTTTTTCTGAAAATAAACAAGCACGTGTTTTACCCCAGAAGCATGCATCTACCACGCAGCAATTATTGGCGTTAGGGTTGATTACGCTGGAAATGCACGGGACCAGTTAAGCGACCCCTGCCCTGAAAGCGATCGTGCAGCAGCTTAACCAGCAATAATCAACTGTGAGTCGAAGGAAGTAATTAGTGTTGAATCAGCAAGGCACAAAAGGTTGTCGCCTATTACGTGTGCAAATCGGTGTCGGTTGAGTGGTTTTATCGCAGCGGCGAGGAAGAGCGGGTTGTGAAATATGGTTGATGACGATTTGGATCAACTTTGGATTCAGTTTTAGTTAGCTAAGAACTATTTAGGTAAGAACCATCCAATGTTAAGTTGGCTGTAAATAGTTATTGTAGAAATTTGACATTTCCTAAAAACTGGAACTGTCTGTGATGTCGTTCCAATTTCCATCCCACTTGTCTTCGGCATACGTAATAGGAATCAGGGCGGATGAAGCCAAAGAAATTACTTTGAACGTTAACACCGACTAGATTGCTTTCAGAGCGCAGTTTCCGGGCGTCGACCAATAGCAGGTCGCCGTCGAAAACATTTCCAGACTCCGACGAGACGTGATTCAGATTGTCGGTACACACCGACCTGGGCTTGCATTCCGAACTACGAAATTCCCTTGATTTCTTCATTCTCTCCCTGTCGCTCTTCAGAGATACATCACCTATTAAAAGAGAGAGGACGAATATTTTGAATAATCGCGTTGCAGGATAAATGTCCTGAAAAATGCACGGAGACGCTTCCTAAACACTTGCTTAATTTGGATGTAATTTATATCAACAAGGTACGTTTAAGTGCTATTTAGGTGCACAGTGCTCCGAATAATTTAGTGCATTTACTTTCAACTTGAGCTTTGTGTAACGCAGATATATCTAAATCGGATTTATAAGGTCTAAAAGAGTTTGTACTTGATATTATCAGTCTTATTTTATTTAATAATGCTGGGTCAAACAATTTGTTACACTTTTGTGTTATAGAAATTAAGGTTTTTGGTTTTTTTGTTATCAAGAAACGCTCTTGAACTCTGCAAGTGAGTTTGTTGGTAATGTGGATGTAATTACACAGCAGTAGTAGTTATTATACGGCTACCGCAGAGCGAATGAACAAATAAACACAATTTCAGAGAAAACAACGTTCATAGTTTTCAGACGTGGAATTGAAAACTGGCAGACTCGGCGCAACTCGCAGCGAGATTACCTTAACTAAATTATACAATCAAGTGTGCATTCATGATGGTTCCGCCATGCCACCGCTCCGCAAAAAGATTTACACGTTCTGGCACTGCGAGCACTCACGTCCTCTATTTAGGTACTTATTTCGCATGGGGAAATATATTTTGTCCACGCTCAGTGAACCGTTAGGGCCCCCCGAGGACACGTTCAGCGCTAAAGTAAGCACTATAAGTACGCCAGTTTAGAGATTCCGCTCAGACAATATTCACCCGCATTATACTTGTACATCTCATTCTCTAAACAAATTGTTTTATCGCTACCTTCTAAAGTGGATACGCTTCGGCGCGTACGTAATTCTTCTCAGTCCGCATACAAACAGCCCCTAAGGAGGCGACAATCCTCACCGCAAACAATAAAAATATACATAAAAATAAATTTGATACTTCGGAGCCGCGGTCCGTGAGACATGCAATCCCGGGTCGCGCGGCGCTCTCGTGGATGTATGTGTCAATTCGAATATCGAGCGTACTATTTGCACAAAAAGCATCATTCATTCGACGTTCGCGGAGATGAAAAGGTGGAAATAAGTATAGGCACGGCGTGCGCGCGTGTTGTAACGTCGAATAGCAAATTGCATTGTGCCAAATAGTGGTGCGACGCAGGCGTTGGCGTCGAGATGAAATTGGATTGCGCACTATCTAATAATTCCGATCGTGATTTTCGATGATGATATTCGTGACATGTAAGTTGATATCGAACATCCGTACTCGGACAAAATTTCTAAGGACCTAAGGAATGTCGTTCAATAAAAACTTATTGTACTTTATTATGTCTCCACTGTAAATATGTATGACTATGTATTTTAGGTTATCACTATAATCTTCATTGCAAAGAATGAATAGTAAAGTGGACCGTAACCATTACTTGACTGTTGAAATAAATGAGAGAAAAAATTAAACCGGCTGATGATATTATCTTGACGCACATACAGGCTCAATTCATACGTGAATTATTCAATGATATCAAACTAATTAATCTGATACAGGTGTGTTTCTCGCAGAGCACAAAACAATTAATATTTATGAGGATATGCTTAAGCGTCCTAAATGCATAACACTTCAAACTCTGAATGACATTAGCATGAGTATAAGCAGAACAATGAGTCGAGTATAATACATCTGAAACTGATACGATACACATTACACTGACAAATTGAGTCATGCGCCTACTGTCACAACAGCTGGATAATTTTACTCAGATGCTTTATGATCGGGTGACAAATTGTGAAATTATAAAGCGCCCAATGTTAATAAACTAGTCTAGTTTGGAATAACTACATGAGCATTTGCGACTGCTGAAATGTATCAATTGTCTCATTGTATCTGCGCAACCAACGCATTGTGGCGGATTGTTTACAACTTTGTGACTGAGAATGAAAAAGTGGTTTCTTCATGCTTTTTAATTGTGATTTGTGCTTAGGCGTAAATGGTTGTCTAATGGGGGATTAAGTGCGATCCCACGGTCCGTGGGAGCCTCCCACGGGGGCACACTGCGCTGCAGCGATGCTGCGGCGGGCGTCGGGTGCAGCCGCGATAACGCACTGTTGCCCGCGCGTTTTGCAAACGACACCGAGCCGCCGCATTGTTTCACATGCAATGAGCGGTGTAAGACCGTTCCATAATTAAGTAGTGAACAGCTGATGATCTTGCGTGATTTTTTGTTTAGGATTCGTTATAACATTAAGTCATCGGTATTGTTTTAGTGCACAGAGGTTCCGTTTTGCGATTTATGTATGTCACTGGTAGAACTCATTAAAATAAATATTCAATTCATCTTCTTCAAACGACATTTCATTCATATAGGATTGTGGCTCTTTATAAATTACAAAATGCAAGGCATGCTCGGTTCAAACCAAATAAAAAGCAGTGTAGGGAGCACAATATATGTTATTCATAGATTTAATAAATATCTTACAATGCATGACATCAAATTTTATTGTATTTTGACATTGTTATACAATAATTTTAGACTTTTAGTGATAAATTATTATTGTGTGCCTTTGCAGGGTGTCATGTATTGTACTTACCTACTAATCTCGTACAACATCTTTTTTACCATGTACCTACTTGATTTTACAGTGAATAAATGAAGCGAATGAAAAATTTTACCCCAAACAAATTACGGCACATCAAAATAGATTCCACATCAATTATGTAAGTGTCTCTGAGATTGCAAACAAACATACAAAAATTTTGGAAATCATTGTTGGGTTCCGTTGCGTTAATAATTACCCTTAACAACATTTTTTCTCAAATATTTTCCAAATTATTTTTTATTATATGTCTAGGTAGAAGAGACAGACAGAAAAAGAGAGACGGAAAGATAGAGTGAATGAGAGAGAGCCAGGAGCGGACTAAATACATTGAGAAAAAACCTAGGTATTTCAGGTGCAATGTATCGTAAAATGGGAATACTGAACAAGGGCTTAGTAGGTTTCTTAACGCAATTGCTACACTTATTAGGCAAACCCTGCGCTCGCGCTGTGAAAAATAGAAATCTCCGTTCTCAAGGCGAATTCGCTTTCGCGTTACACCTCTGTGAACAAAGATTAGTGCCCGATTAGTGCTCACAATTACGCACGTTTCCTGTAGATTTAGGTAACATAAGATTATCTATCATATTAAAAAAAACTATAAAACTGATCGTTCGACTAAAGTGCTTCTTCAGACTGCGGGCTTAAATTGCACGCAGAGTAATGTAAAAAATTTTTACCTAACTAGCTACTCCACTACTAGGTGTGATAGCGAACTAGCAAAGTAATCCTACTGGTAGTAGTGGAGTTACAAAGAAATATTTTTGTATATGTGCGGACTTCCGCATAATAACGCCATATTCAATCAATCAACTGCAATAGCTTTTCCAACTCGATTGCAGACACGCAGAAATGAGGCTCGGAAATGCTTTTTGTGAAACTATTTTAATAGAAGATATCTCGGTCATTGACGATCTTCATTATAATTGTAAATTATAACTTAATTATGAAAAAAACTTGCTTACCGCTGTGCAATAATTATCAAGTGAAATTAATTCATTGATAAAGCGTTAAATAAATAAAAAATGGTGAAATCTGCAGCGTTACTTTGACTTCACGGCTCACAGTTCAGCTATAATTAGTTTAATGTTTCTTGATATTAATTGCATTCACATTGTGATCTCATAATTTATGGACTGAGATAGATAAGTAAAATTTAATAACATTTTCACGGATATTTCTCTAGACTCTTGGTCTTTTACAACGAAATTATCACTGTCAATACCTTAAATAAGACATTTATTATTCTGCTACATTGTTCTGTCGTCGGCAAGACCATAAAGTTCTCAGATCATTGTCCGATGACTTGAAATGCCGACAAATTGTTAGTTGTAAGTCAGTGCTGACAAGTTGCCTGAATTCTAAACCGTTCTCGTTGTACGTCTTTTACAAAGGTTATAAGATACAAGCGACAGCGAATACCTACTGCCATCTCGAACATGAAGGTTTCTTTTTAGTTAACTGACAGTGGGAGACAAGATTAGAAGTAGTGGTAATCATACGTCTTAATTTAAATCGAATTATTCATGCTTAATCGTGGACGAATACAAGCGGTTTAAGGCAATAATATATGTATGTATGTATGTAAACTCTTTATTGCACATAAAATCAAATAATATAGGTAGGTACATAAATATGTATAACACATATTGTATCGTAACTAGTATAAGTTAGGTTAGTTTCATAAATTTGACAAGAAGTAAAAAAATTGCAGTAAAAGTTTGCCAAATAAGGACTTTGCAAAATGATAAACCGTCTCCTGCCAACCTAAGTCATGGATGTATGTATTTAAGTAGGGCATATGTGCCTGCTTTGTTTATTTTGGAACTGAAGATCAATTGGTATCAATTGTTTCATGGTATTTATTATTCGTTTATTTAGTTCTTAAACGGCGGTATGATTTTGGTAATTCAAATCGTTAGTCACTTATCTAGCCGTGACCTAAAATGTAGGTTTTCACCTATGTCTCATAGCGTACGTGTCTGCGCGTGCGGTGTTCCCAGCGTGTTCTGTGCAGCCGTGCCCGCGCCCGCGCACAATAAACAATGGAGCCATTGCAAAACATTGCATTTCGAACACGAGGCATGCACGATCAGCTTATTTATGCCCTACGGACGATCCGAGGCTCGATCCTCATGTTTAAGAGTACCTATTGTTGCGAAAACCGCGAATCTCAATTACGTTCTGCGCTTCTGGAACGGGGATGCGCTCGTTAACAACGACTTATGAGATAAGTGGGCATTTTTTAATGAATTCTCCTATGGAAATTTTAATGTAGACACTTTTTATTTTTAATTGTCAAGTTTTTTTGCGGTACATTCATCTTCGCAATGTATCAAAAAACCCTTTGCAGCTCACTGATAAAATATAGGTTTTGATTGTTTTAATTCCACAGAGGAAATGATTGCACGAGATATATTTAGGTAGGTTACTTAACCAATGTTTCGAAATTGTATTTTTCAACTCAAAATTAATCCGAATTTTTATAACTTATTGATGATTAAACCATTCAAAACATATTATAAACATATTTTATTATCCGTAAAAAAAAACTAAAACATCTCATGCTTGTCCCTGAGTAGTGTACTAGATTCCCATTATGGCTAGTAGATGAGATTGAATCTACACATTTGAACAACAACTTGCAAGTGTGACCAGAGGGAATCAGCGAAACTCCGCGGGCCCCGAGACCTCCAGAGCCGTCTAATCAAGGAATGGACTATAACCACAGTAGAGTTGCAGGCAGTAGAGGCCAGATAGTTGTTATTACGTTTAGTTTAGAAGCATTGGTTTTTAATTTTTTTTTACTAACTTGAACTAATTGTGTGTGTGTGTGTGCGTGTGTGAGGAAAATGGAATATTGCAACTTATGTGGTCGCGGACTACGTACTACATTTTAGTTCAAAAACGCTTGCGATAGTAATGCAAATAAATTATCTCTATCTCTATCTCTCTATCTCTAGTAACAAGCGAGTAAAAAGGTTTTGAGGAAAGGGACGTCGTTCGGAATGCACGGCGTCGACTCATGAAAGAAGCCTACTTTCATTGAACGGTTTAAATGAGACTAAATTTGTCATATGACACATATGAGTAAAATGTTTCAGATAAGATATTTGACGTTAATAGTACATTATGATACAAGTGTGCTATGTTGGTAATTATACACGAGGCGTATTGTACGCGCGAGCGCTAGCGAGCGCGGGTAAGAGAGCCGAGATGTGTAATTACCAAAGCACACGCGTCGCATACGACGTTTTTCAACACATTTGCGAGGAAAAATAAATAAAATTTAGTTAATAAAAGGACTTTAAGAACTTTGTTACCAGACATTGCTTACCTGGAGCTGCTTTAGAACTTTACTTTATCATTTGGTAATTAACACCTTGGATTTCTTACTGATATAACTGTCCGAACATTGTCCGAACATATTTTAGTATTTCCAGCGACGGACACTACATTTCTTTATTACTTGAACTAGTAATTTTTAAAATAATAAAATAACAAAGTCTGAATCAACAATATCAGTGAAAAATGGCGGCAGATATTATTTCTCCGCGCCAATCCGCACGCAGCACTCGCGCATGCGCGCTGTGCACTTAGCACGCGCGTGACGAAGACACTGACAACAGACTGCTAAACAGCTTAATATTAAAATTATAATAAAATAATTAATCAATGTCTTAAATATGCATATTATGGTCCCTTTTTAGATAAAAATGAATAATTTGTCGAAATTAAATGTTTATTTATCATCTTTAAACTAAAATAGTTTAATATTCACGAAAATATTCCTTGTTCCTATTGATACTGAACCGTTTGCTGAGATTAAAAAAAAGTTTATATTACCGCACTCGTGCGGTAATATTATTACAGCACTTGTGCGTAATAAGCTGTATTATGAGTTTAAATGCGGTGTAATAAGACTCAATTTACGAGCAACTGTGTTGAAAAATTTCTTTAAGGTTCATTCGTACGGTCATTTTCCTGTATTTCAATCAGTTTCTGATGCACGTTTTTCGTCTCGTTTGTTAAGTCTGCTTGTATATTTGTTCTTTCACGTTAATTTTGGAAAACCCTGAATATACATAGTATAAAACAAAGTCGCTTTCTGCTGTCTGTCCCAATGTATACTTATATCGTTAAAACTACACAACGGATTTTGATGCGTTTTTTTAAAAAGACAGAGTGATTCAAGAGGAAGGTTTATAATGTACAATTCTACGCAGACGAAGGCGCGGGCAGAAACTAGGTTTAAAATATCACAAGCAGATTAAGCGTAACTTAGAATAGGGTGTCAGAAAAAAAATCGTCCGTAAAAGTTTAAAACAATTAATGTAACTCAAGAGAGTAGGTAAGTGAAGTCCAAGCAAACGAAGTTACATTATAAATATTGTATGTTACTCTACTGCTTTGGCTGAGTTTCATCGCAGTGTCGGAAACGTGAACTGCAGATGTTTGTATTATGTGCATCGACGACGGCTGCTTTTGAATACTCGCAGTGGCTCAGTAGATCCATTTATGTTTCTGACTAATATCAAAACTAATATTGTGGAATTTATATTAGCTATTACGACTATCGTCTGGGAAGGATTTGTTTTTTCACTATAAAAGTATCGTATCTAATTACATAAAAAAGATACATGGTTCACTCATACGTGGAACTGTGTTGTTTTATATCAAGTGCCCTACATAATGTATTAAGCTAGTTTAAAGGTGTTAACATCCCAATCAACACTGGGCCTGTATGGGAACTATTGGCCTAGCTCTCTTACTGTGAGATAAGGCTTTTGCCCAGCGTTGAGATATGAGTAGCGGAGTAGCAAGGTTTTTTGTTAATTGAAATGGGCCTCCGCAAAGTAACGCCTGATTCAATAAAATATGCAGAGGCTGAAGATGATGATGATTTAATCATAATTCGTAATTGTCGTTATTTGCTACAGTAGGACAAATTCATACCGCATGCAATATTAGTTGTTACGACATACTGAAACTGAAGATTCTATTTAAATTGATTAAACGGGCAAGATTGTTATTATGATAGCAATAGCTGTTGCTAATTTTGCTGATACTGGTCGTGGCAGTTAGTTCTGCTGCAGCGGACACGGGAATATCTTTGACGTGTTCCTATTTCACTGCACAGCGTTATTAATATAATACTTGGTTACTAAGATGATAGAGGAATTCACGGAATGGAAAACTAATAAAACCGTGTGTGTAATATTGCTAAAAAACTTCAATTTCAAAACAGTGTTGCTTTTAAAACCAGAATATATAACGAAATTATATAATGTGTTTGTAGGTAACCGAAACATTTTCCGAAATTCGTAAAATAAAGTGTCGAAGATGTATGCTAATATGTCACCGGTAAAATTCTAGACGGTTCAATTAAAAATCGGAATGACGCAAGAAAAAAATACACGGTTATTGGAATGTTATCATAAAATTATTCGAGCATGTTTTTCGAGATTGAAATTGAAATAAACGAGTGTTTGTCAAATAGAATCCGTCCTTTATTTATTAACTTGATATCCCGACGAAGAATTGTATTTACATTCGTTTAGGCGAAATTGACAGAAACATTTCCAGTGAGAAGGAGAAGCTCGTTTAATATTCCATTCATTTGTGGTACCATTAATTCATGTAGGTATCTTACGTATTCTTCGCTGTTCTCGTGCATGCACTTAGTATGATTCTATTATTCTTAAAGACAATTTTTTGTATGTATTTGGTTTCTCTGAAACGGCTCTTTTACATGTCTTTTTTGAAACTACCAGCGAATTCGGAAAGACTATCATTGCCAAGAAGAATGCGCCGCAAGAAACTTGGCTAATGACTTCGATGAAATTTCAAATGTAAAGAAAAATGTTTGCTCTCCTGGTTGATCCACACAGTTTAAGCGAGGAACGAAAATATTTTAATAAAAAATGTATGCAGGTATGTATAACTCTTTAGTGCTTTTTATTCTGTTTTTTTGTTTCGTTATAAAGGACATTTTAGAATCACGTTCAACCACATAATAATATATATATAAATTGATGCGCATCACAACCATCCAGTTGAGTTTTTACTCCTTTTAATAAAATTATATTGACTGACAGTGATGAAGATAAGTATATGAGAAATAAGAAAACAGAAGAAACATCGCCCAGCAGGTCAACCTTAAAGCCCGGTTACAAAATACTCGTTTGAACAAATGGAACGAATTGCTTCGATACTTACAAATAAATGTAGGCACTTCAAAGCTTTGTATAATGGGTTTTGATACGCATAATATCCGAATCCCATTGTGCGACGCGGCAAAGTTTGGTTTGGAGGCATCTTCGACAGCCGGTACAGATATAATTAATGGGTTAGCTTGTTCCGCGTCTTTTATATTGCACGATTGTTATTTGGTATTATACGTTGAGAAATATACTTTTTTTAAATAACTTAGGGATTCTTGTGATAAACAAATTATTTTGTAGTGTAGGTACCTAATATGTTCTGATTGCTCTAATCATAACAGTATACGAGTCACGTGGCCGGTTTTAATTTAATTCCGATTCATAAGAACTTTGATTCACAATTTGATTTAAAATTAATTTAAACTGTGACAGGTAACAGTAATTATGTGGTTATAAAGAAATTCACTTTAAACAATCTTCGGCAAGTAAAAAATTCAATTTTCTTTTTTAAATATCATATTTCTATGTAACTGTACACTCGAGCAACGTATTATATTCGAGAGTTGAGCTCTTAGAGCTTGTCGTTAAAAGCCAAAATTATTTGGAATGAAGTATAAGTTAACAAATAATATTTACCTTGCCACAACGTTTATGTTTGTGGTAGTGTAGTAGCAAAGCAAATGTTTTTTTGACCTCCGGAAAGTAAAGCCTGATTCAATCATTCATTTAAAGTAATAGTGCGAATTAGGATTTAAGACTAAATTATTTTATTTTAAAAGATAGCTTTCAATCGCACGGTGTAAACGCCCTGTTATCCGTAACAGCAACCAGTCGGCAGCGATCGTGCGTCAACCGGCCTGAATAATGACATCGGGTGACATTTAATTTCGGATACAAAAGCTTCTTTATGCTGTTTACCCTAATCCATTCCAACCCAGGCCATGGTGACACTGAACCTTTCAATAAATTTAATAATTATTTTGAAACTAACCCTTCCTTCGTTAATGTCGGTGATGTCAAATATAATGGGGTCTGTCAGTTTATTTCACGGCCTTGTTCCCATGGACAATTGGACAGTGGACACGACAAATTAAATGTTTTTTTTAAAGGGTTCATTAATTGTAACATGTCTGTTTTATTTGAAAAATTCATATTTAAAATTGCCGCCGGATGTTTTTAGGTTTCACGTTTCTTTAGAGGACATGAATGGACAAGCATACCTACACAATAGAATTTCAAACGCTAAACAAAGAAGAAAATTATTAAGGTCACCCCAGTTAACCAATTGAAAACTGTATAAATTTCCTACTTGTAATATTTCTACGAGGTCATATTTCGCATGCTTATTTCAACTATTTGTTTTCACCAGTTAAAAATATTCGCTTGAATGGCTTTAAATCATAACCAGGCAGAATTTTGATTTAAAAATATAGTATCTGTGATTTGTACAACTGATGATAGAGATCGACATTGATGTATTTACGATTTTAGATGCTCTATCGCTTATTGAATATAAATAAAGGAATTAAAAGGTGTTGATTTATGCTATCGGCTACATCAATGGTTGCGGCGATGATTAGTGAACGTTTAGACAAGTCATTACGTACTCTCATTTTCATACAAAGGAAGATAAGGCGGAGTAGCTACGAAGGCCGTTGTTTTTGAAATACTTGTTCTAAGTATTTGGCAATATTTTTGAAGCGTACGTCATGTCATATCATCGTGCTCAATTGTTGGATTCAGAATAGTAATTGCGCTGTTTATTTTAGGTTGAGCAATAGTTCAAGTTTGAGTCTGTCAATTGGATTGAACTTGTGTCATCTGAAGACAATGAAGGCTCGTCTAATTAAAAGATTCCCAGCGAGCGGGTGTCGGAAACCAAGGTAGACAATGTATTGTGTTAATCGCCGTGGAGGTCAGTGCCAGTGCAAATCTGCGTGACGAACGACTGAGGCTCCGAAATTGCATGCGTTATTGGAAAAAGATTAGCGTTTTATTGCTTTAATTTTCCAATAACTTTATCTTTAATTTACAGGCAGTTTTTACAAAAAAATTGAGTTAGGTATGTACAACAAACAACAACAAAAAAAATATTTGAGACGTTTTGGTCAAGGTACACGCACCTATTTAGAGAAACTTTTAAACACATATTTTGCTTCACTTGTAATTAACTAACGAACCATTTGATCAAATACTAACTGTAGATTGATTTTTACATACTTGCGAAGGTTCGTTTAACTTAAAATTTGGTGATGATGAAAGAGTCAGTTTAACAACCGGTAACTTACGTACGGAATGATACCAGCATGATGCGAGTAGTATTCCTTTCAGTAACGGGATGTATTGCATCAGAATACGACTGTTTTTTTCTGTTTTAATTGCAAAGTTTGCAAGCTATGAAAACTTTTAATTTACTTACGTTTATGGGCAGCTCTTCATAACCCCCAGCAATCGATTAAAGATCTGTAACAGAAAGGCGCCATTTCAGCTTGATTTATATAAATTAGTCCGCGCCCGTGTAACAAGGCTATAATTTGTCCCGAATTCCGAATTAAGGTGGAGGGAACAAATTTAGTATACGCCTTTAAAATAAACGCTAAGCGGAGTATACTCGGAAATTAATTTTATGATCCGTGAGACGGCGAGGGATGCACACGTTGCCGAACAATGGGGTGGTGCTGTATTTAGTACGACCGCGGGAATGCGGGATTTACACTTTTATCTACGTTTTGTCAGATTACGTATCTATGCTTTTAATTAAAGCTTACACTGGCGGTCCTATTATTATTAACCTTATGTCGATGATAATTTGGAAACAGATTTTGTGAGTGATTTCTAATGGGCTTGGAGTTGTATTGACTCTTTGGCGGGAGTCCTGTGTTTTTTTAGATTTGTTAAAGTTTTGTTTAGTAAAATGAGGCTTTTATTTGTTTCAGTTGAAAGACGAATTAGTATGATTTTTGACTTTCAATCAAAAAGTCATTTTCTAAGAAGTTTTCAAATGTAAACAATGTGGAATGTGAAAAGCTCTAAACGACCTAGTATTTTTGGATAAAGAACACGGCACACTCGCTCAGAATAACTAAAACGAAATATCTTACAATTTTGTGATTTATAGATTTAAGAGAGTCTTACGGAATATTTTGAGCCAACTACGAAAACAGAGATAAGACGTGCGTCTCAGTAATCCGTAACTTCATTTGCCAGTTGGGTTATTTTGATCTGCGGCATACGTGTTCGAGGAGCATTGTTATTCAGTATCGAGCGGCGCGATAGGCCCGGCTACGGCAGCGATTGTCACAACTCCGAATAATTCATGAGTTCCAGAGGGCGGTTCTTCGAGGAGGTGTTCTTTCTCGACATTTTGTAACAGCGACAAGCTCGTACAATTTCGCTCCATTGTGCCATTATTATGCAAAACTCGCTGACGACTGCCGATCGCGGACGAAATGCTTCTCGCGAACGCTGAACTGCATTTGTTAAAAGGTTATTAGAATGTAGGTCTCGGTGTAAACACTCTCAAGGTTGGGTGGTGTTATTGTTTGGGAATTGATTTATCCTGCCGCGTGGAGCAAAATAGAACCCAGTAAAACGCGGGTGGCCACCGAAACCCATTGAGTTATGTATGCACTTCTGAACATTAAACTGAAGTAGCCAATGGGTAATTCATGGCTGTATTTAAAGAGCTAGTAAAATGGGACTTAAACGCGATTCAAATGTTTTATTGACCACGACGAGATCAAGTGCGGGTAGTTCGTAAAACTCGTGAGGCTTTACGACATTGAAGTTCTGGTTGCGATAAAATTAGAGCCATATGGTAGAAATACTGCAGTAGCGTTTAATTTGATGCATGTTCTGTAGTTTATGAATATAATTACAGAAGTCAAAAATAATAATACCTACTCAAATTAATCAATTATTTTTGATGTATTAATTAAAATAGACATTGTGGCTAGAAGCGTTCAAATTTCCGAATAAAATAAGCCATTAAAAATCTGCAACGCGTCTTCGACTCTCTTCATCTGTTTCATAATCCACATTGTATTATACAGAACTCAATTAGTTCCTGAGCTATTACAGTTGTTCGCGGGCTTGTTCATTATTCATTAATATTTCATGCTAATCGAATGTAAGATTGATTACGACATGTTCTTGCTATGTTATGGTTATAAACAGCGTTACCTATATCATGGTAATTGTAACATCACAATACAATTTAATCAGTTAATCACATTACAGTGAGGTACACGGCATTAAATGGATTTAGTGGATTCTACAGTTGCCATCTCCATTAATTTAGTTCATGCGTTTTCTTGTCTTCTGCGATTAACGTAAGTATTTCTGCTAATCAGGCTCCTATATATAAAAAATAAATAATTAAATATTCTAGGAAGTTGTGAGCTATAAATATTGTACGAATAGTTTGCCAGTTGTAATGGTAAGCAAAAAGTTCAGCGAATGGCTTTTGAAGCCACTGTAAACATAGAGAAAACTTAATTCCCGTATTGTATTCCCGTAAGCAGTGTTCCTGGCCAGATCTCCCCTCCCGATTGAATTTGTCATCGGATTAATTCCCCTACGAGTAAATAGTATTAATCTCAATTAGTAGTGACTCCGTAAAACCCTATTTGATGGGAATCACGAAGAAAAATAATTAGGAAGTAGGAAGCGAGCCGCTAAGCCTGGCGGTGGTTTACCTATGCAGGGGTAGCGGCCCGGGATCACTCTGATACAGATTGATGACCCCTGTCCGTGGTCGGCCGATGCTAAACTACAGCTGGTTGCGTACCCCTGACATATTTGCCACTATAAGTTTGGTCAAAATAGACATGTTTGTTGCCACGAAGGCACGACACTGTTCCCGAAGCTATTTATATATATTACAAACCTTAATACTTAGAGTATAGCTTAAGATATTTTTAAATTGCTTTGCGGACCTTTGTCATAAAACGAATAAAAATATCCAGAAGCTTATCTCGAACAATTAATCTCGAATACTTGAAGTTTTCATATCGCCGTTAAAAAACTAATTCCAGCCGCCCGCCCCTTTTCATTAAAATCGAAGGCGATTGCAAAATTCGTGTCAATAAACAAAATGCACAAGTCGTAATTATACGTTTATGGCGGGCGCGGAATGTCGAGCAATACAATGACAGCAGCCTTCACCTAGCGCTCCGTATCAAGGTCGTGTCAAATGTCATGACATGCCACGATCGCGATCGCGAGCCAATGACAGGCACTCCATTATACCGCTTTGTTTACGTGGTATTTGCAGAATAAATCGGCCAGCGTTATTAATGATTGAGGTATTAAATTAGATTTAATAGTTTAGACTGATCATTGATTGCGCTGATGGGTTAATCACATTCGGCAATTCGCTCATTAAGCGCAGTTGGCGTGTGCGCGAATAATTACGTGTTTAACTAAGTATGTATGACATCAAGTAAAACTTCCTACTCTTAATATCCAGGTGTTGTTCTAGGTGGTATGTTTCTTCCATGCTGGTCTGGGAGTAAAGAAAAACCATAAAATTTACCAGTTGCTTCTCTTCCCGCGTAGATGGTAAAAGTCCATCGAGGGAATGGGCGGAGTCTTAGAAATCATGTTATAGGCGATGCGGCTAGCAACCCATCATTCTTTTGATTTCCCTTTCCACCTATACGCCCTTAATCATGCAAAACTTAGCCTAAAGATTTTGTAAGGGATAAAGACGTGAGATTATGTATGTATGTATGTATGTTAAACATAGATATTGCACATCCTCATGAATAAATGCTCAATGTTTTATACGGATTAAAAACAAACACTGTCGTCATTAAGTAAAACATGCTTCAAGTCCTAAGCAAGAGTCCTCAGACACATATCTCAGACAAAAGCTTCGCGACTAAATGCTGCGTCTTCAAAGGCGTCTACAAAGATGCGTCTAGCCCACACGTATTAGAAAAGACATTCATAGTAATGCGCTCAAAAACAACGAGAACAAAACCACCCTTAAGCCGTTGGAAAACTATTAGACAACTATAATACGTCTTACGCTATCTAAAACAAAAGGTGATTAATCAAGCATGGGCATCGAAATTAATGACTAGGACCGGCCACCGTTGCGAAACGCGTCAAAATTAAATTCATGAAATGTCAATTATCAATGTGACAGGTCATTTGCTAATTCCAGAGGTCCGGCCGCTTTGTCTCCGTTATTTTGTTATGACATATCATTAGCAGATAATGTCTTACAATGGCTCGTGCCGTGCTACACTTTCGCTCTTCGCCGCAGAGGGTCAGCAACTGACAATGAACTCAAAATGTCCACTTCTGATGCTTGTCGATCGAATGAATTTCTATTGTCGATCGCATGTTTAATAACGGACCCATTGTTTGTTTTCACAATGACCCGAATTAATGATCAACGAAATAATAGCAAGAACAACGCCGTAAAGGTTATAACTAAGTACATTCGGTGTAAATACCAAGGCAACATTTCTGGCATTTCCAATGAAATATTCTTCGCTTTGATTGTAAACAGAAAGCTCGTATAGCAACAATACTTTATCTAGATAAGAGCGGTGCCAAGTTGAGATCATTATCGAACAATACATCAAATCAATAAGATATCGGAACCAGCCGATGACCGAGTCACGACCGCGTACTTGCTCATTGTGGATATTTTATGCATGTTACCGTCAAACATTGAACCAACTATTTTTGGAACTAATAACTCAATCTCGAAGGTTGCCCTACCTATATGGAGCAAAGAGGGACATTCATTCGTTAACATACTTAGGCGTGTACTCCATACATTGTTGTCACGACCAGCACTAGGAAGTTAGCATTCGAGAACATTTATTTTAAAACTCACTTCATAAATCAGTTAAGTCAGGGTCTGAGCGTTCGATTACTTGCTTATGTCAGACTGAAACTTGAAATTCGTTACCGCATTTAGCATAAAATGTCACGACGGGAAATTTAGTAATGAGTCACGATTTTGACGCAGTGTAACTATCAATTATTTTATTATGGCAACCCATTTAGGCAATGACTCGCCGGAAAATTATGGTGTACTGAATCAGGTCTGAATAAAGTGGAGATTTTGTTGGAAGTGGGTAAAAAGCGAGTTTATTTTGCTGCGGACCGAGCAGGTGGAATGTTAAGTTTTTACGGTGGCGCGTTCTCCGTGCGAAATAGTGCTTGTACAGACAAGCGCAGCAATTTTTGCTCACGTTAATTCCCCTTTCTACAGCTGCAGGACAATTTGTAGAGAAGGAACGTGTGTTCGAGTCGTTAGCGAAGAACACCAGTTGTTTTGCTTCTTTGAACTGACCACTGACATTAACAATTCTGTAAAACAATAAAACCCAACACAATAGTAGCTACAAAACAACGTTCTGACATTCTTGAAATAAAACGCAACACATTTTAAGAAGTAAAATGAAATTAAAACTATCAACTCTACTTAAATAATACAATGAAAAGTTGAATGACAAAAATGAAATATTTGTATGTATTGCTGCAAGATGTTTCTGCCTGAAATTAGGTACCTATTTGACAATAAATCACTATAATTAAAACATTTTTCTCGCATTCTACATACAGCTGAAATAGTTTATTTTGTGCAGAAGTTCATTCCAATGTTAATTATCGGCATGAAATCGTTCAGCTACTGCTTACAGTATCAATGAACTATCGATCAAGATGTGTTAGACAATGGCGGGCATTCGTCAGGCAACAATTAAGCGTCGAAATGTTTTAGGAATTATGTAACGTCGGACCTTGAAGCTTGACCCTAATCGTGAGCTGAGCTGACCGCTATCGGCGCGTGGTCCAAGCGGGAGAGACAGCGGGCTTGCTAAATGAAATTGAATTATCATAACGTAAGTTTGACTTCAGCTGGGAAGAAACAATAATGATTCGTTTATTTTTAAACTAAATAGACTGATCAGTATATTTTTTCATGGCACTGGTGCACCGCAATAATGCCATTGCGGCGAGAATTGGGTACAACTTGGGGATCTTCTAGAAACGAGCCTATTATTTTCTCAAAGGGTCGGGAACGCACCCATAATACTTTACCGTGGTTGCTTTCCGTAAAGTGATCTGTCTGGTTGTTTTCGCCCTGTGATATGAAAAAAGCATGACATTATTCTGCTGGTTAAAAGACTGAATACACAGGTAAATGTAAAGTAAATAAACATTTCCACGCGCCCTGGGTGAGTAAATCACAAAGGCATGAAATAAATGACCGACGAAGAATGATAAGTACGAATGATAAGTACAACAACGACATTTCATTAAACGAAAAATTTATTTCGTAACATTTACAAATAAACAAACCTTCATCAAACGTTAATTTAATACACGCGCAAATAAGAAATCGACAAAAACAAAGCGGCACCCTGGTTAAAAATAGCTTGAAGCTGAAACAGCCCGAGGTAAAAAAAGAACAGGGCGCGTTGAAAACATCCATGATCCCATCCGACGGGGAAGAAGTTATAAACGCGTTTATCTCAAGTAATTTATCACTAAGTTGGAGGCGGTTTTGTTTACCGCGGATGGCGGCGCCGGCGGGGCACAGGAACCGTGATATGGAAAGACAACTAATTATTGTTATTTGTTACCGTACATTCTGTTCGTTATTTGTGCGGCATCTAATGAGAAGTTGCTGTTTGTTGGAACTAATCCAGCAAAGATTTTTGATAGTAGATACTTAATGGGTAGTATAGCGAGCATAAAGCATTAATGTAATAGTCTTTGATAATAATGATTTAGAAGCAGTATATTTAATGTATCTCTTTTCAAGTGCCTTGTAGGAATCTGTGGACTTTTGCTGTAAAAAAATCTAATTTAATGGTTTATATCTAAAATGAGATTAAAAATAACATAAATCAAAATAGACGGAACTATTGAACATTCTTTAATCGTCAGATACAGACAATTAAACTACGTAGCAACAGCAAGAAATACGTGACTGCCTCGTTCGAATAACCATATCGAAATATTGTTTAGCTAGTTTCAGTTCACTAGGTTCCTCTTTCCACGTAATAATAAATAATTTATTTCTTATCTCTAATAGAATTAAAGCAGTTTCTATCATCACACCGACATTATAATATTGCCTTTTACTTCCTCTCTTGTACTTTGAACCGCATTCTGAGTGAGTCGTGACCGTCCGCGTTCCACTCAAAACCAAACTTGCGTCGCCTTTACCCTGGCGTGACAGAGTCGGCTCCTGAAGGGCGTGTAGCACACATGACAATAATGCAAAAGTAGGTCCATATAATTTATTAAAGCCCGAGTAAGTGAGTCACATGATAAATTATGCTATGTTACGGAAATCGTAAGAATTCACCTTGAACGATTGTTCGACTAACAGTGACAAATGACCCGATTTGGGTAAAACAAATACCAGTGCCATATTACGGTGTTATTCAGAGCCTCTAGTCACTAGAGTCTAGTGTAAGTTTTTGACACAACCGAACGTCTTTAACGAGTTTTTGTAAGAGCCTCAATTACTATGGGAAAATTGGCGCGTTACAGCAACAGACTTTTCGTCGCCCGGGCCGTAAGTAGAAATTTACAGCGCGCTACGCGAGCGAAAATTTCCACTTCCTGGCCAGGGAAAGACGTAAAATTGTGTGCACACCTCGGGCAGTGATAAAGAAAGCCTCAGGTCGCATGTTTATCGCTCTCGCCTTTGGCTCGTGCGACAAGTTCCTGCGATCTGAGACATTCTTTATTTCACCACCCTCGGAATGTGATGTACTATTTCTTTTAACCCAAAGGCGTTTTAGTTGTGTAAATAATTGATTGAATCAGGCGTTACCGACGAACTCAAAATATTTTGATGCTACTACGCAGCCACGAACAACACACCAAATAAATTGGTCGCGGAGTAGCAAGGTAAATGTTTCTTATTTCTAGACTAGCTTCTGCCCGCGACTTCGTCTGCGTAGAATTATACATATAAACCTTTCTCTTGAACTCTATCTATTAAATAAACCGCTTGACAGATAGGGGAAACAGACTGTTTTATACTACGTGGTGATGATGTTTGTTGCGTTGAAAAAATTGAACAATTTAAAGGCTCAGACAGCTTAACGCCGTCGATTGTCTGTAAGGCTGTCGTTAAGACGGTGGATTGCTAAAGTAATAAACATTCTATTTTTGATTGCTTTTGATTACTTAATTAATAACAATCTCATAATTTTTTTGTTGCGTGTATTAAGTCTTTACTACAGTAAATATTTGGCCGACACTCTTAATCATACACAATCAGTACTTAATGGCATGCAGTGGATTGAACTCCGAAATAGGCAGTTAAACAATTGAAAACAGCGAGGAAGTTTTGCATTCCAGAGTTACTGAATTCGGTTAAGTTTATCTTGTAACATAAAGATGCATTTGAAGTTGATTCCACTTCTTAACATGACAGGCGAACAAAATTAAATCATTATATTGAATTTCATTGCGCAGGTTAAATGACTGTGGGCGCATTGCTCGTAGAACTGATGATCGTTGGAGACGTATGGTTCTAAAATGGCGGACGCGTAACGGGAGCCGAAAATGTTGGTGTAGGCTTCTCGCAAAATGAACAGATCAAGATAACTTAATGCTATTGGCTGCGGGTAATTCAATACTGACTGTCGCGGAGACGCTTGGAGACGTCTAAGTCCAGTAGGCTGCCGTACCGCAGCAGCCATAATACCGTGGTTGTATTTTGGCTAATATGATGGTGATGATAATCGAATCTTAAAGATATTTGTTTAATCAAAGATCAATGACCTATCGTCCAAGCCTGTGATACAAGATACTACGCTTCGTATTTTTGATTTTTGCTGACTCCATTTGTTGTTAACGCTGTCGCTGAATGCATCTATGCGTTTGCGGCATGTAAAGAAATCTCGGTTCTAACAGTCGGCAGCGAATGCGTTGAGGTTAAATTAAAGTTTAATCAGTCATTGTTAATCCAAACAATGACACACATTTGTACTAAAAGTTAAACGACACTCGTATTTAGTTTCACCTCTGAAAACTTCTGGGGATTTTTTCTAACAAAAATGCGGCAAAAAATAACGTGACCAATCCTAGTTTTCCAACTTTGCACAAACAGCAAAAAATGAGTTCTATTTGTGTAGAAATATATTCAATCATGCACGTTTCCAGTCTCTCACGTCCATTAGTTAATTAAAAAGGCTTTGTTCTTGTTGAGTAACATCTGAAATGATTTGCAGTTCTATTCAGTGATTTTCAATGCTGCTAATTAAATTACATGCTTAAGGTGTACTATTTTTATCTGCTGCACCTAAATAACTATCTTTATTCGTGCTTAGTCGTTATGCCTATTGTTGTCGACGTAAAACTAATGATTTCTACCTGGGAACTGTGTCAGAGATCAGATAAAAGGGATCAGCCGCACTTTAAGTTAAAGATGTCTTCACACTTAACTCTGTTGGCATAGCCCGTCGGTGTGTTGACGGCATGCTAGTGTGAAGGCTTTCCTAAATTCAGATGCACTAAAAATCTTCAAACTTTTTTTTTGATTTTCATGGAATTTGGTGCTGCCCATTCCTTTAGTACCTATGTTTAATTCGAAAGAAATGGTCAACTTCAGTTTTCGGTGTGTAATAATTCCAATAAACCACATCCATTATAAAGATTTCTGCGAAAGTCTATGGTTAATATAAAAACTATGTAAATGTAGTAGCTACTTCGCAGAATATTGTAATAACCTCTTTACTACTTGATTAAATTTAGTAAGATACATACACGAACGTGATATCACCTCTACCGGACATGTAAAGACCTTGATGAACTCAGAAACCGCAAAAACCATATAGATTGTTGTTATTCACTAAAACCATAATACTTATTAATTATGGTATATCTATTGTGAGGTTTGCGATCCCTTCGAAGTAATGATCGCACCTCATCAGTCAGCCACACCCGGTTAGTTCTTACCCCAAATGTATTTTACCACAGTGAAGTTCATAGCTGTTCTGAGATTTATTCAATCATACTTGTTACTTAATCAAGTAAATCCAATTTGTAACTTTCTATGGCCGCGGTGAGAGTTTTAACGGCCCGCACACGTTTGGTTAAATTCAAACTGATAGTCGATATCATTGTATTTTATGACAACGTTTTTATTTCGTCTATTTCTAAGTGAAACATTAAATTAAGAGCAAGTGAAAGCTATTACGCAATGCCGATTAACTGCGTTGGGCTCTGATTAAAAAGAATATAATTTTGGCTCAAGCCTATTATTTACGCACCCGTCTGTTTTCGCGTCTTGAATTGAGTAATTGTCTCGTGTTTGACGTAACGTTTTTATGGTTACTTTAACAGTGGGCATGGTCTATCCGAAATTACATACTGTAAACTGCTTACCTAACAGCGATCGTCAAATAATATACTCAGGGATGAACATAATATCTTCAAGGCCTTTTTTATTAATCTTTTTGTAACCATATGTTATATTATTTTTATTTCATGAAACATACTTAAATATGAAACAGAATATATAAGTGTAAATATACAGGTTTTCATGGCCCCAATGACAACTGTAAGTAACAGTTAACAATGCTTTTGCTTATTACGTTTGTTGATCGGAGTCTTGGCCGTGACTCGGAATGGATCAAAGTTATTGACTTTTGATAATGAAACCAGTTTGCGGCGAGCTGACCGAGAGCCTACGGCCCCGTTCAATACCAGTTGGGCTTACATCGAAACTGTCCCATCACCCGACAAATTCTACTCTTTAATTATACATTACTCATTTTGCTCAGATTGTCAGAGTCGAAAGGCATCTAGAACGAGCAATCTATACCACTACGGAATTGTCACCGCGGTATCTGAAATTACGAGTCGTAAATTAGTAAATGCCTGGCTTATGGTCAGTGACAGCAAGCAGATTTGTTGTTAGCTGCAAATATGCGATCTTTTATGCAATGCATCGTAAAAATGAGTAAAGTAAGTAACTTGGTACGTTACGGTTTAAGCTTTTCGTAGCATTGTGGAAACGTAAATTTTTATTGCCTATTTATAAACCGATATAAAAGCATTTTGACGAATCGACCTTTAAGATAAACGTGTGAAATTATTATGTAAAGTTCACTTTCAACTTGCGTAATTGTAGCATATCTAAGTGAAGTCACTTAGAAGTTTTTGACTTGGTGATTAATTTGTGCACACGTATCAATTTCGCGAGTTCGGATTGAAATTTGATAGGAAGGCAAATTTATAGTCAAATGAACCTGTTTAGAAAGTTTCCGAGCTATGAGTTCAGCGGCGGTGCACTATTATGTACCACAATGCTGGTCGTATCAGGATTGCCATCGTCACGTACGACGGTAATTTAATAACAACAGATTTGAAATATCAGCCGGCTAAGTGGGCCCAAGTAATAAAACTGCTAGACGCGGAAAAGCTGCGGTTTTGTGATCACGACAAGTTTCGCAAAGTTCTCGCTTGTTTCTGGCAACGGAACAGATATTATTGTGTAAGGAGTTTAGAAACGTAGGCACGGTTTTTGAAACATTTTTTACAAATTTAAGTTTGCTCCAAATACAAGCCCATGCTCTTGAATATCTAAAATGTAATTGCTGTTACTGTAGCGTGACCGAATGCAAATTGATTGCGACAGCTTTTAAGTACAGGTTTGTCGTATCAAGTAAAAGTATGTAAGCGTTAATAAATAGTAGGTGAGCAAGCGTCGGAACGACCACTTATATTATAGACGAATAAACACGGATATAACTTATGCGATATTTTTTATCGTAGGCACAAAATCGATGTATTGATTTGACTGATATTTGCATTGACATAAGATGTGAAGTTATACATTCGCAACGGTGTCGTAACACAAGCGAGCTGAATTGACATTAACATTATTTACGCGAACGGCTCCATTCATTCTTCATCATTATGTCTCACAAAAGAGTATCAATTTGTGTCTTTACTTTCTAAATAGCTGGAGATAAAGGCGTTCTTTAACTAATGCGACATTATTAACGTATGCGCATATAAAGCGTTGATGTGAAGATGAGATAGCATTATTTATCTGGTGACGGAAAGACGTGGTAACACTTTACTTTCTCGCTCATGTAGGAAGGAACCATTGTTCTGTCTTCGCGCGAGGCGTCCGCGCCGGTCTTTATAATGATTTAGAATGATATATCACACAGATCCACATAACACCGAGTATTTGCATAAACAATTTCATTAGCGCCTAACGTAACTTTTGTTATTCAAATACGTGTCATCGATCGTACGATAATTCTGATAAACAATGCAGGCTCCCGTGCGCAGCGAAAGCGTATTTCGTTAATGACAGTGTTCGAGCTAACACGGTCTCGAGCGGCTTTCATCGAGCTGTATAATTTTCTTAAACGCGCAACGGACAGGTAGTTGAAAATAGTCTGCTTTGGCTGAAGGGGGAATTTATCGTCTAGACTCTTGAGAGTTTCTAATGTAGGTAATAATTCTTGAGCTCCGCAAATAGCTCCGAAAATACCGGAATGTTTTTCTTAATTCATTCTTTTTGAATCTACTCATTCCAGTAGTTTTATTTTTGCACTCCTGTCAAAAGTAGAGTTTCGGTAGTCTAGTGGATCTCTATAAATCAATCCATATTCGTGGAGTCTCAAACTAAAGAAGCTTGTGTTACAGAGACTGGGCGAGTGGGAAACAAACTGATCGTATATAAATGCATAATTATTTACAGATTAAAACTGGATCGAACCTCAAGCTTCGTATAGTTAGGTTCTCTAAGTACTTGACTCTCGTCAATTATTACAAGACGACTCAGGTCCAGTCAAGCCTACCTACGTCATCTGCCTCAGTGCACGACGCACCAACTGGACGTAGTAAAACGTGTGCATGGGCCTTACCATGACGTCGATGTGCGTTGTTAGAGATGTTGTCAGTTTGCTCACTATAGGCTTTATCTATTATGGTGATATCATTTTGCTCATATATTATATCTGAATCGTAACAAAAGATTGACACAATAGCCTAATATGGCTTTTTAGGATATACCTACTCGTATGTATTATGCGTATAGGAACATAAATCTAGGGATGGAAAAGTAAACTGGAGACTACCAAAAAGCGCAAATTAGGAAAAAGTGTTCCGGTCTTAACTTTATGAAACCTTGACAAATCTAGAATAATTAGATTTGGCAAAATCGTACCTTTTCTTTTCACCTTGATTCCACGGGCGCGTTTTAATTATGCAGTTTTACTGTTCAGCCGCCTGCTTAACTTCATCGCACTTCGCAGTCTTTTAATTATCTTGTTCGAGAACCCCGAGTTAAGCGTTCTCAATCACGCGTTACCCTTTACTTTATAGAATAGGAAAACGTGCTTTACGCTCCAAAAAAGGAAGATAATGAAAGAATACCGTTTTAATATTCACCTCGTCTGCGATTATAAGGACCTATTTCATAATAATACATTTTATTCAAAAGTGTCTGATTGGAAGTTCGGAGGCGCAAGGAAATGCTTTCGCTCCGTGAATAGATTCAGGCTGAAAAGGAAATTGAAGGGTCGTTCCGTACGCCGTCTCTGAATGCTTCCATAAATTTGCGAATACATTATTGGTATTTATACAGAATGTCACTTCTGATTTTTGTAACGTTACGTCTATTGTGTCACTGGAAACGTTCCAATTAACTAACAGGTGATTTATGTGGCAACGAACAATAAGTGGCATAGTGGCATAGTATAACGCGAGCACTCTTTGCGAAACTGTAATGGCGTACGAAATTATCAGAGTGTAGTACCGATTTTCTTTTTAGTGGCATTGACTGGTGTTTTGTTGAATTTTGCAAGAAGTTTATAGCTCAATTTAGGCGAACGAGTTACCTTAGGAATTAGGTGATCGCGGGAGCATGAAAATATATGAGGGGCGTGCGGCTGGCCCTGCCCGCTTAGGAAACGGTATGTCGTCGTGTCGAAACGTCCGATTATAAAGAGGAGATAATGCGGTGGTGTGCTCACAGCCGCAGCCCGCGGGCCTAGAAAGTATTACGTGCGAAACGATGTTCTTTTACCTAATAACCATTTTTGTAATGAAAGTAAATCGCAACGGAGAGAGCCGAGAGAAATTAGCGATCTATTATTCTACATTTTTATCACTGTGTTGAATTATATAATACTAGTTACTTAAGGTTTACTATAAATTAATTTTATAACACCGAGCTTGAGCCGGTTTTGAATTTAATTACGCTTTCTTGAGCCTCCGACGATGGATGACAACTGCGAACTTTACAAGCAATTGCTTAGTTTCGCTTCGTTCGCGCATGTCAATTATTTTTCAGCGCTCATTGCATATCCGCTTCTATTAGCATACGATTTGTAAGCCGATTAAAAATTCTGATATATTTCTGATCAATTAGGTATCGTTTGCACCTAATTCAATGTATCAAAACTGAGACAAGTGCCAATTACTTTATCTGTATGAAAATATGGCACTGTAATTGTAGTAAATTACATTCCTAAGTGCGTAATAAGAGCTATAATCCGACACCTTGAATGTGCCCGGTG
This sequence comes from Pandemis corylana, assembly GCA_949127965.1. NCBI lineage: Eukaryota > Metazoa > Arthropoda > Insecta > Lepidoptera > Tortricidae > Pandemis > Pandemis corylana. Next base: position 5,134,666 of record OX421855.1, on the reverse strand, counting down.
CTCTAGCGTTACTTCCCTTTCCTGCGCGAGCGCAGTAATCATTTACAGAATAATCATACCTAATGACCGCCCAGCGTGCGTGAAGGTCGAGTTTTCTATTCAAGACGCTGGAATTCAGAGTATTATCTTCATTATATTAAAATTTATTGTTTATTTCTCTATGCCAACGTGTGAAAATGGTTGAATAATTACTCGCTATGATTAAAGATACGGTTTTTGCGAATAAATACTTAATTGGAGGCAATTATTATCGGTGTTGCTCCTGCGGTTACCTATAAGCAATTCAAATGAAGGAAAAAAAAGCAAAGTTACATTTTGTATGCAAGGCGTTTTTGCATATATGTGTGTTTTTTTGTTAATTGACTTAGCTTAATACGCACGTTCGAACAATAAATATAAATTTTAATTTGTGTCATCTTCGTGTAAACCGAAGAGCCGTGTGGACACATAAGTACCCAACATTTATCTGCATTAGCATCAACTCAACATACAAATACTTCTATTCAGCAGGCCGCGTCGCGTGGACATTGACCCACTATTCTGCTAGAATCTTAATTAGTTTGTGCAACGCAGGAAACATCAAGGGCTTCGGATTGTTACCGTATCTTCGCAATACGCGCCTTTACAAATTATTTGAATAATGTGTTAAAACTTGCTATAGTTTGCGCAGCCAACCTGACGTTGTTGCGTAGGAAACCATGTTGAATTAATTGATGGTGGCTCTCGTGTTTCTAGGTCATTTCTTTCATGTGACTCAACTGGTTATGATGTAGGAATTTGTTAAAAAAAACAATCGATAAATATTAATAAAGTTCACGTATTTACTACGATACTGAAAATAGCAAGTTCTCGTCAATAAGTCACTTCAGTAACATTTTTAAAAACTAAATTTCAACTCTTAATCAGACCGCCAATTATTGAGCATTACCCAGACAATAAGGACAAGTGGAACCAACAGCTTTTGTATCTTTTTAACCGACTTTAATAACGTTGGATGTTCACAATTCGACTGGATCGTTTTTATAATTAACTAGCTTCTGCCCGCGACTTCATCTGCTTAGAATTATACATAAAAACCTTCCTCTTGAATCACTCTATCTATTAAAAAAAATCGCATCAAAATCCGTTGTGTAGTTTTGAAGATATAAGCATACATAGGGACATAGGGGCATGGGGACAGAGAAAGCGAATTTGTTTTATACTATGTAGTGATTACTTGAAATTTGTGAAACAGTAGTACTAGTACTAATGTTACATATTTTGCTTTTATTTTTATCGAAAGAGAGTATGATAATAAGCTTGTAACATCAAGCAACAAAAAAATGACATCAAAAAATATAGCAGAGCAGGCTCATAAATATCCAGCGGGCCCACTGCACTCGCGATCACTTCTGATAATGAAAAAGTTGCCTCTTGCCAGCCTACTCAAAAACTCCCCAATCACTGGGCAAAATATAGCAAAAACTTCTCCGTTCTTTGTAAAAGTATTCCCATCACGTTACACAATACGGAGTATGTTTGCGTATTTTTTGTCATATTCACGCATAATTTGTTTTTTCTAATGATACGAGACAAGCAGGTTTCGTAAGTATGTGACACTTTTCCTTTTAACTAACGCATGCGCGGAGTGAAAGTATCCTAACGCTCTTTTGATGTGTTGTCACCTTGTTTTAGACACGGTTTTACTAAATTCGTCATACGAATTCCATTTCTCGTATCTCCGTGTCGTTGTTTGCTTTGATCATTTCGCTTCTTGGCTTTCTTTTAAGTTATGATGGATGAGACAAGACGTGATCATGTCATTATCAGCTGGGATTCTTTTGTTTTTGTTTAGTGGATGTTTTATGTATGTTTTAATCTATGTAAACGGTTTGTGCTAGGGATCCGTACCTTTGCTTCTATCAGTCTGTTAGTACTATTTTCTCAAGAACTGATTACATAGGTATATTAAGTTGAAATTTACGCTAAGCACTTGGAATTTGTCTCTTGAAGTTATGAAAATGTCATGTTTAAGTCCATGGAATCAAAAATAAAAGTGTATTTTTATGCGTAAATCGGGTATCAGTCAGGTCAGACCAAAAAATCACTGATTTCCATTTCTAATGCGAATTACTTATTCTTGTTAATATTAAGTTTAGAATAGGCGGATATTATATTTTCTTTATTTTATTTATAAGTGGAAGATTTTTTTCAAATCAGTTCAGTAGTTTCCGAGCCTATTAAATTCAAACAAATTCTTTTACGATATTAGTATAGATAATAATCATGTAAATACATACTATATCATGAACTACGTAAGTGCTAAAAGGTAGTGTTATATTATGAATATAGCATTGGTTTACGATACCTTTGTGTACTGACAAGCAAAAATAACTTCACTTTTCATACAACTTTGTACAGAAAGCGACCCGTTATTTTTGCTCGTCAGTGTATTCGGCTTTAAGTACGAAGGAAAACTTTTAGTGAATAGTTAAGAAATGAGTCGGTATCTCTCCGCTGTCACATTGCAGTATTTTGACAGATTGCAGTTTTTAGTAAAATTAAGGCCTTTTAACGTACTCTAAGCAAGTCTTTACCACTTTGCTTCGGAGGATTACGAAATACGTCCAAAATAATGTTGTGCTAAGTGCATGCAATTTGTAAGATGTCATACCGTAAATAATTTGCAAAACTAATTGTGTATTCATCAGTTGGCATTGTAACTGTGTTGTAAAATGTGCATAGTTTATTTTGGTCTATTGTTTATTGAATAAAATATTCTTGGTCCGGTCGAATGAACATCCGCTAGTTTGTCAGTATTTTCAGGTTGTCAGTGTTTACCATCAAATGAATCCAGAATTTTTACTTCTTCTTTTTATTATGTTTACTTTTACGGTTTTACCGTTAGAAATCAAATTTCTAAACGACACTGAAAATTAGAACACATAGAAAAATCCGAAAAGTAAAGCTATGGCCGGGGATCGAACCCGGGTCCTCGTCATTCCGTGACGCTTGCGATACCCCTACACCACCCATAGCATAAACCAGCAGGTATTACCTCAGGTTAACAAGTATCTCATCCGAATGACATACATACATACGTGACTTACGTCTTTATCCCTTACAGGGTGGACAGAGCCAAAGGTAACAAAACCTAAATGAACAAAAAAAAAAAAAAAAAAAAAATTTACCTTGCTACTCCGCTACTCACGTGCAAGATAACCAAGCTTGTGTGAAATATATATGTTTTTCATGCAAACCCTCCCTCCACTGCTGCCAATAAAACACATATAAATCCCACAAACTTAATTCGCCGGTCCCGGGGAACAAAAAGATAACTGCAAAAACCAAATTTTTCAGGAAAAATAAAATAGATGTTTCGCTCAATTGTGACTTGTATATTGAACGTAAACGGTTGGTAGTTAGCTTTATGCAAAGTTAATTTTTCATTACGTTCAATATGTTACTGTGGCACACGAGAAATGTCTCAAAAGAAAGATATTTAAGAAATAGTAACTTAGTCAAAATATATCATTCACTATTACGCGTTAAGACGTATATCATTTTATTCGGTGTTTATCGGGGTCAAACGCTAATATTGTACCATTGGTGTACCATTTTATTCGACTACTTTTTAATGTGATTGCCGTGCAAGATAATAGTGCAATATCATTTTATTCCCGTAATTATTAAGATTATTTTTTTTACTAAGGGTTTTTAGGAGACTTTTATAATTAAACAATAATATGATATTCAACATTGCAATTATATTACGAACGATTCACATAGTAAAAACAGTCATTAATTTCTTAAAATCAAAGTTTTCCATTATAAAACGTGCAACAATACCACTAAAATTTAAGTATGTCTCAATCAAATAGCAATAAATGCCAGTTTCATAAAGTAACTAAAATCAAAAGTTATTTTTTCAGACTAATAACTTTAAGTTTGAAGCATAAAATCAAACCAAATAATCTACGCATTTGGTATTATTTTTCATCAGTCTAATATAATAATAATTATATTATAATTAGTTCTTTCATTGAGCACTAACCCGGGGGACTATTAAACATGAAATCAGGTAAATCAATTGCCATCATCTTCGTCTTGGTTTTCATTAATTGCAGAACTAGTATTAACGCCCAGGGAGTCATAAAAGCCATGGCAATGGGCTGGGATGTCTCCTGACTTGCAAAGACTGATAAGGTCGTCATGTAAAGGCTTACTTATAGGCAAGGGCTCTGTACATAGCACTTGCAGTTCAAAATCGTAGCCAGGATTTGAGTTGACTAAAGGAGCTGCGGTTTATCTTGTTCCCCGCTTGCTTCATGTTTTTGGACAGGTTCGGTTCGGTTTTTATTTTGGCCCCAGCAACCCTCGAAGTAAAATGATGTATTTTTGATACCTCTTTGTTTTTCATTAAGTAGGAATTGCCATATACTGCTACCGATTTCATTAGCTCCTCGTTTTGCAACCTGAGCATGCCATACATAGCAATAGCCTTTACTTCGAATGGAATCATAATGCCGGAATAAAGGATTGCCGATAAATGTTAGCGTAGGCAGACCCCGGAACTCAAAAGACACTGAAAGAAAAATACGACAAGCATCAGAGAAATAAGGAAGGTGTACGCCAAATTAAAAAAGAGGACAAGAAATTGGCAGATGCTCAGGTTGCAAAACGAGGAGCTAATGAAATCGGTAGCTGTATATGGCAATTCCTACTTAATGAAAAACAAAGAGGTATCAAAAATGTATCATTTTACTTCGACGGTTGCTGTGGCCAAAATAAAAACCGATTCATAGTTACAACGTTAAAGAAATGCTTCAAAAGGAGTTTTATAACATAAAAGCACTAATAAATAATAAGAAATGGGTCCAATATGAGGTAGGGCAAAAAGTATTATGGACACAGATAATGGAAGTGAGAGTCGCTTGCTCACAGCCCTCAATTTTACAGTATAAATATGATTTTGAGTCTGGATTCTGGATATTCTTAAATGAACATAGAATCTGTCCAAAAACATGAAGCAAGCGGGGAACAAGACAAACCGCAGCTCCTTTAGTCAACTCAAATCCTGCCTACGATTTTGAACTGCAAGTGCTATGTACAGAGCCCTTGCCTATAAGTAAGCCTTTACATAACGACCTTATCAGTCTTTGCAAGTCAGGAGACATCCCAGCCCATTGCCATGGCTTTTATGACTCCCTGGGCGTTAATACTAGTTCTGCAATTAATGAAAACCAAGAGGAAGATGATGACAATTGATTTACCTGATTTCATGTTTAATAGTCCCCCAGGTTAGTGCTCAATGAAAGAACTAATTATAATATAATTATTATTATATTAGACTGATGAAAAATAATAACAAATGCGTAGATTATTTGGTTTGATTTTATGCTTCAAACTTGAAAATAAATCTTTTGTTTTTAGTTACTTTATGAAACTGGCATGTATTGCTATTTTGATTTTTGATTAAGCTATAATGATTAAGACATAGGTACTTAAATTTTAGTGGTATTGTTGCACGTTTTATAATGGAAAACTTTGATTTTAAGCAATTAATGACTGTTTTTATTATGACTGTGAATCGTTCGTAATATAATTGCAATGTTGAATATCATATATTATTGTTTAATTATAAAAGTCTCATAAAAACCCTTAGTAAAAAAAATAATCTTATCTAATAATTACGGGAATAAAATGATATTGCACTTCAGTTATACTCCAATCACAGCAATAATTATATAATTTTTGAATTAATCAATCGAAATCGAACACTAAAATATATGACATGTCGATATTTAAGCCATTGTAATTTACATTCGACCCGTGCATGTGACAAAAGGATATGGCAATACTTTTTATCGTTCCTTTTCAAATGTGTAGTTTTGGTGAGCGCCATTGCACGAACAGTATCTAGCGGATTGCGACGAGAATACAAAGATAACTGCGCATATCATTACTTAGCGATCTAATTTTGACGAGAACATAATAATATGGATATTTGTCATGCGATGAGCTATAAATAAAAACATTCAAAACTATTGTATTCTTTTTTAATTTTGTCATTTACCGTACAAAAAATGCGAAAAAAATTGAGCTGGTGCAATGGCACCTACGGATTCCAAATATGACATAAAAATAAAACTAAGATAATGGCGGTTATCATTTTGTTCTCCGGGGCCGGCGAATTATCCCTTACACCACACAAACACTGACGCGTTTCGATCCCTCTACGGGATCATTATCAAAGTTTAATGAACACAACTGTTACACATGCAAACCAACGTCGTACTGATCCGAAACTGTATTTATAAGCATAATGTACCTTCATTCATATTTTTTCCCAAACTACCCTATTATTTATGATTTTTAATATACACTAACAACTACCTTCAAAAAATTTTCCGACTACAGTAAAAACAAATAGGGTTATGTTTTTTACAACAATATTTTTTATTCGTCAAAATGAACACGCAATAAAGGCGATGAACCCAAGTTCACCTGATCATTAATTATCGGACCGCTATTATTGTACCTAATTATCTCCAACTGCTCCAATATATCTAACCGTAAACCCTTCTCACAAAAGTGCAAAATATCGAAAGACGCTGAATCCGGCAACGAATGATTTTCTTCTAATAAATGTCTAGCAAAATTAGACTTATCTGGGTGATTAAGCCTATACGAGGCAGTATGTTCCTTATATCTAGTAATGAAACTGCGACCCGTCTGCCCCACATACACACTATTGCATTCACTACAAGTTAACTTATACACCCCCGATCTACTTTCTTTTTCCACCCTTTCCTTGTTATTGCACAGTTTCGCACGCAAAGAATTACTTGTCTTAAAAGCGACATTAATACTTTTCGATTTTAATAAACTATGGATTTTATCTGACAAATACCCTACATAAGTAATACTAGACCTATATTTCTCAGCAACCTGAGTGGGTACTGCGGCGTAAAGCATGCTATTCACTATCCGCCTCTGCTTCTTTCTAACTAGACCGTTAATCATTGCTACACTATAACCATTTGAAACCGCAATTTGATAGATAGTACTTAACTCGGAATCGTAATGTTCTTCAGAAAGAAGGACAGTTAATAATCTATGTATATAGCAAAATCAAATTCAAATGGTTATAGTGTAGCAATGATTAACGGTCTAGTTAGAAAGAAGCAGAGGCGGATAGTGAATAGCATGCTTTACGCCGCAGTACCCACTCAGGTTGCTGAGAAATATAGGTCTAGTATTACTTATGTAGGGTATTTGTCAGATAAAATCCATAGTTTATTAAAATCGAAAAGTATTAATGTCGCTTTTAAGACAAGTAATTCTTTGCGAGCGAAACTGTGCAATAACAAGGAAAGGGTGGAAAAAGAAAGTAGATCGGGGGTGTATAAGTTAACTTGTAGTGAATGCAATAGTGTGTATGTGGGGCAGACGGGTCGCAGTTTCATTACTAGATATAAGGAACATACTGCCTCGTATAGGCTTAATCACCCAGATAAGTCTAATTTTGCTAGACATTTATTAGAAGAAAATCATTCGTTGCCGGATTCAGCGTCTTTCGATATTTTGCACTTTTGTGAGAAGGGTTTACGGTTAGATATATTGGAGCAGTTGGAGATAATTAGGTACAATAATAGCGGTCCGATAATTAATGATCAGGTGAACTTGGGTTCATCGCCTTTATTGCGTGTTCATTTTGACGAATAAAAAATATTGTTGTAAAAAACATAACCCTATTTGTTTTTACTGTAGTCGGAAAATTTTTTGAAGGTAGTTGTTAGTGTATATTAAAAATCATAAATAATAGGGTAGTTTGGGAAAAAATATGAATGAAGGTACATTATGCTTATAAATACAGTTTCGGATCAGTACGACGTTGGTTTGCATGTGTAACAGTTGTGTTCATTAAACTTTGATAATGATCCCGTAGAGGGATCGAAACGCGTCAGTGTTTGTGTGGTGTAAGGGATAATTAAGTTTGTGGGATTTATATGTGTTTTATTGGCAGCAGTGGAGGGAGGGTTTGCATGAAAAACATATATATTTCACACAAGCTTGGTTATCTTGCACGTGAGTAGCGGAGTAGCAAGGTAAATTTTTTGTTCATTGAAATGGACCTCCGCAAAGTAACGCCTGATTCAATAAAATAAAAAAAAAACCTAAATGCCACATTTAGCATGATTGTGGGCGCATAGATGGAAAGTGGAATCAAAATAGTGATGGGTTGCCAGCCGCATCGCCTATAACACGATTCCTAAGATTTTCACTCACTCGATTTTCCAGAATTGATCCGAATTGAGATCGGCATAAAATCTCATTGGGCACATATTTAATAAATCAATATTTTATTACTTAATAATATACGTTTTCAAAAGTTTAGTTTTACTATAATTAAAACCATTAATGGGCTTAGAACGGCGCAGCAAATGGTCGTGAAAATCCATAAAACAAACTGGCTTTACAAGTCCTATCCGAATACATAGAAACACTACCTACTTAAAGTCAACTAAGAACAAGTGTTAACAACCGGCTTTCGGTGTCAAGGGAAGCGCCGCAGGATGCTACTGCGAAGAAAACTGCTAACATCAAGACTCAAGGCGCACCTTTCAATGTTACACTACTTATAAGTAAAACTGCATTATTGAGAGCTCGGTTTGCGCATAAACGGTTAATTGACTATTAATTAGCCAAGTTTGTTTTTTCTACAATTTGTCTATAAATTTCGCACTACATTTGACAGACTTGACTTGATGTGGTTCTGTTTCTATGTTTGGTTAGATGATGGCTTTTAAGCAACTTGTGCTAAAACCTAAGATTCCAGGACAACATTTACGACGTATGTCATGATATGCCTCCTTGATTTAACTTGATTTTTTTTATTTAATTTCATCTTATTTACTCTTGACGATTTCAATCTAAATTCTTCTAACTTGACAATGTACAATTTATGATGTAATTGTTATTGATTGAATAAATAATCCAATCTAATCTAATCTGATACATACACAAATCACGTCTTTATCCCTTACGGGTAGACAGAGCCTAGGGTAACAAGACCTACAGGCCACGTTTAGCAAAATTGTGAGCGTATAGGTGGAAAATGGAATCAAAGTAGTGATGGGTTGCTAACCGCATCGCCTATAAAATGATTCCTATTATTTTCGCTCATTCCCTCGATGTGCTTTTACCATCTGCGCGGGAAGAGAAGCAACTGGTACATTCTATGTTTTTCTTTGCTTACATACCAGCATGGAAGTAACCGTGATGATGGATTTTATTTAGGTACAAGCCAATAAAGTACAACATAAGCCAAAGCTGAAGGGAAGTTAGTTTCATGGAATTTCTGTCGCATAACCTTTTTTGGTTTTAGTAGAGTGCTAAAAAAAAGAAGGCGCGCACAGGTTTTCTCTTGTATGTGCATGTGATAGCTAAAAGTTGTTTAAAAAGGAAAAAAATATCCTTTTCACCACTTCTTCGGTTGATTACGTAGGTGTTAAATTTCTATTATAATAAAATGGCGATTTAGACAGACCAGTGGGCGTTAGGGAAGGTTATGTAAGTCCAACTTTATTGATAGTTTATCTACCTATCTTTGTTTAGCATTTTGTTATTATTTGCCAGAAACTTGAAACTCCGAATTATAATATCCGAATTTCATCAATTAGGTAAGTACTTGCCATGTGCCTCGTGTCGTCCCTCCTGTACGATGTATGTGTGAAATACTATATACTGGGTTCACATCGATGTAAGGCCGACATGAGGATATATTAAAATACACATTGATTATGATAGCGGAAAAATGAGTGGACCAACTTTTTTTAAAAAGAAAATGACACGTTTTGATGAGTGTACAATTTTCTGCAGGGCCGACAACGCACTGGCATCGCGTAAAGCGCTGCGGGTGTCTATGGACAGTGGAGATCGCTTACCATCAGGTGACCCACTAGTTCGTTTGTCTGGCCTCTCTAACATAAAAAAAAAATTGAAATTGATCAACCATTATGTAGAGTATGTGGAGGCCAAGGGCTGGGCGCAGAAACGTGGGGAGACAGCCTAGAAGATGGGCCGATGACCTCATTCAAATAGCGGGGAGGGACTGGATGCGGAAAACCCAAGACCGCAGCAATTGGAGGACCTTTACTCAGCATTGGGTAGAAAAAGGTTGAAGAAGAAGAAGAAGAAGAGATCCATATTATGCAGCAGTCAAAAATCAAAGTTTTTAATTATTTGTTACTAAGTTGTGTATTTCTTTTTTTTACGCTAGATATTTTTTTTAAGATTTCGTTGAAATCGTAACATTAGGTGCATGCTACACTTTGAGAAACACAGAAAGAAAACACGGTATTTAAGCCTAGCAGAGTGGTAAGGAACAACACGAGATTTTTCGATAATACCTTAAGTGGCATAAAAAAAAAGTTAGCCAGTTTGCAAATGCTAACCAAACTTGCTGTAGAAACATCCAGTTTTGTGTGCTGACCGCGCTATAAAAGCGCATAAAAGCATTAAAGGAACAAAAAGCTCTAGTTTAAAGCACCAACTTCGATACTGAGCGCATTCAAAAAGTTCCACGCGCAACCATAAAAGCTCAACTATTGCGGACAGGTACGTATGCCATAATGATGTGATGCAAAGAGGCCTTAAGCTCTGGAAATGTAGCAGAGGATTTTGTTTGGCTTCAAAATGTGAGATTTAAAAGCTTGAAATGTATTTTGACACTCGTTTCACATTTTACTTTTAAATCCTTTAAAACAAAGAGCATGTTCTGTTACTTAAATTTATTTGCGAAATGTAATTCGTTAATGAGTTCAGTTATTAGGGAATATCATTATTTCTGTCTTCAGTTTCACCTCAATAATATAAATAAAAACGTTGTTGGTTTAATGAGGTGTTCTTTCAGATGTAATACTTAAATTAAAAAAAAAGTAGTAATGCTGAAACTTACAAATAACTAAACTAACTAACTACACTTCTTTTTTTTCATAACGTCTATAGATAAATCTGATCAATTTACGCCTGGCACCCCAACATTTTTGTTAGGACTTAGATATATTTCAAGCTCCCCACGTCCGCCCGTCACATTTCCAATTCCCATGCGTATCTTTTTAAATTTGTCATTTTTCGCAACCCCTGGGCCGGACGTGAAATAAAAATCCAACCGTTATTAGAAATACATTGTGACGTGAACACGCACTCACATACGAGTCAACATCGAGACGTGGTCAGTGGTATCTCGTTTCTTAATTTCCCACGGGATAGAGCCTCCGTCCGCGGACAAATCGAAGTGTTGCGAACATGTCATCCACATACACAGCCGCCGCGTATACGTATCAGATTACTTTTATAAACAACATTATAACTGACGGGATGCACTTAGCGGGATAGTAAACACGTATTCACCGCCATGCCCAATTATCTCAGAAATCCGCCACTAATGGAGGTCGAGGAGCTTCGGGGGCTACTTCGCAGATTTATTAGGATAATATAAGACAATGTAAGTCCATGCATTTAGGAATTTAGGGTTTTTGAATGTCATAAATTTTTAACATAAAACTTCAATCACATATCAAAGTTGAGTTATACTCGACATGTTTCGAACTAATCCGTAGTCCTTCATTTCGGACCGTTTGCCTCAGCGGTAGTGTTCCTTTAGCATGTTTCGAGAATGCAGATTCAAAACATGCGGAGCAGTTACTGTACTTGATTTCGATACAAGGGGACCATTTATTTCACAATTAATGAACTAATTCTTATTTCCATGATAAATGATTCGAAAAATCGTAAGACGGATGCCAAAGTCTAGAATTTTTTTAATGCAACAAACGTGCCATTAAGATATTTCTTTGGAGAGAATATCTTTTAGAAAAATAAGCAAGAAGAGGTTTTCTATGAACATAAAATACACATTTTTTGTATTACTTTAACCTGGTTAAGACCCGTGTTGGGCGCTTGTCTCCTCCGACCTGTCAATACCATAGATAATATTTTGTGAAGTAAGTAAATAAATAACATCGGATTACTTTAATTTAACGGTTTTTTATCAAAGGCTTTCTGCTACCGGTTTCATATAAAACGGTCCGACGTACCATTCTCGACAGGAATTTATCTATATCTCGACATTCTCAAAACATAAAAGGAAGGAAATATTTTCCTTAGTTAAAGAAACCCTTTTTTGTTATACTGTCGTGAATTGTAATAAATTACTGCGAATACTTTTATACATAGTTGTTCTTTGTACAGGTACAAAGCGATTAAGTCGACATGTTTCGATAACTGTGCCCCAAACACGGACGTGTACCGTAAATAAATGAGTTTAGAATACTACGATCGCTTTTCACATTCAAATATGTACTAAACTAAATAATACGACGTCAACCAAAATTCCAAATTAATGAAATAAATAGAAACTCAATTTCATATAAAGCTCCGGATTGGGGCGTTAGATGGGCCCGGCGAGAAATTTAATAAAAGCGCAACGGTTCAATGGGTATTATTAAAATTGGTCAAGACCGACTTTCTGGTAAATTATTGGTTCATTCAACGACCAAAATTTGCGCAATTTTAAAAAATCATGTTATTATCACAAGTCAAATGTCAACGTAGGTACTTAAATTGAAACGATGCCGTTTCTTTCGCATACCAAATGCCACGTTGCCGTTGCAATAATAAAACGTTCCTGAAGTATGTACTTAAATGATCGCACTCGCATCGAGCGCAGGTGGCTGTGGAATTGATATTGTATTGGTATTTTTGTGCATGGCGTGGCGTAATCATGCCTAATAACGAGTTTATGGGAAATTTATTGCGAGCATTTGCGCTGTAGCGGCGCGGAACGGGGAAATTTATAAAAAGAATTAATCCATTGCCTCTGTGGTTTTCTTTGCTCGTGAGCTGGCGAGCTATTTAAAAATTAATGTTTCTATTCGACTAATAAAATGATAAAGGGCATTCTAAACGACGATTGTTTAAGCTTGACCTTTTTACGGACATAAAATCTCAAGCGTTTTATTTACCTACACATAATAAAATTACGTTTGCACTATCCATACCTACTTTAATCGATGAGCCTGTGGTTTTTGTCTAAGTAGGATGATTGATTATGATATTTGTAATCGTGAGTTGTGATTGACATCCACGTTACTAGGGATAAAGACGTGATTTATATATGTATGTATTAGTTGGTATATAACAGTGATATTATGTATGTATGTATGTATGTAAACTCTTTATTGTGCAAAATAAACAAGACAAAATACAATTGACAAACACTGAGATACATGCACAAAGGCGGATTATGACAGCGTCCCACAATTAAATACATACACATACACAAATCAGGTCTATATCCCTTACGGGTTAGACAGACTCTGAGGTAACAAAACCTAAAGGCCACGTTTAGCATGATTGGAGGCGTATAGATGAAGAAAGGAATCAAACTAGTGATGGGTTGCTAGCCGCATCGCCTATATCATAATTCCTAAGAATTTCGCCCATTCCCTCGATGGGCTTTTGCCATCTGCGCGGGACGAGAAGCAACTGATACGTTCTATGTTTTTCCTTCCACAATTACTCTACAAATAATTCCAAAGACGGACGAACTTGACTCAATCATTATCCCGAGTAATACTTCAACGCCGGGGCTGGAGTGCCAAACGGACTCCTAAAACCTCGCCTTATATAGCCAACGGTTGAGCGGCAGAACACGTGTCGTGCTTAGCTGAAATCCGTTATCGAGAACGACTCTCAAAGGATTTAATTTCCTGTCGGCGAAATGAAAATCGATTAGTTTGATTTCCGACGCCCGCCGGCGCCCGAGGGTCGATAGTTTCCGATGTTCCCGGGACCCAATTTAATAAGACATGCGAGTTAATCTAACTGGGCTACCTTCGGCTCACACACCTAATGGTCTATCCTACCGACTGCGCCAGTTAAACCTAATTGAGTCAATTGTTTTGTTCGGGAGCATACTGGTTCTGTTTGAGTACCTACAATTAAAGTGGCAGCCGTCGCCTCTAATATTTTATTGTGTCCACAATTTATTGCACATATTTTCTGACATCACAAAAACTTACAGAGGTTTTGATGACCGCGGACTGTAACTGTGTGTTATGTTGAAAAAAAAATAAGTGCCAAAAAGTCAAATTTGCAATTATTACAGTGTAGGAGGAAGACTCGTAGATTTTTAATAATAAGTTTCCACTACAAACAATAATACTTACTGTATGAACACATAACGACAAAATAACCTGGCTGTAAAAAGATTAGATACGGCATCGAATAGTCATACGTAGTAACTGAAAATGTTAGAACCAAATATGACTGTCGTCGAATACCAAGTTTAACAAAAAAAGTATATATATTATTTACAGTTTTTTTAGGTCATTTTATTTTCACCTAGAAATATTTGAGCGACATTTGATAGTTTGAAATTTGGATGATAGCTTATTATACAATTTTATAAATTAATTATTATATAAAAATTTAAGTTTCTGAGTATTCGTGAGTTAGCAGGTTTGTTTGTGTACTAATTTCTCTAGCTAAAACAGCTGTAGGTACGGATTTGGATGAATAGTGATGATAGCCATACCGTGAATGAACATAATAGGTTACCGTTTAGCAGTGGCGTGGCGTCAGGAATATTAGAAGGCAAGCCGAAGGGCATTTTTAGCCTTTTCCTCTAGTTCTGCACAATAAAAGTGCCCAACTGCCTTAAAATAGGCAAGCCCGCGGGCATCGAGTTCTATGGACGCCACGCCACTGCCATTTAGTGAAAAAAAGTTTTAATGAGCTACTAATTTTGCGCTTACGCAGTCGCGGACAAAAGCTAGGACGCCAATGGAAATGCATTGTGTTATTTGATTTAATTACATGCTTAGTGAGATTTATTTTCTTTGTGAAATCAATGCATATATTAAAGAGAATACTTGGACCACGTGGTTACTGTTGGACTAACACCGCTTTTGAAGAAATTTGAAATAACAATTAAATACATCTACGATCACCGTATCCGCTTCACCAAGGACCAATCTCCATTTTAACAAATTTCAAGCGTATTCGAAACATTCAACGGTATTTAACGAAAACTTCATTAAGCCGAAAATAACAAAGTCATTCCGAAACTGGAATTGTTATTTAATACTGGAAATTATTGCGGGAATAATTATTTACTTACCAAACAGGCAGGTAGAGCTCTGTCCTTCTGGAACAAAAACAGATGAAACTTTTAATTAAAATCGTTCGTTCCAAACTTTATCATTGTTCTTAATAATTACACGGAATTTTAAGGGCGAAATCGAATTTACGTTTCTGTATTCGTTATCGCTGGAATCACGGACCCTTCACTAGCTCATCTGATCTGAATACTGCGGCTTTGTTTAAAAACAAAAATAAATTAATCATCGGAGCAAAAACTTTGTATCAGGAGAACATGAATAATTATGTACTCCACCCTAGATCCCATCAGAATCTTCGCTAATCATCAGGTATAATTGTGATCAAATGCATGCCTAATTCGCATAAAAACACATAATTATATCGTCCTGATATGTTGTTAACAGGTGTTTTTGTATTGCCAAAAAGTATCTTTTACATTTCCAATGGATTAACAAAGTCAATTAATTCATCTTTTTTTACTTCATCTGAAGCCATATCTTGCCAACATTAAAAAAAGACAGCATATTAAAAAGAAAATAATTTATCATAAACGCTTGCTTATGGCCGCACACTAAGCTAAAGCATGTCACGTGGCGATCGAATTCCAAGTACAAAAATAATTTACTTAATATGACTTCATATAAAGTAAATTGTTTTATTATAGACACGGCGTAGAACTGCTAACTGCTTAAAGGGATCAATAATAAATATTCTCAGGCTCAGCAGCTTATGCAGATGTCTTGTAGTTTTGGTTCATTATTTTCGCATTTAAGTGAGTACGTTTCCCGCACCTAATTAACAAGTCGTAGCCAAAACTTACAAGTGAGAAGGCACAGGGCGATCCTGAGGGAGTACTCAGTGACTGTACTTACAGTCGGCCTACAAAAATGTTGAGCACATTAGTAGGTACTTATATCACACATGATTTTTTAATTCCAAATGACAAGGTTCTGAGTACGCTCAACATTTTCAACAGCATACCTATGGAATTTCCCAATCAAGAAATTCAATTTATGCTACTGCTCTACACTATTTCAATATAATCATTTCGAAATGAACCCTCCTACTCGTAATGTACTCAATAGAGCTATTTTGCACTATTCAATTGGTGTAAAGGGCCAGGGGACTTATATTGCTTTCGAGAATTATATATTGGTTTAGTAGTCACAAAATGTGTTTGATTAGAGGGCTGGCTCGTTACCCAGCGGTTGCAGCAAAACAACTCGCCTTAAAGCATTATTAGCAGCAATTCCAGACTGTCAAGAGCAATTTTCGATGAAAAGTCTTATGCCTAGTCTAGCACGTCATTATTGCGTGGCAGGAAATTATCTTTAACTACATTTTAATATACCTCGAATACGCTGGTCGCTGACATAATTCTAGATTACATACTACTGCTTTCATTGATTTATTTATGTAATAATCGAAGAAAGAAAAAAAAATGCTAATTTATTAAAAAAAAAACTCCTGGCTGATTAACTGGCTGACTTAGCAATACCAAGCCCAAACCCAGTATACCCTAGAAGAATGTCATTTTTCTCAAAAGTTTCATATTCGATGTAAACAAGTATCCCAGTAACTATAATTAGTATAAATGTAATAATCACCATTTTCCTTCATGTGAAGTACCTACTTATATAATTTTATTATGGAATCTCAATGTTAGCTCTTATGAATTTGACAACTTAATTTTCGAAACAGAATAGTTTGCAAACGAAACAATAATATTAATAGTCAATTTGTATGAGACTTCCGGACAGGTATTATGTGAGTGACATAATAGAATGGCATAATGGTTGTGTAAGTGGATGGGTGTATGTATAGGTATATATACTGGGGGTCGGAGGTCGAAGTGAGAGCGGGAGGGAGCGACCCTGCTTCGCTGTCGCGCTCGAGCTTAGTGCACACTGGAGGGTTAAAAGCATACACTACTTTGCATAAAGCCGCTTTGGAAATATTTAGATGTCTTCGGCTTTTGAAGTTAAACTGACGTGTTAAAATAATTGGTCACTTTGTTTTTGTTATTTTTGCTTGTCAGTAGATGTAGTTTTAAAATATCTTTAGTCTCTTTTACGTTAAATCTTAATTATGACATAAAATAAATAAATGAGAAGTTTTTGCCATAACACCAATGAGTGCGAGTGTTCTTAGTACAAATTTCTCTTCTGTACTCAAGCATTTATATTAACTAAGACGTAGTTTTAAATCTTGCAAGTGCATTTTGACCCTCCTCTTGGGTAGTCTTAACTAAATACTAACAAAATCTTAGTACACATTTTTTCTAACGGTGTGATCTAATCTTTACAATATCACAGCAGGAAGAAGCGACGCATCACTAAACCGGTACTCTCGCGCTGGCTCGCTCCACGCGTGCCAAACTGGTTACAAAACAAATTGATAGCATTTTAGTCAATTATCTTTCAAATAATTAAAAAAATAATCTCGTAATAAAATGTTGCTCAATTTACGACAGATTAAGATGAATCACTATCGAAATATCAATTCGAAGTTTCAATATCTGAGGCATGGTAACTTTGATACCTTGAAACACTCTATTAAATACATGCGTGGGTGGATGTGCATTTTAACATTGTTGCCTACATTAAAAAACTATACTAGCTATAAGTAAGTAAGTAAGTAAGTAAGTAAATGCTTTATTGTACAAATATAGAGAAGTAGAGACAAATCACAAAAAAAGACCTTAAATAAATGCACAAAGGCGAACTTATAAAAGGGTGCTGGCTGAATTAAGAAAAAATAAGATTTGGTTTTAAATGGTTTGAATTTAGAATACTAACAAGATAACAAGAAGATTAATTGTTTTTTCATGTCAGTGAAATTCTGGCTGATTGACACTGATTTATTGAACACCGCGGTAATTGAGTGTGTAGAAGAAACGTTAAGCATTGTTTCACCTGAGATGTTAACGATTAATACTACTTACGTTAAAAATAGCTATTGAGTTTTTCAAATACATAATAATAGTCAGTGTTTCAAATGCTTACTATTTAATTGACTAAAGCAGGGGTTATTTTGCGGAGGTCCATATTAATGAAGCTCATGTGGATGCAGAGAGGGTGGGTCTTAGTGTAAACCAATAGGTGAAATATCACATGGGCATAGCTGTCTTACACGAGTGGTAGCGGAATAGCAAGGTAAATTATTTTTTTACTAAATACTTACTAACACTTTTACTAACAAAATTTCATGTTCAGAATATTCTAATAAATTTGAAAAGTTACGGAAATACTCAAAGAAGAGGAGACGGAGCAGTTTACAAACAACTTATTAAAATGAATTCGAGTTATTCCTGCCATGGCATGCAGCATAAAGTTGCCAGCGTCCCTGCACTGTACGTGCATAATATAATCGTGTCGCAGGTATATTTGAGCAAAATTATGAAAATTGCGTTGTCATGTGTATGTGCATGAATTAGGTGTTTTAATTTGGATAGTTTATGTGCATGTTTGAATCTGGCTGGACTGGGGAGGTTGTTTGGAATATTTAGGTTGAGAATAGAATTCAGGTACTATATATCTTTAAATGTGAAATTTTGATATTGCTTCTCAAGTTGCTAGCAGGCTAATTTAGCTTATTAACATGCTTTAAAATATATTTTATTATTTCTACATTCCGAGGCTCTTCTAGCCAAATGCTACGTCTTCCTGGAAATGTAACGAATTTGTCATGAGCAATGTCGCATAGATACCTTAATGGATTACAAAGTTAAAAAGCTTTTCAATACGTCCAAGTTAAATTTTAATTTTGCAAGTAGCAACACTGAGCTCTGGGGTGTTAATTAAACTCGTCTCATTCAATGAAACTGAGAATGAGTTCCCGAAATTAATCAGTATTTGAATAAGTCAAGTAAAGAAAGTTCTAAACGGGCAGACTCGGAGAAATTAAATTTCATTCTATTTGAAAAGTTGTTGAGTTGATTAGCATAGTACAAGGCGAAATGAAACGAGCTTCACCTGGCGCTGGACAGCTGCACCAGCGAGGACTCACATCGAAGAAAACTGAATGGTTTATTTGTGAGATCCAATTGGAATTTGTATTATGTAAAAGGCACCCGTGGCCGGCTGATCGATCAACGCACAGTTGACCATGGAACGGATCGCGCTGAAAATTGGCACGCAGTTATTATGACCTATCCGCTAAGAAAAGATTTGGTGACTGGGCTAAATTAGGTGGTCGAAGAAGTTTCGCTAGAAATTTGAATTCTGCGCAGCCGAAGTCGCGGGCAACAGCTAGTCATCTATAAAGATTATTGGCACATAAATCAATGGTGTAAATATAACGTCGAGGGCCCGTGGTTGTCATCGGATGGAGGTTCTCCTACTTCTCCTTCAATATGAAGGAGTGCATCAACGTCCTTTCTGTGTTATAGGCAACCTTGTACAGGTAGGACTATATGACACTATGCCCGTTCTGCCTCCCCATTATTATGTTACTGCATATTGAATAAAACTTGTACACCAAAAATTTTACAACCGAATTGAGAACCTCCTGTTTTTTAAGTCAGTTTAACACAGTCAGTAAATAATTTGGTTAATGATTTTTGTAATTCTCTGACGATTTAGTTATTTAAGTTATTTATTAGATATTTACTTATGATTTATGAGAACCAAACGAAAAAAAAACACTTACTGTTTTGAAAAAAAAGTAAACATTCCAAGTCCTGAGGAGTTATTGAACGCCATTGAACTGCTTCACGAACACCGTAGCAAAGTAATAAAGTAACTTGTTAACGATTATCGCGCACCAGTATTCGTCAGATAAATTTCATAGCAGAAATTAAATCTTAAGTACCATTTTTACATGGCTTGCGTTCACTTATTTCATGGCACAAATGCCGTCGTCAGTAAATTACAAAATATATTACCTTGTATGTCCGCGTAAGTAAGATCATCCACGATAACTTTCGAGGCAAGCGAAGAAAAATGTTAACGCCTAACTTTATGCCCCGTGTTATAACCAGTTGGTTAACAGTTTCAGTCACTTATTGTCCTTTATTTGTTTTGATAATATCTTGTAGTTTTATAATGATTGTAAATAAACACAAAGACGTCCGGTTACCTCCGCAGTATTTATTCAAGATGAAACATCTTTACTGACTCGTCAACTAGCGGTGAAACAACGAACTTGAAACTTTGTGAGTGTTTGGTGGCCCCCTGTAGCGTAAGCGCTTATTAAAAATGGATATTTAGTAATTAACTCCGGAGGGATCTGAGTGTGACGATAAGAGGGTCCTAACACAGAAGTAAGTTGTGAGGAATACTGCGGGGTGAGTTGATAAGCAATGTTTCTATTTTACCCCTTTATTAGCGATTAATAAATCAGTCGACGACGCCGGGAGGGCACACGTGTCGGGGCACTAGTTCCGCGATCCCTTCCTGTTTATTACGTGGTTGTTGCTACGCACACCCACTTGCTGTATTGCTATTATGGTTGTATCCGTCTTACATCGCACCTCATCATTTAACGTGACATCACGTTTAATTGAATTCGACAACTGTCTTTTATACTCAATACCTTATTGTCAAAAGTCGCCGCGAAAACTTGTGATTTAGTTTCAAAGGAAATTGAATGGAGCACCGGGATTCCGACTTCCTCTCGGAATATTTTAATGAGAAATTCTCATAGCTTTAGAAACAGTAAATGAGGGCCGCGATCTCCTGCGTCAGTTTATTTTGTCTCACATAAAGTTTGCACAATTTCGGCGAATTCTCGGCAACGTCTTATTTGTGTGCGTCGGGCTGGGATTAAAATATAATGTTTTGAAGTTTGGTCGTTCTGGAGTTTGCCGGCGGACCAGATTGGAGTTATTACCTGGACGCGAGTCGGACCGACCGCGGCGCGGACGCCGGCGGAATTATTGCAGGTGCCAGATGCTGACAACAATCGCGATGACAAATGACTTTTACGCCTAAGTCTAAATTACAATTCTTTGCGCTACGGCACTTTTTATTACTTCTGCAACTCTGAATAATTACCTTTTTACGTTTCCCTAGCCGTAACAATAAGCGTTATGATTTACTTCAGTGCGTCCATCTACATGTTTATCGCGATTTACATTACTGCCATTAGAATTCAGGGGAGGTGAAACAAAAGTTTTAACGATAGCGGCCGTCAAAAACAAATGAAAAAACCTTTCAAACATAATTGGAACAATATCATTTGAATTGCAAATTGTTAAAAAACAAAAGCACTAATCACATACGCTTATAAACGTATAGCCAACGTAATGAGTTGTCTGCATTATCAGACCTCTTCGTTAATTAAAATCGTGTGTCAAGATCAGCTGCGAACGTCCTAATTATATGAACTTGGCTAACGTTGACCTTGACGTTGCATCGATTCATTCATAAAAAATAATGATCTAACAGACAAGGAAGCCTGCATGTTGTGTCACGTCAAAATAAAGGCATTACTTAACACATGCGCGTGAGTCGGCCTCACGCCTCGAGCGCCGGAGCACATTTTCGGGGATCCGTTGTAAATAATTACTCATACTAACCAGGCAACTACATAAGTAAACTGATGAACAACATTGTAACTAATAAACAAAACAATGTTTTTTTAGATTGCCATATTTTCAAATGCAAAGATTGAAATAGAAGCTGACGAGCGCATGATGCATGTAAGTTATAAAAGATTTCTGTTTTTTCTGGATTCTATATTATTTATAGTTTATGACATAATAGTGTTTTGAAAAGATACCTGTTTAACAAAAGCCTTTAAATAAATGATAAGTAGGTTTTAACACGCCATATTGTATTGAAGGACTAGCATCTACTTTAATCCGTGGTACACAATGCTGCCATATTAAGCTATAAGGTTGCCAAGTCAATGTTAGTTTTGTATGACCTTTCAGCTTAATATGACTAATGGAAAACCTCATAGATACCGTGGCTGATTCACTTGTTGTATAAAACGGCTTATTAGGTTACTTAAGACAATGAATGATAATCACTGGCTGTGTAATAAAATGATACAGGAAATAAAATGAGTGTACGCACACCATGTAAGTGTTATACCTGTTACAAGTGTTCGCGGAACCATTGATGGCGTGACCGTTTTATTCTTAACCGGTTCTTTTGTTACTTGTTTTACACATATTTTTGACAACGACTAGTTTGATGGGTCGGCACGTTTAGCTTGTTCTTCCGCGTTCGCGAACGTTAATTAAAACACACCCTTAGATTACTAGTCATTGTTTTTAATAACAGTCGAAAAAATGCCACGACGCATAATAATATATTCCTTATTGCATTGGACTAGTTTATGAAGGTTTCCTTGTCAAACTTTTGATAGGTTCCTTGTGTATTATAGTTGCGGACGCTATACAGAATACTTTACTTAATTATATAAGAGATTGTTTGGAATGGAGAACATCTATCACACGTTTCAAACCAATAATATCTGCTATTAAATTTCCAGGTTCATTACGCTTCTTTGCTTCTTGCGTGGGCAAGGGAAATACATGAACAACTTTAACATCCTTGCTACACTAAGTACCGCATACAATTAATATCATTTTGCATTTACATTACCCCATATCACTTCGACGACCGATGGCTCTCTCTGGCCACAACACGTATATCCACTTTCATGCTTGCATCTCAGCTCAACAGTTTCTGTCGCATACAATGCAATGCACACGTATATATAATACATACTTTGTGACAGCAATGTGCAATGGAAAGTTCAACGTACTTTGAATGATTCAACGAAATCCGGTGTCAACTTTATTGCGGTCATTAAATTGCCTTTATCGGTGATGCGTCAGTAATGTAAGAAGGTGACACAAGATATTGAGACAGATAATTTGTATTCAATTGGCAATGAATGAAAGATGTTTTTTAGCTTTCGATGTAAAAAGTGACAATGGCGAGAAGTTTGTTCACACGATCGTGACTTGCTTTTTAGAAGATGTTACTAAGATAGTTTATTGGAGCGAACCATTTAATTTGTTAGGAGTACTCAGCTGGTTTTATAATGCTTACTTTGAAAATATAAATATAAATGCTCGAGATTTTCAACGCAATTTTTTTTTACAACGCAATGTAAATATAAAATAAGTGGGTACAATAAATGGTTCTAGCATATTGGATGACTTATTTGAATTTAGTAAGGATTGACCTGTTTTTTTTTCGAGGGAACGATCAATACCGCATAGTCTGATTTCATGTATCCAAAAAGGGTTTGGTTAAAAGCGGTTTTTGAAAACTTATTGCGCCGTGTCATGTTTAACATACTCGTAAGGCCCGTAACTTTTTATTCTTGAAACGAAGTCATCGGTACAACGGCGTTTTGGTTCCACGAGAAATTTACGAAATTACTGTAAAAAAATATCACTAAGTAAGAGATAAAGAAAACTTCAAAATTATAGTATATTATTAGGGTTCCGTAGCCTAAATGGCAAAAACGGAATTTCTATAGTTTCATAATTTTTGTCTATGAAACTAAAGACAAAATTATAAATACAGGTGTCCTTGGATAGCCGGAACATATTTTTGTAATCACAAGATTTAATCCCACAACCACACACACAACCCACAATCGTGCTAAACGTGGCCTTCAGTTCTTGTTGCCTTAGGCTCTGTCTACCCCGTAAGGGACAAAGACGTGATTTATGTGTATGTGTGTGTGTGCGTGTGTGTAAGATTTAATTTGGTTATTCTTGACAACAAACAAAGTTGGAGGACATAATAAAATACTAATAAGTTGTAAATGTAAAAATTATGCAGTTTCACTCTTTTATTGCAGTTTTGCAATTTTTCTTCCATTTCAGATTAGCCACCACTAATTAACTGAAAGTGCATAATTATGTATTTGTGTTTAATCGTGTAACACAGACGCTTATTACAGCATGAAGTAATAGACATAATCGTCAGGTATTATGAGATTAGATACGAAAACATACTCTTTTATATTCGCGAATTGCTTTGATGTTTGAAAAATGTTTTAATAGGCTAACGTGTTACACTTAACAATTAATTAAATGTATTTTGCTTTATTGTGTTTCTTCTTAAAGTAGCTTCAGCTGGTTAAAAATTCAAAATAACTGCTATTTGTACATAAATGCAAACAAAATACATACAGCCGACTTATTAGTCGTAATAGTATTATTATGAAAATATACGAATGATTTCATTATTCCGATGCCTTAGAAACAAGTTGATGCGCTTGCGCAGAGTGCGCGTTGAACTCTTTTCTAAGGTGGCTGTATTTTCCATAACAGCGTCGACTCAATGTTGGTCTCATAAAAATAGTTGCTAACAGTCTGTGAGCTCTGAGAATGTCATTCAGGTTTGAGGTACCATCAGCCGATTCAAGTATCAAACCCATTAGAGCGAGTGAGACAGCAAGACAAACGCGAATGACATTCTAAGAGCTCACGGACTGTAACTGGTGGTTACTTGTTAAAAATAACATTGTAAGTTAGTTGAAATTTGGTATACATATAGTGTCAATCCCGGAGAAGGATATAGGATAGTTTTATTCTGGAAAATGCAATAGTTCCCGCGGGATAGCGATAAGCAAATTCTGCGCAGACAGAGTCTGTTTTTTTATTAATTCTTATAAAGTATGTAAACTCTTTATTGCACATAAAAAATTTAAAAAATACAGAAATTCAGACAAAAAGTACAAAGGCGAACTTATCCCTAAGAAGGGATCTCTTCCAGCTAACCTGCTACAGAAAGGAAAAGTTGACAACAAAAAGGCAAGCAGTCATTATGCGCAAATAAGTAGTAATAATACTTAATAAATTAACAACTAAAGTACAATACATTATAAAACCATAATAAAATAATATGTAAATAACGGAATAAAATTTAACCAATAAACTTACATAAACACTATCAAATAGCAAATAACATAAATAAATACTCGAACTAAAATACAATATGAAAGCAGCTACCGCCTCAGGTGCCAGTGCTCAGCCACAACTTCCTCAGCCCACCCCTGAACACCGCCACAGACTGAGATTCCCTCAACGTCAGGGGCACCTCGTTCCACAGCTTGACGGAGCGGATCGTGAAAGATTTGGCATATGATCGTGCCTTGTTAGGCGGAAAGGCAAGTGTGAGGTTGGAGCTCGACCGCAAACGGTCCCCGCTTCCAGTGGCCAAGTAGCCAAATCTTTCACACAAGTAAGAAGGAGAAGCAGGATTGAAAAGAACATTGAAAAGGAGGCACAGGGTATGCATGTCTCTGCGACGTCGAATAGGCAGCCAGTTAAGCTGCTCGCGAAAGTGGGAGACACGATCATACTTGCGCAGACCATAAATGTATCTAATGCAGACATTTTGAAGGCGTTCAAGTTTGTCAAGCAGTTCCTCCGTCAAGTCAAGAAAAGCAATATCACCATAATCAAGTAGGGGTAAGAGAAGAGAACGAGCCAGAGTAAGTTTAGTTTGAAAAGGGAAAAAGTTCTGCAGACGTCTCAAGGAGTGCATCGATGCGAAAAGTCTACGGCTCACCTCAGTTACATGCGCAGTCCAGGAAAGAGTTTGGTCGATTATAATACCCAAATTCTTAACGGTATTTGAAAAAGGGATTGGAGCACCATCAAACATAATACTCGGCAACACAACCTCCGGTAATCTGCCCACGAAGTAAGGACTGCCAATAATTATGGCCTGTGACTTAGCAGCGTTAACCTTAATGCCAAACCGCTCGGCCGAACTACTGATGCAGTCCAGGTCAGTATTAATTTGACCAATTATAGAAGGCAAATCATCGAAAGCAGCCGCTGCATAGATCTGCAGATCATCCGCGTATAAATGATAGGAAGACTGAAGTGACTTTGTAATACCATCTATAAAAATAGAAAACAGAAGAGGAGACAAGACACCCCCCTGGGGAACACCAGCAGCAAGGTCGTGCCACTCCGAGAAATGATCATCAACCCTAACTCGCTGGCGCCTTCCAAAGAGGTATGCGTGAAACCATGAGATGGCAGATGGGGAAAAATTTAAATTCTGAAGGGTTCCAATCAAAATATCAAAATCTACGGTGTTGAAAGCACTACTAAAAGTAATTGCGGTTCCTAATTTAATTATTACTTTGGATGATCTCAGCGCAAATTCTTATTATATTTCGACGCTTAATGTGCTTATAATGTGATTTAAAACGGGGATAATAAAAATCTAATCTAATCATATTTGTAAAATGCAACTGCGGTTAGCGCAGTCTGCCACATCCTGTATAAAAAGTGACATCATAGTTATTGGTTTGGAGTGGTAAATCACATTGCACCGTGTTTAACTATTCGTTCCTTATTGACATCATCTCACAATTCAACTCTGACTCTCAAAAGTAGATTTTTTGACGAAGTCTTTTGTGGATAATAATTTGATAAGCAAATTGTAATATGTATTTTTGTGAAATAAATTGATTTACTTTATACTCTGATAATGTTTTGTGTCTATTAGTCATACATTTTTACCTTGGCGTAGAATCTTTCTATCTATTTGCAGCTTGTTTTGTTAGGAATGGAAAAGATTTGCCTGATATATAAAAAGTAACTTCATACATACATACATTCATACATAAATCACGTCTTTATCTCTTACGGGGTAGACAAAGACCAAGGTAACAAGACCCAAAGAGCATGTTTAGCATGATTGTGGGCGCATAGGTGGAAAGGGGAATCAAAATAGTGATGGGTTGCCAGCCGCATCGCATATAACACGATTCCTGTGGGCGTATGGATTAAAAGGGGATTCGAAAAATTAACTAAATCCATATAAAAAATCATGCATGAGCATGACTGGTTCTTTGTGTAATTTCTAATTATTCTTCTAATAACAGTACTACTGCCAACCGCTTACGGTTAAGGACCAGCGACGTTTACTGCCACCAATTTTACCCATTTCTTCACATTCTTCACAAGCCGGAACAATACTCAATTCGAACCTCATTAAATAATTTAAAGAAAACACAAAGACGATCTTAAAGTAGGTATACACTGCGAAGAAAAGTGTTCTAAATATTTAGTCAGTTAAATAAGCCACCAAGTCCAGCAACATAATCGCATGCCACGGTTGTCGACCGATCGAATCGATGGGCAGCGATTAGTGCGACGTTGCGCAAGTGTCATTGCCGTCATTTGCATAAGAACTATGAGTAATCGACATCGCAATTATTGTATAACTTGAGGGAAAATGCCGACGTTGGCAACCAAGGTGTTGTGGGGACCCGCAGATCATGAGCACGACGTTTTGTTTACGTTGTAGCTGTTCATTTTCTGTATCAGGCGATGCTTTGCACATGTTTTTTCCGAAATATCACAAGCAAATGTGTACCTATATAAAGCAGGGCGTGTACTCCTCTACGAGCTGTAACTGTAACTTTTGTACGTCACATAGTAATACCAGGCTTGCTAGCCACCCACGTCTACACTGGGGTTTTTGATTATTGTAACGTGCAACAATTCACTATAGCTCGTAGATAAGTACCCTGCTTAAGGTGCCATGTCGTACTAATAGATATAGATAACTTATTTGTGATGTCATGTTTGAGTTGTTACAATTATATGTAGATCTATGTTGATGTTCATTGGTTTAAAATCGGAAAAGTTGAAATTGAACTTTTAAAGAAATTTTATCAGATTTTTTGTTTTACGAATACAACAGCCTAACATAACAGCCTAGTGGTAAATAACCTTGACTATGAAGCTAGGATAGACGCCGGCACTTACATGATGAATGTACATGTTTGTATGTTTGTACTGGAGTCACAGACTGTTAATAACATGATATAAGGACCACGTCGATGACATAGGTATAATTAATTGTCATCAAATGCAAAGTATAACGAATAGACCATAAATAAAACAGAATTTAAGAAGCGCACAGATGGTCAATGGTTGTTAGGTACAGAAGTATTGAAGCAACTGATAAAATTAAGCAAAACCAAATAGGTTTTACTCAA
Source organism: Pandemis corylana (assembly GCA_949127965.1). Classification (NCBI taxonomy): domain Eukaryota; kingdom Metazoa; phylum Arthropoda; class Insecta; order Lepidoptera; family Tortricidae; genus Pandemis; species Pandemis corylana. Next base: position 5,106,571 of record OX421855.1, on the reverse strand, counting down.
CAATGGACTGTTCACAGTGATCTAATTAAAGGCACAGACTTATCTTTTTCGGGTGAAAAAATCAGGGTCTGATTATGTAGCACTAATTGAGATTTCTTATCGGTTACGTTACTTTAATGCTTAAGACAATAGAAGTGTCAAAAGAAAGCGATTAAGATCGCGATTAGAACGGTCGCTTCTTACAAACTTTTGTTTTTGTTTGGGCGATTTTTCGATGGTCACGTAACTGTTTTTGTTATGGATAAGCAGAAAGGGAGGTGACATTTTAAGTGCTAAAAGTGATATCCACTAAAACATTTTACTAAAAAAATCTGTAAGCTGTGGAATGGAACCCAATCAAATTGTAATTCAATAAATTTTAAACGTGTCCATTGTTACAAATTTGGCAACAAACAATTAACTTGCGGTCTATTTGTATCCTTATAACTAAATACATTAATTGTCAGCTAAAAAGAGAACATTGAGCCTTTTGTGGTTACAAATTGGTTTCCAAAGGACTTTTTAGTTTCTGTGCCGTTCTAAATTGTAACGTAGATTTTTGATTATTACTAAACGGAAAACCTTTACAGACAGACTGCATTTCAACTACAACGTCACCGTCTCCGTCTGCTTATACATTTTCTATTGCAGTTTCATTGTAGTCGGACTTCACGCTAACTACGATTAAAATATATGGGCAGGCTGCAGTTGCAATCACGTTACAGTTTACGAGTCCTGGTTGTTGTATGTTTGTATTTCATTATGTATTTATCTACATAATAATAAGTATGTTTATCCGTTGCCTGGTACCCATAGAACAAGCTTTGCTTAGTTTGGGGCTGGGTCAATTGGTGTAATTTGTCCCAAGATATTATTATTATTATAGGTACCTACAGGCCACATTTTGCAAGATTGCGGTCCTGTAGGTACCTGTTACCTTTGGCTCTGTCTACCCCGTAAGGGATGAAGACGTGATTTGTGTGTGTATATTATTATAGTTGGATTACAGTCTGTCCATATTCGCTCGGAGTAAACTTGGCTAATAATAGGTAAAGTATATTATAGATTCAGTAGCGAAGGTGAATCAGACATCGCGCCGTAGCCAAATTCGACAAGGAGTTCAGTCCATTTCAATAGGAGTAAATTATCCTTTGCTACGTGTTATTATATACTTGTATGTATTACGTGGGGTCATCACCAGCGGCGGTGGTGCCGTGTGACGCTGCGCCGAGCCTATTTACGTCACTTATCAATTATCAACGCTTTCGCATTCGGTTTGTCAACTAGAACTGAAACAAGCGAATTGACCATAAAACCTACATTTGGTTTCTCACGGTGAATATGATGCCACGATTTGTAATGATTCGATTCGGTTGGAGATTTGAAGACATTTTCGGAGCATCATAACGTTCTGGTAGGTGTCGGAACTGGCCGAATATATTTCCCGTATAAAAAGAAATATAAAAAAAACTGTGCCAAAAAATGTGACCATGATGGCTGTGACTAAGCCAACTGTTTAAGCTGGTTGAGACGGCAAGTCGCGAAAGTTCGCCCCGCTGCAAGTCGACAATCACGTGCAATAGTTTTCCGAGCAACTCGTAGAAATCGTAATAAGATTAAAACAGACATGCCTTTTCTTGGAATTATTGGAGTACGAGGTACTCGAGCCTCATTACCTGATGGAATAAAGCTTTCATTCCTTGTACTGGAGAATTAATCAAATAATTCGTCTCTAGGGGCGCCACCCGGCAACAGAACCCAACGCGTCAAAGATACCAGTGTTTCCCTTTTCTTGTTCTTGATCATTTAAATTTTCACCGTTCAGTGAGATTTGAAGAGGGTCCGATTTGTATGACAAAGAGGAGACGTTTAAATCATTTTTGAGTGACTGACAGCTGATTAAGGCATTGAAAGTGAAAATTGAATACAATTAGGGAGGTATTGGTATCAAAAACAGCGCGAGACAGATAGGGAGAAAGAGTAACACAATAGGAATTTTGAAGCGAGATTAAAGAACAAAAGAACTGTCAAGTTTGACTCAAATTAAAATAAAGTAAAACATTGAGTTGCGGCACTGTTGTGTTTTGAATAAATAGAAATAACCGCTAAGTAAATAAAAATGAATAGATTTTTTGTATAATATTATGACCGGAAAGAAACACTTGTTGGTAACTTTATTCTGGGGTACAGTCAGCATCATATAGTATGAAACATTCAGAGTGACCAAAAAGTTCGGCACGCCATACTGTAACAATGCTGTACCTTGATCTTATAGTACAGTTGTACATACATACAACATACATAAATTACGTCTTTATCCCTTACGGGGTTGACAGAGCCTAAGGTAACAGGACCTAAAGGCCACGTATAGCATGATTCTGGGCGTATAGGTCAAAAGGTGAATCAAAATAGTGATGGGTTGCTAGCCGCATCGCCTATACTATGATTCCTAAGATTTTCGCCCATTCCCTTGATGGGTTTATGCCATCTCCGCGGGAAGAGAAGCAACTGGTACATTCTATATTTTTTCTTTGCTCCCAGACCAGTATGGAAGGAAGCAGCATGGGGTACATAATTATAAGTAAATAGTGTGCAAAGCAATCCATTTTATTGCAACAAAAAAACAGTCAACCACCGAATCGTATGTGGCCACCATACGTCTTAGCAGAATGTACAAGTGAAAATAATAAGAACCTATCAACCCTAAATCCCAGATAGCATTCCTCGCAGCCCGTGAAGCAAGGCCGCATGTCACTTTCATTGGAAAGTGCGCCGGCGCGGCCGGAACTGACCGGCGCCCGATCATAACTCACTGCTCTTGGGGAGGCAACCCAAAACACATTGTCCAATGAGATATAAACCAGTCAAGTGCTAGTCGATCTTGAAGTGAAATATTGCGTCTTCTAATCATATGAACTTAGAAACTCATTTTTTTACGGTTGCAAGAAGCCAACTTTAACGCATTCCTGAGTAAGTCTTATCAGAAAGACGGACAGACAAACACGGTACAGTTGCGATACCCAAAAACTTGTTAACTGAAAAATAGTTTTTCTACAAATAGACCACAACCGTTAAAATTGAAAAGATCGTCTTTAGTAAGCTTAGTAACGCATTCACTGCCGGCAACGCATATGTGCGTTTTCGTGACTTTTGCCCAGTGCCGCTGTTATAATTTAACAGGCATTTGAACGCACATGTGCGTCTGAGGCACTTGAAGAAGTCTAGGGTTTGGTAGCTGGTAGCGAATGCATTAAGAGAGAAAAAATAGTTGACCTATCGCTGTATTTTTTTGCTAACTAGGTATACGAATTCTGAATAACTCAACTGCGCAAAACTGGAATTCACATAATCGTATAAAATTCAAACATGAACTAACAGTTGTTAGTAACACACTCATTGGACACGGCCCATCTCCGGTTTGCTGCACGTGTGTTAACGCATTCAGCCTGTTGCCCACACGACACTAAGTACACACACACACACACAAAGATACTTCATACATACATGGACGCCACACTGCTGCACGGCCATGCCATGCACCGCGCACGCAACCTGGAAAGAGTTATAATGTTGCTGGCAAAAAAAAATAGCAGGTACTGGCCAGTGATATTTTTGTTTCCATTAGATTTTTTTTTCAGATGCGAGTTGAGTTATATTGGTGCATTTTAAGCTGGAATTGTATGTTTGATCTAGCACAGCAATGTACAGCTAAATCTGGTGTTTGAAGTGTAGGTACATAAATCAGTGTACATCGGCTATAAGGAAGTGATCTTGTTCTAATTACTCGTAATTACACGAGACGTGTACTGTTCTTGAGCTCGATGTCTGTTAAATTAATTTGCGGTTTTGTTGATAGACGTCTTGGTATGTGTACTCGTCACGACTTTTTTGTTTTAGTTTATAGGCGTGTTTAATGAAACAAATGAAGCTTTTTTGCATTTTTGTTACGTGTAGTACCTATAGGTACCGCTTCTAAACTAAGATTAATTACTTATTCTGTTCTCAGATTACTAGATAGCAGCAGCATATTTTTAAGGTTCCATATCTCAATGGATAAAAGGAATCATAACATCACATTATTTAGGATCACTTCGATTCCCGTCTGTCTGTCTACTCTTTTTCTCAGGAATATGACATGTGAATATTTTCGCTCTCGGCACTGAAGGACAATTTCAAAAGTTTTATATTTTTTTATTATTTTTTTGATGCCAACACAATGGAAACAGACTATTGACTATTGAAGAGTGACTAATTTGTAATTTAAACAAATAGGTGCCTTAGAGAAAAATGTACGAGTATAATTAAACGCTATGTCAACGTTAAATCACAAAAGGCATTTAATTGCATGGGTGGTTGAGTTCTCGTTACTTAGGGGCTTAACAAAAAATCTTTTATTCAAAATTCGTTGCGGTATGACAAAATGTAGCAGTGTGGTCCAAGATTTATCTCACGGGGTGCCTCGTCATGCAAAAAAATACTCATTAGATTTTAATCATGTCCATGGGATGACGTGGAGGAACAGGAGTCAACGAGCCGTTAACGCCAGAAAGAATAAGATAAGCCGGTGTTTTGTCTTTATTGTTGGTTACAAAAATCAAGGTGTACCTATTAGTTGACGCGTAAGGTTCAGTGCGAGATAAGGAGCCATTTTGGTTGTCCCTGTCGCACGAAACTGTGCTCAATGTGTGAGTAAGAGATGCTCGTTTGTGAGAAGCAAAGATTGTTTACAAAGGTCAAATAGTCTCACTTTCTACTGTTATCATCTCTTGACATCTAAACCTCATTCATAATAGTTCGAATTTGAATTATATAGATCTTTGTGCAAGCACTTATTTGTTCATAAGTTTATGAACAGATCTGATGTGTACATATTGGCGGTTTCACCAACGTGGAATGATTTCCTATGCGAAGGATTTTTCGAAAATCCGACCGTATTTGCATCATAAAGGGAACCTTTGTGCAAATTTTCAGCGTTCTAGGTTCAAGAGTTTAGGTTGTCAGTTAGCAAGTCAGTATGTCCGGTTTTTTGCTTTTTAATCCATATTTAACTGATATTTACAATGCGAAAGTTGCTCTCTGTTTTGTGTGCTACCGCCTTAGTGATCTTGGTGACATTTGACTATATAATAGTTTGAACATGGAGGAATGAAATAGGCATCTTTTTATCCCGGAAAACTGCATAGTTTCTTCGAGATAGCGATAAACGAATTCAACAAGTTACGAACAGCTATATGCATTGTGTATTAAGAATACTATAGCGAGCGTATGAAATTCGGTGTAGAAAATCCGAAAGATAGAAACAACACTGATAATATAAATTTTAGTGACACAAATTTTTGTTACGAAAAAGCTTTTTAATCATGCTTTTTTGCTGATAGCACATTGCCATCCAAACTATACAAAATATCAAGTCACTTCCACTGGTGGTGGTCAGAAAATGGTTTGAGATGTTAAAAAGAACTACTTACATTATAAGCAGTGCAAGCTACACAGAAGCCTGTGTAATAAATGTGATTGTTAAATGACATCGTAAGTACGTCTCAAAGGGACTCCAATTAGCTGTAATAGCAACTGCTGCAAAACTTAGTAACAGCGCAAACTATTATTAAATTACAAGACACAATATAAATCCTCGTTCATCTTATTTAAAAGTTATAGCTGGCAAGCTGCTCATCTCGCGTTTTCAAGCAAAGTGCAAGGAACTCTTGGTCGAACTTGGGAAGTAATGGAACGGACAAGCTACTGGACTATCAACTAAGATTAACTCTTAAAGTTCCTGTATCGCTAGCTACGTTATTTCGTGTTCGCGAGTCCATACTGGCTAGGGTTACCAGACGTCTGGATTTATTTGTCAGAAATGAGACCGGAATACAAATGCGGCAGATTTAAAAAAAAATGTACTTTCATTATTTAAATGATTTAAAAACAAACAAAAACCCCGTCCTCTAATTTCAATACTTATTAACTTCTGTAAATTGTAAGCTATGTTTTAGTTACTTAGAAAAAGATAATACAAACGACAGTTGCGCGCGGCAGACTGGGGTACTGGGTGGGCCCTGAGCGTCAGGAATTTTGTCAGGTATTTTGGTACTTATTACGAGCCGAACTTCATGCAATTAAAGGATTACTGCAAATAAGTACGCACATTATTATTTTCTACTTACTGTCTAAATGTACTAAGCAAGGGATATATACGTGTTTAGTACACTGAGAGAAAATTATTGTCAATCTAACAGAAAAACTTTAACGGCACACAACCCACATTGGAACTTTGCTAATGAGTCTAGGTTTTTATTGTGGCCACTTTTCCCTATTTAACATTGTCAATTTAACAGCAACTGACCGTTTTGTTGAATACACAAACTTTACATTGCTAACGACAACGTTGTCAATTCCACAACAACTTCGTTTTGTATGCACCCTATATACACACGTATGTATAAATTTAATGAGTCGATATCATAATAATATCATTTCATCGTCATGAGTACCATTTTGTAGCAGTGCTCTACTTCGCTCAAAGGAAGCGCATAGTTTCGTGTTGCAGCCTACTTAGTTGACAGTTTTGTAGGCGGATATTACATTATATTATATCATAGCAGTCATAGCCATAGATGCTCTTCAACATTTATCATTTTTATTCATGACTAGCGCACGCGAGATTGCACATAATTTGTTAGTAATAATAAAAAGCCGCGATAGCCTAGTAGTTTCACCAATGGCCTCTCAAACCGATGGGCGCTGGGTTCGAAATTCACGTGCGAAATTTCACTGAATATGTTAGTTTTAAAATTTAGCTGGTGGGTTAGTAATGCGTGATTAATATTTATGACAATATTACAGCTACAAATACTTTAACAATGTTACAACTGCAAACTCAGACCAAATGAAAACGGAGTTCCGAGCACGGAAAAGTGCGGCTGGTTTACATTGCGCCTTATCTCGTCCTCGTGTGTGTAGCTCAGCTAGTTTACTTGGCATATTTTCGTTGTGCACACGACAAGGCGTAGTTTAAACGTGCGTCACTTTGCCTACAATGTATATGCTCATCTTACTTGTAATTTCTCAATGGTTCATGACCAGTAGGTCATTAACTTACTAATGGGAGCATTACCACTCAGAATGAATCATAACATAACTTCCAATCCATCACCAGCGAACCTCGATGAGTGCTGTCATGTATCCAAAATAAACATACCTATAGTTACAACATAATTGATCGGGCTAATCACTTAACTGCAATAATCACGCGGAGTTAGATCCTATTAGCATTTAATATATTACATGAGCCTCGAGGGGTGAATTGTATTTTAAAATGAAACAATTATTTGTCTCAGGGTTATTTTAGTGTCATTAAGTGCACAGTAACCGGTCTTATTGCTGTGTTGCTACAGTTCAACTTTGACAGCTCTATAGTTATAATTTTGTCTTTGACAAGAACATAATTACTGTTAGCGGCTACAGTAACGTTTTTTCCTTTAGTAGGTCTGTACATTGGGTAGATAATAAATTACCTAAGTACTTAATCGATTTGCAAAATGAAAAAAAGATTGTTTTTATGTCGAACATAATTTGAGCGATTACTTAATGTCTTTAGCGCAAGCTGTATATTTATGATGACTCGTATTAAATTTGCATCCCTTGATACAAAAGTAAATAATAAAGACTTAAATGTGTTCTGTAATAGAAACTGGAACAGGATTTAATTTTGTGTGTATTTTTGAAAGTTAAATGAATAAAAGAAAAGTTACCAGCAGCGCTTAAAACGGAAATTGAAAATAAGAATTCTATGCGTGAAAAAGTTTTAATTGAAAATTCAAAATCTGAATTAAAAGTTTAGAATTTGTTTAGGATACTTTCATTGTTTTGATTAAAATTTGCTTTTGCTTAAAATTCTAAATTTGGACGCATTATAATAATATTATTATAGGTACAGCGTCTTCCACGTCTATGTGTTCCTCGTACTGTATTAGTACATTATGTGTCTGACCATGAGATATTTTACTATTTGTATAATCAATTCGCGATTTTGATTTGACATGTTAAAAATAGGTATTTTAAGTTCGTGAAATGACTTTACTCAATGAATGCCTCGCATTATGGTCTCATCATCGTAAGTTAGCTATGTCACTGAGAAACGTATCCTACTTTCAAAAATGATAGACGAGAAAGTATAAAAGCCTGTTTCTATTTATATCCGTTTGTCAGATTAATCAAAAGCCAAGCATTCTAAAGATAATAAGAAAGTAATCTGATCCAAAAATTCTTCAAAAGCGAAATTGTTATTCCAACAACGTTTCGGTTTTCCACAAGGAAAATGACATGTTACATGATGATGAGTTTTTGTGGGTCAGTGACTAAGTAAACATGGCTGCCTGCGCTTGCGCTCCTTGATCTTGACATAGATGCTGCTAAATAAATCCTTGCTGGAAACCTGTTCGGTTTATTTGCAGTAAGTTATAGGTATTGATGGTCTGCAGGTATAATTGGCTATGCATATTAGAAACTCGTGATTTCTACGGCGATGTTTGTCGGGTTGGGTTTCAAACAACAGGCTTTATTATTGTTTATTTTATGTTTGTCATTCTGGTTAGAAACATAGATGATTTTTGTGCAAAATAATTCACAGAGTACTTTTGATCGTGTTGTCTACTTCTACGGCCTATTTGATTCCACTAAATCTTAGCAAAATTACGCTGAATTTATTTAATTTATAACGAGTTATTAATAATAAAGATATTTATTAGGTACACTCCATTACACGCTGCAAAATATAAATCGCCTGCTATATTCATCTCTCGTCGCAACCTACGTACATTTTAGACTTAAACGTATCACGATCATTTTTCACAAGCACACATTCCCGTCAAAGCGAAAGGAACTAAATACCATCACTCGCAACTCGCCGAGACAACGTCACAATCCATAACGCCAATATTTTGTTTAAAATGTATTTTGGACGAGAAGTTCTATTTTTAGTACCACAATAAAACTGTACGTAAGTTACGACGATAAGAATAAAAATGCACATCTCTGGCCATTAAACTCTGGGATGCTGTGTAAAATCGTATAAATGTATAATTATGTAAATGCGGTTCGGAAGCCAGTTTGCGTATCTATAAGGACTTATGTACGTATAAAGTTGACACACATACGCCTTTTTAGATGTAAACTGTGATTGTTGCTCGCGAGCGGTTTTCACTTACAGAAAAACAAAGTGTACTACTAGGTACGTACCTACTATCTTATCGGTAAAGGGTTAACAATGTAGTTGTGATGAGTACCTTTTATCGAATGAACCTTGAAGTGTTACTAGATTATTGAGTTATTAGATTTAACAGTATGCATTTATATGACAGCCCCTTCGAGTTCGAGAATGCAACGTAGCATATACTATAAGCCTTTGAGGTTATTTTGTTTTTTTTTTTAATTATTTCCTAATTCTTTCCGTGTACAATATCCCTGATGAAAACATATCCAAGCCCGTTCTTGACTATTATTACCTAGTATAGTATTACAATAACAATAAAATATGCTATCATTGTAGGCTAGACTAAGTAAACGCAGACGAGACAATAATGAACAAGCTCACAAAAATAAATATCTCAAACAAGTTCCGAGCTCTCTACAAACAACTGCGTCTCGCCAGCAATAGTATGTTGAAGCGAGCACTCATAATATAATGGTTTTAGGTCTACGTAATGCAAATAATTGGTTTTATATTGAGTTTTTAGAAGTATTTGGAGTGATCATGTCGAAGTTAGAATTCCATCTTGGAATGTAAATGTCCGGTAAAACTGACGTCATTGAAGTAGGTATAACAAGAGATGGTATTTTTTTTTATTTGGTGGTATCTGTTTCTTTATATTTATACAATAAAGCATTTACTCACATATCCCGGACTAAAACTGGCAAAAAAGGACTTATGTTTCACTCGGGAGCAAAGAAACCGGATCGCTTCCCGTAGAAAGTTGCATGAAAAGTGGCATAGTTTCTTTATGTCCACTAGTATTAGTGACTCTTTAGTAGGTACTAGAATTCAGTGAGTGCTGTAATTTGGCTAACCTGCTAGCATATCTATGCATTAGTGTTCCCATGGGCATTGCGCCTTGTGAAATAGAGTTATATGCTATGTCACACACAAACAAATAATCGTATTTGTAGAGTCTTTATATTCCTTTACTAGGTATAAGTTAAAACTTTTCGTAAATGATGATGTCATTAAGCCAAGATAATATCTACCCGAAAACAGAGCGATTTCCAGACGATACGCTTAGGTTTTGTGGAACTCATTTGTCATGAAAACTTGCTGTAAACTTTAACTTCCAGTAATTAGTACTCTTAATGAACTAGTCCGACTTCACCAACTTGCAATAGCGCATGATTTTCGTGTTGAATTTTTAATGGGAATCTGATTTTATGTGGACTTTCGAATGCGTTTATCTTTTGTTTTTTATGTTGTTGTTGGTCGTTGCCGTTAGTCAATTAGTAACAACAATAGTCTAGTGTTTTGTCTTCCTTTTTATACCTAAAAAATATTTGAATTATTGAGAACTTTATGAAACGGATGAATACTCGTACTAACGTATAAAATTACACAAGCAAAATTTTAAATGAACGAAAAACTATCAAGGTAAATGAATTACTATGTTCTCATAGGCAATGAGACACTCATATGTATGACTATGTGTATGTAATTACGTTGTCATTAACCACTTGTCATACCTATGTAAATAGATCAATTTTGCTGCTTATGACGTTACGCACTGAGTTTATTTAAATCGATCAATTGACTTTATTGGAATGTTTTACACATACATACATAAATATATCACGTCTTTATCCCTTACGGGGTAGACAGAGCCTAAAGTAATAAAACCTTAAGGCCAGGTTTAGCATGATTAATAGCGTATAGCTGAAAAGGGAAATCAAAATAGTGATGAGTTGCTAACCGCATCGCCTATAACATGATTCCTAAGACTTTCGCTCATTCCCTCGATGGGCTTTTACCATCTGTGCAGGAAGAGAAGCAACTGGTAAATTCTATGTTTTTTCTTTACTCCCAGACCAGCATGGAAGAAAATGTTTTTCATGTTTGTGTTTTTTTATTCTTTATACTATACTATCTTGCGCCATATACCGTGGGAATTTCTAAAAATCGAACTTGACAATTTACGTTCCAAAAAGAAACTTCAGTGCATATTTCGGCTGTTTAGGCTTTATAGCATTGGTTAAACGTTAACGATCAGTCAGTTAGGACAAATGATGTTATACGAGTATACTCGTAATTAGTTACACGTTGGCTATTAACAAAGGAATTTTGTGCTATTATAAATGAACAAAGCTATTGGCGCGTAATTTAAGAAGACTTATAAGGTCACCTTATTCAGGTTTGATACTGGAACGAGTATCATAATATCACTTTTCACTTAGCTAATATAATGATCGCTTAGTGCTCTACATTTTAAGTATTAATTATCATGTTTCAATACGAGTTGGTACAGGCGCAAGCGCTCTTAAATGACCATTTATGCCACTATGAAGTCACTTTGTAATAGGGTTCCCGAATGATCTGAAAAAGAGTGTTGGAGATACCTCTTTTTTCTTGTCAAAAATAAAAGCTAGTTGTAATAAAATAATCTGGTGTTCACACTCGATTGTACATACCACAGCATTTTCTTCAACGCGTTGGCTGTCCAAGGAATGGCAAAACCTACGGAATGCACTGACCGACTTTACATCTAGTTTCTTTTATGACAAAGAAACTGCGGGCTTGTCTATGAAGTGCAATGCATCAACACTTCCACGGTTAGGTATTTTCAAATTCTTCAAGTTTTTAGGATGCGCTTTTGTTCCGTCCCGTCTTCAATGTTTCACGCTTAACTTTTTTGTCTATTTGATGATTGTACTTTTTAGTGGCCTAATGAAGGTTTACCTTTGTACCTAGATCGTTTTAGAAGCGAAGACAACAAAAAGAAAACAATCAGATAAACAGACCAACAAATTTACGCATTGAATTGTTTGCTGAGTAAACATAAAAATTACGCTGTCAAAATACAATTCCTCATTTCAGCTTGTGCAAACGGACTGACCGGCACGTCAGATTAATCACAATCTGACCAAATCTTCACGCTCGACTGCGAACGAATCCACGTTATAAATTTAATATTTCTCGGAAGCCGCACGAAAGTTCTGTTCATCGTTACTGTCACATACGTTTACCCGGCGACTTGGTACATGAAGCACATTTAGCACGTGTCCGGAATGTCTCAGGTGGAGTGAACTTCGTGGGTGCATTGACTCGCCTGGACGGTACTTTCCTCGGCTGTACCGAATTTATGTCACCGCGCTTTACGTTTGGAATGGGACAAAAAGGTTTTGTGCGGTGTCACCTTAGTTTTGTGACTCATTCTTAACTGTTGCTTTATTGAAATGCGAGACAAAAGATAAGTGATAATTCTTATAGTGAAGTTATGCACATTGGTCTAACTGTCAAACCCGGGAAAGTGGTGGTAAGAAGTGATAAGACTGGACGATACTTAGTAGTATAAAACGAAGCATGTTTATATTGGTACTGGTAATGCAAAAAGTATCGGCAAGCGCAAGGCTGATTGGTAGTTTCCAGCTGTGAATGATCTTGTTTATTTACATAAAAATAAGCACAGCGCTTGTTTATGCGAGACAGATCCAAGCAGAAAGTTAAAATGTATCGAATATGACAGTTTGCATTTTTTATTTTGAATTTCGTGATGGAACGCACATTTTTAGATTTAGAGGATGTTTTGGTGCAGCACCGAAATTATGTCTGTAGAATACAAGTAATAAAATAGTAATAAAGTGAAGCACAAGTTCTTCGAAAGACGGAACATTAAAGTCCGTTGACATTTAGATGGCATACGACTTCCCGGATTTATAAGTCGGGTAGAAATTGAAAGATACAATTAAAACTAAATAATCGTCAAAAAGTATTCGTGCAAAATAGCCCAAGGCGATACTTAAGTATTACGTCCAACTTTCGCTTCGTAGATTCGTTGCTTCAATTCGAACTATTGAGGCGTTATGTATAATTAGTTACGTCAGTACCGCTACGTGCCTTACTGGTGCCACAGACGGCGTGTGAGGAATAACGTATCTACTTTCACGACTGGCAAATGTTTCGTCCACGCGTGTCGCGATTATCACCGGTATGGTTACACAAGGTGTTTATTTTGTTTATTACGTCTAAGCTAGACTTAAGTTACAATGGCGTGACATTATACCTGCCCCCTATTTACATTTGACACACCCTTTGAGATGACATTAGACGTATTTGCATGCACCCAACGGCATTATTGAAGTCGGTACCGAGGCAGCTGGTTTAGTCTCCGCATCCTGTTAGAGGCATTTGCCTTGAATAGTCGTACGTATTTTGCGCAAAATTAGCTAAAACGTTCATTTATTTATTTTTGCCCAGCAGTGAGACACAAATATAGGGTAATATAATAATAATAATATTTATTTTTAACCGCAGTAAAATTTTAATAACTACTGAAAATTTTAACTATTAACAGCTATTTCTAAAACAAGCCAACGTTGTAACAAAAATCAAACATAAAGTATTACCTGCAGTAAAGTATCAAAGTAATAAATATAAAAGAATTATGGCCAGGTGTAAGTGCATGATAGAACTTAATTTGTCACCGCCCATTTTAATTATGCACACTCGAATGCAACCATTGCATAATTCCATAACATGTACACATTACTTATCAACTCGTTACGGCGTAACATGCGAAATGTTTTTTAAACAAAATAACCCGAACTCACACATTTCTTGTTTACAAACATTGCGTAAATTTTGGAGCAATTAAATTAACAAAATAACTATTTTTACCTTCGTTGCTGGCCTTTATTATAACTCGACTATGAAATATTCATAAGTGTAATTAAACGATTTGCAATGCCGTTCTGGGTCATAAAATTGCTGTTTTGCTATTTTGTACTTTCGTGTAAATGTAAGTTAAATTTGGCAGTTAAATTAAATATTTTTTGTTGGTGACGATTGCATAACGCTGTCTCAAGATGTTAAGCGACCGAATGCGTCCAACAGTGAGAGTATTTCTCCGTTTTGTAGGTCAGAGTGATCTCGATACTCGAAGACATAGATAGCTACATCAGTCCGTGACTCCTCAGCGAAAATGATTAATTGATTCGAATTAAAATAAAATGTTGCAAAATATTGCTGAGATCGTATGGTTTTGTAAAAACGCTACATTTGTACGCAAATATTGCAAATACGAAATTAAATATTCAAAATTTGTGGTAACGTTCAAAAGGTCATTTTTAATGAAGCGTTAAAATATTTGTCTAATCATCGTTTATTGATTCGAGAAAATAAAATAGTTTTTTTGGCTATTTTTTATTGGCTTGTAATATTTATAAGTTTTATAACACCGTTTTATTATCTGAGCCTTATTAATTGCCAACTAATTGTTTAAAATTATCGGTAAGAAATTTAACGAAAAAAATATTGGCGAGTCAAATAAGTAAGCGCGCGATAATTTCTTTCGTACTTTACCGTTGTTACACATTTCGCGAACCGAATCGTTGCGCCACCAGAGGTAAAAAACCGACTTTACCGATAAATCGGTTACGGGCATGCTAATTTCCAGTGCAACGCATTTCCACACTTTGTTAGCATTTGTCTGGAATAAATTTCATAATGTAGAGTTCGCTGAAAATTTGCAATGGTTCGCAAAAAAAATTGTATCATGAAGTGGTTTTATTTTTTAAATTGTGCATACTTTTGTTTAGAAAGTAGATATTATTAATGGTTTATGTGTTGCGGGTGTCCACGGGTGGATGGATGCTCACTTACTTTCGGGTGACCCACTTGCTCGTTTTCGTTCTTTGTCATATAAAAAAAATTTAGATCGCAGCCCTTGCGAGGGGTATAGACGACTATGGTAGCGGAACTGTAAGAATGAAGACAGTAGTTCTATTTTTACGATAAACGGAGAGAGAATCTGCCCCAAAGACATTCCGTAGCCACTTAAGATCACAATTTTGCGATTCATATGGACGCATTTTTTACTCCTTATTTATTAGACCATTTTTGAGAAGCTCGATTCCTTTGTTGCAGACTTATTAACAGTCAAAAATAAAATGTAAATATTCTGACTCAACCAATTATTTACGAACGCAAATAAAAAAAACTTTGCGAGCAAGAATTTAAAAATAAATTATTCATAACAGATAAACACAATTCACTTACGCCTACAGGCATTTGTTTATTTTTCTATTAATTTAATTAATTTGTTTCGCACGCAAAATCCATTTATCAAACGGCAACGAGCCGTCTAATCTCCGCTTTCTTTGATTATGAGGAGAGAGCCGCGGAGCCGCAATCGTTTTTACGAAAGTTTGCTGCGCCCCATCATTTGTCATCCCGGCATCGAAAAAGGAATAAATAAAAATACTCACAGCAAAAAAACACAGTCACAAAAATAGAATCACAAAAAGTTCGTCGTGCGAAAAAGTTCGGTCACAGTGCACAGGCGCGTCGCGGTGTTCGTTGTTGGAGGGTCTAAGTTCGTTCTCGGCCAGTGTCGTGGAGGCACTGAGCGGCGGAAGAGTTGTGCGTGCCCGGCGCCCGCGCACGTACCTCTCACCTAAAACTAAAACTGAATACGCGTTGCTATAAACCAAAGTTATCATAGAATTTGACACCCTACACAATAAGGTTAAGGATAGACATAGATAGTAGCAATGGTAACGCGTTCTTTTTGTAGACGATTGCGTTGCGATCCGTGTTGATTGGTGATTAATAAGTTACTGGAGCGTGAGAGTGTTCAAACGCTGAATGGAATTTGTGTTGTCTGAAAGAAAGTGCCATTTGGGTAAGTGTGCCGGCTCCGGCGAGCGTGTATCGTGTGATTACTATGATTATCTGAAATGCATTTGCATTTGGATGGAGAGAATTTCCAATTAGATATCTCGAATGCTGTAAATTACATACGTCGTGTTCTGAATTCAATTGTTTCACCAAAATACACCAGCTGGTAAATTGTTGATTTGTTTATTGTAAAAAAAAACAAATACTTAATTGAAAACATGACACGTTTAAATAGGAAACTAGTTTCATTTTTCTCTTAACTTAAGTCGTCACCTTTGTTTATTAAAAAAATATCGAATGCATTTAACTTGCCGACGCGTATTGTTGAAACAAAACTTAAATTTATTGTTCACAACACTCGACTATAATTTAAATATTTGAGTTAATCCCCGTTCCCATTAATTTTATATTAATCGAATAATAACAGTGTGGACACGGTAATCCGTGTAATCTGCGCCACTAGGAGAGACTAGTCGTGTGTGCCGCCCGCCGACCCAACTGGTATTAGCTCTCGACGGAACTAAGTGCTCCCTGAACAGCTCTCTTTGTCGTTAACTGAGATGTTATCTACTTTAGCGATATTTATAGGAAATATTTAAGATAGGATGATATCTTCAGGAAAATGTTGTCGAAGAAATTAAGATAGGCAAAATAATCTTGCATTTGAATATTATGTAAAGGTAGGTACACAGTCGAGGGCATAATTATCGACACAGGTATGTGTCACCGGCCTTATTGCTTGTGGCATTAAGGTGTATAGAGATGTTGTTGACGTCTTGGTAACTTACATATATTTATGGCCTTGGATGTACAAGCCACAAGATGAAAATAAGATCTTTAAAATTTTAATGTCAACAACTTTGACCCATTTCCAGTGATCACATTGTATGTCGAATGAATTGGATGATAAAAGTAGAGTCAGCAAAAAATGAAAAAAAATCTATTACAATATCTTAAGTAAATCAATTGGCTTTTTAGCTTTGTTAGTATTGTGATTCTTAGCACCCCTTGCCCCGCCGTTACCGCGACCGCTACCGTTGTCGAGACTAGCGGGGCTGTCGGGGACTAGGGACCATTATTTTTGCCATTACTCGCGACGCTTGGCAAGCGGGTCTGAGAGCGCAGAATAGGATGTTAAAGTACCCAAGAAGACGCTGCTGCCCATCTCTTGGTATTATCCCTCAGCCGATTTCTACGGCACCCACGGAAAGAGAGGGGAGGGGGGACAACATTCTTATGCCGGCGCACCACGGCCAATTATGGGGGAGGACTATGTCCAACTGTGGACATAGTACAACAGTGGACAACAATAAATGATGATGATGATGATGATAGTATTATACTTTTTATTTCATTTGGTCCGTAATTACAATCACGATATTAATTGTTTGTCTTCATTACACTTAAAGGTTCTTCACGATGAAAATACAAGTACCTGAAGGTAAACAGTTAGTGCATCTTCTATATGCTTGTAACAGCCGACGCTTTAGAACGGCCGATCAAATATTAGGTGTTAGAGGGTGGGCGGATTTTAGACCTTGGAATTTGTCTTTCACGTCTAAGATGTATGGCATAGATATTCCAATCCAACGTCAAAATTCCACCCGGGTAGTATAAGTGTTACATAATCTTAACTCTTATTTACATTCGTTTTTATTCAAGGTGTTGAGCGTAGTTTGACGCGAACAATATTTCAAGAAAGATAGATGAACAGTGAACAACGCTTAGTCCGACGCGGGTGAAGCTTCGCTGACATATTTCTTGTGTCATACCACATTTGTCATATCGCAGATGTATATATTTTAGGTTTAAATAAACCGTATTCAGAAATAAAAGCGCTTCTTAAGTTTGAGTTCCTTAATGTATTTTTTTTCAATAAGTTTGAATATTGCTCATCGTTGTTTTCATGAGAGGATTAAGTGTCTACGATCTTTATAACTGCACATATGTATGTGTTTTTAGTAATTTTTGTGGTCGTTTTTACTCGATTTTAATAATAGGTAATCGAAACCAAGGTTAGGAAATTTGAGGTGTTAGTCAGCTTACACTTGGCCAGTTTATGTATAATTGAACCGTGTAAAGAAAATGAATTAAAATGACCAACAAAATGAACTAAGGAGGTTTTCTCTTTATTCCAAACGAACTTTACGAAACATAAATAGCTAAACTGACGCTGGATCTAGTTAACTATTCACAAAAGAACTTAATTAAATAATATAATTCCAACAGTTAAATTTACTCACTCAGTGTTTCAAATTGCCTTTGACATTGTGTTCAAAAGGTGAATGGGTAGGTTGACGTATCTGAATATAACATTATTTCGAGAGACTCAATTTTTTTCCGTACATATTACACTATTGTTTGGTTTCTTTTTCATAATTAACTGGGATCACCGAATTGACGTCATTTTTAATCCCCTAAACAATGTTGGTCTTTTTTTGTGAATTGTGCTTGTTACTTTATATAATATTTTGTATAATAACGCATTTACTTACTTAGTCACAATAGAGTTCGGTTACAAATACGAGAATAAGAGTAAGTTTAAAATAAGCGCAACTCTTTACGAAACTTAGCGTAACTTGAGAAATGATCTAGAAGTTGCACTTAATGATGTTTCACTCATATCGATCTCTGTACATTATCGGCATTATCGATTTACGACACCTGAAGCAAATCAATAGTCTGCCAATGTAATTTTACAAATTGTTTCATATTACTTAACTCATTCATCATAGACTCGAAAAAATCTGCTTTTGTAAAGGGTCGACGAAAAATTCATTTGGATAGATGAATGTCAAAAGTCAAGCAAACAGCAGCACTGTTCTTACAAGACTTCCCAAGAAAACATTCCTTTTTAATTGCTGTAACCAGTAACCAACCAAATTAACGTTCACAATCGGGCGAAAATCTTAGAAATCATGTTATAGACGATGCGGCTAGCAACCTACTATTTTGATTCCCCTTCCACCTTTACGCCTACAATCATGCTAACGCCTTTAGGTCTTGTTACCTTAGGCTCTGTCTACCCCGTTAGGGATAAAGACGTGATTTATGTATGTATGTGTATATATGTACAATCGTTTCGCTAGTAATGCAAGTATGCCAGTTTTAGATAGCTTCTATGCGACGGACACGGTTACGAAGCTCACCGGATGCTCATGCACATCTAGATGCATACATGCATGTGGCAGTACCCGCTGCAACATAATTTAAAGCTATAATGGTGTCGCCACGCCGCAAATTTGCAATTTTGTGGTTACCGCCTCCATCAGACGGGCATGTGAGCCGAGACACTTCATCGATACATTTATTATGGAATCGATTTGCATTCAATATCGTACTCGTTATGTGAAGTGGGCCGTTACGAAAAGTAATAAATGGTTGCAGAATAGTTTCGGTCATTGTCGACGGCGATTGCTTATGGGTGAACTATTGTTCTGCAAATGATACTTTTCGTCGTTGTGAGCCGTAACAAATGGGAGTAACATTTTTGTTATGTCTGGCTGATATTTTACTTATAGTGTCTCTGTGATCACCCACGCTTGTTACATAAATATAAACAGTATTATCTGTTACAGATGTCTGCAGAATTTTTGTTACGGGAAATAATTATACTTTTTATATTCACCCCTTTTTACGTAATACGGAGTACATCCAAGTAATTTACTTATTTGGACGTTCCCACTAAAGAAAATATTCAAATCACGGATGTGTGTGTGTGTGTGTGTGTGTGTGTGTGTGTGTGTGTGTGTGTGTGTGTGTGTGTCCTGTGTGTGTGTATATTAGCACCTACTTAAACTGTCTCCAACTTATTTCTTTTATTGGTTGTCTGGTAGAGATAGCTATTAAGCGATAAGACCGCCTATTGTCTACTTTGTTCTTTGTTTCTGTATTGTTTTTGTACTGATGTGTGGTGTTCAATAAAGAATATTTGTATTGTATTGTATTGTATATGTTAGACCGATACATTAAAAATAAAACTTCATGACAGATACCATTTCGGTTACCGCTACATAAATATGTAGTACATGTAGTTATTAGTATAAACATATCAAAAGATGTCTCAAAACAGTGCTCACGCATTGGTTACGCCGGTTAACTAGACATATGTACTTATGAAATGGAACCACAATGCGTTATTAGCATAAAAAGATCGTCATTATAAAATTTGACGGTCCTGAGATTAGTACAGCATGTGCGAAAACAGACAATCACATTAAGCAAGTGAAACCGAACGTTTCGAGTCAGGTCACAAAAGAATAAAACGAGAACTATTGTAACATTTATAACACAATCGCCAAGGTTAATCGTTTTGAACTACAGATACCATTTTCTCAGCTGAAATCTTGTCACGACATGCGACGGGTGCGGTTTTCGATTTACTGTCTGGAAGTTTTACAAGGTACTACGAGGAACTTTTTCGATCTTATATTATGTCCCCAGCTTCTGTTTGTGCGAAATTAGTATTTGCTTAAGATTTTTTCGTGTCATGGGGTCAAAGTTATGTGCATTCCACACACAAATACACAAATCACGTCTATATCTCTTACGGGTTAGACAGACCCTAAGGCAAGAAGACCTAAAGGCCACATTTAGCATGACCAGTGGGCGTATAGGTGGAGAGGAGAGTCTAGCATTCTAACACACACACACACGCACGCACGCACACACGCACGCACACACACACACACACACACACACACACACACACACACACACACACACACACACACACACACACACACACATACAAAACACGTCTTTATCCCTTATGGGGTAGACAGAACCTAAGGTAAAAAGACCTACAGGTCACGTTTAGCAAGACTGTGGGCGTATAGGTGGAAAGGGGCATCAAAATAGTGATGGGTTGCTAGCCGTATCGCCTATAACATGATTCCTATAATTTTCGCCCATTCTTTCGATGGGCTTTTACCATCTGCGCAAGAAGAGAAGCATTCTAAGTTTTATCCAAATACCACAAGCCGCCTAAAGCTTAAAGAAGTAAGAAATTAATCTACTCAGAACACACACACACAAACTTTCGCATATAAAATTTTGGTTGAAGCGTCGACGTTACTCGAAATATAACAAAGTATAAACCCGCATTACAAACAAACACGTTTTCACATTTTGGAAATATAATACGGGTTTTTTTAGTTACATAATACGTCCCTTAAGTCTATGTTAGTACCTAATAGGTATACCTAAAAGAACAAATTCTTATAAAACTAAACATAAAAAAATTAGGATGGGCTGTAGTTTATCTATAAGTAAAAAATTGGTTTTAAAATAATATTTAGCAAAAAAAACAGAGTTGGGTGATTAAAGAAACCAAAGCAAAATCATTTGGTTTTTAATTATCAAAAAAATCACCCATCACCTACTTGAGTCGTGACGATTCGAAATACTAATGAGATACAGTTACATGTAAAATACAAAAAAAGCGATTTATGTAGGTACGTTCTGTCGACAATACTTCAGAGGTCAACGGAGGCCAAGGTATAGCCTAACGAAACCACTTGACCTTCGTAGAGTTTCAGCACCATTAATAAACCTTTCCACTGCTATTATTGCTCAAATTTTAATATCACTAATACACATTCTCAGAATATTTTTTAACCACAAATACGTTAGTCCTCAATGAAACGTCAACCTAAAAAAATAAAAAGTAGAAGACAAAAACAAGAACGTTGGTCCAATTTACCAAAAAAACTACAAAATAAGATGCGGTGAAAGAGACTTGCACTGGTAAAACCTGAAAACAGTATGATTCTTTTTTTCGGTTAGTCGCGTAAGAATAGAGAAATGGTTTCGATTATCTCCTCAGTTTTTTCCTCTACCTCTACCTCTAACTGTCGCGTTTTATTTGACTGCAAAGTTTTTAGACGTTCGATGACTCTATTAATACAGTAATAAATAAAAAAAATGTTCCAAATGCTTGTTTTTTAAATTAAATTTTAACTTTTTACCGACAACACTGTCTGTGATGCTTTACGGATTAGAAACTGAGAGCGTATTCGATATGGTGCTGCTTCTTGTCTTATTACTATTGAACAAATTGATTACTGACCCCCAGGGGAACGTTCTCATAGTAAACCTCACAATGACTTTCCTAGACAATTCAATGTGACGTCACTACGACATTTACTATGAAAAAGTTACACAGTGGGTCAGGAATCAATTTATTCTATAGTACTTAACAAACTAGCTACCCGCCTTAGCTTCGCGTGGGTTATTAAACTATACATATAAACTTTGCCTACTCTTGAATAATTCTATCTATTGAAGATCTAAGCGAGCATGCAAATACACACATACTTACAGACAGAGGGAAGCAACTTTGTTTTAAACTACTTATGTAGCGATTGGCGGTTAAAAAGTAAAACGCACTTTTACTACTTATTAGAAAACAGTCCTGAATTAAACATGAATTAAATATAAAAAAAAACAAATAAAAAACAAAACATTTTTTTTATTCAAACGTTAATAGTAAAGCTATAGCCTGATTTGTAATTGGAAAAGGTATAGTGACGTGCGTGCCGGCAAACGTCAGCCGACGAGTGCCACACTGCAATTAACGCAGCCGAAGGCTTCGCGCACTCACTGCCATAAGTTAAGACCCGTGCATGGTGGAATATACTCGTATGGTTTCATATTACATATTGTACGGTGTTTCTTAATGCTGGGGGTTTGCGGGTGTTCCTTATAGTATTTCACTAATAATAATTTACTTGCTGGCTGAGTGCAGTGCCCCGAAGTGGATCTTGACCTCTGAAACCAGACTTTTCCATGCCTTGCTATCCAGAGCCAGCTCTCGCCACCCGCGAAAGATCCCTCTGGGCTATATTATCGCGCACAATATCGATATCTAAGATGGCCTACCGCTCTAATAAATTATACTCTTCTCCTTGTCCGAGACGATTTACAAAGTAGTAACGCTGATTGTACAGCGCACAGGTCACTATTTTTAAAGCTAAAAAAAAAAAAACAAAATAACCTCTCTTTTGTTTGACAGATGTGACAATGTCATTACGCTTTGAGTGCGCGCCAAGGTCGCTTTATAATCTCTCATTAATAATATAAATACAGCAGTTTTAATGATAGTTCACTATATTATCTATATTCAACATAATTACGGGTTTACAGTGATGTTTGGTGTTAAATCAGCGGGATTAAGGATGGTTGAAAACTTCATACATTCCTGTAGATTTTTGAATACCTAAGGTTTGTTTGGATAATTCGTGAGGTATGTATGCGGCATTATTATTCAAATAGAATAAGTACAAGTACCTAGAGAGTTCTCATTGAACAGGTATTGAGGTAATGTGCTTTCGCTAATAGGCGGTACGAAATTGCGTCGCAATTTACTATTTTATTATTACCCTATCACTGACTACAGCAAGGTAGGTTCAAATTCAACGTCTACGTTCTGTATTTTACGTTTATGCGGTTAAAATATACATTCTGGTGCGGAAAACTTGTTTATTTTATTCGTTCCGTGACCGACGTTCTGATTTCGGGTCGTAAATCAACTCTTGTTAATGTGAATTTAAGAAGAATTAAGAAGATACAATCAAGAATAAAGACATTCAACTCAGCCCTCATTGTGGGCACTTGGATGAAGATTCAGTAAAGATGCAATAACACAGGATGAAGACATACTGGAGAAGTTACATAATGTTCCTAAGTATAAGTAGTTGAACTAAAATATGTACTTAAATATAATATTCAATCCTTAAAAGATGTCATCAGTGCTACGGTACTGCTAATGAATCCGGAGATACATACAGAGCACTGTTTCAGACGGTAATGTGTAACATTTTATTGATAAATAAAGTAATAAATAATCAGAACTGTAAGTGAATTTCTAGAGATCAATAAGTAAAAAATTAACTTGAATAGTAAGTAAAACAAACTCTTTACTGTGAAAAATAAACTCCTACATACTTATTATTTACCTACATGTATGAAATAATTGAATAAATAATAAAATTAATATCAGGGCACAATACAGGTCAATTAAATTGACTTCATGCCCCAAATTTAGCAAAGCTTGTACTGTTGGTACCAAGCCACATACACATATATATATAGGTACACATTTATAATATCCTCGATTTGGGTATACACATCCAGATTTTTTGGAAGTGGTTACCCTGTTCAGATTACTGGCATCATAGCCGGGTATCTTAAAATGGGTCTACCCGGACATCAAGTCATAGTGAAATTGGTATCCGACTAAACGTTTTTTTTCTCAGATCTGTGCTTTCTTATGAATGTTATTTCCTTGTATTTTACAAAAACCTATCCAATACGTGGGTAGTGACTTTCCAAGAGAACAGGAGGCTATATCATTGGTGTCTTGTAGTTAGCGTTCTAAAAAAGAAAATAAAATCACCGCTAAGTACTACTACTAAGAAAATTTTATTACAAGTCACTGGGAAGAGAAAAAGATTTAGCATTATTGTAAGATAACAACAATTTTGATGTGAAATGATGCTGCCACAAAAAATACATTTGATATTGTTTGGTGGTGCAAAACTATTGACAAGTACATTTTGACATATTTTAGACCAATCCAGAGTATTTTGTCAAGGAATACATTTCTAGGCAGCAGAAAATATAACATATAAACATAGAGAGTTATATCCTTCTTAATTTGCAGTGTATGTTTGTATGGCTGGAATCTTGCAACTCAATTTTGAGCACATATCTTCAACCAGCTGAGCTGAAATTTTGCATTGTTGTGTAAGTCAGTTGAAAATACAACAATCTGGTAGTGAGATATGGATAGTGGGGTCAGACCGTCTCCGCAGGAGAGAATTCTTCAACGGTTAATCCGTTTGATTTGAAATTTTGTATGAGTAATGACCCTGGTTGAAAATGCAGGTACAGTAACAAGAAAGTTGGTATAGTCAGCAAAAAGGAACACTATTGGGCATAAATTTATAACATTTGAAAGCTGCATATATTTGTTCTATACATGTTGAAGGAGGTGTAGACTGCTATTAAGAATAGATTAGCAAAAATGGAATTTTGACAATGGTGTCAACTGAAAACATTAATTGCTAGTGCATTACAAAAATACTCTGCTTATTTAAATATTATTGATTTTAATGGACTTCAGGGGAATTCACTAAATATGCATATTTTTTCTATACTTCCATGCTGGTCTGGGAGCAAAGAAAATACATAGAATGTACCAGTTGCTTCTCTTCCCGCGCAGATGTTAAAAGCCCATCAGGGGAATGGGCGAAAATAGGAATCAGGTTATAGGCGATGCGGCTAGCAACCCATCACTATTTTGATTCCATTTTCCACCTATACACTCACAATCTTGTAAAACGTGGCCTGTAGGTCTTGGTACCTTAGGCTCTGTCTACCCCGTAGGGGATAAAGACGTGAATTGTGTGTGTGTGTGTGTGTGTGTGTGATATTAATGGACCTCAAGGAAAGTCATTCGAGTAATCGATATCAGCAATATCAAAAAGGGAACAAATAAGGCCATTCAAAGACAGGCAGGAGTGGCATAGATATTAGTTTTTAAGCTGAGATTTGAGTAGTTATATAAATCAGAATTGATTAAAAGCTATTACTCTGAGAATAGACAAAGAATTATGAACCAACAATTGGTTGATATACAGGGTTCAGAGCTATCACACTGAGGATAGACAGTAGCCTGTTATTGATACAAGATTGGAGCTATGACAGCAAATATACCATGATTCAAAAGTTATCAATCATCTATTTACGAGTGCACATGCCTTAGCCTGTCTTTTTTACTTATTAACATTAGCAATAAGCAATTATGTTACTTACAAATTTTTGGTCCCAGTTATCCGAATAAAGAAATTTATTATTATAATTATTATTAGCGCCATCACATAGTGGATGGACAGGCATACATAAACATACCTTAGAGCCAGCACACAGCGGCTGGACAGGTAATAATGTAATGTTATATATGACCCATCACTGCAGGTCCGAAAAATTATCAATCAACCTTTTTTGGGTAATACAGGCCTTAGCCCATCACATAGCGATGGGACAGGTAATTTATAAAATAGGACCCACAGATCAAATGGACCAAGAAATTGCCCTTGCAGGCCTTAGAGCTACCACAAGTTGCGGGTAGACGGCCGTTTCGTACATAGTTTGAGGCAAATATAGTTGCGCAGGACACATTGTCCAAGCCCTCCCGTACTGAAGGGAGGCCTGTGCCCAACAGTTGAACATGATTATTCAGCCTGGAGAAGTGGAGATGGAAGAGCTATAATTTAGTTAAGGATAGGACACAAGAAATAATCATTCAACAATTGCTTCATATAATATAATATTAATATGATACAATACATACTGGTCCACTTCTGTTACTGCGACTGCTAACAATTGAACGAAGGCTTGATTGAACGTCCTTTCATGTGATCCTAATTAACCCAATCGTTTCCCCAGAAATATTATTTCATTATTGGAGAACATAGAACATATATAAAAACTTGAAGCAAACTATACTAAACTTGGCTCAGTTGTACAAGATTGAAGAACAACTTCAATGCAGAAGACCATTATGATATGAAATAGTCATCATTAAATGGGAGCACTCATTAGGCTCGTATAAAAATTTTGAAGGGAGTTCTCACTCTGGATCTGTTTGCTTCTAAATCTAATTGAAATTAAGGACTGGGCCTGAAGATTAATGCCTTCACACTTCACTGGGCTAACTTGTTTTTTATTTTTACTGATACCTATCATTCTCTGTGGCAGTAAATATAACCTTAAGGAATCTGGTTTCATGATTATTACTTGGTTTTTTATTTATTTGTTCTCTTACCGTTCTGAGTTTCTAATCGTTATCACTAACATTTGTCGAAATATTCCTATTAGTATTCCCCAGGAAGGGAAAGTGAATATCCCACCAGCAAAAACTGGGCTGCAGAAAGGTCATTGTCAGCATGGCTTATTTGGGGCGAGTTAGCCTATTATCATATCAGCAGTCGATGTAATGTTACCACAGACTCAGTTACCACAGTAGTATACCGGGAACTGGTTGATTATTAACATTATTTTATATTTTCTGTATGAACTTACGTTGACCTATATCGGGAATCAATAAGTATTCTAAAAGTGAAGTAAAGACTAAAGGGTATTTACCCTGTTATTCGGTTTTATCAAGGAAATAGACGTCAGCAAAGTAACGTCTTTCGATAACGAATTCTAAAAAAGTTTCTAATCAATATTTTTTGAGTAGAGTTCAATTATATGACTCTTAAGGGATTTATATTCAGGTGAAAAAACTCTATTGCTGTACTGAACAGATATTTGCCCTTTACTTAATAAAAAATTATAAGATGTAAACAAGATAAAATTATCATCTTTTATAATATCTTGATCGAACATTTAAAATCTAGAAGTGGAGTGGTTAATGATGCTATAGTGAGAAATAAAGATGATTAGGTATAGCATTTATACCTAACATACCCTAGTAATCAAGAAAGAGTCGACGGAGCCCCGTTTCACGGGGCTCCTATTTTCGAGTTAGGATTACAAGATAACCTAACCTAACCTATAACCTAAGAATCCAGTTCTTTTAATGTCTGTGTGGTGTTTTGTTATGGCGGGGGCTGCGCCCCCGAACCCCCCATGTGGGGGGCTCTGCCCCCCACGCCCCCCTTTTCTCTTTCCTGTTTTACGACATTTGCTCGACAATATAAAAAGCTGTTATCAGAGATACATCAACTTTCTGTGATGTCACATCACATGCCTTAGCGCAGTAATTTATCATCACTTAAGTAACGATAGTTATGGTAATCTAGTATACTATGATGTTTAGTACATCACTATTATTGTTTTTATTAAGATTGTGGAAGGAGGGCTAAGCTGTAAAAAGATATTTTTCATTTCTATCGATAAGGTTACTTTCTGTCGAACCTGAGGTTGTAATAAATCATGTTTATTTTAAACCCATATTATTATTATTCACAACCCTGCCTTTAAACATCTACATTGTAAATCGTCTCGGACAAGGAGAAGAGTATAATTGTATGATTAAACGAACTTACCTGAAGTGAAGTTCTATCATAATTATACGTAGCTCCTTGTCCGAGACGACAGTCCCAACCCTTCCCACTAATACTAAAGCATTATCCCAATTATAGGGTTGTTCATACCATACATCTTCAAACGAAATGACATTGTCACATCTGTCAAACAAAAGAGAGGTTATTTTGTTTTTTTTTTTTTAGCTTCAAAAATAGTGACCTGTGCGCTGTACAATCAGCGTTACTACTTTGTAAATCGTCTCGGACAAGGAGCTACGTATAATTATGATAGAACTTCACTTCAGGTAAGTTCGTTTAATCATACAATAAATAATCCTACTAATATTATAAATGCTAATGTGAGTTTGTTTGTTACGCTTTCACGCAAAAACTACTCATCCGATTATCATGAAATTTTGTACACATGTTCTTAGAGGTATTAGAAGTAACATAGCATACTTTTTATAAAAAAAATATTTTTTATGGCGTCACTCTGACGTTATCTGCGCGGACGAAGTCGCGGGCAAAAGCTAGTAATAAATAAATAAATGCCACCAAAGGTCTCGTAATCATTAAGCTTAGGTACTTAGCTCGGCGAATGGTTTTTTTATTGGGGGCCCTTGAAAATTAAACTTGATTAGGGATTCGTGGCTAAAAAAGGTTAAGAAAAGCTGCTCTAGTAAATCCAATTATTGTTTCCGTTAAGTAAAAGTCGCTTTTACACAGTACTCCACGGTATTTCGTTCCCGTCAGCAAAGCTGCATGTTTTTTGCTTTTCCACTGTTATAAATTACCAGGTTAAATTTAAACATAATAAAACCTATTGTAATTACAAATGTGATACCTGTCAATCATCAGACCAAACACAATTATTTCCCAGATCCATGTATGTCTTTAGTAAATGATTTATAGACGTCCACTGCTACTTAATAAATAAAATTCTATTTAGGCTCGGATACAGAATTTGTTTACTATGAAATAGCAACGTGAGAAAATTTCTTTCGACGGACGGGCTTGAATGAGATTTGAAAAAAGAGAAACCTTATTCTCCGAAATTAAGGCACTTTTCGCGTATCTCTTTTTAGTGATAAACTTATTCTACGCAGACTAGTGAAATTCATTCAGTCTACACAAGTCTTTAGTTTATAGATAACACGAACGCACGCTAACGCAGTTTGAGATAAGGCGCTTCCCTAGTCTAGTAATAGTGACGACTTGTGAGCTGTATTTACTATTTACATCCACTGTTCTGTGCGTGGTTGGCATTTATTAGATTGCAATTTATCATTTACTGGGGCATACATAGACGAAATCATGGTCTAGTGGTTTTGGGTTCGAATCCCAGTAGCCAGGCACTGATGAACACAAATGTTTGTAACCGAGTTATAGATTTTACTATAGTTGAATGAATCTAAATAGGTATGTTTATCCTCTGTCAAATACTGTAGGTTTGCTTAGTTTGGGACTTGATCAAATAGTGTCAATTGTCCCACGATATTTGGTAACTTAGAAAATCGACCAATTGATATAGGTAGGTAATACTTACGTCAATTATCAAAGTACCTGGGTGACCGATCATTGCTCGGTATTTTTTTAGTACGTTCTCTAAAAATGAAACCTAGCTAAATCGATTAGCTAGCTACCTAACCTAGCTAGCCCCGAAATCTCTTGCATGCCAAATTTCATGAAAATCGTTGGAACCGTTTCCGAGATTCATAAAAAATCACGAAGTGTCAAAAACGTAATGTTTTTTTAAAAATCTTTTATTGATAGAAAAAGAAAGAAAGAAGGAAAGGAGGCTTTAGTCGCCGAGCGACGATGTCAGCCAAAACGTAATGTTATGGAGACAAAGCGCAAAATCAAATACCTAATAGCAATTCATAAAGTAAGTAAATAGAATTTAATCACAGGAACTAAATACCCAATTATATTATGTCAACACAATTTAATATTTACTGTACTCTTTTACAAATCAGCTACTTACAGTGATTTATCCAAAATATATTTTTAAGTCTTTACCTCTAAGTGCAGGCCCCTATTCCACCAAAGCGACAATTGTTGGTGACAAGTGACAATTCTGTTTACATTACAAACTCAACGAGAATCTGCGTCGGTTGGCTTCGTATCGACAACGCGTTGCATTTCGAAATGTCACTTGTGATCATGGTCTGATATTTCGGCAGACAGTAAAGCGCGCGTCTTCTGCACCCCAGTCATAAATGTCTTGTATTTCCCAGCATACATTATGAAAGGATTAGCAGTGGTGTGCGACTTGAAATGCATCTCAGTAGACTGCGTGATTGTTAATGGACGTGAGAAAAGTTACTTTTTGTGAAAGTATGCTTTTGAAATAACTGCGTGTTACCATTTGACCTATTGTAGCATTAAATACAGCATCATTGCTATCACTGTATCTGGAGCATTCATATTGTCGGTTAGTGCCAATGTGTTGGATAAATTATTTAAAAAAACTAGCTGAGCTACCTACAAATATGTCCTTGCATAATTATTATGATATAACATTCTAATGGTGAAAGAGTTTGTAAAATCGGTCTCGTAGTTTTCGAGTTTATTCGTTAGAAACAAAAAAAATACAAATGTTTTCTTTTAAAATATTGGTCGGCACAAAAAAAAGTCCTAATTGATTTGTCGACGCTACACATATGACATAATTTACCTCATCATCATCAGCTAAAAGACGGACGTTTACTGCTGAACATAGGCCTCCCCCAAAAGAGTAGCATGACGACCTGTCTTACGCCCTCATTTAGTGGACTCCCGCGACCTTTACCTGGCCATCAGTCCACTGAGGGCCTACGCTGCATTTCCCGATATTTTAAGCTTAAAAGATATACATATATGTATACTCTTTTCTTTTCTTCTACCGGGAGATCTATCTCTTAATCTTAAAATATGTTTCCACTTCCAGTTTAAATGCTTGTTAGCTTCAAGAAGTTATTCAGAAATCAACAGGAAAAAATTACAATACAAAGCAACACATACATTCAAGAAACACGCTAATTATGAGTCCAATCAGCACGCATCCTGAGCATCAATACGCAACCGACATAAATATCCTCATCTCCCGTATTTATCCTTAGCAGGTATTGAGTATTGGTAACGGCTCAGTGAACCCAAGGTCTTTATTCCAACCCGTACAAGATATGCGCAACGCAAGCGAGATTTGTATCTCACTCTTACTAGTCAGAAAACGAGTATAAAAGTGAGATAAAAGTTACGGATAACGCCTGCGTGTCGCCGGAATGTCCCATGAGCGATGTCAAATCAGATCCCTGTTGACATCATGTAGGTATCTTTAGACGGTATGTATATTGTCTGCCTGCCAATTAAAATTAAATCAGTACAGTACTTGCGTGAATACGATATTGTTATGTGAATGTTTTGTATTTCGGTATAATATATTTAATATTTTGTGCGACAAATGTAATTGCTGTCAATATTTTCATACGTCTGCCACAGACTGCCACAGACCTATAAAGAGTAAAGACGAAGGCCTGTGAAAGAGGAAATGAGGCCGCGGCCGGATGGTAAACTACGCTTCGCCGAGTGTTTACGGTTGTACGCACACAAGTGCAACCGAGCTGCGCGCCCGCGCACGACTCGAGGCGTAGTTTATACTGGTTTCACTTTGCTGTTTGCAGGGCCTTGAAACCATCATACAGAACAAAAAATTCTTCAATAAATTTATTACAAAAAACAAACTCATACCTATTCAATTAAATAATTACACGCATGTACTCGTATTCGTTTCAAATTCAAATTCATTCGTCTAATTATTCTATTATTTACTCTTTAATATGCCTTACTAGCCCAGTGACTTTGTAATAGGTAATCAAAATTAATTTCAAAATTAAAACACCTTGAAGGAAGTTTTAACTGTTATATACAATTCAAATTGATAAATCACAGCGGTAACTGCGATTAACAAAAGATTTCTTAACCTATGAAATGCAAATGTCGATACGGTTTGATAGCCATACATTTCACACGTGGATTTCCCAATAGTGACCTTCGCTGGGCCGTAATTACCCACGTACGTGACAATATTCGCTATCACAAGTGTAATTAGTTGCTAAATGGGTCAAAGTTTATTCGAAATTACACCTCTTAATGTAGGTCCACTTAATTTGAAAGTTTTCATGTTCCGTGCTGAGATAATGTTTGTTTGAAGTCCCTGTAAGAGACATCTCGAGTAGCTGCACGTAAACGTATAAACATGTACCTATTAAATAAAAATAAGGGTAGTGAAGTCTTATGAATCAAAAACTAGGCATATTATTTAACGATAGGAGTGTCTGTACTTATTAGAGCAATATTCAAATTCAAACTTTATGTGAAAATGCCATACCCTCAGTGAAATCTCTCATTATTCGTTTTCCTTTCGTGATTTTTTAAGACCCCGATTGCTTTGTCCGAATTGGGAAATTCTCCCGCCGGTTGAAAAACAAACGTCATAATGATTCGGACATATTTTTGAGATCATAGCCGGGATCGCAAACAATAGGGGGACGCCGGGAGCGGAAAAAAGAGAATAGGCAGCAAGCACCCATCTGCGGAAAACGAAATGAAAGGAGATTGGTGCATTTAAAAAGATAATTTGGATTCTTTTATTATTCATCTACTCAGAGTTTTCAGACTGACATGATGTTAAGGCAAACGTAGAAAACTTTTGATTACTAATTTGCTGGCGGTTAATTACATTGTTACGCCCATGATTTACTTTTCCATACCACACATAACTGGCCATGAAGAAGTACTATGTTATAATTACAAAATGTGTACAAAAGGATTAAAACAAACTTCGAAACAATTTGATTTTCAATTAAACATAAGACATGCGTCACGACAGTGCTGGCATTGAGCTCTCAAAATCGATTGACGTCAGACGTTTTGTTGCATTAGATGCAAACCTTCAATTACGTTTCAACAAATTATTATTGTAGTAATTACGTACAAAAAGGAATTCCGCTTTTCTTAAACGATAATTTACTTACCGACGTAGACCTGTGTGTTGGCGTATCGCCTCACAATTTTTATTTACATGTCCGTAATTAAATGAGCTCCAATCTTCTTATTGATGTTACGGTTTATTGAGCACATCAAGGTAAAAAAATATATTTGTGCGATTCGGAATAAAATGTAAAGTGCCGAATTTGGACAGTTTAATTTGAGTTTCTTTTATACCTTGAATGCAACCTTAGATGGCATAATTAAATAGCTATTACGTGAAATCACAGGACACTCTAACATGACA
Organism: Pandemis corylana; assembly: GCA_949127965.1. NCBI lineage: Eukaryota > Metazoa > Arthropoda > Insecta > Lepidoptera > Tortricidae > Pandemis > Pandemis corylana. The sequence goes on along the minus strand of OX421855.1, from coordinate 5,073,405 downwards.
TACACGAGGACGCCATGTAGGTAAACGACAATTGCGTTTTAACTACTCTCATATCATCGTTGTCAACGATTATTTTTTGTATAATGGCAAGCGTTTAACTGAATACGATTTCCCTGTAAAATATATAAGAATTTCAAGTTGGAAACATTCTCATTACTTAACTTCAAGTCGAGCGAAGACATGGATAAAGTATTTTTCTGTTTCGTCCTATTTCTTTGCGTAGCTCTCAACGGAGGTGAGGACAATAGTTTTAAAGCTTAAATATGGCCCGCAAAGGATTTATTTCACACAAAGTTTTATTCTTGTAGTGTTGGTGCTGTCGCCTTCTTTTGTGGTGAAGCATTATCATATTTTATGTCAACCTCTTCATGTGTTTAAGCGGCTTTTAACAGACGATGCATATTTCCAGTATAAAATTGTTTCCTTAAACATATTTGTGTATTGTAACAGTGTATTTCGCACGATTGGGTAACAAGTAAGCCATTTAACAAAGCTGATTGACGTTGAAATGAGTTAGTAGGGTTTTCAGTGCGCAGTTGTTTTGAAACTAGCACGAACAGGCAGATTGACAGGACAGATTTAAAATTGCTGGTCCACCCGGAACCTACTAAATTTATAGCCGTACCGTGGTTATTATAAACATTTGCAAGACGGAAGGTTTATATTTTACCGATATTATTTGGTCAAGAATTGTTTTATTTGTTGCAAGGTTTAAATGGAACTTGACTCATTTTCATTGATCTCATGACTTGCTGTTGCCTGCAGTTTGATCTACGTTCCGTGGGCATTGTGCACTTTCAAGCGATAAAATTTAATATGTTAGTTTATTACATGTTAGTGTAGTTGGTGTTGTCATTATTTTTCATTATTTCAGACGTATTATGCAAAAAACATGGCCGTACTGCAAAATCGGATGACGGCAAGATAGTCGGCGGCTACAATGCTACAATACAGCAAATTCCCTACCAAGTCTACCTTATTGTACAAAAGGGAGACGAGTACTATGCTTGTGGAGGCTCCATTCTTAGCTCACGGTTTATACTGACTGCAGCGCATTGTCTGACTGGGTAAGATGGTAGACCCTAGATTCAGTGTCTGGGGGCTAATTAAATTTACCGCACTAAGTGATAAAACTGTGATTCGTGAGCTGTACCGAGATAGATGTCATCGCGCAGTGGATAGAAAAGGGTATATTTTTAGGGGCTAAAGAAAATTAAGCCCAATTTTCTGAGGTAAATGTTATGATACCTTATTGTAATACGTATAGGATAGGTCGTGAGGTTGCAACGGTCGTGACGAGAACGAAATCGCGTGTGTACATAATTTTGTACTCATATCACGTTGATATCGCAATAGTGTCGATAAAATAATGGGCGAATGCTTACTAAAATTACAGGTCAAAAGCCGCTTTAACATGACAAACTTAAAGACAAAATAACAACAAATTTTGAATCAATATATATGTTGATACTTGAGTTATTTTGCAAGTACTGACAAATTGTGTGCCAGATACACGATGCTTTCATGAATCCTACAAGAAATGTCTACGCGATGCAAACAAAACAAAAGCAAGCACAGCTTTAATATCTTGGGACAAATTACACCAATTGACCCAGCCCCAAACTAAGCTGGTGTTAAATAAGCCGCTACCTCATGTTTTTTTCATTATAGTATAAAAATATTTATCGAGCAAAATAAGTAAGAATATAACATAATATATAAATATGTAGAGGTAGGTAAGTACATTGAGGATTAGTATGGGATTTGTTGCGTGCAGGGTAGTGACGCACCGTCGCTGGAGTCGAAGAGTTGTCTTAGTGACTTGAATTTATGTCGTGTGCCGCGGATGCACATGCTTGTGGCCCGGATTATGGATTATTCTTGATCTTATGTTGTTAATAAAATACTTGAGTAAAGCTCGAGAGTTCTAAATTTTTAAACGTTGTTGTAAAATTGAGTAACAAAAAAATAGAAATCAAAAAGATAGTAATTAATAAATAAAACAGTCATACACCGACCGATCGTGCCGCTCTCGAGTTTAGAATAAGACATACAGCAGCTTCATGCGGGACTCCGAAAACGCGATTGAGGTACCTCATAGGTCTTTATTACCAATTACGAACTCTGGATTCTAACACTGCGGTGCGGAAGGCAAGAGGATACCACTAGTATACCAGATTCAGATCCTTAACGAAGTCGACCACTCTAAAACCTTGTGGAAATCTGTATCTCTCGTTTTTGTTTCAGTGTCTCAAGAGTTTACATCCGAACTGGCAGCACTAACTCCGACAGCGGCGGTAATGTGTACTCCACAGCACTCTACACGCAGCACCCGCTGTACAACGCGAGGACCTCTGACTATGATGTGGCGGTTGTTAAGCTGTCACAGGCTATGACACTAGATGGGACTAACGCGAGAGCTATCAAGCTGCCGCCTTCGAACACCAACGTGCCAGCCGGGACCCAACTGATAGTGTCTGGTTGGGGTACAACACAAGTAAGTACCAGTATGCATTTCGACATCTTGGAAAATACATTTTGGCTGATTAATATAAACAATTGAGGTAAATAATCGGCACCCTAAAGATATTTGAAAAAACCCGAGGAGTACCGTTAAATCGATTGATACTTGATAGAGTAAAATAAAAATCATTTTTAGAATTTGGTCTCTCTGCTTATCTCTCTTTGTCCATGTGCTTTGTTTTAATGAAATCAAATGAGGTTATACAGTCGTCCAAAAAATCATACCATGGCGAGGATGTAACTACACACACAAATCACGTTTTTATCTCTAACGGGGTAGACAGAGCCTAAAGTAACAAGACTTAAGGGCAACGTTTAGCTTGATTGTGGGCGTATAGGTGGAGAGGGGAATCAAAATAGTGATGGGTTGCTAGCCGCATCGCCTATGAAAGTCATGATTCCTATGCCCAACTAATGATGCAACTAAGTAGGTGCTTATAGTCATTTTAATTTATAGTGCAGTGTGGGGAACATAAGGATAGTTTTAGAATTATACTCGAAACAATCCAGCGACAATTTGGCCAAATTAACTGTTGTTTTAGGAAAACGGTCAAACGAGTAGCACTTTGATGGCCGTCAAGGTCCCAACTGTTGCTACTTCGGAGTGCGAGAAAGCGTACAACAACGCCATCACCAGAAGAATGCTTTGCGCGGGGGTGCCAGAGGGTGGAAAGGACTCGTGCCAGGTAATTTTACATAGAAAGAGATAGAGAGATGGAGTAAAAGAGAGAGACAGAAGTTGATGTAAGATAAGGTTTCTTACACCCTTACTTCCTAGCTTCTTAATACTGATCCTAACTTCCTAATAATGTGAGTTTGTTTGTTACGCTTTCACGCGTATAATACTTGAAGAATAGTTTTAAAATATAGTATGGAGATAGTTTGAGACCTTGAAAAGGACATAAAATAGGTTTCATCTCAGAAAATTGTACAGTTCCCACGAGCGCGCAGTAAACGAATTCTCCGCAGACGAAGTCGCGTGCGATAGTGCTAAAATTTTTTTAAAGGCTGTGTGACATAAATTCGGGTTAGGTAAATTGTAATGTACTTCAATAAGAACATTGTTTTATAATGTACAGGGAGACTCTGGCGGCCCGGCGGTATCCGAAGATTCAGGGCTGCAACTGGGCATTGTGTCGTTTGGTCGCGGATGCGCACAGGCGGGCTACCCGGGAGTCTACACGAACGTTTCTTCCGTGCGAGCCTTCATCAAAAGCCAGACTGGCATATAAAGGTCCTCACGCAAGAAAGATGACCACGGCAGCACAAATTAAGCCAAATCTGTTTTTTTTTTTCGAATTTCCTTTTTGACAACAAATACATGTCAATGTGGTTCTTGATAACGAGTGGGTGTTCTGATTATAAATTCAATTTTGATTTGTGCTCGCCAATCGCTAATTCTTAGCCGGAATTTTGGGTACAATAAGATTACTATGTGGTTTGTTAGCAATAAAGGCACTATTTACTTAATTAATGATTTGAATGTATTCTATTGTTAGAATCTATAAAAACTAAACAGAACGCAAATTTTATGACAAATAAAAAAAATCCATAGCGTAAATTCGAAGTACAAAAAGTCAAAATGTTACCGATACGACGCCAAGTGTTTTAAACAGATAAAAAAGTGAAACTTTTCTTTGATTGACAAAACTCGAAATTAATACTAACAGCGGATCCCTTAGCATTTAAATGAACGGGACCTGCCAAGTTTCTCTGTAGCTGAAACTTTTTTAATTTCGTCGAAAAGAGCCAGGTGCTGAGCTCACGTCAGTGCCAATTCGACAGACAATCCCCCTCGCTGGATCCAACCGATAACGTACCAACCTCCCTACACTTTGTGAAGAAATGTGATCGTTTCCTTTTAATTGAGATTCTGTTGATTAGCAGCTTTTGTGATTTATTAACTAACTTTTGAAAGGCCATTTTATAATACGGCTATTTAATGGGAGAATTGGAGCTCGAGAGTTGCGATTATCGACAGATTTACCATTTTCTATTTGTGGTGTGCACTCGAACTACCTATAGAGGATTGAAGCGAGATCGACGGCGGAAGTCATTAGTGCGGTCTTGAACGCATTTTATACTACACGTATTTACTTACGCACGCTGGAAAGTTGTTGCTGATAAGTTTTTCATACGGACGTGGATAGTTAATTATATAATAGTGAGTGGTACAAGCAAATGGTTTTCAATGTAACAGAAAACGCAACTGACTAGTTCTCCTAGGCCTAGTTATGCATCGATGAAAGTATATTTGTCATCAGAATCAATTTAGAAGATATTCAAGTTTTTTTTCACAACCTTGAGTAGTTGAGGAAAGTGTAGGTTCATAATTCTAAGAATAGAATAGAATATAATATATTTATTTGCAAAGAATAAGTAGATATAACAATGTCATTGGGTGGCACAGACACAATAGGTCCAGTCCTAAGGCTAAGCTAAGGGTAGCTAAGGGTAGGCTAAGTCCAGATCAATGTATAAAATTACAGCAAATGAGAACTAAAGCGATTCAGGTGCCGGATGGAATGTTTAAATGTTGCCAATAAATCATAGACTAGCTTTTAATAGAAATTACATGTGCATTAATCCCGGCAACGAACAAAAATTGTATCCAAGTCTATACAAACAAAACATCCATCTATCTATTCTTACAAATTGTTGTATTTTTATATTTATAATACAAAAGAACAGGGTTAGGTACTCCGAAATGTCTTTGAGTAAGAGGTTTTGTGCAGATTGTAGCAACTGTAGCAAGAAAACAAGCCAAGCCATTCCTCGCGGCCCGTGTTTTGCAAATCGCCACAGTTTTAACAGACTGGCGGATGATAGGGAAGATAAATGAAAATGTAATTAAGCACAAGGAAAAAGTTCAAGGGAAACGATAAAAAGTTTTTAACTGAAGCTACATTATTTATGTCTTGCCGGATAATCTTGTTTTTTGATTGTTTGTTTCCTGTTTCTACAGGAACATCAAAAAAAGAGTGTACTTACTGCCTGCTTCATTTACGGATAAAACCACGTAGTTGGCAAAATCACAAAAAAAAAACAAATTAACAACGAGTAAAACCCTATTTAACCACATCTACTAGAACTACGATGCATTGAATTTTCTACTTACATAGAAAAATAAAAAAATCGAGCTCGTGCCAACTGATGTTATATTTACCATGGCTGTTGGTGACGTTGTCAATGCCAGAGGGATTGCACGTGTGTTGCCGAGCTGGAGGGCTAAGATGAACTGCTTCACCCCAATCTGTTCAAATACAATTTTTATGTTAGTCCCTTATTGTTATAACTGTCTCTAGTCTCCGCGACACAGGCCCTGAGTCTAGTGCGAAGGCTGCCGTACAAACATGTTGTAACCTTTTGCATATTATAAATAAAGACTTTTTTACTTTTTACAACAGTGTAACGGCAACTTAGCGCTATTAGCTAGTAAGAAGATGGTGGCAGCAATAAAAACGGACCGACATTCAAATTTAAAATTAAAAAATCATCTACCTACTTGGAAAACTTCTGCTTCTTTTCAATTATATGTAGATACTTTCAAGATGAATCTAACGCGAGACTTAATCATAATTACACAAACAGACAAAATTGAATAACTATACTTTGCTATCTCCGGTTATATAGTGAAGTCATGTCGTGGAAACAGGTACATTTCAGGATAAATCCCCCCTCCCCCACCGTATTGGTGTTGAATTGTGGAACGGAATCGTGTGAGATCTCTCTATTGTCGTCATACTCCTCAAATGTAATCAAGAACATAAGATCCGAAACATGTCGAGCATCACTCTACTTTTACACGTGTGTTATCCGTCTGTGTAATTACATGTATTTAATAAGTTATCTGCAACTCTTGGATCTTAATTCTGTAAACGAGACTGTTAAGCTATGAAAGGTAGCTGCGTCGTTTTTTCTGTATTTAATTTACTTAAAGAAAGTAATTTGAGAAAAACATGAAAAAGGCGGATCGCAACTTGCAAAATCACTTAGTAGAAAACTGGAGATGTACAGTGCTGGTCGTTGTCAACCCCTTTTTTATTTTATTATGAACTTGTAGTTAACGGAGATCATTAGAAGTTAAGTAATATAACAAGTAACAATATGACCACAAAGAATTGTTGAATTGTAATACACTTAGTCTCTATTGAGAACACCTAATACGCCATCTAAATTGATAAGATATTTTTTTAAGTTTTCTGCGAGACTTAGCTTGAACACAGGGTGGTACAATCAGCATCAAAAGTAGCTTAGCATATGAAATTATTAATTGTCTGACATAGTTGTTGAGTCAAAAGTACATGACCATCACTAACTTTAAAATAAACTGATATTTAAATTTCAAAAATAGATAATTTCAGAGGAGTTATAATTATTTCACCATGTGTCATTTCATAATTATTCGACCTGTTACTGTTTCATAAGTAACTGAAATACATTTGTGAAAAAATTAAAAGAATTTGCTTCAATTTCATTTTCTAGAGGTGACATTGTCATTACTTATTAAGTAGTCACTTCACGTTATTAGCAATATTCAAGTAGATATTCCTGTATCCTGTATCTGTATCTGTATCTGTATCCTGTATCAAATTTCTGTGTATTCAATGTTATAGGCGATGCGGCTAGCAAACCATCACTATTTTTATTTCCCTTTCCACCAATACGCCCTTAATCATGCTAAACGTGGCCTTAAGGTTTTGTTACCTTAGGCTCTGTCTACCTCGTAAGGGATAAAGACGTGATATATGTATATGTATATATATATCTGTGTATTCCTATATAATTGTCAACGCTGCAGGGCACAGACGATTTTAGTTCTTTAGTTTTCTATTGTTTTGGAGTATGACTTACGTGAATAACGCAGAAACTGCTATATAATTTAAGTATTCTCTAAATAAACCACTTTATAATAATAAATGTCTGCCTACAGTGTAAAATTGACATGCTGGAGAGCACACACGGTTTTAGTTCTTTACTTTTCTACTGCTTTGGAGTATGAGTATGATTTAATTTAAGTTAATAACGCAGAAACTGCTATATATGTATTCACTGTACAAAGCTACTTGTCATTTTATTGATTAGCTAGACTTTTTAGTGAAAACTATTTTCGTTGACAATGCCGAGCGCTTCCGAGCGCCGGCCGAGGACTCCCGACCTCAAAGGTCGAGTGCGCATGTGTGGATTCAAACAGCAACCGTTTAATACTTCTTGCCTTGGTAATCTTTCATTCTTCTGTCATGCTTGTTCTTTATGTTTTCTAGTTTCCCTATTCCTTGTGTATCTGCTAGCCGTTTCCTTCCTGTATATATTATTCTTCAGTGTTTCTTTCTGAATATAGAGTTATATATTTATTGTGGAGTGCCTTGTTTCCTTTTAGCATCCTTAGCACCCATAACTGAATGAAGCACATTATAATAGAAAATGTCTGCTGTGTTTTACTTCACTTAATAATCTCCCAAATATTTTTAAGAGTCCCCAGTACGCTCTATTAAACTCGAATTTCCATACAAATGTAGCCCCCTGAAATCTCAATATGGGTCTCATTATGGGGTTTTGTCTAGCCACACATGGCGTCAAATACGTTCACTATCTTATGAATTTTTGCACTTTCTGTTAATTTTTAAATTATCATTTACGATTCTTATGGTTTTTTTTTTTTAATTTTGCATTTTTTCTACATTTATTATGAACCCAAAAAAAACATAAATTCTGAAATGTTAAATGATGAGTATGCTTAGACACTTAAACGTGACTATTAGTTTTGCCACATTGTTTTTGTTCAGTTACTTTTGATGCTGACTGTACAATGAGTGAGTAGTGACTTCTTTTCGTAACGAAAGCGTATTTGATTCTTCTGTATTCTACACACCTCAGTTGGTCAGACAAAACAGAGACTGAGCTCTGAAATATCGTACTTACTCTAAAAGGTTAATTAAATTTTTGTGAAAAAATATCAAAATACTTTATCTACAGTATGCATTTCCATTTAAAGAGATGACATTAATGAATGCACTTATGACAGTTTCAAACAGCTTCAATTCCGCATGCCCAAATGTCAAAATTCCATAATCGTTTCAAAGAACACGAGGTTAATTCTGCTGTAGCTTTTATTATTTATTCTTTTTGCTTAAAAGAATTTCAGAGGGCTTAATTACGTCGAAATATTTCTTTGCTTCCACTTTTCAAATTTACCGCTTTCGTAATTAGCTCCTTCATAAGAAGTAGAAACGTGCGGGTGTTATATCACTCGCAGTGGATTTCTTTTTGAAATACATTTTCTTGCATAATAACGGCGCTTTGAACTTTTAAAAGATTAAATGTGACTTTCAGGGTGTTTTTTTAGAACAGCAATTACGTAATGTTATGATTCAGCTTATCGTTTAAGACTCGTCTATTTAAATTACAGCATCAATTATTAAAATGTGCATTTTTCTCGAGAAAAAGTTGAAACAAAACTCAAAACACACATCCAAGAAATAAAAGATAAAAAGTGAAATTTACAAGCGGAAAAAGAAAAAAAAATGTAATTGATAAGATAACTTGACGATAAAACAGGTTTATGGGACATAAATTAATACGATTAATACTGCATGAATAAAAAAACCAGTTAAGCAACGTTTAGACAATTATTCATCTCCCCTATAACGCAAAATTTGAAGCTGTATATAGCCTGTATATAGTATATATATATATATATATATATATATATGTTATAACGTGCGCAACATAAGGATAATGAATATAGGACACGTGCGATAGCACTCAATACTATCAAATATGAATCATTATGTCAAATAAATATTAACAACTTAATTATCGGCTCTGAAAGTTACGCCAACAAAATGCAAACTTCCTGTTAGCGGGAAAATGAAAATTAATTGGGATTATGATATCCATCGCAATATTCCTATTTATATCTGAAATCTACGTCAATCCGGGCCGCCATGAAAAAGGTGGGACTTATCTCTGATAAGACGTTTAATTTCCTCCCAACCCGAAATGATGACGCGAAAAAATGAAATCACAATGAAAATCTTACCGGGATAGGTTTAAGATCTGGTTTATGGAATAGATTATCTTAAAGAGTTTAGGGCGAAATAAGTTGAAGCATAGGAAGAAAAACGTAATTGAAGAGGCTGACTTAGTGCTTGTTTAATCCATTTATTGAATTAGGCGTTACTTTGCAGGGGTTCATATCAATAGACAAAAAATATTCACCTTACTACTGCTATTTGCTACGCCATGCCTGCTTTTTATTGAAGCAGACGAAGGTAGGTTAGTAGGTAGGAAACATAAATGGCTTGGTTGTCTCGCACAGGTGGCACCAAAGCAGCATGGTAAATGTTTTTTGGTTTATTAATGTTTAATCAGTACCTTATAATGGTCAAATTAATAAAAGTTTACTGTTCGATTATCCCATCAAAAACAGAATCCGTTGATTGAATTTGTTTATGGAATGTATGATTACCAAAATGGACTTTTCCTACAACTCTTTGTGTGCATCTCTATACTGAAAGCTTAGACATTTTCATAAGTAGTTTGCTAAAAGGATTCGACGGCGCTTGCGGAATCTCAGTTCGCACAAAGAGATGCAATTTGCATTACAATAAATTTTTATTGAAGCTTTAAAGTTTGAAAAGCTCATTTTCAATAACGATAGAATTTCCGCTGCATCGTGGAGATATGACTCTGCACAGATTTGCTTAGACTGTGAATACTGTGATAAACTACCACAAATATGTACGAGAAAAAAGAGAACAGAAAAAATAAAGGAAAAGTTTAACTAAGAAAATTCATAAGTAGAACATTTATGTAAGTACAGCATACAGTAATAGTAGAGTCGTCTATACTACACTTAAATTTATACAGTAAGTGTAGTACAACAGGAGTAAGTACCATTGCTGGTAAAGAGGAAACAGTTTATATTGTTTTTTTGGGGCTGGTAGGACCTCATGCAATATCCATTCAGATTGCTATTCGTATTGATATTCTATCATAGATTTTTAGGTTGGCAACGCATTTACAAGCCACTCTTAGTTAGCCATCCTCGTTTATATAAAAAGCAGTACATTATTTTATCGTCAATCTGAATATTCCACGTGCTAGTAATGCCGTTTCTTTTTGTCATTAGTTTCGTGTATCCGAGTCAACATTAATTGTTCCCCTTTCGTTTATATTATAATTATATTTTTACATCATCAAGCAATTATGATCAAACAGTGGCATTGCCGGGCGTATGGTTTTTTAAAGCGGGATGTGCTGCAGTCGCGGGGCCGTGGCGTGGCAGTTATGAATGGGCAACTCGAAGCGATGCCTAAAGTCACATTACGAATGAAAAACCGCAGGATTGCCGTAATTGAAAATTCCCTGTGTAATATACGACTTGCAATTTCGGAGAGGAGCCCGGCCGCCGTCCTACAGGGCGCCCATTTTTCTTTATGTTTAACGATATTATTTTTAACGCCACAAATTTTACCATTTTTCTTATGGCGCCCGCAACCGCTTGCAATTTCATTATCGTGATCGCGTATCGTGCACATTATTCTTATCAGTTGAATCTTGCGAACTTTTATTAGAATTCATGGGCTGTCCTCTAAAAATATTGTCAGTTTGATGAAATTAGCTCGCGGACTTTCGATTTGATATATAAAGAGCGTATTAAACGTGCAATAAATGCATACAATCGCTTTCTACAATATCGTATAAAGTGGAGTTAGTTGGATGAACTTAATGGAACTAAGAATCGCTCGTTTACGCTTACGGCTCCTGTAGTACTACTAACTTTCTGAACTAATTAACTCGTTTAATATGCGAAGCGTTTGTTTAGCCATGATAATCCTCTGCAAGAAATGGTCAACGACTTTGTACCAAAATAATTGCACTGTGTTCATGTTAAAGGGAACGTGCCTTCATTTGTTTTTCGTCGCGATATTACCAGGATCAATTGCTCTACTAAAAAAGAAATGTTACATGCCCTTTAGACCCATCATTACAGATCTACTTAAAAAACGTGCTGCTACTACGCCTTGAGACAGAATAGATGACAAGGGGAGGGAGAATTAACCGTAATTAAGCTGAACGAAACTCTTTCAGGAGAAAGGGAAAAAGTATTCTTAATTAAAGTGAGAGACCTCTGAAAAATGCTCTGTTTTTTTAATTATAACAGGTTTGCTGGTTAAGCGCGTCTTTGAGTGATGTAACTCAGCCCTAATGACTACGCAACACTGGCCCGTTACACAATTTACTACGACGCAAAGTGTAAGTATCTAAACAGAAAAAAATAAGACTAGAAACAGCCAAAACGAAGCAATAACATTTGCTTAACCCCTGAAAGAATAGAAGCTCTGTAATTTTGTTTTGTTTAGCATTAAGTACACGAGAATTCTATTTCCGACAAAATTTACCTGAATGAAAGCGTAGTTTCCCATTTTGCCGTCGACTCTATCAATTCCAATTTATTCGCATTCAGGTACCACCTTTTCGTTGTATTCCTGGATCCGGTACCGTTTCTACTTCACCCCTTTCAAAAGTTCCTCCCTCGTTATGTGCGCGGTGCCGCTAAAACTGAGTCAAGCCTTTATTGAGATTCACCTTTGGAGGCAATTTCTTTCTTTTTCTTTTTTATTACTTTTTTATAGAAAATCGTTCATCGACGCGAAAGTAAGGAAGAAAGCAGCGTTCTTTGCTTTCAGCTCATCCGTCTTTGAACAAATTTAAAGTTTCTGATGAACTTACGCTAGCCGTACGAGATGGTATTTGTTTTATTAAAGAACTAGCTTCTTCCCGCGACTTCGTCTGCGTAGAATTATACATATTAACCTTCCTCTTGAATCACTCTATCTATTAAAAAAACCGCATCAAAATCCGTTGTGTAGTTTTAAAGATTTAAGCATACATTGGGACAGATAGCGGAAAGCGACTTTGTTTTATACTATGTTATGGATGGGGTTAAATCATTGTCTATATAAATAGACAATGATTATAAAACTTGAATTTCGTACATTTTTCGCAGGACATCGTGGTTTATGCTATCACTCAAATAATAAATAGATATAGGTCTGTTTAAACATGCTCTTTGGAGATGGTACTACTACATCATTGCATTACGATCAAATTTAATACACATTTGTTCACACAAAAAGCCGTAGTAGCCCAGTGGTTTGACCTGTGGCCTCTCAAGCAGAGGCTCGTGGGTTCGAATCCTGGGTTCTTCGGAATTTATGTGCGAAATTACATTTGAAATTTGCCACGAGCTTTTCGGCGAAGGAAAACATCGTGACGAAACCTGCACACATCTGCGAAGCAATGCAATGGTGTGTGTTAAGTTCCCAATCCGCACTGGGCCCGATTGGGAACTATAGCCCAAACCCTGCAATAAATGGAGGAGGCCTATGCCATGAAGCACGCCGAATTACGCGATAATTTATAGAAAAAAAAGGCTACACAATCTACAGAAATTATAGCGAAACGGGCTATATATTATCATTACACATAAACGGATAACTCACGTATAAAAAAGTCGCGTGATGCTCGACATGTTTCGGACTATTTCGTAGTCCTTTTTCCAAGAGGGGGTGCCCCCGAGTTGGAAAACTGTAAATATTGACCAAACGGTGAGTGTGAGCGAACCTTTACGGAGTGACGTGATCGGGCAGCACACAAGTGCTGCCCGACATTTGTCAATAATAAAAATGACGATGAAAACGAGGGTAGTTGTGCGCCGCTGTCAGTTGCGTCGAACGGCCGCGCGAGCAGAGCGCTGGCGCGCAGTGTTCGTGTCGCTGCCGCCGGGGCGAGCGCTCTTGGAAAAAGGACTACGAAATAGTCCGAAACATGTCGAGCATCACTCGACTTTTTTATACGTGAGTTATTCGTTTATGTGTAATGATGATTAAGTCTCACGGTAGTTTCATGTTAAAAGGGCTATATATTGTTCACATTGTTATCACCAAACCGCAACGAGAATAGGAATGTATATGACAGGACTAATTGCGGTCTAATTAATTAATAATAATTATAGACTACAGGTGAAACGAATAAAATGACGTCAAAAATTCCATGCCTCTGCGTTTGATTAACAGAACGAAACGACCAAAAAGTCCAAAACGAATGAATGAATTAAATCAAAACCAATAGATAATTACAAAGTATAGTCAGCGTCATATAGTATGAAATGTCCTAAATTCAAAGTGACCAAAGAGTTCGACGCACTGTACTATTTATTTTGTTACCTTACTCTTTGTCTACCCCGTAAGAGATAAAGACATGATATATGTATGTATGGATGTATCGAACTATTTGGCTGACGTAGATCCTTTAAACTATATGACGCTGACTGTACATTATATGTACGAAAGATAATACTGACATCAGCCGCCCGCTATCAATTATCAGCAATGTGGTTAATGGGCTTACCAACTCATTTATATCTCGATAGCACGCCAATAAGCCCGATAAATTTATATGTATAATAGACCGGGGCATTGCCTATAAGGTAGGTGCATGAGGGCCACTTGCGAAACTATTCCACTAAATATTACCGCCCAAAGTAACAATGCCAGCAAAAAGTAGCTTAATTTATGTGCCGAGTTCAGGGCGTGGCCAGTTTGATTATGCGTTTACGATACTTGGTCACACGAGCATTAAGAATAGTTTATTGGTTAAGCTTTGCGAGGTTGAGTCCTTGTTTGATGTTGGTAAAAACAATGTGATTGTTTTATTATTTGAAAATAGCCATATTCGGTGACATTCAACACATATTTTTTGTTAAATCCTTTCAATCAATTTTATGACAGTTACAGTTGTTTTTCGAATGTCTATTCTAAATTAAGTTCCGTAAGTAGACGTCCTTTCAATGTTCTTTAAAAATTTATAGTATGTTACGCACTTACCAGGTACTTATAAAATTGTATAATTGCAGGAAAATCGTTCGGTAATAATGCATAAATAAATATAGGTGATATAAGTGCGTTATAATTCGACATTAAGGCGCTAATGAAGTATAATGAACGTTTTCTGACGCGCTCAGCGAAGGCCTTTGTCGTTGGAGGCTGGTAACACATTCTTATTTTACACTACACTACTCTACCATTAATCAATCATAGCAAATACATCACGCCAGTGTATCATTTTTATTTATTTTTGGTGAACTTACTTGTAACATGCTGTGTTCAATATATCACTAGGTAAGATTCACTTCTTGATTAGTAACGTATTGTTGCAGGTTGAAAAAAAGAATCTTCAGTTTCATCCCGAGGGAACTTTACACTTTCTGGGATAATAAATAACCTCTGTCAATCAGGTATCTGTAAAAAATAACGTCTCAGTAATTGCAGAGATTAAGTAACCCCTACTTGCTTCATATTAACTTGCAAACGTATGTATGTATGTTTGTCCGCGTGAAATCTTGCGACTCAATTTTGAAGCAGATATTTTCATCTGATTGGGCTGAAATCTTGCATACTTGTGTAAGGCAGATGACAATACAATAATCTCGTAGTAGAATTCTGGAGGTCCTGCCAAGACCGTCTCCGCAGGAGCGAACTCTTCAACGCACGGTTCGATTGACTTGGAATTTGGTTCACATTTATGTAGGACGCATAGCAATGCAAGTACAGTCAGCAATAAAGCTTGTACCTAAAATGAAATTTTAAGGTTATTTTATTTACCATCGGGTAAATTCAGAAACCAGAAATTTGACATTATAAACGTTTTTAATATTAAGAGATATAAACGTCAATCATTTTTGCGTTAATTCATTGACCGCTACGTGTCAAGTTAGGTAAGTCCAGTCATAATTTTCGAGCTTTAGCTGAAGGAAAATGACTATCCAATATACATCTGCACAAACATACAAACAAGGCCTACTAATTTATTGTATTAGTATAAATGTAACCACTGTTCGATTTCAAACAGTCGTTAATTAAAGGAACACGGAAACACTGCTCTGCTCGTTATTGATTTGTCGACTGCTACGGTAGTCAGGCTCTAACCAGATGGGATTAGTAGCTTTGATGTCATGTCATCAATGGATATACACAATGATGAATCTCTAGCACACTGATAGTGATAGTCTTTTAGTAAGTAAATTAAAATACTAGAATAACATGAAATCTTAACTTACTTATAAATCAACCGCTAAGTTTAGGTAAGTTTTGCTATTCAAGGAGCAAACAGCAGCAAGCAAGGAGCAAGGAGCAGTTGTCTATCGGGGTCCTGGGTGTCGACATTTCGAGTGATGTTCAGTTCCGTGGTCATTTGGAAGGCAAAGCTAAATTAGCTTCTAGAAAATTGGGGGTGCTCAATAGAGCGGGACAGTACTTCTCGCCAGCCTATCGCCTTCAACTCTACAAGGCGCAGGTTAGGCCGCATATGGAGTACTGTTCTCATCTCTGGGCTGGGGCACCTAAGTACCAAATCCTTCCATTTGACCGCATCCAACGCAGAGCTGCTCGATTTGTCGATAACCAGGCACTTTCCGGTAGGCTCGATTCTTTGGCTGTGCGGAGGGATGTAGCATCCCTCTGCATACTGTACCGTATCTATCATGGGGAGTGCTCCGATGAACTCTTCGGATTGCTGCCTGCTGCTAAATTTCACTACCGTACTTCGCGGCACCGTCTGTCCTTCCATCCGCAACATCTTGATGGTTGGCAGTCAAGCACCGTGCGTTTTAAACGCAATTTCTTTCCTCGCACGGTAAAGATCTGGAACCAACTTCCTGCTGCAGCATTCCCTGAGCGGTACAATTTAGGGATCTTTAAAAAGCGAGCCTTCCTGTTCCTCAAAGGGCTGGCAACGCACTTGTGATCCCCCGGGTCTTGCAGGTGTCCCTGGGCGACGGTGATTGCTTTCCATCAGGTGACCCGTCTGCTCGTTTGCCCCCTCTTTTATAAAAAAAAAAAAAAAAAAAAAAAAAAAAAAAAAAAAAAAAAAAAAAAAACAAAAAAAACAAACGAAACTTCATCAATGCATTAAAAATATTGCATGGTAAAAAAGGCGTAAAGTAATTTGAAACCACGGTTTCCAAGAAAATATATACGTTGTGATCGGATATTCTTATAGCTACTAATCAATTGCAAATGCGTTCGAGGGAACTTTGATTGATAGACAACTTTGTTCTCCTAATGCATGTTTCGTGTAATCGTAAACAATACAATTTTGGTAGTTCGCCGTGGATGTATGGCGTACAAGGGCTCCCACGTCATTTCGGTGCATTCAAAACAAATGAACAAACTAACCTCGTAACAAATGAAATCAGATTTTTATATCATACTTACCTTTTGAAGGTACGACCTACTAACCACAGTTCACATCCATTTTAACTCGGATAATTACATAAAGTACCTTCAGAGAAAATGACAAATTAGTTATTGTTGAAGCCAAGCAATGATGAGAGCTCTTGCTGGCGTTGAGCAAAAATGTGTTAATATTAACAATGGATGCAAAGTTGAAATATTTTCGTCACCACAGTCTTTTATTTATTAAATTTAATTGCATATTGTTGACGCAATGAGCCGAGTTATTTTGTTTGGGATTTTTTACGAACTTTAGTGTAACTAAGAAATCAGCGGTTGTATAGTTATAATGCTATTCAATAATCTATTAATCAATCATTTGCAGTGGATGCTTGCAGTAAGATCACTAATAGCCGTTAGTAATAATAACATCAATCATGTCTTATCCATTTATGAAGCTATATCAAAAATAATTTTAGATAAATAAGGTAAACAAAAAAAAACATGCTAAACCGACGTTTGTGTGTAGTTTTATTTCGACGGGATTTAAACGGATAACAAAGTGGGAACTATATTTTACTAATTTCATTGTTTTCTTTAACAATGAAATGAAGCAGGTATCGATGCAGGTAACTTCAAATGAAATACTAACTTTTTTACACCACTGCGCCGACAGGACGGTTATCAGTTTCAACAAAACAAATTCCTTATAATTCATGATAGTGTTTTTGTTACGTTTCATCAACATAACTGGCTGGAAAAACGTAGAGCTTTATGAAACTTTCAGACTAAATAACGTAACATTTTGAATGTTATTAAAATGGTAGTTATTTGTGTAACTACACTGAGAGCAAAGGTTTATACTTTCTGCCACCAATTCCGCTGAGTGATGGTATCACGTACCTTCACCGCGTAGTGTTCACTGTTCGGGCAACGTATGATACGTGACATGTGAAATCCGAGTTTCCGCGGCTGTTGTCGATCCTGACTTAACCCACCTATATTTTCACAACTAGTTGAGTAGTTTATTCAAAGTTTTGAGTGCAAAGATAACAAGTCCGGGCGAATGCTTTGAATAATGCAAACAGTTTCAGATGAACTGTGTAATATGCGGCAGAGTGTGGAAGTGTTAAAGGAAAAGTTTCCGTCGGTGTGGGGAGTTGAATTATAATTTTAACGGAAACAAATAGATGCCTCGGGCGATGCATTGTTTTCTAACTACCTTTTGACACGATTAAATGTATCACGTTTTAGAGCTGGCAGCTTATAAGCACACACAATGTTTGTTAAGTGTTTGAAAAAAATATATACTTCGTAACGGCAGTTATTAGCATATTGTTGCTTTGATAGAAGGACAGCTACAGTAACGACATGGAAAAAGTATCGATACTCCTTGGTATAAGTAAATATAAGTATTAAGAACTTTACCTCTCGATAACGATTTCGATGATTTTTACTTTTGATGTTTCTCTGATATTTGTATTTTTAAGCGGGAATCACGTTGTATTGTTTTGAATAATCCTTTATCTGATCTTGTTATTTTTTTAACAACTATCTCCACTGTTAAACATTGCTGTATAGTCGCTACCCGTTGCTTTTTGTTCTTTTTGTCCCTTACCTTTTTCAGACTGAAGGTTTAAAAACGAATAATATTATCACAACCTTTTTTAGTAAAGAATTTATGTTCAAATATTGAACTGTGCTGCTCTGTAATCAAAATAGCAAAAAACGGAACCTCTTCGTAACGTTTAGTCGGTCCGTTCGTCTGTCCATCCGTCTGCGGCTTAACTCAGAGAACCATAGAATTCGAAAACTGTAAAGTGGTATGGGCATACGTTTATTCTGGCCGACATTACATCATACAAATTGTACTTTGTTTTGATTCCCCTTTCCACCTATACGCCCACAATTATACAAAACGTGGACTTCAGGTCTTTTTAGCTTAGGATCTGTTTACCCCGTAAGGGATAAAGACGTGTGTATTTTTCCTTAGTGTCCCTCCCCTATACTTCTTGTCATTCCTTTTCTTTCAAATGCGCGAAGAACCGCAATTAAGATAATATGAACAATATGTACCAATAATGGAACAGAGTAACCATGTTCTACTCGTAGTGTAACACAGACACAGCCCTCGAAAGTGGAATGTTCCAGCCTACCTATTAATAACTTACATAGCTGTTGTTAGGCCGATTTATAATTATTTGTTTGCTCGTAGGTACCTATCTCGTTAATTCATAGATGCCCTGTTTAAAATAATTAGAAGTTATTGTGCTCTAAAGCATTTTTAACCCAATTTCCGAAATTTCCATTTTAGTGTATTTGTAATTGGTCCAAAACCCATTTTCTCAGGATTACGTGGAGTATTAAGAATAGTATGTATGTATGTAAACTCTTTATTGTGCAAAATAAACAAGAGAAATACAATTGACAAACACTGAGATACATGCACAAAGGCGGACTTATCCCTTTAAGAGATCTCTTCCAGTCAACCTTTGAGTGAACTTTCGTACATCCGCAAAAAAATCTTAGTTCACGTGAATATCATCTCACATAAATCTTCTAGTAGGTATCGAACTAGCTTTTTACCAATTTGTCAAGCTATGGCCAGCAAAATTAGCTACAATATAATGTAAAAATTACCTTTATAATTACCTACCTAAACAACATTACACTACAGCCTGTTCAAAAATGTCATTGTCTCGATATCAATCACAAACTGACGAGTAAGTCGTGTTTGTTTAATGACTGATAAAAAACAGCGATCATATCACACAATCTCGATCACTAAGTAATAACCAGTCGCGAGATATATCAACAGTTACTTTTTGTCCTCGTTCAAATAAATCATTAATTCTATAATTAATTAGGTGCCGCAGTTTAAATTTACAACCGGCCGTTTTTGGTCTTGTTCGCACGTTCCACAAAAATAACTCGTGTTTATTGATGCCATAAAAGATTTACCTAACCAATAAAGTGGATATTTTCATACTATATGGGAAATTGGAAACTATTCCACAAGCATATTTTGACAGGAGGCATAGGGCTCACCAGCGGGGCGTAAACAAAGTGTCTAAAAATTGTTCCGAAATGTTTTAGCTGATGGTACAATAACAGAGATTTCAGTCAAACATTCCATCATTTTGATTCCTCTGTCCACGAATACGCCCACAATCATGCCAAGCGTGACCGGTCTTGTTACCATTAGGCTCTGTCTACCCGTGTGTGTGTGTGTGTGTGTGTGTGTGTGTGTGTGTGTGTGTGTGTGTGTGTGTGTGTGTGTGTGTGTGTGTGTGTGTGTGTGTGTGTGTGTGTGTGTGTGCGCGTTCAGTCAAATTAACTTAAGCACCTACTGAAGTATTCCGGATTACTTTTAAGACACTGTGTATCAGTGGCGTGGCATCAAAAGTATATCGGAAGGCAAGCCGAAGGGCATTTAACTAGCCTTTTCCTCTAATTCAGCACAATAAAATTGCCCAACTTCCTATAAATAGGCAAGCCGGTGGGAAACTAGTTCTAAGGACGCCACGCCACTGCCGTGTATACATATGGGCTGAAGGTGATGAGATCGTCTTGGAAGCCAGGGCAAAGTTGTGGCGGTCGAAGCACCAACAATGAACGTCAATGTCAAAAAAAACGGTAGGTAGTCTTAGTTTTTTTACGCACATAGTAAGTACAATCAGTGCAGAAGTTTTTTCGAACTATTCAAACAAAGTCGTTCGGCACTTAACACTACTTGCAGTTCTCTCGTAACGACTTAAAACTCCGCTTACTTTTTATTTTAGTAGCTGCATAAAAATAGACTGCAGCACTAAAAAAGAGAAAGGGCTTAGTTGGGACAGAGGGAAATTTACTTTATGGTACCAACAAGCGGTATTGGCGCCATAAACATTCATATTTAGTGGAATAAAGTCTGGTTAACGCCATAGTTGGAATAAAAAATACTACTGACAATAAGCTCCGATAACGTTGGCTCAGACACAATTCGACTCACCCTGTTTATGCGAGTTCAACGTTTGTTCTCGAATTAAACAAAAATCAGCAATACTGAGTCAATTTTACTCAATTGTTACTACTATTATAAAGTTTTTGTGTATATCTACCTGTATGTTTGTAACTATTTCGTGATGAAATTTGATTATGGAGAGAGTTTGATGAACATAGGCTATTTTTTGCCCGATAAAAGCTAGTATGATAATGATTTGCGAATCATGGTGGTGGTAGAGAAGAGCGGCAAAAGAGAGTCATCTGTATTGTGACCACACTATTCCATCAGAGCGAAGAATGTAACAGAGTAAGAATGAACAAAAACATTCGCCTTGCGACTACGCTACCACTGTACCGCGTGTGGTAGTAATGTACTTAAATGTTTTAGTTCATTGATATGGACCTCCGCAAAATAACGTCTGATTCAATCAATTAACGGCAAAATTCTTGTTCCCCACGCCTTTAGGGGGTCTTATCCAGAGATAAGCCGATTTTGGACATTCACAGTCCGGCAACATTACCGCTGTCATGTTCATATCACGGCAAAAATAAATACCCGGGAGGTTTCAGCCGATGCGAAGGCTGTCAAGTTCCCATTGGTGTGAAGGTCAATAAAGGTTTAACTGATTTCACACCATGTTGAGTACACACTGTCTCGAGATGAGACACACATTGTGGCCTTCAATTTGTTTTTCATTGGCACGTAAAAAAGTGGTTGGTAGGGCCTGGTGCAAGCTGAAATTACTGACACACGATGACTTATATCTTAGCTATCTGAACTGGCAACGTGTCTTCAATCATCTGGTGTTCTGGGTGTCCACGGGCGATGGTGTTTACTTCGCATCTAGTGGCTCTACCAATGGATCGATAGTAAAGGCGTTATGCAAACGTATCCAAGAAGTTTTTTGAGTCAAAACTATAATAGGCTTTGCTAGGCCCTGGGCGTCATTGGTTCTAGAGGTAGATTTGTACTATTTCGACAGCAAATTCGAGATTGCAAAGGCCAATAATTCATTTAGATTTCATTTGAAATTTACAGTATTTTTTTTTCGATTGAGGAAAATGTCACGAGGAATACACCTACAAAGCAGTTTAATGTTGTGTGTAAACTTTCCAATCCGACCCGGAGTTTGCATGTGAATTATAGCCCAGCACTACGAGTATGTGTCCAAGAGGAAGTCAGTGCTCAGTAATTAAGAATTTATTATTCATGATGATGCTGACTGAGAACTGTCTTTTTACGAAACTCGACCTCAAATATTCCAGACCAAATTATAAAACAGTGGTAAAAGTTACGCTTCGCATATTACGGTCATTTTACCGCATTAACTGCCGTAACCGATATTACCAATTTGTTACAGTTCAATTACCGATGTGTTCGGCAAATAAATTTCACTTAACTCCAAAGTAATACAAATGCGACTGTCTAATATACCTAGATTGCGGTAGTTCGATGCGGTAACTCCCTCGTGTGGTGTTCAGGAGTAATGAGATTTTAAAACATAATTAGTCGCACTGGCACTAAAGTATTGTTTGTTAGTTAGTAGTTAGTAAGTAATGGAGTGGCAAGTACCTAGATTAAAGTAACCGAACAGTTTTGATGACAGTTATTGTAGTGAGATTACGAAATTTTACATCAGAATGGGGGTGCGAGTCGGGTTCCCCCGGCGAGTGGTCAAGAGCTGCGGTTCGTTTTTGGATCCGTCCGAGGGGAAGAGCAGTGCTTGGTCCGGTGCACCCTGGGCATCGGCTAATGATTTCCTGGCAGATTCTGAGGTATCATTGTCCGTTGGCTAAGAGTCCGACAGGGGGGCGAGGGTCTTTGGACCGTGTTCTACCGTACAACGTGGCCGGCATTTTTGTCACAAGATTTTTGAATACTGTATTTAATACTTCGACATTGGCGAAACCATCGCGTCGATCGATGGAGCCATATTAAAAATAGAATAGAAGAAGAAGAAGTACATCTGAATATTTGATTTAAACAGGCGATACTTTGCGGAGGTCCATAATTAATCAACAAAAAAAATGGCTTGCTCCACTACAACACTCGTAAAAAAGCTATGTCTGTACAAAATAATGTATTCAGATGCAAACTCATCCTTTGCTTACATATAAATAATATATTTATGTCATACAAATTTAATTATAACTAACACCATACAAAAACGCTGACGCGAGAAATGTTGACCATAATATCTTCTATTTTAACAAGAATACGGTTCTATTTCTGCTTGCATAGTCTTCACTACACTATAGATGTTAAATAAAAAATAACCTAATAAGCAGTACTTTTTATCTAATTCTATTCTATTCCAGCGCCGGTCAGAGTGTCGGTTGCAGCGGCGACATCGGTCGCATATTAAAATTGATTGCGCCCTGTAACAATCGAAGCGGGGCAAATTGAGTTTGGAACAGCGCCCACCTGCGCCCTCTGGCGACTTTACAGCGTACGAGCCAACAATTTATATTTTACAGTTTTGAAACCAAAACTTGGCGTCCTTCTGAAATTTTTCTACTGCCCTGCGGATTTCTGTGTGAAGCGTGAGAAATTTCTTTTCGAAAATGTACGATATTTTTTGCGACGGCTGGTGAAAAGGTCGTAAACGTAAGCTAACAATTTTCTACATTTTGCCGCAAGTTGTTTATACCTTTGACTCCAATAATAGTCGTTATTTTTGGAAAAATCCTAAATTAATACAACAACCATACCTAATAATGAATCAAGAGCTATAGGCAGCCATTGTATAATTATGGGTAGATTGTACTCAGAAAACAAACGAATGAATTTGCAATCAGCGGCTTTCCATGAGAATAAAATGGTTGTTTTACTCAATCAATACTCCCCAATCGAATAGACTCAGTGGAAAACAAATTTTCCAGACTATTTTGTACTGGAAATATTGTTATTTGAATGCATGAAAACACAATGCAATCACTGGAAGTAATCATTGCTCGTATGAATAACTAACTAACAAATGTGGGCCAAAAATATTTATTTTTAAACCAAAATGTATAAAAACTATTATATAAGTCTTATAGCTTTAATAAATTTAATTAATTGTCTAATTATCAGCACCATCTTCTGCATCCTATAACCAACATCCCATTGCTGAGCACAGGCCTTTTCTCAATAGAAGAAGGCTTGGGCTATAGTTTCAGCAGGTCCAGCTTCGGGATATTGCAGTTTTCTTCAAGATATTTTCACTTTTAATATATATGATGCTTATAGTGCCGTTACGTCATGTTTAAATTGAAGGTAACCTCTGTCTCTATCCAAAATGTGGTTTCCGAGCTACTACTACTATATAATACTAATACCTTCGATAGCTGGAAGTGAGACAGACGTATCATTTCATGACCAAATAAGTTACGAGCAAATTCTATCAATTTTATCATAAAATAATATTTAGAGTTATATTGGTCGCGTATCATTAGACGTTGCTTCATTATAAACGATGAGGCGTAAAGTTACACCGCCGTACCACATCTCCTGTTCCCTGTTCCCTTGTTATCCGAAACCTTTTGTTCGTAAGACATCCATCACGCATCCCTAAATTATACACCCATACGTGTTTGTACCGTCTATTATTTTGTTTTAGCTTGTTAAAACGTTGGCGATATAACTCTCCGAATTCCCAGGGGCATTTAAAAGATTTGCATTGTTCTGTTCAACGACATAACCATAAACAACAATTATGCTGTCCGAAATTTAATACGATTAGCACCAAAACACTTGTTTAAGATAGGAGATCGTGATGAGCGCATTGTTTTCTACCAGTACGGCTAGCACAAGAGCGGCCGTAAGCTGTGTCGCGTGCGAGATAGACAATCTACGTCTTTCAAGAACGAAGAGTTAGAAAAAGACGGGAAGACTATCTCGCGCGCGACACAACTCTCCCGCGAACTTTTGCTAGCCGAGCAGAAAATATACCACAAAATGACAACGTTTTTCATGAGTTTGTAGAAACGTGACAAATTTTGACGTTCGTGTAGACGTACGCTATAAGGTTGGTAGACCTCGTTCTCCGCCGAAAGTGACAGAAAAATTAAACAAGTGCAATTTATAACAAAATTGCTGCTACACGCAAACCAGCAAGGTCTTAGCACTTTCCCGGAATAAAAAGTAGCCTATGTTAAAATCGGTTCAGTAGTTCCGAAATTATTTTAAGTGTATTTACACACATTCAAAATAAATACACAAAAAAGTTACCTCTATATCCAACTAGTATTTATAGAGAAAGTCCCTAATTTTAAAGATTGTACTGTGGACAAAGTCTCGCATAAAATGAGTCTCTGGATTGTATATTTACATTTCAGGCGGAATTCGTTGTTGTTTGAAATGAAGACTAATTAAAACCAAGAGAAAGCCTCCTGAAAACTTGTAATGAAATTTCTTTACATTTTCAAACCTAAGAATATTCTGTAGAAAATCATCCTTCCATAAAACACGTTGGTAAATTGAATAAAACCATAAAGAAGTTAGAATGTGTGGGGACAATAGACACCTGCGCCGGCTGGGGTGACCTTATCAAATGATTGATTGTGACAAATGGTACCATGTGCATGGGCGCCACTCACTACGTGATTGAAGATTCAAATTTAGATAAACAAAATGGATTACATGACACTATTACCCGTGAACACTTCATTATTGGCCGCTTTAAATTTGTGCTAGTTAAGTGGTAGATAACGAACTTTATTAGTTTTATCAGTTTCATTTTTTGTTCGTCTAAGTTACATGCTGACAAAAAATGTTGTACTTTTCATAGCATGTCACTTTTAGATTGTTGCGATACGGCTTTTGATTGACGGTAATCAGTGAATTGGAAATTTTAATACGGCGTTTTATTAATAACATTAGTAGAGCAAAATCTAGATTAAACGGTGGGATATTGGGCTGCAATATTCCTATAAAGCAAGTTTCCCGTGGGCTCTCAATTACTGTAGTGCTATTTCGGAGCACTAATAATCTAACGACGAAATCTAATCTAAGTATACTCGATTGTGGTTCTGACGGTAACACAGAAACAAATGGACAAAGACAGTAAATGTTTTTTTGTATAATAGGTATTCAATTTTAATAAGGAATTATTCGAATGGATAATATAAAAAAAAATGGAACCGCTGCAGTGCGAAAATTACTCTGAAATGTGTCAGGTTACTCATGGTTGGTGATTAAATTTAATGAACTCGCCTACGTCCCAAAGTTCCCAAAGGAATGGAAAAAATAGTCCATACTATAGCTTTCTTTTAGTCAAATAATTTTTAGAATCAGTTCTGTAGTTCCAGGGATTATCCACAAACAAAAACAAATAAAGTTAACCTCTTTATTAAATTTAATATAAGTGAGCGCTGACTGTATCTATTTTGAGCATCTCTTCAAATTTATACCTCTTTAAAAGACGACTAAGTATCTTTGATCGTAAGTCGCAGAATAACCCCAGTGGTGTTATCGGAGAGGGAGTTAACGGCTGGTACAAAGTTCAGTCTTTGTTCCTAGCGCGTTTAAGTTACGTTACGGTTTAAGTTGCGAGCAAAGTGAGGGCTAGACTTGTTTTCTTACGTTATTGTTACTAGATACATATCTGCTCTGTCTATAACCTAGAAAGTAAACCTTAGTAGCCGGGTTGGGTCTCAGACTCAGCAATTTTCGTTTCAGGTTTATAACGAAGATATTGCTATGAAGAAAGCTGAAGGTTCGATATTGAGTAGGGAGATGCGTAGGAAAAAAATATTCTGGTAGTAACATGCGTGGGTTGGCTAGTAGAAATAAGATGACACGTGTATACGTAATTAAAGTACCTACTGTATACAGAGAGTTTGTGTGAACAATTATTGTTGGTGTTACATTGCCTACGCTAAAATACCCTTGACCTTTCGTCTGTACTGGTTGAACTATACAAAATTGTGTCTTGAATTTGCGAGTAATTAATTTAAGTTTTCTTTAAGATTTTGGTCTAAGTCCTTTTTTAGTTCTTAACTATGTAAAAGTAAGATTGAGCCCTTGTTAGGTCAATTATTAATTACTAGCCTTCCGTCCGCAGCTTCGCCCGCGATAAATTAATTTTCCCGTAGGAATAAGTATTTTCCCGCGGTAAGAAGTAGCCTATGTCACTCAGTGATAATGTAGTTTTCTAACGGCAAAAGATTTTTTAAAATCGGTCCAGTAGTTTCGGAGCCTATTCAATGCAAACAAACAAACAATCAAATTTTTCCTCTTTATAGTATTAGTATAGATTATTTCTTCTAGAAATTTGTATGAAACGATTTAGATTCTTGACTAACTTTTAATTAGTATCCAGCCAGACTGTTTAACTGACTGTGCCCCGGTAGGGTGGAAACAACATGTCGTCAAGCAGCAGTGCTTGCGCTGCTGTGTTCCGGCGTGAATAGTAAGACAGACGTTTCATTTCGTCATTTTATACTTAAGGTATAATGTCAGTTGCTCCGATTATATTTTTTTATATTTTAAGTTAACAAGAATAAGATTAGCCATATGAGATGGCTTTTCAAGCAGAGAGTTGCGGGGTCGAACCCTAGCTCGCATCTTTTTCGGAATTTATGTGCGAAATCTCATTTGAAATGTATCATGAGCTTTTCGATGAAGGAACACTTCGTGAGGAAATCTGCTTTTACATGTGAGGTAATCCAATGGTGTTTTGTGAACCCAATCCGCATAGGTTCCGCGTTGGAACTAGTTCAAGCCCTCGCTTTATGCGAAGAGGCCTGTGCTCGGCAGTGGGACGTATATTTAGGCTGGAGATGATGAAATGAGGTGAGATGTCTGCAGATTTTGATACCACCACAAAGCTAAGACAATAGCACAATTGCACTTCAAACCTCAATACAGGCTTAGATGCAAAGGTTCTCTAGATGCGCCCTTTGAACCCGACCTCACGCCCTGAACGCTTCGTGACGGGTCGACAATTACGGTTTTCAAAGCCTTGCGTGCGTTTGAGTAAATCGCCGGTTGCTGCGGCAGCACTGTGGCACGTTCGATATTTGATTTACTGGTTACTAGATATTCACTTGTTTGAAAATCAAAAATAGAAAACGTTTATTTTGCTAATATGTCGCCAAGGGTTCTTTTTTAATAAAAGAGTGCGGCGAGAATTATTTTGAAGAGATTGATGACTGTGGATGAAGCGAAAGAAGTATGTCAGGATCGTAGCAAGTGGAATAAAGTAGTCTCTGCCTACCCCTGTGGGAAAGAGGCGTGACGGTATGTATGTATGTATGTATGAGAATTATTTTATTTGATTTGAGTAGGGACTAGCAAGTAATTTTTTTTGGTAATTGAAATGGAACTCCGCAAAGTAACGCCTGTTTCAATAAAATTATTTTGTTATGTACTTAATTATGTATAATATATGCATACATTTGTTGATTTTTTATTGTTGTTTGTCAAATGGATTACAATTTGTGTGTTCTGTTTGTTGTTTAGCAATAAGGCATAATCACTGCTTTATTGGCCGAAACGTGGCTTCCTGGAGATAAAAATAGGATCAGTAAATACAAGTTGCTAAGTAGATACAGTTTGTACTAACCACAGAATGCACAAAAATTGCGTCTATAATGCTAATAAAATAATTGCTATCATCATTAAGACCAAGAAAGTGCTTCAAATAATTTTGATATAACGAACTTGAAATAGTAACTTAGGTCATCAGTTGGCAGCCCCGGTGAAACTACTAAATTACACTTCGCGAAAGCACTAAGAAACTAACAGTGATGAATAACATTTAACTCTGCCGCGCTATCCGAGTAAGGTGAAATTTTAAAATGGATATGAACATTAGCAAACTTGGTTTGTTTGAGAGCATTACGTGTCTGAAATGGCTTAGTGTGAGGCAATAAATTCATCTCATACGTGAACTTTCATATCGAGCTAGCTACACTTCCAGAGCTATCAAACTTCGCCCAGTAGACAATCTAATGGTGAAGTGAGTTTAAGAGCGACTTTTGAATACAAACTTTGTCTGCAGATTGTTCGTGCGATGTCAAACCTATCCAGACAATTGAACCAATTAATCGGTTTTCCTAAAGTTTCCTTGATTTATACAGGAGCAATTTGCGAGTCAACTTCTGATAATATCGTCGGTTTGAACAAAGAAATTTATGGAAATGTAACGGCGCTCCAGTGCCGTATGTAGATTACGCTTGATTTGATTATTACCGTCTCACGACTGTAATGACGCGTTGTCTCAACTGATAATGGACACACGAAAATGGGAGCTTGTTAATTAGTAGGCTACCTTTAATTACAACCTGTATAACGAGCATTATTTTGGCTATAAAATAATTATAATTAAAATATTGTAATTGTAATAAATGTACAGGGATTT
Organism: Pandemis corylana; assembly: GCA_949127965.1. Taxonomy (NCBI): domain Eukaryota; kingdom Metazoa; phylum Arthropoda; class Insecta; order Lepidoptera; family Tortricidae; genus Pandemis; species Pandemis corylana. Next base: position 5,044,310 of record OX421855.1, on the reverse strand, counting down.
ACTGATTGAATTAATAGTGTTCTATGTAACAATTTAGAAATACTTTTGTCAGCTTTCTTTCATTAGAATTCATCAATTACCAGCGAAAAATATTCAAACATTTTTCATCTCATCGTAATTACTTAACACGAATGTTTACTTCTAGTTGGAGATTTATAAAATGAAAATATACCAGTAATAAACACAGTATTGGCAAGGCGTTGGATATTGCAACAAGTCTAGAAGTATCAAGCGAGTTACATAGTAGCGTAATATTGTTTAAAATACGTCTTTTATTTCGCGATCATAAAACTAAGCGGGCGATATGAACCGACGCGCGACTACTTTGTGCGACGTTGACATTTTGTAGCACAAAAACTATTAGCTTTTGCCTGTTAAATACGGGGAATAATTAAAATGCTTTTAGTTATGAATGCTTGCAGGAGGACCTTGCGCACGGTCTATCTGGATCGCAGCTATCATTTTACCCCCAAATCCTCCCGCCATGCAGTTGATGCAGTAGTGCTTGTACTGCTGTATTCTAGCGCTGAGAATAAAACAGCCAGTGAATTACTGACACACGTAGTAGTTATTCTAACTTAACCCTCTAGGCTGGCAACACATATGCAACAATCTTATTTTCGGGTGTTTATCGCTGTATACCATCACGTGACCAACTTGCTCGTGTTGGATCATTCATAATAGCTAAAATGTGATTAAGTGACTAAAAATGTCGGGCACGCTATTTATTTTATAGTCCGACCGCTTAAATGAGTCCTCTTCAGCGCGGCACTGGGGCGCGGGTTAGGCGACAAAGGGGACCGAGAGAGTGGCGGCCGACAGGCGTACCACCCGCCCGCACCGCTCTCGGTCCCCTTTGTCGTCCAGCACGTCTAGCACGAGAGCGCACAAGAGTCGCGTCGCGCGCGAGATAGATTGCCCGTCCTTTTCTTACTGCACCAACAAGAAAGAGACGGGTAGTCCAACTCGCGCGCGACGCGACTTTCGTGCGCTCTCGTGCTAGCGGAGCTGTGCGTCGTAGTGCAAGTAAAGCTGTCCCCGCGCGGGCAAGGACTCATTTAAGCGGTCGGTCTATAACATTATTAATTCGTTAAGTTAAAGATAATGTAAATGCCTCTTTAAACGCGATTTTAGAATCCATAGCGCGATATGCTTCAGTACCTTTGAAAATAATTGAAAATGTTACTTGTGGAGTTTTAGGCATTGATTGGATTTGTTGATTAGTTTATTAATGCAGTAGAAACGCAATTTCGTAGTCCATCAACTAATAGTATACACACGTTAGCCAATTACATTAACCTCTCTAATCATGTCCCGGCGAGCTGTGTCCGTGTTATATGCAGGCGAGCAGGTCATTACAATGGATGTACATACCTTATCAGGAGAGCCAGGTGTTTGACTGGGGCTTGTCAGCTGAGTAAACTAAGCATTGTGTATACAAATATGCATGTCATACTGAATGCTGAACAGTTACTGTCTTAAAATTAATCACAAACAGTACATTACTGTCTAGGCCAGGAAGTAGGCAATTGCTGGCTGAGTATTGGTTTGAACGAACGAGCTTGCGAGTCCGTTTAATAATACGAAGCCAGTAATGCTATTCTGATCGAGGCAAGTATAGCGCTTTTCTCAAAACTCGAAAAAGAAAACAGCAACAAAAAAAATTAAAATGTAATTGACATAAATTATTAATTATTTTTGCTTTGCTGCCTTTTTCTATCAATGGCATTTAAAGAGAGTATTTTTCTACCCAGAACATCTAAAGCTATTTCAGACACAGATAAACACGTTGTCGTACTAGTTTTTTTTATTTGGTATTTTAAGTCTTGTGCCTTTGTTTTTTATAATGGCGATTTGCATTTTTAAAAAGTTAGTAACTAGACAGTAATGGAATTTGTATGCAACATTACTGGAGAGTTTAGCGCTACAGTAATGTTTTTTTTTTTTTTTTTGGACTGTCCGGCGACAATTAACTTCCTGTTCTGATATGTAGTTAACAATGACGACTGTAACGAACATTTTTGAGAAAAAAATATTACCTAGGGGTAGCGCAGTAGCAGAGTACCTAAACGTTTTTTGTGCAATGGACCTCCGCAATGTAGCGTCTGGTTCAATGAATGAATGCAGAATATTAACTTCAGCAGGTGGTTAAGTTAATTTATCTGAATACCTTTGTAAATATTTTATTGAATGAGGCGTTACTTTTCCATTTCAATGATCAAAAAAAACTTTTTTGACTAAATACAGCTTGTACCTGTTTGCCATGACTTGACTTCACTATATCGCGGAGATAACAAAGTAATATGTTTCTCAAGATTTTTAGGGTGCCGTACCCAAAGGGTAAAAACAGGATACTAAGACTTTGCTGTCCGTCAGTCCGTCTGTCTGTCTGTCTGTCTGTCCGGGATGTATCTCATGAACCGTGATAGCTACACAGTTGAAATTTTCACAGATGATTGCTCTGTTTATTTCTATTGCTCTTTAACAACAAATACTAAAAACAGACTATTTTTGTCTGTCTATCTATGTGAAAATCAATATAAAATAACCTCACACTACATTTTGCTTAGGAGTAGGGTTGCTAACACTGGAATTTATGTTATCTTCACGAATTTGTACGGAACCCTCGGTGCGTGAGTCCGACACGCACTTGGTCGGTTTTTTTATCGTGGGTGATAAAATTGCGCCATTGTGTTTAGGGTTAATATAGATGATTCTCGACATTAGTCATTCGCTATATTAATTAATATTGGCCAGTTCTCGAGCTCAGTCAATTTAATTTTACTCAGTAGAACAAAGTAACATGTACCTACCTACCTCTTAGTTTAAAGATGTTAACACCCTTGAGATCTCGATAATCCTCACAGAATAGATACACATCAATTTACTTACTCATAATAATTTCCATCCACAATTAGCTGATAACACCGTACGGGTTTAATCTCGGTGAATATATTAGTAGAGCAACTCACGACAAACTGTCTGAGCGTACGAGATAATTATTACATACACTTGTTAGGCACAAGACGTTCCGAATCCCATTTAGCGAATTCTATTTCGACTCGCAATTCGCGAAGTAAATCGGATTTATACGTGTTTAGAGCTTTAGTTGTAGCGAGTTGGAACTCTGGTGTCTTTGTTTCATTGATAGTAACACGGTTAAACTCAAACTTTAAGATGCAACGTGCGTTCATCTGTCTTTGACAACATTACGTATGCAGATGTATGAAGTTCGCAACTTAGTTTCGTATATATCCCAAAGATATGGTGGGTTGGCTACCCGTCACTATTTTGATTCACCTTTCCACTTCCTCCTATGCGCCCACAATCATGCTAACCATGGCCGTGCTTTTTAACGGAGACTTCGGTCACTGCTGGTGTGCTGGTCGAGACGTAACCCAGCCTGTGAGGTCGGAACATGGGCCGCTTGTCTTTTTCAAGACAGGGGGCCGCGAGGAGTAAACCTCTATAAAAAATCCCGCGGGTGCTGGGCTTTTGGTGACGGATGCGACCAGGCTTTAAGTACAGCTCTGCGTTCAGAGTAGTATGAGGGTGTGAGAGCTGACGTAAGGGTCGGTGGGCATAAGCCTGCCGTCGGAGCGGTGCGCCCCATAAGGGACGCGATCGCGGAGCAGCGTGGCTTCGGCCACTGTCGGACAACAGGTAACTCCGGTCTGTTGGCGCCGGGAACGTGGGCCGCTGTCTTTTTCAAGACGGGGGCCACGAGGAGACAACCTCTATACAAAATTCAAGCGGGATCAACGGGGGATGGCGGGAATTCCTAAACCTGCGTTGAACAGGTGCCGCGAAGAGGGAACCCAATCCCGGGGTGGTCTGTCGGGGTGGTAACTAATTTCATGATTCAAGAGCGAGTAAGTTAAAGTTTCTTCGTTTGTCCTAAAATGTGGTATCTATATCTTTATTACTTTGGTAGGTATAGAATGAACCCCAAGCCCGCATGTTCCTTTGTAGGCCACGTAAACAAGAAACAATCTAACTGCGACCGACGGGCGGCACGATACCGATACGTCGATCGTGATACCGTTTGTGGCATTTCAGGGGACTGTCAAATGCAGACGATTACCGTTCCGCTTTAGTTAGTAGCATAAATATATCGACAATGCAAGAGAAAGAGCGATATAATATGCGAATGTCAGAGCGAAATAGTAGACGAGACAAATTTTCTTAAATGCCGTGAGTCTAAGTGAAGCCTTATTATAGTTATCATATACTATTTCTATGCTAAGTTGTATCTCGTGCACTGAATTATCACCTATTATTTCAGCTTGTTCCTCGTACATAACCAAGTTACATTACCAGTACTGGTAAAACCAACGGTGGATGATTAATTTGCATTAATTCAGGTTTAGGTGCGGCGAACATGTTTGCTTTAATTTAGAAATAATCTTTATATTACCTTAGAATGTCCTGGTAATGTAACTTGGTTATGTACGAAGAACAAGCGATTATTTCATATCTAACTAACAATCTATGGATATTAATCTGAAAATAATAATTATTATTATTGTATATTTATTTTTATCTCAAGTTAGGTTTTTACAATATTCATATAAAAAGTAATAAAACAATATTAATACAAAATATAAAAACATTATAAAAACCTAACCTAGGGTGCCACCGGCAGCGAGGCAAGGCCTAAGCTACCGGTGGTCAGGGCGACAGAGACAGGAACCTCCTATTATTATTATTATTATTATATCAAATAAAGATTTAGTCTGATACGTTTCTGAGCTAATAATGTTGATCATTTCACTCCGTTAAAAGATTATCTCAACGTTACAAAATTTTGTTGAAAATTGGTGTATACGTGTAAGTTATGACAATGCTGGCACAGTCAGCAAAAAGTATATTAAAAACCAATAACTTAATTTATTTAAATGAATTATTTATTAAGAATAAACGTGATGTTTTATCACATTGAACCATTAATTACATCTCGCCATGGTAAATTGAATTATCAAATAATAAAACCATATCAAATGAAAACGGAAGGCTATGCACGTCTTTATTGTGATCCGTAATAATCCATTGTTTACTGCTGTTACAATAACTATAAAAATGTTATTATATATGTTTATATTGTGTACTTGACCTTCTGATTTCGATTCCCAGAGATTAGTCTCGGCCAGTGATGTTACTTAACTCGCGATGATTGAATGATTCTGATATCGGATATCGGTATTACCATAATGGGTACGATACTCACGATATTTTTAATTTTCCACACGTTTAATACAACAGTTAACTTTATCATGCTAATACGCATACAATAATACGCCCTTAATCATGCTAAACGTGGCCTTAAGGTTTTGTTACGTAATTCCCTGTCTACCCCGTAAGGGATAAAGACGTGATATATGTAGGTATGTATTTTTGTTTACTTTATTAATGGGAAATTAGAAATCTTGATGTTGCAGTTGTAAGACATTTACAAACTTTTCAAATTAAGGATGTGACGATTTGAGTGAGTGAGTGAGTGTGTATGTTTGTTTCATCTTCACGCTGAAACGACTTGAAGGATTTGGATAAAATTTGGAAAGGAGATAGCTGGTACCCTAGATCAAAAAATATAAAATAAGGCTACTTTTTATCCGGGAAAATTGCGTAGTTCCCGAGGGATAGCGATAAACATATCAATTGCTAATTTTACGCGGACGAACTCGCGGACAGAACCTTACAGAACAGAAGTTAATAAATAATCCTCTTAAATTGCAATTAGAGCAGTAGTTTACCCTTACTTTGTTCCTTTTGGTTTTTGTTCTGGCTTTACAATCAAACTAGAAAATGTTTTACTACTTTTTAGAACAGTTTCTACACCCGAAAAAATAACAAAGCTATTTCACTTAAATATACTCATCTCCAGCCTATATACGTCCCACCGCTGGGCACAGGCCTGCTCTCAGAATGAGAGGGATTGGGCTAGCAGTTCGGACGGTAAAATTTAAATATAATATCGCACATGAATTCTGAAAAACTGACAGGTGCGAGCCCGGGCTCGAACCCACGACCCTCTGCTAGAGAGGCCACAGGTCAAACAACTAGGCTACCACGGCTTTATAATAACATACATACATACATAAATCACGTCTTTATCCCTTACGGGGTAGACAGAGTCTAAGGTAACGAGACCTAAAGACCACGTTTAGCATTATTGTGGGTGTATGGATGGAAAGGAGAATCAAAATAGTGATGGGCAATAGTGATCAGCGACCTCGCTGAGTCTCCCTTCCATTTTACCTTCGCATCTAATTCTAATATTTGGTTTTAATCAGTCGTATTTTTGTTTACTTTGTAATTTTTGAATTTTTGTGATTTTTTTGTGTTGGTGAATAAAAATTTCTTCTATTCTATTCTATTCTATGGGTTACTAGTCACATCGCCTATAACATGATTCCTAAGATTTTCAACCATATCCTCGACGGGCTTTTACCCTGCGCGGGAAGAGAAGCAACTGTCACATTCTATGTATTTTCTTTGCTCCCAGACCAGCAGGGAAGTAATAATATACCTATAGTCAAATCGTCACTTTGACAAACTAATCACTTCAGTGTATAGAAACTTTGCCAAATTGGTAATACCTAAGCGTATAACAACTTTGTCTAATGACATCAGTAGACTGCACTGGACACAATCAAAATTAACTTGGTCCGGGCAGTTTGCGCCACGAACATGGTTGACTCGATATTCCTGGCTGGTTGTCTTACTCGGCATCACAATAACATAATTTCGTGTTCTACTATTTCGACGAAGTGAAGCGGAGACGTGCACAATTAACTTGTTTGACGACCGGATAGCCTAGTGGTTAGTGACCCTGACTATGAAGCTAGAGGTCCTGGGTTCGAATCCCGGTAGGTGCAGACAATTGTATGATGAATACGAACGTTTATCTACTTTATATAAGTATGTTTATCCGTTGCCTGGTACCCATAGTACAAGCTTTGCTTAGTTTGTGGCTGGATCAATTGGTGTAATTTGTCCCAAGATATTTATTTATTTATTTATTATTAACTAATCCCTTTAGTGACTAAAAGGATTAGTTATAGTAACTAAAGTTTAGTTGATATCCACAGTTGGCCATTTAAAAAAAGTTATTTTTAAAGCAAAATAAGTAATTATTTAATTTCAGGATTAAGGAGACAGAAAGCGTAGAATAAAACACGACCAGAATTCTCGAACAGTGGATACTCAGGTTAGTTTTACTAACGCCTCTCTTATGTTTTTTAGGAAGTTTGAATTGTGGTCGTTGTTTCCATTATATTGGCTGATATTCAAAGTGTGTGAAGTCAAGGAGTTACATAATTTATTTACAAGCTTTACTTGCAACGTATGTATGTATGTATGTATGTTTGTCCGGGCGGAATCTTGCGACTCAATTTTGAAGCAGATATCTTCATCCGATTGAGCTGAAATTTTGCATACTTAATAATAATAATAATAATAATTTATTTATTGTCCAGAACTGTGTACAATGGTTGTTACATAATAGAATATTTTAGTTTCAACAGCTTAGGTACCCATTTCGGGTGTACAAATATTTAACTTAACTTAAATACATTTACTCGCGTGCATTAAGATATTCACTTAGATTATAAAAACATTTACATAGCAGCCACTCTTTTAATTTTCTTTTAAACTGTCGACCTTCCAGTGATTTGATGCAATCCGGTAAGTGATTATATATTTTAATTCCATTTACATATGTGCTTTTTTTAAGGATATAGCTAGTCGCCGGAACTGTACATATGTTATATTTATACTGCGATCGTACGTTTTTCTTCGAATTACTTATATTACTGAAATACTCATTACGGTCTCTCACAAATAAACTAATTTCTAGTATATAAATACAAGCTAAGGTTAAAATTGCATTTTTTTTAAAGATATTTCTTAATGATTCCATATTTTTTACATTATACATAATTCGTAAACATTTCTTTTGTAGGATAAACGTGGATTGGATATTTACAGAGTTACCCCAGAAAATTAGACCGTAAGTCAATAATGGATAAACATTTCCATAATAAGACTTTTTTATTGCCTCTTCAGAAGTTATATTGGCCAGTATAGATAAAGCATAACAACTTTTGGAGATTTTCTTGTTTATTTTCTCAATGTGTTTTTTCCAATTTAAGTTACCATCTATAGTTATTCCAAGAAAATTTGTGTTACTAACTTGTTCAATGTTTACATTATTGATATTTATGTCAATATGTTGAGGAGCCTGCTTATAATTGAGGAATTGTACAATTTTAGTCTTTTCCAGATTTACTCTTAAGTTTAAGCCTGATAACCAGTCAGTTACGGTATTTATTGTTTTGTACAGAACTTACTACAGACTTGTACAGAACTACTTATGTAGGTTAAATGACAATACAATAATCTGGTAGTAGAATTCTGGTGATCCAGCCAGGACCGTCTCCGAAGGAGGGAACTCTTCAACGGTTGGTTCGATTGACTTGAAATTTGTTACACATAATGTGGGACGGATGACAATGCAAGTACAGTTAACAAAAAGTACTGTCAGCAAAAATGCTTGTATCTAAAAATTTTAGGTTAGGTTATTTCAATTACTAATTACGACCAAAAACCTACTCATATAATTCAGTACAACTTTAAGACACCTTGAATATTCCACGCAATTGCTTACTTAAAATATGGAAGTAAAAAGAACCTTTGAAAAATACCAACGTTCCGTTTACATACATACATACATAAATCACGTCTTTATCCCTTACGGGGTAGACCGAGCCTAAGGCAACAAGAACTAAAGGCCACGTTTAGCATGATTGTGGGCGTATAGGTGGAAAGGGGAATCAAAATAGTGATGGGTTGCTAGCCGCATCGCCTATAATATCCTAAGATTTTCGCCCATTCCCTCGATGGGCTTTAACCATCTGCGCGGGAAGAGAAAGAGAGACAACTGGTACATTCTATGTTTTTTATTTGCTCCCAGACCAGCATGGAAGTTCGTTCACATTAAAATTATTGAGAAGTCAAATAAAAGATGAGCAATAAACAACAGGAAACTGTAACGCAAACCGTATTTAATATCCATTTCCCTTTGATCCTTTGACGTCAAATTAATGGCCAGCGGCGAATCGAAAATATCCCTCTGAATTAGTTTTCATTGGTCAATTTTTGGTTGTATCCTGTGACAAGCGGCTTCTTAATAATATATATTTATTGTGAACAAGTCTTTTATATATGTCTAGTATACCTATTAAACCAAGTCGGATTATTTACATTGAAGAGCGGCTGCACCGATGTTTATGATCGTTGACTTGTTGGTTTTATTTCCACCCCGAAAAGCAGAATAACTAATAAAAACTAAAAAATTACGAAAAAAGAGAAATATTTTGTACGCAATACCATCTCTGAAGATATGACAGAAGCTGAGTCTAAGGCGAAACGAAGTTTGCCGAGTCAACAAGTAAGTAAATTCATATGGGCGTAAATCATTGCCAAAACAAGCATGTCTCTCCATCAGTCATATTTTGAACTGTAATTAGTTAGGCATTTGAACTACTATAGCGGCCTTAAAAACAAATGAAAATACAATCAAGTTGCGAAAGCGAAAGGGTCTTTCTTCTTTTATAAAAACGTCTCTTTTTTTTTTGGTTAATTTTGACGCGTATAAACTCTTGAAACACGCATAATATAGTGTGTGTTGCTATGACCGCTATAACAATAAAAATAAACAAATATAGTTAGAAATTAAAGAAAGTCTGAATACAAAGATCGTATCTTTTCTGTTATTTGCTGTTTATTTCATACTTTCAATAGCTTTCCGTTGAAATACGTTTTAATTTAACTAGATCGTGTGAAAAGTATTTTTTAAGTTACAGTGCTATCTTCCATTGCTGTCAGGTTAGTTAGAATAAGTGCTGTTCTAGATTTTCTTTGATTAAGATGTTCTGAAGTGATAAAAGTCGTCGATTACCAGTGGTTTTCTACATCTTAATGGTATCATTAAAGTGTATTCTAAAGTTATGTAATATCTCTAGCGCTAAATTAATAATAATATCAGTTAAAGTCATTCCTTAACATTGATTATATCTAACAATTATAATTAGGCATTGAGAGAAAAATAAATATCTATTACATCGTTAAATCATTTATTACGTGGATATTAAAAAGCCTAGATTTATCTGAAGTGCCTATGTAAGTTACAAAAATGTCTTTTTATACTTAAGCCGTCACATTAACCATTTTAAGGCACAATGGTAAATATTTTACGATATATTTTGCACTCCTTAAGGGTCTTTTCGCACCGAATCAGCCCTCGATAAATAATTCATACAGACTCTTATATCAAGCCTAAAGTTTTGTCATAGAAATACAGCCGTTATCCGGCTAAGCACATAGTATTAAGCCTTTATACGTTGTTAGTTCAATTAAAACAAAAAATCAGGCCACATATGACAAATTTTGAGCAATAACTGCTTTAATTTGATTGCTGGTTATAAACCTAGTTAAAAGATTCATTAAAGAAATGTTTGTAGACAACATAAACACAAGGTCTCGCAATAACTGTTAAAAAATAGTCACGCGCGAAAGGCATTACCCTCGTTTTGAGCTCGTAGAAGTTGAAAATTAGTTTATTCTTCGAAAATATTCGATGAGCCAGTGTGATTTAAAGAAACATCTTCGGCCGTCGCGGAGTACTCTTCAAGCGTGCCAATTACCAGTATCATCTAGTTGAAAATTTTCAACTGGGAATTAAATGAAACAAAAGATCGCTTTTAACTGTAGGAGCTATTGTGTCGTGAAATTTCTGCGTAAACCCTCCAAAATATGAATTCGGTTGAAAACCGACTGATATGCAACTCATCGACGATATTAGAGGGTCTGCCACCTAGCTGATCACGATTATCAATGATACTTTACGGACCCGTCTCCAAGGTTACAGCTCTGTAGGTACACGATCAAACCTGCATGTGCTTTGTTGTTATCTGCTCCGACGTGAAATAAAATATTTGAACTATCGTGTTCATAAATCATGCTAAACGTGCCCTTAAGGTCTTGTTACCTTAGGCTCTGTCGACCCCGTAAGGGATAAAGACGTGATTAATGTATGTATGTTCATAAATCTGTTTTGGGCGTAACACGAGCCAGGGTAAAAATATCCATTAGGCTTTTAACTGCCCAAGTTATAATGAAACTGAGTGGTCGCGTAAACTGCGCCGGTAACAAAGGTGGGCAGTTTTGTCGGGGTAATTGATTTACGCTTGTGTACGGCCACATATGCATTACGGAGAATTCGATATAGGGAGAGTGGGTAACACAGTTTTCACTTAACGTAAAGTTGAGTGTTACAGATTTATTAGCATTTTATGCGTCATTAATTACATATTGTTATTGAAAAGAGAATAATGCTAGAGCTTTAAAATTTGTGCATTTATTTTGAAGGCTATTATCTAAATTGTTTATGAGTGAAGTACAGTTAAATTGAATGTAGAATACGAGTATTGTGTTGTAGCGACCCTAGCGCCACCTAGTTGGCCTCTGCATAACTACTAGGACGCACGAGTAGCTAGCGCCAGTTCTAATGACAGCTGTCACATCGTTCTACATCCCGCTAACGAAGTTTCTCAATGCGGCTGCATAAATACAACATTCAACTCACTTCCCTCGGACTTCGGTCCCCATGCATAGCATCTGCCCGGAGAGAGATCTCTCTGTTGTGGCACTCTGCCATAGTGTCTTAAGGGCATAAAACCAGTCAAGTGCATATCGAGTGAAACTTAATTTAAATTATATTTAGAATATAATACTTATCACAACATACACAATCCGATGGCTGTCAGGCGGTTAGGAAGTGTCTTTCAAATAGTCAAATAACATACACCTGACTACGAATTCTTTGCACATTCAACTGAAGTTGCACATAGTAGGTAATTCGAGTGATAAAATGATCAAATATCCTATTCCGCTAGTTAAATTTTAAAACCTAGCCCCGTTTACTCCAGTCTCGTTTAATAATTTACCTGCACATACACTTCTTAAACACTGAACGAGGCGGCGGCGGCGTGCGCGCACAGACGTTTAAATTTAAGGTTATATCTATGGTAACACGATGAGTTCGTGAGTGTCCAAATGAAGCATTACCATAAAATAAAGCTCACTCCCTCACAATCGGTCTCGTTTCAATAAATTACATAATCACGACACTGACTTTAATACAGCATTTTTGATACAAACGTGATTAGAGATGCCGCCAGATGTATACAAAATGTATTATCATTGTGACGGTTGTCACATGGTTGCGTGACATTAGTTTAAACATGTATGTATGTGGGAGATTGGGTAATTTTTAGCGATATGTTTGAATTTTAACGGTCAATCGAGTTCGTAAACAAGTTGGTCGCTCGCCCGCTCCCACCGGCTGTGACGTCATTTGTTTGTGTAAGCTAATAAGAAGGCGCTGCCGCCTATCGATGGGGCAGAAGTTGTTCAGTTGCGAACACGGTACGATCTGCGCTCTGAGCTGTCTACGAATCCCAGGTGACGCTATTTTTATAAGCTACCGTTGTTACTGTGCCTATTATGCTGTGTTTATTTAACTATGTGATTAAAGGATGTCACCTCTGTCTATAATAGTAAGATCTCTGTAAATTAACGCCAATATGATTTATTCTGCCTTGCCTACTTACTATGCTTAATTACAAGGCTAAGTAGTAGATATTTATATTTGTTCATTGTGCTTTCCACGCAGCTTTGCCTGTGATTGTTCATTATAAAATAAACATGTGTTGATTATAATGCTGTTTACTTGGTATTTTCCCTTTATCTCCCACATCAGAAGTGGGATATCGTTACTCTTTCTACGCCTACAAAATAATGTTCCAGGTATGAATCAGCAATGAGCAGCGTTCCCGGAGGCGATGGGCCCCCAGACGAGCCACCTGTACGAGCCGACTCTGGCGCCCCGCCGTCACCAATCATCGGGCAGGGGCCTGCACGAGCAGAACCCGGCAGCTCGACGGCAACCAGCAACGCCACAAGGACAGGGTTCGTTCCAGTTGACTTTATGCAAACTGTGATGCAGGAAACGATGGCTAAACTTATCCAAACGACTGCTAGTGCATTTGGAACAGCTAACGCTAATAAGGCTGTTCCAAGAGTACGATACCTTGAACACGTTTATGTCCCAGCATTCGACCCCGATGACAGGACTGATACCATACAAGTACGGTGTCGTAATTTAGATGATCTTAAATCCGAATGCGAATTGACAGTGATAGTGATAGTAGTGATAGTATTTATTCAGTAACAATACATGATTGTATTTGAAATACAATATTACATAAATGATTAACGAAAACAATATTATTATCATTACAACAAGAACATTATAACAACTAAGCTAGAAATACAATATACAAAGTTCAATTAGAATCATTACTATGGTTAAATATATCTTCACATATTATAATTATTATTATTCCTGACAGGGAAATCCGAAATTTCATTCATTTCCGGTATGTCAGATTTTCGTATACGTTCTGATTTGTTACGATTGACGCCCAAAACTTTGCCACAGTTAATTCAAAGTCTCAACTCCTACGAGTATAAACGAAAAAGGCTACTTAAAGACACTGATCACAATACAAATAACTACGGAAAAATTCAAGTAAAACGTTGACATAAGTGTAACAAGCTAGATCACTTACAAAAAGATTGTCGTTCGGTTGTAGGTAGTCAGACCAGTCAGGTAACTAAACGCCTACCCTCAATATCTAATGAAACCAAGTCATCTGTAGCACCATGTACTTTTTGTAGTAAAAAGGGTCATACATTTGAAAACTGCTTTCAACGTCTTAATAAGAAGAACAATATGATAGCATTGCTCAAGTCTTAACCAAATTAATTCATATAAGTAATGTTTAATTTAATTGTTGGTAAATCATTTTTTCCTTTCTCTTTTTGTGCTTGTCAGTAAGTAATTTCTGCTCCGTAAAACTGAATACCCTTTGATTATACTCCTTTGGTAATTTTGACTGGTTCTCGCGATACAGGCCCGACCTAGTGCGAGAACCGCTGCTAAACTTTAGTCCCTAATTGTGTCAAGGTATCAGTTTCTGTGAATTTGTTATGGCATGTAAGGTATTTTGGAAATAAATGATTATCTTATCTTATATAAGAGATTTGAATTAGATGAAAAATCGGTGAACGTCAATACAATTAAAATAACAACAGATGTAGTGTAGTTCAGATTGACGGCCGTGATTTGATAATGGTGCCGAATGCTCACTCACGCGCTATATTGTAGGTGATTCTGTCAAAGGCGAGATATTATACGATACGGTATTTTTGCGAGGAATTGGTGATAACGCATTTTGTACTACCCGCAAAAAAACTTTGCGCGGTATGTGTTAATGGTTTAAACATTAAATTGGAGTTTGTTCTCGTGCCCGATAGATACATTCATTATGACATATGTCAGGATTTATTTGAAATTCCTGTAGTTCAAGTAACTTTCATGGAAGATAATACGACAATCACTCGTGATTGCTTAATTGTAAAAATTGTTAAGCCGATGAATATTAACTTAGATTGTCTTAACGTCAATAAAAACTTAGACATTGAGCACAAAAATCAGCTTTACGATGTGTTTAATTCCCGGTCAGAGATGTTTACATCTGGCAATTCGGTATTCACAGGTGACTACCGGTGAATTAACAATTCACTTTAAAAAAAAAAACCCAGATGAAATCTTGCAACAACGGCCCTATCGGTTGGCTCCATCTGAGCGAGAACATCAAAAGTCAAGTCTAAAGTGTTTTATTTGTGAAACATAGGTGATGGCTGCATATTTAATTTTTCACTTAATATTTTATTTTGTAAATTCTATTATGGATGCAAGTCTGGAATAAAATCGATATACGATGGTGGCAACACTGGCCGAGTAAAACGTCAAAATAAGGACGTCTGTAAAATTAATTGTTTTAAATCATATTTCAAGAAAATTAAGTGTTTAAACAGTTACACAGTGTTCTTTATGCTGCAATTTATGTGTGTAAACGTTATCCTGCTTGATAGTGGCGGATTATTAGAAAAAAAATGCGATGCAAAAGTGACGAACTCGGAACAAACGTCAAAGATCAACGACCTTATTTTAAAATAAATAAGTCACGCCTGGAGCTGCTGCTATAACCTGGGGAGTATTGTTGATATTTTAATCTATAAAATTAATCTTCCTTTCGAAGAAATTTCACGTAAATGTTAATTCTAAGTACTATAAAAACATTCATAAGGGTATAACGTAATTCTTGCGCATACCCACATATGTATTTTAAATGTCATTGACCCAATCAGCTGATCTTTCAATTAATTTATACTTGTTTAAATACTTATACTAACATACCTTGGTGTTCATTTCTCTTTGTTTGATGAACTTTTCTGTATTCCTATACTTCTATACTTTTTCTCGATTTCAATCTTTTCTTAACATCTTGTATTATTGCTTTCTATACCTGGTTTACAGTTGCATTTTGGGTTAGTTTCAGATTCACTGTCAGTCTCAGAGAAACATCGGGGTCGACAAAAAGATTTTTTGAAACTTTGTACCTCAACCCTGAGCGGAGTCAAGATGAGTTCAAACGCCCTTACCCGCAAGGCTACGGCCCGCCAGCAAGAAATACAACTTCGAGCAACACTACAAGAATTAAAACATTACAAGAATCAGTGTGCGCAGCTAGAGAAGGAAAGAGAGGATAGTGAGGTGGAGGTTACGAGAGTCGTGGACAAAAACACTGACTTGAAAAATCAGTTGGCGGAACTTGACATCCAGTACCAAGACACATTTGAACAGTTTTTACAAGTACAATCAAGATTGGATTCTTTCGAAGACTGTTCTAAACATTATGAACAAGCGTTAAAGCGCATTCATGATTTAGAGTGTGAGCTAAACGAAGCTCACAGGGACATAAGTGACCTCCAAACTGAATGTGAGCGCCATCAAACTGCTGATACTGATAGTCTGTATGAAGAATTAATGGGGAAAAGCTTGTATGAAGATATGATAGACACAAGCCCTGTCAGCGGTTCACCCTCAAAGTCCCATTCTCAATCAGTTTTATCAACAATCGACTTAACAAAAGATGACTCGATTACATCATGCTATTTCGTAAGTAACAAAAAACTTAAAAAATATATTAAAATTAAGAAATTTATTAGGCGCACCCAGAAACTAACGAGCTCTAAAAACAGTTTACAAAAAAATAAACATCTAATCAAGGAACGCACTATTTTGCTTAACAAATTAAAAATAACTCAAAGCAAACTAGTCACAAGAGACTCGTTACATAACATCTCGACTCAGACTTTACAATCTAAAATCGATAGATTAGAGGAATCACTCAGGGATATAAGTTCAAAATATGAAAGCAGCAAGCGCGAAATCAGCGAACACGTCAGCGCCGCAAATCAACTAGTAGACATGTGTCGCTATAACGAAGAACGGTTTGATTCTCTTATTAATAATCATATTTGTACTTGTTCGCATGAAACCACGCCTGCCGCAAGCCACAGCACCACGACGGCGGAGCCCGAGACGCCCGCAACGCCCGCGACGCCCGCAGCGCCCGCGACGCCCGCGACGCCCGCGACGCCCGCGGCCCCCCCGCCGCCCGCCATCAGCGCCCGCCCCCCGCTGCCCCCCGCGTCGCCTGTGCGCGCCGAGCGGGGCCCGCCGCCTCCTGCGGGGAGTCCTGCGTCGGCGCACCGGGATCGGACGCCCCCCGCCTCCACTGTCGTTTACTCCGACGAGATGGGCGCGGGCTTCGGTTCTGTGCTCGGCCGGTTCCTGCGGCGGGGCGTCATGAACCACTGCCTGCGCGGTGCTACTCTCCGACAGTTCGCCGACCGACTGGCGAATGAACGTTTCGACGATACTGTTACGTTAATAATCATGTTAGGTGACAGCTTCGACTTGACCGAATCTGGTTTCGAAGATTTGCTGCAAGTGCTGTCAGCCATCGAGCGGCGTGGCATAGCTAAAATCATTTTGTGCGCTCTGCCTTATTCCGCTTCGTACGAACGCGACATGTTTATTTCTAAGCTGAATACGATTTTGTACAACTTTTCTGTCTACAGTAATAAAATTAATTTCTTTGATACCAATAAATTTGTAAAACAATATAAATGTAATACCAAACGTTTTTACTTACCTAAAAAAATTAAAGTAAATATTGCCAAACTTTTAGCATATAATGTTGAACCCGTACGAGGGTGCGCGACCGCAGCAGACGGTAGCGGCGGCGCCGGGCCGGGCGCTCGGGCGCCGCCTGCGATTTGCCAGCCGTCTTTAAACTGACGCGGGAGACAAAGGAAAAGCATTGCAATTTTACTCTGATCCATCAAAATATACAAGGCTTTTCCAGCAAAGAGGTTGAAATTGGGCTTTTTCTAGATGCATATAAGGTGGACGTGATGTGTATTACAGAACACTGGCTGAAACGCCATGAATTATTATTCAACTTTAATAATTATAAAATAGGCAGCTCTTTTGTTAGAAAATCGGCGATTCGTGGTGGCTCAATAGTCATTGTTAAAGAAGACTTTAAATGTAAGGAACGAAAACAAATAGTTCAACTTTCTGTTGAACGCGTCATAGAGATTGCATGTGTTGAATTAGAAAATCATGTCGTATTGTGTGTGTACAGGCCGCCGGCTTCTGATTTTAGCCAGTTTGAATCAGTCATGGAAGAGGCTCTAAAGCAAGTTTTTGATACTAGTAAGTCTATAATAGTGTGTGGTGATTTTAATGTTAACATACTAGAATCTACTGATTCAAACTCGATTAGAATAATAAATCTATTTAAATCGTTTAACTTATTCCATCAGTTTGAGGAGCCGACTAGAATAACTGCTAACACGGCCACATGTTTAGATAATATCTTTTGCGACTGCGAAGCTGCGGATAAAACTGTTTTTCATTGCTTCAGTTCAGATCACAGCGGCCAGAAAGCAGTTTTTAAAATGCCGAAGCGGAATCATAAGCAAGAACTAACTTACAGGCCCGTAACGGAAAGTCGCCTAGAAAGATTTAGTGACAACATTTCCATCAAAATCCCTTTGTTACCAGTAGGGGAAAACGATCCGAACATATTGTATAAGGATTTATCTAATGTTATTAATAATGAGTTCCGAAATGTTTTTAAATTAAAGACTATTAAGAAAGACTCGAGCAAAACAATGTTCAGCGACTGGGCTACGGTCGGTATACATAGAAGCAGGACCAAGCTTTATGAATTGTATGAGATGAAAAGTAACAGCAACGATGCAAGATTCATTGAGTATGTCAAGAAGTATTCAAAGTTATTTAAAAGGGTTTGTGCTATTGCAAAAGCAGATTACTTTAGCAATAAAGTTAAATCTGCAGATAACAAAGTGAAAGCAGTTTGGAACGTAATTAATTCAGAGACAGGCAAAAGCAAGCCCCGTAATTGTCATTTCAAACTGAAAGTAGGTGACAAAATACTGACCTCGGATAAGGAAATAGCAGACACCTTTGAGAACTTCTTTGCAAACATAGCTGTAAATACTACCCGTAACCTAAAGGCATTTACTGAAGAATCAAGCTCATATTTGTCTGTGAATGTAAAAGCTTGTAATTATAAATTTGATTTTAAATATATAGACTCACGCGAGATTGTTGCAACTTTTAAATCCCTGAAGCTAAAAAATACGGAAGACCTTTGGGGAATCTCAGTTAAAGTCATGAAATCTGTTATTCACGTGGTGGCGCCATATTTGGCTATCATTTTTAATAAGTGCGTGGATGAGTGCGTGTTTCCGGACTTGATGAAATTTAGTAAAGTGATTCCTTTGTTCAAGTGTGGTGACAAATATGATCCGTCAAACTTCCGTCCAATTTCTGTTCTTCCGGTGCTCAGCAAAGTGTTTGAGAAGATAATGCTGAATCAGATGTTGCATCATTTCAATGCAAATGAATTACTTCACAGCCAGCAATTTGGTTTCACTAAAGGCCGATCCACCACAGATGCGGCGGCTGTACTCGTTAAGTATATTTATGATGCATGGGAACATTCGCAAGATGCAATAGGGATCTTCTGCGACCTCTCCAAAGCATTTGATTGCGTGGAGCATGAAACGCTTATCCGCAAACTTGAGCACTACGGGCTTTCTGAAAACGCACTGAAACTTGTCATGTCCTATCTCAGTCAGAGAATCCAGAAAGTGGACATAAATAGAGTGCAGTCATGTGGTGCGCCGGTGAAGCTTGGAGTACCACAGGGTTCAATATTGGGCCCTTTTCTCTTTCTGGTGTATATCAATGACTTGCCCCGCCTACTGGAAAACAAATGTGACATAGTTTTGTTTGCTGATGACACCTCTCTGATTTTCAAGGTAGACAGGCAACAGGAAGATCAAAGTCACATCAATGAGACTCTAACAGAAGTGCTTCAATGGTTTACTGCGAACAATCTACTACTAAACGCAGCTAAAACGAAATGTATTAAATTTTCGTTACCAAATGTACGACAGGTTGAAACAGCCATTTCCATAAACGGAGAGAAGCTAAACCTCGTTGATGACACCGTTTTTCTTGGTCTCACCCTGGATCGTAACTTACAGTGGAGCCCACATATTTCTGCTCTTGCTGGTAGATTGAGTTCTGCCGCCTATGCTGTACGAAGAATTAGACAATTCACCAACGTGGAAACTGCTAGACTGGTTTATTTCAGTTATTTTCATAGCATTTTGTCTTACGGCATTCTGATTTGGGGAAGAGCAGCTGACATTCAGAGTATCTTCATTTTACAGAAGAGGGCAGTTCGGTCCATCTACAATCTGAACTCCCGAGAATCATTAAGAGAGCGCTTTAAAGAGATAGAAATTCTCACAGTAGCTTCGCAGTACATACACGATGTAATTATGTACACACACAAGAATTTCAATTCCTTTAAGAAATTGTCGGACATCCATGATATCAACACTCGTAATAAACACAAGCTACTCATTCCTAAATTTCGTCTACGGAAAGTAAGTAAATCTTTCCTGGGAAACTGTGTCAGGTTCTACAACAAAGTGCCTGTAGATGCGTGGAAATTGTCATATGTGTTATTCAAGAAATACATAAAGAACACGCTGTTAAAGAAAGCATATTACACAGTCGATGAGTACATGTGTGATGAGAACATGACATGGCCATCTTTGGAAAAATTACCATAAGAATCCAGTGTTTTTTGTGAGTGATCCTGTAGTGTGTATATACGTGTGTGTGTGGGTGTGTGTGTATGTGTGTATGCGTGTAGTGTCTCTAGATACGGCGGTCTCTGGCCCTGTTGCTACCGTCTGCTGTTTAGGTTAGCTGATCTTGATTAATTAAGATTTTTATTATGATTCAAAATTGTATAGCTATTATTAATTATGAATATTAAGATAGGTATTATCAATATAAATATTGTACCTATTGTAATTGTTTATTTAAATATTTATATTATTTTTCATAATTATTATTGTTTACAATGACGTAAATATTGCTATGTCATACTAGGTATTGCGTAGGTATATTGTTAAGCTTATGGATTTCCGGTTTCATTTTTTTTTTTTTTTTTTCTCTTTTACTATTTAGTTGCAGGCTAACGACGTCGAAGTTCCTAAAACGTTCCCATAGTGTGCCTGTGGGGACGGAAGCGAAACATGCCCTCGGTACCGCTCTGCTTTCAGAGCAGGACATGAGTGCGTGGAAGCCAACATTGGGGGCGGCAGACGCAAGCTTGCCTTCGGAATCCAAAAGCTTATTGGTTACTTACTTGACATGAAATGTATATTTCATAATTTTGTTTTATATATTTTTTTTTTCTTTTCCTGCGACATTGGAGACATCTCCAATTAATTTATTTGACGTTAGAGGCGTTTTACACCTCCACTTAACTTATTGTTATTATTTTCTTTTCTTTGTTTTTTATTTTTGACTAGTAGAGACTTTATACATCTCTACTATTTATAGATTAATATAATTTAAGGCTCGGGGACCTTATACATCCCTTTTATAAATGTATTTAATTTAAGTAGAACTTAAGTATTCTTACTGTATTTTATTTTGAAAAAATGACTTTCTGCCAAGTTTCTTGCGGCGCATTCTTCTTGGCAATGATGGTCTTTCCGAATGTGCTGGTAGTTTCAAAAAGACATGTAAAAGAGCCCCTGGCGGCCAATTTGCAAAAATAAATTTTCATTTTCATTTTCATTTTCAATCATTTCATTTCATTTTCATAAATACAGAGATGTTACATATTTTAGTGTTGCACTATGTTTTGCCGGTTGGCGTACAAAAACATTGGCTATTAAGTAGTATTAACAATTTAGGCCATCATTTAAATAATCGACAACAGAATAATAGCAATGCATGCTGCATGCATTGCTATTTTTGCAGACTGAGATTGAGTATTCGGGCAGGATTATTTCTAAAGGTCAGGTTAGGCCAAGTCCGGGTAAAGTAAAAGCTCTAACAAATTCCCCGGTTCCGTTTACTGTAAAACAAGTCCGTCAGTTTTGTGAATTGGCCGGTTATTTTCGCTAATTTATGCCGAACATGTCCAAATGTACCCGCAAATACGTAGAAAATTGTCTAACTTGTAAAGTTAATAAAAGCCAATCGGGATCTCTACGAATATCCTCTACAAACCCCGAGTTTTTCATACAGTCCACATGGACACTACTGGTAAATTAAGTGGCAGTAAACCAACTAGGCAGTATGCAATAATGTTCGTCGATGCATTCACGAAATTTTGCTTTATGAAACCCGTTTCCAACCTTACTGCAACAGCTACTGTCAATTGCTTGAAAGAGTTTATTTACAACTTCGGCACACCTAAGCGTGATCAGGCGACGTCTTACACTGGCAAGGAGTTGCGTACGTTTTACGATCAGTCTCCACCAGTCATTTCAGCCTTGATAGATAACGTTGAGCGCTTGGACCCAGATGCTTGTCTCTCAGTCTTAAGGATAAGATTGATAAGCTAGCTACTGAACAAAAAAATTTGTTACAAAACTAAAGCTAAAATTGTTTCCTTTAAAACTGGAGACATTGTCTTGATTAAGCAGAACCTATGGGCTATCAATAAACTAGATAGCAAGCACAGAGGTCCATGCGTCATCACGCCGATAAATAGTAATTACAGATATACCATCCGGGTCCATGAAACCGGAAAAGAATTGTATGTTTCACACGATAACTTGCGTCTCATTTCTCCTGAAAAGATTCATTGAATGATGATTAGAGAAGAGGCAAACATTCTATCTACTTAATTGTTATCCCTTACGATAAACAAACAATTTTTTAATTGTATGATGGTGTGTGTGATGGGTCCTGTTTATTGTGTGATTGTTCGGTGTACTTAGCGATTGCCTGGCCAGCATTTCGCGGTACATGGGATCGTCATATTTATAGACGAGACTCTGTCATGTGATTTGGAACTTACCTACGGTCATGTGATTTGACCATTGTCATGTGATTTGACAATTACCTGCGGTCATGTGATTTGACCAATGCCACGTGATTTGGCATTTACCTGCGGTCATGTGATTTGACCATTGATATGTGATTTGACATTTACCTGCGGTCATGTGATTTGACCATTGATATGTGATTTGACATTTACCTGCGGTCATGTGATTTGACCATTGACATGTGATTTGACATTTACCTGCGGTCATGTGATTTGACCATTGACATGTGATTTGACACTTAACTCCGGACATGTGATTTGACAATTGCATTGTTGTTACAAGATTGTAGCTATATATTTTGGCCGTGCCAACATTGTTGGTTTTTTTTACCGAGGCCATTTCTATTACTTTGGAGCCGCGCCATACTAATGGCTTTTTACCGAGGCAATCAAGTAATTTAAGCCGTGCCATACTAATGGCTTTTTTACCGAGGCAATCCAGTAATTTAAGCCGTGCCATACTAATGGCTTTTTACCGAGGCAATCCAGTAATTTAAGCCGTGCCATACTGATGGCTTTTTACCGAGGCAATCCAGTAATTTAAGCCGTGCCATACTGATGGCTTTTTACCGAGGCAATCCAGTGACTTTATCTTCATCTTTTTCTTGTGTTTTATGTACAATAAAGAGTTGTACATACTTTAGCCACGCTGTACGCTACAAAATGGTTATAACTAGCATATAAGTTTAAGAGTAAGATATTTGTATCCGTCACTAAGTTTTAATCAATTCGTAAATGTATTTGATTACTATTCGCGAGCCGCAGTATCGGCTGCTCGTCAGTATGGCCGTGTGGGAGATTGGGTAATTTTTAGCGATATGTTTGAATTTTAACGGTCAATCGAGTTCGTAAACAAGTTGGTCGCTCGCCCGCTCCCACCGGCTGTGACGTCATTTGTTTGTGTAAGCTAATAAGAAGGCGCTGCCGCCTATCGATGGGGCAGAAGTTGTTCAGTTGCGAACACGGTACGATCTGCGCTCTGAGCTGTCTACGAATCCCAGGTGACGCTATTTTTATAAGCTACCGTTGTTACTGTGCCTATTATGCTGTGTTTATTTAACTATGTGATTAAAGGATGTCACCTCTGTCTATAATAGTAAGATCTCTGTAAATTAACGCCAATATGATTTATTCTGCCTTGCCTACTTACTATGCTTAATTACAAGGCTAAGTAGTAGATATTTATATTTGTTCATTGTGCTTTCCACGCAGCTTTGCCTGTGATTGTTCATTATAAAATAAACATGTGTTGATTATAATGCTGTTTACTTGGTATTTTCCCTTTATCTCCCACATGTACTTGTTTCTCTTTGGCAGATTGGTCACGTCAAGCTGATTAGATTATCGATAGGCAGATTGTTAAAGTTGGATACAGTTTAGTATGCATGAAATTGTTACATTAAAATTAGATTTGAAATGGACTGCAAAAGTTGTTTCTATCTCCAACACTATAATAATTACCAGCAACACCCTGCTGGTAAAATCATACACAAAATGCGATAATTTTGAATTTACAGAAGAAATACATACGTGTTGAAAAGACAGTCGCTGGTCGGTCAGTTTGCTCCGACCGTTTCGACAATTCCATTTTCAAATGCAGACAACGCGGAACGCAGTGTTATTTCAGCAAAAATAAGATGGCGAAAAACAACTTCAGAAAACAGCGACTTTTGTTCAGCTTGCTCTGACACTTGGTTTAATACGATAATTTTAGGACTGTATTACGATAATTCATTCTCACTCGTCTGGCATCCCTGAACGTGATATTGATGTATATCTCAGTTGCAGAATGCTAATAATTTATACGTTATCTGAATCCAGACGTATATGAGTCAGCCAAAGCCTCATGCCAATAAAGTTGCAAGCAAAAACTAAAGCGATAACTCTATTCCAATTGGTCCGGAATATAAACATGTAGTCCTACTTTTCCTTAATTCCTACACGAATATGCAAATAGAGTTAATTTAGATTAATTGGTTTTGGTGTACGCTAAAAGGGCTTTCGTTTTTATTAATACTTGTAGGCGCTGGTGTTTTGATCTCAATTGGTACAATATCGCTGAAGGGAAATCCAATGAGTTTTGATTAGGATTTTTGATCAGAGCTGGTTCTGAGTTCGCTCAGAGCGCAAGTTTAGTGTTCGATGTTTATTAAAATGTAACAGTAAAGTCTGGATTGATTAATTGTTATATTAGTGCGCTAATTGTTTTATATAACGCTGGCAATGAGTTTCCATTTTCATTTGCTGTTGATTTTGTGACTTTTTCACTCATTATTTTTTAAAAGCTCTCAGAAATATGATGTCGTCATGTGATCCACAATTTCGCATTTAGTTTCATATGACTATTTCCTATTTTTATTATCAAAGCGACCTTTTATTACTTGAGACTACATAGTAGGGATTACAAATATTTATAATTATTTAGGTACTCTATAAAATGTTAAAAGACCCATCTCTTTCACAACCTACGAAAAATAACGATGTTATCATAAAGAAGTTCAACTGTTTGTTAATATTTGAACATTGACCTTGAATTGAGGAATGTTTGGATCAGAAATGATACGAATTAGTTGCAGCGTTAATAAAAAAGATCACGGATTGATTACTTATTTTATGCACATTATTGTATTTTTGGCACGATTCGTAAGTATTTGAATTCGAGTATCGATGGAGTGCATAAAAATTCGTTCAATTCTGAAATAAAAATAAAGTAAAAGAAACGGAATAAAACAATAAACAGTAAATATTTTGTGTCGATATATTTCTATTTGAACCCATTTGACATCAACATAGTTTGGAATAGAACGTAACGATATTTATGTTTCCAAATTTCCTTCTAAATAATTTGGGCCAGTCCGGCGGGAGACTGAAATTGACGTAAAAGAAAGTTAATAAAACCTATTCTCCTGGCAATGAATTTTAAATAAAAGGGTTCACCGGTTTGGTAACCAGTTATAAAAGTTTCGATTAGTTCGTTATTTGCCTTTCACGGGGGTTACTGAATTCATATAGGTACTTATTGTAACATACTCACATAAGGTACGATAATTTCGTTTGTAGTTCAAATAAATTCATTTTCGGTCGTTTGATTCCAAGAAACCGTTTATTGCTTTTCAATATTCAAAGGGAATGCTGCTCGGCATTGCCAAGTCCTTGAGCTTGAGGATTACCTTAAAATGTTTAAAATTCTTCCCCAATTCCAAATTTCGCCACGTTCAACGCCGCGCCGTAAATGATCAGACGGCAATATCCGCTGAAATCCCGTTGGCAATTCCGCGATTACAAAATCGCTGCTACCGATCGTTGGCCAGCCAACGCGACAAACATCGAAACACGAAATGGAATGCATTGGTAATTCCACCAGAATCTGATTCGTATATCATAAAATGTTAGTATCGTGCTGCGTAGACGAATGCGTCCACTTCCGTTCGGAAGTGCAGCTGCCGCGTGCAGATTATGCGTAATAGCCGCGCTGGGTGCAGGCCGCCGACATTAACCTCGGTGCGGCCGACTCCCACAGCCGTTTCGTTTCGCAACATAATTATCATTGTGCTTTGGAAAGGAACCTAATACGGGGTACGCGCAGGATTTCCTATTACCCACTATTACAGTCAAGATAAATCGGAAACGTTCGGAAACAGCACGCCCGTCCACATTGACAATTATTTCGTGTAACGACTGGCATGCCCTGTGTCGAAATTCAACCGTGGCACGGATTTAAATCTCAAACAAGATTGCGTTCAAGAGATCGTTGCACCGGCGGAGTTTAAGATATTGTGCTAAATAACGACTTGTTGTTAAACTTTTGCATGCTGCGAATTGTAATGCATTGCTGCTTTGTTATTTATGTGTAATTTATTGGAGCAGCTGATTGATTTTGATTGGTGCCGCAGCTAATAGTTTACAGGCTTAACGAGCGTGTCTGGGTCTAGGAAATTTCGTAAGCATTATAATTGGTGCCTAATAGAGAGATCATGTCAGTCAAAATTATTAAGAAAATAAATAATTGAACGTTTTTTTTGTTACTGACGCAGGTATTTTTGCTGGACTATTGCTAGGTCACCTCACCTGTCGATGTGAGGTTGAGCAAGGCGGCCTGCGAGGGCGACGCCTGCTGCGCCACAGGGCCCGTGCGGCGCGAACGGAACGATCCTTCTATTCCGCATTGAAATTCCAACGCTTTTACGATAAATTATTCGATTCTTGGAGGACAAATTCGGTTTATTCCAAATAGAAATGTTGCAACGCTCGCCGCACCGGTTTGTTTATGCCCAATTTAAATTATTATAAACATTCTTATTGCAATTGTATAATTAAATTCATATTGTGGAGATTGTGACTCACCAATCCCGACTCAATTGTGCGCTTGGACTACAGATTGGATAATTTATTCACAATAACACGTGCCGCCATAAATACACCTTTCTGAATATAATTAAGACGAAAGCCTGTCGCGATAACTGGCTATTGTGCCCAAAGGAAACCAGATAAGAGTCGAGCGCTAATTTTAACACCCGCATTTATTTTTCGGCAATGCAAGAAAATACAAGGTATCTCTCAATTTTTCCTGAAAATTTCAGCAGATGATCGGGTTAGTTTGATTGAACACCCCTCAAGGATTTTTAATTTAAATTTTTGGTTATAAATTTATTCCCGCCCTTGACGCGGTTCACCTTGACAATCGATAAGTGTATGGTTTTGTAAATAATTTTTAAAAAACATTGGAAATCATTTATAGGGCTATTAAATCAAAATAACCCACTGCAATTTTCCGTAATTTTTGAAATGAAAACTTCTTTAGCGGCGTTGAGTACGTTTTGGGATGGGTAAAAAATGTTAAGCTCGCGTCAGATTCTGACCGTCAGGCAAGACGGAGTGAGTGTTGCTGCACGCTCGTAATAATACGTACGTTGCTTTCGTCACTCACTCATAAGCTACGTTTGGCCTAGTGGTATAAGGTGTGGAATAACAGTGCGTTCGCTCCGGTGACCGCGGTTCAAATCTCGTGTAGAAAAGGGTTTTGTTTTCTATTTCTCTTTGAAGCGCGTTGTGTAATTTTTCAACTCTGCCGGCACTCCAGGAGTGCAACCCGTCCGTTTTTTTAAGACTGTATAAGTCGTACCGGGAGGCGTAATGAAGACAGACCTTTCGGACTTCTGAATTTTTGAACTGACAGAGCCTATACTGTAAAAAGCGCTCAGAATCGCAAACGTATCCCCTATTTCTTTCTGTCAAGCGGTATGATGAGGATAGGGATAGTGAATGCGATTCTTTTTTTTCATAAAAGTAGGTTCGCAATCGAGCAAGTGGGTCATCTGGTAAGTAAGTGATCACCACCACCCTTGGGCGCCAGCCATATCAAAGCTAGAGGACTAAGATGGAATACCTCATGTGCCAGTAATATCACTGGCTGTCTACTCTTCAAGCCGGAACTCAGCATCGCAAGCATTACTGCTTGGTGGCAGGATTGGCAGTATCCGCGCTTTAGACAATCATTATGGCATCTGCTTCAAGTTTCTACCCATAATATGCATCTGTCCTTTATGTAGAGAGATGTAGAGACAGTGGATGTCTTAAACTAAGGTAACCTCTTACCCATCACACAATAAATAAGAAAGAAATCTTTTGTTACAGCACTTACAAATTAATCCAAAATATACTATAATTAACCTTATATTTTAAAATAAATACTAGAACCCTAATAAAATGGTACGGCCCAACGAAACCTTCACAGCTCTACATGACGTACAGGTCCTAGTAATTTGTACTTTGACTTTAGGCTACAAACTGGAACAACTGTTTCGAAACCTCAGGCCATTATGGTATCCACTAGAACCCGTATAGCCTTGATTGAGTGCCCGTTACTTAATTATTATGCCAGCCGAATTTAATAGGAGCATTATTTTTGTGGTCGCCGAGCAACATTCACCCTCGTTTGAAGTCGTATATTATTTTCCGGAGATACAATTTACTATCAATATTTAACGACCGGATAATGAAGACAATCTGAATATGAATACTTTCACGCTTTTCATCAGAATTACGGGTCACGCCGGAATGTAAATATTATAAGTCACTATGATCTCTTATGTGACAAAGAACCATCCACTAATGAATGGAATCATTAAAAAAGAAAACCGCCTTTTGTTTACCTATCTTACTATTCCATGTAAATTTTGAATTTATTTATTGGTTGTTATGATTAAACGCAAAGACGCACGGCAGTCGGCGTCACTATCGTCATCGCTAGCATTTATTATTATTTGTACACATTTGTGCAGCGATGACTCACGCGCATTTTATCGACAGTCTAGTCTTGCGCGTGCACATCTCTATTAGCGGGCGTCACAATAATGACTTATGACCCGGACTGCCACAAGTCTTTGCGTTTGGCGTACTTAATTAACAATACAAACATTGTATTCACGTAATAAAACTTTATTTTATGAATCTCAAATTTATATTATTCTTAAAAAAGCATTGTACACTTTCTTGACAGTGAAGTACTGATAAAGTCTTTGTATGCCACGTGACCTTTTTCTCCAAAGTGCTCTTATCCAATTTTGGATTTCCGCCCCTTTTCACAGCAACTTTAGGTGTACTGATTACCTACTACTGCTTCCCGTCGACGTGGGTACTTGACTTGTATGTCATGATCAAGATGAGAGCTTACATTTTTAGGGCTAACTTAAGTACAGGACGTGTATCTTATACACGCCGTAACAACCTACTTCATCTAGGTAGTTATTGCTTCTTGTATGGCATATTCTTCTAAGGTTCAAAGATGTTTATAAAGGGCATTGAAGAGATTTTCCACTGAACCCACTCTATGGGAAGATGTGGCAGCAAGGCGTCTTGAGAGAAGAGATCTTGTGAGGCTTCAGGTTAGGGCCTTCAGAACCCAGCGGAGAGCTCACCTAGACGAGACGATTAAAGGCTCGGCTACCAGCAGCCATCTCTTACGGATATGACGTCGGTATTCTGACGTGCCCGAATTGTGCATGAAGGTTAAAAATTGGCTAAAATTGGCCATATAAGCCGTCTTATGACGCATCTGAGTTGTAACTATTTGGAGTCAAAGCGGTTGCCCGGACTGAAATCGGTAGCACGAATTCATTCGTTCATTCTTTTACTATTTCACGTACTTATAAGACGCAGTTGTATTCAGGCTCAAGGATCACGTTTATGTGGAAAAAACAAAAACTAAAATAAATGTTAGACGAATTAAAAAAAGACAAAACGACATTTACAGGGGCTTCAGCTCTGCTCTGTGTCTTAAGAAAGATTCATACTAGAACTAAGTGTTTCTAGACGCTAGACTGGGTGACAGCCGTCAATCGTAGTGCACTCGAAGCCGAGCGTCTCTCATGCATATTTAAACACCCGTCAATATTCCGGCTCAAGATATCGGATTTTCCGCTAGAACACGCGATATTGGCGTTACCCCTATAACTACAAATATATGAGTGCGATGCGCTTGATTGAAATTTGGAATCACACATTTGCAATTTAAAATATAACGTAATAGTTCAATATTTGCAGGCTGCCACGTATTAGTCGTAGATTAGTGCAACTGAATAGTATAATTAAATTAGTAGTAAGTGAAATTAATAAAAATGAGATGGATACCTATTTAATTTTAAACAATGAAGGCGAATGTTCGATTTTGTTATTTCATGAGCAAGGCAGGCAAATGAGGAAATGTCACCTGACAGTATGCTAATAATGTATACAGTGTAAAATGTTTTGCCCTGAATGATTGACTGACTGACTGACGGATCAATGCACAGCCTAAACCACTGTGTAGAAACCTAAACGTTACATTCTATATTTTTTCTTTGCTCGCAGACCAGCATGGAAGACGGGGCTTAAAAAGGGGTAGAAAGTGTTTTGAGGGTGATTTGCTTTGAAGTCGATAGCAATAGGTAGCTTCTTTGTGATTTTGATTTAAATTACATTTTATTTTAAGACAGCCATATTTTTAAAACTCAATCCGATTTCTTTCAAAAAAAGGTTGAACTCACATAAAAGCCTGGTACAAGCCAAAATTAGTACCGCATTTTGAAGGTTTCTAAACTTTAGAGAGGTCATGCGATATTTTGGAATTCCCTCGGGATAGGGAATAAATAGGGCTCATGAGTCCGCTGCAAAGGCGACCTATCGCCGTAACTATAATTACTAGAATCTTGAGATTAGACACACAACTAAGGAATCATAACGGCTAAAAATTTGTTTGAGGACTTTCCGAAATTCCCGCGGGTTAGTGAATAAAAGGAATTTATATCTTACTTTACTAGAGGTAATCATGAAATATGAAAACTGATTTCTTTATTTTGCAAAATTCCCCTCGGGTAAGAAAAAAAAACGTTATATTATTTAGATCCTTGGTATTTGGCCAACATGTTCCCTGATTATCAATAAGGAGAATTTCTAAATAAAAAGAGATTTTGAAAATTCCTCACGAAATAAAAAACTAGGATAGGAAATAATGACTTAATATTTTAAGAAATGATAAAATGTAGTAAATTATGAAATGTAGAGGTGGTATGTCACTGACGTTACCTACGCGGACGAAGTCGCGGGCTAAAGCTAGTATTTCTGTATAATTCGAAATCCCATCAAAAACATAAATAAGAAATGGAGCCAAAGTTCAACAATATGATACATGCCATGGTTGTTTATTTGAACTTAAAATATAATTTATAACCATGTAAAAAAAGGAAGGTGTAATGCTTTTTGTGCCAGTATTCCCAGCGTCCCTAGCCATTTCCATTGATGTATTTAACATACTTAATATTACATGTCGTATGGCTGCCCTGTAGGGCTTTCGTTATTCAGACTTTTAATGCTGCCATTAAAAAAGTTTTTAAGATATAATTGTACCTAAATAGTGTTTATTACATCGAGCTTTACGGCACCCTTTCCCAGGCAGGGTAAAATGATCCCGGCTGCAGCCTTTTAGTGTATGTATAATTAAACGCAATATCGATCTTTCGTCGAAAACCGTCTTCAATATAACCCCAAGATGCAGCTCGTCTCGCAAATAGGATAGTGTTGCGTCAATATAGGAAGGGAAGATGCAGGCATATTAATTATGTATTAATTAATTTGTGTATAATATCTGAGCTTCCATCCCATCTGTGAAAACATAGTAAATTTTAATAGTATAAAGTGACAGAGTTGAGAAATGTTATGGAAATACACTATAGGAAGCATAGACAATTTAGAAAATTAGGTACAGCAATTTTTCAGTCTTTTCGCAGTGTGTGTAGATAGTGTAGTAGTAGCTAATAGTAGTTTTGTGTCCAATTCTTACTCGTAAGCACATAGTTTAAAAATGACCTAAAACGTTGCAATAACTAGATAAGGCCGCCTATTGTTACCTTGTAATATTCTGTATACCTTTTTCTGCTTTGGTTGTTATATGTGGTGTTCAATAAAGAGTTATTGTATTGTATTGTAACTAGGCTAGGCAAAATATTAGTTGTTCGTGCGCTGTATGAAGCCGCTAAATTAAAAAAAATGATGCGTGTAAAAAAAACTACTACAAATTTAAGGTTTTTATTTCAAAATACAACTTTAATTGGGGCCCGTTTTCAGGCCAGTTTCCTCTCCTTTTAAGATATAAAGAGTGCTTCATTAAGGCGAGGAGCATCGACAAATGGCGACCAATCGTCGGTCTTCTCGGATGCAATTAGTGACAGGAAGGCCGACGAGCGGGCCAGGGTTGACTCCGCGCGTCCCACGCCGTATCCTCCCCTCAATTAATATACAGATCGGGTAGCGAAAATTACTTTTGTTTATGTTTAGCAACAACCCTTAAAATTTGTTGTATATCTTGAACAAGTTTATTTTAACTTAGCCGATAGTATAAACAGCGTTTCGCTGGAAATAATAAATGATTAGAAACCTACGTGTTTAATGTTGTACGACCGTTGTTTAGTATACAAACGTTATTATGAATAAAGGTTCTTAATGAAAATTGCTTGTAGAACAACCCAAATATTAAGAAATTTGGATAGCATAAACTTTTGTTTGTGTTTATTTGATCATCATTCAATGTAAAATTACATTATCATTTAAAAATAAATGTCAAAGAATTTACATTTATTAAAATCGTCATTCGTAATTAAAATGCCAACAATCACTACATAGTATGTATAAAATAAAGTCGTTTTTTCTGTCCTCATGTCCCGATGTATGCTTATATCTTCAAAACTACACAACGGATTTTCATGCGGTTTTTTTAATAGATAGTGATTCAAGAGGAAGGTTTATATGTATAATACATGCATAATATACCGTGCGAAGTCGGGGCGGGTCGCTAGTTAAAAATTAAATTAATGTAACAATTAACTACAATTAAGTAGTTAGTTCGAAGTCACTGAAACGATATATTTTTCACATCATGATCACTAAAGCCACGACTGTCTCGCTTTCTCCTGCTGAGCAGCCCATCTGGCAGCTTGCTTCTCCGGTAGCTGTTAAAGCCATCAGAGGCTAACAGCAAAAGTCTGTCAAGTCTGACAAAAAAAACCATTTCACAGCAAATAATAATTTGCTACTGTTTTAGTTTAGTCGGATTTATTGTTACTAACCATTGTCTGTAACAATATTTTCCTAAATAAATAAGTAGGTACTTATTATCTTTTAATAAGACAGTTTAGCAATCCAAAAAAAAAGGCCATTTTATTCATCTCGCTTTTTTATTATGTGATAGGGGCCAAACGAGCATACGGGAAGAAACTTAAACACAATATATTCTTATTAACGTCTTTATCCCTTATGGGATAGACAGTGTGGAAAATGCGCTTTATGCATCCGCCCAGTACGGGGTTACTGGAGGTATGTGGGGCTCTCCCGCGACGGCAGGCATACCCACTAAAAACTACACGGATTCCCTATTTGGTCGTATCAGAGACGTTGCGGGAGCACTCGGTGTCACCGCGACGCCCCACGACCGCTTCGATTTTTTATAGAGGTTGTCTCCTCGTGGCCCCCGTCTTGAAAAAGACAGCGGCCCACGTTTCCGGCACTTCCGTCAAAAAAGCGCCTAAAGGCGCCGCCCTCACTGTGGGTCCATTTCTGGACCCGCTGGTTCGTATCCCCCGCAACGAATTGCGGGTTCACCTTTCCACCCCTCCCCCCCAGTCGGATATTAGCCAACAGTTAACTAACTTACTAAATATATTAAGTAACCGTTGTTGCCCAGGGTGTACCGGCCTAAGCGTTGCCCTTCCCCCCCCCCCCCGTGAGGCCAAGAGCCTCTGTTAGAAGGGAACTGTAACGCTAGAGCTCTCGAGGAGGTTTCCGACGTCGCACCCCACGGGATAGACAAACAAGAACTAAAGGATGCACTTAGCGTGGCTGTGGGCTTAATGATATTTGGAGATAAATTACAGA
This sequence comes from Pandemis corylana, assembly GCA_949127965.1. NCBI lineage: Eukaryota > Metazoa > Arthropoda > Insecta > Lepidoptera > Tortricidae > Pandemis > Pandemis corylana. Next base: position 5,010,405 of record OX421855.1, on the reverse strand, counting down.
AAATGCTTTTCATTTTTGCATCAGAGTGTTGTATCCGTTTAACTTTTGATTCAACTGACTGTAGAGTCCGGATTTGCATCTGTGTTACCGAGCATAGTGATAAATATTTAAAAAAAAACATCACTTCGACGTCTGTGATTAACGAGAACCACTCAACGGCTCAAATTATACAGAATCATTCACAACACAGTATTTATTAATTGCCCGAAAAACACAATAAAACGTTCAAAGTGGATTTAATTAAATATGGACCGCGGCATGTTTTAATGTTCGAACGACATGTCATAATTCAATTGGTTTTTAATTGATTATTGAAGCCGTTTTGCGGTAAATGAATGCGCACATCGAGTAAAGTGCAATACGTACTATAGGCAACTGTCATGCGAGTTAAGTTACATTGCCGTAGTCAATCGCTGACAAGTAAAAATCTATAGTCCAGCTACCGCGCATTGTAACGCAACTCGTAAGATGTTTCTCTGCATGGTAACATTTCGGATAGTGTCCATAAGAAATGCACGACCTTATTACACAAGTTTCCTTCTTTCATTTTCCTTAGTCTTTTACGCCTTAGTCTTTACACGAATTTTTATATCTAGACACACAGCAGCGTGTCCACCCAAGTTTCTAAGAAAGTGGAACCGGCGACGCAACAGTTTTTAACTGCGAACACTTTGAGCTACTTTCGATCTCTTTACATGCTATTACAGTACAGTGGTTATTAATTTATAATGTTGTTGTATATAGCCTTTTCATAATTCATTTAATTATTTATTTTTCTTTCTTCTCCGGACATAATTGATCGCGTCTATATTCAGAAATATTTTTTCTCGTTAGACCAGGTCAACCGGAATAGATCACATTTTAAGGATACTGTTGCCTTTATTTCTTGTTACATGAAATATAAAGAGTTAGGTACATAATGTAGTGAAGCCGGACTGCATATAAGTGAAAAAAGGTGCATAACATTGCAATGAACGCAATTAACGTTTTTGTACGCAGTTGGAAACATCGCGGCCTAAATATCATACTAAACTGTAGGCAGCCATAATTGCTCACGTAATTTGTTTAATGAATCCAATTATGCGATGTTTTACTGTTATTTCAATTAAGCTATGTATATGTATTAATTGACGTTACTTTTAGTTATTTTTTAATCTGTGTTACGTTTTATAGTAATGTTGATTAATGTGGCGGCGGACGAGGGCGCATAATGCACGTAAACACATTATATTAGTACGTCGGAGGGGTGCTGACTTGTGGTGAGTTCGGCCGTGCATTCACTGCAAAAATCGCCTACGTTAGTCACCTGAGAGCGCATCAACGACGCTCTTAGGGCCTGTTCACTACCCTCTGTAAAGTTCCGTTATCTTAACTGTCGGTTAGCTATGATGTCGTCTCTGTCTGTTTCGTAGTAAGAAATAGAGAGGGAATCACAGTTAAGATAACCAGAACTTTACTGTGAGAGTGGTGAGACAGGTCCTTAGATTTAGAAACCAGTCGCCGTAGCTGGACACGGCTAGGAGAAGATGATGATGACGGTTGTGTCGTGCAGACGTTAAGTCCACGCGTGGGGTGGCTCTAGTTTTCGGTGCTCGGTGTCTGGTGCGCTAGTGTATAACTCAACAGCCTAACCTGTAGCAGCTAAACCCTCTCCAGCAGGGCCCTACACCGAGCGCCAGTAAAAAGCTTTAATTGGATTGCCTTTTATTAGCGTAATAAAATTGGATTTACTCAGTTGAAACCGGACGCGTTTTCGCCTCCTGCCTCCCCTTTGTTTCGCTTTTCCCCAAAGGATTGTTTAATCGACAACTGTATGAGCTTTGGTTTTGAAAGAGTTACCGCGATTTATAAATTGGCCGTCCGCGGCTGGTGCTCATTTTGCCGTTTTAATTTTGTCGCGGTAATACGTTGGATGTCAACAGTTCATGGTTAGATTGATACTGGTGCTGCATAGTTGAGCTAAGTTTACATACTTTGGTGTTTGACATTTTAAGCTATTCGTGACAATGAATGACCTTTTCATTATTCTTTCGGTTTACCCCTTTTGCTTGTTTCTGTGAAGATAAAAAGAATATTGATTTTGTAATGCCATTGTTTTGTCTATGCCGGACTGGGAGCAAAGAAAAAACGTAGAATGTCCCAAAAACTCATGGAGGGAACGGGCGAAAATCTGAGGAATCATGTTATAGGCGATGCGGCTAGCAACCCATCAATATATTGATTCCCCTTTCCATCTATACGCCTACAATCACGCTAAACGTTGCCTTTTTAGGCTTTGTTACCTTGGGTTCTGTCTACGCCGTGAGGGATACAGACGTGATGAATATGTAGATACGTATGCACATATCTGCGAAGCAATTCAATGGGGTGTGTGAAATTCCCAATCCGCACTGGGCCCGCGTGGGAATTATAGCCCAAGCCCTCTCATTCTGAGAGGAGGCCTGTGCCCAGCAGTGGGACGTATATAAGCTGGAGATGATGATGATGTTTGTATTGTTTTGTAGTTAAATGAGAGCCTACCTAATTATGCAATAATTTTTTCCTATATTTATTTATTTATTTATTTATTTATTACATCACAACACAATTATATATACGTATATACGAGTATAGGTAGGTACATAGTTAGCATGCGTAAAATAAATGGGAAAAGATGAACATAACTCACAATAGCTTGGCATAAAATTTTAAATCAATGAGGCGGTTGATACTCAGAAGGGATTAACGATTTGAAAATGAACTTAAAAGAAGCATGATGCTCAGATGAACCTAAATAACACGAAAAAACATCTGCGTTTCTGAACGATATCGGTAAACCATAATCGCCAAAGATTTTCCCCGAAATACCTCGAACCGAAAAACCTTTCAAATAAAAATTGTGAAAATATGTAAATCCAAAAAGCACTGTTATATCGAGCCATAAAAGAGCAGACAGAATCAACGAACCGACGCTGGCCATTCACGAATATATCCCGTGGCATGTCCGACTCCAATGTGTCTATTTGGCGGAAAAAATATAATTGGATTGTTCCTGACAAGATAAATTGGACGCCGGACATGCCTGTTATGCATGGATCAGCCATTTATTGCAAGGATAAAATGCAAGAATTATATTATGAGACATAAAAATTCTGCGACCGAAATGTAATAAATGGAAGGCTTCACGTAAAAGTGGTCGAGACGCTAGCTTATTCGATTAATACGTTCGAAATTTGAATTTTGTTTAGTTCCTTTTTGGTATCCACTGTCTGAAAATTAATTGATGCTAGTTTCTTACCGAACCGCAGTGTTGCCAGCCTTAATATTTTAAATTTAATACATATTGTTGTTATAGAAAATGATTAATCGAAAAGATTGTACAAAACGGAAATAAATTTAAGCTTTGTGAAAATGGTAAAACAAGTAGGGATCAAAAAACATTTTATCCCCTTAAATTGTTTGACAGCTCTGCTTTATCGACGTTTTTAGTCACCGTGTTTCCGAATGAAGGTAACCTGAAATCAATAAAAAATCCATTATTTTGGTCAGCTGATCGTTCCGAGCTATTTATTAACAGGCCTCAGAGTATAAATTTAAAACGAAGAAGCGATCGCTGGCAATATTTCACGTGCGTTTTCGGCACGCAGCGGCTCCTGAAAAAAGATAGTGTCACGAAATTAAATTGAAGCAATTTTGTGACAAATTTGTGCTTATCAATCATGATGTCGCCTTTCAACATGAGCACGCTCGTATTGAGAAATAAATAAATCACAAGCGGTTTTATACTGTCATGCAGTTAAAAATATTGCGACCACTAGAAACTTTTTTTAGAAGGGTGCATATGCAAAACTGGTTTTTGGTGTAAATAATTAATTCAAAAATCTACGTGTTATTTTGTCGGAGAAGCCATAAGTTAATTCTACATGTATTGTAGTCTCTAGGTGTCTCAAGGTGTGAAGCGGCCCTAGTATGGGAGAGCGAGGACTCCGAAACCCGCATTGCACAGTATTCCTGTGAGGACCACATCACTTTATGCACCCATGACGTCATACAGTAACTATATAATAGAGACTACGTGCTGTTCATTTATGTGGCAGAGGAGGATGGCAAACTTTGCATGAAATACGTGTACCTGTGTCGCGCAGATTCAGCTTTGAAAACAACTTGAAAATAAATTACAGAATAAACAAAAGATACACAGTAAAATAAGCCTAATCATGCAGTTACAGTGCAATCTAGTTCACTTTTTTTTTTTTTTTTTTATATGAATAGGAAGGCAAACGAGCAAGTGGGTCACCTGATGGTAAGTGATCACCACTGCCCATAGACACCCGCAACCCCGGAGGGATTGCAGATGCGTTGCCAACCTAGAGGACTAAGATGCAATGCCTCTTGTGCCCGTAATTGCCCCGGCTGTCTTACTCTCCGCACCGGAACACAGCAGTGCAAGCACTGCTACTTAGCGGCAGGATTAGCGAGTAAGATGGTGGTAGCAATCCGGACGGACCTTGCACAAGGCCCTACCACCCGCCACACACGCGTTTTATCACATTTAGCCATAACACGCATTGCCTTTCATTCAATTAGAGCCTCTAGTGTTAGCTTTTAGCTCAAAAATGGTCTTGAATGCATTTGCGTAAACGTCTCAATTACTATGGAATAATTTTTAGCGCCACTAGCGCCACATAATGGTTACAAAGTAATGTCATAGTATTCAACGCAAACGCGTTTGACACGTTTTCTGCAACGAAAAACTTACACTGACTAAGCGTTCAGAGACTAGTGTAAGTTTTCGCATATAAAAACGTCTCGAACGCGTTCACGTAAACGTTTCAATTATCTACTATGGAATAATTGGCAGCGCCACTTGCGGATCGAAACGGCAACAAACTGTTCTCATAATATTTGACGTTTTAACGCATGTTGTGACCGAAAACTTCTACGAAGCATACAGTTTGTAGGCTTTCTTACATATGCATACTTATAAAATCTACATGCAATATGGTCAAATGCTTATCGTAAGCAAACTATCAACAAATGTCGAGTATAATTTGAGATAAGAGCCATCCCCTCATCGCTGGCTTATATCTCAGGGTTTTTATTAGCTCGCTGGTGTTTTTTCTATCGGAAGACTCGAGAGCATCTGCTATCTTTAGCGGTGCTCCTACAAGATTAATGATAATGGGTTCACAAGGCTCTAGGTGACATTTACCCGCGGCGGGGAAGGAAAATATTATGCTAAGCGCTTAGTTAAAGAAATAACCGGCTAAGTCTTGGTTAAAGTGCTTGGAGATACTTTTGTTGATCATGTATCTGACTAGACATTATTATACATAATAAATTAATGTAAGGTGGCTTTAAATTATTCCGGTAAATTTCGGCAGGTGATCAGTTTAGTTTCGTTTCTTTATGTTAACATCGTAGAAAACATTTACGGAGGTGTTCAGGAAAACTAACCTAACGCCGTATACATACATAATCACGCTGTATCCCTTACGAGGTAGACAAAGCCTAAGGTAACAAGGCCTAAAGGCCACGTTTAGCATAATTGTGGGCGTATAGGTGGAAAGGGGAATCAAAATAGTGACGGGTTGCTAGCCGCAGCGCCTATTTAAAATGATTACTAAGATTTTCGCGCATACCTTCAATGAGCTTTTACCATCTGTGCAGAAAGAGAAGCAACTGGTACGTTCTATAATTTTTCTTTACTCCCAGGCCTGAATGGAAGATAAATATATAATTAAGAAAATCAGTATATACAATATTATGCAGTTGTACAAAATGAGAAACTATACTTTATCTTTTTCTTTAACCCGTCAAGCGTCCAAGCGACTACAGTAGTCCCTAACTTTTTCGGGCGGGAGATGTCCTAGGGACTGCATTATGCATTCACGCCACTGGGCAGGTCTTCCTCCCTTGGAAGAGCCAGTGAAAACTCGCTATATATTAAGCTCTCGCTCTCTCTTTAAGCCTCCCGCCCGAAAAAGTTAGGGACTACTGTAGTCGCTTGGACGCTTGACGGGTTAAGCCTCAAACAATCTGGTGCAGTTCTAAGATTATAGTAACCTGTTTGACGCGGAAAAGTGTAAAAGAAAGAACACGAGGCGAACAGGATGCGGTAGGTGAGGTCAAGTGACGTTTACATAAATCGCGATAGACTATTATTATATGCTAGTTGTTGGAATGCACTCTGCTAACCTTTGTAGTATTGTACAGCGGTAATAGTACATTACTGCAGAGACCAGTAAGTAAGCCATCCTGGACAAGTACGAGTTTGAAACCCGAGCCGGAACGGCTAGGGTTTTAATAGTACGAGTCAAGGATGGATTACGGTCGAAGCAAGTATAGTGCTTTTCTTAAAAATGAAACGAGAAGATTTAGTAAAGTAAAAGTATATAAAAAAAAACTAAGAAATGTTGAATGTGACGTTATTTATGTTAGGGCAATTGTCTATTGTTACTGAAATTAAAATAGTTTTCTTTCGTTTCCCGCTTTTTTTTTAGCTTGAATTTTGGTTCAAATGCCAAACTTAAAAAAATAATGTTTGCTCTTCAGTTAAAATGTGACAATTTAAATACGAAACTAATAAAATTGACTATTCTAGAACTTTTTGGCCTTGCAAATATGCAGTTTAAGTAAAATAGTGTTGAAACTAATTATACTTATTCTGAAACCTGCACACGTCCGTATAACCTCTTTCGTTAATAAAAAACAAAACAAGAACGGCTGAACCAATTTGGCTGAAAATTGGTGGGAGGCAGCTTAGAACCAGGAGACAGACATAGAATACTTTTTTTTTCTAGAATCTTTAAATTTCGCATACCAATAGATAATTATGATATCTGAAAATTGATTTTTGACCTTGCGAAATTCTCGTGGGGTAATAAATAAAATAAAATCATTTTTTTGATTTATGATTTGCTACTTCATACAGATTCTTGGTATTTGGCAGACATATTCTTTAAAGATCTAAGAGCAGCACTAAGACGGGATTTAGTAAATTTTCCACGGGATAAAAAGACGGGATAGAAAATAATGACCTAATATTTGAAGAAATGAGTGGATGAAGGTGGTATGTCACTTTGACGTTATCTGCGGGGACGAAGTCGTGGGCAAAAGCTAGTTTATCATAAACTAGTGGCCTGTCGCGGTTTTGCAATGGTTATTAAACTTCTTTTACAAACCATCCGCTTGAATCATTATATCTATCGATGTAAGCTGCATTAAAATCCACCGCATAAAGAATTAAGGCGCACACAGATTACCTTCATACACGTAAACGTGGAGCGAGCGGTCTATACCTAAGCCTTGACAAGTATATAAAAATATCAGAAAAAAAACATTTGAGGCTTCTTTGAGATTTTAACAGAATGTTACTGGTAACTAAAATGAGGATATTAAAAAACCGGTTGCCTGTAAAGTCGGTATACGGGCGAAAGTTTTACGTGACAACGACTTTGAGTGGTAAAATAATTTTAATGTGAATATTCATTCGTATAGTAGGAAGAAGCGCAAGACATGAACCGGTGTGTATGCCTATCTCTCTCACTCTCTCTCTCTCGCTCTGTCTCTCTCGCTCTTAGGCGGGCTAACTGTGCTCGAGTGGAAGGGACGCGTGCCTTTCACTTTTTATGTCTGTCTCTCTCGCTCTTAGGCGGGCTAACCATGCATCTCACTCGCTCTCATTGTGAGCGCATAACGTGAGCGGAGCGTAACGCAGTTTCTTGAAGTGTCACCCGGCAAACCAATTTATAAGACGTTGTCACGTCAAAAGCGAGTTCATTTCGGTGTGATATACTAGGTACCTCCCTCCAATACACGGAGGAGGCCTATGCCATGAGGCACGCCGAATTACGCGACAATTTAATAATAATAAAAAAAAACAACAATAACAACAAAAAAAAAAGAAATTGTAGCGAATTCGGAATAAAAAAGGCTATAAATGTGGAAAAAAAAAATACTAGGTACCTATTAGGTAAATTCGACAATAGGTCTATTTCTCTGTTCTTTCCGCGTGTTTGTCAGGCAGTGTGTTCATCGGGATAAAACCGCTATAAAGTTTTTGGCTGAGATAGTTTGAATATTATGTTTTTTTTTTGTGCCCGAAAATTGCATACTTCTCACGGGATAGCGATACAAAAATTATATACAGGTAAAGTCACGGGCATTAGCTTATACCACGTTATAATAAGATACAAGAATAGATAATGCTCAATTGAAAATATGAGACTGCAGACAGAATTATTACCCCACGTTCTTTAGAAATTAGTGCTCCAGTTCAAAATGTAATCGTTGACTCAGGTCACGAAGTTTCAAACAATAGCAAGCTAATAAGCGGTTTAGGTTAATTACTGAGATAGTTCTGGAAACTAATAGGACGGCAGGTAAATAACTTGTTATTTGTGTTAATCAGTCCTGTCAATCAGCATCAAAAACACGTTTTAGGAACTACACGTTTGTGTATAAATTTTCACGAGTGCTACAATCAGTCGTGCAATAATAGACGAATTAACTAATAAAGCGGTAAAATGAGCCATCCAATTCTGAAACAGATTGATTTATCACTAATGCTGCATTAAATTATTTACAATACTTTTTAAATTTATAGCGAGATAAGCTTCTCTGTTTTAACATGGTCAAAACATTTTCTTAATATTCAATCGATTCTAGTGAAATATTGTGACCAGGCTCTTATTATCTAACTCGCTCGCAATGGCCATGCATCGTGTTCATTTTGACAGTTCATGTATAGGCTGACAATTGGCATCGGAATCAGCGAGCTGTCACATTCATACAAAAACTGTCTAAATTAACACGATGGCGATTGCGAGCGAGTTACATAATAAGCCTACACGTTCCATAAAAATGGTGACAATTACTTCGATTTCATTTTTTATCCAAAAATTTCACAAACCTTTTTCTTACCCTGCTACTAACTATGCTACGGCTTCATCCGATAAAGTCTATAAAGGTTACATAGTCACTATTATAATGTTATTATCTAAGTACATTTTATGCTGAAACTTAACTATCCTTGCCGCCCGATGACAGACCGTGCTTCATCCATCATAATAAAGCTCGCGCCTGCGCGGCTGCCGGATCAAATTGACTGCAAAATTTGGTCACGTCTACCGAATCCTGTATAAGTTGGATAACGCAGGGCTTTTATCATAACTAGGAACGATTATCTTATAGGTACAGACACTGACCTGTGACAGACAACTAATATTTCGATAGTAATTAAATTAATTATGCTGTCGTACTATAGTCAAGTAAACCATCGTAAGCTCAACCAGCAGTAGGCTCAACCTTTTCACTGTTTTTATTTTTGTGTTTATTCTTTGGTCCTGTCTACCCCGCAAAGGATAAAGACGTGTTTTTTGTGTGTGTGTGTGTGTGTGTGTGTTCATTCTTTGATGACAACAACTATCGCTTACTGAGCAAATATAATAAAAAAGACTTTAAATTGCTGTAGGTATGTGAATGGCCACAGTGCTTGAATTTTATAAATGACTTGTTATTTTATTCTATCATACCTGTATGTTTCTAATATGATACAATTTAGAAATTATGTTCCCTACAATGCTGGTCTGGGAGCAAAAAAAAACGTAGAATGTACCAGTTGCTTCTCTTCTCGCGCAGATGGTAAAAGCCCATTGAGGAACCGGGCGTAAATCTTAGGAATCATGTTATAGGCGATACGGCTACCAACCAAAAAGTGAAAATAATTCCGCAAGCCGTACCTAGCTTATAATATTTTGTATTTAGCATAGGTACTCAATTTAAATATCACTGTATGTGTGTCAACAGTTTACACATAAATATACATAATGTATCAAATATACTCATCGAATTGATGACATTCATAAGAAACCATAATTTATTAGTTACAGGTACGTGTAAAGGTACCGGAATGGCTTGAATGTGGGTCAAATATGATTACTGTTGGTGGCTGCATTCAAACAGAGGAACTAAATTAAACTGTACCTAATTAATTTGCTGCCTGTAAAGGTTCAACTACCTAACGTGAAGCAAGAGCTATATTTTATAAGTTTTAGGACCAGCATTCATTGGAATGAAGTGTCAAAGATAATATTTGTTTCCTAAGGATTTGTATTTTTAGTCGTAAACTATGTATATTGGAAATTATTGTATACCTAAAAAGTTTAATGAACGAACGAAGTTTACCTAGAAAGCTTGTAGGTACCTAACAAGCATTTGATTTTGCCAATTTTTATTGAGACTACAATGGGCTATAGATTAGATTTAGATTTAGGTAGATTATTTATTCATTCAATAAAAATTACATCACAAATTGTACATTGTCAAGTTAGGAGAAATTACACACATTTATTTTTAATTTTTTAATCATTTATTTATTTATTTTGTTTAGTATAAATCCGTGTAACTATTAAAAAATATCACG